>OV651824.1:31375128-32662628 GCA_927349885.1 Psylliodes chrysocephalus | reverse complement strand
GACGCCGTTTTTATATTTTATGGAATATATCTGTTATTAATGTTTGAAGAAAAAAATTGTTCAAATAAAAGTTACTTCTAATATTATCATCTATAATTTTTGTTTTATGTAAAAATTTCCTGAAATGGTCCGTATTAGAGAAATTTGACAAAATGTGCAAAATTCTGATTTTTATGAAAATTTTTGAACTAAAAGTTGTTTGCGATATCGATCTCTATAATTTTTGTTTATACATGATTTTTCTAAAATGGACCGTAATGGAAAAGTGCTAAATTTAAATTTTTCAGTATTTTCGTTTTCAATGAATATCTATAGAAAAATGTTTCGAGGTAGATGTATGTGGACAATGTATATATTTAGTTTATCCTCTAAACATTTATAGAGTTGCTGCAATAGGTTGTACAAAATAACCGGAAAAAGCCTATAATAACTAGATAGGAAAGTCATGTGTTGGACACATCAGATTTTTATATTTCGAGTTTGGTAGGTTATAAAAGAGAACATTTCCTATGTGTTAGAGAAAAGAGGACAGAACGATAGTCACTTTCATAAAGGTATACATTGGTATTCCTAGTTGTAGCGTCATTATAAACTTTTATAAAATTTATAAGTTTTAAGTGATGAAAATTATCGTGAAACTTTTTTAAACACTAATGTAAGTATACTCACTTACTATTCATAAGGTTTTAACAATCGTTATATTGTTAAATAACACAATATTCTTTGTTGTACTCAGAAATCATGCCTTAAAACAGCAAGCCTCTTTAAGGTGGTTAGAATTTATATCAACAGATTTGTAAATTTTTCGCATACGCATACGGAGCTCTTTGGGACGACAGTCAGATTTGGCAGGCATAGAATGGATGCCCTCAAATTGCCATATAGAAAACCCGAAAATGTCAGCATTGCCCGCACTTCTGTTTTTAACAAGACAAATGTGGAAACTTTTTTTCGGAATTATTACCGCTACTAGTATTTCAATTCCACCGGTTTACGTGTTTCCCCGAGTAAGAATGAAATATCATTATTTATAGGACAGTGTACCTGGTATAATTGGTTACGCAACGAAGTCAGGCTGGATGTCAGCAGAAGTATTTGTCAAGTTACTGGAACACATCTAGAAACACATGAAAAGCACACGAGATAATCCTATCCTCCTACTTCTGGATGACCACGAAACTCATGTTTTACTTGACGCAATTAATTATTGCCGATAAAATGGCATAGTATTACTTTCCTTTCCACCACACTGCACGCGCCGGATGTAGCCTTTGGACATTGGTGTCTACGGTCCGTTCAAAGACAGATGCAAATCCGCTTTTAATGATAATAAGCAATTTCAATATACGATATTGGAAAATTAACCTCAGAGACGTATTTGCTATCATTTACTCCCATTAATATCAAGTCTTTTATGAAAGTAGGAATCTGGCCAATAAACAGTCTTAATTTTGATGACTCTGATTTTGCTGGGAGTTCTCAGCTATTGACCCTCCACAAGTTCACGAGCTGATAATAATTGCGTACCACTAGGGCCAATGGTAGCTTCTAAGGAATATGGTATCAACGACTTAGATCTTACACATAATCCAGAAAATTTAGTTTTAGAGAAGGTAGACACCGTGGAATTTATAACTCAGTTAATGCAAGATGTGAACAAATGTTATCAATAAAGTTTCTAGAACAGAACCTTCAAAACTTGTAGATCTGAACGAAATTCGACCCTTTCCCACACTACAGACAACACAGAATAGCAGACGTATTTATACTAATACACCCGAGAAGGACATACGAGTAATAGAGGTTGCAAGGAAAAACAAGCCAATACTGTAAAAAGAAAACTTTGTGAAAATAAAGAACCAAAAACTGTCCGACAGAAGATTAGAAAAAACCAAGGAAAAAGACATCTTATTCAAGTTTCTCGTCTAATTCTGATATGGAAGCAACAACTTCTAATGTCAAAACTGATTGTCTAATTAATTATAGCTCAGATTCTGACTTAGATTTACAAAACGAATATGAGGACATTAATGATCTTGTAAATGATGAAGATGTTACCGTGGGCGACTTTTTGTTGGTAAAATTTGCAACAAAGAAAACTATTGTTCACTTTGTGGGCAAAGTACAAGAGCTAGACGACCATTACAATGAACTAAGTTAAATTTTTACAATTCAAACCAAACTGTGGATTTTACTATCCTATTCAAAATGACATTAGAGCACAATACCTAGGACTGACATCTTGACGAAACTTCCAGAAAACAAAGGAACGTCCAGACAAGCATCTTACATAAAATTAAATGTTTCATTTTTTCAATATAACATAAAATAATAAGTTTATTTGTTAGTTAACTTAAAAAACAAATATTGATAGGTTCAGTTGTTTAAAATTATTTACACAAAGGTTTAAATAAAGTAAAAATACTATTGTCTAAATATACCCCACCTCTGTCTAAACCTATCCCATGGTGAGGCACAATTGGACAAATGCATACATACAGAAATATTTTTTTTTAAGCAATGTTTAGGATCAAGTTGTATACAGGGTGTTTCATAATATATGCGCAGGACTTCAGGACGTGATAGCTCGTCCAAAAATATGAAAACACTTTTTTTTTAACTTACCCTCTAAAATGCACCATTTTCGAGATACAGGGTGTTGAAATTGAAAAAAAAAAATTCTACGCCACTGGAAAAAGTACGGTTTTGAGACGCTTATTTGAACCGCTAATGTTTTCTACACAAAAAAGGTACTCTTGATCATACGCTCTAAAGTCGACCGTTTTCGAGAAAAATCAAATTTTGTTTTATTTCCAAAAATTGACCATGTATTTCAACATTAAAATTTGAGGTCGACTATACTTAACTTCTACTAGTTTTTGTGTTTCGTTTGTTTTAAATAAATTTTTATATTACATATTTTCTATTGTTTTTTTTTTTCGTGTAATGGCTTTGATAGCGTACCAAATTAGGAACAGCAATGTTAATTAGAACCCAACAGTGAATGGTCAAGTGAAAATATTCGCTAGGCATCAGAATTAATTTTTAAATAAAGTAATTAATTTAAAAAATCGCGTCCCGGCTGGAATTTGAACCCGGGACCCCTAAGTCCACAGGCCAACGCACTAACCACTGAGCTACCCACCCCCTACTTTTTTTAAAGTATTTTTAACAAATATGCATTTGCATATTTAGGCATAATTGGACAAAATAACTGCATATTTTTGGTAAAAACGATGCATATATATGCGCATATTTTGTTATATTTTGATGCATATATTCCGCCCTCTAGTCATTATGAAGGATAGTTCAGCATTTAAATAATGTGTTCGTCAGTCCTTCTAAGCATAGTTAATGACCGTCCAGGTCGCCCAGAACATATTCGTAAATTTGTCAGGATTGTAATTTACGAATTATCACACGAATTGATTATATTTATAAAATTTATTATTACTGGGACAGTGCCAAAAGTTCAAACTTGGAATACACTATATATCCAGTCAGAATCAGTACGCACTCTTTGGTCTTTATATCTGATGGGTGCTCTTCAATGATCTTGCTCGGTATCCGTGCGTGTGCATAATTTATAAATGTCTTTTTTTAGTCTAATATTATTTTAGAAAAAAAACTAGAATGTATTTCTAAAATATTACCATTTAATATCTCATTTCAGAAATATTACTGTAAAATATTATATTTACAGGTAATTTATTCGTTTCAGGCACATTTCAGAAATGTTTTTAGGATAGTTCGTAATAATTATACAACATTACAAATGTTTCAATGTAACATTTTTAAAATATTTCCAAAATGTGTTTGAGCTGTATGGGGAGTCATGCAACATGTGTTGGAAAGAGCACAACTTCGTAAAGCGAAAAATGGACAACACCTGCGAGACGTAATTTTTCACGTTTAAGTTAATAATATTCTACATTCATCTGCTGTATTTTGACAAAATAATGTTCACAATTTATTCAAAATAAAAAAGTTATAAAGCATTTAAACCATAACAATAATTTTGCACCACCCTGTATTTTAATTATCAACGTTATAGTTCTAATGGATTAGGTAATTAATAATAATTTAATAACCATTTTTTGTGGTAAAAAATATCTGTAAAACATAATAAATATCATATTAGGAAAATAAAATTATTTGAACTATTCTGCAAGCTATAGTATTGAAAATTTAATATTCCAATTTGCAGATTTCGAATCCCTTTATTTCGTCGCTAACCGTTACTTATGTCACACTCTGTATAATCAAATTTATATTTGGTATGAACTTATCGAACACCTCTATATACTGACCACATTTGAGATGTTGAATTATCCGTTCAAAATCTATCTCTGTCCTACTGTAAAACATCTTCATCGATATACAAAGGTTACAAAAATCAAAAAGGATAGTATTTCTATGCGAACCCTTATGTAGTTTTATTCAAACTGATTGAAATTCAAAATGGCTTGATTATATTATTGGGATCTCGATCAAGGTTTACCAATTTGATCAAAAATCAGGACTCAACTTGTTGAATGATTGTTGATATTTGAAATTGCTTTAAATTCGCGATTAAGATTATGTTTCCCGCGACTATCATTTGTCCTATGAGTATCTGCTATACCGACTTAAAAGTCCTTCGTAGAAATCCATTTCAATCAGTTAGAATGCAACGACATAAACGTACCTACTCCATGTTTATTGGACAGCAGACAAGCATTACCTAAAAAAATCTAAACACTAGACACAATGTTTTAACTTTTACAAGTCTAAGGCCGATTCTAGGTTTAGCTGGTTACTTCCTAAAGAACTGGTACACTGATCTAAAAAAGACTCTCAAATCGATTCTAAATTAAACTCGCTGAATACCTCCCGGGTCACCTCGATCCAAATCGCTTCGTTCACTTGAATGTTTTCTGTTATGTTCTGTAGACACATAATGTTTGTAATGACTCGTTACGAAAATGATTTATTAGAGATTTATAGCTTACCTGTCGGGGTTTTTTATCGTAGACTGGTAGCGATACAGATGTCATGAGATGGTAGACTTGGGTATCGCCGTAGTTATCTTGGTGCTGAAAACAACATTGCATTACTTTCCCATATGTATGTGGCTCTTTTTGGCAAGTTAAAATCATCGCTCCAAATGACTAAACAGACTAACCAGAGTGACATACGTATAGTAGCCAAAGACTAGACAAGCTAAACGCACTTAGTTCTATGTAGGTATGCATAGAACTTGTGTGGGACTATTTGGAAGCCCTAACAGAGCTGGGTAGTCAAAACAGACTAACCTTAGGCTGGCGATATAATAACATAATAAAGGCAATGAAGAAGCTGATTTACTAGCCCGAAAACGATACACAAAGACTTTTATTGGCCCATAACATTTATGTGTGGTGTCACGAAGACATCTATCAAAACATGCCCAAAGCAATGATGATACTTAAAAAACTTTAAAATAATATATTTAGGAAAATAACGTATTACTGTTTTATTTGATCCAAAGCTGATGTGCTTACCAATTTCTGTTGATGCACGAAAGTCCTATCCAGATGGCCAGCAGAAAGCATATGTTTTAACTTTCTATAACCCATAAACCTCTCTCTTTGTCTATTTCGTTTCCCGATTAACCCACAACCAATTGGTTAGTTTGGGATCTGTGACATCCGCATAGACAGGACTCCATGTTGGGTTAGGTTTGCGACTGGGATTTAAAACCATAGGTCTGGCCATTACGGGAATATAGTTAAGAACTTCTTCTCGTACTTCAGCATAGGTGCTGAGATGGACGTAATAACCTGAAAATGTTAGGAATTTTTGGTTATATATTGTAAACATTTTTTTTTTGTGAATAACAGTTTAAAAAACAATATAAACAACATGATCGGTAATAATAACTTTACGCAAAGTACATATTAAAATAGTGGTATAAAAACGCAATATTTTACCTTGATTTGCGCAGGCCATCCACTTCACTTCTCTAACATCAGACACCTCTCTTCCTATTAGATAAGTAAATACTCTAACATTCATGAAGGGCAAATTTTCCCAATTATATTTCTCAAAAATTTCCTTAAAATTGTATTGAACACCATCAGTTATAAGCATTATTGCTTGGTTGCATCTGGCCCCTTAAAAATACATTTTCATTTAAAATGAGATGTTACATGAGCCCACAATATGGAGCACTTGATTTAAAGGAATGTAAAGGTATGTAAAGGTATGTAAAGGTATGTAAAGGTATGTAAAGGTATGTAAAGGTATGTAAAGGTATGTAAAGGTATGTAAAGGTATGTAAAGGTATGTAAAGGTATGTAAAGGTATGTAAAGGTATGTAAAGGTATGTAAAGGTATTTAAAGGTATTTAAAGGTATTTAAAGGTATTTAAAGGTATTTAAAGGTATTTAAAGGTATTTAAAGGTATTTAAAGGTATTTAAAGGTATTTAAAGGTATTTAAAGGTATTTAGAGGTATTTAGAGGTATTTTAAGGTATTTAAAGGTATATTAAAGGTATTTAAAGGTATTTAAAGGTATATAAAGGTATTTAAAGGTATTTAAAGGTATTTAAAGGTATTTAAAGGTATTTAAAGGTATTTAAAGGTATTTAAAGGTATTTAAAGGTATTTAAAGGTATTTAAAGGTATTTAAAGGTATTTAAAGGTATTTAAAGGTATTTAAAGGTATTTAAAGGTATTTAAAGGTATTTAAAGGTATTTAAAGGTATTTAAAGGTATTTAAAGGTATTTAAAGGTATTTAAAGGTATTTAAAGGTATTTAAAGGGTATTTAGATATTTTAGGGTTTAATTAGGACGTTTAGAAACGGTTTTTTTTTTACCTTTTTTGCTAATCCTGTATTCTTCAAGAAGTTCGAAGGCAGTTACAAGCGCTAATGAAAAGTTGGCAATCTGTTCGGTTTTAAAGTTACTCATACTCTCTTTCAAAACCCTCACGTTTGCGAGGTTGGCCTGTAAAACAATAAAAATAAAATTTACCCAAACCAAATTTTATTATTAAAAAAGTAAAAATAAAAATTGAAAGTGTTGATCTCCAAAATAATTGGTTCTTATTCCGATTAAATTAAATCTTCAGGTGGCCATATACAAAGAAGTACTTCATGAACAACTAGCCACAAGAAATTAATTAGAACTTGAATCTATTATACAGGGTATTTATTAAACATACCACAAAAATTCAAGGGCTATTCTAAGAATATTTTGTGTTTTGATGATTTTTGAGAAGCCGCTTTCTTTTGAAGCTAAAGGGCGACAATTTTTCGACAATAACATTTTATTTCCAAAATTACAGGATTCTTACAGTATGTTCAATAAACACTCTGTATATATTAAACTAGACCAAGTATAATCTATGAAGTGTATCCCTGGTGTTCAGAACCACACAAACTAAAACAGGGGCCTGAGGCTACAAATAGTATGTTCAAAATGGAGACGAAAGAAGAAGAGAACTACTTTCGGTTGCAAGAGGTGTATTAACAGGCAGCGATAATGAATAATAGATGTTATGTCCCTGGCCCAGAAAGGGCAGCGGAAAAATGTTCTCCAACCTCTTCAAACGGTACATTTATCACCCCCAACTAGTCATTGATAAAAGTGTATTTGTTGTGAAGCCAAGGCCTAAATTATTTCATCTCTAAATTGTAGTAAGAGAACCAATTATGTTGCCGTAACATGGCGGCTAGCTCGTCATCATCCGCTAGCTGTTGGCTGTATTGAAAACATTCATGGGCGTATCAATCTTAAAGGGGAAATATTTAATTGTAATAAAAGTTTTTTAGTGAATATTTAATATCATCGATTTTTTATTTATCATTATCAATTTAGTAGATATTTATTGTTTTCTAAAGTACCGGGTATTCAAATAAGGCAGGACGCCGGTTGTCGTTGGCTCTAGGATATGATCTGTATCTCAGAAACAGTGCGCCGTAGAATTTTTGGAAAAAAATTGTCAACGCACAAAACAAATCGATGCATATTATTAAGTTTCTAAGTAGACTACTAGATTGCAAAATGCGTATGACCAATTATAAACGAGTGACTAATAAAATTTCGTGCGGAATATGATTTTGATATGTTCAACATAACATAATTTGACTTTTTTAACAAGTTTTTATTATTGATAATGAGCATTAGAATAGAATAAAAAAGAATGTACTTTATTTGCTTAAATAAACACAAACACATCAAATACCGTAAAAAAATGCACCTATATTCAATAATTACATTAAAGAAAACAAATTTAGTGACATCAAATTAGACCTTTAGCTGTGAAGTTGGGATCTTGAAAATAATTTTTAACTATTTCTAAGAACGATATTTGTTAAAAAAGGAAAGGAATCCCGGGATTCGTTTTTCCCTTAGGAAAACAAGTTCTCCGCTTAATGAAAATTAAATATATTTCAAAACAAATTAAATATTACAAAATTGAAGACTAACTGCTAGGTACCGTTGAAGGTACCGTTGAAGTCCATTCTTCTGGATTTTTGGCTAGCGAAGTAATCGATGACCAGATTATTAAAATTTGGAATGGACCGAATAAGTTTTTTTTTCGATGGATAACATGGCTAACGTACACAATCTATCTTGGCACATAGTGTTCCTTAAAAATGTTTTAATACGTTTTAGTGTCGAAAAACATCTTTCACTCTCCACTGTGGTCATGGGAATTGTATACAGGATAGTTAGCAGCTCCACAGATTCCGAAAATGTAATTGTCAAATTGTTCTCAAAAAACATTTGTAATAACAGTACGGCCCCATTGTGTTGCACAAAGTCATATCGGGTGTAAAGTATGGACAGTTCGTTTTTGAATTTTAATCTGTTTACGTTTGGAAATAAACTACACACAGTTTTAACGTCCTCATTTGGATAACAGCCTCGGTAGTCTTTAAATTTTTTACTATCAAATAAACTTGCAATTGTTAGGTGGGTAGTAAAACTAAAACGTTCATTTACCTGCACTACTATTGTAACACAAATTTCCTTACATATCCTTAAATTAGGAATGGGGTCTTCCCTTTCAACAAACCGTCTCTTCTTTCTTGTACTTGAACCTGATTGGGTGTTGTCGTTTACGTTTAGTTCTTGTGGGTCTTGTTGTGATTGCCATTCTTCATGAATTAGCGTGTCTATATTATTCATAATATTTTGAATAGCTGCTGCAAAATTTGATATGTTTATCTCAACCTTGACAGCATCGAGCTGTCTACTCTTCAGTTGATCAAAAAGTATATCGCAATCTGACATTATTTTGCTGATGAAAAATAACCAGAAACTAAAATCTGTCTTTCAAAATTTATCAACCCTTTAGTCTGATTAATAGTTTTTTTTTATCGAATTCTGTGTTCATAATTTCTTCGAGACATTTAATCAAATCCTCTTTATAAACATAAATAGTATTGATACACTTCAATGTAAAATTCCATCGTGTAGAAGCATTTTAAAGCATACGACTCTGAAGAAAAGGTGTTTGGCAATTTAAAATCTTCCAGCGAAAAATTTCTCTTTTATATTTTCAAATTAGAAAAAATATTTATATCTCTATTTGATAGTTTGTCAACTAAGCCTGGAATTTCCAACGCATACCTCTTTGATATGAGCAAAATAGAATTTGGTCATCCTTGCCAACAATTTGCGAAAGTGTACACCATTAAATTATTTATAAGACTCAGAATTTTTATATTCTTAAATATGCAAACAGAGATTTGAAATCCTTGAAAAGGTCAGACAAAACCAAAAGAAAAATTAAAATTTTGTCCCATTTATAAATATTGATTATTTTTTTCATCATATTTTTGACTGCTTTATAAAAAAAAAGTTATTTTTCTTTGTAGTTTTATTTCTTAACTATTCCAATGGTCCAACTAACGTTTTTTCGTAATCAATCACTATAAATAAATTATTATCATGGTCCAACTAACGCGCACCTTAAGCCGAAACCGGCATCGGCTTTAGAGGGAGCCGGTAACGATACCGCTGCGTACATTCGTATCTGGTCTAGGTAATCTGTGCCATGGGCAGCGTTGCCAGAGCTGGTACAATTGTACAGATCTGGTACATTTTGAGACCGTTTGTACAAAAGTACATTTTTAATATTTCTGGTACATTTTGTACAATTTTAAACATTAATCTGACGACACGAATTTTTCAAAATGAACATTTACCATAAACGTCGATAAATTTCAAAATGTTTTTAATTCAATAGAAAAAGAAAAATAAGTATTTTACTGTAATTTTATTTGTATTATTATTTGTTGTGGTTATTAGGTCTACAGTAAATTTTATATATTATAGGTGTTGTATTAATAAATAATTAAAACTATTGTAATTAACAGGTGTGTAATAAGAAAAGCAAAAGAGGCAGATCTGAGGCTTAGTATTTCTTAGCCTTCTATTTCATCAGGTTTATCTAGATTAGACCTTCTGATAAAATAATAAATTCCGACACTATTACTTTAGAACAAAATAGTGATTTATCAGAATCTGAATTTGCCACAACATCCAGTCGGGAATGTAGGGATAGATCTCCTCTACAGCAAGTATTTTTTACTGTAAAATATTTTTGTTCTACTAATAAATCCTGGTTTTCCAATGGCGTAGCATGACGGCTACAAATGCCATAATTTATTTTAAATAATAATGAGACCAACGCTTCCTCTATACTCAAACAAATAATGATTGAGAGTGCAAGCAGGTAGAAATACGACCAAATCGGAGGCGTGCTTATTATTTTTGAGAGGGTACAATTATTTAAAATATTCATACAATTTCTTTTATTTATTTCATGAAAACTTTGCAATATCGTAATTTACCTAATCGTTGTAGTCATTAGTGGGGCTTTATGAAAACGGAGTAATAATTGTGGTAATTATAGTAGGAACCAAATAAATTAAGAATATTAATAAAAATCACAATATATATTTCAAATTAAAAATAAGAAAGATACCTAATCAGGGGTTGGTTTGGTGACAGAAACAATATTATCAATTTTACTATTTTAATAATGAATTTAACTTAATTTCACAAATTAACGTATATTTATATATTATGTCGCGGCCGAAGTCTGTAAGGAACTGTCTCTTAAGTTTCTTCTTGGGTTACACATACAGAAGTATTACTTAAATTATAAATTAAAATCATAATGACGGATATTGCATATCCAATGCAATTGATATTTTTATTTTGTTTTGTTTAGTTATTTTTAAATTTTTATATTTTTTAATCTTTTTATATTATATTTAGTTTTTAATTTACTTCGCTTTGTCTATAAAATTTTTGTAATTTTTCAATGACAATAAAGCATACGTCTATATATATATATATATATATATATATATATATATCTCCCGGTTTACCTGCAGTTCCTCGAAACTAGCCAGCCTTACCCAAGAAACCCTAATTGGGTTCGGCCAACATTAAAAGACATTATAAAGCTTAAATTACTATTTGATTGGTACTTAAATCATAAAAGTTTACACGCACCTATCATTTCGGAAATCCCTAAGTAAGATAATTAGTTTGGATATAACCTACAGGATTATGTTTTCTTGACCGCCAAACATAATAATAATAATTTTTATTTCAAATTTATGTAACAATGTACAAATTGATACAATAATAATAATTAAATAAATAAACATTTGTATCCTGCTGAGACATTGTTCATGTCTGTGTACAGGAATTAAAAATACAAATTTATATAAAAATTTCTAAATGGTAATAGTGAATGGTAAAAATAAAAATTATACCTAAATATATAGACTTCTTTTTGTGTACAAATTTTCTTCTAATCTTCAACCTCAGATTCGTCACTGCTGCTACCGCTATCATCAAAGTTAATTATGATTGGTTCAATATTGTGTTCAATACGGTTGTCTACGTCCCACATTTTTTGCTCTTCTTTTAAAACATGCTGAATGCATTTCTTCCAGTCTTCTGCAGAAACATTTTGAATGGCTTCTTGTAGGTAACGTTGCACGTCCACTAATTTAAATGTTCTGTTTTCTCGTGCCACATATCCTTTTACTTGCGCCCAGATTAATTCTATTGGGTTTAATTCGCAGTGGTACGGTGGTAACCTTAATACTGTAATTCCACGACTTAACGCCATTTCATCCACTGCGAATTTTTTATATTTGTCTCTGTGTAATTTTGTTAACTGAAGTAGTTCTGCCTTTAAACTATCTTTTTTATATTGGATGTTTTTATTAATTAACCATTCTTGAATTGCTCGTTTTTTCCATGATTGTTTCGGTAATGATTCTAAATACCGACTATGATATGGGGCATTGTCCATGACGACGACAGACCCAGGTTCCACAAGTTGAATGATGCCTTCAAACCATTTTTCAAACACCTCCGCATTCATCTCTTCATGATAGTCGCCTGTTTTCTTGGATTTAAATATTAATTCACCATTTGGTAAAAATCCACTGTCGCTTCCTATATGCGTAACTATCAGACGACTACCTTTTCCAGACGGCTGTTTTAACCCAGTTGACAAGCCTTCAATAAAGGCTTGTCGTGCACTTGTTATATGACCATCCTGCCATACTTTTTTGACCGTATGTCCTTGGTTAACCCACGTCTCATCCATGTAGTAAATATTTTTTTTTGATATTCCGAAATTCCTCAATTTTTCGGAGATAATTTCTTCTCCATACTATTATTTCCTGACGTTCAATGAGAATGCTTTTCCTGTCGACTTTTCCGTACGTAAATTTCATTTCGTGTAAAATTTTCCTCAAAGTTTCTTTACTCATTTGTGGGACCAATTCATGATCGCTAACTACCTCCAGAACTTTTTGCAAAGTGGGCAGCTCATTTCTGAAAAAGAAACTGAATAGTTGTGCGTATACTGTTTTTGTCTTCTTCATCAACTGTGATTTTTTTTCTTCCGCTACTAGTTTTTGGCGTTTGTACTTCCCCATGAATTTTGTTTTCTCTTAGTATTTTGTAAACTGATGATTTTGGTACACCCGTATAATCAGAGCACATATCAACTAATTTATCTTTTGTAATTATGGAAGTTAATGATGTTGGAACGCCCGGTTGGTTATTCGGAGGTACATCCGTAGAATTACAGCACATATGCACTAAGTTATCTTTTGGTCGCTGATGATCTCTTTCAAGACAGTGAAATACTCGAAGTACAATTTGTTTTTCACTTAGCGACCGAGACTTCGACCGTTTTACCTTTTTCGACGTTGAAGGCCCTTCAATGTCTTCCATTTTTTGCATAGTTTTAGAACGGTGTAGAAATATTATTATTTAATGTTTAAACACTTATTAGCACTAATATTTTCACCAATTGTTCTTACAACACGTCGATTACTTACTAACTTAACTGTAAAACTTACAATTCACACCGTATAATTCAAAACCCGATGTTACGCTCGTGGTTAGAAATACACTACTGAGAACGTCATCGACGAGATGGATTTTACGCGTAACAGACAAAGACACAAATATCGCTCCGTACACCGATGCCATTAGTTGTAACAAATACTGAACAATCCATAAAATAATTAATTTTAAATGATCAAGAAATGTATAAGTATTACTCATTACTAATTTTTGTTATAATTAATATCTTTTATTAGTACTATGATTGTATATTATCTATAATTTGCCACAACTTACAACTCTACTATTTACTCTATTTTGATTCTGCTAAAAACTAGTAAGGTAAAATTGAGATATGACAACACGGTTCACTCTCAATCATTATTTGTTTGAGTTTAGTCTTTTAATTTCTTTGTACAGAAAAGAAAATATGATCATAAATTTAGACAAAGTTTCCATAGGTAAAACTACTTCGTAATGGAGAGAAAATTTGCTCTTTATGTAATCACACAGTTGAGGTTGGGGCAGCTCATTTAACAAGGCAAGAAAAGAATCAGTTTTACAAAAAAAAATATCAAAACGGTTACAAATACAGGAAACATTGAAAAATTGCTTCAAGAATCTTCAGAAGAAAAAAGATTGATGGTTGTAGCTAAAGAAGCCGAGTACAAATTAAGTATGGGCCTCATCGCAGAACATAATTTCCCAATGTTGCTAAACTTCTAGTATGGTAAAAAATATAAATTGTGGGAGAACAAAGACTACCCAAATAATTAAAATGTTGAAGATTGAGGCCGAAAATAAACTTGTGCAACAACTAACTAAATATTAGATGAAACAGCAGACATCTCTACAAAAAAAATGTTTGGCAATTTTGTGCCGTTTTGTAGATATAAACCAAAGTTCCATTAAAGACCAGTTATTGTCACTGGTAGAGGTAGATAATTGCTCTGCAGATGGTTTCATTAAAGCCATTTTGGATTTACTGGAGAAACATGAAATGAATTACCATTATGTTATTGGTTTCGGTGCAGATAACGCTTCTGTTATGATGGAGCAGATAGAAGACTACAAGCAAAACTTAAAGAAAAAGTTAATTCAAATATTTTTGTTCTTGGTTGTATATGTCACTCCTTACATCGATGTGCATCAGAAGCAACAAAAAAATACCTTTTGTAGTACAGCAGTACAACTATATATCGAAAAGTCCAAAAGGCTTACCGTTTGTAAAGAATTTCAAGAATTTATTGACACGAAACCCCACAAATTATTAAGATTAAGTCAAACAAGATGGCCTTCATTGGAGATAATGTACAAGTGCGTATATATAATAAAAAAATTATTCGAATATGTGGAAAATGTATATATTTAGTTTATCATCTAAACATTTACAGAGATGCTACAATAGGTTGTACAAAATAACCGGAAAAGCCTGTAATAACTAGATAAGAAAATCATGTGTTGAAAATATTGAACTTTAAATTTTGCCTAAAAATCTCTGTGTAAGTTCGAGTAGCCAGCAGTTTATATTCATTGCCAACAAAAATACTGAAAAATCAAAATTTTACACTTTTCCTTAAATTTTTCCATTACGGTCCATTTTAGAGAAATCATGTATAAAACAAAACTTATAGAGATCGATATCGCAACTTTTAGTTTAACAACTTTCCTAAAAATCAGAATTATGCACATTTTGTCAAATTTCTCAATTACGAACAATTTTGGAAAATTTTGTATTTAGCAAAAATTATAAAGAATAATATTAGAAGTAACTTTTATTTGAAGAATTTTCTTCTCCAAACGTAAATAACATATATATTCCATAAAATATAAAAACGACCCGCTATAAAGTTCCCCCCTCTCCCAGATATTCCGACTCTGCCAAAAATCTAGTCAGCTCACCGCAGGCCTGAATAAGTCTTAAATTTAAAATTTGGTGTTTTTCTCTTTATCCGTTTTTGAGTTTTCTTAAAAATTCGAAATTTATACTTTTTCTCAAATATCTCGAATAATTAGAGAATTATATCACAAACATTTTTTTACATTTTGACAAACTCGAATAGGGATCATTTTAGGAAAATTTTGTGCAAGACAAAAATTATAGAAAATAATATTAGAACTAAGAAGTAATTTTCATTTAAAGCATTTTTTTCTCTAAACCTAAATAAATGACCCCCTATAAAGTACTCCCCGAGATGTTCCTCCGCAGGCCGAAATAAAGCCTAAATTTTAATTTGATGTTTTTCTTTGTATCCGTTCATGAGTTATCATGGATAAAATGGATATCCTTTATGATGAAATAAAAAAGTACTTCCATAGTAAAGTCCACATGAACGAGAATTTGTGGGAAAAAATTGTCTATTTTTTTTTCAACGAAATTTTCGCAATTTTTTAATGAATTTTATTTCATCTATCTCTATGAGTAGGGATGGGCGAAATAAACTGCATGGCAAAATAACAAACTCGCGTCCATAAGAACTTAGTTTAATAATGGTATTTAGAATTAACATGTAGTTTGCCAAATTTATTAATAAACAATTAGTTTACATACATACATATTTCATATTTCGTTTCTGTACAATCATTTAAAATCTGGTACAATTTTGTTCTGGGATCTGTACAATTCTTTGAAGGCCTCTGGCAACACTGGCCATGGGTACAGCACGTCACGATAAGGACAGCGCCCCGCTTGTGACGTATAATCCATCGCATGTGTTCATCTCTTGCTAAGCGATATTGTCGTTGTCCTTGTTTTTCGCATCATAATGAGAGAGAAAATAACAGAGGCACAAATTTACTATGCCCATCTTCCACTTAATTTCGGAATTCTCGGAACGTCGCTCAACGCCCGGTCGTTCAGTGTCGTGCTAACGCCGTTTGCGCTGAATATTAGATAAAATAATAATAGGCAAACCGTCACTGGGTATAGATTCTTGTTTTGAAAAAGTTCACTATTTGTTCACAAACTCTTTGAGATCTTTCATTCAAATATGATTTAAACCAATCATATGCTATTCCACGTTTAATTTTGATGGTTTACACCAGCGTTTCTCAAAGTGTGATCTGCAGAGCCCTGGGACTCCGCAAAGCCTCTGTGGGGGCACTGCGAAAATAATAGTCATAATAAAAAAAATACTAAAAGAGTACTATGAGGAAGTTCGCCACAAAAGGGAGGACCTAATTTGAGACTTTTTTTAGATTCCACTAAACTACCACAGGATGTAATTTTGCTTGAGAACCTTTTTTTTAGAATTCTCTAAGAAAGGATCTAATTTTTTTCTTCTTTTTTTTAGAAATGCCCCGGGGTTGCAAAGTAAAATAAAACCTATCTAAACCACTATAAAGTTTAATTTTTTTTATTATTTTAGGGTTCCCTCAAATATTTCGCTTTTTAAAAGGATTCTGTTGCCAAAAAAGTTTGAAAAACGCTGTTTTACACAATCAATGGCGTTTGACAAGTCTAGAAATACACCATGCACAATACAGTCATTATCTAAGTAATGCAGAATGCATTGTACAAATAAAGAAATGCTGTAGTTGAAGATTTGCCCCGTTAGTCCGAGAAATATTACAGGGTTACTTTCGAGAAGAGCTATATCAACATGAACATTGAAAAAGTTCGATTAAAAATGGGAGTTAGGGGGGGTTGATATTTAAAAAAAAAATCATAAATCAGAAACGAAAAATAATATCAACTTTAATTATTAGTAAATATTAATTTCTATAATGGGATGAAGCCTATTGATAAATTAAAATAGGGGAGTTAAGGAGGGTTAAAAAATCTTGAATCGAAAAATGATATCAACATAAAATTTTTAGTAAAAATCAAGCTCTATATAACGGACGAAGCCAATTTATTAAAAAAAATCTGATTAAAAGTAAAGGTTGAGGGGAGGGTCTACATTATTCTCTAATTTCAAAAAAAATAATTGCTTGGCAACATTGTAATATTTGGCAACATTGTAAACATTTTAAGGTTGAAAACAGTATTACCAAACCATTCTTAAAATAAAATATAGTGTGTTCTATTAAAAAAACATAAATTTTTATTTGCCCGCCAAAAACGCAACACCCTGTATATCCAAAAATATTTTTAAAATATGTATCTTTCAAATCCATATATCTTTTATTAAAAACTTTTTACGTGTCTATAACACAAATTGAAATATTGAACAATTACGCACAAATGTATAGTTAATAAATTATCATTAAAAGGGTCGTGCTCAAGATGTATTTCGGGCGTAAAGAGCGTTTATGGACCTTACATGTTAATAGCCCTCGCCTAGCGGCTCGGGCTCTTACAGATTGCGGTACATAAAAGCCTGTTTTACGCCCTTGATACATAAATAACTATTATATTCCTTAAAATCCTCTCTGCCAATACCTAAGTGAAAATAAATATAAAGTATTTTTGTCTCAGGAACGAAATTATATAGTCATTTACTTTTTTTACCCTCTTTAATGGGAAGGCTTCATTGAAGTGTTTGAGGAAAGTCTCAATAAAACAGGTATATATTATAATCTACAGTAATTACTGCATACACACACAGCCAAGTGTAATTTGTAATAACTCATAAAATTTATCGTAATTTTGCGTACTGGACAACGGTTTAATTCAGTTATGTTGTCTCTGCTTCAGTTACATTTTCCGGCATTAGTCGTTCAGTCAATACACATAACTGCTGACCTTTATGATCTGAAAGATTTGTATTTAAGACATTAGTACTGTATTCTAAAGTGTGCGATATATAAATGTTATCAATTCAAGTGGACGATGCAGGCAGGTGTAACTTTAGTTGGATCCAAAATATTAACTTTCATATCAAAAATGTTCAGTACCTACACTTTTTAACATGATCTGGTGTTTCAAATTTGATTTACTTATCATATCTTTATTAAAGTATTTTGTAATTTACATATAGTTATTACTTTGTGGGGCAATTTCCAAAATTTGGTTCAAAGAATTCAGGAAAACATCTATGCTAGTTGTAGAGGACTTTTCAGCTAATATAACTAAGGTGGAAGATTCTTTTCACAGTTAGTAACAAACCTGCCAAAAAAATGTTTTTTTCAATCCGATAAAATAACTTACCTGCACTAGTTGCCCATCGAAGCAGTCAACTAAACACTCAGTCGTATTGCTAAAGGTGTAAATATTAACGTAGTCATTATTTCCAAGAGTATCCAGAACATTATGGACGACATGTCTGGCTATTTCTCTTCTCATTCCGGTCATAGATCCCGAGCGATCAACCAAAATGACAACGTCCTTCGGTGACGATGCCGCTTCAATGTACCAAGACCTGGTTCGACAATCGAAGAGGTCTATGGGTTCTTGGGACCATATCATAGCTAAAAAATTAATTGCGATTAATAACTAATAATTAGAGTAGTTTTGGTTTTACTTACCTGGATACTGCCTCATAAATCCAGTAGAACTTCCGAAGTACTGCCAGGATAAAGTCGGATCTATTTCATAGTTTGATCTAAACGTTTTGTCTAGTTCTTCGGACCACTTAATGCCAGCTATGACGTCTTTCGCTAAAAAAAAAACAAACTCTTTAGTAATAATTATGATATTTACAGTTTTTTTTTGAATTTGAAATCAAATAAAACCACATAGCAGACTGGCGTTTGTTATGCTTACATCTTTCATAAACATTACTAGGAACATGGACGGCACTGACGTTCATATTAACGGGAATATCGTAGAAATTTCTACTTCGAATCAAAGGCAATCGGGATTTATCTACTGGTGCTTTATTTAATATGGCCTGCGGATCTTTTTCGGTACCATCTGTGACCTAAAACAACAAATTTATAAAGAAATAAAAATATGAGTCTATTTAATGATCTGGTCTGGTACCTCTAAGTCAGGATCCAATAAATCATCGTCTTTTAAAGAAGGCTCTTCAGATGATTCTGTATCTTCATCCCTTTGAAAACCGTTAAACTCTTCGGGCTGGATCAGAGCTTGATGGAAAGGCTGGTCTTGAAAACGCATGTCAGCCATGAAAGAATTATCTTGCAGTTCTTGAGCTTCAGGTTCCTATAATAAAAACGATAAATATTAAGGAACTGCTTTTCAGAACCAAACAAAATAATTAAATAGTACACTTTTTCTTACTCTTGTGGCCTCTTCGGTGATGTTCTCAAGTGAATTGGTCAGATTTTTGGCATTATAGAAAGGAAAGTTGAAATCGATGTCGCTCTCCTTTTGAGCTTGAGCGATCTGTTCCGCTTGATCCATGATCCTTCTTACGGCGTCTACTTTGTCCTTCATCATTAGAGATATGTTATCGTGGATCGTTTTCAAGAGAACTTCACCGTCTTCCATTACCAAGTTGGTTTCTTTAAAACTCTAAAAAAAAGTATATGTCATAATGAATGCCCTGGAAATTGGGATTTTTAAACATAACATTCGGTTTTTGAGATTGGTTTAGTCGTTTTTATAAAGAATTTCAACCTCTTCATGTACTAAATTTCCAAAAATTTACAAACTATTAGTAAATTGATTACTTACATCTCTTACTCTATTCTGTCTAGTAACTAAATCTCCAAAATGCCATAATTCTCCTCCTAGTTTGGTTGCCCAATTTCTGACTCTGAAATTAAAATAGAAAGTCAAAAAAAACATTAACAATTAAAAAATAAATATAGGAAGATTGTTTTTAAATCTTATTTTTATAAAAATATTCAACTTGATGTTGTGTAAAAGTAAAAGTAGAAATATAGTGTTGTAGGTAATGGTTTTGTAATTTTTCTTTATTATTCAGAAATATTCCAATCTAAAGATAGAGTTATTTGAAATTGCGAAAGTAGTGATTTAAAACTGACACATTGAATTCGACTTTTCGCCAATCCAAGTAACGCAAATATTTAGTTAAAAATAGTTATTTTGAATTTATATCTGTAAATTTTCCGTAATTATCTTTTCATCGATTTTGAATCAATAGAAATTATTCCGAAGATCAGATGCCAAGTTTAGATTAATATAAATAAGTGGAGTGTTAATAAATGCGGTTTTTTAGAAATCTGTACATATTTGATTTACGTTTTTGAGAAATTAAAAGAACCGTTTGCAGTCGAGAATTTTTAAGTAAACTTAAATCGGAAATATGAACTCTTCATAGATAACAATTATAGTATTTTGGGTGCTAGTTCCGATGGATTGGTTGATGGTAACTCCATTCTGGAAATAAAGTGTGTTTTTAAATTCAAGGAAGAATATAATATTTTGCAAGATTAAAAATGACTCCTTCTTACTAAAAAGAAGATACGATTGTTATTTCCAAGTTCAAGGACAATTAGCAATAACAAAAAAAAATGCTACTTCGTTTTATTTAGGAATTTATGGAAGTTGTCATTATCCATCTTTTTTTCTGTTTTCACTTTAACAAATGTATTTTATTTTATTTTTGGATTTATAAGGAAGAATATTTCTGGTTGAATGAAATAATTCTGAAATTCGAGAGACGCTAAATTGGTGTCTCCCCCTTATAGTTATAGAGACAGAGGCCCACAAGAGCAAACTCGTAGCGTAAAAAACGAGAAATGATTTGGTTCTTCCCAAAAGCAACAAATACTCCCTATTGAGATATTACAGCATCTTGTGACACATCGACCGGTATATTAGTATCATTTTTCGCATTTCATTATGAACTTCAGCTTAGTGAATCATACACTACACTTTAAAAAGAAACAAGGGAAAATATAACAATTTTATAATATTAAATATCAACCATTTTAAACAATTTCAGCCATTAATTTTATTAAAACTATTAGGTAATAGTTTAATTTTGGCTCTAAATTTTTTAGCTATGACTGTCTCACTGTTCGTATCAGTATCACTTAAAAAACTTGAATGTTTTCGACGTTTTTGTAAAACACTTTGGTTAGAAAAGAAAAATATTATTTAGTATTTAATAATATTAAATATAAACTAGCTTTAACAATTTTTGCTATTTATTTTGATACTTAACAGTTTTATCTCTTAAACGATCATTTTCATTACTACTGTCACTAACCCGTTTTAAAGTACAAAAATGCAATGAAATGATTAGGTACGTAGGGCCGAGGCAGGTAACGCAGTGTCTAGGTACACGCTAACTTGTACGCAATTCAAAAAGTTATATACACGCGAAACGTCTTGACAGAGTAGGTGAGCTGTGTCCGTGCCAGTCGGCGTAGCCAGGTAGGGATTGAAATTTAATGGTGGCGGCGAAGCCGCCACCCTACGAGAATTCGTTGCTTCATTTTCTTGTTGTCACGGCATTATTATTATTTGTTCATGTATGTGAAATTTGCTTCTAAGGTTTATAAAATACTACTGCTAGGTGCTAAGACACGGCGTAAATGAAAACAAACAACACGTATTCACACAAACACCTCCCACCACACCAACATATTTTTTTAATATTTTATTTATATTTATATACCTATTTATTTTTTAAGATAGGTCCAAATTGAAAATACAAATAAAAGTAGTTTAAAAGATATATGTGACATCATAAAAACTTAAAAAGGGCAATATTTGGACTCTCTCTGACACTCAGACATAGATTCTACTAATAAATATACTTTTATAAATTTATCCATCGTTTAAAAATACATTACTTATCTATAAAAAAATACGTTATTTACTTACCTATAGGTATAGTACGAGCAAGAGATATAGTGTAACTTTAAAGCCAGTTGGCAACATACAAAAGAAAAACTAAGGAGACTGATGCATCACTTTTAATAGTAGAGGAGCATTTAAGAGATGAGTATACTTATTTTATTTTTACTTCCTCGATAAAAGGAAAATATTGTAATCGTGAAAATTTTGATTTTCACGTTTTCGGGTCCCTAGATTACGAAAAAAATGTTTTTCCCATTCCGTCGGTCTGTTTGCGGTCCTCCGTCTTTTGTCGGTCGTCTGTCTGTTGGCGCGATAGCTCAAAAACGGCTTAAGATAAAAACTTCAAATTTTGTATGCAGGTAAGGCTTCTCTTGGCTCAAAACCGGTTATACTTCCGGTCAGATATATACAGGGTGAGCAGTTAAAAAAAGATTTATTATTAAAAGTCAGCAGATTTCAAATAAAATTGGTTTCTGATAAATCTGATAAACAGATCATAAATTACGTTTTAAAAATTCAAAACGGCCTGTTTTTACAATTTATACAGGGTGTTTTTTAATGGTATCCTAATATTGTAGGATGTCATTTTATGAAGAAAAGTTCATATGAACATAATATATCCGCAACGGCTTCAATTTTTTGCTACAGGGAGTTGAAAATTTGTTTTTTAAAGACATATTTTTTAATATATCTGAAAATAGTTTAGATATAATTTTCAATTTTGGTATGTGTTAAAAGGATATAAAACCACATATTTTAGTTGGAAAATTTATTTTATTGCTCTATCAGTAGCGTCTCTGCAAACATGTCATCTGATATTTTCTATAAATAAAGTAGTACGCCACTGACATTTTTCCATGTTGATATTTTTACTTATTTGACTGGTCAATTCTACATCAATACGGCATCTTGTATTTTTGTCGCCAACCGCTCGCTTATAGATTAAAATAATTAAAATTAATCGACAATACTGCAAAATGAAGAAATTTTAATTTAATTGATGAACGATAAGATAAACGCCACTGGTGCAGCAATAGAAAGTATGAGGTTTTATATCCTATTAAAAATGCAAAAATAAGGGGGAAATCTCATGGTATTCAGCAATACTATCTATGGCGTATACTTTTTTAAATTGTTCCGTCCGTAAAACTTTCAAGAAGTTCTACTTTCTTATAGCTGTCTTGAAAATACAAATCATTGTCCATTAGAAAATTTTGTATATCCGCTTTCACCATCGTGTTGAATGTACCCCTAAACAATCTGCGTCTTGACTAACTCGTCGGCAGTTAAACGATTCTTGCTCAATTCAGGGCAGGTAGCCAGAAATACAACCAACAGGAGCGTACTAGATTTATAAATAAATAATTGTCGACGTCTTTTTACAACGAATCTTAACTAACTTTTATAAAATTAACTTAGTTCATTGTACATTCTTTTTCTGATTCTTAAGATGTGAGATAAAGAGGAAATGGTTTTTGAGCTATCGCGCCAAGAGACAGACGTCGGACAGACGACTGAATAGGGAAAACATGTTTTTCGTAATCTAGGAACCCGAAAACGTAAAAATCTAAATGTTCACGATTACAATACTTCCTTTTATCGAGGGAAATAAAAATAAAATAAGTATACTCCAATCTCTTGAATGCTAATTTAAAGGTGATGTATTAGTCTGCTTAGTTTTTTTTGTATGTTGCCGGTTGGCTTTAAAGCTTTAAAGTGACACTATATATCTTGCTCATACTATACCAAGTTGATTCAAAATTTAGACAACACGACCGTTTCTAGTAAACAGACTCGAATTTCAAAACACGTCAAAACCTTTTGCATATATTTTTATTTATTAATAACTGATTCCTATAAAACGTCAAAATAATAAATTTCAATTTGACATTAAGAGCAAACATGACGGGCGCTCCTCCACCAAAAATCAATTTTACATTTGAGGCAGTTAAAAAAAATTGTAAAAAAAAATGGTTCACGCCAATCGTTGTAAAAATGAACCAAGAATTTCGCTAAACCGCGAAAAACTTATATTTTTAAAGAAAAACAACAAAAATTTCAACTTTTGAACAAATTTAATTTTTTGGCTCTTTACCGGCATTCTATAACAAATAAATTTACTATTTTCTAAATAACTTTTTTTCAAAAAGATTAGCAATTTTAAACAGGACCGAAGATTAACATAATTTTCATTCCGATACTAATTCTATTAAAACAATGATACCAGTGAATATGGCAACGCTGCTAGCCTTTGAAACCCGTGGTTAAAAGTGTAGCTGCTGTTTAGTTAAATTTGTTAATTCCTGTGTCGAAAAATAGGTAGTTGTTTTTGAAGAGGTGCGAAATTATTGTGATCGTCTTAGTTTGTTGTTGAGGCGTTGTTAGGTTTTTGTGTAATTTAGTTTTTAGTTAATTTATGAAATGAAAAATTCTGGAAGGCAAAAATGCACAGCTGACAAATTTCTATTTTATTTGTTTGCTGCCAGAGTTAGTAAATCCTAGAAAAATACGACATGTGCCAATCAGGGAAAAGAGATTGTCAAGAATTTTGCACGTTTAAAAAAATGTGTAATATACAGGGTGTTTCTAAATACATGCGACAAAATTCAGGAACTGATTGCTCGTATGAAATTAAGATGGGTCTTTCCTATAACAAAATTTCCGTAGCCCACCCCTTTTCAAGATATCAACCTTAAAAAGTGGTGACGAAAATTGAGTTTTTATTTTTTTTTCTAAAATTTCAGTAAAGCTAGAAACTTGAAATTCTGTAATCGCAAAGGACTAACCACGGGTATCTTTTCAATATTTCTGTTACATTATAGGGGGGTGAAATTAGCAACAATTACTTTATTTCATATCAAACCTTTTTTTCGAGATGAACTTTTATGAAATCCTTGATTTATTTAATTTTTTTTTATTCTTGAATTTTTTTCCCAAAACCAATAGTTTCAGAGAAAAAAAATTAAAACCCTAATTTTTTTTTTTTTTTTAATAAATTGAGTGGAAAACAGTGTAACGGGCTTGTAACTATCGTATCGTACACTCTGTCATTATTTGTTTCTTGCAATAATTTACACCAGTTTACACCAGAAGATAGCACTTAACGAAGCGTTTTAGCCACTAATTTTGGCGAATTTTAAGAAATCATTAACAAGACATTAGGGGCTTAAATTTGGGGATTATATTAAGAATAGTGCTGTCGAGGAATGCATTTATTTTCATTATGATATTTCAAAATTAAAGCCCTTTTAGTTTTTTTGGGAAACTAATTTACCCACCTAAGAAGATGATCAATAACTGGGATTTAGTCCAATAAATGAAGCGTAAAAAGGTAAGTATTTGTAACAAATTTTACCTAATTATCTTTAAACGTTTAGAAAATATTTACAAAAGTGTGGTATCAGGACTTCACCTTTAACACCCTGTATCTCGGAAAAAAAACGTTTTCGGACCTATGTTTATATGAACTTTTACTACTATTTTAGGATGTAGATTACGCTGTTAAAATATGACCGTCTAATTTCGGGACACCCTGTATATCATCTATAACTATCAATAAATAAAAAAATATTTGAGTTGTTTGGTTTAAAAATAGTATTCCTACATTCGTATATTAACAAGCCACTAACCCCCAGTAGGCGGCGATAGCCAACGAATTATACCTACCTGAATTGTAATCGGACCCTTCAGCGTACGACACACAACATTGCCAAATTTATGTAGCGAACAAGGTTCCAAATACTTTAAGGAGAGGTCGTGATATTCGTGCGGTGTGACGTCAGAAGGGACTGGATTGCTCTTAAGTGTATACCCACGGTTCGTAAACAACACGGTGGCCTCATCACGGTTGCTAAGGACGCAGTGAAGTCAAGGAATGAAAAAGTGAGCTGACAGAAAATATTTTACTTGGGGTCGTACATTAGTTTTTTTAAAAAAATCTAATATTTTATTGTTATTTGGTGGTGTTTATATTTTTATTATTGAACTTTGTTCTGGTGTTAGAGTTTTTATAATATCGCTAGTTTGATTTTTTGAAAAATACAATTTTTAAATCGAATTTGGATCTTTATTATATCCTTAAGTGGATTGACCATTTTTTCCAAGTCAAAATTCAATTTGGAAATTGTATTTTTTAAATTTTCTCACTTTTGGGGCTCATTATAATTATTTTAGGGGATGATTAAATGTAGAAATATAATTCTAAACTTTTCTGAATCTTTATCGTGCCTTCCTATCCATTGACCATATTTTCTAAGTCGAAATTAGAAGAAAATTTGTTTCAAAAATATAAACTTCCAGGGGCCAGTGAACGCACGGCCTTTGTTTTTTTTTTTTAATATTTGTTTTTGAGAATAATCAAAAAAAGTTACTAGATAAAATGAGGTTGAAGCTAGCAAACAAACTAGCAGACAAATGTAGGTTATTTTTTTTTTTTGGTTTAATATACTAGGGCAGGTGCCCAAGTGCCCTTACGGGCAAACCGCCACTGAGTATGAATGATTCAATACATTATTATGATTCAAAAAATAATAAATCTTTACAAGACCTCTAAAAATTCACCAAAGTAAAAAAAAGAAGAAAATAATTCCAATCATTTCTAACGTCTAATAGTGGATTTGACTGGCAGAACCTAATTAATTAAGTTTCAATTATTGCATTCGACTGAAATTGCTCGGTACCAAGGCATAGTAAAATTTTTGTTCGACTGGCAGGCGCTCTTGCTCAAATTTCGAATTTTTTGGAACTGTACTTTGTTTCAGTGCCAGTGTCTTTTGGAGGTTAGGAATTATTTAATATTTTTAAATATATTACAATCTTTGTCTTTATTATTAGTGAAAATGGAAAATCCTTGAAATTAATAGAGATTTAATTTTTAGTTTGGTAACAATAAATAAATAAATAAATAAATAAATATTGTTAAAAATTTGCTAGAAACCTGCAATGTCAAATGCTGACTGTGCCAGTCGAGTCAAAAGTATATTAACCGTTGAGTAGCGACAGCTGGGGAACCGAATTCTAGTGCGCCGACGCGAAATAGAGAGGCGAGACGTCTTCTAAAGATTTAAACACCCCTTTCACTTTAGTCCAGCAGCTGATATAGGAATTCGTTGTTGTTCTCTTTTATTGTTTTTGTGGGTTTTTCATTATGCCAAAATTCATTAATTTTTCGGGGATATGTAATTAGAACCAAATAAATTAAATAATTAAAATCTTCTAAAATAAACGATTTTATTAAGGTCGTCACACTAACATGGAAAAATATGCACTAAAAAGTGAACAATATGTAAACCTGACAAATAACTGCTAAAAAAATATTCGTAAACGAATTAACGCACTCAAGTAGGTACCCAGTAATCTTGCCTGATTTAAACCAAAACCATCATCTCTGCACTATCTCAAAGATATATGTGCCATTGACAAAAGAACTAATTCTTTTTGTTTAATTAAATAAAGATCTGTCCATTCAATTTACTTTTTAGTGCAATTTTTGACAGCTAGAACTGGGAATTAGACCTAATTGACAGATGTAAGTGAAAATTAGCACAAATTGACAGATATCACTGTCAAGTGTCAATTATATATTTTTTTCACTGTGATTCTTCTACGCTTTCGTAGTTTACAGTAAGATTTATCAAAAATTAGAATGATACACGGAATGTCATCAGATTTGACACTGACTTCCATATTGTTGTATGAATAACTTGTCAAATCAGATACCTCTGTCAAACACTTTAAACGTGAATTAAAAGTTTTGAGTAACGGGGCACATTATTAGTCAAAAATTGTATTCAGCGACATGTTTAAACAACGCGAAATTTAAAGTTTGAGACAACTCGATTAATATATAAGAAGGTCCATAAGTAATAATTTTTATTGTTATCAAAAATCAAAACCCTGTGTACCTACCAACTTTTAAGTCTCTAGCTCATCGGGACGTAGGTAAAAAAATTGAAATTGATCAATAGTGATATATATTTTTATATTTACTACATAAGTTAAATACTCATAAATATAAAACTGCCTAATGACCAAACCTTTATTATAAATGTAAACTACAAAAGAGTTTTACTTCAAATTACGTCGAGCAGTGTAAACATCACATTCAAGACCAGTTCATAATTCGAGCAGTGTTTTAGTGTGTCCTTCCGTCAATAACGTCAAACGAGAGAGAAAGAAAACTTGCACCACCCAAGATCAAAGACACCGACGCTTTATGTCGCTACTTAACGGTTAATATACTTTGGTCGAATAACGATAAAGATGCGCTACACCAATGTCAAACTCTAGCTCGTGCTTGCTGTGTGCACTGCTAGATATAAAGAATTGTATTAATGCTGCCCAAAATCAATTCAGAACTAAAAGCACTTTATCATCGAGCAAGAGCATTTGAGTCGAATCCGCTATTACATGCCTAACATTCCATAAATTGCAAACATTCTCTAACGACCTGTCAAACAACAGCTGCTGATAGTAAAGGTGAGATTTCTAAGGCGGGTTGCGACCTTCATACTTAACCACCATAGCCATTTTGGAGGCTATTTTTATTCGAAATTAGTCGTCAAGCCTGCTAGTTTAAAAATGACTTTTTTATGGTGGTGCTAACTAAAGTTTACTACTATTTCGGACCTAGCCACAAAAACACCTTCATCAAATTTACTGGCTCTCTGTCGCAATCCCATAGAATAATTAACCGGCCATTTTATTTGGCAAAAATCAGAATAATGCTTGGCTGTGCGTGTCAAGTATTAAGATGTCAACTGTGATGTGTGAATGGCATTTAAATGTCAAATTATTTAAAAATGTTTGTATGCTTCTTTTGATATTTTTTGTAAATAATTTGTAGTGTATCTCAATTCAGGCTTTCCATAAATAAAGGTAGAGCAAGACAGATAATATAATGTTCTTATACAAAGCACTTTTTTAATATATATATATATAATGCTGATTTTTTTTGTAGATAATTTTAATTATACGATATCATATAGTCCACATTATACCATATCGCAAAATAGATTCAACCAGCGAATTGTAAATAATAATTAGTAAACTCCTAGTCATAAATTTCCTCAATTCATAAAATTTAAAAATGAAACTTCTTACCTTGGTACCGAGGTATTTTGTTGTGTTTTTCATTTTAATTATAAAGTTATCATTTATTTGTATGTTGAAAGAAGGCCTTTGTAAATTACATTGCTCTCTATGGATCTACTTTAACACAAAAATAGTTTTGTTGCTATAAGTTGCTATAACCTATCGTCGCAAAACTATTAATAATTTAAACATAGTAAGTAGTATTAATATAACATCAAGTAATTTTTTAAAATAAAGTACTCAAGTTCTCAAAACAAATAATTTATAATAAATGCGGGTAAAACTAGGGGTAAAATAACAATAAATTAAGGGAAATACTTAAAAAGGGCAGGTTTAAAGATTATTATCATAAGAAAGTATATCCGTTCTGTTTATTTATCAAGTATTGTTTGAGGTTACTTTTGAATACATTTATTGTTTTTTTTTTTAATTTCTGTAGGCACTCTATTAAATTTTTTAAACCAAAATTGTATTTTGGGAACTTTTAGTGATGGCTTGCCGTACATGAAAGTCAGATTGGTTTCTTGTATTATAGTTGTGATATTGCGAATTATATTGAATTTTTTCTAATAGATCTGATGCGATGGTACTGTCATTTTTATTTTATAAATAAATATGTCATGTACTGAACATAATTCTGAACTAAAAGCCAATTTATTTGCAATACTCATCCTTCTGTCCTTTATTAATAGAATATAAATAGGCGAAGTAAGGAGTCCAAATATTTTACATGAGCAAGCTTAAGAGATAAAGGGGCCAATTACTATTGGATAAATTGCTCGAACAAGTTTTTAAACCCTAATCGAAAGGCGATATAGAATGGTTTTAAAAATAAAGGCTGGTGAAAATCATCACATGGTTTAAGTAATGCCAAACCAAAAAATTCAACGTCCTAATACAACTATCGACTTTCAGTCTTTCGTTTCAAGTTAAATCATTTCTCGTTTTTGTTATGCTACGAGTTTACCCTTGTGGGCCTCAGTCTCGATAAGGTGGGGACCACTATTGGTGTCTCTCGAATTCAAATTGAATTAATCCATTTTTTTTTTTAATAAATACACTAATTTTTATTTATTTCTAAACTTTCATGATACTAATGTCCACCTAAACGAAAGATTTTGTCGAATAACAATATCACAACATTAAGGGACCGCCGCGCGGTTTGTCTGCTAGTTTATCTGCTAGCTTCAGCCTCATGGAGATCAAACATGGTAAATACACGATCCAATACATGCCGCTTTTAAAACTAAAATCTTAGAATTTTGGGGGCCAGCATCAGACAAGCTTTTAAAAATAACATTATTTACTTGTGTTTCTAGAAGATTTCTATAAAGTATTCGGATTAAAGGTTTATTTTATAAAAATTCAATTTGTTGTATTAAAATAAAATATAAATGATTAATATAATGAAAAAATAAATACTTACAATTTTGACAGCTCAGGGTGCTGCTTTGCGGTATTTTCCCTATTCCTGTCGACGACATTTTCATCTCCACCGTAACTCAGTGTACAAAAGCACAAAAATACAGTCACTATCGCATTTTTCCAATAAAACATTTTAAAAAACAAAAAATTCGCACTGAAAATAATTAAAAACTCGTTACAAATATTTTCGATAGATTTTCACATGGCAGGTCTGAATCCGCTCTAGGTGGTTAGTAGGGAAAATCCATATCTAGGTCGTCGAAACGCAGACGCAGGACAGGGCGAGAGTTTTCTTTTCCCAACGGATGCCGATACAAAATAAAATAAATTTGTTTGAGTAAAGGATGGTTTGGAAGCCAGCTAGTTAAAAGTGTTTTTATTTTGTTTTTATTTATGTGATCGTTGCGATAAGTTTTTTAGTTAACAGTGGCGTACATTAGATATGAAATTTGATACGAAATGACGAAATGTCTTCCAGGGGTGTAGATTTTTAGTAATATAAAGGAGATAAAAAGAGTGCAGTTATTTATACTACTCTCCTGTAATGATCATATTTTGTAGAAAAGGGAAAATTCTCCTTATCTACTATAAACAGCTAGAAGCCTCTTTTTTCTCTAAATAAACAATTTTTTTAGTGTTTCAGTAATTTAGGTACTTGAAATCCTTTCAACAAATAGAAGAAATGTTTCAATAGTATGACAGGTTATGTAGCAAAGCTAATTATAACAAATTTAATTACACAGGGTGTCCGGGAGTTGTGTGTACATGTAGCTACCATATATTTAAGAGGTCAAATTAAGTTGATTTAACCTATACACCAACTAGCTTCGTTTGGCCGCTAGAGGTCAACAAATTTTAAAACAAAATATCTTTTTTTAATCTCTAGAATTCATCCATTTTAAAACATCAAACTTATAGTCTAAAGAAAAAAGGAGTGCAGTAATTTAATTTGCAGAACGTAGTACAGGTTCAGAGGCAGACATTTTATTATTTATACCTCATCCTTCAATGCTTATTTGTAGTTAAAATGAAAATTTTAATATATCCAGCATTGTTGCTTTCTTTAGTATAACCTACTAAAGTAAAGATCTAATGCGGTCGAGAAACTGCTTCAAAATGTTTTATTGAAGATATATTACAAAATATATATAACTTTGACAAAAATATCATAAAAATTAATCTTGACGGTTTTTCAAAAATTACGGTAACTATTACAAAATAATTAAATCAAAATATCAAAGAATACCGCTTCATAGGCGTATCAATTGAAAATGTGCAGGAAACCTCTTCATTCTCTTACCCAGATAAATGATTTCTTTGAAATTCAGTTATACTGTTAAAAGCGTATAGGGGGTTTAACTCTCCTTCCATATCGGGTAACTTTGCCTGTATTGTCCTCTTTGTCGGACTGGTTATCAAAATCATTATTTTCATTTGCGTCATGGCCGGGATCAGAAACTGTGGAGCAAGGATTGTGAAATTTAATCGTTGATTGGGAGTTCTCATGTCCTTGCTGTGCAGGTTGAACTTTCTTGTTTGAAACCTTCTGCTGCATGGACTCGATTTCTTCTGGTTCTCCAATCTCTAGAGGGTAAAAACGTTGAATTGGCCTTAAGATCGAATTCCCAGAAGCCGTTCTCAAACGTAATAATCTCACAAAACCATCTTTACCAGGGAACACTTCTTGAATTTTGGCTAAAGGCCACATAAATCTTTTGGAATTTTCATCCTCTATTAAGCCTAAATCTCCAACTTTCGGAATTATACTTTTAATTGGTTTTTTCCTATTCTTTATAGCAAGGATACTTAAATATTCGTTTCTAAACCTACGTCTTAGTTCATCTCTCAGTCTTAGTCGATATCTATATCTGCGTCTTAAATCCTGGGCTTCTACTTGGTCCATATCTGGTACTCCTGCTTCTGCTACTTCGTGCAGAAACATTGCAGGAGTCAACGGTTGCCAATCATCTGGGTTTTCGGACAAATATGTTAAGGGACGTTGATTGACAACTGCCTCGCAATCGCAGATGATAGTCGTTAGTTCTTCATAAGTGAGGGTAGCTTTACCCAAAATCTTTCTTAATGAAGGAGGATTAAATTTCCAGTTGATTCGCTCAGCAGTACTTTTCTTGCAAATTGTGTTCCAATCTAGCTCAGAAAAGACATTTTCTGCTCCAACAAAATTGGTACCATTATCGCTGTAGATTATGGATGGTCGACCTCGTCTGGCAATGAAGCGACGAAGAGCCAATAAAAAACAATCGGTGGACATAGATGTAATCAGCTCGATAGATTGCACAGGTAAAAATTAAAATCCAAATCTTTCCTTTGTCTTTAGCAAACAATGGTCCAGCGGCATCAATTCCTATCACTTCAAATACGGATGCGTCTCTGACTCGATCTCTAGGTGCTTGAAGCTTTTTTGCTAGTTGTTTTTTACAAATCAAACATTTAGAAAGTGCAGAGCGGACGGTTTTCTTCCCTCCAAGAATCCAGTAATCTTTTCTTAGACTTACTAAGACAGTTTGAACTCCAGCGTGTAATAGTCTAACATGTCGATCAGCAATGAGGCGTGCCACAACAATATGATTCTTTGGCAGTACAGCTGGATATCTAAAAAAGTGTCTATCTTCTCTTTCGCTTATCATCGTTTTTATTCTGATAATTCCAAATTCATCTTTAAAGTGTATCAAATTCTTCAAGCAACCATTCTCAAAATATCTTCATAACGCGTAAAATAATGAGTCAACCAACCATTGTCAATTTTATTATGAATAATTAATGATGTAACTCCTTTATGTTTCTCTTCTAAAATAGTTTGTTCGTCTATAACGTAAGTTTGATTGGGCCATTTCTCTGTGGGTTCTAGTAACCATATGGGGCCATTACACCATTTACTTTCCAGTAGTTTCTTGGGTAAGCAACCTCTGGAAGGTAGATCTGCCGGATTCATAGATCCTGGAACGTGTTACCAGAATTCTTCTTTGGTTAGTTTGTGTATTTCTGATATACGATTTCTCACAAAAGGCTTCCAAGTTTCATTTCGTTTAATCCAACTTAAAACTGTAGAAGAGTCGGTCCAGCAATAAACAGGGACATATCATCGAATTCTTTCCTTACAGACATCAACATTCTGGCTCCTATTGTGGCAGCTAAGAGTTCTAAACGTGGAATTGATATCGTCTTAATTGGGGATACTCTATTTTTAGCTTGGATGAGCTTGATGTGTGTTGAATTCATAGATTCAGTTCGAATAAAAATTACCGCAGCATAGGCTTCTTGGCTGGCATCACAAAATAAATGCAAACTCTCTTGTTCGCACTCTTCTTTGACATTTGGACGAATCCATCGGGGTATTTTTATATTGGCTAAAAGTTGGACATCTTTAAGCCAATCGAAAAATCTATTTTTAATATCATCTGGGACTTCAGAATTCCATGATAACTTAAGCTTACATAATTTTTGCAACAGTACTTTCGGAATCAATAAAGCTGGGCAAACAAATCCGATTATATCAAAAATTCTGCTTACTGTTGAAAGTATCATTTTTTTCGTAAGTTTTTCTGTAACTGAGCTGGTTTTCAAACCTTGTAATGAAACTTCAAGAGTATCTTCGAACTTGTTCCATTTCAAACCGAGTACTGATGTCAAGGCTGCTTTTTCTGTGGAGTTTTATTCTTGAGTAAATTCCCAACATCTTAAAACCATCTGTGCTTCCATAAAAGCATTTTGAGCATCCGTTTTGAATTTTACTATTTCTTCTCGATGGTCAAAGCTGACTATACTATTGTCAACATAAAAACTCTTACTAAGATTGGTGAGAAAGGGATGTGTGTACCCTGGATTTTCGATTAGTACGTTTTTAAGATGATGTTGAATGACTGCACCAAGTAAAAATGGGCTACAAGTCAGGCCAAAAATAACCCTGGTTTGTCTGTAAATTTTCAATTCACCGTCAATAGTATACCATAGGAATCTTAGACAGTCTCTATCACGCTGCCTTAAACTAATTTGAAGGAATGCTTTTTTAATGTCTGAGATTACTCCATATCTATGTTGTCTAAAACGAATTAAAATGGATGGTATCAATTCGATAAAGTTCATTCCTTTCTCCAGACATTGATTTAAAGATGGACTTTGGGCATTTTCTCTAGCTGAAGCATCGAAAACTGGCCTCAATTTTGTAGTGGCACTACTTAGTTTTATAACATGACGATGAGGTAGGTAGTGTCCTCTAAGTTGGTAGTCTTCTTTAGAAACCTCTTCTATAATCCCTTCCTCTAGCCATTCTAGAAAGACTCGATTATATTCTTCACGATAACCATCTTTGTCCAACTTTATCTTTTTTTGGCAATGTGAAGATTGGTGGGTAGGGAAGGGTGGTTTTCTTTCCACGGGAGACTTACTTCATATCTGGAATCAGTTGATCTTTTCACAGTATTAATAAAATGTTCCATTGCTGCCTTCTCGGCTTCAACTCTGGTAAATTCTTTCACTGGATCATTTATACCAAGAAGTTCAAGATTCCAAAAATCAGTCATCTTTTGGTCATTTACTAACATAGTGGTGATAAGTATACAACTTGATCTTAGAGTAGTAGCATGAATCGGTGCTTTGCCCATAATGACCCATCCCAGTTTTGTCTCCATAAGAATTAGTCCACAGGATAAAACATATTGTTTTCCAGTATATAGTTCTGCAGCTATGTCTGCCCCAAGTAAGAGCTCTATTGGACCATCTTCACTATCATTTATAGTTAAACCTAAGTTTTCCATTTCTTGTAACCAGGGACCATCGTAAACGCAAATAATGTTTCCGCAAATGACAGGTTGATCGAAAGTTTCAAATGAGCAAGAATACTGATTGTCTAAACTGGATAAATGTGTCTCATAGCAAGTATGGTTTATAGTATGGTAACCACCAAAGAGAGCATGTATCATCTCTTCTTGTCTTAAAACTTCTAACCGCATATCAACTGCTGTTTTTCTTAAAATATAGGATTTCTGAGACCCAGTGTCTATAAGTGCTCGAACCCTTTTAGATTGATATTGGTGTACTATGTTAACAGCTAAAACTTGCAAAAATACATGGGTATAGGTCTGGTTTGTCAATCCAGTTGTAGGTGCTGGCTTGAATTCTTTTTTTGAAGATGGATTTTTAATTTGTGTTATTTGACTAGAATTAAAATTCTTGGCTTCTTCACTCGTGCACGTACATGTTTACCACCGCACTTCTCACACTTGAGTTTTGAGTACATGGTGCATTTCCTTGCCAAATGTCCGTGCCTCAAACATCGATAGCAACAGCCATTTTCAAGTAATTTCTTTTTCTTTTCTGGAAATGTCAGTTTTAGAGCTTCTTCACATCTGGCACTAATGTGTTGTTGTTTGCAAAAACTGCATCGATTAAATAAACCTATAGCTGAAGGAATGCTAGGCCTATTTTCCTCTTTCTTCTTTTGTTTTGTCTCGAAGCTTGCAGCTAATGAGATTCTCTCTTCATTTTCGACCTCGCGCTTCAAAAATATAATTAGGTTGTCTAACCTTTTCTTCATCGGGTCAGCAGTAGAAAATTTTGAGCTTCGTTGCCAAGTTCTTAAAACATCTTCTGGCAAACTTGATTCTAGTAAAGGATAGAGCATCGCTGAACACGTATCTGTTGTTACCCCAAGTGTGTCCAGTGCCCTTAATTGAGTTTCCATTTTATCGTAGATTGAAGCCAAATTGGTTTTGTTGGTCAAATTATTCAAAACAAGTTTAAGAAGCTCTCTAACATAAAATTCAATCAACAAATCGTCTCTACCGAATCTGGATTTTAAACTATTGATTGCCTTTTTGTAGTTTTCGCCAGTTGGTGGATAACTCTCTATAAGCTGTCTGGATTTGGAATTGGTAGCCTGCAACAAATATTGAAATTTGTCGTCGTCTTCCATCTCATCATCTTCGTGGATACGCTTAAATAAACTCCAGAATTGTATCCAATATTTAATATCGCCACCAAACTTTTTAAAATCTATTTTTGGGAGATTTAGTTTTGGTCTACTTAAAGAAGCAGTGCTGGCTTTTCCAAGTATAGGTTCAGTTAAAATCTTATTAATATCAAAAGCTAGCGCGCTGAACCTTATCGTTGCTTCATGAGAATTTCTCATCACCTTTGCGATATCTTCTTCGGGTTTTCCATCATTTAGCATCTTACATATAATTTTATTAGATTCTTCCTCGAATTCATCATTTAATTTTTCCAACAGCTTAAACGTACCTTGCAGCTTTGCTATATCCGGATTCGTGTGCTTTAGAGAAGCTTCTAAATCATCGCAGTACGTATCGAAAGAGCTTTTAAGGAGTTTTAAAACCAAGGTCTCATGTGACGTCATCCTTTTGTAAATTCTTCAGCAGTATCTCGTCGGGGCCTCCAAATGTTGCTTTCTTTAGTATAACCTACTAAAGTAAAGATCTAATGGTCGAGAAACTGCTTCAAAATGTTTTATTGAAGATATATTACAAAATATAGGTATTTAACTTTGACAAAGATATCATAAAAATTAATCTTGACGTTTTTTCAAAAATTACGGTAACTATTACAAAATAATTAAATCAAAATATCAAAGAATACCGCTTCATAGGCGTATCAATTGAAAATGTGCAGGAAACCTCTTCAAGCATAATAAAAATTTTCGTTTAGATTCAATCATGTTTCCATGGTTTTTACTGTAATAAACCTTTTCTTTTGACAGATAAGTCAGATTTTATGTATTCATAGCTATATCGTATGTATTTTAATTGATTCGGAATTTTGTATTAGTATATATTTTAATTTTACAATTATATAAGTACAATTATATTAGTACGCTTAAACGACCTAGTGGACATAAAACATTATCTCTAGAAGAAAAAAATATCGTACTTAATGTATTGTTTTACTTTGTAGAATGAAGTACCCACTAAATGTAAGGCCTATACTAAAGTATCTAAGCAGACAGTGTATAACATTAAAGAAGATAGTTATTGGAGAAGTCTTACATCCGAAAAAGCCCCCAGTAAGAAACAAGACCTTTATTGAAACTTGGGTAAAGAATGTAATAAGGCAAATTTCTTTCGAAATGAAATTCCTACACTCAAAAACAGAAAATAGCCCACTTTTTCAAATATATCATATTTTCATGTGTAAAAAATATTGCATGAATTAAATTTTCGTTCCAAAAAACGTGACAGATACAGCTTTTTAACAGAAAAAGACGAAATAATTGCGTGAAGATATGCTTATTTAAGGAAAATAGCGGATGCAAGGAATCAGCATAAACAAGTATTTGATTTAGACGAAACATGGATTAATGTTGGACATACAGTAAGACACCTCCATCAAAACGTAAAAACAAGCCTTTAGCAAGGGATCTCTTATGGAGTAAAAATTCAACAGAAAAAGAAAATCGTTTAAAAATAACCCACATTGGAATCACCGATGGATTTTCGCTAGATGGTTTATTAATGTTCGAACTAAAGAAAACAAAAGACTACCCTACAGAAATGGATTCCTATGTTTGAAAATTGGTTACAGAACATTATAAAAACAAATAAAGCAAACTACGTTATTTTTTTGGATAATGCATCCAATCACAGTTGATTAAGGGCGTCACTACCTACATCAAGATGGAAAAAGGGATCATTCCAAAAATATGATCAATCTTTCTAAATCGTTGAAGGCAGAATTACTCGTAATAGCGAAACAACATAAAAACAAATTCATAAAAATATATTATTGTCGCGAAAAAGCCAACCCTGTGCTTTGTTTACTCCTTGTCCGCGGTATGAAGTCTAGGCGCTGGCAATATAGAGATAAACGCACCGCTTCTCGAAACTACCAGAAAAAGCGATAACGTGGCCGTTGAGTCATAGAGATGAAATTCTCGGACATTCGACATCGTCTAGAAACTACTCCTACAGAGTTGGGCTAGATATAAATAGCGCGAGTTGTCGACGGACGGGCAGATTGAATTTAAGTGTTGGACAGAAAAGATAAATTGTAATAAATAAATTAAATTGTGAGTTATAATAGTGCTTAATTATTTTACAAATTAATTAATATGTCATAAATAAATTGTAAATAGTGTGTTTTAAATAAATAAAGTATAAATAAAATAAACACACGTTACATTGATGTTAGAAGTGGAACTGTCAATAAATAGTTGACAAAAATGGCTAAAAAACTGTGTGATTTAAAAGTGGCTGAGTAACGTCGAGAGTTAGAAAAACGTGAATTGGAGACGACAGGGAAGAAATCAGAGCTGGCAGAACGGCTTAAAGAAGCACTAGAAAAAGAAGATTTGGATTTGGAAACGTATCTATTTTCTGATGATTCAACTTCTGCTATGATTTTTTCAATTTCTTCGTTAGAAAGTCAAATGTCAACTATGAAAACAGATATTTCTTCTAACACTTCCTCATTAGAAACTAAGGTTTTTTTCAGACATTTCTTCTTTAGATAGTAAAGTTTCTTCCTTAGAAGAAAATGTGTCTTCTGACATATCTTCTTAAAAAACAGAAATTTTTTCCGACTTGGACAACAAAATGTTTACTCTGAAAAATGAAATTTCTGCTGATGTGGAAAATAAGATGACTTCCGTTAAGGAGAAAATGTCTTCCGTTGAGAAGAAAATAAAACAGATGGAAAAGAAGATAGAAGAACTGGAACATACAGAACCGGCCAAGGGCGGTAAAATAAAGTGCCATGAGGTAGAGTCAAAGTTGAAATTGGAAGGAGCTGTACATTCTGCTCGTGTTAAAGCCCCAACTTTCGACGGGAATATATCATGGACCAACTACCTCAAACAATTTGAAACAGCTGCCAGAGCATCGCCCTTCGAGGAGACGCTTCAGATGTTCTTTAGACAATACCTGTGGAAGAGACGGATGATTTTGAATAACTCAAAAAGAGATTCAACATGTGATATGGCCATGGACACTTTGAGCAGGTGTACCGATTACAGTTGAAAAATCGAAAACAGAAACGTGACGAGAGCCTACAAGAATACGAATTAGACATTGCGAAGATAGTGCGATTTGCCTACCCTTCAGCTCCAGAATACATGTTTGAATGTTTGACTATTCAAGCATTTGTTGATTGACTTCGTGACCAAACGTCCAGAGAACACTATGAATCGAAAAACCATGTCGGTGGCTGTACAAGGATTGGTTACTCTTAAATCACAAAGTCATAAAATTGATTATTGAGCACTTTTAAAGCAATATGGCCGCTTGTAATGCCACTCGCTTTGAGCAATCTATGTAACCATAATATCATTGACCCTGTGAAAGTCCATAGTTCGTTGGAATGCCTAAATGGCAAAACAATCATATTTATATACCCAAATGTTACGCTCGTCTTTAAATTTATAGAAAACTCCTCAACCATTTTTGACACTGACCAATATAGTACACTCGCCATTTTCTGCACTTTATTATAATCTTTAAATTCTTTGCCATGGTTCTAGAATGAATAATTCAGTCCGAAGGAATTACATCGAAGGAAAGACAGCAGGTGTAATTCAATGCCTGTTGCGGTATTAGCCAAAGGAGTAGTTGTTTTTTGAAGGGGAGACGGTCGTTATATTTTGTGTGATATTGGCTTTGAGCTAAATTCATTTTATTGCATTTACGTCTATCCACATTTGAGTTTTGATTTATTTTTCGTCTACAAATTGCCCGCCTGGTGCTTTTTGGTTCCACCTAGTTTCCTAACTGGGTAAAACAGCGCATTTTGATTTTGCTTACTAAGAACAGATGGCGACACCATTTCACTACTTTAATTCTTATTCTCTTCATAACCAATTTTATGGTAACTGGTGAAATGTGTAGCATTTGTTAATTCCATTAGAGACTGGAATTGAGATTTCTTGCTGAGGAGTCCTAATAAGGACGAAACCGGTCCAAGAATGATGTTCTCCTTGGTGAGCAAAATCAAAGTAGAGAGTGTTGAAAGTTAATTTTCTATCTCTGCTGTCTTTCCTTCGGATGTAATTCAATGCCTGTTGCGGTATTAGCCAAAGGAGTAGTTGTTTTTTGAAGGGGAGACGGTCGTTATATTTTGTGTGATATTGGCTTTGAGCTAAATTCATTTTATTGCATTTATGTCTATCCACATTTGAGTTTTGATTTATTTTTCGTCTGTTGATTTATTTCATCGGATATTCTTAGTAATCGAAAAAGTGGGAGACGCGTAAAAGAAGCCTATTAAGGCAGAGAGGGACTTATATCAGGATCGGACTGGTCGAAAATTGGTCGCATGACAATAATATAGTTTGTCACATAAACAAGTAAAGAACGTAGTTTATAAGGAAATGTATTAAGAAACATTATCATTAAGGTACAGTGTTTCCATTCAATAAAGTTGCCCCTATTTAAAAAAAAAAAACAATACGTACATACTATGCCTTTTTGTGCAAATACAAATAGGAGCAAAGGCGGTTTCAGGGCGGAGATGATATTTTTTATTAATAATAAAAAAATATGCTAAAAAAGGAATTGGTATTGGCAATGTCCCCCCCCCCTGAAAATTCAGCTTGTAGCCGCCCTTGGATAGAAATTCGCTGTCCAAGTACAAATGAATCAAAATTTTAATGTACACATTTCTGAAATGCATAACATAACTGAAATCCATTTAATTTATTTGTATATTAATAGTTTTATGAACAACTTTTACGATTTTGAAATAATTTTACTTTGATATAAACTACGTTTCAATTTGTAAAGGTGATTATACATATGATAAACAAAAAACCAATATGCTTTTATTTTGCGAGAAATTTTAACAAATAATATTCAACGTCTCGAAATGTGACAAGAGTGACAGTGATAAATTTTCGAAATATTTTACTATTTTATTTATTTTGAGACTTTTTTTGGATTGTCTTAATTTAGTGAACCTAACCTTAAAAGCACGCATGTTTAATTTTATTTAATAGATAAAAACTGTGAAGGGCCACTTCGCCCCCCCCCCCTCACATGGTTGTGATTGGCTCATGATTATTTCATCTCTATAATTTATAGTTACAGTTCATTTTATCATTTTTAAAATTATTAATTCGATAAATTCTTACCAGAATACCAAATAATAACAAATTAATTTTATTAAATTTTCCAGAAGTTATATAAGCAGGTTTCAGCGAGCGACTCAACATGCATGCATTGTCAGATTGCACATTACAAAATGAAAAAGTATGCCATTGCGTTCAACTGAACGATTATATTTCATATCCATTCTAGGTAGTAAGTGATGTGTTTAAATAATCATTGAAACACTGAAATTAATTATTGATTAATTTATTAACACTGCAAAAAAAGTGAAATTCACCAATCACAGTTCATATTTTGGTCAGTGTATCCAGTTTAACATCGAGAGAAACTATCCTAGACAAGAGATTATCATTTCTTACGTAATCAGCTCAAAAATGGTATGGATACGCCTAGAACAATTGAATGAGCTAGGCGAGAAGAATGAGTTACTCTCACTTGGGTCCCGGGACAAAACGGGGTACAGGGTAACGAGAATGCAGATAGTCTTGCAAGAAAAGGGGCTCAAACACTCTTTGTAGGACCTGAGCCGTTCTGCGGTATCAGCAGTAACAATATTCGAAGAGATTAAAAAAGAATTGGGCAGTAGAAGAACCGATAATTGGAACAATCCCTTGGGGCTGAGACAGACCAAGATACTTCTGGGTGAATATACCCAGAAAAGATCGGAAGCCTGCATCTGCCTGAGCAAGAACAGGCTACGTATTGTTACAGGGATCCTGACCGGTAATTGCCGACTAAAAGGACACCTTAGTAAACTGAGAGTAGTAGAGGATAGTGAGTGCAGATTCTGTGAGGAGGAGGACGAAACCTCCATTCACATTCTAACTAAATGTATAGTACTCCAGAATCCAAGGGCACTATATCTAGGAGGATATAAAATAGAAGAGGGAGATTTACCTAATTTGAAGCCACTCCAAATCCTACACTTCCTTGTGAAAATAGGATTGGAAGGGTCAGGGCCCCTGCAAGGGTTATCGCCGCCCGCGTGCCGGAAATATTTTGGCGCCCTTTGAATATTTGTAGTACTTATATAAATAATATTTTGAAGAATAACAACTTTTAAGCTGTTACATACGTTTTTTAAATTTCCTGATTTGCTGTAATATTCTTGTAGTCGATTAACATTTGAGCGAATTGCGAAACCACATTTTATTTTAATTTTGTAATAAAACAACAGATATATCAAAAACCAATATTTTATTCTTACAAACGAAAAAACAAACCAAACAGTAAACAAATAAAACATTCAATTAACCAAAAATTAAATAGGTTTTTTTCTGGATTTGGCTGCTGCAAATTCTTTTATAATATTATCAAAATCAATTTTATCGAGGATCTCTTGCTCTATAGCTAAGACCCAGATAGCACAGACACGTTTTAAAGACATCTTAAAGACATTTGTTCATGACGTTCGTGACGTTTTGAAGGTGTACGCTAATATCCAAAAGATGTTTTGAAGGCGTCTATAGCACCTACATTGTTACAAAACAAGGCATCTTTGGGACATCTAATTTTTTATGTCTTTAAGACATCCAGTTTTGTACGTCTTTAAGACAAACCGTATTGGACGTGTTTAAGCCGTCTATTTACTTGATGGAAATTCGTTTAAAAAAAATAAATGAATACTTGTCTACTATATTTATTACTGGTAATTATACATTATTAAACTATTAAAACTGATACATAGAGTAAATATTATTTTACAGTGTTGGATAAAATAATTAGAAAATGACTTCAAGTACTTGTTGCTATGAGAAACTATTCCCGGAAATCCTACTTTTTTCCAGTTTGGTCGATTTAAAAATTTCTTTTACGGTAGGTATTAATTTTAGCCAAAGCGCCTGTAACTAATGTCCCCGTAGCATATAATTTTATTGAATTATTGTTTTAAGGCGTTTTTCTAAAAAATAGGATATTATTAAAGTGAGGTTATGAAAGATAAAGTTTAATAGTTTCGGTATACCACAGTTCCAATAATGGCAAATAAATAATAAAAAACAGACAATATATAAAAACACACAACCACGAAAAACATGACAATGTCTACAGACTGACGCTAAAAATATTAGAGAATGGCTGTCCCGAGAAGAAGGCAGCCAGAGGAAGAACACGACTCGATACGCGCGCGCGAGAATATGCAATCAGTCAATGACAATGACGAATGACAATCATACATGCGCTGCAGGTAGCGCAAAGAACGGTGTCGTGGCGACATATTCAAATATAGCGAAAAGAGTTAAACGTCCACATTACCGACATATTTAAAACGTCCTATACGTTTTAAACATGTCCTGAGCAGGACGTCTTAAAACCGTCCGTTTTACGTACCAGGATGTTTGGACGAAAGTAAGTCATGAACTGGACGTCTTTAAGATGTTGTGTGCTATCTGGGGATTGCCAAACCCGATAATCTTTCTTGTGACATGGTAGACCTCAAATAATTTTTAATTTTGAGAAGGATCTCTCACCAGAAGCTACAGACACAGGTAAAGTAAGCATAATTCTTTACGAAATGGTAATATTTGGTAGAGATAAAGTTAGATTGTTTTCAAATATATATTGTAAAATGTCGAGGGGATTTGACGCTTCAAGTAATGAAAACAATTTTAGGGCTTTTATCTCATTAAATAAATCATTTTCTTCTACGTCAGCCTCCTCCTTTTTCTAATCAATTAGCTTTTGCTGTAGAGCACGACAGCATTTTAAAATATCCTCTTCATTTAATTTAAAAATATCACTAAAAAAACCAAAAACGTTGTCTTAATCAGATATCATTTCAAATCTTCTATTTAAAGAACTTATTGTTTGATCAATTATTTTTAAAAAGAAATTTGTTTTAAACGCTGATCGAACAGTTTTGGTTTGTACTTTCGTCTAACAGTATTTAATGGAGGAATACCTTGCTTTATCTCAAGAGCGGCTGCTAGTTCTCCAGCTTGATCAAGTTTTTCCTCGAAAATATTATCATTTCTATAATTTTTAAAATGATCAACTAGATTCTTTAAATAGTTTTGGCACACTTTAATATCAGTCGTTACACTTTGCTTACAATGCCAATCTGGAATAAAACATCATACTAAATTATTACACTGCAAATAAATTTAAAAGATTGGATACTTATGCATAGAACTTGCTTTATGCCTAGCTTCTATGTTAAAAGTATCATTTTCTGCTATTTCTAGAAGGCTATCACAAATTTGAATTAAGTGAAACTTTAGCGGCCTTATAGCATCAATCCTACTTGACTATAGTATCACTTAGGGGTTTTAGATTTCACTTCGGGACATGCTTTTTTATAATATCCCACCTTTTTTGTGGATTAAGAAAAAAATACATACATTTCTTGTACAATATTGAAAAAGTTAACTGTTTCATTTGAAACTTTAGCAGCATCATTTACTGCTAAATTTAAGCTATGTGCAGCACATGGCACAAAAAATGCCCTGTGATTAGCATCGAGTATGCGTTTTTGGAAACCAGTAAGTTTTCCGCGCATATTCGCCCCATTATCATACCCTTGACCTCTCATGTCTTTATTGTCTAAATTCAAATGTTTCAAAAGTCCAACGACAAAATCAAATAGCCCTGTCGAGTCGGATATTGGGTTGAACGCTATGAAACTCTCTTGTATTTGAGGCTTTTTAGAAATGTAATTTAGAACGACATAACGCAAAACGAGGCTTATTTGCTCTGTATGACTTGTATCCGGTGTACAGTCTAAAATTATTGAATATTTGGAACTGCGAACCACATTCAAAATATTATTTTTTACTTTAGAACACATTAATTCAATAATTTCGTTTTGTATCTGATTCTTTCTAAAACGTCATGCCAATATTTTTTTTCAGTTTCTAAAACCCCTAAGTGATGATCGTTTACGGTTGTGGATAATTTTAATATTTTTTTAAATTCATCCATGTATTCATGTGAACATTATGTACAATTGATGTTTCATGTCTTTTTATGGCTTTTATGTTGCCAATCAGAAAAACCATGAGTATCAGAAAAACTATTGAAAGTCTTACTGAAAATTTTACAACAAAAACAAAATATCACGTTAAACGGAAAAAAAAATAGTTGCGATTCTCCTGACATGCTCAGGTAATAAATATGTATTTGCTGTAAAGAAATCTATTACTAACAATGAATAATAATAAGAAATTAACATAAAATTAAAATGTTATAGTTATTAAATTTAATATAAACAAAAAATATAGAGTACCCAGTATAGTAAAAAGTTAGTAAAATAAAAACTAAACATTTTTTCAAATTGACGAAGTGTAAAGCGAATAAACTATTTGAATTTAGAATTTTTTTATGTGTCCCAATAACCGGCCAGGACAAAAAAAAATATATTTAAAAACTAAAATTCCTCCAGTAATAATTTCAACTATACATTACTTTAGAAAATAACTTAGTATATCTATGAAACAAGATTTAAAGGAAAAATTATCAAGATGGTTTTGAAAATTTAAAAATAATTGATTTAAAAACACTGGTACAAAACGCTTAATAATGTCAATAAATGCAGTTTTTTTTTTGTTTCAAATCAAATCATCCTTATAAATCAAATTTTGCATGTATTTTGAAAATGGCCCTTATGATAAAAAAGCACGCACCATCCAACTTATGGTCAGGCGAAACGGTACCACAATTTGAGCCTGTCAGACGAATCGGGAAATTTTAATTGGTCAGGCGAATCTGGCATAAATCAAGTCAAATACATAGATATTATGTGGGTAGGTACTTACCATTTCATAAAATTTAATTACAACACAACACAAAATATAAAGCACTCCGTCGAATATTTATAACTATAACTTTGCGTCTTGGTTTTTCACCTTCACGTAGCCGAAGAAAATATTAACTATTTGGATTACGACGCCTAATTTGAAACTTACTCTTCGCTCGTACAGTATTCGAGTCTGGACAGGAAAAATCGACAAGTTTATACTTTATACGGGTATTCATGGTATTGCATGTTGCACACAGAATTAACTAACCTATTGATTTTATTATATTTAATAATTAACGCTAATTGAATAGCTATTTGATTTCAAAAATAGATGGTTTCTGTCATAATAGGAATAGGTTAATATATCAACGAACATAAACTTCGATAACATTATTGATTATATTATCATGAATTGAGATAAAAACATTTTTGATTTCTTTAGTGTCTTACTCATTGGAATCGTTAGAAAAATTAAAAATTCGAATTGTATATAGACCTCCGGTTTGGCGCCCCTTTAAAGGTGCACCCGCGTGCGGTGCACGCGCAGTTACATCTTACATGACTAATTATTGAAGATCTTATACTGTTATACTGTGGCTTTTGTACCAACGCTATCTAGTGAACAATGAATTAATCGTATGAACAATCCTTGACAATCTATAAGCAGCCATGGGTACCACCTCATTTTTTGCCCTGGCCTTCGACTAGAGCCTGCGGCGTTTTCACCCTGCATATAAGAGTTGCGCCCCCCTGGAAATGTTTTAAACGGTGCCCATTTTAGCAGCGTCTGCATTTAACTGATTGCAACCCCCTGTCGTAAGTGTGCGTCGGAAGACGTTCATATTAGAGTTACACATTACTTGCATAACTCATACAAAAAAAAAAGAAACTTGCGAAAATGACCCGAAAATTTATGTCGTTACCTCCCGGAATATTACAGTCCATCTTCTTTAAATCCGCATAAAATATCTTCTTTCTCCTTTCCAATGATTGGGACAAAACAAATGATACGTTACGTATGAAATGCTTCATTTGTCGTTTCTTTTATCTAAGCAAACATCCCTCTACGAATTATTAAGACCATCCTTTAACCATCTCAAAGGTGAAAACAAATACTTTGAGATTCAAAATATTTAGATTTTGTTGAAAAGGTTCGTATTCCCCGCCCTACTTTGTGCCTTGTTTATGGGCGATGTACAAAATAGTTTAGTTTTAAGCAGTCACATTGTCTGTTTCATGGATCTGTTGACCTCTCTTTTTAACTACAGGTATTTTCGGAAATCTCTTGTGCTCAATCAGCATATAGTGCACCGACAGAGAGTCACGACTTTATATTTTTATGTTATTTATGTGATTTCAAAATAATGTGTTTTAATAAACCAATGGAGAAACGACCCCTGATCAGATCTAATTTTTGAGATATGCTATACTGGCGTTTCTAGAATAAAATCATCTTAATTTTTAACTAATGTACATTTCAGGTTATATAGTCTGTTACATTCTCTCTACAACCGTAATTTGTTTTATCATTTTTCTCAATTAATAATAATTCTTGAATCGCTCTGTAAATATCACCAAATGTAGAAAGTGATTTTTTTTTTCGTTTTTCTCAGTGATTATACACAAATTTCATTTTTTGAATATTCGTATACTATGCATATTTTCAAACAAATCGAAATCGCAAAATTCTTCTGAAGAACACGGATTGCGACATCAAAGCAGATTTAATTTTTGGATTCTACGAGGTATTCTCTATTAAAGTGTACATCTTCAACGAAATCCCAAATTCAAATTTAAATTCTTCAATTTTCTGAAAAATTTAGGTACATACGGTGAGCACCATAAGTCTTACCCCCCCCCCCCCTATCTAACTCGTTACTGGAGTCTTGTTAGGAAAATCGCCGAGACACGTCGATTTTTGATTTTTACAATGTACATTTTTGTATGAATAGTTTACCCTTAATTTCATCCCTTACTGGAGGGGAGCAACCCTTTCGAAAAATTTAAATGGCATGGGGTGGTGAGTGATAGCTCATTTGAAAGAGGGTTTTATTCTCTATTCAACCATGTAAAAAATTTTGAAATTTGCTTCATTAATTCTCGACTAATTGTTGTTTCAGAATAACGGAAATTAACATAGCGCACTCATCGTTAGAATTAAAATTCGGCCCTGCATGATTTCGGTTTTGGTTCAGACGTGAAGTAAGACTTTTTGCCATTAGAAGGTCACTATTAGTTTAGTTGCTTTCCTATTTTGTGAGGTTTTGTTATTTTTAAACATTCATAAATCAACACGTAATGAAGCAAATTTAATTTTTTTTTGCACGGTTGAATAGAGAATAAAACCCCCTTTCAAATGAGCTATCACTCACCACCCCATGCCATTTAAATTTTTCGAAAGGGTTGTTCCCCTCCAGTAAGGGATGAAATTAAGGGTAAACTAATCATACAAAAATGTACATTGTAGAAAACAAAAATCGACCTGACTCGGCGGTTTTCCTAACAAGACTCCAGTAACGAGTTAGTTAGGGGGGGTAAGACTTATGATGCTCACTGTATAAAATAAAAAAATATAATCGTCTCAACACCCTTTATTTCAAACGTGATTCATTTCTATGATTGTTTTTTTGTAAAATTAAAATAATAAAGACTTATTAAAAAAGGTTATTTTTCGCGGCATAAACCAACATAAACGTTTATGATAGATTATGTTATTTACACATGTCTGATTAGACTAAATAAGATAATCTATACCTTTTTAATTATCTACAATCGGACAACCTCAAATAAAAATATAAAATTTTCAAAGGCAAATTGTAAAAAAAATAACATTGCCTTAGTCCAATTTGGCATTTTTCTTGTAATCTGAACAAATTATTCCATCATATAGAAGTTCTTTGAATTTACAAATATCTAGTTTTTAAAATATAAATATAATATCCACCCCAGCATAAATAATATGTCAGTGGGACTATAAATAAAATACAACAAATTATAGACTTATAAAAAATAAGTTTTATTTAACTTAGACAGATCTGACTTAGAAATGGAAGAATATTTGGTTTCGTTTAGGTAAATATATATAAAAACAATAACAAAAATATCACACCAAAGAATAACCCAGTCCGCTAGAAGAACTGCTTTCTGCTTCTGCGATTGCTTTCAGCAATTCCTTTCTTGCTTTGGTTCCGATGAATGCCATCAAAGATGCTCCAAGCAACAGCTAAAATCAAATAATAGTTAAATTTTCTTATAATACAGGCATTATAACATTATAATATAAAATGGTATTTAGACAACTTTGATTCCATTCGTCTTTTTTTTTTAACTCACAATACTTTTCTAGGCTCATTCAAATTTCTAAAATTCAAAAAGACGCCTAGCATATCACCCAATCAGATTGTAAGACATTCAACCGAACGATTCTCTAATTGGATATTACAGTCAACATCGACTAAATAAATCACTATAACCTGTGCTGTGAAAACAAAACGAGAGTAATGATGCCAAGAAAAAACTATATCTGTAGTAAGATCGATAAATTTGGCAAAAATTCAGTTGCTTAATAATAATAGAATGGGGATATCGATGTTGTCACTATGTAGCTCTGAATATGGCCATGCCAAACAGGAAAAATAACTATTGTATGGCATTTAAAAACTTGAAAATTGATAAAGATTTAAAATTAAGACAGTTAAAAAGTAATACTCATTTAAAGATAAAACATTAATAAAAAACGCTTTCTGCTTACTTTTTAATTATAACAATCCATTGTTTATTCCAATCTCAATAATTATTGATAAAAAAAAAAACAGTAACAGTAACCTACCACAAAAAGTGTCTTGTCTTTATTACCTTATCAATATTTTTTATAAATTTTAAGTCTGAAAGAAATTATTCTTAAAATACTAAAAAAAAAATGATTTTAAATTTATTTATTAAACTAAAACGAAGTTTTTGTAGTATTTAATAACAATCTTTAAACAGTAATTATATTTACCTGAACAGTTGCAAAAATATATGTATTGGAAGATATATTTCTGTTTTCTAATACATCCTGCATCGATCGCAAGGTAGATCCAACATATACAGCCACAAACTGTGCTGGGAACAATCCAAGGAAAGATGCTATATGATAAACTCTGGCACTTACATTACTTAACTAAAATTTAAATATTAAATAAATGAAATATCTTAATGGCTACTAATTACAATAAATTATCTATTGTTAAACAAAAAACAATAATTATTTTATTGATAATGATAAAAAAAGCATATATGTACTACGTGACTGTAATTAATGTTTTTTGACATTGGAATTATATGAAAATGGGGTCAATCTATATGAAATGGACTGGAAAGTAATGGATTTGTTTATTCTATCGATATAGGTATTGAACAAAATTATACATATGAGCAAAAAAATATAAAAATATTATTATTATTATTGACAATATAAGTGCCAGTGATAAACAAAGATAATATATTGAATATTTTGTTGTAATCACTGTGATACAACAAACAGGTTTTATAAAAATGGTAAGTGAAGTGTTGAACACTTTATATGGCATGTAAAAATATAAATAATCATATTTTCATTTTAAAACTAAACTAAGGTGACCATATCTCTTTTGATCCAATGCTGGACATGCTAAACATTCATGAAATACAACGCACACTGATGAACTTTGTAGAGGCAAGTACTTTTTTAGCTCCTCAAAGATAAAAATACAACACAAAGAGAACCGGAGGATCTTTTTTTAGCTCTGCATTACACTTTTGTTACATTTCAGTAAATTATGTATTATTGCTGGATTGCTAGACCCTACACAATAAAAAACAGTGAAATGCTGTACATATGGTCACCCTAAACTAAGCTAAAATTACAGATTAAATATTAATAGGCATTTAATAGAATTCCTTACTGCAAAAATAGTATTTTGAAGTCCAAAAGGTATAGGAGTCAGTCTTGAACAGAAGACAATTTTAAAGCAAAGTGGTCCCGAGATTACTCTTAAAATTGCTTTAGCCATGTCATTTTGAGTATATCTAAAATGAGAATTATAGGTACTCTTAGCAATCCATAATAAAATATCTATATATTACTTACTTGAAAATGCTGTGATGATGTCCTAAAATTTTTAATATGTTGTGAGCAACCAATAACCCGAAATTTGCTCCAAATACAACCAATAAAAGTCCCCTAGAAACACCAAATAAATACCCTGTTGCAAGAACTAAAACTATATACCCAATGCTTATTGGTAAAGCAACTATTATGAACAAAAAACATATCGTTGTAGAAACAATTAGAGCATCTTGCCTCTCCAACCAAATTAATATAAATCTTATATATGCTTTACAAAGTAGTAAAATGCATATAATTACAACAATAGTACAGAAAAGAGCTAATAATCGACAAAGAGACAAGAAACATATAGTTGATCGTAGATCTTTGTTGGTTTCTTTTCTATTTTCCAATGGATTTTCGATATTTATCTTCATTATTCTTCCAAATTCTTATGTAGGCATGACTGTCTATATCAGTTTAATTTATGTCACATATAAAATATAATTAGCACACCTTTAACTTTCTCTAAATACATGTCTCCAATTTGTGAAAATTCAATTTATTTTCCTCCCACTTGACGTATACGTCAATTTCTTCTTCTTCCTCTAAATTAAATTTAATGGCCTCATTTACGGTTCCTATCAGCCAATCCTCACAGTATTTTTGTTAATTTTTTACATATTTGTGTTGTTCTAAAAGTAAAATTTTAATCTGTAATGTATTATTCTACTTCCATTTCTATAGAAAAAGTTAAAAAATAAACGACGAACCATATTTCTTCTTTTTTAATGTAGTTCTAATTTAAAAAATAAAATAGAAGAAAAGGAAGAATATAATTCGATGTAATGGCATGGCAGCCATTTTAAACTGTAAATTCATTGAATATTATCCTATTGCTAACAATTGTTATAATTTATATTTATGATGAATTTCCTTTGATGGTTAAGGAATTGCTGAGGAATTTAATTATTACTACTTTATCTCGAAATATAGTATCCCGTTGTTATATTTAATATTTTTTAATTGAAATATATAATGGTAAGTAAAGTAGGCGTATTGTAGACATTGAAATAATTTCTTCATTAAGGTTATTTTTATGTTTTTACGAACTAATTAAAATACCGGATATATATTTTCAGAGTTTTTTTGGATTCGGCCAGTCTGCTGAAATAGAAGTAATACTAGATGGCCAAGATAGTAGAAAAACTGCCGAAGTTAAAACAGAAGATGGCAAAAAGGAAAGATTATTTTTGTACTACGATGGTGAGACAATATCAGGGAAGGTACGTGTTTATATAAGGAAAAGATTGAATCACTATCATTATGTTTTGGAAAGCAATATAAAATGAATATTACTCATCTAGGCATTTAAAAACTATCTCATGTTATGTATGTCCGAAGTCCTATGTTTTATTATATATTTCTGATTGTATGTACATCTATGTATTAATACTAGATTTGTCTAGTTGTTTACTTGATCACTAATAATTATCTATTATTGAACTGAATTGGAACAATCTGATTCAATTGTCTACAGTCATATCTTCCTGTGTGTTTCTACAGGGTAAACCAAATTGTAATAGTTATATTTTTTCCATTTTGACTGAATAGTATTTGTTTTTAGGAACAAATTTCAATAAAAATTGTAGGAAATTGGTCTATAAAAAATTCACATACAATTGGTAATAAGAAACAATTTAAAAAAGATTTACAACTTGAAACAAAAACTACATAAAAATAAAACAAAAATACTATTGATGGATCTTTAACACGTTAAGTACTTTGTGTATACATATTCATATTATACACATCTGACCAGTCCAGTGCATTGTGTATATAGATATTGTCTGTGTTTGGAGCCCTGTGTATATGGCACCTCAGACCCTATCACAAAATCTAAGTCAATGCTCAACGTGTTAATATGGATTTAAATAATACTTGATTCACTAAATATCTACTGTTCATTATATTAAATAATAGGACCTTTAAAAAAGTTTTTAATTGAGTTTTTATTATAAAATTATTTCCTGACCTGAACACATGGAAATTTTCTTTCTAGTAGGAGTTGATAATAATAATACTATTTTCATCTTGTCTTTTACAATAAAAAATAATGTACTAGTAATTGCTGCAGTGTTTTTTTTTTGTGCAGGTAAACGTTAGTCTGAAGAAACCTGGTACTAAGCTAGAACACCAAGGAATAAAAATTGAATTTATTGGTCAAATTGAAATGTTTTATGATAGGGGAAATCATCATGAATTCATATCTTTAGTAAAAGAACTCGCCAGACCTGGAGACATGATTGCACACTCCAGTTATCCTTTCGAATTTAGTAATGTAGAGAAGCCATTTGAAGTATATACAGGTAAGATTTTTTACGTAGATTTCAAACAATAGCAAAATTGTCAATAAAAATTCCATAAAGTATTAGACACCAAACATTACCTGCAATTTTAGGTACCAATGTGAGATTACGATATTTTCTGAGAGTGACAATCATAAGGAGATTAGCTGATGTGATGAAAGAAATTGACATTGCAGTACATACTCTATCCAGCTATCCAGAAATGAATAATTCCATAAAAATGGAAGTAGGCATCGAAGACTGTCTTCACATTGAGTTTGAATACAATAAATCAAAGTAAGGTTTATTATTTAATGAAAATCTTGCGTGTTATTTATAGGGAACAGTCCTGGTCCATGTTGTCCAATTTCTATGATTCTTTTTTTGTATCTCAGGGGTGGTCCTATATAAATTTGATCAAGATCTGTTAATGGCGTCCATACAAAAATCCTCAAACTCTTCATTTTTTATGTATGTTCAACGACAATTCTTTAGTACGTTGTCTGATTTTTAAGATTTACTTTTGTTTGAAAGTGGGTACCCCAGGGGTAGTCTCATATACAGAGTCAGGCAAATATGCAAAAGTGTATATGCACTTGTATGTGCAAGGATGAAATGTAAAATATAACAATATAATTGATTTAAATTTACTCTGAACTATATAATATGGTAATGGCAAAAAATATGAAAAAGAGGAACATAAAATAACAACAAATTAAAATAATTTCTTAAAAAAGTTGAGCAATGTATTCTCTTTTCTCAAAAATAAAAATTTTACATTGCTCAACAAACCTTTTATACCCAATTGTTGTTCGAATCTTCAGTGGTAGTATGTTGAAAATTGTTGGTGCCATGATTGCAGTAGATCTCTGTTTGGCATCATATCTTCTAAATGGTACCAAGATCATGTTAATAAGATTATGTATTGTTTGGTAGTGATGATTGATATAATTTTTGTTTTTAGATTTAAAGACATATACAGTTGCTAAGGTAGTAAAGACATTGAATATTTAGAATATCATGATTACATAATAGGTTAGTTGTAAAAAGTTTGTCTTTAAAAAATATTACATGTAAAATATAGTTTTGGACAACATTCAATTGATTTAATACATTGTCATAGAGCCCTCCCCAGGCAATGATACCATATCTTAGGAGCGATTCTACTAATGATTTATAATTTGTATAAGTAGTTTTTTAGATACACAATAAAATTTTGGTATTAAGCGCCTAATTTTGTTTGTCAGATCTTCAATGTGATCATTCCATTTCAGATTTTATCAACTCTAATACCTAAGTACTTTATTGTATTAGTTTCTTTAATGGTAATATCAAATTCGTTCATTTTAATACAGTTAAAACTAGGTCTATTTGCATCGTTCATAGAGAAGGCTATGTAAAATGTTTTGTCAGCGTTCAAGGTTAATTTACTAAAATCAAGCCAGGCATTTAACTGTTTCAAAACTGGCAATTGCTTTATCTTTAACAATTTCTCAGGTTTTTTCTTTAAAAAGTAGCACTGTGTCATCTGCATAAGAAATGGAATCTCTATTTAAATTTAGTAATAAATTAATTTAGGTAATGAACAGAAGAGGACCAAGTACAGTACCTTGTGGTATTCCAATTTTAACATCTAAAGAATCACTATACACATTTTTAATTTTTACTTTCTGTTTACACTCTTTTAAGTAACTTAAGAAAATTTTCAACACCATATTGTTCAAGAACCTCAATGAGTTGCCTATGAGGTACCGTGTCGAAAGCTTTTGAAAGATCAAGGAAAATTGCAATTGCCATCTCATTATAGATTAATCCATTTTTCGTACATGGCATCATTAGTACTAGTTCCAGGTATAAATCCAAATTGATTTTTATTTAATATGTTAACAGATAATTGAATAATCTATTTTTTAAACATTTTTCAAACATTTTAACAAAATTGGAGATAACACTTATGGGTCGGTAATTTGTAATATTGGCTTTGTTACCTTTTTTGAAAATTGGAGTGATTGTTGATATTTTAAAATGTGAAGGTACTATACCGGTTACAAAAGTTCTGTTTATTATATGGACTAGGGGATCTAAAAGTTTGTGATATTTTTTTATTAGCCTATTTTTTAAGCTGTTAATATGCAAAATTATTTCTTCATTGGAAACAGGTTTTAAAGCCATGGAGTGTACAAAATTGGGGTAGGTCACATTATTCTGGTAGTTAGGTTGTTTAATTTTTGCATACATGTCTGTTCCTACATCTACAAAAATCTATTACAGAAATTAGCCATTTCGGTATTGTCTCTAAAGGGTTCCTTATTACTGTTTGATATACTTATATTATTGTTGGTTTTATTTATTTTCTCATTTGTGGCATGAACAATTATTTCATAAATTTTTTTTCATATTATTGATATTTTCTTTAATTTGATTCTTGTAGTATGTGTTTTTCGTAATTTTGATTAATTTTTAAGATTATTTCTATAATTATTATATTCTTGTAATAAATTAAAATTGTTTTTATTTCCAATTACAAGTCTTTTTAATTTATCACTTTGTTTAATAGATTTTATTATACCGCTAGTGATCCAAGGTTTAAGTTTCTTGCAGTTAACTGAATTTATTATTTTAGTGTGAAGGCAACCATCGTACATGGTCTTAAAGGTATCAATAAAAGTTTGATAAGCGAATTGTGGGTCATTTTGAGTAAAAACATTTCCCCAATTTACTAAGCTTATCTTGTCTCCGAATTTGTCATCATCAAATATCTGAACAGTTTTTTGTCTACAGTATTGTTACCATTTTTTAGATGGATATTTAAGAATATAGGAAAATGATCCTTGATATCTGTATCTATTACAAAAGCATCTTGTGCTAGATTATTTATTTCTAAATTTTGTCTCATAAAAATATGGTCTATACAGAAGCTGGATTCTCGAGTTACTCTAGTATATGAATTTATGTAAGACTTAAAACCTAGATAAGCTAACAGAGATATATAGTTGTTTGATACTGCACTTGTGGGATTAAGTATGCTAATGTTTATATCACCAATTATAATATTTATATTATTGCCTTTAAAGTTATTTAAGGAGGTCCTTTCGCCACACCTCTTGCCTCAAATGTTAAAAAAAAAGTTATTAGATTATGACTAAAATTAATTTTTTTCTAATAGTTGAAGTCCTTATTTATCTAATACTGAACTTTTAACTATACCTTACCTTGCAAATTTTTGAGATTTTTTTTTTAAAAATGTGAGTATTTGTACATTGCCTCACGAGAAAGTAAGTCCTCAACAACAATTCTCGAATTATACTATTATTTATTGATTAGATGGAGTAGAAAAAACTAAAAATAAGATTTTTGAAATATTTAGATTTTGTTTTATACAATAAAATATATATAGTAAACCGTGGAACTTATTGAGTAATTAATATTAAAAAATCACAAAAAAATTTTCAAGTAACCTAGTTGAAAATTTTTTGTGATTTTTTAATAATAATTTCTCAATAAATTCCACGGTAACCTATATATTTTATTGTAAAAAACAAAACCTAAATATTTCAAAAACCTTATTTTTAGTTTTTTTCTACTCCATCTAATCAATAAATAATAGTAAAATTAATTATAATTCTAAAATTGTTGTTGAAGTCTTACTTTCTCATAAGACTGTAAAAACACACATTTTTTAAAAAAAAATTCTCAAAAATTTGCACGGTAAGGTATAGTTAAAAGTTCACTATTAGATAAATAAGGACATCTACTATTAGAAAAAAATTAATTTTAGTCATAATCTAATATTTTTTATTTAACATTGGTGGCGAAAGGACCTCCTTAAAAAATATTCTAAATCTCCCAAAAACAAGTTTTCATTAATGGATGGGGCTCTATAACAAGTTAGTAAGGAAATGCCTATGTTATGCCATTTAAAATTAATTATTGTAACTGTAACATTACTTAAAGTAAAATAATATTTTGTGTGTCAAAGTTAATGTTATCTCTAATAAAAATAAGGGTTCTATCGTTTTGATTGTTATTACTACCATTGAAGAATGTTTAAAAACCTTGTATTATATAATAATTTTCATTTATGTTTCTTGTTTCCCCAAAGATAATTATGTTCAGGTTTTTTATTTGAAATATTTCAAGAATTGCTAAGAAGGAGTCAAAAATTTTTTTGGCACTACGTATTTTAACATGAAAAATTTTTAGCTCAGATTTTTTAAAAATTGCTTCAGCACAATATTTGTTATACTGACCTAAGTCATATCTTTGGTTAACAATACTTAAAGCTTGAGTTTCTTCAAGTTCTATTTCATTTAAAATATCTAATTCGGCAATGTCCATTAATTAAATTAAATTTAAATTAGTACCTAAGTATAAAAATTTTAAATACAAAGAAAAGATACTTAAAAAATATAGACAATTTGTCAGCAGTTTATTTCATTCAATGTAGCTTATCTTGTTTCTCAGCATATCTAGGTGAAATTTGAAGGTTGGGCAAGCTAGATTTCTGCTTTCATGGTCAGTGGCGTGGTTAGTATTATATTTCCCATTAGACAATTCACAGTTTTTACAATATGTATTTTGTTTAGGACAATCTTTTTCGATATGTTCATTGGAGCAGATATGATATCTAATTCTATTAACACAGTCCTCTTTTTTATGATAATATTCCTGACATTTGTAACATTTTGGTACGCTCAAATCTTCATAGACCATACATCTTTCCCATCCCAAGCATAATTTCTTTAGTTTTAATATTTGACGAAAAACACTAGGGGAACATTCGCAAATTATTGTTTGATTTTATCTCTGTTTTCACGAATGAAACGGTAACTTCGTCTACTAAGTTATTTTGTTCTTTTAAACATTTTTTAATCTCTTCATGTGTAAAATTTTGTGTGCCATTCACGATTTTTCACAGTTAGTGAAAATTAAAAATCACATTTCAAATTCAGTCATGGTTTCCTCGGGAGTTCCGCAGGGCTCTCATTTGGGGCCACTTCTTTTCGACCTCTTTGTTAATGACATAGGTTCAATTTTTGAGTACTGCAAATGTTTACTGTTCGCTGATGACTTGAAAATGTACTTGAGAATTACTTCCTGTTGTAACCTCATAACCTAGCAAAGCATGAAACGAAGACGTAGAACTAAAACCTAGGGTTTTAGTTCCATGCAAAATAATTTGGACGTTTTTAATTTTAGTTTTGACATTATTAGATTGTCATTAATTTTGAATGTTAATAAAACCTTTTTAATTCATAACACTTCCTGGGAGGACATTTTAACACTTACCAATTGGTTTGTTGCTAACGGTATGTCTCTGAACACTGATAAATATTACTCAATTACTTTTACTAGAAATAAAACTCCCATCGTTTTCAATTATTCACTTAATAATGTACCCATAAACAGAGTTGTTACTATCAAGGATCTGGGTATCAGGTTCGATAGTCAGCTGACATTTGCTGAACATATTACCATTACTAGCAAGGGTTATCAAATGTTGGGGTTTACAATTCGTAATTCAAAGGATTTATCAATTAAAGCTATTTTAGTGGTTTATAATGATTTGGTATGTTCGTTACTGCAATATGCTTCTATAGTCTGGACGCCCTATTACACAGTTCATATCTCGGCAATTGAAAGAATACAACACAAATTTTTGAGATATGCAGCATATAGAATGCACTTACAGGTTGGCTATTACAGTTATGAGGAAGTTTTGAATACACTTATTAACATTAAAAAACCATAGAATATTTATTATTATTTATTATTTGTTATTCAAACTATTGTCAGGGGATATTTGTTGCCCAGAATTTTTGTCCCTTTTTTCACTCAGGATTCGGAATAGGACCACTCGTAACCACAGTTTGTTGGCTGTTCCATTTCATTACACAAATTATGGATATCACACTCTTGTCTCTCGCTTATCAAGAACAGCCAATTTGCTTGGTTAATAGGGCATTGATTTTATCAGTCCTTCCCTGAGCATCTTTAAAGCTAAGTTGAGGTCAAAGCTTTAAAAACATGATATCTGTGATTCGATAATAAATGTATTTATTGTTTGTATCTATGTAGGTTAAATACCACTGCATTATTTTACTATAAAGGGACTTTCTCGTTAAATAAATAAATAAAATAAATAAGTTGCCTAAGTCTAATAATAAATAATAGCGTGAAGGTAAAATGTATAAAAGAAGGATATCTTTATTTATATTTTCATTTTTGTTCGAAAGAAAACATAGAATAAATGATTAAAATTGGTTTCCCATCAGTAAGTCACAAAATTGCATTCCAGCCACATACAATAATTAAAGGCAGAAATATTGAAATCTAGTCCTTGCTGAATGAACATTTAAGAATAAAGGGATGTTGAATAACATTATGAAATGATAATGTATTGTTTATTTATAACCTTTCAAGTTTCTGATGTCTACTATTTCCAGTATTACTGTTATTATTACAAAAATAAAGGTAATTTTTCTTCTTATTGTACACCTATCCATTTATTTCTTTGATTTAATTTCCACTTTGCTACTGAAATTTTTTATAATTTTTACTTTTTTTTGCTAGCATTTGTATAATTTTCAACACAGCAACTCCGGTTGCTTATTGTATTGTTTTTACCTACTTTTTTGAAAAAAAAGTAAAATGTATACGTGTATTTGATATGCCAAAATTGCAAAATATCGTCCTAAAATGCACGAATTATCCGCAGCTAGCGCTAGTATCGCTTTTACTTCCCCTACCATGACTTCGCACAGAGCGAATATATGGGCATATATCTTACTTTTTGGTCTGCATATTTGCCTGACTCTGCTCATATACATTTAGTCAAAATCTAATGATGGGATCTATGATGAAATCAGAAAAATCAATTTGTAATGGCATCTGCACGATTTTTACTTTTATATTATCTAAAATAACAATTTCTAAAATAAAATATAAATGAGAATCCCCAATTGGGTTAATCAAATATCTGTATTCCTTGTAGATATCACCTAAAAGACGTTATCGTTGGAAAAATTTATTTCTTATTGGTTCGAATAAAAATAAAACACATGGAAATTGCGATTATAAAAAAGGAATCTACTGGTCAGGGTAATACAACGTATACTGAAAGTGTAAATATTGCAAAATATGAAATTATGGATGGGGCACCAGTGAGAGGTAACACATTAAATTATTTTACCCAATTCTACGTACTAATTACTTAAACTTTTAAGGCGAAAGTATTCCTATTAGAGTGTTCTTGGCTGGATACGAATTGACGCCTACAATGAGGGACATAAACAAAAAGTTTTCTGTTAGATACTTTTTAAATCTCGTTTTAATGGATACTGAAGATAGAAGATATTTTAAGCAACAGGAAATAACTCTATGGAGGAAAGGTAAGTTAATATAAACGCTTTATATATAAGAAGTAATATAAAAAAAATTTCAGGTGATAAACTTCGAAAGCCTAACTTGCAAAGCCCCGCCATCATGGCTGGCACCCAAAATCTCCAGAACACCGCTCAACATTACCAACAGCAACAGACTGAAGACAGCGAACGAAAGACGTCGACGGTAAAGGAGGATTTCTTGAGAGTGCCTAGTTCAAATTCGAACGACAAACTCAATTCTGCCGATCCATTTGACCAACAAGTATCGTCGCCGACGGAGAGTCCGGAAAATCTGATACAGAACATGACAAGGGAGGCAGGCGATGGACAGAACGATATAGGAAATGATCATTTGGAGTGATATGTAAGTTATCGGTTAGAAGAATCTGATAGGAAAAGACGAAGCTGATAAGTGCTAATTTCATATTTATTTATTCATTTCTTCTATGGTATTAACACTTGATCTCACTCAATTTTTTCTGCCATTATCTCAATGGCAGAAAAAACATATGTGGGTAAAATAATAATATAAAGGTTAGCAAAAAAAAGCTGCCAATGAAAATTGTTCAATACATTTGAATAAAAAATGCATTGCAAATAATGGTAACAAAGATAACACTACACTACTAGTATTTGTTTATCGTTTATTTAGCAGCTAGCTAATACAAATATAACAATAGGTTAAAAAAAAAATCAAAAATTAAAATTTAAAAAATTACAAGAAAAATTTTAAACCATATACATTAAAATATACAAATAACAACAACACATTGAATAAAAAAAAGTGTATTAGCAGGTTCCTACACTACTTCTTTTGTTGTTCTAACATGTACCATTTTAATTTCCTCTCAAATATATTAAGCGAAGTAGCATTCTTAATTTCCTTAGGCAGTTCATTAAAGGCTTGAACTCCTTTAATGAAAACTGTGTTACTTTAATTGACACTACTAGCCTGACGTATATGAAAGTTAGTGCGGCTTCTTGTATTGTATTCATGAAATTCAAAATTATATTTTAATTTGTCACTTAAATATACAGGAACATCACCAGTTTTTATTTTAAAAATAAATACTAATGTTAGATAAAGAAAGTGATTTTTAACATATAACCATTTTAATGTATTTAACATTAATGTTATATGTGTTCTTCTATCACAAGATAATATTACTCTCATTCCTTTATTCTGAAGTCTTCCAATTTCATTTTGGTTTAGTAAATACAAAATGGTTCCACAATAAGTGAAATGAGGTAAAATCAAGCTGTTATATAAAAGAAAAAGTGACCATTGATTTAGATGCTTAGATTGCCTACTTAAGTAGTTAATTTTAAATGCTATTATTTTAATAATGTATGAAGCATGTTCCTTAAAAAACATTCTATTGTCTACTATTACACCTAAGTATTTAATTTTTTTTACTAACTCAATTTTATCGTTTACTATTTTAATATCATCATTATATTCATTGAAGTCATGGTATTGCTTGTCGTTTCCTATAATCATAAATTTCGTTTTATTTTTATTAATTTTTAATGAGTTGACGCAGCGCTACTTATATACTGACTTCAGTGTTTCATTTATTACATTAATTATATCGATAAGATCATTTGATGCATAATAGATTAATACACTGCAAACAGATGAATGTTGCACCTATCAATAATAAATGAGATATCATCCATATACAATAAAAAAGTAGGGGACCTAACACGCTACCTTGCGGTACACCACACTCGTTTGTAATTTCAGTAGATAAAATTGTTATTTAATTTTAATTTCTGTTTTCTATTATCTAAATATCCTATCATCCATTTTAAAGCAGTATCAATGATACTAAAACTTTTTAGTTTTCTAAGTAAAGAATGGTTAACAGTTTCGAATGCCCGCTGAAGATCTAAAACATACTGCAGTGCTGTTTCACAACTATGTCTACCTCTAAATCCCGACTATACACTATTTAATAAATTATTCCCTTCTAGATATTCAACAAGTTGACTATAAACTACTTTTTCCAATATTGTCTCAATAGTACAAAGCATATTTTCTGGTCTAAGATCAGCTGCCTTATTGGAATTAGTAACTTTAGCAATTGGTGTTATAGTTGAAACTTTTAAGATTGATGGAATGGTATTGGCACAGCTTATACAATACAGCTAAAACACTTTCTTGGCGGCAACGGTTTGCGTCGATTTCGTCGCGCATCGCTTAAGCTCCGCCTTCGAAGGGAAAAGACGGTTTTGGCGTTCAGAAGCGTACTTAGGCAAGGTGTTGAGTCGTGCGTATAATTTCGTTGATTGTATAATTTCGTGGAGCCTATAATTTCGTTGATTTTGTTTGAGTTAAAGGTACTGTTATTATTTTGGTGACTCTTTAGCTGTGAGTAGAATGAGTTTGTGCAGTCAAAAGCTGTTTTAATAAGGGTTATACCTGCAAGAAAACATTCTTTAGTTTTCCCAAGGACCCAAACCGATAAGTACTACATTATAAGAAATTTTCATTGTTAAAAATATAATTTATACAGGGTGTCTCATTAGTGCGTTATTGTTCATTATTTTGTTGTAGACACGCAAGAAAGTTTTAAATAAAAGTTATATGGATTTGAAAAATACCTACATATTTTAAAAATATCTTTGGATATACAGGGTGTCACGTTTTTGCCTGGAAAATTAAAATGTATGTTTTTTAAATGGAACACCTTGTATTTTATTTTATGATGAAATTATTAACACCCTAAATTATTGTAAAGACGAATTGCTACAGAAAATTTTTATCAGGTATGTGTGTGGTTACCTTTTAATAAAAGCCTTGCGGATCCACTCCTGCGATACCTGTCTTAAATATAACAAAGATCACGTTGAATTAGACGATTTTTCTTTTTATTGCTTTTAAAAGGCATATGATAACGCCAATTCAGATACATTTGGAAATCTGCAACTGTCAAATGATGAATTTGTAGAACTAATATTCAATATTGAAAAGATATTTTAAAATAATTTTGAAGAATTGGCTACAAAAAATAACATTTGTACCACACTTTTAGAATTAACCCAATACCCTTTAGTCATCCATGCTAACGTTTTCCAAAAGAATAACTTATTTTATTGTATGTTTAATCTCAATAACTAAAAAATATACTGACAATTAGTTTGACAGAATTGTCATTTATTTAAAATTTTAAAAATAATAGCAGTCGGTTGATCAAAATATGAACGGTGATTGGCGAATTTTTTTTTTTGCAGTGTTCTCACTACCTAGAATGGATATGAAATATATTCGTTCAATTGAAGGCAATAGCATACTTTTTCGTTTTGTAATCTGTGCATGGATATTAGCCAATCTACGCACATACTACAAAACGAAAAATTATGTTATTGCGTTCAACTACGAATATATTTCATATCCATTTTAGGTAGTGAGAACACTTTAACAAAATTAAATCTACAAATCACAGTTCATATTTTGGTCACCCAGCTCCTATTATTTAAAATTTTTTAAATAAGTGATAATTCTGTTAAACTAATTGTCAATATATATTTTAGTTATTGATATTAAGTATACATTAAAATTTTTGTGTAGACTCGATAAATAATAGCATTTTTGTTTTTATTGTGTCCACATTTAAAAAATAATAAATTTTAATCAAACTACATGATACTAATTTAATTACGAGTATTAAAACTAAAGTCCTGAAAGTTTCGGTGAAGATGAGGACAGAACATCTGCCTTCCATGCGAAAAGCCCGGGATCGAATCTAGGCCGAGGACTAATTAATTATTCATGTTTATTTTATTTTATAAATTAGTCAACTTCGTAAATTATTTTAAAATTAGTTATTTTGTCTAAATAACCTAAAATAATTTTTTAAATTTGTAGATTTTCGTTAGTGGGTCGTAGAAAAAATATACTGACCATATCGAGTGGCTTGTTCATATCACAATCAGACGATTGAGTACTCCGCCTACGACGTCGTGTTCAAACTTCGTCTTTGTGTGATATGGCTATCATATCCACCCTTGTTGAACAAACTACAATTTATTTGTTTTCTTGGTTTAAGTTTTACATCAGAAATAAGAACTAAATTAATTTACTTTTCAAGTTTTCTTGTAAAAATCGATATTACTTTCTCCAAGTACAAATTTAGTACCTACCTAAAATAAGTACTAATTATGTAATATTGTGTAATATTGTAATTCAAATTTCACATTACTATAAAGTTTCAAAATTCCCTACTTCGGTATGGTCAGATAAAAATTGAATATATTATATTAATAAAAACTGTTAAAGTATTACTTCTACAAATCTGTATTTCAATTAATAAGAATACATCTAAATATAACCAATATTGTTAAAATAAAAGAACAAATTCTTTATAATTCCAAAATACCATAGAGTTCCCAGACCTCAGTCGAAGCATTCGTTTATCTAGGTATAAACCCTTTGCGCAAAGAGTAACACTTGCCAGAGACACGGGGTACCACTTGATTTGCATCCACGAGCGAGACACATTTCTTTAACAATTGAAGCCCTTGGTGTAAAAAGGATCCAAGTCACAATTTGTCGTGAAGTGACTGTTTTAGCTCAAAACATTTGTTAACGAGGATTTTACTAGCCACATACAAATTATTTTACATCTAATCCGAAAGATGTGCTATTTTTCGTAATATTTATATTTAAATAATTTTTTTAATTATATTTGACAGATTTAAAACAAATTAAAGATTTAATTTCCCAAAACTTACTTAACATGGCATGTAACCAACCTTATTACGTCAAGGTTTTCAATTTTTTCAATAATAAAAATATTGCTTAATCCGGGCCCGACTTTTCCCTTTAATCTAACAGAGATAGCACCATTCCGTCTTGCTTGGTTCTCGACCGCCAGATCAAAGACGCCGACACGGAGTTGTGGAGCTGTATTGTATAAGCTGTGGTATTGGTTTCTATAGAAGTATTTATGATGTTAATTAAGGGCAGTGCAACATTATCAAAACAATTTTTCAAAAATTCTACATTTATGTCATCAGGACTTCTTTTATTTGCTATTTCAAAAATAATTTCCTTTAAAGTGTCCCTATCAATTAATTTAAAACTGTTTAAGTAGACATTGTTAGTTCTATTTACAATAGAAAAATCTGGAACATTATATTCTATATTATTGACATTTCTTTGATACTGTTAACATAATATTTGTTTAAAACTTCAGACATTTCACATATATGTTTTACTACTTGACTTTCACTCACCTCAATCTCCATGAATCGAAGTTCTTTATTGTTTTTAGGTATCATTTCCTTCAATATCTTCCACAATACAATAACTATTTGAGAATTATCACATAAATTTTCTTCAGTCCAAGTGTTAAAACAATCTAAAAAAAATGTATACTACACAATTAAAAAATGTTTGTTCCCTATTATTATTATTATTATTACTATCACAGAGACAATCCAACAAATTTTTGGAATACAAAATTTAAAATGTTTTAATACGTTCAATTCACTTTGTACATAAATTAAAGCCTATTTTCACTGTCAACTCTAGAACTTTTATATCCCTTAATATCTATTTCTAAACAAGTTTCAGAAACACATACTAGGCTTGAGTTTTTTTAATAACGATTACAGATTTCATCAATGTGGGCCACCAAGCTCGCAGCATTTAAATATGTTAATAAAAATAATGTAAAAAGAATTGGTTGGAAAAATCGATTGTTAAAAATCCACCAAAAATATAAAAATATTTTTTTTGTTTGTTTCAGAATGACTGGCTGAAATGTGATGTTAATATGTTGGATAAAAACAGAAGGTTATTTTTAAGGGCGAAAGTGTTAAGAAACGTGCACGTAATTTGTAAATAAAGTCATTGTTATTATATTTACAGTTGTAATGAACTGTCTCTGTATATGAAGCAAATTTATTAATTTACATATTTTAATTTTATTGTATATTTCTCATCTAGCTGATTAAAAAAAGTTATTGAAGTTGTGGCATTTTTATTTATCTTTAAATATTCGAGATTTTTTTATTTTTCGTTTCTATGTTATTTGCTGTTTAATAATGGTCAGGCTTCTACATCCAAAATGAATACTATAAATATATTCAATGAAAAACATTCGCTTCTCCGGAAGAAGAATCTAAGTGCAAATTTAGACTTTTTGAGTTAAATATGGTATAATTACAATTCTTCAATGGAAGAACAAAAATTTGCTTCCTCGAAGTCCTCATCGGTTATTTCCAAACTGTTTCCTGAGTTTTAAATTTTATTTTATCATTCTTTGGTTTTAATTTGCTTACCTATATATTAAAATTTTACAATTTTTTCATTAGCAAATGGTGTTATTTACATACGAGTGCAATTGACAATAAAAGGCATATCCACTTTTAATTTTTTTACTGTTGTATATCATAAATTTATATAAAATAATACTGCACACCACATATCACATTCAGACTTATAATTTGGAAATTTTTGTGATTTTTCAACCATGTCATAATTTTAAGAGGGGTCTTTTCTTCTACATTAATAAGCGTGGTCCTTAATGAACAATCCTGCCTCTCCAGCCTTGCCTTGTACACTGCCAGCCACATATTTGCCTACAGCAGCTTCACTGTTAGCCTACAAAAAAACAATCATTATTTTGAAGTTATTATGAGTACATGGCTCCCAACGGTGAATAAACATCGACTACATTCTTAAACTGAATTATGAGGAAAAATCTTTCCTTCTGAACTGATATATTATTATGTTATGGAATTTTTTAATTCAGAAGTAGTAAGAAGACCAGAAAATCGAAGATTTTTATTTCATAGTTATGACGAAAGCGCAAACAATGGGTAGTCATTCTCTGAACCCTTGAAAAACTAGAGAAATATTCAAAGGGAACTACAAGCATAGAGCAAGTTATTTGTTTAATTTCAGGTCCTTCTTTCTGAGCTTGTAATTGAGAAGGACACGTCTCTGTAGAGTTCAAGAGAAAGTAAGGCCTATTTCACCAGAATTTAAAAGGCTAAGATCAATGCCACGAGATAAAAGGTCAACTGGATTGTCCTTTGTATCCACGTGCTTCCAGTAATCAACTTCCGAATTGAACTGGATCTCATACTCTGTTAGAAACAAAGGTTTTCAGAATGTGAGGTTCTGATCCACCACAAAACAATAATAGAATCTATCCAGAGGTAATTGCATTTAGTCGAAGCAATGAAGCAAAAAGTTCCTGGGTTTTTCCGTGCAAGTCGAATCGGAATGCGGTTTTTTGCATTCGCTTGCAAAAATTATTTGTATCATTCCCCGTAATTTCCGGGTCATACAAACCGGAAATTGCATTGCTGCAGCCAAAAATGCATTCAAAAAATGCATTATTTGAGAGGCCTCTTGGATGATTTCAAAACTTGTTAAATAAGTGTCCGAACTAGCCCAGATCGGGTTCTCGGGGGTTTTCGAGGTCGCTGATCACGATTATGATGTCTAAATTGACCCACAACCGACCTAGAGCTCAGGAACGTCATCTTCGTGGGACTCTCCCAAAATTCACGCAGGGAAGGAGGGCAACTAGGCGATCGGGGTTTTTTTGGGTCGCTGAATACAAATATGGCATCGGCGAATACCGCATGGATACCTGGTGCGTCTGAACCTAGACCTGGACGTCATCTTCGAGGCGTCAATACTGCAATAGCTGTGTGCAATTGTTGATTCTAGATTACGCGAGGAGGAAAGAAAGATAATGAATAGAAACGCAATATTTATGTAATTTACGGTAAAACAATTTTTATTGGCCTCAAATCGAATACAATGAACCTGTAAGTTTGTCATTCCTTAATTAATTAATAACTCAAATGTGTCTGGTCATTTTCTTCGTCATCGACTGATGTATTCATACAGGGAACATCTCCCTCATCTGAGGCCTCTGTCTCTGGCACATTAACGTTTTCATCTGAATATCTTTTAGTGTTAGGGCAAGTTGAACCTTCACAAATTTTACAGGCAAGATTGCAAGGTAGGCCGTGCTTCCTGCAACTACAGGTGTTCAGATTACAATCTCCTTTGCATCCACAGAATATTAGTTCCATAATATTCTTTTTCAATTGGGTCTGGAAAACCTCGGTGAAGAAGTTCAGGGCCAGGTTAGGGCGCACCAAGTGTTCGGGAGGTCGTTCTCCACGTGAAATTCGGATTCAGCGCCCCAAAAAACCCCCCGGAACGATTTTCGGTTCCTCTTTTTCAATTGTGTCTGGAAACCCCTCGGGCATGACGTTCAGGGCCAAGTTCCGGTGCATCAGGGGGTCGTTTTCGACGTGAAATTTAGATTCAGCGCCCCAAAAAACTCCGCTCAATCATTTTCGGGTTGTTCTTGTCGATATTGTGAGGAAAATTCTCGGAGATGACGTCCAGGTCGAGGTTTGGGCGCATCAGGTGTCCGGGGGCATTCGCCGATGCCATATTTGGATTCAGCGACCCAAAAAAAAACCCGATCGCCTAGTTGCCCTCCTTCCCCGCGTGAATTTTGAGAGAGTCCCACGAAGATGACGTTCCTGAGCTCCAGGTCGACTGTAGGTCAATTTGGACATCATAATCGTGATCAGTGACCTCGAAAACCCCCGAGCACCCGATCTGGGCTAGTTCTGACACTTATTTAACAAGTTTTGAAATCATCCAAGAGGCCTCTCAAATAATGCAATTTTTGAATGCATTTTTGGCTGCAGCAATGTAATTTCCGGTTTGTATGACCCGGAAATTACGGGGGAATGATACAAATAATTTTTGCAAGCGAATGCAAAAAACCGCATTCCGATCATAGAAATAGTATAGAAAGCCGATTCCATATATCAAAAATGAAACCATAAGGAGAAAATAGTGTGTCGGAGCTCATGCGTATAACGGTGCTGGCGCGAACAGGACCGGTGCAAGTTTTTTATTGATCGAACAAATAGTTCACACGATATTTCAATAATACATTTTTAGAGATGATTCTATACAAAAAACGATTAAAAAAATTTCAAGTTAAGGTAAATATGGTTCTGACAGTCCTTATTAAGAAAGATATGGCATAAAATATGAATTAGTTAATTTTCGGCAATCATTAGTACAGTAGTCATGAGATTTTGCTTGTGATTTTAAAAATTCTTTCCAGAAAAACCACGTGCTCCGGTTTTGACTACGTTTATTATTAAACAGCGAAATGATATACAAAAACTTTAATCCACAATCTAAATTAGGTACTATCACAAGAAAATCACTGTTACAATAATTAATTACTTAACCAAAAACTAAAATACTTTTTAGGTACCTACGTAACCAGAAAGGAGCTGGATCATTTATCCTAATATTGATTTTCTCTCTCCCTACGGTAAAACTTAAAACAATAACAAATTGCCTATCTACTAGGGTCGGTAACTAAACGTATATACATAATGGGCGGATTTTGTTTATACTTAACATTACACTCGCGCATTTAAATATAACTATCCATATAAATATTTACAAATAAAGATACTTTTCCAAACAGGCAATCATTAGTACTGTAGTCACGAGATTTTGCTTGTGATTTGACATCTTATTTGATAATATCATTTGCTACAACTAAATTTATTCTGGGGAGTGCAAAATAGGGCCCAGGAATATTATGTTCGATATTTTTTTACATTTTGTCAGCCGAGACTATGAGTCGTTAGACAGAAAACCTTTCATGTTACCATTTTCAATATAAATTAAAAAATTAAAAAATACTACTACATTTACTTGGTACATATTTTATTTTAATTTTGAACCCTTTTAAAAGGGTCTTTCGGTTCCATAATAAAAATTAGTTGCTGCTTACTAGAAACATTCTATATAGCCTAAACCAATTTATAGTTTGTTTTCGATCAATTTAATACAAAGATTTAAAGTTTTTTGTCGATGATAACATTCCACACGAGCACATTGCAAACCTATTTTATAAATAATAGGAATAAACTTGTAAATCATTAATTTGGTAGTTATCTCACTCATATGATTTTTTTGTTTATATGACTATTTCGATTTCTAAATATATTTTGGCCTTACAATACGAAGCGTTTTGTATCTACCACTTTTTTAATGAACGATGAATGTTGACAGGCGTGTACCTTTTTCGGAACAAGAGGCGTTTTAACGAAGGAAATGATTTTCGAACTATCTAGTTAGTTTTCGGAAAAATAGAAAACGTTTGAAGAAAGTTGTCAATAACAGTTTGTCGTTCATGTGTTTCATTTTGATCAGCTTTCATACTAAATTGCGTAGAATATTTTTCCGATTCAAAATCGAGATTCTCGATATTTCCACAGTTTATTTATAATACCTTCTAAACTGGATTTATCTATCATTTTATATACTTTATAATATATGTTCATGCCCTACTTTTCACTTTATTAACAATTTTTTTTAACATACTTCAAAATGGTAGGATATTCTCAATTCGTTGAAATATTTGTTTATGTATGTTGAGCGATAATTCTTTACCACGTTGCCCGATTTCTAGGATTCTTTTTGTTAGAAAAGGAAACAGTTTTATATACATTAAGTCAAGATCTGAAGATGGGATCCATAAGAAAATCATTAACATCTTTATTTTTAAAGTAGGTTATTTTTTTAATTTCTTTAAACCTTACTGGTTCGAACGCGGTAAGGAATGAAGAAATGTAAATAATTGTTGTGTCAGCCAAAAAGCGAAGAGGAAGTACCGATTAAAATATCGAGTGACAGAAGAGTTCCTAAGATTGTTGAGATCGGGTTTATGTTTTAAAATGCCTTAAAACCGATATCGATAATGTCTCCCCGTCGCTGGGCAGCCTGTATATAAATATACAGCTCTCTATTTACATAATTATAATTCTTTGGTAGGTTTAGATTTGCAGACATAAATCTTGTAATAAATATAACAGCTGCCTAATACATTGATTACATTTTCATTAGCCAATGTAAAAATGTCTTTTATTGTACCTAGGATTTGACTAAACACTACACAAAACTAAAAATAAAATGCCACTTTCATCGTGTAATTAATGCCGCGTTTGAGAATCCACATCGGATGCATTTTTTACATCTCGAGCGTTTTTTATCCACATCGGACACATCTGTCCCATTACATTTACGTATACTGAATCACGTGGTCAAAGATTTACTACTTACTACATCTCAGATGCATCCGATGTGGATTCTCAAACGCGGCATAAATAATAAACTACAAACGGTCCTGTAAGGGCAGCGTCATATAGCCTTGAAACACCGGATTTTAGTGCTATTGCCAGGTCAATATTGAATTTGTAGGTGAATCGCTTATTGAACATTAAAAATACGGTATTAATGACATTAATACGGTATTTGTATATATTTTTGGAAATGAAATTACACATAAATATTATTAGTTGATTATTTAAATGTTTATAAGTTATTTTGTGGCGATATTTCATAGATATAAACTGTTTAAATCATATAATTTAAAAATTAATTAATTTAAAATTCTTTTTTGTTAGGTATGTTCAATATATTTGGCAACACTACAGGGACAAGTCATGCATATTGCGCAAGCTTCTAGACACACTATTTTGCGATGTCAGGCGCAGAGACGCGTTTTTATGCACAGTAGGTTTCAATTTCTGCTTAAATGTTATGTTTATATTGGTCTTCTATATTATTTCTATGATTCCGATCCGACTTGCACGGAAAAACCCGGTGGCATTCCAAACTGAATGGCTACCAGTGGGTTTTGACAGTTTATGATGTGGCAAAATTATGGTACCCCTGTAGGCCTGGTGATTTGACAAGGTCAATGAAATAGATAGTTACATAGATTGATCATCCATATTTTTTAAAATAAACATAAGCTTATGCCTTGGAAGTAAAAATGTAAGCAATTATTATTTTTTAAATATCTAAAGGCTGAAAATTGGTTTTATAACACATTTTTGCTAAACCGATTCAAATTAATAACTATTTGCCAGGCAATATGGCCGCTCACAAACGACTAGCTTTGAGCAATCTATATAACAATATATGTATCATTGACCCTGTTAATGACAACAGGGTTGCCATATCTAAACTGTCAGTCCCCACTGGTAGCCATTTGGACAGGTCGTTACAATGCCTAATTCCAAGGGGATAAAATTTGTTAAATGAAGCAGCTTTCATTTTAAATTATCGAAAAATTTGCCATCATCTAATTTTACGACAGACGCCTAGTTTATTTTCCCCGGTAATAGGGATAGGGATTATAAGGACGGTTACATAGTGTAGATAGATGTTTTTTAAATTTTACTATTTTTAATGTTGATTTTCGATATATTGTTCTTCGGATCTTATGAATTTTAGATCTATTTTCTTTTCGATAAAATATATCTTCGATCAAATGTTATTTGATAAAATACATTTTCGATTAATTGTCATTCGACAAAATGTATTTTTGGTAAAATTTCCAATTCAATATGTTTTTCGATCAATTTTGTGCTACCCCTATGTAATATTGTCCATGTCGGTTCAAAATATAAGGATGTTAGTTATAGGATAATTTTATAAATCAATCATAATTTATAATTGTGGATCATTGGATTTCATTTATGAAAGGTTGGGAAAAAATACTATTTTCAAATTTCTTTAATGCTCGTCAATAGTTACTAAACAAAACTAAAAAAATAAAATCGGTTCACAAATAGAATAGAAAATGGTACTTTTTGTCTTTGCCTACTTATATATAAATTTTGTTATGTATTAGATAATTTACTGTAAAAGAAATTCATTTTTTTTTTAAGATAACTGATTGTGGAGACACACCTTTGCTATGGGGCCTCTGTGGAGTTACAAGTTTTACATATCATAAAATTTAACAGACATACCAACAAAGTAGAGGGTTGTAATTTTAATAGCTTACGATTTTATGATTTTGTTAATAGATGGCACAATAATATTGTTTTCTGTAAAAAGTGGAGTTAGAAGGTTTTCATGTTAAGGTAACGATTTGTTTTTTTATCGATTAAGTTTAGAAACCGTACTAGATACCTATTCGTTAACGTAGTACAGCTGATTGCACTCGTAAAATTAGGAGAACAACCGTACATAGTACGGTTTTTTATCTCAATAATAAAATACTAGTCATTTGGAAAACCAAAACTGCTGAAAATGATGATAACATTTTTGATATAGTTTTTTTCCTCCTTATTGAATTAATATTAAATAAATCAAAAAAGGTTTCTTTTTATATACAGGGTTGAGTTCAAAACCCTACAAGTCCATACTCCATTTGTATCTGTCATTGGTAGTCCATTAAATTTTCTGAAAAACTACCATTAAAAATACATTGCAAATCACGATATAAAACTTTACTATGCATGAAAATAGTCTGTGTCAAGTAGTTTCAACGTTAATGATTTTTATTGTTTTTCTCAGAAGGCTGATTTTAGACATGTAAAGTTTTCGAACTCACCGATTCAATAAACATATTGATTGATAATCCTCGTAAAAATGGCCAGGTTTGACCAGTTATATATTTAAACTTTTCTGTAGATTTGAAAAGGTTTCAATCATTTAATGATGACATGGGATTTAGGACGGATTTAGGTGAAAAAAATAATCACATACTTTAAACTTTATTTCCTCTTCAATTATATTTTATTTCCTGATGCATATCATAACTATCGATGTTAAAAATAAAAAAATTCTTTATCCATCTATAAATTAATATACACAAAGTTGTATAAATCCTTAAAACAATATTTACAAGTACATAACAGATATAATATAACAGACTTTTAAAAAATTTGGATTTGTTTATAATATATAAAGATCTAATTTAATCACTAACAATTGTAACGCCACATTTATTATAATAGAGGTAGGATGTACCAATCGTTTCCACATTTAGTATACGTGGTCTTTAACGAACAAACCTGCGTCCGCAGCAAAGCTTTTAGCGCTGCCAGCTAAGTATTTGCCTTGACAGGCTTCACTGTTGGCCTGTACAAAAGAATATCATCGTTAAATGGTTATAATAGTATTTTGGACGGCATTTGTGGATAAGGATTCAGGATTTGGATTGGTAACACTTCGGTTAACAGTATTTAAAAAAAAAAAATTACCTTAGCACGCTTCAATAATTCATCCTGAGCTGCCTTGACGTTTTCGTCTTTTCCACCCCATGCTCGGAGGACCGAAGCTTGAAGGGCACGGCCGTAACTGAAGGTAAGGGCCCATGGTTTCTTTCCAGGATGTCTAAAATAATTGAGTTTTAGTTTAATAGAAGGTAGAAGGCTTAATTTACTTTCACAGCAATGATTCTAAACTTCGTTATCTTTGCATTTTATAGTTCTTATCAATTGAATAACAGCCCCAAACAAGATAGTAACCTTTAAAAAACAACGCACAATCTTGTTCTTGCCCAAAAAAATTTTTTGTAAGCTAAATTATCTCTTAATATTAATAATATGGATTTTAAGGTAGATTGCGGTAATACTTCTATGTAGTTTTAAAATATGGCCCTCAAGCCACCCTATAATTTATGTTAATACATTTTTTTATTATCTCTTACAACAAGGAAGATTTTTCACAATATTGGTACACCCTATATATCGGGAAAAAGAATTTCATTTAGTTATTTTGGTAATAGCCATTCATTTTTTAATAATCACTCCTAAACGGCGAGACTGTGTGTGTCTTAATTATAACTATATAGTTTAAGTTCTGTCTAAAATGGATTGCCATATTTTTTAATGTATAACTGTAGATTACTAAATGGTAAATTTGGCAACGGCGCTTTTGCAAATGACAGTATGAAATAAAGTATAACAATATTCGAGATACGTCCCTATCAAGAATTATTTGTCTTTGTCGACCCACTTAATAAAACACAGTACAGGTGAACACAAACGATATATTTTCGCAATGAGTGCAAAAAAGATCTTTTGTGTATTCCTCAACAATTTTTTTTCCGGATCAGCATAGGTGCAATTTTGACAACCCTATCAATCGGTAATATGAAAAGAAAAAATATAAAAAAAAAAAAATGGCTTACAAGTTCATGGCGTTCAAATTGATGGTAGCTTCTTCCTCAGACTGACCACCGGACAAGAATGTTACTCCAGGTACGGCTGGCGGGACTCTACGTTGGAAAGCTTCGACTGTGGCACGTGCAACGTCTGGCGGAGCAGCTTTGCACGAGGATTGGGCGCCGGCAGTGACCATGTTAGGTTTCAGAAGGGTTCCTTCCAAGTAGACGTTGTGGTCCCACAAAGCCTGTCATAAAAATATGTATAATATTAAAATATATCGTACATTTCGGAGAAAACCATATTAAGTAATACTTTGTAATTTTTGTGCCTTATTTAAAATTAAAGATCTCAAGGGTTCTACTTCCCACACAGCACACATTATTTCAGAAGGGTTTCAGAAATATTTCAAACGTTCCAAACATATAATATTTCAAGCACAAGTTTCTGAAATATTTTAGTTAAATATTTCACTGAAAATGTTTCTGAAACATGGTATAAATGTTACACAAAAGGTTATTAAACGGGTTATGTTGTAAAAAGACAACAATTAATGAAGAATTTCTGATTTGTAAGAAGAAGATGGGATATGTAGTTATTTTATTTCATCATATATCCCTGTCCAGCCACCAGCTAGAAACAAGCCTATATTCTAAATAATTATAGATTTGAGTAGTTGGTTTTTGATATTCATGCATTGTGCTGTTGTTATATGGGAAGCAGAAAATGTCTTTAGAAATTAAGGTGAGAACTACATAAATAATGCTTGCTTAGGTGGATCTTCATGTTTTGTTTAGACATGAGTATTGTTTTATTATAGATAATTTAAAAGAATATTAATAAAACTATTGTTAATCAAATAATTTTTATAACTCGTTTTTAATTACCTATATTTTGTTTCAGATTAGTGCATTTAAAGGAATTGGTGGAAAAGAAGCAATTTGCCAGCTTAGGGGATGGGCCAGTAAAAGAAACATCCAAGTTATTCAACGTTTCCAGAATAAAGTATTAACGAATATGGTCGATGCATCCTGGTACTGCCGTAATAGTGATATTCATAGGGACCTTAAAGTGGAGACTGTTGAAAATACAATACAAAAATTGGCCATCTTAGTAAAAACACACTTTGTCTCAAATTTAATACAACCGGTTTTTTTTTCTAATTAAACAAAAAAAATGTGGTTTAGAATTTTTTTAATATTTTTTAGGGCTTCTAGATAACTCGATAATAATAACATTATTTTTTATCACTAAAAAAAAATTGTAGGGTTAAAACATATTTATTTATTTAAGAATCAATGTTTAAGTTTTGTATATTTTAAATAAACATGTATTTAAATGTCTTTTTTTAGTCTAATAATATATTAGAAAAAAAACTAGAATACATTTCTGAAATATTACTATTTAATATTTCTAAAAGATTTCAAATTTTCATTTCAGAAATATTACTGTGAAATATTATATTTACAGGACATTTTTACGTTTCAGGCATATTTCAGAAATGTTTCTGGGATGTTTCGTAATATTTATACATTTCAAATGTTCCAATGTAACATTGTTGAAATATTTCCGAAATGTGCTTGTGCTGTATGGGTTTACCACAAAAATTGTTTGGTGGATATGTTACGGGCAATTTGATTATTCCAGGCATTATTCATAATGGCCGTGCAATTTATAAAGTGCCCAATACAGTCGGACTATTTAATAATTTTGTATTTGTCTATAATAATTTTTTTACACTGCCCGGTCATTATAAATACTGCTATTATTTTCTTTGCACTTTGATTAATTTTAAGCAATTTGACAACGTGCGTATAGTGTGATTCTCACTGGCCAATCAGCATCTATTTTTGATGGCTTGTCGCTTGTCCATCTTGGCAGTTAATGAGCTCTCGTTCTCGATTGTTTTCAGTTCTTTGCTGGGCTGTTAATACTTGTGCCACGAATATTTAATGAATTTTGCCTTAAAGTGATTTTATCGTTTCGTTTTAAGTGTTAGTGATTTTTCTATAAAATAAAATGCAGAATAGTTATTTTCCTAACAAGTGCGGAAAGTGTTACTTTCCCGCACGCGACTGCAGTTGGCCCGAACGACGCGAAGCGGAGTTCGGGCAAGTGGTCAAGTGCGGGAAAGACACTTTACGCATGAGTTAGGAACATTATTTTTTCTACGACCATATATACAAAAAAGTAGGAAAAATTATTTTTGGAAAATTATTTTATTTCAACATATACAAATCTTTAAATAAAAACAACTAATTATTATGGATATTAATGTTAAATACACAATTTGTAGCATTTTGTAAATTATGTAAAATTGCCGGTACAGAGGAATTAGTTGGTGTTAATTGGCTGTTAATAGTCGTAACGCTCGTAGATTGAAAAGATGACTTTTAAAAATATACAGAAGGTATATAAAAATATCTCTATTATTCAAGTTTTCCAAAAAATGAAAATTATAACAAAAAGCAAGAAAAAAAGTAAATTTTATTAAATGGAATAGTTGGAAAATACTAAATTACCTATTGTAACAATAGTTATAACATACGAGGTAAAAAAAACTATACAATAGGTAAGGCCAAATAGTCATAATTTCACTTTCCCGCACTAGTGCGGGAAAGTGATTTTTTCCCGCACTAGTGCGGGAAAGTGATACTTTCAAAACTAAAATGCGTGCGGGAAAGTGGGTAAAAATACACGGTCGTAGAAAAAGTTATTATTAACTGATGTAAGTGAGATGAAAAATCGTTTCGAAGAACGGCTGAATGAATTGTGTTTATCAAAAGGTCAGAATACACAAATTCTCACAAAACCTCAATACTTGGAATTAATAGAAAAGGTTAAATAAAGTGGTAAATAAAAAACCCGAGGATTATCAGAGTTTACGCATGTTTGACGTAATGACTATTGGAGAGAAGGAAAAGCCGATAGTTCCTGTACAGGAAGGTAAAGAGCAGATTAGGTTTTACGTACATCGGGAAGAGATATTTCAACATTTACATGATGCACATATTTCTATTTGGCACGGTGGTCAACACCGCATGGAAAAAGAGATCAATTTAAAGTATAAAAACAGTACAAGGGAAATGATTGTAATCTATCTAAATGTATGTATGATCTGCGAAAAAAAAAAAACACAGTGTACCAAGAAAAGGTTTAGTTGTTAGGCCGATAAAATCAATATAAATACTTGTATACTAAGATCATTTAACTAAATTTGTTTAACTTCGACCTCTTAAAAGCGAAAGAGCAGAAGAAGTAGCTTATGTGCTCTTGGATATTTTCACCATTTTTGGTGCGCCCACTATTTTGCAGAGTGATAATGGCAGAGAATTTGCCAATAGTACTATTAACGAACTATGTACCATGTGGCCCGAATTAAAGATGGTACATGGGAAGCCCAGACACTCTCAAAGTCAGGGCTCCGTCGAACGTGCGAATCAGGACGTGGAAAATATGCTTTGTTCGTGGCTAGAAGACAATAACAGCAAGAAATGGTCAGAAGGCTTACGTTTTGTTCAACTTATGAAAAACAGAGCTCATTATAGTGGCATAAACTGTACTCAGTAAGAGGCCATGTTTGGAACAAAGTTAAAAGTTGGTCTAAAAAGTTTTTTGCCTGAGGACGTTCTGCCTAATATAAATTCTGAAGAGGACTTGGAAGCAATAGTAAAAGATCAAAACTATTTAGAGTCTGTAGAAGAAGGTGCACTGCATAATAAACCAGGGTCAAATTCTTTAGCGGAAGTAGGTCCAAGTCAACAATACGAGGGGGAAATATCTTCTCTTGATAGTTATGTTCAACCATCAACTTCGTTATCTGAACCAAGCTCTGATTTCAGTAATAACAAAAGAGAAATAAATGTCTCAGGGGCATCTGAAATTCAAGTTCCCGGTCATGAGAAACGCGCGTATGAAGGTTATGAAGATTTCTCAGAAGATCCCAATGTGAAAAAAAAAAAGAAAAGCCGACATATTAAAAATTAAGGAGATTTCAGCAAGCAATCTAAAAAAAAAAAACAAGCTGAAAAAATGCTGCAAACTTCTAATTTAAAATATCCTGCAGCTAAAAAGGGTGACACAGTTAAGAGTTCGAGTCCCAACGTCGACAGAGATCGCACCGAAGGAAGAAATATTTTGGCAATTGTCCTCGAAATAACAGATGATAATCTTTATTTATTTATTTATTTATTCCAGAAACAAACAGGCATGAGCCTAATTACATGTTCCTATAAATACAGCGAAAATAGAAATCAACAAAAATACATAATATCTAATTAAATATATAAGTGAAATTATAATAAACAAACCTCGCTACTACAAAATTTTAACAAAGTTCGTTAAAGAACAAAACTACTGAAATAATCAGAAATATTCAGGAATAATCAGAGCGTCTGCAAAACCCCACACCAAGGCCACGGAAATCCTACAAGGTTATATCTCTTCAATCGAGCCCAACAATTTTGTTAAGTTCCTTTCTATATGTGCTTATAGCTACATCAAAAATACCGCAAGAAATGCCTTCGGAGTGTACATTAAACAAAAGACAAATTTTTTCTACTGGACCATGATTATCCGCACGAAAAGTTAATTGACGTGGACGAATACCTGCTATTGGAACATTAATTTTTATTTGACTCAATAAATATTGACTGTCCAAATATCCATTTAATAATTTATGTAAAAAGATAAGGTTGATTATAGAGCGTCTATGTTCCAATTTTTCAATTTCAAACTCTTTTCTAATAGGTCCAAATGAAACAAATCCTGGACTTGTATGATACTTTTTAAAGTATAAATATTTGACAAATTTATTTTGAATAGTTTCCAAAATGTGTTTTAAATTTTGTTGTGTAGGGTCCCATACAGTGGATGCATATTCTAATTTACTACGAACGAGAGCAAAAAATACATTTTTAATCGAGTGTGTGTCTGTAAAGTCCCTAGTCGTGCGTTTCAAAAAACCTAACAATTTGTTAGCTTCTTTGGTAATGTTATGGATATGCTCGTCAAATTTGAAATTATTTTGAAAAACTATTCCCAAGTCGGTCATTTTTGACACTCTTTCTAGTGTTGATCCTTGCATTGTGTAGATAAAATTTTGAGGATTACGAATGTTACTGAATGTAATAACCTTGCATTTGGAAAGATTAAAATGTAATTTATTTTCAAATGACCAATCCGAAATTGAGTCTAAGTCATTTTGAAGGTCTAGATAGTCATCTAGGGTAGATATTTTCTTAAAAACTTTCAGATCATCTGCATACATTAGGCAGTCTGATGTAATACGTAGAGGAAGGTCATTAACAAATATTAAGAAAAGTAGAGGACCCAAATTGGAGCCCTGAGGGACCCCAGAGCCTGCGAGGATTGTATGAGATACTTCACCACCAAACATTACGTATTGATACCTTAGTTTTAGATAAGACATAAAGAAATTTATTAGATGATCGCTAAGACCATAATATTTCAGTTTAGCTAGAAGAATATTGTGATTTACCTTATCGAAGGCTTTCTTAAAATCAGTATAAATACAATCTACTTGCTCACGAGAATTGACACATTTTGATATTTTATCACTGAAAGTTAATAAATTTGTATCTACAGATTTTTTACGACAAAATCCGTGTTGTTCGGTTGATATGTATTTTTGAAAGTAAGCATACAGTTTATCATATATTACAAATTCAAACAGTTTCGCCGTACAATTTAATATGGCTATGGGACGATAATTATCTATTTTATTTTTATCCCCTTTTTCAAAAATTGGTGTTAATCTCGTTCTTTTAAATTCACTAGGAAATATGGATGTTTTAAGCGACTTATTAAAAATTACCAGCAAAGGGTATATTAAATAATCTTTACAAGCTTTTAGGATATAACAAGGAATATTATCAGGACCCGCTGTCTTTTTCGGTTTTAACTTTCGAAATGCCGCTTCTAAGTCTTTGACGGATATTAGATCGAAGTCAATATTCTGATAAAAATTTACGTTCCAATTGTTAGTCAAACCATTAATATCTATAAGGTTATAGTTTGAATCGTTGTCATACACTGAACTGAAATAATCAGCGAACTCCCCTGCTATAATTTTTTTGTCAGATATTTCCCTATTTTTTATAATAAAATTTGATTGAGATATATTATTAGACCTCTTATCTTTAATGAACTTCCAAAAAAGCATGGGGTCCTGGTTAACACAGTTCTGCATATTTTAGATATAATTATTGTGCGCCGTCCTTATTTTCAATTTTAGGTCCGCCCTAATTTTTTTATATCTACTAAAATAATATTCCGATAGATGTTTTCTTTTTCTGAAAAATTTTTTGTACTTTATGTCGATTTTTATTTCATCCGTGAACCATGGCGGAAACTGTTTGCAATATGCATGTGGCCTATTAGTAAACTTTGGTACACATATGTCAAGCATTTCATAAAAAACCTGGTAAAAATATTTGACAGAATCATCAACCTTTTCAATGTGTCCAATTTTGGACCAATTAAAATCCCTTAGTAGTTCGCATAGTAATCTAAAATCAGCTTTTGTAAAATTATATCTGCTTTGAAGATTATTATTTGTGTATGCGAGTTGATTACTTTTTTTTACTTCCGTCTTAATTATCAGAGAGGGATGTTTATTATCTATGGGAACTAAAGGTTCTTTATTCTCCTTTATATTCAAATTCAAATTACCAAGCACCAGATCTAGAGTTTTTTGATCCTCATTGAGACAATTGTTGAAAGACTGTAGACTGTAAGTGGCCATTAGTAGAGACATTGTTACTATTATATCATTTTTATTAGAAAATTGAAAAGATGTGCCATTTACGCATGGTATATTGTAATCACCAATAAGTACCATGTGTGTGGTTTGAGTGATTAAGGGATCTAAATTGTCAAATAAATCTAGATATTGCCTGTAGACTTTAGCATTTGCGCCCGGTGGAATATAAGTTGAATTAATAATGACTGTGGTTCCGTGTAGTTTAAGTTTTACAAAAATTGTTTCCAAAGGTGAGTTAATTGATATAAGTGAAGATATGATATTTTTATTTACAGCAATGAGGACACCTCGTTGTTTTCCTGTTAAAATTTTATCCCTATCCTTTCTATATACTTATAAATTAGGCACGAAACATGGAATCCTAAATCAACTTTATGCTAGGAACCAATTTACAATATGTAATGAAAAATTTATTAATGCCGAAGAAATTCCACGGTCAGAAATTTCACTAAGGGAATGTTCAAGAATGTCATCCAAGACTGGGGGCCAAGGCGTAAAGAAAAAAAGCTTTGTAACTCGAAATGTCACCAAAGTGGAAGCTGTTCTAATAAATAGAAGCTCTAGAATTTGACATTTTGTATGTATAATGTATTTGTGCACTTACGGTAGCTAATATGTTTTTGTATTTTTGTATGTAGACAAAATAAAAATATTCTCAAATTGCCCACTCGACTTCCAGCATTATTCATAATGCCTGGGCAATGTGATTTTTTTCTATTTAATTTATCATTTTTTTCAATCCCTTCGGGCACTTTTTAAATTGCCCGGGCATTATAAATACTGCCCGGTTATTTACATTGCCCGTAACAGATATAAATTATATTTTTGTGTTAAAATCGACACCTAGAGAGTGTTGTTTCTAAATAAGGCAGATAAATGACAAATTATTTCTTAATAAGGCTTTCTTCGGGATTTGCGATATCTTATAAGTGTTAAGGTATTGTAAGGTAGAGAAAGAAATAAATAATTACCTTATAGGTGTAAGCCAATACGGTTTCGGTGACTTTCTGGCACGTGACGAGATCGTGGTCACCATCAGGCAAAATTTCTGGTTCGACAATGGGTACGATTCTGTTGGCTTGACAGACGGACGCGTAACGAGCTAGAACGTTGGCGTTTTCAATCAGCGATTGAATAGATGGAGTGTGTTTTCCGATTTTCAAAACGCAACGCCATTTGGCGAAGTGGATACCATCTTTCTTGTATTGAGCGCAACGTTTTCCCAAGTCATCCAAACCTAAAACAACGAAATCAGTTTAACTCTAAATTGCCTGTGTAGGTACATTTAAGGTATATATTTTCAAAAGTTCTCCATATATCCCTACTCTCTGCTTCTATCACATCATCGTTCTAGCTATGCCTTACGTACGATAGCTCTGAGAGACGTTTTTGTAACTTCTATAGTTTCATGTTTAACAAAAAGATTGTAAAGCAGTAACATTTTAAAATATAGTAAGTTTTGTGTTTTGCAACTGTTACATTTTTTTTTTTTTTAAATTGGCTCTATAATAATTGCAATTTCTTTCTTTTTAAAATGAACATGTAAAATTAACGTATTACTGACAACAAAAAACGCTGTTAGTTTTCTAACATGAAACAAAAAAAATCCCTAAAAAATTACCTTGGGTGGTGCATTCATCGTTGCTGCCGAAAAGTGGGACGACACCAGTGTCTACCTTCATGCCGGGAATGATTCCTCTTTGTTTCAACAATTCGGGGAAAGGAGTTCCATCTTCGGCCTTTTGGTACAGAGTCTCGTGGAAGAGAATTACACCGGAAATGTAGTCTCCGAGTGTGGGGCAGGTTGTGAATAAAAGTTGTCTGTAAATGGTTTAATTAGCTGTTAAAATTCTTATTACTAATTAACAAACGCAGTGTATTTTCTATCAACCAGTGTCCAGTTAATATTAAATTATTTTCTGAATTAACTTCTTTTGCTATTTAAATTTAAAAATCTCCCAAAACTATTATCTTTAATTTTAGGCGAGGGTTTAAGGAATGCTTGACTCTCAAAGAAAAATATAATTAGGATACTTTTATATAGTAGTACTATTATATAGGGATTTCATTTCAAAACTAGCCACCCAAAATAACTGTTAAAATATCTTTAAAAGAAAAAAACAAAAAAACACGTTAATTTATATTTACAGGGGGACACATTTTACAAGTATCTGTAACCGTGCAGTTTCATCCCCTAAGCGGTGGTGAATATCACTTCTAAAATTTTAAATAGAAAGGGGTATCATGTGATAGCTCTTCTTAAAGGTCTCTTTTTTCCAATTTTTTGACACATTATTTTTTTAAATCGAATTAATTTTTCACCTAGTTATGCCATTTTAACCTTTTAAATTAAAATTATTATTATTTACATTGTATTTACATTATTAATATTTTATTTGCGTAAGAATTACATTGTACTTAAATAAGATGTTCAAAATGTCTGCCATTGTTGGCAAGGTAATGGTAAAGTCGCAGCTCGAATTCATCCCGCACTTTTTGAAGCGTTTCTGGTGTAATCCGCTCACACTCCTCCACTATTCTACGTCTAAATTCAGGAATATCGCGAGGTTGAGTTTTAAACACCACAGTTTTTAGATGTCCCCATAAAAAAAGTCAAGGGGCGTTAGGTCGGGTGATCTCGCTGGCCATTCTATAGCGCCCCTTCTTCCGAACCATTTATCTGGAAATGTCTCATTAAGGCAATTTCGTACAGGCAAGGCATAATGTGGAGGTGCTCAGTCCTGTTGAAAAAATAGGTTTTCTTCGTCTAGTAACAAATTTCCATCTTGATCTATTTGGTTTTCTAAGGATTCGGTTATAAGAGGATTTATCAGATTTTCTAGTAAGTTCAAATTCCCCAGTTAAATTTTCCTCCATGAAAATAGGACCAATAATTTTATTACCAAGAATTCCGGCCCATACGTTGATTTTTTGAGGATATTGGCTGTGCTCTTCCCGAAAAACATGTGGTTTTGTATTGTCCCAGTACCTACAATTATGTTTATTGACAAATCCATTTAAAAAGAAACCTGCCTCGTCAGTAAAACAAATATTTTTAATAAAATTGTGGTCTTCATTTTCCCTCTGAGTTATTAATTCGCAAAATTCTAATCTTCTGTCATAATCATCCTCAGCAAGCTGTTGTAAAAGCTGTATTTTGTAAGGAAAGAATTTATTTAGCAGTAACGTTTTATGCACAGAGCCAACGGAAATATTTGTTAATCTGGAGACTTTTGGTATTGATGTTTGAGGTTCCATGGCAAAATGACCTAAAATCTCAACTTGTGCAGCTTCAGTTAAAACTCTACGATTCCTTACAGTTTTATTGCACACACTTCCAGTTTCTTGAAATTTATGAACTAAATCCAACACATACTGATGCCCAACATTTTTATCGGGATGTCTCTAATTAAAAACACGAGCAGTTCTGCGTGCACAGCGTTGTTCTTCACCATAAAGATTATTTCAATTCTTTCTTGTAAAGAATAAACCATTGTCAAAATTAAATTGTCAGTACACAACGAAACCAATAATCTATTAATAATAAATTGTTTTAATTTACGGTCAAAAATATCTTACGCAAAAAACATTTAAGGCTTTTTGCTAACTTGTTTATCTCGGTATTTATACTCATGCATTTTAATTCAATATTTTTTCCGCTTTCTAGAACTTGGTGAAAAATTAATCCGATTTAAAAAAATAATGTGTCAAAAGATTGGAAAAAAAGAGACCTTTAAGAAGAGCTATCACATGATACCCCTTTCTATTTAAAATTTTTATAAGTGATATTCACCACCGCTTAGGGGATGAAACTGCACGGTTACAGATACTTGTAAAATGTATCCCCCTGTAAATATAAATTAACGTGTTTTTTTGTTTTAAAGATATTTTAAGTTATTTTGGGTGGCTAGTTTTGAAATGAAATCCCTGTATAAGTAATTATATAAAATACAGAAAAGTCAATTGAAAAAAATTAGGAAATTATGTATATCGAGGGTCAAAGACTAGAGATAAGGCATGCTCAAAATACGGTTCCAAAAATCACATGTCAATTGAGCTTTTATAATTAACCGCATGGGTGCTGGTACGGTTTATGTAGTTCAAAATACATGGCTTCTTATGGGGATTATACATAATTTTGTCAAAATAATAAAAATAAACTTGTTTATAGCTAAATAAAGCACAGAACATAGTGTTGTATTTATTTCTAAATAAGTCTTACATATTTTAATTGATACATTATTTACTATTTACTCTTGTTTAAGTAAAATGCAAATTATTATTGATAAGTGTTGAAATTTGATGGGTAGGGTTAATTATTTTTAATTAAAGCTAAATAGGGCTGAGGGCATACTAAGACACGGTTTAAATGAAAATATTTAGTTAGGGATTTTACAAAATTTTATGAAAATAATAAAAATCAAATTGTTTATTGCTAACTAAAGCATAGAAAATACTGTTGATTATAATTATTGTAAATAAGTCTTTGTTTTAATTGCTAACTAAAGTACAGAAAATACTGTTGGCATTATGAATGAGTCTTTATGTTAAACATTATTTACTATTCATTATTTAATTTTATTTAAATAAAATGAAAATTAGGTATGACCAAATTTGAAAAGGTTTGTTAAATGGTGAAATTTGGTAAGAACAGTTTTGTGGTAAGTCTGTATTCGACAACTACAATTTCATCAACCTGGTGAATAGTTTCTTCAGCAATAGGTTCTAGTATTTTCTTCCTTTTTTTTTATTCTAACAAATTCAGTTCGGTTCAATGGTGGTATGAAGGGAGATTCGGGAATATACATGGTATTGCTTCGTTCTTTAATTTCGGCCTTTCCCTTTTTATTTTGTTAACAGTACCATTAGTTAAAATAGTCTTATCAAATTTTAAAATATCATCTTCTAAAAAGTGTAGCTCGCAAACAAAATCATAACTAGACAGTACTTTATCAGCCCTAGGAATCACATGCTGCCATTGTTCAAAACGTTTAGGATCCTATAAAAAATATTTGCAATGACTAAATTGGAGTTCAATAAAGAAAAATAACAGTAGTAACTTCAAAGAACATAAAAAAATCAAATTTTCTTTTCTAGAAAGTTAAATTTAATGTGTAATTATTGTTGTCTGTAAGTCAGGATTTATGACTTTATTATTTTTTATTATAAAATTTTGTAATTAAATAAACTACACTCCGTAAGATACGGGTTGTGACTATTTTACAATAAATATATATTATTTAGAAATAAATACATTATTTTACTTTAAAAAGATTTGGATTTTTATCTCCTTGTTTTCTTGAATTTTATATCGGATTTATATCCCGTTTTTCAACCCGGAACGAAGCAAATCCTGCTTTGCCGTTTTTCGTTACTCATTGTTACTTGTAGTCAGGTTCTTTATTTCAGCTTATTTTTATTCTTTTCACTAAATTTTACAAAAATCACTTTAATTCCCTTTGACTTGCATAGAAAATAGACGTCGTTATTTTGCCACCCGCCAACTGCAGTAGTTTTTTGGAACTCCATAAAAATAGGGACGGAAATTTGACCAAGACCGATTCGCCTCCTTCATAGTCAAAACAAAACGAAGGAACTCGTAACTAACATTTTTTTCGAAATTCGTTTTATTATGAAATATTCCGTAGAACAGATGATGCCATCTGTTGACCAAGTTTGAAGTTAATCAGTTTTCAGTTTTAGCGGTAAATCGCGAAATTCATAACCTCTTGTTTTTAGCTGGTAAGATGTTTAAAATAACTATAATTTTATATTACTTTTAAAAGAGTTATTTTGAAGGTTTTGTTAATGTTTTTGTCTCGTTTATTCTACAATAAATATATATTTCTTCATCCCAAAAAGCATTTTTTTCCCGGCGACACTTACGAGGTCGTGTATTTTTGAAAATTCAAACAGAATTAGCACTTACGAGGTACTGTATAAAACTACTAATATAATAATGTCCAGCCGAGCAAGAAAGATAGTCGCAATGACTAAAATTCTGCACTCAAATGAATCAGAAACAGTAAACGAAAACCATGAACAAGAAAATCACTTGAATTTGACAAATATAAGTTATCTTAACAATAAGTCTTTTCTCGAGCTTAACTTGGAACAGCTTCTGATTCCTAAGGATATTTCTGAAATAATCAGTATCGCGGAGGTCGTATTCGAAAGTAGTTTGTAGCCAGGATTTCTTAAGAGTTCTCCTGAACTAATTGGGAATTTGGAAATCATGGAATCTACAATATCAGATCCTAGCTTTGAAATAAACAATGTAAACAATGTAGAAAGCCAATTTTCACGATAATACCCGAAGAAAAGCTTCCTGATCCCGATTACGACGCCACTTTGGAGCCCAACGCTGGCTCATCTGAAGAAAGCATAGTCGAAGATAATTATTCAGATCAAGAACCGCAAGGGCAAGTATCAGAAAAGGATAGCAATTTAGAAGATCAACCTGCAATCAACTTGTAAATAGAAAGCGTAATAAAAGGGCTATTAATAAAAAACTAAGACTGACGGGAAACAGCTACTTGGGATTCACATAGCCCAGAAATAAAAAAAATACGTTTCAAAACAAAAAAACAAAAGGAAGGTGTAAGTGTTCAAATAAAGAAAAGGTGAATGGTGCTACAAGAAAATATTTTTTAATTTCAAGCGAAGATCGAGAAAAGCTATTCAAAAAGTTCAGAGAAGATATGACTTGCGAGCAGCGAAGAGTTTTTGTTGGAAATACCGTCAAAGTATGTGGTAAAAAGAGGCCGTCAAAAAAAATTGAAACCTCTCGTATATCCCAAACACTAAATTATTCTTTTATTATTAATAATACATCCATGATTGTAAGAAAATGTACCTAAATATACTTAGCCTCGTAGAATAGTCCGTATGGTCCTGGGAAATGAAGTCTGAAAATGGCATGGCAAGTAGCGACCAAACCGAAATGAGCAGGGGAGAAAAACGACAGGATATTTTTGAAAATGACAGAAGATTTCTCACTGAGTTTCTTCAAAATTTAAACAAGCTTCATTCACATTATTGCCGAAAAGACACCAATAGAATGTACTTGGAGCAATCTTTTCAGTCATGGTCGGATTTATACCGAGTCTACAAGAGGCCAAGAAGAGGGGCAAAATCCAATGTCAGTTATCACTATGATTAAACTTGCCGACCAAATGAAAATCTCCATATTCCGACCGAGAAAGGACCAATGTGACTGTTTTAAGTATAAGAACGACAATATAGAACTTAAGGAACACATTGAGAAAAAAATTCAGCAAGGCGGGAAAAGAAAACAGATAAGGAGAAGGCGATAAATGGAGAGTTTCACATGATAACCATGGGACGTGCAGGCTGTGAAGCTGTCTCCACAAGTACCAGCTAGCACGTTGTACTATAAACAAAAATTGTGTTGCCACACCTTTACGATTTACAATTTAGTTAACAACCAAGTCATATCTTATTGGTTTAATGAAACTGTTGCCAATGGACAGGCATCTGTTTACGCTTCCTTTTTAGTTGACTATTTAGAAGGGCAACTCTTAACTCAAGAGGTCAAAAGATCTATCATTATTTATTCTGATGGCTGTACGTCTCAAATCAGGAATAATCTGCTCACCAATGCCCTTCTTTATCAGATAAGTATAACGGTTCAATAACAAAAGTTTTTGGAAAAGGGTTACACTCAAATAGAGAGTGACTCTGTCCATAGTGCTATTGAAACCTGCTTAAAAAACAAGGAAATATATCTGCCTAGTGATTATTGAATACAAACATTTTGGGGACAAGATCGTTTCCTGGCAGTTACGCCTTTTGGTACGTTTTAGATGGACCACCCTGTACTATAGGGTGTTCCTTAATGATATGCGAATATTTAAAGGTGCGAATCTACATAAAAAATTAATGATAATTTGTTTTATAAACTATTATCAAAAAATGTTTGGTTATGAAAATACGTGATGCAAAATTTTTAGGAAAAAAATAAAGGAAATATATTAATATTAAGCAGAACTTCACGTTGTTGGTTTATTTGTAACTCAGAACTTCTTAACTGGACACTCTACCCTTTTGAAGGATGAAAATTTCGCAATATATAGCAAATTGTATATGTCGCATAAAAAAGAAAATTTCGATATGTACATGATGAAAGAATTCAAAAACTGTCAGTGACTATGTCCAGGAAAAATGCAGTGTCATTTTAATAATAGCAGTTATTTGTATTTGGTATATTCTTTTTTAGCTCTACATTATATGTATGAACATTATTTTTTAAAAACTTATTTTTATCTTACTTATATATAAATCCCATCTTATTCATAAAATAAGTAAAGTATAAATAATAATATAATGTGGATAAATGTGCGAATCCTAGTTAGGAAAATATTTCCGGCGTCCCCTGATACCAAATTTGAATTCTTCAAAATTAAAAACCCAAGTGTCTGATGACATTTCGATGTGAGACCACCGTTGGTTAAAATTCAAAATAAACTTGATGTTGGCGACCTCCACGTTATCTCGAAACCCTAGGATGACAGACAGGGCAACTTATGACCACCTTCTCCAAGAGGCTTTGAGAGAGGTGGAGGCCGAAACACCAAACAATAACGATGCTTTGGAAAATTACTCGAACACTATCTAAAGCACAATAAACAATGCCTATAAGAAATCCTGTCTCCTGAGGCTGCTCCAACACGATCAGACGACTACCGCATGGTGGTGTTACCTCAGGAAGATGGCTAGGAAATGTTTTAATAAGGCAAGAACCACAAAATTCAAAGAGGACTGGGATGCTTACAAATCTCACCTGAGAATGCAAAAAATCGTTAGACAAAAACAGAGATACATAGAGATCCTATTGCGAAGAAATCGAAGATATCCCGCAGACAGCGAGGCTTCAAAAAGCTCTCTCAAGAGATCCACACCGCAGTATTGGTGCGTTTATAAAAGAGGATGACATAAAAACTGCAAAGATCGAAGATAGCGTCAAACTTCTGTTGTTAACACACTTCCCTGACATCACAGACGTGGCCGACTAGGCAGAAAAAGAATACAGTCTACGATTGGCAAACTGCCAAACACATTGTAGACGATGACAAAATTAGATGGGCAATATCTAGCTTCTCTCCATTTAAATCTTTCCAGCCCTACTTCAGTGGAGTCTGGAATAACTTAAACTGCACCTGGTAGGTATAGTCAGATCCTCGCTGGCTCTGATGTATATCCCCAAAAATGGAGAGAGGTAAAGGTAGTCTTTATACCCAAACCTGGAAGGATGAATTACACTGTCCCAAACACATACTGACCCATACTATTGGTCCATTCTGGCCCGAACCCACTTTGTCTTTAATACTTCAATAATAAAACTCAACTTCAACAGGTTTTATTTGAAGTTCCTTCACAATGATAACAAATGAGATTTCTGGATTACTTTGAGGTAGCTGTATGAAAGAAAATAATCTAATTTTCTGCAAATTCCGCTCATGATTTAACCCTTGTACCTTCACAAGCTCCTTATAAAATTTGAGGTAGACAGTCAAGTCTTCACTAACAAAAATTTTCAACAAATCATGTATCAGTTCCTCTTTCAATGATCCGACAGGTTTCAAAGACAATAAAGGATCTAACAGAAAAGTATTTGAATCTGCCAAGGCTATTGCAATACAACGAATTGCATCTTCACGTGCTAGGGAAGACTTTTTATCGGTATAACTTTTGAGTAGTTCAATCATGACCAAAGCAGCTTGTTCATTGTTATTCCCCTTAACTAAAACTTAATGGTACAATCTACTATAAAGTTTTTGTAGCACACTAACATTTGTTTATGTAGATCTACTCACTTTAATATTCGCAAATTTGCATATTAACTAAGGAACACTCTGTATATGTATTCCGTCACAAAGGAAAGAGTAATTAACTTACCTGTATTTACGACGGGCATCGTCGCTGTTTTGCATACCAATGTCCTGCAATCTCTTTCCCATTGTCGAGACGGACTCATCGGCTGCCAGAATACCTTTTCCTGGTGCCACGATGGCGTTGGCGATTTTCCTGAGTTCATCCTGTAGAGCGGGATCGGGGTAGTTCCAGTTAGTAGTCATTTCTAAGGTTTGTGGAAGACTGCAAACATCAAATAAAAATAGTATCTTATTTTGTGATATTTTTGTGATTAGTAAAAATTATTAAAATTAAATTCTCTCCATTAGACCTCAAGTATCGTACTTTATTCGAATCAGCTCGTTAAGAATAATCTAAAAATATCGCCAAGTATTATATTTTAAAAAAATTGTCGATTAAGTCATTATATTAATTTGGATTACCGTGTATAATAAATTTTTTTTATACGATGCAGGAACTTGAAAATAGAAATCGATGTGTTTCAGGTTATATTTTTGAAAATGTTTTTGGTTTATAATAAATGTATTTTAGGTTTTGGGTCATGCAGGACTTTTTATCAAGAATAACTTTTTTTCCTAAAATCAATAATAAAAATGTTTTCCATATGGTTCCAACTTAAGTAGACACTGTATAATAGTATTGTGTATCGAGTTGAATAGGTACTAAAAATCAGTTTATTGCCCCTACTAGAAACAAAAATAATCTATATATAGTAAAGATTATTTCTAAATCGTTATATAAATATTCCACTGTAATCAAACATGTTGAAATATTTGTTATCGCGCCAAAGAGCTTTCGAGCCATATTAATAAATAATATATTTATATTTGTAGCGATAACATATGTGGTGGACTTTTATTTTTGATATGCAAGGAGGAGAAGCATTTAAATTGAAACGTTTTATCTACTGATAGGAAAAACCGATATTGAAATGTTGTTAGTAGGTACTTTTTGTGATTACACCTAAACCCGTTTCGTTGAATTGTTTTGTTGACATAACTAGATACCTAAGCGATTGCAAGTAAGCGAGTACATAAATACACATTGTGTATTGTACCTATGTTGATATAACATTAAAAATAATTAAGAGTGTATATGACTTATGAAACTATTTTTTCTGGCTCCCAATGTATTCGGAGTTATATATAGAAAACACGTACAATAATATAAAGGTCATTCAACTTGTAAGATACATACTCTACGCATCGTAAGAAAATGTAAACGATAGAAGAAAATTTCTAAAACGAGACGAAAAAAAACTTTGGAGATAATTGCTTTCTTTTTTCCACATAGTGAAGTGAATAAGGTACCTACAAATAAACTCTCACAAGTAAAAGTACTCTTTTATTTCTTGTTTTAATTCACCTAGCCATGGGCATTACAAAAAAAAAAACAAGAAAGCGAAATATATATGAAGTAGCGTAACCTGAACTCATATTTTGGACATAGCAGAAAAAATGACTGAAGACAACAACGTAAAAATAAGAGTAACAGAAGAGATGACTTACCTATCACAATATATTACTTGTTTATATTTAGATGATGCAATCCCAGTTTAATACTCAATCTAATTTAAAATCAGTATTACAGATATTACACTAAGCTGTGTTAGCTAACTCGTTATATATAAACCCTAGTAAAACCAATTACCTGACCTTCCATGTACAAAGCGAAAGTCAAACCTACCTTCGTATTATATAATAATAAATATTGTATTGAGTCTGTAATAATGAATATATTGAGCGAAATATATTTTATGACATAACTGGGCGATGTAATAAAATAAAATCATTTAATTCTGTGTTATCAAATTAGAGTACTAAGCGAGGTTCTTAGTTCTTATAGAAGAACTTCTAACCTTCTATATTGAACAAGTGCAAACGAAACTACTGCATGGAATAACAATTTGGGGGTGTTCTGCAACGTTTTTAGCTTAAAACCGTAAATCAAGGATTCTAGTAAAGAAGTAGTCCACAATACGTCTACCCCTGCTTTGCTTATTTACTACATATTTAAAACTTTGTGAGTGGCTTTATTTTACGAGGCTACCATACTTTCCTTCAGCGATTTTACGATGTTATTTAAAGCATTTGTACTCATTTTACTAAGGCTGTCAATTCCTGACGTAATAAACGTTTAACCGGTACGACTAATTATGACCGGTTTCGGTTTTGACCGGACTTTTACAATTAGTTTGGATTTAATTAGGACTATGGGCCATGTGGCCTCCCCCACCTCGACCTTTTCAGATCTATTGTGGATATCCTTTAATCATTGTTTAGAGTACCTTGTCTAATTCGGTCTTTTGTAGTAGACTCCATAGACTGGGAAGTAGTTCTCCGGTATAGCTAGTTGCCCTTGGTTTTTCTTCTCCAAGTGTAAGGAATCTCAGTCTTGCTAGATCTTCGCAGTAGTACAATACGTATTCTGCCGTTTCCTCATCTTCTTGACATAATCAGGCTTCCAAACAGTCCCACACAAGCTTCTTTTGCGCAGTGATTTATTGCTGCTATTTCTGCCTGGAATACTGTCGCATGTTTACCTAAGCTCAGTGAGAATCTTGTCTTTGGCTTGGTACTATATATACCTACTCCTGAACCTTCATGGGTTTTGGAGCCGTCTGTATACCAGGAGAAATCTGCACGAATAGGAGGTCCTCCCGTCCACGCTTCCCTGTCTGGTATAATTACTTTATATTGCTTTTGAACGCTATACTTTGGGAGTATTTCGTCTGAAGGCATTCCCATTATTTGGTCGTTCTCCAACTCTTTATATAGCTCGCTGTAGTCGCGTCCATACAAACTGCTTATGGGTGATGAACCTTTGTGCAGTCTGTATGTGACAGACCTGGTTTCGCCTTGAATAAATATATGTAGTGGTGTTAGGTTTAGCATGACTTCTATAGCTGCTGTTGGAGTCGTTCTCATAGCTCCCGTGATACTGTCATGCCTGCCTTTGGATACCATTGAGCTGTCGAATGACTCCAGCTTGCAGAGTCTGGCCACCATACCAGACCCATAGGTTATCATCGGCCTTATGACTCTGGTATGTAACCATAGGGACATTTTTGGTTGTAGTCCCCAATTTTTTCCACACAACCTTCGACATAAGTTGAAGGATGTTGTGCTCTTTTGGGTGACTTTTGCAAATGTTGATTCCATGTTAACCTGTGGTCAAAGATGACTCCCAAGTATTTGGCCTTTTGAGCAAATTGAATCTTCATTAATATTATTATAACCGATCCGATTATCCGGTCGACCAATCAGATTATCTAGTTAACCGGTCAGATTATCCGGTTAACCGGTCCGATCAAAACGAGACAGTCGAAACGGACCGGTTAGACCGGATTCGGCGGTTTAACCGTAACCGTGACCAGTTAAACCCGTCACTGGTTTAACTGTAACCATCACCGGCTTAATCGTGGCAAAACACATCCACCAAATCCTTTGTTTTCATTAGAAATGGGATCACTTTACTATTTCACCTTTCTTTACCCGTGACAACCAGGCAATGCATTCTTGATTTTTTTGATTTTTTTAAAATAAGCACTCACAAAATAAAAATTAAATTAGAATAATAGAAATACTACTAATTTTACTTTTTCTAAACTTTAATTAAAATTTAAAAAAGGGCACAGTCACTCACTTCTTACTGGGTGGGTGGGTGGGTGGATAAGTAGGTTAAACTAAAAAACAAAAACAAACTATATTCAAGTAAAAAACTGCCAATTTTTTTTATTATTGAGTTTTGATGCAAAAAATCAACTTATCAATGTTTTCCGGCAGCAAGCAGTTTCTCTTTGCCGAAACTATGTTTCCTGCACTGGAAAACACCAGTTCACTGGAAGTTGATGTGGCTGGTACACATAAATACAGTTATACGGTTATAAACCGGTTCCGGTTAAACCACTTACATTCTTTAACGGTTTTTTTGGTCCTACTGAATCGGTTAACCGGTCACGGTTACCAGCCTTACATTTTACAGTAGTAAAGCATTTATTCTCATACGAAATGTGAAATCTAACTACGCGCAGTAAGAAAATCGATACTTGTAGTAGTAGTAAATCTGGTTTTTCATTCATTATTTTACAGATTTAACTCGGATACTTGTTTATCGCGGTTCATCGCATTGGCGTACACAAATTTAAATATCAAAAACGTTGATATTTACAGTAAATTATTTGTAGATGTATATATAACGATTTACTTTAAAACTGTTGGATTAACTATAATAATTGCAAATGAATCGGTCATTTGAAAAACAGCACATGTCATTTGTAGATCATTTTTCAAAAAATAATAAAAACTGATAATCTCAAAACATTGTTAAAAAAATACTTTCGAACACTTCTTCTCTATTTCGGGTATAATACAATAACTATTTAAGCCAAAAAAATATTGGTAACAAATCATGGTTGATTAAAAATGCGCGACATGTGATGTTTCTGAAATGAACATAAAACTCAGTAAAAAGGGATATAGTTTTCTTAAATATGTATTCTACAATTTATCAAAGAAGGTTACAAAACAGAGAAACTATTTATTGTACTCATCGTTTTCATTTTCAGTTGTAGGCCAATTTAATATTTCGGAATAAAAGTTATGGGAACGTATGAAAAAAGTCGCTTGATATCTGCGAGTTTTTTAAAATTTATCGGAATTTTTCCAAGTGGAAAGGGTTAGGCAGCTCTAATAAGTTGGAGGTTGCAATTTAATTCACAATTTTCATACTCAGGTTTACGTTTACATTGAAAATAACTTACGCAGACGAAGATATGGGCTTAGTATGAATTTCTTACACATTGTTTATTATTTTGTATTGGGCATAGCCATGCTTTCACAGCCAACATGTGGCAACTACGATATCCCTGTTATCGCTACGCTTTCTCGGTTTGTAACTAACATTCGGTTCGGCTAATATCCCACCACCATATCTTGTAATTCTAGTCGACATCTGTCTGTTGTCATTGTATTATATATACTAGTCGTATGCCTAACACGAAAAAAATAGTACTGTATATACCGATGCTGTATATCGGGCAAGTGATGTTACTGCATGGATCGATGTATTTACCTGTAAATATTGTATTTTTGGTATAAAAACAAAATGGCCGAAAATGTGACATGTGGCGTTTCTCAAATAAGCTGGCGTACTAATCGGAAAAGGCCTTTTTAATGAGTTTTTTTTTAATGGTATTGTAGTTGTTCTTTTATATAGCAATATGTCCATTTCATTTTTCTTTACGATAAGTTAATTTGATCAAATTATAAAAATATCACAAATAAAAAAATCTACGTAAATATGTATTTTCACCATAATAGAATAGTAGCAAGTGTTAGAAACAGTGGAATTCGCCTTTTTTGCGGCTAATTTCATAATAATACCGTAGACTTTACTATTCACGTTAAAATTCACGTTAGAATTTCTTTGAAAGAAGTCATAAAGGTTTCTCTACAAAATTTTACAATGTTAGTATTGTTGATTTTTATTTAATTATGACTGGAATGGGCACAAAAATATATTTTATATTTAAGAGCGATATCCATGCGACACCTAACAGCAAATTCAGGTTTAGAACACACTGACAACTTTCAGTGCATCTGAACGCACTTTGGCAACGTTGCTCTATTCCCAGACTTAGGTACGCTCCCTTCAATTTATTACTTATAAACTATAGATGATTTAAAATATAAAAAAGGCCGATAAATCGCAGGTCCGGTCTAACAAAGAGTATTTTTGTTTTGTTCTCTCGTTTAAAATATTTTTAAAGGTATAACCTGGTGTAACATTTTCGAAACTCTCTTTTCTAACTAAATAATTTATTTACGAAATATATTTTTAAATATACATATGTATATCCTATGATTATTTTGAAAAATGGCATTCTCGTACAAACGCCACTGGTGCAAGTAGAAATATTTGGAACACCCCAAAAAATACACATTTGTCCCTTCAAAGTTTTTTTGGAAATTTAGAGTAAATATCTTTAAAACTATTTGAAATATTTAATAAAGTTTAGTAAATTAAAATTTAAACATTCTGTATCCCGAAAACGAAGCACATTTTGACCTACTTTTATAGGAACTTTTTTTAACAAAATAATTTTGATAACAATTTTCAAAAATCTTTCTTACTTATTTACAAATACCCTGTATAAAAATACGTTTTTTAAATAACAATTCATTTAATACTAGTTTGTGCAACAACCGTGAACAATCCACTGGAGTTGTACAGTATGTTTTTTCTACGACCCAATAACGAAAATCTACAAATGTAAAGTATTATTTTAGGAAAAGACAAAATAACTAATTTTAAAATAATTTATGACTTTACTAATTTGTGAAATAAAATAAACATGAAAAAATATTTAATTTTATTAGTCCCCAGCCCAGATTTGAACTCGGGCCTCTCGCGTGAAAGGCAGATGCCGTATCCTCATTTTCACCTCCACATTTAGAATTTTAGTTCTAATAGTAGTAATTAAATTAGTTTCATATAGGTAGTTTCATTCAAATTTAAATTTTTTTAAAATGTAGTACAAATAAAAATAAATTAAAATTATTTATGGATTCTACACAAAAATAACTCATTTTAATGTATATTTAATCTCAATACCTAAAAAATATACTGACAATTAGTTTGACAGAATTGTCACTTATTTAAAATTTAAAAAATAATAGTAGTTGGGTGTCCAATATATAAACTGTGATTGGTGGATTTCATTTTTTTTGTAGTGTTCTCACTACCTAGAATGGATATGAAATATATTCGTTGAGTTGAACGCAATAGTATATTTTTTCGTTTTGTAGTCTGTGCGTGAATAGTAGTTTGTGCAACAAAATTGGATATGATGGCCATATCGCACGAAAACGAAGTTTGAAAACGACTCCGTAGACGGAGTGCTTAATCATCGAGTGCGATACGGACAATCCACTCGAGTTGTACAGTATATTTTTTCTACGACACATTAATGAAATTCTACAAATTTAAAAAAGTATTTTATTAAGACAAAATAAATAATTTTAAAATAATGTATGACTTTTACTAATTTATAAAATAAAATAAACATACAAAAAGATTTAATTTAATTAGTTCCCAGCCTTGATTTGAACTCGGGCCTCTCGCTTGGAGACAAACTTCGTGTCCTCACGCCATCGCCACACTTGCCATTTTAGTTCTGTGTGTGATTAAATTTAGGTTTCCCTTGGCTACAGATACTAAGTCCATTCGCCAGCATTTTAGTCCTAATACTTGTAATTAAATTAGTTTCATATGGTTTGATTAAAATTTAAGATTTGTTTTTAAATTTGGACGAAATAAAAATAGGAATGCTATTACTAATCGATTATACATAAGAAATATTTAATCTCAATAATTCAAAAATATACTGACACTTAGTTTGACAGAATTGTTACTTACATAAAATTTAAAAAATAATAGTAGCCGGGTGACCAAAATATAAACTGATTGGTGGATTTAACTGTTTTACAGTGTTCTTACTAAGTAGAATGGATATGAAATATATTCGTTCAGTTGAACGCAATGGAATACTTTTTTGTTTTGTAGTATGTGCGAAGATTAGCTAATATCCTTGTGGGTATAGAAAGAATCATATCCATGTGGGTGTAGAAAATAGTAGTTTGTGTAACAAAAGTGAATATAAATTAAATGGATTTCATATAGTTTTATTAAAATTTATAATTATTTATTTCTAAATATAAATCAATTAAAAATAGAAATGCTATTATTTATAGATTCTACACAAGTATAACTCATTTTACTCAATAGCATATTTTTTCGTTTTGTAGTCTGTACGTAGGTAAACTAATATCCATTTAGTTGTAGAAAAAATTATTTTCTATTACTAAAAATAAATAAAAATAACATTGAGTAAGATGATTTATTATTAGTAAAAGAAGAAATAAAAATAATCATTTTTATTGACTATTGGTCGGATTTCTACTCGGTTTTCTACTCGGATTTCTACTCGGTTTTCTACTCGGATTTCTACTGGGATTTCTAATATCTAAACCTCTAGTGAAACGTGGATCTAAGATCTCGGGTAGTATACAATCTAAATAAAATTGCTTTAGTTTGCTTTCCATATACACCAAAATCTACCATCTTTTTTTATTTTTTCTACTAACATACCTAAAGGTATCAAAATAATAAAGAAACAAATATTTCGTTTAGTTACGTAAAGTTTGCCCCTGAACCTGGTAATATTAACAATTATGATTTCGGTTTAATTGAATTTTGCCATTATCATTAATAATTGTAAATTTTATTATGTTGCAAACCATTGCTTTTTCCGTAGTCATTTTTGAAGCAGGATATTTAATTTCGATAATACTGTCGGTTCCTAATAAACCGTCGGGACCTAAAAAACCAAATTAGGAATCCGCAAATAAACCACATTTATTGGACATCCGCTTTAAATTTGTGAATATTGCTTAAAAAAAAAAGGTTCTTTTTCTATTCCATACTTAGTATAAATTTCCCATATATTTTGACTTTTATGCTTAGAAGGGCAGGAACTGAACTGGACTAGAATAAGAGGTGATATAGTGTGTGTCTTTTTCTAAATATACTTGCACGATATTTTATAGATTTCCGTCGAAATGGAAATATCATTTTCGGCATTTCCGAAAGTTTTCCCATTTTTACGACAAACTATTATAACTCAGCTTACACACAAAAGTTCATAAAAAACACATTAACTAAATACGAAAAGAAAACACCTACACTTGAACTAAAAAGAATAAAGTTTTTTAATAATTTCATCCTAAGCGACTTAAATGACTACCTAAATACTTTTATCCTAATTTTCCGGTACTGCATGCACCGCCAACGTCCGCTGCCTTGTTGCCAAATCAATTAATATGGATTTGAATCTTGACAGATTTTCTCAGATTTCGTAATTCAAGGTTTTCAAAAAATATACGCTTTGGACAAAATAGTGTATTGGAAAGAATTAGCTGATTTTTATACAACAATTCCCGGTAAAGACTCCATTTTGCAATAATTTTCATAATTTGTATAGAAATAATTAAAAAATAAGTTTTTCTGAATTCGGGCTCTACAGCGGGGTTCTCTATCATTTGCTTAGTAGGTATACCAAAGTTTATAAAAAAATATTTAATACTGAGAAAGAGAACCTTGAAGTCCTTTTAAGCCAGTTTCTAACCTCTTAAAAACAAGTACTAATTTAATATTTATCTCTTATATGTGACAAAAATAAGAAACTACGGAAAATGTATGTGTTTTACTTATTAAGGTGATTACAGCACCCCTTATAATTTTCGGACAAGCATATCTCAACAAGTATTTTTTTTTAAATTAAAATTTTGGAAAAAAAGTTTTAATTATTTCCAGTTTCCAAGAAAAAAATCAAAGGGCTTTAAATTTTGAAATATAATGAAAATAAATGCATTCCTCAACAGCACTATTCTTAATGTAATCTCCAAATTTAAGCTCTTAATCTCTTGTTATTGATTTTTTAAAATTCGCCGAAATTAGTGGCTAAAACGCCTCGTTCGCATCATTCGTTTCTTGCAACGATTTACACTAGTTTACACCAGAAAATAACACTTAACGAGGTGTTTTAGCCACTAATTTCGGCGAATTTTCAAAAATCATTAATAAGAGATTAAGATCTTACATTTGGGGATTATATTAAGAATAGTTCTGTTGAGGAATGCATTTATTTTCATTATGATATTTCAAAATTTAAAGACCTTTAATTTTTTTTCTCAAACTGGAAGGAATTAAAAATTTAAAATATATACATATTCTAGATATTATTGCCTAATATATTTTTCTAAAATTTTAATTTTTAAAAAAAGCTACTTTTTGAGATATCCTTGTCCGAAAATTATAAGGGGGTGCTGTAATCACCTTAACCAATAGTGTTTTATTTCTATATTTTAAATGTAAGCTACTTTATTTGCTTTTTCTACATTACTTATCTACTTATTTAAAGCGAGAGTTTAATTGGGTTTAATTTTATTTCCTTTTAATTTTATTTCCTAATAAATTTGAAACTATACAAGATAAAGAGCTAAGATTTGGTAGACATTTTTGAAATAAATCAGAGCAGTTGCTGACGCCAATATAAATAATGTAACTTTAAGAATAATAAAAATAAATGTTTAAACACCTATAAAAAAAATTAATATGATTTTTCAAGGAATCAAGTAAATACAATAACGTTGAAACCAATTCTCAAATAAATGTAATAACGGAGAAAATTGAGAAATAAAATACAAGCTAAAATTTTAAATAATATACGCTCCAAACCCTGCTTTACCAACACTTTAGTTCAGGCCCTCGTCGATAGATCGAAAAATAAGCAAGTCGAATCATACCCAACATTCAACACATGCACTGTATCCGGAATATAGTTTTGATTGTTTATAGTGCAAACAGAAGACGAAATAATGTGGGTTAAATAGTGGCAATATTGACAATTCGTTATTAGCTTGGCTTTTGCACACTGTATTTGTAAAACTAAATCTACGCCCACAGGCCTTTTATACTAAATCGTTAGAAAACGAGTTATGTGATGGATGGGCGATTAATTTGTGGGGTAGTTGATTGCATTTCGGAAAGAAAAGGAAGATTATTCTCGAAATAATTTTTATTTTGTTCATTATTTAGATAATATAGGTGGCTTGCGAATTTAAGTATTTTTCGAATCAGTTATGAACGTTTTATAAGAGAGGATAAGCATAATGGGTATCTCAAAAGAAATATAAAATTCATAGCACCTTCTATAATTAAAATTCGGCAAAAAAGTTGGTAAGTGATTTCTTTTTAGTATTTCTCGTTTTATTTCACAGAGCTGTGACATGATTTTGTATAATATTATTAAAAACAGTACGAGAACAATTAGAATTAGGTGTTATTAATTAGGCACTAGATTTTTATTTAAATGAACTAACCTTTCGATAATCAAATACCAGAAAGGGCCAAAAGCCGGGAAAATAGGGAAAAACAAAACGAATCAATCTGGTATACAGACGGTTCGAAATGCATCTAATCGCCATCTATTGACAACTTAGTTAATTTGTAGTTTTTGTTATGAATTTCCTGGCGTGCAAATTTCGTCTTAAAGCAGTGAAAAGGGTAGAAGTACAATCTAAATCAATATTTGATTGCCAACAGTTCCTCCAGGCCCTGGCAGAACATAACAAGATCATCCTTGAATGGGTGCCAGGACATAAGGGAGTGTTTGGAAACGAGAAAGCAGACCTCCTAGCAAGGAAGGGAGCGGAAAAAACTCTTATTGGACCAGAATCACATGTGGTATCTCATACCAACATGTTAAATGGGTGTTAAAGGATCAAATAAATAGAGAACACCATAAACTCTGGTTGGAACTTCCTGGACTTAGACAGTTCAAAAGATTCATAGAGTTGTCATCCACGAGCAGACAAAATCAACTGCCAAACCTTAGCAGAAGCGAACTCAAGGCCGTAATAGGACTCCTTACGGGACACTGCGGCCTTAGAAGACACCTAACTCTCTTAGGGATATCTGATGACTCCCTATGTAGAATATGTGAAGAGGAGGACGAAACTCCTATTCACGTACTATGCCACTGTCGGAACCTTAAATGGGAACGAAAATGGTACTTCGGGGTACAATATCCGGAACCTGAAGAAATCGCAAAAGCGCCCATCATACATATTCTTGAATTCATCAAGAAAAACAATCTGATGGGATAGAAACTGTGATTTAATTCAGATAGAACCCATACTAAAACCAACTTGTAAAAAAGCCCATGCTTCATCAATGGCATTTCGGTTTTTATGCGCCTTGGCCACTAGGTTCCATAATAGTGATTCTGCTTGATATAGCTGCAAGAACTCTAACACTTTCTTGTTTTCCCATACCGTCTCAGACGATATTTAAAAAAAAAAAACAATTATCTTCACCACTTCACCCGCACGCTTTACAAATAGACTAAATAAATGCGCGATTGTTTGGTCGGCAACACAAATATTGGTCCCAATCCCTTTGATCTGCGTTTGCAAAAACCGACAACCAACGGAACACTCCAACGTTGTCACAACATTGGCTCCAACGCTGTTTTGTCAATACACACATTGGACGAATGTTTTTGGCGCCAACGTTGGCTTCAATGTGTGGAACCGGCATTCAGGTATCGGTAACTTGTATAGCCCGAACTGAAACGATGTTTAAGTTTCAAAGAACGAATTCTAGAGGGCGCTCTACACACAATTTACAGAAATCTACAATTGATGGTGGAAAGAGTGGGAATGTCATTTGTCATTGTCAGGCATCCATTACCTGTATTTATTGTGATTATCAATAATATCAAATATAGTATTGTCAATAATTATTATTTGTTTGTATTTGGGAGTGCTCTGGATCCTGGATGAATAAATAGTAAGTATTTAGTAAATTATTGTTTATTGTATTATCAACTTGGTCTTGATTAAGTGTGTTTTTAATGTTCAATTTGTTTACTTGATCTTGCTGACGATTGTGAGTTTATTTTAAATTTTTGTCGTCATTTTTACTTATAAAAGCTGTAATATATCGTATTGTTGTATGCCAAATTGTTTTGTAAACACTCTGAAATCCTAATAAATTTATTTCAAATTTGAGTATTGGCTGTTCGCAGTTTTTTAAGAATAAAACAACAAATTTGTAAAAACGTTTTAGTATGTGATAAACATTTTGAAGATAAGTTTAAAGTACCTGGTACACGTAGAGATCTAACTGTTTTTTTATTTGTTCTAGTACAGTTTTTTGAAGCCGTTTGGAGTGGCAGTATTGCATCGTTGAAAAAAAACCAGCCTAGTCAGGGAAATAATAGTCACTGTACTTTTTGTATTCATGCCTCACCTTCCCTGCTGCTTAACACATTTGATTTTTATATTGATTTAGTTCAGATTGTAACTTTTATTGTTTTTTATTTATTCTAGTACAAACTTTCTTCAAGCCGTTTGGAATGGCAATATTGGATTGTGGAAGACAAAACAGCCTAGTCCGGGAAGTAATGGTCAGTGTACTTTTTTTTATTCATGCCTGACTTTCTGTGCTCCCTAACAAATTTGAAGGGTTTGGGAAAAAAGGGACCAAGTCACAATTACCAAAATGTTCAGAAAACGAAATTTAATTTAGACTGACTAAATACAAACTTTTGTTACTTTAAGGTAATTGATTACAAAACGATGTTACTTTGTATAAATGTTGCCTGATTATATTTTAGTTTACCACTTAATTTACCAGACAGTGGTAATTTTTTATTCTAGTGCCAAACAAACAGTAGGAAAAGTTCTTGGACATAATTTTAAATGCACTGTTTTGCATTTGCTAATTTGGCTTATTACATGGAAACATACTGGTATTTTACAAAATAGGGTGGTCCAGTTCAATTTTGATAAAAATGTGGCTTTTTTCTTCCTGTACCCTTCTTGATTTATAAGTTTATTAATATTTATTTTTTGTTCTAGATAAAACTCTTCAACATCTGTGGACAATGACTTAACTTTCCAGCTAATTAACACGCTACATTTAATTTTGTTGATCATGCTTTTTAATTTTTTGTACTAATAAATAATAAAATATTTCAACTTGTATTAAATATTAAACTTGCAGTCAAGTTAGGTTCATACTACTCATTTTTTGCTTTATTGTAACAAATATCATTTTATTGCTACAATAAACGTAAAAAAGAAGTTAGTATGAACAAATCTTAATTTGACTACCACTTTTAAACTAAATATTGAATGCCAATTTTGAATATTCCCACGTTTTGTGTTAACTAAAGTGACCGCGACATGGCGCCACTTCCGTCCAAATAGTTCAAAGAACGCTCACTCGGTGCTACAATACTGTCTCAAATTTTAACATTACAGTTTCCATTCTAAAAGTAAGTGATCTGTGTTTACTTTGTTCATCCATCCATCCGAGGTTACGTTTTTTGTATATAATAAGTCAAAAACGAAAAATGATATCAACTTAAAAATTTTAGGAAAAATCAAGCTCTATAAGGGGACAAAGCCTATTGATTTTGAAAAATTTGAATAAAATATTAAAAAAAAATCCTAACTCAAAAAAGAAAAATTATATAAACTTGAAATTTTTAGCAAAAATCAAGTTCTATAAGGGGACAAAGATTGATTTTGAAAAAAATACTGTTTAAAAATGGGGGGTTAAGAGGGTTCAAAGTAAAACAAAAATCAAATCAAAAACGAAAAGCGATATCAACATGAAATGTTTAGTAAAAATCAAAATTTATAAGGAAATGAATAAATAAAAATGGGATTTGAAATAGTGAAAAGATCCTAACTCAGAACCAAAAAACGGAATCAAATTGAAATCTTCGAGAAAAAAATAAGCTTTATAAGGGGAAGAATCCTACGGGTTCTAAAAAAATTTGATTAAAAATGGGAGTTAAGGGGATCTGTTGAACTTTGAAGAGTATAATATTTACCAAGGATTATATATCTTATTCTAGTTGTATTTGATTTTATTTTATTTGACCTATTCAATGACCATCCTCTGCTTATAATTTTTTTTATTTATGGACTAATAGAATTTAAATTCGAAGAAGACTCAAACAGAGGAAGAAATTGATTGAGAGAATTCTCGAGATAAGGAAGAAAATATGAAAACAATAGTGAAGAAATGATAATTGTCAAAATAAATGGAAAGGATAAAACAGGAAATAAATAGACAAGAAAAACAAAAAAATCATACACCATAGCAAGAGGATGAGAAGAAGAAGAGAAGACTAGAAAATAATATGTTATTAGGTTTGTTTAAACTTTTTGTATAAATAAACTGATCGGATCCACGAAAGAGATTAATGATAAAGGTAAAAACAATTTACAAATTTATCAAGGTGACCTCTACTTTATCCATCATTCTTGTTCAATATTTATATCATTATAATTAAACTTGAACTTTGGAATTATAATCCCCAACACCTAAATCCTATCATGTTATGTGCATACAATTTAATATTATTATGGGAGTGGTATCATCTAAATTTTGTAATAAGAAGCTACCACCGAATTAGGTGATTTAAACAATAGGTACTTATTTATGAAGTAAAATAATGATAGTATATTTCCTTTTGTATCAAATCAATGTGGCTCAATATGTTTTTAATTTGTAATAAATAAGATAAAATCAAAGAAAACAAAAACTATGTTCTACAAAAAAAACTGGCCACACTATATATAAAAAACAAAATAAATCAAACTCAATGTGATAGACGTAAAATAAAATGAATAAATCTCAAAGCCAATATCACATAATTACGAGCGACCGTTTCCCTTCAGAAAACAACTACTCCTTTGGCTAATACCGCAACAGGTATTGAATTATATCCGAAGGAAAAACAGCAGAGTTAGAAATTAAATTTCAACACTCTACCTTTGATTTTGCTCACTAAGGAGAACATCATTCTTGGACCGGTTTCGTCCTTATTAGGACTCTTCAGCAAGGAATAGATAGGTTGTCAATTCCAGTCTCTAATGGAATTAACAAATGCTACACATTTCACACTATATATGCCAAATTTATTGGTTATTGCAAGCCAGATTATTTTCAATCAGAAACATATCTAACAACAAAAATATTGGTGCGCTACAGCTTCATTATAACTTTATGTAAATCATATTTTATTGTACCTATAGATTGTATACCTATATTTTTATATATCTAGTTATTTGTGATGACAATGTGGACCATTTTAAAATTAAATTGTTATAATATGTATGGTACTACAAAAAATGTAATTTGCATTTTTTAGGAACTATACTTTTGAATGTACGCCAATGGTTTCAGGCATGCATAAATATAATTTCAGTTCTTTCATTGAGAGTAGAGGGCAATGAAAATTAATTCAGCCTAATAAATTCATAAAATACATCCATTTAGGTATTTTAAAGGTTTATCTACCTACATAAAGTAAATATAAGACAACTAATTAGGTACCTATAAGTTCAAAATTAGTAAGTACCTATTTCAAACAATAAAATAAATAAGTTCCATAAAGTTTACATAGGTATGTATAGTAATAAAATTTTAATATAATTGTTTTCCATTAGAGGTTCTGTTAATCCCTCAATGATATAATTTTACCAATATCACCAAATTCAACATTTAGTAGATATTAATATTCCTCTACTATATGCCTTTACTCTTCAAAAATCAAGTCTCCGGTATTGGTTACCTAACATTTTATCAATGACATGAGTTAATTACTTTCTAATTTCATCAGTATTTTACTCAATGCAATTAAAATTCTTTCTAATATATGAAAATAATCAAAATTAAGCGACTTACGTTCAAAAATGTAGATAAAATAAAACCTCCTCACTACTTCAAAATTCTGTGACACTGTGACACGAAGGACGATTTAAAGTCAAAATTAATGTCATATACAAGCTTTTTTTGACTTCACAATGTAATGGTTTCTCTCTTTTCATATCACTTATCTCGAAAATAGAAATATATGTTGTGAAGTAAAATTACAGCAAAAGAGAAAGATATTGATTTGACTTTGACATTAACAAAGCGGTGTTGTCAATCTGACTAAAATAAAATACAGAGAATTCTTGAATCCAGTATTAAAATTTTGAGACTCACAATTTATATTTCTTTTAAAATTTATATTATTTATTTAATCGTAAATTATAAATATCTATGCATGTGTTAGCAAACAATTTAAACTGTACAATTTTTCGATGATGTTTCTACAATGGTTTCTACCTTTTTATTAAATATAAGAAAACTTGACATCCTTGCATGTTGAAATGTTAGATAACGTTGGGACAATAAAATGTTCTGTTCGTCACGTAATATTCGGTCACTAGTGTTATACTATTCGCAATACGTTTCGGCGTATGATTGGTTGCATATGAAAGAAAATTATTTTAGGAAATAGAGAATAAAACACAGGTTAAATAAAATTTAGATACAAATATATTCTGCGGATTCTGCCGTGTTAATTCAAATGGCCGTAACTACAATTTTCCTTGAAATAAAGATATAACCACTACGCATGACAACAATTAATTTTTTGTCCATCTCTATAATTTTTATGGATGTATCTTCTATAAAACCCGAGATTTAAGGCTTAGAAAGTTGGGCGTAAGTTATTTTTCTTGAAAAATCGATTTCTCTCACGTTCAAGTATTAAACAGATACGGCCATTTGAATTAACACAGCAGTAACTTGAGTTTTATTAAATGACCATCTGAAAAGAGTAACGAATGTCACAATTATGAAGACTAGTCTTCCTAGGTAGTCACAATAAACACATTTTTCAGAATAATCATTATAAAAGACTATAATAAGCAGAAACGTAAACAAGGAAATTTCAAAAACATAATACTAATCCTAATGACAAATCTAAAAAAAAATATTGAAGCAAAGTAAAAACATTTTGTTCATTCATGTAGGGAACTCCTCTAGACCTACGCAGGTAAGATAAGATAACAATAAGTTACTGTATAAAATGAAGTAATTTATTTTTATTGTCGTAAAAAATGTGGAAAACGTTTAGAAAACTATTAACTTAAATTATTTACTAAAAAACGGAACTCAAAGAATCAATAAAACTCAAAGGGAAATTCCAAAAATGTTAACAAATTGTTTTGTTATGTATTTGAAATTGAAATAATATTTATAAATATATTACGAGGTTTATGGTAGAATTCTGGGAAATATCTTATCAGCTACAGAATCTAAAATAAAGTAATGTAATGTAATTTTTTTTAAATATTTTGGCTTACAGATCTTATAGATTGTCTCAGAATCGACCCACTTTGATAAAATAGCAAATATTTTTTATGAATAATTAAAAATACTTAGTACCGAATTCAGAGGTACAGTAGAGCGTTGATTGTTCGGATTCATTGTGATCCGGATTCATTGTGATCGGACTCCGTCCGGATTATCAAAATGTAAAGGACGAGTTAATATCCCAGTAAACCACAAATAGTCGGCATTTGCTCGGCCTGACACCGGCATGTACGGGAGCCGAGTACTCGGTCGGATTGCCGTTGTCGGGGTTGCTTCTGAGCCGGGAAGACCGTGCCATTTGACGTAATTTAGAAGTAGGAACCGCATGTGATCCATATTTGACTTTCCAGACATGGGAGGCATCCTTACGGGCCGAACTATATGAACGCGGCTACAATGTAGTGGACTGCCGACATTCGGCTGGGCGGACATGCCATACCTATATCACAGCTTATACAATACAGCTAAAACACTCTCTTGGCGGCAACGGTTTGCGTCGATTTCGTCGCGCATCGCTTAAGCTCCGCCTTCGAAGGGAAAAGACGGTTTTGGTGTTCAGAAGCGTACTTAGGTAAGGTGTTCAGTCGTGCGTATAATTTCGTTGATTGTATAATTTCGTGGAGCCTATAATTTCGTTGATTGTATAATTTCGTGGAGCCTATAATTTCGTTGATTTTGTTTGAGTTAAAGGTACTGTTATTATTTTGGTGACTCTTTAGCTATGAGTAGAATGAGTGAAAAAAAAGACATCATTCTGTTTGTGCAGTCAAAAGCTGTTTTAATAAGGGTTATACCTGCAAGAAAACATTCTTTAGTTTTCCCAAGGACCCAAACCGATAAGTACCACATTATAAGAAATTTTCATTGTTAAAAATATAATTTATACAGGGTATCCCATTAGTGCGTTATTGTTCATTATTTTGTTGTAGACACGCAAGAAAGTTTTAAATAAAAGTTATATGGATTTGAAAAATACCTACATATTTTAAAAATGTCTTTCGATATACAGGGTGTCACGTTTTTGCCTGGCAAATTAAAATGTATGTTTTTTAAATGGAACACCTTGTATTTTATTTTATGATAAAATTATTAACACCCTAAATTATTGTAAAGACGAATTGATACAGAAAAATTTTATCAGGTATGTGTGTGGTTACCTTTTAATAAAAGCCTTGCGGATCCACTCCTCTGCGATACCTGTCTTAAATATAACAAAGATCACGTTGAATTAGATGATTTTTCTTTTTATTGCTTTTTAAAGGCATATGATAATGCCAATCCAGATACATTTGGAAATCTGCAACTGTCAAATGATGAATTTGTAGAACTAATATTCAATATTGAAAAGATATTTCAAAATAATTTTGAAGAATTGGCTACAAAAAATAACATTTGTACCACACTTTTAGAATTAATTAACCCAATACCCTTTAGTCATCCATGCTAACGTTTTCCAAAAGAATAACTTATTTTATTGTATGTTTAATCTCAATAACTAAAAAATATACTGACAATTAGTTTGACAGAATTGTCATTTATTTAAAATTTTAAAAATAATAGCAGTCGGTTGATCAAAATATGAACGGTGATTGGCGAATTTATTTTTTTTTTGCAGTGTTCTCACTACCTAGAATGGATATGAAATATATTCGTTCAATTGAAGGCAATAGCATACTTTTTCGTTTTGTAATCTGTGCATGGATATTAGCCAATCTATGCACATACTACAAAACGAAAAAGTATGTTATTGCGTTCAACTACGAATATATTTCATATCCATTTTAGGTAGTGAGAACACTTTAACAAAATTAAATCTACAAATCACAGTTCATATTTTGGTCACCCAACTCCTATTATTTAAATTTTTTTAAATAAGTGACAATTCTGTTAAACTAATTGTCAATATATATTTTAGTTATTGATATTAAATATACATTAAAATTTTTGTGTAGACTCGATAAATAATAGCATTTTTGTTTTTATTGTGTCCACATTTAAAAAAAAATAAATTTTAATCAAACTACATGATACTAATTTAATTACGAGTATTAAAACTAAAGTCCTGAAAGTTTCGGTGAAGATGAGGACAGAGCATCTGCCTTCCACGCGAAAAGCCCGGGATCGAATCTAGGCCGAGGACTAATTAATTTTTCATATTAATTTTATTTTATAAATTAGTCAACTTCGTAAATTATTTTAAAATTAGTTATTTTGTCTAAATAACCTAAAATAATTTTTTAAATTTGAAGATTTTCGTTAGTGGGTCGTAGAAAAAATATACTGACCATATCGAGTGGATTGTTCATATCACAATCAGACGATTGAGTACTCCGCATACGACGTCGTGCTCAAACTTCGTCTTTGTGTGATATTGCTATCATATCCACCCTTGTTGAACAAACTATAATTTATTTGTTTTCTTGGTTTAAACCAAAACTTAAGTTTTACATCAGAAATAGGAACTAAATTAATTTACTTTTCAAGTTTTCTTGTAAAAATCGATATTACTTTCTCCAAGTACAAATTTAGTACCTACCTAAAATAAGTACTAATTATGTAATATCGTGTAATATTGTAATTCAAATTTCACATTACTATAAAGTTTCAAAATTCCCTACTTCGGTATGGTCAGATAAAAATTGAATATATTATATTAATATAAACTGTCAAAGTATTACTTATACAAATCTGTATTTCAATTAATAAGAATACATCTAAATATAACCAATATTGTTAAAATAAAAGCACAAATTCTTTATAATTCCAAAATACCATAGAGTTCCCAGACCTCAGTCGAAGCATTCGTTTATCTAGGTATAAACCCTTTGCGCGAAGAGTAACAATTGAAGCCCTTGGTGTAAAAAGGATCCAAGCCACAATTTGTCGTGAAGTGACTGTTTTAGCTCAAAAAATTTGTTAACGAGGATTTTACTAGCCACATACAAATTATTTTACCTCTAATCCGAAAGATGTGCTATTTTTCGTAATATTTATATTTAAATAATGTTTCTAATTATATTTGACAGATTTAAAACAAATTAAAAATTTAATTTCCCAAAACTTACTTAATATGGCATGTAACCAACCTTATTACGCCAAGGTTTTCAATTTTTTCAATAATAAAAAAATTGTTTAATTTGGGCCTGACTTTTCCCTCGAATCTAACAGAGATAGCACCATTCCGTCTTGCTTGGTTCTCGACCGCCAGATCAAAGACGCCGACACGGAGTTGTGGAGCTGTATTGTATAAGCTGTGCCTATATGCCAAAGCTGCATCCGTATATCGGGCCGAGTCCGGCATCCGGCAAGCCTCCTTTGGCCCAGATAAGGTGCCGATTAACTATGTTTGCCTCCAAGGGATATTGTGCCTTTGTCAATTTTAACAAAATCAGTACCAGGTATTACAAAAAACGCGCTAGATTGCTAAAACTTCGCACACCTAATCCTGATTATAATACCTTTTTGCCAGATGAAACCATTTTTCTTCTCATCGCCTCTAAGGGATACTTCGCTCTTTTCAATTTTAACAAAATCTGCTTTTATCTTCGTTGTTAATTTAGATATCGGAATGAGAGCTTTTTTGTTTAAAAGCTTATAACAAATACTTTCATATACTGGATCCAATCGGTCTGTGACGTCATGGGTTACTTCCGATTTTTCCGGATATAACTGAAAATCGCAATTTATTTTTTATTTTAAAATCTAAACCTGTTTTTTATTGAAAATTTGAATTTTTGGGACATTTTTGGATAAGAAGCGTGTATTGAAATATTTCTGTAAGCTGTCAAAATGACCGCCATATTGGATAATATTGTTTCTAAACATGTTATTATTAATTCGTTTATGGAAAAAAATATGGGATTGTATGATCTTTATAAAATCATTGCAAGCTTTCAAATTCCTATTGAGACCCACTTACAGTACACCAGTGGCGCATCTAAGCATTTTCATTATTAGCAAACCGTTTTAATAATTCCATCCGCTTTTATCTTCGTTGTTAATTGAGATATTGGAACGAAAACTTTTTCGTTTAAAATCTTAAAACAGTTACTATCATTTACTGGATTTAATTGGTCGGTTACATCATGGCTTACTTTCAGTTTTTTGAAATAACAGAAAATCGCAATTTTTTTTAATTTTTAAATAGAAATCCCCTTTTTTATTGAAAACTTGAGTTTCAGGGACATTTATGGATAAGAACCGTGTATTAAAAATTTTCTGTCAGCTGTCAAAATGACCGTCATATTGGAGAATATTTTTTTTTAATATGTTGCTGTGTTCGTTTATGGAAAAAATATGTGACTGTATGAAATCTTTGTAAGCTTCTTAGTTCCCATTGAGACCCATTTATAGTATACCGGTGAAGTATCTAAGATTTTTGTTATTTCGTAAGCGTATCTGTCATTGAATTGAATTTATACGATTTCAGCGCTTGTAACCACTCGGAGCCGGACATTTGGGCGCGGCCGTTTGGGCGCGGCCATCTGGGCGCGGGACGTTTGGGCACATATTCGTTTGAGCGCGGAGCCGTTTGGGCGCGAGAATTTTATAAATTGGTTATATTTTTCGAATTTGTATTTTCATTAGCATTTTTGTCAGTAAGAGTTATTAGTAATTTTTACTACAATTAAAGTAATAAAAAGATAAATGATATACAAGCACAGTGTCTTCGAAAAAAGAGGATACATTTTTTGTTTGTTTCCACGACATAAATTTGTTAGCAGCGTCGCGAAAAAATATTTCAAGTTTGATTTTTTGTTTAAATGGTAAAATACGAGTTTACTAGTGAAATGCTAGTTACGAGGTTTTGTAGGTATAAATAAACAGCCTGAAAACTGTCCAACGGGGGAGAGATATTGCTTATAAGCACTTACTTGCGGGAAATGAGCCTACACCTACAAAACAAAAATTTATCTAAGCTGATAAAAGATTTATAAAAATGATTGAAGATTACAATAATGATCATGGTGCGCGCAAATAATAGGAATATTATTGAATTTTTAAGAAAAATTTCATACAATTACAAAATTTGGTTTCTATGAAATTGTATATATTTTATTTTATAAAATAAAGTAGTAATAGTACTCGTAATAATATGTGTTTAATTTCCTCGAGCCCAAATGTCCCCCGCGCCCAAATAGCTCGCGCCCCAATGTCCCTGCGCCCAAATGTCCCAGCGCTCAAACGTCTCCGCGCGCAAACGGCCGCGCCCCAAATTGCCGCGCCCAAATGTCCTAGACCGGTAACCACTACTGATAAATCAAATAACAAAAAATAGTTATTTATACATATAATAATAAGTGTATAAAGTGGCCTTCAAAAAAGGCCTTTACATAAGAATTGCATACAATATTTCTACTATCGTACTAAGATTAGAAATACAAAGGTTATTTTACTCATTAGTGCCTAAACTGTTTTACTTTATGCACTAGCGCGTAATGAAAATTTGAAATAAAATGTGTCATTTGTCATGTCAAAATACTAAAAATTGTGCCTTGTTTACGCACTAGTGCGTAAAAAATTTTACTTTATGCACTCCGCCGTGGTGTGCGTAACGTGCGTACTTTACTAATAGTAGAAAAATAAATTATTACGACACGCAACAGATATTTAAATTTAAAAAAATGTTTATTTTTATTTTAAATTTTAAAGTAGCTTAATTTTATCAGAAAGCTTTAAAGAATTAATACAAGACCTACCATACAATAATAAATTAACATTGATAGGCTGAAGAAATTAAAATTTTCAATAAGAAAGTGGGTTTCCATTTAAAAATAAAAAATAAATTGCGATTTACTGTTATTATCGAAAAATGGAAGAAAGTTATGACGTCACAGACCAGTTGAATGAAGTATTTGACAGTATTTATTCCAAGCTTTCAAACAAAATAGTTTTCATTCCGATATCTCAATTAATTAGGCATTCCAAACAAATGAATTGCCAGTGGGAAGGTTTGGTATATCTAAGTGTTGCGACATACGATGTATTCTATCTACAATACGTAAAATCAAGAATAAAGAATTATATTTATATATTTTAGGTCACAATAAAAAAATAAAAATATTATTTAAAAAAATCGCTTTAACATTTTTTCATAAATTGACAGGCTTGGCGACTACTATTTCGAATAAAAATAACGTCCAAGATGCAAGACTATGTCGCTACCCCCCCTTGAATATACCAGACCTTCCCACTGGCAGCTATTGTTTGGCAGGTCTTTGGAATGTCTAATAGGGAAGATAAGAGCGGGTGGAATTATTAAACGGTTTGCTAATAATAAAAATGCTTAGATACGCCACTGATGTACTGTAAGTGAGTCTCAATAGGAATTTTGAAGCTTACAATGATTTTATAAAGATCATACATCCCCATATTTTTTTAATAGTAACACGTTTAGAACAAATATTATCCAATATGGCGGCCATTTTGACAGCTGCCAGAAAAATTTCAATACACGATTATTATACAAAAATTCAAATTTACAATAAAAAAATGGATTTCAATTTAAAAATACAAAATTGCGATTTTCTGTTACTTCCGGAAAAACCGGAAGTAAGCCGTGATGTCACAGAATAATTGAATCCTTCACAAGAAAGTATTTGTTCCACTCTTTCAAACAAAAAAAAAAATATTCCGATATCTCAATGAATAATGAGAATATGGGGGGGTGGAACTTTTAAGTGGCCCACCCTGCACACTAACTAGTTTATACTTTTAAAAATATTTTCTTAATAATAATCGAAATAAATTACGGGTTTTGAATTTACATTAAATTGTAATTAGATGAAACAAAATGGATTCTATGTATTTTGAGGTGATCTTTTCGAAAAAAGGCAAAACAAAATGTAGCTAACTAAATTTTTTTTCGAAAGTTTGAAGTGGCACAAAAATGACAAAAATGCACCCAATGGCTCAAAACTTTTTTTTTGAGTACTTCATTGTGTCTAGAATACGATTACATTACGGAAAATTCTGGAAAAATACTTTATCTATTTTTTTGACCGCTGTTCATTGAGTGAAGACCAAAAACACGGTTTTTGAGAAAAGTTGCCTAAAATTGACGATTTTCAGTTTTTTGGTCTGAAAATTGAGCAAACCTAAATTTCATGTCTTCTGAATGTGTATACAAAGTTTAAAGTGTGTATCTTTCTTCTAAGTTGTAGAATTCTCCCGACAAAAGTCCCATTACACGCGCTTCGCGGGATCCAAAACTCGTGTATACACTGCATTTCTGTAATTTGATTTTTTTGCGATTTCCAGTTTTAAATTTCTTACATACCTAAATTTATTAGCCTTAAAATTTATTAAATTGTATTTTACTGACTTGTTATAAGACGTTTCTTGAGTTTTGTGCAAAATATAGAATTACCGCAAAATTAGCCGCACGTCCCATCAATGATAGCCATGGTCTAGGGGTTCGCTATCCGACAAGTTTAAACTTAAATCCAACATTTTCCCTTTATTTTTTTTCGAGAAAAAACAAGCAAACTGTCGATTTTTTCCGTAATTTGGGCACTTTACAAACTGAAAATATATAAGAATCAGTAAGTTTAATGAGAAACAAGCTTACTTTCTCTCCCAATTGCCAGAAAACGCCCCTTTTCTCGAGAAAATTCGAGTAGGTAGCTTCAATTCTCGCGAGAATAACCAATGCTAGAAAAAATGTATATGCCACAGTTTTTCGTGTCTTTTTTTATCTTTCATCTGATGGAAACAGTTTTCTATTCAGATAATTAGTTTTCGAGTTATTTAAGAAAAAAGTACGAGAAATCAAGAAAAAAGTGTTTTGCAATTTTTTCAAAAAGTTTTGCAGATTGCGCTACCCAACCCGTCTCATTCGGAACGTAACTAGAAAATACGCATTTTTGTCATTCATATATATCTTCTCCCATTTCAATTTTTCTTGTAAATAACTAAAAACCGGATGTTAGAGAACAAAAAACAAGCTTATCACCAAGTTGGAACTTACACTTACAGACTTAGGATTAATTTCCTAACATTTTTAAAGTATACCTTTTTGTGTATTTTTTTGTGCTCTTTCCGCGATGGCGAAGTTAGTTTTTTCAAATATATTTTTTTGTTAGATGTTTTCGGAAAACCCGGAGAAAATCATATGGGAAAAATAATTTAAAAAAAAAACCGCCTTCCGGTTTCCTGCGAATTCCAGAAAAATTATGGCAGATTTCGCCGCGGGACTTATTTTATTTGAGAGCCAACAAAAAAATATGCAACTTCTTTCATGGGCACATATGTCTAACATTTATAATTTCACCATAAATTCATCGCAAATTTCATGTCCATGGTTCTGATCAAAGAAACGAAAAAACAACTTTTTGGTATAAGCACTTCTGGCGGTGAGAAATTCGCCATTAAAACTACCTGTGTAATGAATTTCCGAACTATTTTTGCCTCCTCTTTCGATTGGTGCATTTATTTTTACTATCGGAATGATACTTGCCCAGATAATTAGCATTTTTACCATGGAAAATTCCGGAAAACCCGGTTTTTCCTAATTAAAAAAAAATTGAACAGCTACATCTTTTTTGCTTTTTTTCGAAAAGATCACATCAAAATACATAAGGTCCACTTTGTTTCATCCAATTACAAATTAATATAAGCTCGAAGGGGCTTTTTTTCGTTATTTAATTGGACTATAAGTAGTATGTAATTTTTTTAACGCTATGGAAACAAATGAACGCGTTTGTTCCTAATATTACTATTTATTCATCGATGAATTAAACAAGTCAGTGCAAGTCAGTCTTCCTACTAGTTCCTACGCTGTCTTTACGAATATTTGAGACGAGAATGGACAAGCTCTTCTACTTCGCAATTCTTTTAATTGTAAGACTCGAACACAAAACTATTGTAAAGTGTATTTAATGGGAATAATGCGTTTTTTTTTTAAATCAGTACGACTATCTACGGCAGTGGAATTCCTTGTTCGTGCACGGAATTCCGTATTCAAACACGGAGTTCACTATTCAAACAAGGAATTGCGTATTCAAACACGGGATTCCTTGTTCGAATACGGAAATCTAAAATTCCGTGTTCGAACAAGGAATTTCCGTGTTCAAACAAACAAGGAATTACTTGTTCGAATAGGTACGGAATTCCTTGATCGAACACGGAATTCCTTGTTCGAATACGGAATTCCTTGTTCGAATACGGAATTCCTTCTTCGAACATGGAGTTTTATTTTCGAACCATAAATTTAAATGGCGTATTTACAGGTTACTCTTGGGTGACATGGGGATCTTGGGAGGGATAGGTAAATACGGGTTCTTTGAATATCCTTATATTTTTTCTTTTGCCGACTTTTGAAAAGAGGGATGACGTAAGTAGTACCAAAAGTCTCGCACTCTTTGGCCGCTGGATAATATTTTTCCTTTAATTTAATTTTCAGGTACAGTCTAATTTCTTAGGGTCTAGTCCCTGATGTCCAAATTTCATTTGAATCGGATCAAAATAACGCCCTGTATAGCGTGTTAAATTTACCCTCCTTGCCTTTCTAGCCCAAATGATAAGAGAGGCGTAAAGTGAGACGGTGTTTTCTAAATACAATTATTAGTTATCTCTAGAAAAATGTGAAGAAGTGGGAGAACGGTTAAGAATTTTTTTGGCACGTGTTTCTATTAAATGGTACTATCAAAAAATGGTGGTGCTATTTAAAAAAATGATGACGTCATAAAAAATATACTTAAACCAAAATATGCGCATCTAAAAAACAAAATTCACTTTTGAATGGAAATGGACAAATACTTATGTCCGTCGTATATGGAAACCAAAGATCGAACGTTTCGGTGTCAATTGTTTTTTACCCCCACTCCCCTCCAGCCTCCAAGAGCACTTTAAAAGTTAATTTAAGATAAATTTATTCAAGTAGACCAAATTATGAAAATTTTCAGAGCATACGTATTTCCCCCCCCCCCTCTCCGAATTTCCCAAGTCCCCCATGAACATCCTGTAAATATGCCATTAAAAAAATATAGCTCATTTATAGAATTCCGTGTTTCAACACGGAATTATTAATGTCCGTGTTTGAATACGGAATTCCGTGTACGAAGAAGGAAATCTGTAATTCCTTGACAAACACGGAAATTTCTTATTCAAACACGGAATTCCGTATTCAAACATGGAATTCCTTGTTCGTACACGGAATTCTTTGTTTGAACACGGAAAATCCGTGTTCGATCACGGAATTTTAGATTCCCGTGTTTGAATAGGGAATTCCTTGGTCGAATACGTAATTCCGGGTACGAACAAGGAATTCCGTATCCGAACAAGGAATTTTAAAAATAAAAAAATAATAAAAAATGTGGTCCTTCTACGCTGCCACAACTATCCTTTCGAATTGTACAAACATACCAATTTATAGCTTTATTCTAATTTTTCACAGGTAAATCCAATCTATTTCCTAACCTATAACGATTCACGACGGTACTGTAATTGTATGCTCTCAATATTAATTTTCATTTTCTAAACTTTTCTATCGACCCCTGTAAACAGATTCAACAATTACAGGATATACCTATAAAAATGCTTAACGTCAATAATAATGATTAGAACGTGTAGTTCAAGGAACATAATACGATTTTTTTTATATTTAGACACAGTTGGGTAATCCTTATTTGTAATCATTTTTTGATTAAAATTCCTTTTATTTATTTATTTATGACAACGCTATAATATTATAAAAATAAGTTTCTAGGGACGGACTGACCCAATGAAACAGCAAAATACATACTCGAAAAAAGTTAATGCGATTCTTTACTTAATGGATATTTCATTTTTCTACACCCACATGGATATTAACGTATTTACGCAAAGTTTACAAAACGAAAAAGTATGCTATTGCGTTCAACGAATATATTTCATATCCATTCTATTTTGGACACCCAACTACTATTATTTTTAAAATTTTTAATAAGTGACAATTCTATCAAACTAATTGTCAGTATATTTTTTAGTTATTGAGATTAAATATTCACTAAAATGAATTATTTTTATGTAGAATCGAGAAAAAAAAAATAAAATAAATTTTAATCAAACTATATGAAACTAATTTATATAATTACTAGTATTAAAACTAAAATCATAAAAGTGGCTGTAGAGCTGAAAAATCATAAAAGTGGTCGTGGAGCTGTGGACAGAGCATCTGCTTTCTACGCGAGTAGCCCGGGTTCGAATCTGAGCCTGGGGAATTTTTTTTTTATTTTATTTTGTTTTATATATTAGTAAAATTCATAAATTATTTTAAAGTTAATTATTTTGTCTTAATAACCTAAAATAATTTTTAAATTTGTAGATTTTCGTTAGTGGGTCGTAGAAAAAATATACTGTACAACTCAGATAATTCGTTTTCGTGCGATATTGTCATCATATCCACTCAAGTTGCACAAACTACTATTCTAGAACCAAGAATATTACAGAAAAAAATTTATTCGCCTAACACCAGAGATAACAGGAGATGTAACTACTAACAAAGACATATTCTAAGGGACACAGGAGGGTATAATATCCGCCGTTGTCATATGCCTATTTCCTTATTCTCGTTTTGTTTACAAAATTATTTACATTTTTTAAAAAAGCTAAATTAATTCAACCTATTGCAACTTAACCCACAAAATTTTGAATTATTAGTTATATCAAATTTAACTAAATTAGATTTAATTTCACTAAATTAGTTGTAATAACTTTTAATAAATTTCAAAACCTAGTTAATGTATAGTTGGATGTGGCAACATGGCTTTTACACCGGCATGCATTTCTACGTTGTTTATCATAAGCTCACAGCTTACACATGTATTCATTGTTGTGCCATTTTTACTAATTTATAAAATAAATATAAAAAGAGATTTAATTTAATTAGTCCCCGTCCAGATTCGAACCGCCTCTCACGTACTGTATCCACCTTAACATTTAGGATTTTAGTTTTATTACTCGTACTTAAATTAGTTTTATATAGTATGATTCAAGTTTAAACTTTTTTTAAAATGTGGACCAAATAAAATAAAAAATGCTATTATTTATCGATTCTACCCAAGAATACCTCATTTTAATGTATATTTAATCTCAATATAGAAAAATTAAACTGATAATTAGTTTAAAAGAATTACCCCTTATTTAAAATTTTAAAAATAATAGTAGTCGTTTAACTAAAATATGAACTGTGATTGGTGGAAAAATATATTTTGTTTCAAAATTATATTTTATTTTCAATATCCAATGTTGACTTTACCTTTACCCTATTACAAATAACTTTCCCCATTTAAATTATTAGCAATATTTGTACTATCTTTACTTAAATGTCCACACCAGCACTCTACTGTCCGGAGTCAACTACACGTTTTCCATTTAAAAAGCATTGGTGTCCAAGATCCTATCCAACCGTCTACCTGTCCGTATGTTTACCTCCCTTAGACTAGGCAATAATCTTGTTCCATTCCGACACCAACGATATTCGACCAAAGGCGTAACTTGTTGGAAATAAAAAAACGAACTTGTATTTATGTTATTAGTACTTTATTGATCTTTTTAGGTATAAAGCAAGTTCAAAGCGTAAAATAAAACAACAAATAAACATTGCTGAAATTAAATAAAAAGCAAAAGTAAATTTGAATTTAATAAAAGTTAATATTTAAAATTGTACGACACGCCACTGGAAAAAATTACTTGTTTGGCCATTTATTGCTTAAATATCAATGAAAAGCATAAAATAAACAAACTTGGTGGGTAAAATTTATTACTCTGGAGTGAGACATGTACAATATGTAAATACCAAGTTGTATAACACCAAATAAAATGAAAAATATAAGAAAATATATAAAGTAAAAACGATTGATGTTTATCATTTACCTGTGAACATAATATCTTCTTCTTTCTTGCCGCTATAACTTTTACACTGATATGCCACACAATAAACCATTGTAATAAACCAATTATTAAATGTCGTTTAATTCATAAATCAGAAATAAGCACGAAAATAACTTTGGTGTCACCGAAATGCTAACTAAGCACCAAAATAATGGCGGCCAATAGATAATAGGCACAGACTACTATGTGTGCTCGATATACTTGTTACGTGTCCTCTCTTTATTACGTAGTCTAAGCCTCGTCCATCCATCCTTTCGTCTTTTTATACTTCTGTCCTTTCTGTCTGTTTGTCCTTTCGTCTGTCTATCTGTTCCGTCAATCTGTCTGTCCGTTTGCCTACCTAAGGTCATTTTGGCACTGTTACAGCTTAGATTTATTTCAATGACATGCAATTTAATCCTGTTTGAATAGTAGCAAAGCTTTGTTATTGTGTCTCATTACGTCACTTCTTCAGCTCCTTCAGAGGTCACTTCATTAACTCCTCCAGGGTTCTCTTCTACAATCTAAGCTTAGACCTTCTCATTCATCTACGCTTTACTATTAACTATTCATGCAGCGATGCCGGATGGACGTTAGGTTAGATGACTTTTTTTTTGACTGTTGATATACTAAATACAGACCCGCGTACAGGATAAAATATGGAGCGGATCAAAAATGGTATCTACATTGATAGGTATGACAAGGATAAAAAATAACATCGGGTTTATATTTTGACATTGTAATTCCCCCCACTCCCCCGTTTTAATCTGACCAATAATAGCCGAGACTTAGGCCCTTTTGGTATTTCTCTTCAACGTTAATTTGTTAACTTGGCAGCACTATTGACAGCCGACAGTTGACACGACAGTTGATATAATTCAGCGCATGCGCAGTTAAAAAGGTGGTGTGACTTAAAAAAAAATGAAGGTAGTAGGTCCAAGTAAGGCAATGGTTGCTTAACTTTAATTTTTTCGGCCCATCCTAGTAAGTGTATAAGACTAAGGGTGAGATTACAGAACGTCTGCAACTTTGCCGATCTGCAAATATGGCGGACTTACAAATGCAAGTATTCCAAAAAATATCTGCAAATTCGCAATACTTATTGTGGTTTATTACCCCCAACAACACGAAACCCAAATTTGGAATACGAAAACTTGATACTTGCATGTGTAAGTCAGTCATATTTGCAGATTTTCAAAGTTGCCGCCATATTTGCAGATCTGCAAAGTTGCAGAGGTTCTGTAATCTCACCCTAAGGTAAGTGTCATTGATTTCCTTACTACATATTTGCATTTTGTTAATTTATGAAACAATCGCACGTATTATGTTCAGATACAAATTTTCTTTATTAAGTAACCACATACATAACCATACAGCACACATTATTTCAGGAATGTTTCAGAAATATTTCAAACAATCCAAACATATAACATTTCAAGCACAAGTTTCTAGAATATTTGTGAAATATCTCACTGTATTAATCCGTATGGTCTATGAATAAACCTAACTTAAACAAGCATTGTAATACTCGCCTCAATTTCTAAAGACATATTCTGCCTATTCCGCTTCCCATATAACAACAGCACAACGCATAAATAACAAGAAAAAAGGAAATGACAAAACCCGACAACTCAAATCTGTAATTATTTAGAATATAGGGTTGTCTCTGGTTGCACATAGGATGAAATAAAATATATACATATCCCATCTTGATCTTCTTACAAATCAGAAATTCTTCATTAACTGTTGGCCGTTGGCCTTTTACAACATAACCCGTTTAGTAACCTTTTGTGTAACATATATATGTATACCATGTTTCAGAAACATTTTCAGTAAGATATTTCACAAATATTCTAGAAACTTGTGCTTGAAATGTTATATGTTTGGATTATTTGAAATATTTCTGAAACATTCCTGAAATAATGTGTGCTGTATGGGTATGTACTCGTATGTGGTTACTTAATAAAGAAAATTTGTATCTAAACATAATAAGTGCGATTGTTTCATAAATTAACAAAATGCAAATATGTAGTAAGGAAATCAATGACACTTGCCTTAGTCTTATATACATACTAGGATGGGCCGAAAAACTTAAAGTTAAGCAAGCATTGCCTTACTTGGGACTACCACCTTCATTTTTTTTAACTGCGCATGCACTGAATTATGTCAACTGTCGTGTCAACTGTCGGTTGTCAATAGTGCTGCCAAGTTGACAACCTGTCATTTTTGAAAAGTCATCAAACCTAACGCCTTCCTCATGAGACATGAAGAACTGGAGGAGGGAAGTAAGTCCTCTGAAGACGAAGAAGATGGCGGCCATCGTTTACGTGAACGAGAATAAATTTACGTTGAAGAGAACTACCAAAAGGGCCTAAGTCTCGGCTATTATTGGTCAGATTAAAACGCGGGAGTGGGGGAAATTACAATGTCAAAATATAAACCCGATGTTATTTTCTATCGTTGTCATACCTATCAATGTACATACCATTTTTGATCCGCTCCATATTTTATCCTGTACGCGGGACTGTATTTAGTATATCAAAAAAAAAGTCATCTAACCTAACGTCCAGCCGGCATCGCTGCATGAATAGTTAATAGTAAATCGTAGATGAATGAGAAGGTCTAAGTTTAGATTGTAGAAGAGAACCCTGGAGGAGTTAATGAAGTGACCTCTGAAGGAGCTGAAGAAGTGACGTAATGAGACACAATAACAAAGCTTTGCTATTATTCAAACAGGATCAAATTGCATGTCATTGAAATAAATCTAAGCTGTAACAGTGTCAAAAGGATCTTAGGTAGGCAAACGGACAGACTAATTGACGGATCAGATAGATAGACAGACGAAAGGACAAACAGACAAAAAGGACAGAAGTATAAACAGACGAAAGGATGGATGGACGAGGCTTAGACTAGGTAATAAAGAGAGGACACGTAACAAGTATATCGAGCACACGTAGTATTCTGTGCCGATTATCTATTGGCCGCCATTATTTTGGTGCTTAGCATTTCGGTGACACCAAAGTTATTTTGGTGCTTATTTCTGATTTTTGTAAACGACATTTAATAATTGGTTTAATACAATGGTTTATTGTGTGGCATATCAGTGTAAAAGTTATAGCGGCAAGAAAGAAGAAAATATTACGTTTCACAGGTAAATGATAAACATCAATCGTTTTTACTTTATATATTTTCTTATATTTTTCATTTTATTTGGTGTTATACAACTTGGTATTTACATATTGTACATGTCTCACTCCAGAGTAATAAATTTTACCCACCAAGTTTGTTTATTTTATGCTTTTCATTGATATTTAAGCAATAAATGGCCAAACAAGTAATTTTTTCCAGTGGCGTGTCGTACAATTTTAAATATTAACTTTTATTAAATTGAAATTAACTTTTGCTTTTTATTTAATTTCAGCCATGTTTATTTGTTGTTTTATTTTACGCTTTGAACTTGCTTTAAACCTAAAAAGATCAATAAAGTACTAATAACATAAATACAAGTTCGTTTTTTTATTTCCAACAAGTTACGCCTTTGGTCGAATATCGTTGGTATCAGAATGGAACAAGATTATTGCCTAGTCTAAGGGACGAGGTAGACATACGGACAGGTAGACGGTTGGATAGGATCTTGGACACCAATGCTTTTTAAATGGAAAACGTGTAGTTGACTCCGGACAGTAGAATGCTGGTGTGGCCAATTAAGTAAAAATAGTACAAATATTGCTAATAATTTAAATGGGGAAAGTTATTTGTAATAGGGTAAAGTCAACATTGGACATTGAAAATAAAATATAATTTTGAAACAAGATATATTTTTCCACCAATCACAGTTCATATTTTAGTTAAACGACTACTATTATTTTTAAAATTTTAAATAAGGGGTAATTCTTTTAAACTAATTATCAGTTTAATTTTTCTATATTGAGATTAAATATACATTAAAATGAGGTATTCTTGGGTAGAATCGATAAATAATAGCATTTTTTATTTTATTAGGTCCACATTTTAAAAAAAAGTTTAAACTTGAATCATACTATATAAAACTAATTTAAGTACGAGTAACAAAACTAAAATCCTAAATGTTAAGGTGGATACAGTACGTGAAAGGCGGTTCGAATCTGGACGGGGACCAATTAAATTAAATCTCTTTTTATATTTGTTTTATAAATTAGTAAAAATGGCGTTTTATTATTTTAAAATTTTTTTAAACTGTTTGTATTCGTCCCCATAATTTTTGTAAATTGACTGTACCTGAAGATGAAAAAAAATGTATTTTCCGAAACAAATGTAGTGTGCTAAACAATAGAAAATAAAGACATTTGACCAATTAAACCAAGGAAATTTTTATTTATATAAAGCATGTATGTTGTACTCTTTTAAGGTTTGGTTCACAATTTTGTATCTTTGTCCCCTCGAAAAATTCTAGTGGCGTCCATGCTCAAGACTAACACAACTATGTACTATGTTCTTTGAGTCTTAATGTCAATAAGCAGGTACACGTAGTAAGTTCCAACGTCTGAGAATGACATAATAATACTTTTTCGGTAACATCGCAAAATACACCGTTTGCTTATGTCCGGGTACTTTACCTAGGTACACCTGTTTCAGCGTCGAATTAAAAGTATCAAGAACGGTACTAGTTATTTGCTTCCGACGAAGTACTGCGACCGATCGACCGTCCGTATTTAGTTTATAATAATTTATACCTCGCGATATTCCCGAGTACGATGCAAAGTGTTTTTTTGAACTGATGTTGATAAAGAATATCAATAATGAAATGGTTTTAATGTGTTTTTTCAGTGAATATTGTTAATTTTTATTTTTGTTCGACCGAATAATCTATTGGCGAAATTTTTATTAAAAAAAAAATTGGGTAAGTACTGATAACATGTATATAAATAGTTTAACGATTTTGTAAAATAAATATTTTTAAATAATTAGTAGGTACATATTATACAGCCTATAAATAACTATATGTTGGAACAATTATTATTTTTTAGTACTTTGAGATAATTTGCAACTACTTTTAAATTTGAGAACAATATGTTTTCAAAATTTTTATTTATTTCGTTTCTTTCTACAATTAATTTTTCGTAATTACACGTTTTTTTATTGACAACTAAATGGGAAGTTAAAAGAATATTATTAAAAAGGCATGGAAAACAAACTGAAGGGCACATAGCAAAAACGATGGAAGTCACTTTTTTAAAAAATGAGTTAAATACACAATAAAATAGTCGAGAGTATTTGCTAAATAGGAGAACACAGCAATACATCTCAAAAAATCTCGAAAATACCCCAAGTTCATTCGCTTCCTATATTGTTTAAATGTAAAATGGATTAAACAAAAATATACGCGTCAAAATAGCATGAAAAAAGTGAAAATTGACAACTTTTTGCGGAGAGGTCCGATTGAGATGCGGTTTTTTGCAAAATGTTCAGTAAACCGTCTATATCAAAAGGTATATCTAACCTCTATACGCTCGCAAATTCTTAATTGTTTATTTAACAAATGAGGCATTTTTGTTAGAGTGTTGATGAATATGTGGCAAATGTCACACACGGTTCAACGAAAATGTCTGGAAAATGTTCTCTCTTTATCACTTTGGTGTCAGATTTATTATTTATTGCTAAATTGTTGTAACTTGGCTAATTAACAAATGAAAAACTCAACCCCCAAAATCACTGGAGAACCGAAATTTTTTCCAGCATTTCTGGCTTGTTAAGGCGAACCATAATATTAGAATGAACAGGTTTAGGATATATTATAATAAAGTTAGGTTTAATTCGGCATTTTAAATTATTGAGTAAAGAACAGATTTGCCCTTTAATATAAAATTTTAATTTATATTATATTTGTCTTATATTAAATTTATTTTTATCTGTATTTTTATGGTTTTATATGTAGTAGGGTAGTATTCGGATACTTCTGTATTCGGGTACAATATCCGTATACTTTATATGTATCCTAAAGCTGTATCCGGGTATTTTTTAAATTTTGTATCCGGTATTCGTATCCGTGACCAAAATTGTAAGTATCCGGATACTAGATACTTTTTTCGGTGTTCGGATACTCTTGTACAAACGTATATATCACACTCGTCACTGATCATATATCTTTGTTTTTATATTATTATAATCATTTATATATACCTAGCTATTTTATAATTTCTATATCCAGTCCATGTTATCTTTATTAAAATACTTGATAAATAAATCTAATGCATTTTATTGATTAGTAAAAATTGAAATATTTTTTTTAATTTATCTTGTAAATATTCCTCTATAATTGGAGATCAAATAAGTAGTTTTTTCAATATTACAATTATTTAAGATCCAATTGCAATACTTAAATGAAAAATTTGATGTGTCCCATACATGACTTTCATATCTAGTTATTACAGGCTTTTTCCGCTTATTTTGTACAATTTATTGTAGCACCTCTATAAATGTTTAAAGAATAAACTAACTACATACATTTTCCACGTACATCTCAGAGCTGAGTAATTACATGTACTTTAAAAATATTTACAATTACAAGGTATTTTTTCCAAAAAGCAATTAATTACAAGTACAAAGTACATGTTGAAAAAATGGGAATTATATTGATTTAATTACAATTACATGAAAAAAGGAATAAGTAATTACTTTTATAATCAAACTAACAGCCGTTTCCTTTCTTAAAGTTAAAGATATCTTAAAGGCGGGTTGTATAAATCTTACTTAAAGTTAAACTCGGTTTGAGGTGACACAAGACAAATTTTGTATAGCATAGGTACACTGCGGTCCTAGCAAGAAAGGTCCTATCTGAACATTTGTTTTTTTGGAAATAATCGAGTTCTTAACTATTTTTTGCAGACATATATTTGTTATCTTCTAAACCTCTTTTGTGAAACTCTTTTACGTTTTAGTACCTCTACGACGCAAAAAGGACATCCGTTTTGGTATAAGGAAAAACAAAATATAGGCAAAACGCAAAGAGATTGAAAAAACTGCTAATTTTGCAGATAGGACCTTTCTTGTTAGGACGACAGTAAAGTTTAAACACCATTTAGCACTTAGGGCTTGTTTCCCCATACATTAGATTGCACATATAGCATCGGAAATTGACATGTATCCCCTAAAAATGAGCTTAATTTTAAGGAAGCTTTATACAACCATCATTAAGGATATTGTTTTCTGTATCATTTAAGGTCTTCTTAACTTAACAGAAAAGACAAAATAGGAAAGTAAAAATAGTAAAAGAGAATCAGTTTCTTATGATTTGTAGTTTTGTTTTGGTACACTCTGAAAAACTTAAAATGTCGCGAAAACAATTATTTTATGAATTTATTTAACAAAAAAATTGCTGTAACCTCCTACATCGGCAATGCCGAATTCGATGTTTCACCCAGACAGACGGTCGGAATTCAGCATCAAAGGCGTAACTAGCAACTTTTTAAGGGAAAAAGCCTGCAAAGTCTTGTCTACTGCTGGGACCACGAATTGTATGGAAGTTTTTAACTCATGTATGTCTGAGATAAGTTTTTGAAAAGAAACATCGTCTTCAGTTATTGACCGAAGCAAGGTCGAAGAGCTCGTCAAAAACACCGTTTTGATTTAAACAGCGAATTCCAAACATCCACTCCGGAGATTAGAGCATTATACTTCGATGAAAGAAAGGATAAAATGATGTGCCAGGAAGAAATTAGAAACAAATTTTATCGCAAAATAAAAATCGAAGAACATTTATCATTGCTCGAAGAACCAGGTTCAAAATATATGGGTCACATTACACCAACAACAGGTACGGCGAAACATATTGCCATATATCTATAGTTAATTTTCTACAAGAATTTGACATCAGTACAAATACGCTTTTAGTAGTAGGCTGCGATGATATAGCAGTTAATACAGGAAGGAAGAATGGACTTTTTATGGCATTTAGAAACAAAACTGAAACGTCCTCTGCAGTTTATATATGTCAGCTACATATGAATGAACTGTCTCTTCATCATATTTTTCAATATCTTGACGGAGAAACTTCAGGACCTCGTGTATACTCTGGAGCTATAGGAAAAATGTTGGAGTTTTGCGAAAAATTGCACTATTCAAAAGTACTTATATGAAATGTGTCACTCAATTTCTAGAGGAAACTGTTCATTAGATCTAGCAGCTAGTAATTTAGGTAAATTATCACAGCACGATGGCTTACAAAGGCAAACCGTATATTGCGTCTTTATATCGGGACGGTGATGTAGCGGTCTATCGCGCTTATATTCATTTATAGGCAAGTTTATGAGTCTGAGACTGCTGGGCTTCGAATCCCAGACCAGACCATGTGGATTTTTAATTAAATTGCATGGTTCGGTTTAGGATTTGATGTGTGGCGTATTAATAGAAATTCAATTTCTGTTGATATGACATGCAGATTAAAAAAAAATCGCCATTCATTACCGTCTCGATGATGGTGGGTGAGGTTTTCCGGGTTTTCCTCACCTGTAAGTCAAATGGCACCATCAATCATCTTTAAGTCGCCCCGGAGCGCCACGGCAAATAATAATAGCCGTCCCTTCCCCTACACAAGTCGTTCAGTCCACTTCAGGGGTTGAAATTCACTCGTAAGGGGGTGAATTAGGGAGAGTGTATTATTATTATATCAGAAGTAAATGTCCGTCTACAAATTTAAGAACAATCGCTAAATTTGTGGTAAAAGTTTATGCGCCAGTGTGGTTTGACATTAAAAGAAAACCATCGTATTGTGATGGAGGAAGATACGTCTTCAGAATGATACAGTTGTCATGCTACTTGAACAACGAATTGAAGGTAGTCATCGATCCTGTTATCAAACAAAATGCATTTTTTTGTCATCCGGAGAACCTTCTTCTAGCAATGCTTTCTGATGATCGTCCTGCTATAAGACAACTTAGCTTACGAAGAATATTGAAGGCGCGCACAAAAATATCTACAGACGTAAGGGAATTTGTTATTCCTGAATTAGATTTCGATGTCAGTGAATATTATGAGCTTATTGATTGGCAAAATTGCTCAGTTACAGTACCACGTCTTTTAAGTACTGCAACTGATGGAGATATCAGAGAATTTATAAACGATACAGGAACTTATCCTGTAGATTTTTTTGGCTTTTCCCTGCCATACACAGGCAGTAGAGAGGTAAGTGAAGGTTGTAATAGAAGCTTCCAATTCTGTTGTCGGCAATGACTCTAGAGATGGATTTATTCGTGCAAGGATTCATTCTAGAACCATACTACCTCGATTTAACACTAATTTCAGGGAATGGGACGTTTCGGCGTGGCCATTTCGACGTGGCCGTTTGGACGTCGGCCATTTCGACGCCGGCCATTTCGAAGTTGGCCATTTCGGCGTTGGAACTTTTGGCAAACTTAACAATATAATTTTTATAAATTTTAAATAATTGTTATATTTATTATAATTAGGTTTATTATAATTAAATAATAAAACTGTTTTCGTGTCGAAAGGAAGACTAAAATAAAATGTCTATATACTATTGCTGTTCGACAGGTAGGTCTCTCGCTAGAACATCAAAGGCATAATCTAAATGATCGTAGGAACACATGCCAAAGATATGGCAGACCATTTAGAGAGAATTATAGATCAGCATTGTACTCTCTCGTATGTCCCATAGAAGCCACTTGTTTCCTCATATTTTGGGATAAGTGAAAAAAAAGCTATTTATAGTAACGCCTGTTCGAAATCGCAATATAATATTACTTTGGGTTGCAAATTTGGAATAATTTCTTTACTTCACTATTATTATACTAATGTTTATATAAAATATTAATTACACTAATATTAATTACACTACTATTATAATTCTGATAGGTACTTGAAAAACAGATTAAAACATTTATCCCATTCTTATGCAATACCTCACTTATTTCAATACTTTACTTATTTCATAATAAAACTTACAGCTGTTTTAACATACATACTAAAAAATAGTATTCCCGACGCCGAAACGGCCGACGCCAAAACGGCCAACGGCGAAATGGCCTGACGTCCAAATGGCCACGTCGAAATGGCCATGCCGAAAAGGCCACGTCCAAATGTCCTATACCCCTAATTTCATATACCTATTTTTTTGTTTACTCGTCTATGTTATATTGTTAAGTTGTACTCATTTTCGTTTATAAACAAAACATATTTAAATTGTTTATTTTCATTTTTATTAAAATATTTGCAAAAGTGATACTATTTCAGTTATTACTCCGTTCTATTAGATTATTCGGGAAAATAGGAAAATTTAAGTAGGTGTAGAGCCCTGAAAATGACATTTTAAAAATAAAAATAGCCCGTTGATCATTCTTACATTTAGCAAATAAAAAATATTTTTTCCTGTTTCACTCCACCCTAATATCCACCTTTGAGAGTGAATATTTCGAAAACCAATCACTTTATGGGTTAACAAAGAGAGTACCTGATTTACTTAAAAAACAACAAAAAATGCAAAAGTATAGTCCAAATAAGTTTTTGGACAGTGGCGTAAAATTTAGAGGGGATGAAAGTGTTAATTAACCGTGTTGTATGTCACTGATAAAGTTTAATTAACTAATTGCTTTACTTATAAAACCAACAATTTTTACCGAATTTAGTAAAATTATACTGAGAAATTCAAAAATTATGGCCATTAATAACACCAGCACACCTGCGGACATGAATTTCGACCCGCTGAATCCGAATTTGAGTAAAACGCAAAAAGCCCAAAAAAGGCCAAAAAATTGCGAAAAACTGCAATTACAGCAATAAAATTTTTTTTGAGGATTCGGATCAAGTAGGATTTTTATCTATTTCAATCCGCAGAATCTGAAGAAAAAATAATTAAAATTTTCATTTTTTTCCAAATTTGAAATGTATTTTTAAAACTTTGATGTATAGGGTGTTGCTTCAGGGTGGGTCAAATTTTAATAATTTTTGTTAAGCCGGACCTGGATTTTGAAATTTTTAATGTGTCAATAAATTGTCCTATACGTGTAGATTATCTATGTCAAATATCAAAAAAATATACTAAGTGATTCAAAAGTTATGGAGCACGGAAGAAATGGGACAAATTCAAAAAACACCCTACAGGGGTTATAAAGGTCGCAAGACCCTGGGTGACTTTTATATAGGATTAAAATATTTCCCTTTCCCAATTATACTGAGCGATATGTATGTTAAGATTAGCGTGTTCGTCGATGGCCGCCATTGTCGCCATTATGCAGAAGGCATATTGTAAAAAAACAAATAATAAAGAACATTTTTCCATAATTATAAATAATATTCTGAACCGCTATGATAAACAAACATTTAAATAAATATTTTTGATTATAAATAATAAAATTTTTAATTTATGTTAATTATATATTTACAATTTTAATAGGGGCGACTTCAGGGGACACGGCTCCCCCGAAATAAAAATTCTTACAATCCATGTGCCTTTTATTTAGGATGACCATATGCACAGCTAGGCCATAGCTAAAAATCTAACAAGAAAAAGAGCCTCTAGTAGTCTCTACGTGGCTTGCGTTAAATCTTTCGATTGATGAGCTGAATTCTCAACAAGATTTATTTAAAAAAACATCAAAAAATGTAAAAGTAAAGTCCAAATAAGTATTTGGACAGTAGCGTAAAATTTAGAGGGGATGAAGGTGTTACTTATCAATGCCGTTCGCCACTAGCAAAGTTTATTTAACTAATTGTTTTGCTGATAGGTGTATCTTATGACACCGAAAACGTTTACCAAATTTAGTAAAATTATACCTAGGAATAAAAAAAATATAGCCACTAATTACACTGGTCTGCAAAAAAAAAAGTTTTTTCTTCTAATTGTTTTCATGCATGAATTCATCATATTTTATGGTCTAAACAAGGAATTTGTCATGCAAATAATTATAGCACATAGATTTTTTTATATCAGTCCATTTAATCAAAAAATGATATTAGCAAAATAACAAAAATAATAAAAAATTGAAAAATCATTACGATACAAGTTTTACAGTGAAAAAAGATAATTTTACAGTCACAAATACTAAAAATATCAGTAAGTTATCGTATCATGGTGAAAAGATTGAAGTTACTTGGTCGTTTTTTTCTTTTCATTGTTTCCATTGGAGTTTCTCGGTGGATCGACCAACAGAAATCAGCAAGCATTGCTGCTGACCATTTCCCATTGTAGCGTTTTTCAATTTGCATAATATCCTGATGAAACCTTTCACCATGCTCATCTGATACGGCACCAAGATTTTCAGGAAAGAAATCTACGTGCGAGTCCAAAAAATGAATTTTGAGCGACATATTGCATCCTAAAGCTTTATAAGCAGAAAGAAGCTCTCGAATGATTTGTCGGTAGTTTTCAGCTTTTGTAATCCCGAGAAAGTTATGACACACTTTTACAAAAGCCACCCAAGCTCTTTTTTCTGCTCTGTTTAACTTGGAATTAAATGCTTCATGTCATAAGCTCGCGTATCTGTGGACCTACAAAAATTCCTTCTTTCAATTTCGCGTCACTGATTCGAGGAAATTTTGTTTTGAGATATTGAAAGCCTGCACCTTCCTTATTCATAGCTTTCACAAAATTTTTCATCAGTCTCAACTTTATGTGAAGTGGTGGCAGAAAAATTTTATCACTTGGCACTAAAGGTTTTTGAGACACATTTTTAAGCCCAGGAGTCAAGCTCTTTCTTAGTGGCCAAGTTTTCACTTGATAATGTTTTTCTCTTGCCCGACTGTCCCACTCGCATAAAAAACAGCAAAATTTAGTGTATCCTCCTTGTAATCCAGTAAGTATAGCGACAACTTTCAAATCAGCACATATATTCCATTGAAATTAAGAATATTTTATTTTTCAAGTAATACCTCCAGATTTGCATAATTTTCTTTCACGTTTGTTGCATGTGCAACAGGCACTGATGGGTATTTGTTACCATTATGAAGTAAAACGGCTTTTAAGCTTATCTTTGAAGCATCAAAAAAAGTCTCCATTCATCGGAATTTTCGGGGAAACTCAGTTCTTGAAGAAGTCCTGCAGCATCATTACAATATACCAAATCATTTTCTTTGGAGAAATAAGTCGTAAAATCTTCTTGTCTTGTGCGAAAATATGAGACTCTCGTATCTTTATCCAACAAATTCCATTGTTTTAATCTTGATCCGTGCCTTAGATTTTGAAAGCCCCAAGTCTCTAACAAGATCATTCAAATCACATTGCTTAAGTAAATAAGGTTCTGTTGATGGGCATGAAGATCTGGATAAAGTGTATGACGATGAAGATTTACTACCAGTAGAAATAAAACTCGATTGAGGCTGTAGACCAGAAGAATTTTGATTTTTCATCTCGTTGATTTTTGGTGGAACTGGAGGTAAAGTACCTTCACCACGAGGAATTGGTCTCTTTGCAGATGCGATGTTCGGATACACAATTTTTTTTTTTATTTTTTTTTTTCGAGAATCCTTTTGTTGATGTCATGCAGAAATAACAATCATTTTCATGATTTTGAGGTTGACTCCATATCATCGGCATTGTAAAAGGCATAGACTTGTGACTTCCTTCAAGCCAACCTCTTAATGTTCTCGAACAACTATTACAGCATATTTTTGGCAGCCAATTTTTATCTCTCTCATCGATAGAAAATCCAAAATATAGTTGATAAGCTATTTTAACAAGATCTGTGATGGCATTTCGTTGTACTTTTAGAGTAAATTCACCACAAACGTAGCAAAAACTGTCTGTAGAATTTTTACAAGCTCGCGGCATTCAATAACCTTAAATTAAATAAAAAAAATTTTTAGTACAATTTTCAAATTGAATTACGAAGCGCGAAGAAATCCTCTTACTATGTATTGTTGTAAATTTGAAACTCTGTATATATTTAAAATGTAAATAAATGACTATGAAATTGAATTGAAATTGTATCTCAACAATACTAAACAATCATTCACACGGACTGGATATTTACGAATTCTAGTCCGACGGAGGACTGAGCTATAGACTGACCGGCGGAGTCGCGGACGAGAGTAATTTATCACACTCGGCCGGGGCACTCCCGAGTGGTTTATAGCCCACCCCCTCAGTGAATTATGACAAAAAAATCCATAGACTAACACAAGACCACACACCACTAACGACAACCCTGTTTTTTATAGCTTTTTCAGGGGACAATAACGAAATTAAGACACGACAAACCCACAAATACATACAATTCCCGACTATAATCCTTCCTAATCCCTTAATAATACCCCATGGGTAAGGACTGAGGGCGGCTATGTTTTAGCAAAATCATAATACACGAAATATGGATGCATATAATAGGTGGAGAGATCGCCTAGGCCTTACTTTACGTAATTTTAAGGTCGCATACTGTACTGTGTACAGTATGCAGAATGTAAACAATGGGAAGACCAGTTTGCAATTAACTATTGTAAACTCACGCATGCGCATGTGTACTACCATAAAAATCACTTTTAATACTTTCTTCCGTTTAATCGTCTTATTTTTAATAAGAAAATATTCAGTTGTTCTGTGTTCAAGTCTTAATTAAACAATACATTTGTATTGAATTTCTATATAAGAAACAAAATGATTTTTTCTCTACGAACAGATTACAAAACGAAAAAGTAAACTATTGCCTTCAACTAAGCGAATATATTTCATATCCATTCTAGGTATTGAGAACACTGCAAAAAATTAAATCCACCAATCACAGTTCATATTTTGATCACCCGACTGCTATTATTTTTAAAATTTTTAAATAAGTGACAATTCTGTCAAACTAATTGTAAGTATATTTTTTAGATACTGAGATTAAACATAAATTAAAATGAGTTATTATAAAATATAAACACGACCCTCTATAAAGTACCCCCCAGATGTTCCGACTCTGCCCAAAATCTAATCATAAATAACAGATATATTTCATAAAATATAAAAATAACCCTCTATAAAGTACCCCCCAGATGTTCCGGCTCTGCCCAAAATCTAATCTGTTCACCTCAGGCCGGAATAAAGCTTAAGTTTAAAATTTATTGCATTTTTCTTTATCGGTTTTTGAGTTTCCCTTAAAATTCAAAATTTACACTTTTTCTCAAATATCTCGAATACGGTCCATTTTAGACAAATTATGTCTGGGACAAAAATTATAGAGAGTTATATCACAAACAACTTTTATTTGAACAATTTTAATATCTGACATACCTGACAGCTGATGTGTAGATTCTTATTCACATGCATGAGATATAGGGCGGCCACTAAATAGGGCGTAATGTGTCACTTTACTTAGTGGTCATAGAAAAAACTTGTTTGTGATTCAGAATAAAGCCTGAATACAAAATTTTAAATCAAAAAATCTTTACTAAATCGGTTAACTTGATTTTTTGTCAATTGTTTTAAATAATCGCACAAAAAACTAAAATTATTCTAAATGGAAATTTGTAATTTTATATTTTTTTTGTATTCAGGTTTTATTTGGAATTATGTTTTTTTAAACTATGATTAATGATATGATTATTCTAAATGGAAAATTTGTTAATTTTTTTTGTTTTTTTATATCCATAATTCAAAATGGGAATTATGTTTTTTTATTAACATTTTTTTAAACTTACTGGCATTTCTTTTCTGAAAAATTTTCATGTTATAATAATTTACCATGCTTAATGTTCAGTGAGCAACGAGCCTTCAAATTAAAACTGTTTTGAAAAAATTCGAAGGACAATAATTCATATAGATAAAACATAACATCTAAGTGCATCTGTTAAGTCGATCAATTCAACAAAAGTGGTTGACCTAGACACCATGAGAACTTGTACAATTTAGTTTTCTGTTACAACCATTTTATTAAGTTTTCTATAGCGCGTTCCGACATCGTACGGTTATTTCCGCGAAACAAAAAAATATTTACCAACTTCTCTTTGAACTGGATATTTCATTTATTGCAGGTCAAATATTTAATGTTTTGGTAATTCTACGAATGTCAATATGACCCCCAAAAATTCATTTAATGTGAAATATAAACATTAACAAACATTTCGATGTTTTTATGGGTTTATTGTATCTAATATAAATATAGTACAAGGTTATCATTAAGTAAGGGATATATTGTAGCTCATTATGTATTTTTAACAAATTAAGTTAACAAAAAGATGTCTAACAATCAGTGTCGGATTGGGTTGTCGGTCTACCGGTCCAAAGACCGGTATGCTCTAGTCCAGTTAAGAAGAATGAAGAACCAAATACGAAGAAAACAATTATTTCTCAAATCAAACGCAGACTAATAGACCGGGAGGTAACGAGAGAAATTTGCGGGTCATTTTCGCAAGTTTTATTTTTTTATATAATATAAAAGTTTTCCGACGCACCCTTGCGACAGGGGGTTGCAATTACACTAAAAAAAATCATTTTTGCATGCATGAAACTTGTTGTACACGTTAATTTAAACAAATAAAGTTTAGAAAATATCGTCTTCCACCTGAATTTCATGACAAAGTCTTCCACCCAAATAAATAAGCAAAAAAACATGAAAAACAAAATATATTCTGAAATTTGGTATGATGCTTATTTTTGTAATAAAAAAGCTAAAAATAATAGTCTTTCATCGATACAATACAACAAAGGTCGTCTTCCAAGCTGATAAAGGTGCGTGTCACATGTGACACGTGGTAGCTATAAATTTCAAAACGGAACTTTTATTTTTAAAAATTTTATTAAGTAAAAATACACTTAAATGGATATTTAAGACAACTCTGGACTAAAACCTACACTAAAGCTACCTCAAATAACAACAATAATAAGGTTTTACTCCTATTTATAAACTAAAAATAATTATTAAGCAAAGATAACCTAATTATTACATAAAAGAGTCTATTATGTTCACAATATATAACTCCTCCCTCCTTAAGTTTTGAAAAATATGGAATTATTTTTCAAAACATCCTCTATGGGATTTTCTAATTTAATTTATTCGTTTTCTTGTTTTCTTCTTCTATATCTTCTTAAAAGTTGTCTTCTGTATTTAATTAGTATTAAAATAATTATGCAAATAAAAATTACAAAAATTGTTCCAAAAGTGCTTGAATAATTAAAAACATTTTGAATATCTTTAATTGGCTTTAATTGTTTAGAAATTTTTCATTAATTTCATACAAACCATTAAAATCTAATATTAGAAGTTTGATAAGATTTTCAAGTTTGAATTTTCTTCATGTATATCTTCGGTAGAATGAATGGATTTCCTCTGCTCAGTTGAATGTTGCTGATATATCTTCTTTCATTAGTCCATATTTCACAAGGTTTTGGTATCTTGATTAATAGAGGTGACCTTATTTCTATATTCTGGATACATTTTAAAAGAATTTGTTCAGGTTTTGACAGGATTATTAAGACTTCATCGACTGCGACTTGTTTGAATACTGATTCTTCTAAATTAACATTTAAAATATGACAATATGTCAAAGTTTTTCCTTCAAGAAGTTAGAAATTCTGTTGACAATAATAAATTTCTTCAAGGGATGGACATTCTTCTCGTTCAAACTGTGTATCTTGATGTTTTCGTGCCAAATAGGGGAATAAAGGTGTATACATTTGTAAATTTCGAAATTTGATCAACATTTTATATTATACAGGGTGTTATTGAAATACACGTACATATTAAAATGGGGAATAGTATGTAATGACCAAAAACGATTGGCACCAATTTTAACTTCAAATTCTAAAATTTAAATATTGGGGAAAAGTCCCCTTTTCCGACCTACTAGTTTCCATATTTAAAGAAGTAAAATAAATAGAAATTGCACTGTTGCCGTAGCAAAACCAATTAATTCAAAATAAAGTTTATTACAGTAATTGTTCAAAATGCCGTCCATTATTATTTACACACACTTGCAATCGTCTTTCCAAAGAACTTTGAACATTAGAAATTAGTCTTGGATTTTGTCCTAGTTCCTCGGCTACCGCATTAACTTTATTGGTTAATTGTTCAACACTATTAATAGGTTCATTATAAACCAGTTGTTTCATGTGACCCCACAAAAAGAAATCGCATGGATTTAAGTCCGGAGATCTCGGAGGCCACTTAGTAGGTCCATTTCTGCCTATCCACTTTTGAGGAAATCTAATGTTCAAAAACTGCCGTACGTTTAAATCAAAGTGAGGAGGAGCGCCATCTAGTAGGTACCACATCCGTTGCCTTAATTGTAACGGTATCTCTTCTAGGAGTACTGGCAAAATATCTTCTAAAAAGTGGAGATATCCTGGCCCATTTAATCTGTTCGGGAGAACATAAGGCCCGATTAAATACTGATCTATTATGCCAGCCCAAACATTTATTGAACATTTTCTTTGTTGCCCAGTTTCCCTAATGGCGTGAGGATTTTCATCACTCCAAATATGCGTATTGTGCATATTGAACACGCCATCACGAGTGAATGAAGCCTCGTCAGTATACAATAATATTTTTAGAAAATCAGGAATATCAACACATTTTTGAATCATCTATTCACAAAACTCCACTCTCTTTTCTTCATCACCTGGATATAAGGCCTGGACTTTTTGGATGTGATAAGGATGTAAACCTTGTTCTTTAAGTGTCCGCCACACAACAAATGAGGACACTCCAATTTCAAGACCTAGTCTTCTACAACTTAATTGAGGCCGGTTTTCAACAGCTTCCAATATTTCTTCTTCGGCCGCCAATGTTCTTTGTGTTCTTGTTCTCCCTCGATCTGCATTGACACTCTCAAATTTTCCATGGTCTCTTAGATGCTGAACAGTTGAAATAAACGTACGACAGTCTGGAATTCTCCGATTTGGAAACCGTTCGCGATAGAGGATTTGTGCTTGCCGAGAATTTTCTCCAGCTGCCCCATAAACCAGCACTATATCCGTTAGTTCAATATTCGTAAATAGTGGCATCGTAAAAAAATATTTAAAAGTAATCGTAACAACACTTTTTACCAACTTGGAAATGACGCGCTCGTGTTAGCCAGATTCGTAAATCAACTAAAATTTTAATAATCTATAGTTTCAAAAATGTATAGTTTAAAAACAATCATTTATCAAATATTCTAGTTTTTTGATAACGAGGGTAGTAAAAACCAGTCTTCGGAAATAGAAATTAATTCGAAAATCTTGGCAACATGGTTATTTCTTACAAGACTAGTTTTCTTATCATCTGACAAAAACTTGCATATTAATTACTGTTGATGTTTAAAATAGGTAAATAAACCTAATTTATATAGGTCATCCTCAACATATCAGTGAAGTACGTTTGTTTTAGAATTAATTTTCAAAAATTAATAACTCCCTTAATAAGGGGTATTTTTAAAAAATAATATTTTTCTACATTCAGTGGGGATCTGCGCAATACCCAGTTTTAATATGTACGTGTATTTCAATAACACCCTGTATATGTAAATATTTTATCATGTTTTTTATGTCTGAGCTGGAAACTATAGAATTATGTAAAATTTAATTTTGCAAAGGTTATGGCATTTTCTAAATTATCTATAAAAAAATAAATTGCCATTTGACAATCTAAATCAATTGGTGATATAATGACATGAAAATTAATATAGCTTTCAAGTGTATCAATTCTATTATAAACAGCTGCTTAAATTTTTTCCATATCAACTTTAAATTTTTCTTGATTTTTGTCTAAGATTGTGATTGATTTATTATACTGATCAACAAACCTTTTGTACAACAAAATTTGAAGACTTTTTTCACTGATAATATATTTTGATTTACTTGTAATGTTTTGATAGCATTATTATATATTATATCTTTCTTCGTCATCAGAATCAAGATTTCCAAATAGCCATTTGTTAATTTTTCCAATTGCATTTATTAGAGCTTTTTTATGTCTTACAAGAGAAATTAAATTATTAATCTTTTTCTGAAGAGTAATTATTAGATATTCTGTTCTTGTTAACATATTTTGTGATAAGCTATTGTAACGCGGAGCGCGACCTTGAAAGTCTGCCACCCAACGGAATCTTTTAGATATGCCGCTGACGCTTCGAGAAACTGCTAGAAGGGGCGTGCCGTTGAGTCAGAGATGGAATTTTCGGGAGCGTCTAGAAACTACGAGTACAGAATTAGCTTGGTATAAATATCGTGACTTATCGGCGGACGGACAGATTCGAATAAAGTGTTGGACAGAAAAGTTAAATTGTAATAAATAAATAAATTAGAATTGTGAGTTAGTGCCTAAGTATTATATAAATTAATTAGTACGTCATATATAAATTGTAAATAGTGTGTTTTAAATAAATAAACTATAAATAAATTAAACTATCGCCACACTATGATAAGATATAGGGTTAGTTGCATTAACATGAACTATACTATGTTTTATCGATTCAAAATGATGACTAAACTATTAACTTGTTTAAGTACTTCTTTTAAATCTAAATTATGTAAAAATATATGTTTAGTCCAGTCATTTAAGCTTAAATTAGGTAAGAATCTTGGAACTGGAGATACCCAGCTGTAAGTCTGTAAATACTTGTATATTGACACGCTAAAAGTTATCTCAAAACCTACATATGGTAGGGTGTACGCAACTATTAAATTTCAAGGTCAAATGTCACAAAAATCGTTTTTTTTGCGCTTTTTTGTAAATATCTCATTTTTTATGGGTTTTTTGCTATTTGTATTTATTATCAATATTGTAGAATACAAAATTCTCTACAAATTTTGTTTAAAAAAATTCAGATTACAGTAAGAACGTAAAAGCTATGGAGCAGCAGAGAAGATGAAACAATAGTTGTACCAGTTACTCAAGAAAAATTCTTATCAAATCGAAATAACAAAGATATGCTCATTAATAAGTTAATTGAAAAATTACAAGCTGCAAATATTACTACTAAACAAGCCAGAGATAATGCTGATGTTCTTATTGTTGAAACTGCAATTGAAGAATCAAATTCTGAAAAAACTGCAGTTATAATAGGACAAGATATTGATTTACTTGTCATTTTAATTGGGCGTACACTGTCTTACGAACAAGACATTTTCTTTAAAAAAGTTGGGAAAGGAAATGTAAAAACGGGGATATACTTGACTAAAAGTTTTGATAATTATCCTCATTCCAAAACACATATTTTATTTCTGCACGCATTGGTGCTGTGACACAACTTCTGCGCTTTTTAAAAAGGGAAAAAATCATTTTTTAAAGTTTTTGAGAAACTGACAAATTTGAATGAACTAGCTGCAGCATTTGAGAAAGAAAATTGTTCGGCCCAGAGATTATTAGAGAGTGGAACTCAAATCTTATTGGCAGTCTATAATGCTCCGAAATCTGTGAAAAGTCTCGATCATCTTCGTTATATGCATTACGTCAAGCCTACAAAACCTAATTAACCTGTGCAGCTTTCAAATATTCCACCAACAAAAGCAGCTGCTCATCAACCTTTCAAACGTGTATATTATTAAGTTCAAACTTGGTTAAGGCATGATTTGGAACCCCAGGTATGGAGTTGGGCAATGCGAAACGATTTTCTGGAGCCTATCATGACAATTTTACCACCTGCTCCAGAAGATTTGCTAAATACAATTTTCTGCAACTGCAAGAGTGGTTGTGGTTCGCGATGCGGATGCAGGAAAGCGGGCTTGCAATGCTCTTTAGCTTGTGGCCAATGTAATGGGCAAGCTTGTCTCAATGCTCTACCATATCAGAGCGACATTAACGAAGATGGAACCTTTGACCCCGAAATCATGGAAGACTTGAGAGAAATGTCGTTGAAGACGATAATGAAGACCAGTTTGAAATTTACCAGCAGCCGGAAGACGACGATGAAGAGGAAGAAGATTATTAAAATTATAAATTGTAGTTTTTGTACCTTTTATTTCATTTTTTTACTTTTAATAAAAATAAATGTATTAAATGAAATTTTTTAATAAAAAGATTAATTCATAATTTATTTGTTTTTTTTTTTCATCATGTAAGAATTTATTAATATTAATTAGGTTAAAATTCAGATATAATTCCTATATTTTCATTAACAATTTTGCAATTACATGGGCAGGTAAGTGTTGTTAATTAAATTAATACTAAATAAAAAGTGGATAGGTTAGGAAAAAAAATGATAAAATATAATATAATAGTTAATAAAAATTGACAAATATTTATAATCATTGATTTATCGATATTTCATCAACTATATATGGCGCGTTTTCGACCGGAGGCACCGGTTGACCTGAAGTGATGCTGTGACCGCGCGCTCTCCGTCATCTATCTCGAAAACGGTTCACCGTATGAAACATTTTTTTAAACAAAATTTTTAGAGAATTTTGTATTCTACAATATTGATAATAAATACAAATAGCAAAAAACCCATAGGAAAAAAACGATTTTTGTGACCTTTGACCTTGAAATTTAATAGATGCGTACACCCTACCATATGTAGGTTTTGAGACAACTTTTAGGGTGTCAATATACAAGTATTTACAGACTTACAGCTGGGTATCTCGAATTCCGAGGTGAACTTACTATAATGATTGGACTAGTTGGCTATATATAAGTTTAGCGTTTCCTAACTGAATAGGAAGCAAATTTTCAATCGGAGTGATCTGTATATTACAAGAAGTACTATATATTTTGTATACATAAATGACTTGTAGAACTTGTACTTGGAACATCATCGTTATCAAAATAGATTTAATTTTCGTTGGTATCCTGTTACAATTTTACTAAATTGTTTTTCGGTTTTCTAACAATACTTTTATGCCCTTATACCCTTATCTGTTTTTATTAAAATACCTTTATCTTCAATGACATTTGCCTTTTTAGATTTTGGTAATTTTTTATTTCTTGATTTTGTTTTGACAAAACATGAGTTTTAATTGAAATAGTTATCTGGTTCAGATCTCTTTTCATTTAATTTGTTTATTAAATTTTCTTTAACTTCTTCGTTACGTTGTTTAATTTTGTTACACAGGGTGTTTCAGATTTAACCGGACACAGCTTAATGGGAGGTAGAGTTCACTTAGGTGAGTTCAAAACACCCCTATACTTAGCCTTTAATCTTACTTGGTTCTGAGATATAGGGTGTTTTATGATTTTTTGCCCAAACTAAAATCGGACATTTTGTTTGAACGACTGGAGTTATTTTAATAAAATTTTGTACAAAAAGTTACACTCTCTTAGGTCAATCAAAACCATAATTTAATTTTAAAAAATTCCAGGACCGGACTCTCTTTTTTTATATTGCTCTTCTTAGCTAGAATATCACCCTGTATATCGGATTTTAATAAATGTTAATGAACATTTAAATAGTACGTAGATCAACAAATAAAGTAATGTAATAATATTTAATAGCACCATCTTGATGTTCTTACAATAAATTTTTATAATGGCGACTACATTATTATAAATCAATATTTACAAAATTAAAAATTTTACTCTGTACTTTTAAAACTTTACACAAATTAGGTACCATCTTCATTTTTTTTAAATACAGCATTTTCCATTAGGAAATTGAACATCTACACAGGACCGGGCTCAATTTATTTAATAAAGTAATAGAACAAACTAACAGAAATTATTAATTAAAGCTAAAGTAGATTTTCAAAATGAACACCGTGAACGTCAATACACCTCTGCGAACGCTTTAACAGGTGTTTCACTGATTTGTCAATTATTTTCGGTTTATTTCTAATGTTGTTACATACAATAATTGTGCTCGGGTATTCATTTCTTCGTTGTATACCTCTGATTTAAGGTAGCCCCATAAAAATAATCCAGATGTGTTAGATCTGGAGATCTTGGTGGCCAATTGACGGGACGGCCTCGACCTATCCATCTATTTGGGAAACAATTATTTAACTGTGCTTGGGTATTAAGTGATTTTTTAAAAATTCCACACCAAACATTTAATGTGTGTTCAAGTCGCTGAATAGGTCGAGGCGGTCCCGCCAATTGGCCACCAAGATCTAACACGTTCAAACAAAATGGCTGATTTTAGTTTTGGCAAAAAATTATAAAACACCCTATATCTCAGAAACGAGTAAGATTAAAAACTAAGTATAGGGGTGTTTTGAACTCAGCTAAGTGTACTCTACCTCCCATTAAGCTGTGTCCGTTTAAATCAGAAACACCCTGTATATCTATTTTGTTTTGTTTATGATCTTGTACATAATTAGAAATTATTAAGTGATCATCTAAATCAAAGGAATTTGGATTCAGTGTATCCTATAGCCATACTAAAGCCCATATGGAGTTATGGAATCCAGCTGTGGGGTACAGCATCCAACTCAAATATAGACTTACTGGAAAGATTTCAGTCAAAAGTACTCAAAATCCTTGTAAATGCGCCATGGTATGTCCCCAATAATAATAATAATAATAATAATAATAATAATGTTATTGCCAGTGACCTTCAAATGAAGTCAGTCAAAGAAGAAATATCCCACTTCTCACAGACGCATGCTTACCGCATCGAAAAACATCCTAACGCGTTAGCACAACCGCTGATGAGATCTCCCATCCAGAGAAGGCTGTCCGCGCGACCTGTCCGATATATTTTAGTGCTCAAACTTTATTAATAATTAAATAAAATTAAATTGTCACTGGACAATTTCCATACAGGTCTAGTTATAGATATAAATCATTTGCCTATTGTAACCTTACAGATTGCAAATAAAAAGTATAGTTAAAAAAATGTGGGTGTAGAAAAAAGTATAATAGCGTGTACGTTGTAAAATTAAGTTGACAGTGGAAGCTTTAAAGAAGATTTTGTCTAAAAAGGTACAGAGATCCCCACCTTTAGACCTTGCAATGCTCAACAAACAATAACTTTCAGTCGGACAAGGGCGGCCCCAATTGTTTTATAATCAATGAGCCGTTTATAAAAAAAGGTAAGAAATAAATTGTTATTGACAATAATTGTAAGAATGATTTTACTTTCTGTACAAATTTAATTTATTTTACGAAACACTCGGTTTTTAAACGCACGAACTATTTGTCTCCCAAAACAGTTACAGCCTATGTTTATGTTAACACTATTAAGATACGGAGGTATCAGATTACGAATATGGGAACTAAGGGTAAAATATAAAGCAGGCATAAAATACAGATCATTTTAACTTTGAGTTAGTTGCTCTGCGGAACAAAATTAAAGTTCGTTCCAATAATAATAAACTAGAGAAAAATTGTAATTTTTGTGCGTGGCTGTTTGCTGAACAGAGTGAGTTTTTCTCACTGAGCAATTAATTTATTTGTCAATTCTGACGTAAAGATATTTTGTCAAGTATTGAGAAAACCTTATATCCTAAATTAATGGGGTTATATTAAATAATTAAAACTTATTTGACTATTTACTTATATTGTCTGTTCTGGCGTAGTACATTGCGGTCAGTGTATACGTTTATTTTGGGATTACTGTGGTCAGTTTTCCAGAGTCGTCGCACCATGGTTGGTGCGGGCTAGTAACATTGCGGTCAGTGTGCTAGTAATGGCTTGTTTTATATATCGATCGATGTTTGGGCATTGCGGTCAGGCCAACAGAATTGAGAATATAACTTTTTGTCAATTATGGAAAATTTAGAGTTGTCTCAATTATATTTTTTTTATAATTAATATTTTGACATAAAGAGTTATCAGTATAATTTTCTTGTTAATTAAAAGGATAATAAGTATTTTGTTTATGGATATCATTTCTTTATGACTATCTTTAATATAAAACTGCTTTTGGTAAACTCGATTGATCATACTTGTTATTCTTTTATTTCAGGTACGCCATCCCATACGTACATTAATTAAATATTTTATCTATTTTATTTTACTGTTATTTTATTTACGTTTTATTGTTTTTAATCATTTAATACTTATTTCTTACTAATTTTATTTTGTTCTAAAGTTTACCTTTGAATTTAAAGTTATTAAATCGTTTATTGAATTAATTTCTAGTTTTTCCTGACATTGATTAAATAACTAAATATTATCGCCCAAGTTTATAATAGATATTTTTAAATTACAAATATCGTTCTATACAATGCCCCCCCGGGGGCGTAAAAGGTGAATTTTACGCTATTGGTACAAGAATATCTATTAAAAATCTAAAAACATCGAATATTTTTACGAATATTCTAGTTTTTTTAACAGTAAGTCACTTATTACGAAGTAACTATTATTTTCTTCAATATTAATAATTATTAACATAACTTACTCTATACTGTTTTGACTGTTTTAAATCGGTAAAATTTAAATATAACACGATAAGTCATTGTTTAATAACAATAAAAATCTGTGAGGTATGTTGTTTATGGTGTGCGATAATTTTATGCTAATGAATATCGGTAAATATATAAGCTCAAAATCTATTCAGTGAATTCTTCTCGACATTCAAATGGTTTATTTACAAATAATAATGTCTGTTTAACGTTTGTCCAAATAGAATATAAGTCCGTTGTTGTTTTGGAGTTACAAAATACTAATTTATTGTGTCATGGTGCACCTTAACAATATTAAAACGTTTTTTAAACAATGAAACATATGCTAATACAAAAGTTGTTTGAGAAATAAACAAGAAGACTTCGGAAACATGTACCTAGTGATGTTATTTGTAAAAAAAAAAAACTGAACTGTAATTTGAATCTGTCGCAATTATTCCTAAAAAAATAACTATTGGAACAATTTGAAAATTCTGAAACAAATCTCAAAAATCACACTACGAATTATTAAGAACCATCCCCGAACTCCAGAGGTGAAAACACTTGGAAATTTGAAAAAAGGATGTCGCCGGTGAGATTCGAACCCTGATATCTTTGTTTTGTACACAAATGCCCTTACCGCTAGAGCATGACGACATTGACGGCAATTTGATATGCTAATTCGGGCCAAGCGCCGTTTCAGGCTCGTTCTCAAATCTTCAAATACGTCTATATAGCATCGGTATACATAAGAAATAAGTATTTCATTGACCAAAATCGTTCTAGAGATAAAATCACGTGGTTACTTTTTTTTTAATTTGACACATTATGGTGACCAGTAATGGACTATAACAGTCAAATTGGTAATATACGCCAATACTCAAACGGCGGATGTTGTTATTGAAATTTTACAGAAAGTTTCTAGACACTTTGAAACACACTATACATAACAATTTTGGATCCGCATATACATTTTTTTTACCTTAAAATCCTTAAAATTTGTTGTCGCGTCCCCATCATAAAAAAGTGAAATAAACCATTTTTACTGATTTCTTTTTTGTAGAAACGACAAAGTCACGTTCGTTAAAAGTTGGGATCCAGGTTCACTGGCCAGACGCTAGTGAGGGTTGGCGAAATTTTGTTCGAAACATGTTTGTTCGAAAACCTTTAGTTCGCAAATACGTTTCTTCGAAAAAATTAGTTCGAAAACAATATTTTTCGAAATATCTTAGTTCAAAAATTGTTTTGTTCGATAAAGTGTATCTCAAAAATACTTGTTTTTTTAACTTTCTCATTTTATGTATAATTTTTTCACGAAGCAACTCGTGATGACTTCAGGCCGCACAGGTTAGGTAAATTAGTTAATATTTGTTTAATTTTTCTTATTTTATGCATATATTTTTTGCAAAGCAACTCACAATGACTCCGGGCCGTACAGGTTAGGTACATTAGTTAATATTTGTTTAATTTTTCCTATTTTATGTAATTACGCCGATGAGAATGAGGACGAAGATCTTGATATTGACATTTTTTAAAACGTTAGTTTTATATAATTTTTCTGATACTGAAGCCAATTTGTTGGCCTGGTACAACTCAGGGCATAGGTAAAATTGACCATTGATATGGCAACATTGTATTTTTTTGGACACACGTCACACTTCCAATGACGATTGTCATTGTGTTTACGAAAATTAAATAATTCAGACCAACTTAAGCATGAACTTAAATTAAGAAAACAAACTGTTTATGGAAAAATTTGGAATGGTTTATAGCTTTATGTATGTTCTAATATCATTATTTAGCAGTTTCTATAACAAGAAATTTATTAAAATGCTGTAAGAAGTTCAAATTATGTCAACATCGAAATTAGAGAAGACACATTTGAAAGTTTTAGGGCAGTAAAAAAATAATTTAAAGCGTTTGCAGGGCAAAAAATTATTTTGAAATGTGGTTCAGAGGGTCTAAAATGATCTAAAAAAATAGCCGGTTCGACCGATGGCAGATTTTTCCAATAAAAAGGGTAACGTCGATTAAAATTTACTAATAGTATTTTAAAATGGGTCCGTATAAGATTAAGAGTGTCGGAATTTAAAAAAAAAAATAGTAAGTCCCTAAAAAAATTTGAAGAAAATGCACAAAATTTTGAGAAAAATTAATCAAAAAAATGTAATTTTATAGGTTATTTTAATTTTATATATACGGAGGTGATAATTTCGAAGTTTTAATAATAGTGTAATTGAAGTAACTTACTTTTGTTACATTTTAACTGAAATTAGATATCTATGGAAAATTATGTTTTATTTGCTAATTTAATTTATATTATATAACTAAATGGCTGTTTAACCATTTCATAAAACATAAAATGAACAAAATAATTAGGCATTCCAAACAAATGAATTACCAGTGGGCAGGTTTGGTATATCTAAGGGTGGCGACATATGGTGTATTCTATCTACTTTACGTAAAATCATGAATAATGGATTACATTTAAATATTTTACGTCAAACACAATAAAAATAATATTTAAAAACCCACCTATGCATTTCTTCATAAATTGGCAGGCTTGGCGAGTACTACTTCGAATAAAAATAGCGTCCAAGTTGCAAGACTATGTCGCTACCCCCCTTAAATATACAAGAATTTCCCACTGGCACCTATTGTTTGACAGGTCGTTGGAATGCCTAATTCAACGAATTACCTTTGTCGACACATAACACATGAGGTACTTGAGTTTGCAGCGTTGCCATACTATCAAAGTTTCTCCAGGTTGTATGTGTCTACTCTAGACCACTGATCTGTATTTTAACAGATCAGTGGTCTAGACTTTATAGATAGATGAGTTAAAAATTTATGGAAAATCACGAATTTATAATAAAAATTTACGGGGTTATGATCGACAAGTAATGTTATTTTTAACAGACACGTTATTTGTGAACAGGTTGTAATTTCTCTGTGTTTATAAAATAACAGACATGTTAAAAATAACACAAGTTGTCAATCATAACCCCCTTAATCAAAAATTGTAATTTTATAACTTATTTGCCATATTATTGACATCGAACATGTATGTATTATTATGGTAGTATTTTATATTCATATATAGGACATGAAATATAAGATATGAAAAGAGATATAAGTATCTGTGATTGTTTATACTTTTAAATTTTCGTGATGTTGCATTTAAATTACTGTCTTTATGTAAAATGGAATTTAATAACATAGTATATGTTATGAGAGTTTATAATAAAACTAATAAAGAGTTATTGGAATGGATGAATAGGAATAAGTTGGTGAAATCACAATTTAGATGCAAACAATGCCTTTGCCTAACCTTACCGAAGCGAGCGCGCCCGGCCTACGTTTTGAAATTCGCACGAATTTCAAATCGTCGGCCTGTCGCGCCCTTTTTTCATCTACACCATAAGAGCACGCTACGCTCGTACCCTCACCTCCTAACCACTATAGAAGAGAGGGCGCGCCATTTTTTCATCTACATCATAAAAGCATGCTACGCTCGTCTCACCCACCTCCTAACAACTATAGAGCGAGCGCGCCCTTTTTACAACTAAACCATAACAGCGCTACGCTCGTCTCACGTGCGTCCTGAAAACTACAGAAAAGACACAAGCGAAACAAACACACTCTTCTCAGATCTTTCCATCTTCACCATGCGCGAATTTCGTAACATAAACGCAAGAAGAGGAAACTGAATTCCACCAGGTGTACGGGCATCATTAAGCAAAGAAAATAAATCGGTATTTAAAAGTTTTAGCAGATAAAACAGTAGTTTCCTGTCCCAATACAACGGTCCTTTTGAAGTAATGCCATGCATGAGCAGGACACGAACATATATAAGAATAAGATAAATTAACAGGAAAATTGGTTTTGAGTATTTTCAAAGTAAACTTGACAAAAAATGTTTAAATTTACCAAATAAAAAGTAATGTTTTTGTGTACTTACTTTTTGTAAATAAATAATTTGTTTGTGCACACTTATTTTTATTTCACATAATAAGAAAAGAGATTGCAAGATAACTACTACGCCCAGAAAGTACAAATTTGAGTCAAACTTGTATTTTTAGTCTATATCTTTTACTTATCTTATGGCCAGGTTATGGATTTTGTCAAAATACCTATAATTTATGAGAACAATTATTATTTTTATTAGTATTATTTACCTTAAACCTTCATATTTGTAAATGAATATATTACAAAATAACCAATAAAGCTTAAGTAACTGCATAAAATCTAAAATTGGCAAAATATCGAATTTTAAACACTACCTCCCATTTAATGCTTATAATTATATGTCCCACGTGACGTCACCGTCAGTCAGTTGCATGCGCAGGAACATACTGTTAGTCTAGTGTCGTGTAGGCAACCTATTTTCTTCCTGCATCTGATTGGTTGTAAAAATGTCTGACAAATGCTCAGAGTAAGTAAGTAGTAAAGAGAGGACAGTAAACAATGTTTGTGTCGCCATGATAATATGGTCGAGAATTCTAAGCAGAGAGAAATAGATTAATATCTCTATCTCTTTGTTTGTATTTGTCAGTTTTACAAAGCCTTTCTCAGACAATTATTCCAGTGTTTAATTTAAATTTGTTCGTGTTGTGGTGTTAAAAGTAATTGTTAATAATATTATATTCATAACAAAAAAGTCATATTTTGTTTTCACTTCATTAAAAATGCACCTACCTACCTTTTAAAAAATTTTATTTTATATTCTATTTGGTCAACATTTTCGCATTTAAAATGACACAGCGAAATTGTTTTACGGTACGCTACTGCCGAGAATTCTAAAACGAGTGAAAAAGCCTTCATTAGAAAGAGAGATACTGATTATATGATAGCGAGATTAATATTGTATAACTTTATGCAGTGGTGGCCTATCTGCTATTATATTATCTAAGGCACATACTTTGATTACTATACGAGGCAAGAGAGAGGTCCGACACGCCCAACATAGGGCGCGGCCATTTTGAACCCTGTGACACAGTTTACAGCTAAAGAATCAGATCGCTCACTCTGCGTCGGCACTTTGGATCTAAATGTTTCAGTTTATACACTGTGCAACTCGGATAATACAATATATGACAACCGCCTATAATAAAACAGCAGTCTTCTGCGTATCCTGAATTTGTATCCCTGGAGTGGGTGTTATTTTGGAACTTTCAACTGGTCCGAGTGAGCTAACTGATTCTTTAGCAATAAACTGTGACTTCAAAAATAATATTCACTGACACTGACAGCAGCAAGCAAAATATCAGGTGCGTTTTAATCATCCGCTTCTGCTTCCGGAATTGTCGGTTTAGTCGTTTTAACCTGTCAGATTAAAACAAGAAAACTGACAATTCCGAAGCAGAAGCGGATGATTAAAACGCACCTATTAAAAATATTGCGCCAAGATGTAGGCAACACGTAATAAGGGTTCAAAATGGCGGAGTTTTCTATCTCCTTTTAAAAGGCACTCAGAAAGCTGCGCAGTGCGACCATTCTCCGTATAGTAAAAGAAAATCAAAGTATGTGATCTAAGGACAAATGAGGTTCTTTCGTTCGCTGTTGGTGCAGTATCCACCAGTGTAAATTACACCAGTTACACCACCATTATTTACCTAGTTTACTTCATCAGTGGACACCACATTGCCGAAAGGAAAGTGTAGTGGATTTTACACAGGGCCTAACGAAAGGTATGGTGTGCGTTGATGTAGTTCATTCCTACACCAGTGGAACGAACGAAAGAACCTAATGTCAGCAAACATGTTTGCTTTAATAGTCGTTTTCTTTTTACCACTAATCTGAGCTAACTTACATCGACTAAGCTCAGTTGTACGTTGTTTTTGTTTTGGTAAGTCAGAATATTTTCCCCTCTTACCGATGCTAAGTTACACGGATATTGACGTCAACCATAAACCATAACAAATCCTATGAATTCATTATTTTAGACAGATTAAAAGACTATGATAACAGGGGGAAAGATCGTAGTGTTGAATGTTGAAGAAATTATAAACTTTGATAAAAATGTCGATTGTTTTCAAACGGATGACATGGGACACGTCACCTGTCAGCCAAAATTAGCATTCTTTTTACAACTTAGCTTAGATCAGAATCTAACTTTTAGTTATTCAATTAGCCCTGTAAAAAGAAAACGACTACTGTCTCTGGCCCATACTCCGTTATCTCTTCTGATGGAAGGCATGTAGCTAATAGGGCATTTAAGTTTTTTAGTGGTTTTTCACAGAGAATAATCTGTCTTTGTATCTGGTGAGAGGTTCTGTAGGTATGAGTTTGTTGATTTTTCCTTCATATTTTGTCTCTGATATCAAATGGGCAGTTTATTCGCTTTGTTAAATGAGTAATTATTTCTTTGGTGTTATTGTAAGATTTTTTATGGTATAAAGGTACTATATATAATATTTCTACAGCAGCATTTTTGAAGTGCTAAATATCTCCTATGGTTTTTGATATTTTTTTCACATGTAAGCAACAATATAATATAATAACTTTATAGCAGAACTGAACTTTATGATTTACTTATTTTATATGCCAATGTATAATAATGTATAATAATCGGACAAAATTGAAAATCAACGTACCTTGGTCTCGTTTCATTTCCATTTCTTATCAAAGAATATCCTTTCGATTTTAATTTATTAATTTGATAATCGAGTTCTTCGCGGCATTGTTTGATAAATAAAATTTCGTTTTCCAGTTCCAACGCCATTTTTTCTTACATTTCTAAAGAGACACGGAAAATTTCGAAATTTGAACATGGATAAACGAAAATTTTGATTTCGAATAGACCGAACTTTATTTTTTATTAACATCTTGAAAGGTTATTATTATTTATCGCTGTCATCCAGTGTAAATGTCATTCTGATCAAAATATGGACACTTTCTATGTTTAAATATAGCCCCAGATCACGATACACCACATACTTTGATTTTCTTTTACTATACGGAGAATGGTCGCACTGCGCAGCTTTCTGAGTGCCTTTTAAAAGCAGATAGAAAACTCCGCCATTTTGAACCCTTATTACCATTGATCTGGCAACCTAGGGATACGACATGCGTAAGCGAAAAGTGGGACCGGTCCGCCATTACTGTGAGTGCAAATTGTCAAATTTTATAGGTTATATTTTTAGTGTCATTTGTGTAATTAAATTTGAATTTAATTTGTGTTTGAGCAAATTTTGAGTGTTACAAACTTATAAAGTATGTAATGCCTTGCTGTGTTATACGTTCCTGCTCTAGCGATAGACGTTTTTGTGAAAAATCGACTGGAATAACGTTTTATAGGTTAGTATCAAAATTATAAATATTATACAGGACAGTATTATGACAGGTTTGTATAAAATGTGTAAAAGTATGCTTTTAAAAATGCAAAAAAAATCATCTATCAATTTTTGGGCCTACCTATATTGGAATAATACTTTTTCATACGAAATAATATTTATAGATTTCCAAAAAATCCTATAAAACGTAGCGCGTGGATACAGTTTGTCAACAAGTATAATTGGTAACCTTCTAAATTCAGCAGTACATGTTTCAAGCATTTTCTTGAGAAGTACATTAATCGTACGCCATTTCGTTTATCAAATTTAATTTATAGGCATTTTATATTCTTATTTCTATTTAAATATAACCTACATTTGCTGTCCTTCCACCAATTTTATTTATTAGTTCTACAGCTGATTGAAAAGTAGAGCTTCATGTTTTGTGTATGCATGAGTATTGTTTGTTTCATTATAGTTAATTTAAAACAATATTATTATACCTTTTTAATTACCTATAATTTGTTTTAGATTAGTGCGTTTAAAGGAATTGGTGAAAATGAAGCGATTCGCCAACTTTGGGGATGTGCCAGGAAAGTGACATCAAAGTTATTCAACGGTTCCAGAATAAAGCATTAAGGAACATCGTCAATTCACCCTGGTACTGCCACAATACTGATCTTCATAGGGACCTTAAAGTGGAGACTGTTGAAAATACAATACAAAAATTTGCCAATAGTCACCAACAACAACTGTACCAGCATGGAAACCTCGAGATTATCCAGCTCCTCAACAATGCCAAATCTAATAAGAAGACTCAAAAGACCAAGCCTTTTGAGTTAGTTTAGTGATGTTAAAGCATAGTATAGTGCAGTTAAGTGATTTAGACTTTAAGGTATACTAGATAGTAGAATATCAATTTGTGAAGTTTTTCATCCCTTGATAAGTTAGAATAAAATTTCTAATTGATTTTAATGATTAGATTGTAATAATCGTAAATGTTTCTTTACTTGGGGCATTTATTAAAAAAAAAATTGCAAGACGCACTATACAAACTTAAATATCACATTTTCAAATTTTTTGGTTTTTTATCAACAATAATTATAATCGTCAGTTGGTTACTCAGTACTACACTTGTCAACTACGTTTCCTTTTTATGATAAATTTAAATTAATAATATGCCAAAATAGTGTACCTTTAATGATTTTGTCATGAATATTCGCGAGCTGCTTGTATGGAGTATCAGTGACAATTTCCATACCGACAAGTTCCAAGGCACCAAACATTCAGTGATGTGTTTCGACATATTCCAACACATGGCATACTATGTTAATATATCTTTTGATATTTAAACTCTTGTAGCTTGGTAACCATGTAGAATTGGATATTTGTTCATAGGACATTTTATGCTTGAAATGAATTCAGGAATATAATATTTAAGTTTGTATAGTGCATATTATGAACATACTGTATATAAGTTCTTATAATAATAAATATTTAACATCAATACTCACTTAGTTTTTTTTAATGAGACTAGCAACAAAACCATAACCGTTTGTCTAGTTTTAAAAATAAATATCACTCATATATATGGATAAGAAAACATTAAAACTTTATTCCTTGTACACTTTTATTTAATCACAGTACACATTATTTGCATTTACGATATTTGCTTGTCGTTCATATGCTCCAGTCTATTTTGTTCACCTTTTCTAGTGGCTTTTTCTGCTAAACTTTAGTCCCTATTCTACCTTCACGTAGGTAATGAATTATTCAACCATTTAGTCAACAAAGGGGTTTTACTTGTTTTACAGTAATATACTTATCTTTAATGTTCAAGTTTTAGAATTTGAACTTGGATTGGGCCATTTTCGTCAATTTTGTTCTTAGAGCTTTTGGAAAAACACTTGGGAAGTACTCTTACAAATTTATTTTTTATTTTGCCTAGCGAAGAAATTGTGTATAAGGAAATATTCTGGTTTTTACCTCAGTGATCAAGAAAAGCGCTTACAGTGGATACTTTTCCTAACTCGATAAACTTTTATTACCTAGATGTTGGCCTCCCTTTATCACCAGCCTACAATTTCAACTCTTTTGCTGTTAACTTTAACTTCATCTGTGACTTTAACTATGATTAAGACTTCAACTTTATCTTCACATTCTTTGTCTGACTTTCAATCATACATGCATGATTATTGTGCACAGACCAATTAAATTGGACCGGCATGCTTGTGGTGCATGTTGTGTGTTACTACGGTAGGCCTTTACATAAGTAGCCATAATCTCTGCAGATGGTGAGAAGCCCAGCTCAAACCAACTACCATAATATCGTCATTGGATCTATAGGTCTCAAGTAAGATCTCTTCATATTTTACATTTGTTAGAAGTGCACCTGCACATCGCTGGTTGTGGCTTCGCTGATTTACTGAATGTCTTGCATGAAGATATACACCTTTCAGTCTGAATCTACAAAAGGACCAAGACCAAGTAAGATTAATCCACATTTTGATTTCCTGAATAGTGCATCTACCTACACAGAGATTGCTTATTAGCCATTTTCCGCGAGCCTTGCATTAAGTTTCGTATCTGATTATCGAGCTTTTAGTGTATAAACATTTGTTCTTAATTTCGAGAAAGCTGTTAATTAAAGTAAGGTTAGATTACTTAACATTTGCGACCTTGTACTTTCCGATTTAAAGACAGAAAGCATTGGGCTCATAGAAAAACAAAAAACTAAAGATTGGGCTAATTATGTGCCCTAGTGCAAACGTGTGACGACTGATCCAATAAATCGAACTCTGTTTACTTTTGTCGCTTATGTGAATCAAAAATGTACTATTTATTTTTTCTGTGAATGATTTCAACGCTTTAAGGTTAATTTCACCATTGTGTTAAAGTTTAAACTATTGATTGAAGATTAAAATTACATTTTATATAAAAATTTCATTTTAAACTTCGTTAAACCCAATGGTGGAATCGGCCCCAAGTTAGTTATATCATGGTCATTGATTAGTTGCAATTTTGCAAATAATATATTCTCCAGCTCTTAATAGCCACTTGAGTGATAATTAAATCAGTTATATTTTATTTCTTTCATTTACTTTATTCAGCACCTCTCGGCTGAAAACCGGGCATATTTAAGCTTTTAAACCCCCTTCTTTTATAACCTCGGCCTTCCACCACCTTTTAAGTCAATGTCCATAAAAAGGAAATTAATTTTTTTATAATTCAAATAATGATACTTAACCAGAAATAGTACAATAAAAACTTGTAAATCCGGTTCTGCTCTTCCGCCATTTTAGTGAGTGCAAAAGCCACGCCTACCGGTCCCACTTTTGTATATCAAAAATAATACATATGACGTATCCTTACGTTGCCTTATCAATGCTTATTACGTATGGCCTACATCTTGGCGCAATATTTTTAATAGGTGCGTTTTAATCATCCGCTTCTGCTTCGGAATTGTCGGTTTTCTTGTTTTAATTTGACAAGTTAAAACGACTAAACCGACCATTCCGGAAGCAGAAGCGGATGATTAAAACGCACCTGATATTTTGCTTGCGGCTGTCAGTGTCAGTGAATATTATTTTTTGAGTCACAGATTATTGCTAAAGAATCAGTTAGCTCACTCGGACCAGTTGAAAGTTTCAAAATAAGATCCACTAGGATACGCAGAAGACAGCTGTTTTATTATAGGCGGTTGTTATATATTGTATTATCCGAGTTGCGCAGTGTATAAACTGGAACATTGAGATCAAAAGTGCCGATGCAGAGTGAGCGATCTGATTCTTTAGCTATAAACTGTTGCATAGGGTTCAAAATGGCCGGGCCCTATGTTGGGCGTGTCGGACCTCTCTCTTGCGCCGTATAGTAAAGAAAATCAAAGTATGTGCGATACACATACTAAAGGTATGCTGACTTTCGATTCAAAATTCGTCCATACCGCGCATGACGTAATCCGGGACGAACTTTCAAGTTATTTTGACACTTTTCGATTGAATAGTGTAAAATAATTTAATAATTTATTTGTTTTTGTGTTAGTAGTGACTATATTTTCCTATATATAATAGGGTAGAACTAAATTAATGTTTAAAATGCCGGGCTGCGCGGTGGAGACCTTTCCGAATGCCACAAAATATGGTAAAATTCTTATCGAAGAAAGGACAAACTTAATTGAAGTTGCCCTATCCACTTTGAGGAAAGTAGTTGTGAGATTCCTCTTAAATATAGACACAAGAAAAGGAAACTGAATTCCACCAGGTGCTCGGGCCTCATTAAGCAAAGAAAATAAATCGATATTTAAAAATTTTAGCAGATAAAACAGTAGTTTCCTGTCCCAATACAACGGTCCTTTTGAAGTAATGCCATGCATGAGCAGGACACGAACATATACAAGAATAAGATAAATGAACAGGAAAATTGGTTTTGAGTATTTTCATAGTAAACTCGACAAAAAATGTTTAAATTTACAAAATAAAAAGTAATGTTTTTGTGTACTTTTTATAAATAAATAATTTGTTTTTGCACACTTATTTTTATTTCACATAACAAGAAAAGAGATTGCAAGAGAACTATTATGCCTAGAAAGTACAAATTTGAGTCAAACTTGTATTTTTAGTCTATTTATGGCAAGGTTATGGATTTTGTTACAAAATACCTATAATTTATAAGACAAATTAATATTTTTATTAGTATTATTTACCTCAAACCTTCATATTTGTAAACGAATTTATTACAAAATAACCAATAAAGCTTAATTAACTGCCTAAAATCTAAAATTGGCAAAATATTGAATTTTAAACACTATCTCCCATTTAATGCTTATAATTATATGTCCCACGTGACGTCACTGTCAGTCAGCTGCATGCGCAGGAACATACCGTTAGTCTGTGTATCGTGGCCCCAGATTACAGAAAAAGCACGTCTCGTAATTTGTATAATTGATAGTTTCAATAAAAACGGAACTCTGTCGATAACATCAACACAGTCGAGTCCAGTTGCTTTCTTTATTATTTAAAGGTGAAAAAGGATGAAACAAAAAGTCAGGTTTTGTATGTTTTGATTTTTCAAAAGCGTTTATAAGTAATCAACAAAATAGTGAAACCAGGGCTGGTATATCTAAGGGGGTCGCGACATAGACCCAGTAAATGGACGAGGGGGTGACTGAGGCTAGGGGGGAAATAGTAGTCAGCTTACAGTTCATCAAATTTCTAGAGGCTTTCGACGGCTAGCCAGAGAAAGCACTACTGACAGGCATCCCGACGGATTTACGCAATGAAAGTACACTCTGCGCATCAAGTATTTCACTATTTCATTCAGACGTAAATGTCAGATGTAAATTTCGCTAAAACATTTCTTTTATTTTCGTTTGTGTTTTTTGCTCATTACAGTTTAATAGAACCTAAGTATGGAGTTTAATAGCAAATTAAGAGGCCGCGTGATTAACAGTCAATCTCGCGAAATAATAGCTAATGTTATAGAGTTTATGAGAAGAGAAGGAAACTTTAATTCACCTTCAATACCATTTAAAAATGTAAATGATCGTGTTGCTGCAGCCACAGGAGTATCTAAAAACACTGTCGTCCGCATTTCTGGAGAGAAAAAAAGAATCGATAACCGTGAGATATCGGAATTTTCATCACCAAGAAAAACCATTAAAAAACCAAAAACAGTTAATGATATAGATGAAGCTGCACAAGAATCAAATTTTATTTTTTTATTATTAGATAGCTATTTTTGTTTCTGAGTTGTGTTCATTTACAGGCTCAATTTTTTTCCGTTTCTCCTTTTTGATTTTATATGGGGTTTCAAGTTGTTTTTGACTTATTTCGACGTAAATCACAATAACACACTTTTTTAATAAAGCAAACAAGTGATAAGAGGTATATGTACGTGTAAACTACAATTACAAAAAATTGATATGAAACCCATGAAACCACCAACAAAAATGTAAAGCTAGCTTCCGTACTAGAACATGGTGTCATTCGTCGAGATAATTTATCGTTTTGTTTAATAGATCAAGAAATGTAAATATTCCCCTGTTATTTTTTATAAAATTATAAGAGAAATAAATTTTTTTCTAAATAGTATAGTTTATTATTTTGTAGAAAAACAAAATTTCGAAAATTTTAGTAATGTTTCAGAAACAACCGTTATTAATAATAGGTACCATTTTCCTTAATAAGGTAGAAATAAAATATAAACTATTTCCACGATTTACAAAGGCCTACAAAAAAATTATAGGTATTTTCCGCTATCCTATAAAATTTATATTTTCTGACTCAATTTCAAAAGGTTGAAGGAATTCCAAAACACCTTTTATGGCATAATAATTATTTTCAATTCTACATACTATCTTTAGCTGCTTTTAAAAACGTTCTAAGAAAGTCTAATCAGACCAATTTAATCCCTAAACTATTCCACACTTTTAAAATTTAATTACCTAAAAATATTAAAAACTATTTAAAATAACTTGTTTAGCAGACTGTACAATAGCTATCTTAGTCACACGTAGCGCGTTCTCTGTCTGGGCGTCGAACACCTCTAGAAATTTGATGAACTGTAAGTTGCCAACACTTTTCTGATGTTCGTTTAGCGAAATCCACGGTTATCGTTTGTCCTGCCGTAATAGTATTATAAAAACAGAGACAGATCTACTTTTAAAGTGCATCGTGCATAATAATGTCAATATGGTACAAGTGGAATGAACCTCTGTTTTCCTCGTAGTCAAATGTCGAATTAAAACTGAAAACTAGTAAAAACCTTTTGTACTTTTTTATATACCAAATTATGCAATTTGTTTCCACTATGTTTCCACTTTATTTTAATGTTACATGAATAGGTACATGCGTTTGTGCTGTGGTAAATAAGTGTTCATGTGAAAATTATCTCATTAACCTACACCACTTTAAGGTTAATTTTATTTAATTTCAGCGTTTCAGAAACGATAGAAGAACAACTAAGTAAAAGGGTTGCTCAAAACCTTCCTAAAAACAGTGCAGAAGCATGCTCTCCTGAAATATTCGAAATTTTTTATAATAAAATTACTTGGGAAACAAGCCACAAAATATTTTTAATTGTGATAAGTCCGGGTTCCAAATCGACGTTGGAGTACAAAAAATGTTGTGCAGAAAAGGATCAAGAAATCCACCTAAAGTTATAGGTAGTGTAACTAAATCAACTTATACTCGTAAAGTTCATGTTTTATATAATGCTATTGTAGACTGCCTTCCATTGTATGTTAACTACAAATGTTTGCATCTTTATTCAAATTGGTGTCAGAATGGTTCCGAGCGCACCATCCGGCTGGATGGGTCTTCTCAATTTGCTAACTGGTTTAAAAACGTATTTGTTAAAGAGACTGCAAAACTGGAGGATACAAAACTATTAGTATTTGATAACCATAACTCGCATCTCACCGTTCCGTTGATAGAGACGGCTATTGCAAATAATATTGAACTTTTTTGCTTACCTGCACACACTTCTTATGCTCTGCAATCGCTAGATGTTGGGGTCTTTAAAAGCGTAAAAAAATCCTGGCGAAATATCTTAAAAGAATACCATCAAGAAACAGGCTACAGAAACGTGGACAAAGTAGAATTTTCCTCTCTCTTAAAAAAGTTGGTTGATACAGAATGTTTTTCCAGAGCTAATGTAATTGAAGGATTTGAAGGCGCTGGAATTGTTCCATTAAACAAAGAAAAAATATTAAGCAAATGTGACACATCCAAGTTGCTTTCTGTTTCAGAAAATATAGAGCAATATCAAGAAGAATTTGGTACCCCCAGCGCATCTGGTGCTAACCTTAAATTATCGCATAACTTATGAAACAAAGATCGTGAAACAAAGAAGGAATCTACACCTATAAGAATTTCTGCATCTCCAAAACCCAACTTAGAGCTTGCGATTTTAGCTTCTCTAAAACGACAGAGAAAAAACTGAAACTTTAAAACGCAATAGAATAAGACGAAAGTTTGCTAAAAGTTTGACCAGTGGTGAAGTTTTCAAAAAGAATGAAAATAGAAACTAAAGCAAGGGCCTCAAAAACCACCAATAAAAATAAAACAAAAAAGAAGCAAAATAAAGATGAAAGTAGCTCGGGAAACTAAGTAAGCCTAAATTTCGACGATGAAGCAAATATGGATCCTTTTTTGGAAGAAGAAAATCAAGAAGAAATTGAGTCAGATGAGAAAAACGACCAGTGTGGAACAAGTGCAGTGGAATCACAACAGAATGAGTCAGAATCCCTAGAAGTAGGATCTTAGGTTCTGGTTCAATTTAAGGTTAAAAGTAAACGAGCAAAAACATATATTTATCACTATATTGGAAAAATTTTAGAAAATAATCCAGAAGAGCAAATTTTAAAACCAACATTTTTAAGAAAACAGGAGTCATTTGTGTATTCGAATGTTCCTGACGAAAGGACAGTTTCACTTGTTGCGAGGAAGTCAAAACACATTTTTTCAATATTTTATTTATATTTATACACCTATTTATTTTTTAAGATAGGTTCAAATTGAAAATACATATAAAAGTAGTTTAAAAGATGTATGTGACATCATAAAAACCTAAAAGGGACAATATTTGAACTTCCTAGTCTGCCGACATACAGATAGATATATTCTACACATAAATATATACTTATATAAATTTATCCAGCGTTTCAAAATAAATTACTTATTACTAATTACTTATATATAAAAAAATACGTTATTTACTTACCTATAGGTACCAATTTGGAACAAAATATAGACTACACAACACGACCGTTTCCAGTAAACTCGCCTTTCAAAACACGTCAAAACCTTTTGATGTTACCACATCCGAGCGGAATTCGAGAAACAAAACTCCAACCGTCGCAAAACACGCCAGTATTCAAACAGTTTGGGAAAAGTTGCAGTTTTGTTTTCCTCGACACGAGTTTGTGTTTTGTTTTGTCCGTGTGGTGTAAAACCGCTATTAAAGGTTCCAGTGAAAACACTATCGATAACAACGACACAGAACAACTATTTGAAATTGCAATTATTAATCTCTTTGATCAAGAAGTCCTGATTTGTCCAAGGGTAAAGCAAAGTATTTTTAATTTGAAAATAATGCCTAATTATAAATTCTAACTAACTGTAACAAATTTTAATGTAAAAATCAACTTACCACGTTAGCAGATTTTGTTTCGTTCCGAAGAAGTATTTCTTAATTTCTTCTTTAATAATACATATTGTACATTGCAACTGACCCTCCGCTGATTTCCTACAGCACGTCTTAGCGTCATTCTCATCTATATTGTCAAATTCGTCAAAAATATATTTTGTGTCGAACATAATTTTCAATTTTGTGGCTACCCGGTAATTTTCAATTTTGTTCACTTGCGCACTTTTCGCTTAGAATAAGAAAGAAAAACTTATAAAAAGTAAAGATTCTATTTTACTATGGCCGAAACATTTAAATGTCAGTTAGACGTTTTAATGAATATCTACCAATTAGTTTAATAATGGAGATTTGAATCAATAGCCGTTGTGACTAGTGATTTGATAACGTTTTCCAATATATGCCAAAAAGTGTGGTCAACATGTAGAAGAGTGGTTTATGGTCACCTTAGTATATTTTATTATTATTGTGACGTAGGTATATTTTTATCTTACGGCAGCTTAGGATAAAAGGGGAATACCTCATTTTAAACGAAAATAAATGTTCTGTTCCTTTTATGCAACAATGTGTTTTTAAAGTATGATGAATATTTATATTGTTTTTATTTTTAAAAACTATGATAAATATGCAAATACCAAAATTTACCTTCACATGCCAGACGCATTTTTATAAAAATTATATTGTAAGAATTAGCCAAGTCAAAGAACAGCTGATTGTTTTACAAATTTTTTTATCGTCAGAGTGTAACTATTTCAAAAATGCACTGACGTAATAGTACATAGTCCCGGAAAAAATAATGATTATACAGGGTAATTCATTAATAATTGTATATATTGTAACTTCGATCAAATTTTCTTCCTTACACAGATTCAGTGAGTTTTATTTAAAAATGATTTTGCCCACTATTACAGAGTCTTCCAAAAAATTTTTGTCCAAAAGATTATACATGTAAAGATAATAGTTTTAAAAGTTAATTTCTCTTTATTACCAGAGGCGTACGGTAGGGGCAGAAACTTAGTTTCCCCTCTAAATTCTACACCACTGTCTTAATTATAATAACTTAATTAAAAGTAAAAAGTTTCAAATTAATTTTATTTCATTGCTCATACGAATTTTGTTAATTTCACTAAAGGGGAAAACAAAATATTTACCACTGCCGTAAACATTTTGCCAAATATGAAGAAAAAATATATCCTAACGATAAAAAAAATGGTCATATTTTGCGCCAAAGATTGCCCGGTTAGATACTATAGTCCAGAGAAGAAAGGAGTGTAATATTTTGACCTTATTTATATTATAGAAACTTATTTTGCAAAGTACGCCTATGGAATGTGACGTTATATCCATACTTTTACTGCATTCCTCTTTTAGGGTAAGTTCGGTTTGGAACTCGACGGATCGCACAGAGCGCGCACGGAGTGCGTGACGTCATAGACAGAGTTCACTCTTTTTAGAATCTCAAGACGAACACAAGGGGAATGACATATGACACTAGTGATAGTTTGCACTTGAATACACTTTTGTGTGTGTCTATGGACTGCAAAAAAATAATTTTAATCAAATAGAAAATAGTTATAACAGAAACAAACAAGAAATATTACGTGTAAAACTGATTAATCACCGATCAGAAGATTGACATTTGACATTTTTGACACATTTCTACAGATACTCGCTGTTCTCCATCGGCCAACTCGGGGAAGAGTGAGCGCGCTCTGAGTTCGTGATCGTGGCAAGCCGAACACAAAAGAGTACGCTCTGAGTGCCAAGGCGACCACAATCGAGGCATACCGAGTGCACTCTGAGTACAGCGAACGCCAAACCGAACTTAGCCTTAGATAGACTGTAGAACAGAAGTAAAAGTTGGAAATGCTTTTGCCAGTTCTCCCACTTTATACACATAAATTGACAGGTTGGCAGCGGATCTCTCCGAAGTGGACGCGATACATTGGCGTACAAAATAATTTTATAGATGTTAATAACAATTTCAAGTAAATAGTTTAATAAATTGTGAATAGCTGTTGAAATTTTGTAAAATTATAATTTGAATATTATAATACATGTTTAATAATTATTTATAATCCATAAATACATGCGATTGTCCGGTTCCGCCGATAACAATTTAAAATTACTTATTCTATGAAACGACACTGGCAGGTAAACATTACTGTGAAATTCTCGGAGCCGCCCGACGTGGTTTGACGTTTACCCCCTCTCTACCTACCAAAAGACTTTTCAACTTTTACTTTCTCTTTAGCATAATCGCTCAAAATGTACGAGGAGAAAGGGGGACTTTTGAGAAGCAATGTATATACGTTGAAGTAGTTGTGTGGTGTGTGCAGGACCAAGGAAGTAATGTAAGGTCGAGCCATGGAGGAAGGATTATTAAGAGTTGCCGTGTCTTTGTAGAAATTTGGCAACATGTTTGCTGGCAACGACCTGTGAGAGGGAGTTGTAGAACTAATCCTACTCTGTCGGTAATGTAGTTACCGGCAGTATTAACATCAACTCTTACTCTGTCGGTAATGCAGTTACCCGTAGTATTACATTTCATTTGAAAATTGGCGGGTTTTTTTAAAGGAGAATTTACTTTGGCAATTATTTTCTAACTAATACAAAATACAGCCATCCAAAATTTAAGTAGTAATTTTTTAATTTTTAGTGACATAAAAAACATGTACGTGTAGCTAAAATATGTTCCTCTGGAGCCACTTTTTTAAAATTTAATCAAATTTTGATAGCAGTAAATCGCAAAATGTTGTTTTTATAAAGATTTCAAAAATTGGGAAAATAATTAAATCAAATTTCGGAACAGTGGCTTCAGAAAAACGGACATTTCACTTTTACCTGAAGGTACATATTTTTCATTCACTAAAAAGTAAAATTAAACTATAGAAATATTTGTGACTCTATTTCGTATTGTTTAGAGGAACATAATTGCTTGAGTAAATGTTACTCTTAATTATAATTAAAATTTTATTTTTTTTTTATTAGCTGTTTGTAACAATTATGAAATACCAATAAAAAGGTAAAATTCTATGACAAATATTTACTAAAAATTCCCAAGAAAAATAAATAAAAAATATATCAAAGAGATGGATGACAATACAAAAAAATATTTTTCAAGCAGAGCTTGTGCGAAGCAAGAATGCCTATTATTATTATTTTTATTATTTACTATGGCGCTCCCAGACGTCTTACAAATGACTCTTTAAGAAAGTTACTCTAATATCACAAACATTACATTATTATTTCGGTACGTTAACTGTCTTTGGCTAAAAAAATCAGAAATTACACAACAAATAATTAATTTACTTGATATGAAAACTAATGCCTAAGTAAATAAATTTTCAAAATAAACCAAAAACATAACAACAAATTTTTCTTGAATCTTTGGAAATAAGAAAAAAGCAACCATCCATATAAACTGAAACAGCAAAAAATTAAATGCAGTAACTTCAAATGCTTGCGCACTCAGTGCCTCGGGGATTCGGCGTCTATGCAGCCAGCAGTCAGGCAGTGGACAGAAAGCCATCTTCACATAGTACAAATAACTAAGTGAAGGCATGTTTTTATAATTTGTTGTAATATGTGAATTAACATTTTTGAAACAACACTTTTTGTGTGTTAGGGTCTATTTATACTCCCTTAGTATTAGTATTTGTATTAGTATTATGATTAAGCATTAAATTTGTTAAATCATTCAAAAAAGGTATTTATACTCGTTTTATAATTAGTATTAGTAATTCTTTTTTAAACCTAATACCTAATAAGATATAATTCTGCAGTCAACAAAATATATGGTTACTGAAGAAATATGTAAGAGGCCAGAGTTGCGTTCTTTTAAGATATTTGAGTTTTAAATGTGTTTTTATTAATATTTTTACTAGTTAATTTTATTTAAAAATATTATTATTCAAAAATAGGTTTAATTAAGGACATTTTAACGGATTTCAGTCTCAAATTTATAACAGATAAAAAGAAGCAGAAATTTGATACAAATCAGACAGAAAAGAGGCCTTTGCTTCCTCGTGGTGACATGTCATTTGTCAACTTTATAATCGGTAAACACTGCTGATACACAAAAATTGTATACAACGCATGATTTGTACCAAAATATTATCGTTTTCGAGCTTGTTGGAACAAACATATAAACAACATAATCATATGTGTATTGTCAATTATCCCTATCCTTTGTCTATTAAAAACAAAGGCCAAATACGTTATTGATTCATTTTATAGAAAAGAAGAAATTTAATATTTAATTTAAAAGTTGAACCTGTCAATTATTAAGCATAAATATTAATGCTAATACTAATCATAAATCGAGTATAAATGTCCCCATTACATTGTGAAGGTTCAACTTAATGCTTAATCATAATACTAATGCAAATACTAATAATAAGGGAGTATAAATAGACCCTTACTGAACGAGATGTTATTAAATTATTCAATGTGCTTTAAATTTTAACACAATTTTAATATTGTAAAACGGACTTCAGATCACCCATGTGCGGAGTTGCATGCGCAGAAATGTGTTTACGTATTGTGCATATGATATAAACCCCCATTAGTCGAGAAAATTAAAAATGCAAATTTTAAGTTTTTCTTTCCCTCTCAATCTCAATGAACTAGATCAATTATTACCCTGTAGACTTTTACTGATTTCCGATTGAAAGATCCTGAAACTTGACCTTAGACTTAAACACATAGCGCAGATTAATTACGCGAAAATATATGAAATTACCGACCGATATTCAATTCACATCACAAACTCTGCATATTATATTATCTAACTATACCTATGTAGGTATACAATTTAGCGGTCGAATTTCACCATGCCGGAAAATTAGTTCTAAAAAAATTATGCGTTTGGTGCCCATCAGATTATACGAATGACGTAATCAGATCATAAAATGATGATATATGTAATAATTCAGATAACAGTGATTTGTATTAATTGCAGTCGCGGATTTGACACAGTTTTTTTTATACTGTGACCTTCAGAGCTTTAATTTTTTCCTTGTATTTACCAGACATGCAGGTGATGGTGGACATACAATTCCAAAACAACACGTAGGCACTGACAAAATAATAATACTTCCCATAAAAAATAATAACTCTCCCCCTAATTATTCATTCCCCTCCGCTTACGAGAAACTCCTGAAGCTCTAAAGCAAATTAATATTTTGCTAAATAACACTGGGACAAATATTTACTACTGAGATACAGGATGTTAAATTTATTTTTTGATGTACACTTTACTGATAAAAATAATTATACGGGTGATTCAAAATTGATTGCAAATATTTTAAGGGCGTAAGTAAGAACACTTTTTCATATAATCGTATGTCCTAACTCGTTTCGTTTTCTAGATACAAAGTGTCAAAGTTTTTAAAAAAATCGGTTTCTTTATCAAAAACCGATTTTAATAAAATTTGGTAGGCTTATTTGTCGTCATAAGGGCCTTCCTTTGGTGAGAATAAAATAAATTTATTCATTCCAGTGGCGTCTCAGGGGACTACCTACTTGATACTTATAGGTAAAATTATGGTATGGCACTGCTTTTTTGACAATTAAAAATTTTTTTTTAGATTAAGCGGTCAATGGTGTAAAAATAAACATAAGCTTATACCTTGAATGTAAGCATGTAAGTAATTAATAAATATTTGCCAGGCAATATGGCCGCTTACAAACGACCAGCTTTGAGCAATCTATATAAACCATATATGTATCATTGACCCTGTTAGTGACAACAGGGATGCCATATCTAAACTGCCTAATTATGTTTTCATTTTCTAAAAAAAAATTGTAAATACTATGAAAATGACCTTAAAAAAAAACTTAGGGAGCTGTGACCTTTGTTAGCAGTATTTTGTTTTTTTCCTAAACAGTGACACATTTGTCATTATTTACGTTGTGGTGTTTACAGTCGGTTTAGTTATTTCTGAGTGGTTGTTTTTCATTTTTCTTTTTTTTTAACAATGGAAAATGAATCATTTTTATTCGAGCACCTTGCAGACATTTATTTTGTTTATGGCTGATGGAAATGGGCTTGAAGCTCAAAAGGATGTACTCGTTAAGATTTTCTCATCGTCGGCTTCCCAACTGCAGAACTTTTAGCAACTCTCATCGGCATCTCCCGAAATTTGGAAGATTAATAATAATAATAATAATAATAATAATAATAATAATAATAATAATAATAATCGACTTTATTGTTTTTAGTATAACAAGAATACATTTTTATAACATTTAATTTATACCATAAAAACAAAAGGCGAAGTTCAATTTATCTGGTGACGGATCACCAGTAAATTGTTCTTCCACTTAACCTGAAATGAAATGCCGCAAATCTAGTGCAAACAATAAAACATAATTCCTTAATAATAATAATAATCTGCCTTTCCTCTAAACAAAATTTAATTACTCATATTTTTTAATGTCTCAACGCAACGATTCATCCTTTACCGTTCAAATAAGAATTTTTTAATAGCCCTTTTAAATAGTTTTACAGTGTAAGTTTTATATAGTGCTGGGATATCATTATAAATAGAACATATTTGGTAAGTAAAGCTACGTCTAAAAAGTTCCAACCTGAAAAAAGGAGGGGAAAGAATACCTTTATATCTGACATTTAGATTGTGAACATGAGTCCGATATGTTACTTTTTTGTGCAAGTATGAAGGTGTCTTATTAACAATAATTTTATGAAAAACAATTGATGCATGCATAATCCTCCGGTCCGCCATATTTAACCAGCCATTCTCTTTCAATTTATGACTGATGTGCTCTCTTCTCCGAATATTGTATATAAAACGTAAACAAGAGTTTTGGACTTTTTGAATCTTTTTTTTATATAAGCTGCTTAAAAATGGGCCATAGAGTACATCTGCATAATTAAAAATAGATAAGATCAGTGTATCACACAGTGTCGATTTGATGTGTGACGGTAAAAAATGTCTACTTCCGTATAATACTTTAAGAGTAAAATATGCACGTTTTACTAGTTGATTGACATGTGCTTCAAACTTCAAGTCACAATCTAATGTCACTCCCAAACTTTTAGCTTCATCAACAATCTGTAGCGGCATATTTTCAATTAGAATATTAATATTTGGACTAATCTCGTTTCTTTTCGCCTTATTTCCAAAAACAATAACATTGGACTTATCACTATTGATATTCAGGCAGTGATCAGATGCAGCTTTAACAAAACAGTTTAGATCGTTGTTTATAACATTACATGCTTCTGCTATCATTTCGGAATTAAAGCTATAGTATAACTGAGTGTCATCGGCATAAAGGTGAATGTTACAATGTTGAAGGCTTTTTACAAGATTGGATGTATATAACGCAAACAGCAACGGTCCAAGAATGGAACCCTGGGGTACTCCACACTTTAATTTTTTAAAATGAGAAAATTGTTTATCGATTTTAACTAATTGTTGACGATTAGTAAGGTAGGAATTTAGAAAACTTACAGCATTTTCAGAAAGACCTACATATTGCAAAATTGCAGACATTAAACTATAATTAATTCTAAACCAGTGGCGGCTCGTGATAATACGAGATGATAGTGCCAGATTTTTATCAAATGTGAAAACCTCGCCGGAGGCGCCCTGTCGGAGGCCCCCCACTAGAGGCGAAAAATTTTTTGGGGTGCCACGACTAAATTTTTAACCAAAAGTCGTTTAAAAAACTGGCTTTGGGCAAAAATTCATCACGCTATTGTCAAAATAGATATAAAATGTTAATTAAAAAAATAAATGAAGGACGGATACTTTTATATCTATTATATGACTACTATTTATGAGGTTTCTAACACAAGTTTTGCCACGAAACAGGCCGTCAGGGTTAGTCTTATCCTAAACTTTGCCAATAAATTACTCAAAACTTATCAAAGAACTCTGTAAAATTAATTAAAAATTATAAATTAACTTACTCCCAGTAATTAATGCTGAAATTCTTTGCAGTTTGTTATTACCATAAAGAGTCTTTAGGTCCATATACCAAAAAAATCACAAAAATAAAACTATACCTATTTACAGTATTTACACACGCGCACAAAGTTGCTTGATATACTAGTTTTATAGTTTCCGATAAATGAAGTCCATTCTTCTTTCTTGTTTGGTTGCAAAGTTTTCAATTACTTTATTATTAAAATTTTCAATTCTATTTACAAAATGTTTTTCTGCGGACAACATAGCACTAAGTCTTTCTTCATTCATTGTATTTCCGAGGAATGTTTTAATCCGTTCAAGCATTGAAAAACAGCGCTCTGCTTCAGATGTTTACATAGGTATTGTTATAAAAATACCTAAAAGTTTAAGAGTTTCCTGAAATGTACAATTTAAACCTTTCTCATTTAATAAAATTGTCAGCGGGACAGCTCCGGAGGTGGTACTTAATTCGTCTCTCTGATACAGTACTTGTAATTCATTTTTAAGCATATTTTTGTCTAAAAATGAAAATTTTATAAATGTTTCATTGAGGAATGATTTGGGAAACTGATGCCTATAGACCAAAAACTTCTCCGACAGTGAAGTTGGACCTTGTTTTCATTTGCAATAAAACGGCATCGCATATTTCTAAGGCATCGCGTTTTCTGATGTTCTCTTCAATTCGTGCCTTTTTTTCTTATTGGTTCATCAGTTTCTCCTTGTAACTTGTTTATTTCTCCTTGAATATTGTCAATAATGCTGTCAATTTGCTCCCGTATACCTTGAATGGGGCATGTTCAAAAATTTTGAAATTTTTTTTATGAATAATAGAGTTGAAAATAAAATTACATTTTTTTTATTTTTTTTTTATCTATTCATTTGCCGGAGTTATGAATTTTTTTAAAATTTATGACGTCACCGGGAATAGATCAATAGGAGCTAGCGCACAACGTTGCCGGCTAGAAGGTTTACGAGAAGTGATGTACGTTCGTTTGGGTACTCCTTCTTACTTTTAGACTTCTAAAACATCGTTAAACAAATATCTTTTAAATATATAATATCAAATGTTTTTTGAAAGTATTATTTCTGTTTAAACTTTTACCATATTTAAAGTTTCATTGTTTTAAAAGTCACTTAATAATTCAGAAAATGGCAAAATGGCAGCAGTGTGTATGGCATCTGTCATCGTAGTGTCTCCATCAAGAATTTATTTGGAATTTGATTGTTTAATTTTGTACTTTTTATAAATATGACTACGAAAAAGTGTTTTGTTCCAGAATGTGATAATGATTCACATTCATCTTCAAAAATATTTATTAGTGTTCCTAGAAATTTGGAAAGAAGAAAATCAACCTTCTACTAGCGATGTTTCTCGTGAACTTTTTAATAAAAATACACCGGATTATCAAGATGTAGCAGCAATTTCTGCTAATTGTCCCCTTCAGGAAATTGAAAATAAGGCTACTATAAATTCTTAGGTGTATAACCTAAAAACCCTTCTGGAAGAAAATGCAGAATCTCCTGAAAGTTTTGAAGATACCGAATTTATTCATCATTTTGTGGAAGAACTAGTGATAAAGAAATAATGGAAAAATGTGGGTATTTAAACAAACTGGTTCCTGGATCCCATATAATGGCAGATAGGGGTTTCAGAATAATCAGCTACTTGAAAACATGGGATACACTTTAGTAAAGCCACACCTAATGTATCACAGAATGAAAAAACTTCTCCAGAAGATGTACAATTAAGTAAAAGAATAGCATCTCTAAGAATACATGTGGAAAGAGTTATAAGAAGGGTTAGTTAATTTAACATGTTAAAACCACATTCGTGTGTGAATTTTAAGCAAGTACATTTACTTAGTAATATCTGCATAATTGCTTGTTAACTTACAAGAACCTATTTTGTAAGAGTAAATATTAATTTAATAAACTTTTTTGTTTGTTTTTTAATTTAATTTACCTAATTATCACATTTCAGGGATTATAATGAGTTTTTAAACAGCCAATGTAATTTTTGATAAAAATTTAACTTTTCGAGCAAATCGAAGAGGAATGAGTACCTGTATATGCATAGATTTTTTTGGGACTAAAACTACCAAAACAAAGGCACCTATTTACAGCAGTTTAAAAAAAAAACAGCTACAAAATGCCTTATTTTATGTAACAAGACGAGCACTTTACTAGCTCTGAACGAATCCAGTAAAGAACCTCTGATTTTCAAAACTTAAAAAAAACAAGCTCACCACATTTTCACATTTTTGAAATATTATAGAGTTTTTCGAAAAAAACTGCTATTTTTAAAAGTACCATTTTTGTTTAAACAGCTACGTCTCATTTTAGGCTATTGAGTATTATAAAATAAAAAATTACGGGATGCTTTGTTAGCTTCAAACGAATCCAGCAGAGCACCCCAGTTTTTTTTTTTAAACCACACCACATTTTTTGGCTCCTACAATATTATAAAATATTCGAAATTTGACATTTTTAAAAAAATTCGCAATTCCTTGCTGACTTCAAAGTTTTTTTTCTGAAAACAAATATACTTACCACATTTTTAGGATTTTAAAACAGCCTAAACATGTGTCATAAGTAGTTGTTTTTATATATTAAAAAACTGAAGTGTCCTGCTGACTTTGTTCCAACAAAGCACCCTGTATTATTTAAAAATAGCAATTTTTTTAGTAAAGTTTTACAATATTTCAAGAGTCTAAAAATGGAGTGTGGTTTTTAGAAAAAAGCTTTAAAAAACCGAATTGCTCTGCTGGCTTCTTTCGAAGGTTAGCAAGCACCATGTATTTTTTAAAAATATAATATTTCAAGTGCATAAATATATGGTGTTGCTGTTTTTACAGAAAAAACTTTATAAAACAGAGGTGCTTTGCTGACTTCGTTCGAAGGCTATCAGAGCATTTTAAGTTTTGCAAAAAACGAGGAGCATAAAATTTTTGAAAAGGGTATAAAAATAGCCTAAAAATATGGCATATTTTTTAACTCAAAATTTCATAGGTGCTCTGCAGCATTCTTTGGTATCATAATTATTACTAGGTTCACTAACAAAATCTATTTCTAGATTATTTTAACCATTGCTGCGATTACAAAAAATGTCTCTTTATGTCAAAATTAGAAAAAAAATATTTATAAGAATAAAGGGCCTTATACACTGTTTATTATATGTGATATAAAAACAAAAAAGCATAATAAATATTACAAACCTTGAGATTCAACATATCCTAAGCATTGTGCACTAAAAAACAGCCACATCATAAGGTTTTTGCTGTACTTTATGTTTAGGTGTAATTTGTCTCCTTCTCTCTTATGGAAAAAGTAAATATATCCATATTCTTGCTTGGCAGATCTAAAAATAAAACCTGAGATAAATATGTTTTACTATAAAGTGTACTGCTTCATATAAACTGTAACTACCTACCATTAAAACAATTTATAAATAAAGTTTTACCTTTCTATCTTTTGAAAACTGAGTATTGTTAAAAAATGCAGTAATCATCTCGGTAATCATATTTTCGTTTACAATGGGAAAAATACTTGATTCAACTTTTATAAATACAGCTGATAAATTCATATTCTTCTTCCTTTATTGGGCTATATCCCACAGGATAATTTACCCAGATAAATTCAGATTAATAATAAAATTAAACCGAAACAAAAACTAAGGTTAGTTGTTAGGTGGTGTCAATTTTTAATGTCACTTAGATGTGCGTTCACTTCGACATTCTGTGTGTCGGTTTGTTCGTTGGCTTGGTTTTGTATAACAAAAAAAACTTCGACACAAGCTGATTGGTCTATTCCCGATGACGTATAATTTCAAATTTTAAATTTCAATTGGGCTTAATTTAAAAACTTTTAGCTTTTTTAACGAACTGATTATTTAGAATAACTTGTATAGCGACTAACTATTACAATATAGTTTATAAAACAGCATATCTCACATGTGAACATGGCCCATTGCTGCTTCGAAATTCTCCAAATCTTTCTTGACCTTAACAGAATCTGTGCATACTTTTTGTAATTGGTTAAAAATAATTTCCACGTGAGGCATTATTTGATGAAAAATACTTAACCATAATATAAAATTTTTATCCTGAAGTTTTAATTTGTACGCACTTGCTTGATTAATAGACGACGAATCGCGTGAAGTACTTTCTATAATGTCCATAACTGTAATGAGGTCTTTTCTATTCTCATAACAGTATGAACACCTCACGATTGAAAATTCCAACGTGTTTGGAAAGATCTTGCCAACCTGCGATTAACTACCTCATTCAAAATTTTTGTTCTTTGAGGAGACGTGGAAAAGAAAGAGCACAAACTAGATAAATTAGAAAAAAATATTCTAGCCTGCTTATTGACAGAACATGCACTTGTCATAACCAATCATAACTAAATTAATTTGGTGTGCATAGCAATGAACGTAATTTGCAAGAGGATATATTTGTTTAATAATTTTTTGCACACCATTTAATCCACCACTCATTACAGACGCGCCGTCATAGCTTTGAGCAATTAATTTATTTGGACTATGTTTTAATAATGGATGTAAAACATTTAAAATGCATTCAGCGATTAATTTGGCGTCGTATCCATCGAGCATGTAAAACCTCCAAAATCTCTCAACTGGTCGTCCTTTACACAAATATCTAAAAACTATAACTAATTGTAATTCACAAGCAACGTCCATCGTTTCATCGGCAATCACTGCAACAAAAGGAGAATTTTCTATTTCTTTCCTAACTTCTTCATGATAAACATCTAATATGCACTCAATAAGTTCATTTTGGGTTGTTTTTGAGGTAGCTTTGAAAGCTTTTAAACTTTGAATATGAACCTTTAAGTCGTTGTCTAATTCGGCGCTAAAATTAAGCTTTGAATATGAACCTTTAAGTCGTTGTCTAATTCGGCGCTAAAATTCACCAGCTCCTTAAATATGCCTTTTTTGACTAAGTCTCGTCACCTTCAAACAAAACACATACAAAACAAAACAGTTTATTACTTTCTTCGCAACCACACAACCAATTATTTTTATCATAAATAGTTTTATTAAATTTACGACACCGCGATTTTTGCCCACTTCCACTTTGTTTTTAAATTTTTAAATCGGGAATTTCCGGACTAATTCTTTAATTTGTAGTTTTTCTTCTAGCGAAAAACCACTAAAAGATTTTTTTAAGGCGCCAATTTTATTCATTGTCACAATAAATTAAAAACTAGGAAATAAGATATTTAAACAAGTTCATCGAAAACAAAAAGACACACATTAACTTCACTAATAATACTTCGTAACGTAACGAAAAAGCGCGTAAAGAAATTCGGTTCAGTCAACAATCGACATTATCGAGAAACCGTGATTATCTGAACAGCTATCGACGCTGTGCCCGGCACGAATATTCCTTGATTTTACCGTTTAAATACATGTAAAATGTTCCCATCTCTGTTGGTCACATAGGCTGCTGGTAAAATCTCTCTCTCCCCTAGTGCCAGCTGAGAACTATGTCAGGTACGCGGCACGAGCTTGGAGATTTATGCAGCGCGAGGTTGCCACATTTCAAAAAAATTTTGAATATAAAAAGAAATGCATAAAATAAAATTATGATAAGACGTTTTAAAAAGAAAAAATATATTTTTGCATCAAAAATTAGGTAGTGCCATGACACAGTTGCACTACCTCACGAGCCGCCACTGTTCCAAACTACCAGAATGAATGCTGGTAGGCCGCGTGAAGTCCGTAACGTGGTGACGGAAGAGGAAATCCTGCAAGTTATTGAGGAGAATCCTGCGTTAAGCATGAGGCAAATTACACCTTCGCCAATCGACAGTTTGAAGGGTTTTACATCAAAATAGTCTTTATCCATGCCATATCCTGCGCGAACTTTTTATCTCGCATCCTGTTTACGGACGAATCCCAATTTACCCGCGATAAGGTCGTTAATTATCATAACATCCATGTTTGGGCAATGGAAAATCCCCACGAAATTCGACTGTCGAACCACCAACAACAGTTCAGTTTGAATATTTAGGCAGGGATTGTTGGGGACTTTTTAATTGGTCCATTTATTTTTCCCCGAACTTTAAATGGTGATACTTGAATTTTTACAAAAACGTTATTTTATGCACGATGGAGCCCCTCCCCATTGAAACGTAAATAACGTTTACATTCAATGGTTCTACCAAAGTTTTATTATTTTAAAATAAATTATCCCAAATAAATTATCCATATTGAATCACACTGTATTCAACAATTTTAAGTACCTCATACCATACGACAGTATCGGTAAAAAGCCAGCGGTGTTTTTTTGTTAAGCTCGCGAAATTAAATTCTCGTGGGTCTAACGCAAATTTCTAGATAAATCGATGGGATTTTGATTTCAAAGCTCTGGTTAATAACAGTGATATATATTTTGAGGAAATTTTCCAATAATCGCTGTAGGCGGATTTAATTTCTCAAATATTAATTTAGTACAAGTGTTTCTGGTTGAAATTATTTATTTTGTGCATTTGTACTATTTACGTCGATTGACGGATTTCTTTGATAGCTGTTTTGAACACTTTGATGAAAACGTCTCTACAATAAGGAATTATTTTTGGAATAACTGTGTAGGAGGTTAGTACTCAATTATTACAAAGTAAAATTTGCGTTACCCATTAATTTAAAATTATTTAAATTTACTAATAATAAATAGAAAGTTTTCTTTAATGCTAAATAAAGGTTTTCCTATTTTTTTTAGACGTTTATTTGGGTACCGGTTCTGATTTCAAGAACGATAAATTATTGTTTCCAACTGCTGGTAGAACAATTGAACTGTAAAACATAATTTTGTGATTGAAACAAAATACCAAGAGGCTTTTTATTGTGGATTTGGCTGAGAGGGAATTCGAACCTTTTAAAATAAGTACCCCGCTGTGGGAATCATTTTATTATTATTTCTTTTCTATAAATAGTATTTAAGTTTAGTTATTCTACATTATTAACTGTGTAACTGGTTTTGGGATAGAGTTATTTTTGGGGTTTAAGTTTGTCTTGATTCCCAAAATCAGCTACTCTTGCAAGAGTTTAGGGCAATCTTAATTTTATTATAAATATTGAAGAAAAGTTAATATATATTTTTTTTGGCTTTATTGAAATTCTACCTCTTATTATTTATTTTTACCCTTACATAAGAAGTCTCACTAAAGAGAGTAAATTTAGTAATTTTTTATTGTCTTTAAATTTTCCATCGCCGCTCAAATTACTTGGCACCGGGTTAAATAATCATTTTCTTTAAATTTGTATATGAACCACCCCATATACTGAGCTGAGCTAGGCACTTATAACTGTTATTATTTTATGCAGCAAAAGAAACGTAACACCATTTTCGAATAAATGTCCGCGAATATTTAGACCTTGAATTCCCCAGACGCTGGGTCTACCCAGCAGGTCCAATAGCATGATCACCTCGTTTCACAGACTGCACCCCGTTGGATTTCTTTTTATGGAGCTTTGTTAAAAGCCTGGTGTATGCTGCAGGACCAGTTCCTTCCTACAAGAAAAAATATTTAATGTCTTCGAAGAATGGATGGTTGTATCGCCGCAGGAGGCAACCATTTCAAGCATTTGTTATGAAAATCTGCTTTTCTATGTATGTGTTACTTAGGATAAGTTATATTTTTAAAATAAATTAAAGAAATTAAAAGAATTCATTAATTGATGTGAATTTATTACTTGTTCTAATAGGGCCAGGCACAGATTTTTTTCTTAGAAACAAAGCTAGATACGAGTAAAGCTCAAGAGGCAAGAAAGTTACATTAATCTAAAAAAAAATTAATTGTCAAAAAAGCAGTGACGTATCATAATTTTACCTATAGGTATCAAGTAAGTAGCCGCCTGATACACCACTGGAATTATTAAATTTATTTTATTCTCACCGAAGGGAGGTTCTTATTACGAAAAATAAACTATCAAATTTTATTTAAATCGGCTGAAAGGTTTTTAGGTAATTGAATAAAAACCGATTTTTTCTTTAAACCTTTGACGATGAGAAGAAAACGAAGCAAGTTAGGACATACGATTATATGAAATTTTTTTCTTATTTTTGGCTGGTAAATACACCCTTAAAATCTTTCATTCAATTTTGAATCACCCTGTATATTCTGTATGCAAATAAGGAAAGTATAGGATAAACAGAAAACTACAAAATTTTAAACATATTCTATAATCCATCCTGCAGTGAACTAATTAGATTTTGGGCATAGTCGGAACATCTGGGCGGGGTACTTTATAGAAGTCATTTTTTTACTTTATGGAATATATCTATATAAACATAAGGGATGTATCATCCCTAATAAAAATGTCTAAACTGCTTTTTCAATAGTTTATTTCACGATCAAGTATTTTCAATTACAATGTTGCTGTGGTATTGCCACTGTCTATTCGCGTACTGCCCACTGCGCTGGTCTGCCTTCTCCCGCTCGTCCATCCTGACACGCATGTATATGGACTTCAAGAATGTGTGGTGGGAAACAGAGGAACACCGCTAACACGGCCATCCTGCAATTGGTGCGTCCTCGTGCCACATATATCTGGAATTACAAAATACGAAAACAGAACTACTGTTACGACTTATGAACATTATCACTAATTTTCTTTTTCAACGCTAAACGATTAATTACTCTTTAAATTAATGTTGGTGGGATTGCCACCCTAACACTAAACACTAGTGCTACAACACCAAACACTGGTGCTACTTTATTATCATAATTTATTCAGGAAAATTTGGTGGGATTGCCACCCTAACACTAAACACTAGTACTACAACACTAAACTCTAGTGCTATAATACCAAACACTGGTGCTACTTTAATATTATGATTTCTTTAATTAAATTTGGTGGGATTGCCACCCTAATACTAAACACTAGTGCTACAACACCAAACACTGGTGCTACTTTATTATCATAATTTATTCAGGAAAATTTGGTGGGATTACCACCCTAACACTAAACACTAGTGCTACAACACCAAATACTGGTGCTACTTTATTATCATGATTTATTCAGGAACATCTGGTGAAATTGCCACCTCAAGTAAACAAAAACATTTTTTTTAATTTAATATTGTGGGATTTCCACTCACCTTTTTTTATAATTACTGCGATGACGGTAGCCTCAACTGATCGTGAGCAGCTACTGTTGTTCGTTGTCGCTTTTTGTGAAGTTGATATATTTCATGTGGTATAATACCTCTCGAACAGTGTAAAGGCCCTTTTCATTTGGGCCCCAGTTTTCTTCCACCTGCGAACTGTGAATCTTCAATAGCCACAATATCACCTGGCTTATAATCTGGCCCGACGCCTAGTATCATTGAATCGTTGACCTTGGTTTGGCGGTCAGGAGTTTTATTCTTGTAAAATGTTAAAAGTTTCTTCACTTGTATTTTTAAAGTGTCTTTTAATTCTAATTGAGTAATTTTCATATCGTTCAATTTTTTAATGTAAACATTTTCGGAATGTTGAGCAGGTCTTGATGTAACTCAATCGTGTTGACGTTTTTCTCAACACCTAAACAAGGTCGGCATATGACATTGCTTCCAATAATAATGTCAAGTCAACATCTTCAGGAATCACATTATTTGGAACGACCTCTAACGTAATAGTCGGCAAAATCATAAGATCGATATTTTAAACATCGTGAGATCCAATTCACGAGGTTCAGGATTTTCGTCTGCCATTATCACTAGCACTAACTTTTAGTTAAATTACTAATTATAGTCTATTAGCCGCGGTACGCGTAGTGATCCCACTTCTGATATAAACATAAGTGATGTATCATCCCTAATAAAAATGTCTAAACTGCTATTTCAATAGTTTATTTCACGATCAAGTATTTTCAATTACAATGTTGCTATGGTATTACCACTGTCTATTCGCGTACTGCCCACTGCGCTGGTCTGCCTTCTCCCGCTCGTCCATCCTGACACGCATGTGTATGGACTTCAAGAATGTGTGGTGGGAAACTGAGGAACATCTATTATTTAGGCTGTGTTGTTATTCTCTATAATTCTTGTCCTATACATGATTTTCCTAAAAGGGGTCGTATTCGAGAAATTTGAGAAAAATACAAATCTAGAATTTTGAAGATAACTGAAAAACGATTAAAGAGAAAAACACCCAATTTTAAACTTAAGCTTTAATCCATCCTGCGGTGAGCCGATTAAATTTTAGGAATAGTCGAAGCATCTGGGAGGGGGGGTACTTTATAGGGTGTCGATTTTTTACTTGGAGAATATCTGTTACTTACGATTGAAAAGGAAAATTCTTCAAATGAAAGTTGTATATAATTTTTGCTATATACCGTGCTATATACATTATTTCTCTAAAATGGTCCGTATTCAAGAAATTTGACATAAAGTGGAAAATTCGAATGTTTAAGAAAATTGTTCGAACAAAATTTAATTGTGATCTAATCTCTATAATGTTTGTTATATGCATGATTTCCTTAAAAAAGGACCGTATTCGAGAAATTTTACAGTTTGATAAAATTTTTAAAAAAATGGAATTTTTAAGAAAATTATTCAAATAAAAGTTGCTTACAATGTCATTCTCTATAATTTTTGTCCTACACATGATGTCTCTAAGATGACCTTATTTGAGAAATTTGAGGTAAAGTGCAAAATTCGAATTTTAAAGATAGGATAAGATAAGATAAGAAGAAAAACGAATAAAGAGAAAACATCAAATTTTAAACTTAAGCTTTAATCCTACGGTGGGCTGATTAAATTTTAGGCACAGTCGAAGCATCTGGGGGGTACTTTATAGAGTGTCGTTTTTTTTACTTTAAGGAATATTTCTGTTATTTACGATTGGAAGAGAGAATTCTTTAAATAAAAGTTGTTTGCCATATAATTCTCTATAATTTTGTTCTATAGATGATATCTCTAAAATGAACGTAATGAAAAAATTTGTAAAATTTAAATTTTTTAATATTTTCATTGGAAATTAATATACAGGGTGTTTCCTAACTACGGTACGAAACTATCCCAAAAATACAACCCTACCAAGTCAATACGTTAAATAGTAGCAAAAAATACTGCAAAAAAAGCGAAAATACATTTTAACTTTAACACACTCTACCTCATTAGTAGATAATAGTTGACCCGGTTTTATTGAGCAAAATATTAATATTTTAAAGTCTTGAACTTAGATTAAAAAATAAATCCCGTAAATTTACAAGAATCATTTGGTCAGTCAGTCAAAACATTATTTTTTTATGTACATTTAGATATAAATAATATGATAATTATTAACGTAATTTTATATACTTAGATTTTATTAATTATATATCATCAAGTGTGTGAAATTTAGACGTGTAAGTACTAATTTACTTACGTGTAAGTCGGAATTTCCTAAATAATTCTAGGTCATCTATTAAAATTGGTAAACTTTATTACCCCTATAAATTGATAATTACCGCAATTTAATAAAAGTAATTAAATTCGACATTCGATCAAACAAGGTTTACATAGTTTTGTCTTGATTTTTGTTCCTAATTATTTCAAAAATAGATAAATTGAAAAAAGAATGCATAATTATTATTCATTGACACAATTTATTTGTCAAATCATCACATCCATATTCAAATAAGGCACGATAAAAGAAAATTATTTATCTAATATTAGCAACTCGAACATCTAAAATTGTATATACAGTGTATCCCCGAATAAGTGAATCGACTCTTAACAGTTTTAGGGAATTTTCTGATTTTATTTTCGAAAAAAATCAATTTTTGATTAGTACAGTTCATCAAATTTCTAGAGGTGTTCGACGCCCAGACAGAGAACGCGCTACGTGTGACTAAGATAGCTATTGTACAGTCTGCTAAACAAGTTATTTTAAATAGTTTTTAATATTTTTAGGTAATTAAATTTTAAAAGTGTGGAATAGTTTAGGGATTAAATTGGTCTGATTGGACTTTCTTAGAACGTTTTTAAAAGCAGCTAAAGATAGTATGTAGAATTGTAAATAATTATTATGCCATAAAAGGTGTTTTGGAATTCCTTCAACGTTTTGAAATTGAGTCAGAAAATATAAATTTTATAGGATAGCGGAAAATACCTATAATTTTTTTGTAAGCCTTTGTAAATCGTGGAAATAGTTTATATTTTATTTCTACCTTATTAAGGAAAATGGTACCTATTATTAATAACGGTTGTTTCTGAAACATTACTAAAATTTTCGAAATTTTGTTTTTCTACAAAATAATAAACTATACTATTTAGAAAAAAATTTATTTCTCTTATAATTTTATAAAAAATAACAGGGGAATATTTACATTTCTTGATCTATTAAACAAAACGATAAATTATCTCGACGAATGACACCATGTTCTAATACGGAAGCTAGCTTTACATTTTTGTTGGTGATTTCATGGGTTTCATATCAATTTTTTGTAATTGTAGTTTACACGTACATATACCTCCTAACACTTGTTTGCTTTATTAAAAAAGTTTGTTATTGTGATTTACGTCGAAATAAGTCAAAAACAACTTGAAACCCCATATAAAATCAAAAAGGAGAAACGGAAAAAAATTGAGCCTGTAAATGAACACAACTCAGAAAAAAAAATAGCTATCTAATAATAAAAAAATAAAATTTGATTCTTGTGCAGCTTCATCTATATCATTAACTGTTTTTGGTTTTTTAATGGTTTTTCTTGGTGATGAAAATTCCGATATCTCACGGTTATCGATTCTTTTTTTCTCTCCAGAAATGCGGACGACAGTGTTTTTAGATACTCCTGTGGCTGCAGCAACACGATCATTTACATTTTTAAATGGTATTGAAGGTGAATTAAAGTTTCCTTCTCTTCTCATAAACTCTATAACATTGGCTATTATTTCGCGATATTGACTGTTAATGACGCGGCCTCTTAATTTGCTATTAAACTCCATACTTAGGTTCTATTAAACTGTAATGAGCAAAAAACACAAATGAAAATAAAAGAAATGTTTTAGCGAAATTTACATCTGACATTTACGTCTGAATGAAATAGTGAAATACTTGATGCGCAGAGTGTACTTTCATTGCGTAAATCCGTCGGGATGCCTCTCAGTAGTGCTTTCTCTGTCTAGCCGTCGAAAGCCTCTAGAAATTTGATGAACTGTAGTGTACCTAAGATTTGCACCGCATTTCAATTGTTTCTAGTACTGCTTGTTACATCGGCTCAAGCAGAAAGAACATTTTCAAAACTGAAACTAATAAAAAGTTTTGGAAGATCGACAATGAGTAAATCGCGCCTAAGTTCATTGGCATTAATTTCTATAGAAAATTAACGGGCAGAAGGTATAAACTTGGACCAAATAGTTAATACATTAATTTGTTGCTTTACACACAAAAAAATAGTTTTCTTCTTTATTTAAACCAATCTGAAATGCGATTCAAATCATAATAATAATAATAATAATAATAATATTTTTAGAGTTTCATTTGTTTAGTTTTGTTACAGTTTTGTGTTAGTAATGTTTATTAAATAAAGTTAATATATCTTATGTTCTGTAGTTTTTCAAACCTAAAACAGAACTCATATTGGCCATGTACTATAGATGGAATTTGGTATGTTAATGACGCTATGAATTTTATTAATTAGAATTCTTATTCTTTAAAAAGTCGAAAGAAAAAAATCAAAATATAAAGGTGAGGTCACACCAAATTTTTTCTATCTATAAACCGATTTGAAATATCACCCTAGACAGTAGTTTCATTGTCACCCAGTATAGGCAGTATATTAATTTTTTTGATGTAGAGGGGCGGCCCTTGAAAAAAATGGCGGGGACGCCACTGGGCCATCCATTTCTTCATGATAGTCTTGTTTTCTTTGACTCGAACATTAATAAACCATCTGTCAAAAATCAATCGGTGCTTCCAATCTGGGTTATTATTAAACGATATTCTTTTCCTGTTGGATTCCTTAATTCACAAGTGAGCGTGTAACGGCCGACCCCCTGTACCCCATTTGATCGTTGTTTCACTCTCTGAAATGTTATTATTTACCTCACAAGTTTATTTTACTTTAAATTCTATACTTACTGTATTTGGCCTTTTTCCTCTAGTAGTAGAAGTGATCGTCTAGTTAATTAATTGATAATTTTTATAACCATGTTGTGATAATTTTCATTAAGGTAAACCAGGATTTAATGCAAAGTTTGGTGCAAATAGATAAATAAAACCAGACAAATTTGTTTAAACTCTTTTATTTTTCATACTTTAAATGTGATGCAATAATTAGCAAAGTATATTAATATATGAACTATTTACTGAGATCTTACTTGAGTCCCGTTCAAACGCAGACCGCGTTTATTTGCTATCAAGCGTCAATTCGCCAGTTGATTAACTACCGTGTTGATGTTGATTTGATTCTATTCTAGATATACACAGATTGTACCCTCTTAGGTAAATATTTCGACGAGTATAAAGGTGATGACCAACAGAAGTAGCGAACAGCGCCAATTCGCCAGTTGCTTACCTTACTATGTTGATTTCATATATACTTTGTTTCAAACCTTGTAGAATGGGTGGCTTAGCATATAGGTGCCCTCACCCCCCCCCCCCCCCCCCCCCCCCTTGAGCTTACAGTTAACCAACTGGTGAATAAGTTGGTTAACTTACTGTTAAATTTTACTATCTTGATTTGTACAATTTATCCAAGATAGCACATCCCTGTATATTTCTAAAATATAGATTTTTATCATTTCTATTGAAATGACTTAATACAACCCTGTATATTTTTTAATATTGATTATTATAATTTCTATTAAAATAACTTAATACAACCCTGTATATTTCTTAATATTGATTTTTATAATTTCTATTGAATTAACTTAAATTCACCCAAAAACAGATGACTAACCTAACTGTCTTTCGGGGTGAACGACTGAAGGCCATATGGTTTATTGGTTACATTGATAATATTTTAAAGAAAATGTTAGGCACTTATCTAAATGGCCCCGGTGGTATCTCAAAGAAAGTTACATAAATCTTTTTGACTCACCATCGAAAATACAGACATTAGATTATGTACTAATTTCATCCAGCGTTGTGCCGGCGTCGAGTTAGGTACGTCGCAGCGTTGAGCGTCGCTTTGCGTTGAAGTGGAGAGGAAGGTATTTAATACGGTACTGCATTGGAACAGATATACGGTAGAAATATTTAGGTGGTGCGGGACGTGACGAAGGGTGTCGACAAGGATATTTATTATGAAGGAAATATTTAGGGGCGGCAAGCGTCGAGAAGTAGAGCGATGGGACGTTGGGCATCAGAATAAATGTAAGGTAGGAAATACTTAGATGGTGTGGAATGTGACAGCGTTCGAGACAGGGAAGTAGGGCGTCTCGATGTTGAGCGTCAGGATGAATATAATGGTAGGAAATACTAAAGTATAAAATGTCTACCTCTTGAACTTGTACTATGTTCTGAAAATTAAATTATTGCACTCATTTCTTCTCTAGACTATACATAGACAACTAGCTTTGTAATTAGGTTCTTTCAGTGTTTGTCAGTGTCAAGAAACCTTGAAAAGAATACCAGGTCAGTAACTGGTCAATAACCTTTCTTATCGAAGAAACTAAAATATAGTTATGAATTTATAATTTTTAAGTTTTGGTAAGTGTTTTAAAAACTAATTGATTTATATAAGAAAAAAAAACGAACTCAAATGTGACTAAGACGTAAAATAAAATAAAAATAACTCAATGCCAGTGTCTTATAATAATATGAGCAACCGTTTCGCCCTTTGGCTAATTTTTTTACGCGAAAATGTTGCGTCCTACCAAAGTAAGTGTGAGGACCAAATTTTATCCAAAATAAAGGAGAATTGATTTTAAAAATAATTTTGGTTTTTAAAAAAAGTAGTGGCGTACTATTTTTTTCTTCAAAATTATTCAGTTCAAACCCCATATGGACCTCACTGGTAAAAATTTAAAAATCTTTTACGTCAAAAGATATTCCTTAATGATTAGAAGTTGTGTACAAAATTTTATAAAAATACCTGGAGTGATAAGAAAATTATGATAAAAGTTATTTTTTCTTAAAACTGTAACACTCTGTAGCTCAAAAATTAAGAGGTTTACGACATATGTTGATATTAACTTTTCTTCTTAATCACCCCATAATTCACACTATTAAGTATCGACACTCAATTTCTACCATTTATTTATAATTAAAAGAACTATCAGTCGCTAATAGAACTTTTTCTACCATTTTCCTAAGAAAAATTTAAAGAGTTTGAAAATTGCGAGAGTTTCTTTATCGCTGCATTTTTAAAGTTTATAAAGAAAAAATTAAAAATGAATTAAAATCGCATAAGATATAAGTTAGACATAATCGTAAACTAACGACATCTAAATAAGGAACTTATTTATTTATTTTTCTCTAATGAATATATATTAAGTAAATTATTACATTATGTATGTATACCGTACAGACACCATACATGGATACGTGGTAATAGATAAGCAAATAATTCTTTAAGTTATTTAAAGTTGAAGTGGGTGTATACTGTAGGTACCAAGAAATACTTTTTTTTAATATGTTCATTATTTAATGCTCTTAACCTTGAAATTCGATCCATAGTTTAATATTTGATTATTGTATTATAAACTTTTCTAAATTCCAATGAATTTTTTTTATAATTACTAGACGAAAATACCTCGATGTTCATCTTCAGATTTGACTGAACAATTATTAATTAATTTCAAGTATCTTTTCCAGGAATAAGTGGATCAGAGGAAAATTTTGTTTTGGATTAAAATACGAGGGGGATTCTAAAATTTAAGATATCAAAGAGAATATTTATATATCTAAACATAATGAATTTGATGTGGTACATGGAGTTGTGAATTTATTTGTCTAGGTAATTATTGCTCAGTTGTACACATTATTTTTTAGTGCAAAATTAGTTTATAGGTATAAAATTCATGTACTTATGTCCGTTGCAATTTATAGTAGAAAATCGTCTCGTTTTAAACATGAAGGACGATTGTGTATTAGCCGGAACAGGGACGGTGCTCCCAAATGGACTTTAAAAATTAATGTTTTCTGTTTGGGAAACAAACATGATAATATTAATATTTCGTAAGAATGTTTGTAAGATTTTTATAGTTTTCCTAAAGACCCTAACCTTAGCAACAAGTGGTTGTATCTTAGTAAGAGGAATGATAAACTTAATATAAAATACCTTTTCCGCAAGATTCGTGCCAAAAATCCCAGAGACCAATTTTACAGCGACAGTAACGCGTAAAGTAAAGATACATGAAATTTGTCATTTTATATTTTTTAATGTTTTTCTGATCCGAATCTTAATAAATATCTTTTGTATAAAACATTTTGTTGTAGCTGTTATAATAAATGCGTTACAGAGAAAATAAGCACTCCCCCCTCCCTAATGAGAGTCAGGCTATGAGTGACGTCATGCGCATGGCAGACGAAAACTGACCACGGGGGCATCCGGCCCTGGGTAGTATTGATGTGGAATTTACCTAATCACTCTAGTTTAGCTTCAAAGTTTATGCGATTTGGTCGAGGGTTCGGTACTATATAGTCAAAATAAGTAGTGAAAATGAGTGAGGTAGTTAATGTTCAACAGTGTTCTTCCGAAATAAATTTGGACAAACAAGAAACAGGAAAACAGAAACGTTGTCACCTTTCCATTGATGCCAAGGAAATAGTTCTAAACGTTTATTCTGGTGAGTAATTATAATAATTATTCCCATAATATGAATCCAGGAAAAAAAGCATAAAAAAAAGCGGGGGAAAAACATTTTGTGCATGTAACAGTATTAGGCTACGGTTACAGTGCAAGCGAATTCGCGCGAACCACAGTTCGTGCGTATACGTCCGAATTCGGATGAACAAGCAAACCGATGTAATGAAATGTTGTTTTGGTTAGTTTTTAGAGAGAACAAACCTAAGAGCTGCCAGTGAATCCTGAAATATGCATTTTATACTTCGCACAACCATTTGCTCTTTTAGTGAAGCAATTCTTGATTAAATTACGTGGCACAAAAGCCACTATACCCACCCTGGGCATTGCAAAGCCCAGATAAAAATGATGGGATTTGTTCAAATTTTGACCGGTAAAACTGTTTAAAACTTTTTTACACTAGACCACATTATAAGTAAAAGCAATCATATTAAGTAAATTCATATACGTACGCACTGCAAACCCCGAACAAAATACAAAAATCGGTTATTTTAGATTAATCGGATATTTTCGATTTTTTAGAGATATTATATTCGATTTTGATTACAATATTATACTGTTTTCAAACACTACAACTATTAACTGACTCGCTGTACTCTAATCAAAAAGAATCGAAAAGAATCGAAAAGAATCGAAAAGAATCGAAAAGAATCGAAAAGAATCGAAAAGAATCGAAAAGAATCGAAAAGAATCGAAAAGAATCGAAAAGAATCGAAAAGAATCGAAAAGAATCGAAAAGAATCGAAAAGAATCGAAAAGAATCGAAAAGAATCGAAAAGAATCGAAAAGAATCGAAAAGAATCGAAAAGAATCGAAAAGAATCGAAAAGAATCGAAAAGAATCGAAAAGAATCGAAAAGAATCGAAAAGAATCGAAAAGAATCGAAAAGAATCGAAAAGAATCGAAAAGAATCGAAAAGAATCGAAAAGAATCGAAAAGAATCGAAAAGAATCGAAAAGAATCGAAAAGAATCGAAAAGAATCGAAAAGAATCGAAAAGAATCGAAAAGAATCGAAAAGAATCGAAAAGAATCGAAAAGAATCGAAAAGAATCGAAAAGAATCGAAAAGAATCGAAAAGAATCGAAAAGAATCGAAAAGAATCGAAAAGAATCGAAAAGAATCGAAAAGAATCGAAAAGAATCGAAAAGAATCGAAAAGAATCGAAAAGAATCGAAAAGAATCGAAAAGAATCGAAAAGAATCGAAAAGAATCGAAAAGAATCGAAAAGAATCGAAAAGAATCGAAAAGAATCGAAAAGAATCGAAAAGAATCGAAAAGAATCGAAAAGAATCGAAAAGAATCGAAAAGAATCGAAAAGAATCGAAAAGAATCGAAAAGAATCGAAAAGAATCGAAAAGAATCGAAAAGAATCGAAAAGAATCGAAAAGAATCGAAAAGAATCGAAAAGAATCGAAAAGAATCGAAAAGAATCGAAAAGAATCGAAAAGAATCGAAAAGAATCGAAAAGAATCGAAAAGAATCGAAAAGAATCGAAAAGAATCGAAAAGAATCGAAAAGAATCGAAAAGAATCGAAAAGAATCGAAAAGAATCGAAAAGAATCGAAAAGAATCGAAAAGAATCGAAAAGAATCGAAAAGAATCGAAAAGAATCGAAAAGAATCGAAAAGAATCGAAAAGAATCGAAAAGAATCGAAAAGAATCGAAAAGAATCGAAAAGAATCGAAAAGAATCGAAAAGAATCGAAAAGAATCGAAAAGAATCGAAAAGAATCGAAAAGAATCGAAAAGAATCGAAAAGAATCGAAAAGAATCGAAAAGAATCGAAAAGAATCGAAAAGAATCGAAAGAATCGAAAAGAATCGAAAAGAATCGAAAAGAATCGAAAAGAATCGAAAAGAATCGAAAAGAATCGAAAAGAATCGAAAAGAATCGAAAAGAATCGAAAAGAATCGAAAAGAATCGAAAAGAATCGAAAAGAATCGAAAAGAATCGAAAAGAATCGAAAAGAATCGAAAAGAATCGAAAAGAATCGAAAAGAATCGAAAAGAATCGAAAAGAATCGAAAAGAATCGAAAAGAAAAGAATCGAAAAGAATCGAAAAGAATCGAAAAGAATCGAATCGAAAAGAATCGAAAAGAATCGAAAAGAATCGAAAAGAATCGAAAAGAATCGAAAAGAATCGAAAAGAATCGAAAAGAATCGAAAAGAATCGAAAAGAATCGAAAAGAATCGAAAAGAATCGAAAAGAATCGAAAAGAATCGAAAAGAATCGAAAAGAATCGAAAAGAATCGAAAAGAATCGAAAAGAATCGAAAAGAATCGAAAAGAATCGAAAAGAATCGAAAAGAATCGAAAAGAATCGAAAAGAATCGAAAAGAATCGAAAAGAATCGAAAAGAATCGAAAAGAATCGAAAAGAATCGAAAAGAATCGAAAAGAATCGAAAAGAATCGAAAAGAATCGAAAAGAATCGAAAAGAATCGAAAAGAATCGAAAAGAATCGAAAAGAATCGAAAAGAATCAAAAAGTTTATATTTTTAAGTTATTTATATGTGATTTTAAAATAATGTGCTCTCATGAAATTTAACTGGGTGTTCACTGCACAAATGAACCAATGGAAAAACCGCCCCTGTTGTCAAGTAAAGATAAATTGTAAAATAAATAAATAGAAATTGTAAATTATAATAGTGCTTAAGTATTATTATAAATAAATTAATTAGTAATAGTTTTTTTTTCTTTAGTGTACGGCTTCAACATCTAAGGTCATTAGCCTAGTGTTCTATGTAGGTTATGGATTGTACTAGTAGTCTAATACTCCATAGTGTAGAAGTATTAGTACTCTAATACTCCTACACCCCTACAGACAGTAACAATTAGTAATAGTGTAAATAAACAAATTAACTATTTTTAAATTAAACCATTATTACATTTCGAAAAAACGAAACAAGTTATAAAAGTAATTTTAAAAAACCGACTTCAAAATCGTGCAGATGGCATCACCAAATTTATAGGGGACCACCCCTGAGGTACTTCCTTACTAACAAAAAAAGAATCATAGAAATCGGACAAGGTGGTAAAGAATTACCGCTGAACATACATAAAAAATGAAGACTTCGAGGATTTTCTAATGGACCCAATTATTAGATTTTGACCAAATTTATATGGGGCTGCCCCTTAAAACAAAAAAAGAATCATTGAAATTGGATACCGTGTTAAAGAATTATCGCTGAACATACATAAAAAAAATATATATTACGACGAATTGAGAACCTCCTCCTTTTTTGAAGTCTATTAAAAATGAGTTTTTGGGAATTTTGGCGCCTTCTACTTTTTGCATTCATCGTCGTAGCGTAGTAACCCAATAAGAAAAATTGTAGAAAATATTGTTAACCATAACTTTTATTTGAAATATTTTCTATTATAACAAACACACAATTTTTAAGAAACATTTATTTACCTATAAAAATTATAACACATAACGAAAAGTTTTTTTTATTGCACTATTTGTGACATTTTTGGTGCCAAGCTTTGTATATTCTCAAAAATCTATCATTCGGCTCTACATCAAAATCCCCTAAACAGAACATCCTGTATGCGCATTCCCCGTAATCTCCGATCCCGTAAAGCTGTCTGACACTCTTCCAATCCTTAAAAAGAAAATCGTAAGACATTCTATACACCTGGATAGCCCTGGTTCTAACCAATCCCAAATTAAGAAAATACTTCTCAAATTCAATAGGAAATTTATCCAAAACTGTAAGCGGATCAGGATTCTCGGCTAGAAACCAAAAAACGTAAGGTCTGGCTACTAGACAGGAAGTTTTATTTAAAAAAATTGTTGCTATTAATAGAGCCCACGGGTCGCTGTATAAACATTCTTCTATCAAATTGTGAGGAGAAGGAGGAGGGAACCATGTTGTTGATACTAATTGTGGTAGATCTGTTTTTCTTTTTTCAATATATTTCTGTTCAAAGTCGGTTATCAGAAAGCTTGAAATAAATTTGGTTTGTTGATTATTGTTGTTTTCATTAATTTCACTTCCGTCTTGTTTTATAGATGGTTCATCAAATTTGTCAACTTCTGTTTGTAAATGATCTTTAATGAAATATTTACTTTCTTTATAAGTATTTTTTTGTTTCATTTTGTTATTATATGTTCCTAAGTAAGTTTTTTGATCAATTTTATATTCTAACCTAATGGTATCACAATTGTTTTCAATTTCAGTATTTGCATTGCATTTTTCTTCAAATTTTCTTAATAGATCTTTATTCTTATTTAAACAATTTGTAAAATTTTCAAAACACCCTTCAGACTCTTCTATTTCTTCGTCTGTAATTCCCAAGAAATCTTTATTAAAACTATTTTCAATTTCATTACTTGCATTGCATTTTTCTTCAGAATTTCTTAATAATTCTTCATTCATATATAAACGATTTGTAACATTTTCAAAACAATCTTCAGACTCTTCTATTTCTTCGTCTGTAAATCTCAAAAAATCTTCTGTAATACATTTATAAAAATTGTCGTTTAGTTGTTTTAAAAATTGGACATTAACACTGATAATTCTGACGTCTTCTGATTCTTCGTAGCATTTTGGGCACATATCGGCTACGAATTTTACGTTATCATAAAAATATCTTGATAATACTAAATTATTTGGTGAAATACGCATTGTTGAGTCTGAAACAAAAGAAAATTATTTTAAATAAAATGTAACACGGTTTCGAAAATATTTCGCGTCTTAATTTGAATACAAATAATTCATCTGACTGTCACGTATGGTTTTTAAACAAAATTTCCGTGAATAATGGAATTATTTTGAGAGGCAAACAGTGAGACGAATTAATGCAGTAATCAATAACAGAAACAAATAAATGTAAAATGATTGTTAACAAATATAAGGGAAAATCTCAAACAATAATTCATGTTTTAATAAAAGTATATATTTAAAATACTAAATGTAAAAGTGTTTGTTTGGGTCTATATTGGATTTTCTACATTTTTTTGGGAAATGGTAGGAAGGGGCAAAATACACTAACAATTCATCTTAGGAAAGCCGTTGTAGAAAATGCTAATGTCACTGCATTAGATAATTAACTTGACATAAGCCTTAATGGCCAAGTTGGTTAAAGCACTCAACTTATTATATAAGCGAAAACCCTGTTTTTTACTAGCAATTTATTTTTATTTTTTCTATTTGGAAAAAGTATGAAAAATTAAAAAATATGATTATTGCTGTTTATTTGTTTTATTTATCATAATAAAATACCTACAGTCTACAGTTAAGCAATCCGTTAATCTTTAAGATATATTGTACTATTATATTCCACGCATTGTTCGAGATGAACATAGGTAGTACCCCTCTTTACCCGCTCTGTGGCCACGTATTTTAAAGTCTAATTACCCTCAAAAGTATTTAGAAAGTTCCAAAATAACTGGTTGTGATAGTCCTTCCCACCTCTGCCCCCGTCCCGTGGTAGTCAGATACACTCTTACGTCATTATTTCTTTTCGTGCATGATTTAATGCCGGGGGATTTAAATAGACCCTCTCTGTATATTATTTACTTTGAAACAGGCTATCTACTGGTTTATATTTATTTATTCGAAAGAAGATAAACTCTATCTAATTATTTGTTTTATTAAAACATTCACCTAACATGAAAAACTGTCGTGATATGAGATATGATGGTCTTTCGTTCGCTGCTGGTGCAGTGTCCACCAGTGTAAATTACAGCACCTTATTTACCTAGTTTACTTCCTCCGTATTCCTTATAAATATTTCGAGTGTAATTCACTCCAGCTAAATAGCTGATGGAGAAAATATCCACCAATGAACACCACATCGCTAAGAGGAAGGTCTAGTGAATTTTACACCAGGCCAAACGAAAGGTATAGTGGCCCTTGGTGTAATTTAATCCTACACCAGCTGGACGAACGAAATAACCAATTATGTCATGTCAATCACTGCAGTGATGTCACAATAATTTTTATGTACTAGATTTTGTGATTTCTATTTGAAGTGACAAAGGTTTTATATCATCTTATGAAGAACAAAAAGGACGACAACAATTTTACACTCAACTGGACACTAGCTACTACACACCAAAGTACTAGATTTAGTACAATAGTAAGATATTGGCAACATAAAGTAGAGGGCACAATACGCTAGTTCGGTGTGATGTCATTTTGGTTCTACTGACATTTAATTCTAACCAAACTTTTAACATTAATAAATTTGACGTTTTTACTGTTTTTAGTTTATTTCTAAATATTGTTTACAGGTCATAAAAAATAATTTAAAGGTATGTAATTGGTAACATCAAATTTTTTATCATATAAATAAACATTTTAATAAAGGAAGTTTTAATCAGTTTAATATAAGCAGTGAACATAGTTTTTATTATTCTTGTAAATTTCGCTAAAAAAAACTTGAAAATTCTATTGATTATTAAATATTTAACTTGCAAAAATAATACACCAAACTCTTTTTCTATAAATTATATTTTTGTAAGGTACAGAAAAATAAATTAAAATTGCTACGTTTAGAAAGTACCTCGTATCATTTTGTGACAAATTACAAAGAAAGTCACAGTTGTTATATATTCATAATATATTTAAAAAATAATGTAACAAATATTTTATAAAGTATAGAGTATATCGATACCTTTTTGCCAGACTATCATAAGTGCCATTTGAACAAATGTCGCTTACGTTGGTTTGGCAAAAAGGTATCGATATGTTATGCTGTTTATTTTAATAAAAAACGTAACAAACACACATACACTCACACAAATGTATAAGTCCCGAATCGAGTAAGTTCCCATCCTGTAAACTGGATCGAAACCTGCTAGGCCCATTCCGTACACCCCCTTGCTAACTCTTCTTAGGGTCATCAAGATCAATAGATTTATATGCCATGCCTTCTAAAAGGGAATGAAGGATGATATACTACAGTTCATCAAATTTCTAGAGGTGTTCGACGCCCAGACAGAGAACGCGCTACGTGTGACTAAGATAGCTATTGTACAGTCTGCTAAACAAGTTATTTTAAATAGTTTTTAATATTTTTGGGTAATTAAATTTTAAAAGTGTAGAATAGTTTAGGGATTAAATTGGTCTGATTGGACTTTCTTAGAACGTTTTTAAAAGCAGCTGAAGATAGTATGTAGAATTGAAAATAATTATTATGCCATAAAAGGTGTTTTGGAATTCCTTCAACCTTTTGAAATTGAGTCAGAAAATATAAATTTTATAGGATAGCGGAAAATACGTATAATTTTTTTGTAGGCCTTTGTAAATCGTGGAAATAGTTTATATTTTATTTCTACCTTATTAAGGAAAATGGTACCTATTATTAATAACGGTTGTTTCTGAAACATTACTAAAATTTTCGAAATTTTGTTTTTCTACAAAATAATAAACTATACTATTTAGAAAAAAATTTATTTCTCTTATAATTTTATAAAAAATAACAGGGGAATATTTACATTTCTTGATCTATTAAACAAAACGATAAATTATCTCGACGAATGACACCATGTTCTAGTACGGAAGCTAGCTTTACATTTTTGTTGGTGGTTTCATGGGTTTCATATCAATTTTTTGTAATTGTAGTTTACACGTACATATACCTCTTAACACTTGTTTGCTTTATTTAAAAAGTGTGTTGTTGTGATTTACGTCGAAATAAGTCAAAAACAACTTGAAACCCCATATAAAATCAAAAAGGAGAAACGGAAAAAAATTGAGCCTGTAAATGAACACAACTCAGAAACAAAAATAGCTATCTAATAATAAAAAAATAAAATTTGATTCTTGTGCAGCTTCATCTATATCATTAACTGTTTTTGGTTTTTTAATGGTTTTTCTTGGTGATGAAAATTCCGATATCTCACGGTTATCGATTCTTTTTTTCTCTCCAGAAATGCGGACGACAGTGTTTTTAGATACTCCTGTGGCTGCAGCAACACGATCATTTACATTTGGGTACTAGGTGGACCTTCTCCAACTAGTCGTCTAATCTATTCGATCTGCTCTGCAGCAGGAGGTACTTTTCAAACAGCAAATAATAATAATAATAATAACAAATAATATTTAAAGATAAATATATTTTTGGAATTTTTTTTATCGTTGTCCCTTACCAGGGTATACTCGTTTTCCATACTTCCTTAATTATAGATTACATTAAATGGTATTGAAGGTGAATTAAAGTTTCCTTCTCTTCTCATAAACTCTATAACATTGGCTATTATTTCGCGAGATTGACTGTTAATCACGCGGCCTCTTAATTTGCTATTAAACTCCATACTTAGGTTCTATTAAACTGTAATGAGCAAAAAACACAAACGAAAATAAAAGAAATGTTTTAGCGAAATTTACATCTGACATTTACGTCTGAATGAAATAGTGAAATACTTGATGCGCAGAGTGTACTTTCATTGCGTAAATCCGTCGAGATGCCTGTCAGTAGTGCTTTCTCTGTCTAGCCGTCGAAAGCCTCTAGAAATTTGATGAACTGTATCATCATTTAAGCAGGACGTTGCTGAAGGCTTACCCCTGTTATGTGGTCTGTTTGTGTATCTTGTGTGTGCATTCCTGTTGTGTCCCCAATCATGCAAAAGTTTTCCTAATCTCCTAATTTGGTGACTAGGTGGACCTTCTCCAACTAGTCGTCTAATCTATTCGATCTGCTCTGCAGCAGGAGGTACTTTTCAAACATAGCAAATAATAATAATATTAATAATAATAACAAATAATATTTAAAGATAAATACATTTTTGTAATTTTTTTTGTCGTTGTCCCTTACCAGGGTATACTCGTTTTCCATACTTCCTTAATTATAGATTACCTTAAGATGTTTGAATGAATATAACATTTTACCCATGAAAAATTTAATTTCGAATTTAACGCTTTTTCAATTTTATTTGAAACAATTGGTATATTACAATTTATTATCAAGGAAATCTTCTAATGAAGTTATAGCAGATCCTAACACTACTGGTTGTTCTGCAGGATAAATTAACTATTCTTGAGATTTATCTCTCTCTAAAATCCAAAACCAACTTTTTTCGTTTAAATGACTCTACAATCTTCTAATAGCCACTAGAGTGGCTATTAGAGGTAGGTGTATGTAAGAAATAGCTAGTCTCTAATAATTTCAAAAGTTCTTTGCCAATACTACATGTGCAGAGATTTTTTACTCAGCAAACATTTGATTTCTTTTCTAGTAGGTGAGAACTTTGTGCTGCCATTAAAGCTGTTGAGACATTCGTCTACCTACTTAATGAACAAAAGTAGCTGTAACAATGGATCTCTGTTCCAATTCACCTAAAATAATTATAGCCATTTTGTAATATATTATTAAATACACACATTATACAGTAAATTTTGAGTGAGAAAAGTTATACTATTTACAAAAAATAAAAATAAACTTTATGCTTCTGACAAAATTGTTGCACTTTAACATTGAACGAATTAAATTTAACCAATAAATAACAAGGAAAATTATAATTTTGTTAATGGGATTAAACTTTTAAACTTTGTTTAATCTCTTGGCATTAAAAGTAACACTTCAGTACCTAAAATCAAAGATTAAAAAAATAACTATCTTTAAAAGTCACTTTCTTCACTATAACTACTGGCATCATTATCATTGTCTTTTCTGAGGTTTATTGTTATAAGTTTTCCGTTGCTATGTCCACGTTCCAAAATGAATTTTCCAGCTTCCGCCTTCAAAAACAAATTTCGCACATCAGGTAATTTAAATTTTGTGACCAAATCAATTTAAATGGGACATGACTCTGCGTGGTAAAGAGGCAATCTGAGAATTTCCATTAATTTTTCTCTGGTCATCTAGTCTATAACAATATATTTTTTAAGATAATGCTTTGTCCACTAGGTTGTTTACGCGTACTTGCGCTTACAATATATTCTAATGTACTCACCATTCTTATATAACTGTAAAATTATAATATACAAAATTCCGAATCAATTAAAATATATACAATACAGCTATGAATAAATAAAGTCTGACTTATCTGTCAAAAGTAAAAGTTTATTACAGTAAAAATCATGGAAACATGATTAAATCTAAACGAAAACTTTTATTAGGCCGATAAGATGTATTAAAATTTTTATTACAAATAAGCATTGAAAAATTAGGTATAAATAAAATGTCTACCTCTTGAATCTGTACTACGTTCTGCAAATTAAATTACTGCACTCCTTTCCTCTCTAGACTATAATAACTAGTAAGCATGATTGCTACACTAATGCTGTAAAATCTAGAAGGCAAGATTCTTATGTTTTGTCATTGCTTTTATACTGTGATTGTAAATTAATGAGCTGCCATCTGTCACATTTTATTAATTATTAAAAACAACTTTTGATATCTGTTCTTTCGATAATCACATAAATTAAAGCACTAGGCATGTTATCAAATTACCGATTATCGATAGTCTCGATATCATTCGTTATATTATATATTATAATATGTAAATGTATTAATTGTTATTTAATCAATTCCTAATGTTTAATTCTTAATAGATTTTTGGGAAACACAAAAATTATACAATTTGAAAGAAAATCATCAAATCAACAAATCCACATAAAATGTAAAAAAATTCCGAATGGGAACAAAAACCATAGGCGGCTCTTAGTCAAGGTAATATTAATAAAACTTTTAAAAGTAAAATAAAATTAAGAATTACCACAGGAGTTCAATTCTTGAAATATTTCGAGTAGCTTGCATACCATATGAATTATTAGAAATATTTTTACCTTAAATAAAACAACAAATTACAAAAAATATAAGAAATTTGTTATAAATAAAAATTTCCTAGGTTTATTCGGTCATATTTTTATTTTAGCACAGCACTACATACAGGGTGTCCCAATAGTGTGTGGAAGTTGATATATCCTATATTATAAAAAATATCAAACAATGTTATTTACAAAAGTTGTAGATAATATTAATCTGCACATTTCAAAATTATTTTCGATTATACAGAGTGAACCATAACTTCAGAATTGATCAAACCTATGTCTTTTCAAATGAACCATCCTGTATTTAATTGTAAATTTGAATTCCCCTGACTTTCCCCTTCAAGAAAATACCAACATGTATGAGGTTATACTGGGTATTTTGGAAGTTTAAACCAATTTTATATGAAAATCGTACTAGGTTCAACCCTCTGTATATTTCAAAAGAAACAATCGAACATCAAAAATTTTTGATGAATGATTTTTAATGATAGTCTACTTTTATAAGAATATACTAATTTTTTCCTAGCGCAACAGTCGTGTACAGGGTGAGTCAAAACTCAGATACATGATTTTCTCAATTTTTTTAAATTTAACACCCTATATTTCATATCACTACTAAAAAGTACTGTAATTATACCTTCGTTTGAGTTAAATATTCCCTATCTCTAAACAAAACAGTTTAGCGAGATTCTTAGATGAAATGTTAAAAAGGGTTAATTATAACTAAATTCACAATGTAATTTGATTTAAATTCCTGTTAAAATATACTGTTTAATCAGTTTATATTTTTAAGGTACCTAGCTACAATTTATTATCAACTGAATTTACTTTCTTTACTTTTTAGGTTAGGTTCACCCTGTATTTCATATCTTTACTATAAGTACTTTAATTATACGTTCGTTTGTCCCTATCCCTAAACACAACAGTTTAGAAGATATTTTATATTTGAATGAAAAAAATATGAGCCAAAAATAAGTTATTTTAATTTTTTTAGAATGCAACATTAGTATATTTAAAATGAAAAAAAAATCTATTTTAAAAGCTGCTCAAAGTGACTCCCTCCAACTGCAATACAATGTTGTAATCTAGCTTCAAATAATCTTTGAACGTTTTTCAAACATTGTACATCTATGCTCGCGAACACTTGTCTTATTCTTTCCTTCATTTCCTCGCTAGTTATTGGACTAGTTTTATAAACCTCGTTTTTTACGAAACCCACAAAAAAATCTACTTTAGTGAGGTCAGGGGACCTGGGAGGCCACATAACTGGACCATCTCTTCCAATCCACCTGTTTTCAAAATAATCGTGTAATATCCACATTCGGCGTCTTATATTTAGTGGAACATTTTCCAATAGTAGTGGTAGATGGTTCTGCAGAAAGTCTAAGTAGACCTCGGCAGTTACACGACCATGAAAGAAATGTGGTCCTATGACATAGTCCCCTAATATACCACCCCAAACGTTAATAGACCATCGTGTTTGGCTATGTGTCATTAACTCATAAGGATTGGTGGTGGAATAGTAATAAAAATTGTGTCTAATGACGAAACCTTTTTTTGTTTTTGTGAAATGTTGATTCATCCCCAAAAACTACACAATCAAAAAAATTATTTTCATTATTATTGCCCATTCACAAAGAGCTATTCTTTTTTGAAAATCGTTTTCAAGAAGCTCCTGATGACGTTGGATATGGTATGGATGTACTTTATTTTTTAATAATATCCTATTGACAGATGATTTACTTATTCCCGTTTCATTTTCCATGATGCGTGTAGGTACTGGTGTTTGGATTTTCGGTAACACTAAGTAGAATACTGAGTTCATTTTGTTCATTTAAAGTTCGTTTTTCTCTATCATTTTTTTGATATGCTACATTACCTGTACGTTTGAATCTTTCCAACAGATTTTTAAAATTTTCTTTACGAGGTTGTCGGCGATCAGGATATTTTTGCTTATAAATTCTAGTTGCCAACAAGCAATTTTCATCACTAGCCCCTATAGCACTAAAATCATATCAGTCAATTCATTCGTTTCAAAATTCATTTTTAAATTAGTCAAATCAATAAATTTAAATACTTGTGAACACCAAACGTAATTATATTTTTTTATTTAAACAATTCGGAACTGTCAAATTATTCTTTTGACATCAATTTCAAAGCCCACTTGAATTTGAAGTTCTGTTAGTGTTTTCATTGCATTTTATATAAAAAGTTGTGAAGGTCCCAAAAAATAAATTCAGTTGATAAAAAATTGTACTAGTTACCTTAAAAATATAAACTGATTAACTAGTAACTAGTATGTAATATTTAACAGGAGTTTAAATCAAATTACATTGTGAATTTAGTTATAATTAACCCTGTTGTGTTTAGGGATAGGCAATATTTAACTCAAACGAACGTATAATTAGAGTACTTTTTAGTAGTGATATGAAATATAGGGTGTTAAATTAAAAAAAAATAAGAAAATCATGTATCTGAGTTTTGACTCACCCTGTACACGTCTGTTGCGCTAGGAAAAAAATAGTATATTCTTATAAAAGTAGACTATCATTAAAAATGATTCATCAAAAAATTTTGATGTTCGATTGTTTCTTTTGAAATATACAGAGGGTTGAACCTAGTACGATTTTCATATAAAATTGGTTTAAACTTCCAAAATACCCAGTATAACCTCATACATGTTGGTATTTTCTTGAAGGGCAAAGTCAGGGGAATTCAAATTTACAATTAAGTACAGGGTGGTTCATTTAAAAAAACATAGGTTTGATCAATTCTGAAGTTATGGTTCATTCTGTATAATCGAAAATAATTTTGAAATGTGCAGATTAATATTAACTACAACTTTTGTAAATAACATTGATATTTTCTATAATATAGGATATATCAAACTTCCACACATTTTTGGGACACCCTGTATGTTTCGGGAACATTTTTTCCATCTTCGGGTGCAATCAAAATTTAATAAAAGAAATTTGGTTTATTTCTTAGTTTTACAACATAACACACCAATAAATTATTAATTTACTAATATAATCAAATAAATACATACTTAACAAGTCAGTCAAAAAGTTTAGAAAAACTATGCTTTTCTTGCCTTTTTTAATGCAAATTCTGTTAAAATATCCAATACATCTAAATCTTCCCAAATGTCCTTTTCAATACTAATAATAGACAAGTCTGAAAGTCTTTCCTGTTCCATTATTGATCTCAAATAGTTTTTTATTATTTTAAGTTTTGAAAAACTTCTTTCCCCGCTAGTCACAGTTTTACAGGCAATTTTAAAACATTGGTATGGTTATTACCAAAGATGAGGTTATTTGTAAATAAGTATTGAATTACATTTAAAGCGTTAATTTTAGGGGAAATATAAGGTACAACGTTGTTGATTTCCTCACATAAATCTGCAGCTATAATATCCTTTTTATTTTTAGATGGATCATGTAACATACTTTCCACAGATTTACATTTTTTAACCTATTTGACTTATCTTTTTTAAGGAAAGGTTGTTGAGAAAATTGAAAACTGTGTGATGTTACTTTATTTGTTCGAACCTTCCTTCTAGTTTTGACAATGCAGTGTCCAATAGGACAAAGTAAAAATTCATTTTGAAATAAACGTTTTTTTGCCCGGGGTCTAATAATATTAATCGGAGGAAATGAAATGTGGCAATCGATATTTTCTGCAATATTTTTTGCCTCTTCTAAAATATATCTAAAACCCTTATCTGGCCTAATATTACATAAATATGTTTTGGTTTGGTCTAATAATAAAATAATATTTAATAGCATAGCATCCGATTCTTGCATGGCTTTACTTAAGATATTAATTTTGGTTAACACATTTTACGTATAAAGGGAACTAGTCCAGGACATGTTTCCTTTATACAGTAAACCTATGCCGCGCAGTCGCAAAAGTGTAGTTTTGATGAGCTTTTGGTATATTAAAAAGAAGTTTAAGCAGTCTTGATCGCATCTTTACTCCTATGGAATATGTCTCGTTAATAGCAAATACCAAGAGAAGCAAACCATCTTTTTTGGTAAAAGTAATAAACACAGAAGACGTGTTAGACTTTAAGTCATAGTGGCCTCTATATTTTAAAAAAACTTTCAAAGAAATTACCAAAGGAAAACTTTAGCTTATCCAAGTACAAACACTTATCAAAATGATGCTTCTGGTTATGTACTGATTTTATTGACGGCCTTACTGTCTCCAAGTTTCTTTTGTCAAAAAATACTGCTAAACCACCATACCCAATAAAAAGGGCTTATGAAGATAAAGTTCCAATTAAAGCTAAAAAAACTTGAACAAGTTGCAAAAGTCATTAAGTATATTCTTGATCAGCATAAGTGGTTTTTGAACAGTTTAATCAGTGGCCATCGACCAATAATAACTACGATTCTGAATAGCGTTCTTAACCAAAAGGGCTTCAGATTACTTTTTCTTGTAAGTGTTGATAAGAAATAATTATTTTTGAACATACAGTGTATTTTTTATCTACCAATAAAATAAACAATTATCACTTTATTGTAACTATTATTCTACTTATTTAACCGAGGGTGAAGGTCATTTAACACCTAAATTTAGTTGCAATAAACGTAACTTTTCGTAATTTAAAGGTCTGTTCCAACACGCGCCAAAACGATAATATTTTGGTACAAATCATGCGCCGCATATAATTTTTGTGTAGAGCGCGTAATTTGTACCGTAATATTACCGTTTTCTCACTTGTTGGAACAAACCTTAAATTTCTACTTCAAAGAGCTTTCTTTTGGAGATTCAATTTTCCGAAGAAACAATTATTACGGGCCACAAGAAGGCGAACATTTTGGACAATATTTGGAGATAATAACACCGTTTACCTGCCCGTAGAACCGACTATGAGTGCACATTAAAAATAAATTTGTGTTACATATTAAAAATCGTTTAAGTACTTCCTTTATGCGAAGGTAATTTTTAAATAATTTAGGATTCAAATGACAAGTGTACAACACATTTTGTGCGTAGTGTATAAATTTTGTGCAATTCTATAGTTTCAAAAGTAAACATGAAAGTAGGTAAGTATAAAATTGAAATAAAAAAAATTTTAAGTAAAAATGTATGTGGGATATCATAGCAGCACAAGCAAGGGTGGCTCCAAGCTAGGGTTACCATAAAAAATTCAATTTCCTGACATTCCTAATAAAAATTCCGAACATTCCTTTAAAAATTCGGACAAAAATATTAAATTCCAACTTATGACATAATTATTAAATGTTTTATTAAAAAACTAACAATTTAAAAACCTATCTATATGTCGTAGCCAAATTGTAAAACCCGCTGTTTTATAAAATGACTGGACATTTTACGAAAGGCGGCTCGATTGTCAAATTGTCGTTTAACATTGATTATTTTCCTATCTGGCTAGACCTTAGATAAATTTTATCTAAGGGCTAGACCCATTGCAAAGTGTTTTATAAAATAACGGTCAACACGCGGCCAGATTGGCAAATGTTTAAGATTATCTGCTTGACATTCTGGCGGGTGAAATGTTTGTAAAACACGAATTTTATTTAAAAGTTAGAACAATCAAAAATTTTTATTATGGGTTTAAAGGGTCACCATGTGAATTAAAACATATACTACTTAAGTTGGAAAACTTTTTTATTATTGGTTTTGTGAAAAAAATTATTCCAGATAAAAAGTACTGCATGGTCCAAAACTTAAAATGCAACCATCAGATATCAATTTTTTTAAGCTGTATACTAGGTTTGCCAAAAATATGAATTTTACTCAAGAGTAAAGTACCTGTATATGCAATATACAATTTTAAGACGAAGATGAATTTAAATATAATAACGTAAATGCGTGGTCATTATTTTATTTTAAACAATTGAATGACCCCCCTTTCAATTAGCCTGACTTAAAAATATTTATTTCGAAGAATTTGTCTGTTATATAATAATCGCTATTATTAAATAAATTGTTATTTAATAGAATAGACGTTGTTTATTTAGAAAAATTCATACTTATAATAATAAATGTTGACTATAAAAAATCAATGTGGAAATAAGTAAAACCCAATGCGATTCCAGTGAAAATTAAAAACTAAAGCAATTAATTTTAGTAATTTATGAATTCTGCGAACAGTGGCATTGTATGTTAAGTGTGACTAAATATATATGTTTACCTCAGGCTATGGATATGTTCTTAATAGTTATGTAATAATTGAAAATTATGATCAATGTGGATTTGAAATACTTTTGGCTATAAAAGAATTTACTGCGGTATTGTGGTGAATACTTTTTTCTCCAGTCTACAGGGTGTCCCATTACTACTTAGTTGCTCTATATTTCAATTTGTGTTATAGAGATGCGAACAAGTTTGAAAAGTTATATGGACTTTAAAAATATTTTTGGATATACAGTGTTACACTTGTGCGTGGAAAATAAAAATATGGGACTGTATTTTTCATTGTTTTAGAGGACATGTCAAATTTATGTGACGTCAACTTTAGCGTACCATCGACATCTTGAGACGTGTACTTGTTAACATTTTTGTTGTAAGCGTATATCACTTTATTTATAAGTATGAAAAATGATTTTTTTGACGACACAGTTAAAAATCTGTTTATTTAAACTAATGGTACATTACAGTATAACATTCAAAGAATATTGTATCATATTTTCATGTAGAAATATTAAAAAATAGGGAAATGGTAGCAATTATTCGGAAGCGTCCCGGAAAAAAGTAGAATTGCGGTGCCCCTCTTAACTTGGTGCTGGATCATTAGAAATAAAAAATCAAAGTTCTCTCGTTAGATAATCGTTTTCCCCAGGTAACGCTGGGAGGGTTTTTCGAAATTTCAATTTTTTACTTTTTAGGAACACTTTGAAGTAAAAAACCGCGATTTTTGCGAAAAAACTAGGCTGATTTATTATAAAATAAAAAAGTATTAACAAATTTGAAAAAAACTCCCCAGAGTTACCTTGTAAATTATGTACAGAAATAGTGTTCAAAATTTTAAAAGGATAGGTGCAGTAGTTTTGAAGTTATGAGGGGCACCGACTTTGGAAACATGAGTTGTGGGAAAAACGTTTTAAAGTTTTGAACACTAAAAAATTTGGAATAAAACGTTCATAGGCGAGTTTTATCGGCTTATCTAACACTGAAACATCGATGCCAGGTCCATGAAGGATATTGCTATCATTCATGATGTCTAAAGCATCTTTTTGCTCCTGTCTACGACGAATCCTCATTCATAAGCGCTTGATCCACTATTCCTATGTCTTGCATGTAGGTTAGTAAAGCAAAAGAACATGCCAGGCCAATGCTACCCTAAATTATATACAATACAGACATAAACACTATAAAGAAAGCTAGGAGATAAGGTTAAGGATCATATAGTGAGCGAAACAGCTGCCAGGCAAGGGCGGCTCCGAGACGAATTTTAGGTGGGGGCTATTGCCTTTAGCCATTCTCTTTTTAGCATATTTTTTTTAATAAAAGGCTCATAAATTGTAAGAATTTTCATGGGGGTCATGGCCCTCATAGCCCCCTCCCCTGGAGCCGCCCTCGCTGCCAGGTAACAATAGCGCCGGGCCGGCCAGGTATATTCTGATGCTCTGAGTCATGTATGAGGCGCGGTTACTCAAACCGCTGTATCTTCGTTAGTTTTGCTTCGATTCATCTCAAATTTTCACACAATATTCTTGAAAGGTTTTCCATTCACAAAATAAAATATTAAAAAAATGCAAAAAAAAAGTTTAAAAACTTTACTCCCTCTATAACACTAGTTCTTTTCTTTGTATTTAGACCTGATGATGGCCTAAGGCCGAAATCGGTTGTCGTTTAATAAATAAAGTGTATTTATGATGACTACATTAGAGCAGTTGGGTACCCTTCTTCAGTTAATATATTTTTGTTCTCAATATTTTCTCCTCCCTTTGTGACACCACTGGCCAGATCTATTTTTGAAATTGAGCAGAGAGAAATATTGTAAAAATTGATATTCTTGAAATCGAATTCACCAAAATTGGTGGTGAATTTTCTCCCAAAACTTTCTCCTACTTTTAGCTAGAGAAAATGAAAATAACGAGAGAATTCAATTCACAAGCATGCGTAGTGCATCTCTGCGGTGCGTATCGGAATTTAAATTATTAAAATCAAAATATAACCATAACCTCATTTATGTTGTTAGATGTATCTTTATATATTTGCTTTTTATACCGTCAGATAGTGACAGGTTTAGGTGTCCCATTTTCGCATGCAAGCTTCGAAGAGGGTTAAAAAGTACATCGAATTTAAGTAGAATGAAAGGAAATTTACGAGTGGCTCCTGGGAATAACACAGAAAATTCGATTTACCCTAACAAAAATGAAAGGTTATTTGTTGCCCATATTTCTACGCAAGCCGTTTTCACTATATGATTAATTAATAGAACTAGGCTTCTGAAAACCAAAGGCTTTAATTTTGCAAGTGGCTAAAGGGTTAAAATAAGGGAGTAATCTTCTAGGAAAAAATCGAGATTTTACCCGATTTTTCCACACAAGCCCATTGAATGTATGAAAAAGTACATCGGCACTAGTCTGAAAAACATATTTGGGTTCGGAAAATTTTTCTGATAAGGAAAATCGCATTTTCCATGTGTTATCCCCAAGAGCCATTAGTAAATTTTCTTTTATTCTACTCAGCATCGATGTACTTTTCAACCCTCTTCGAATCTTGTATGCGAAAATGGGGCACCTAAATCGGTCACTATCTGACGGTCTATTTATCTTATTTTTAAAATGGATTTATTCTGTAAGATATAAAAATGAATCTATGCCTAAAATACTATAAACATTAAGAACCCACAATAAAATAAAATAAACTAAAGTGTTTGACAAAATGACAAAAACATCAAGCAACTGTTTTAATTATAAAAAATAGTATCAGAAAGCTATCCCCATACACTTTAATTATTTGAACTCATGTTTTTAAAATAATTTTAATCATTAGGAAGATGGTTGTAGTTTTGAGCCTAAGTCCATTTAGAAGGGGTTTCAAACTTTTATTTGTCAAAAGATTCGAATTTCTAGTTTGAAAATTGTAAAAAAATACTATTTACAATTTATATTATGCATTTTAGAATGTTTATACATAAAAAATTTAAGAATCCGTTGTTAATTTTATTGTAAGGTTTGTTTTGGTTCAAACAAAATCGTCAATTCCAATTCTCAAATACAGTTGACGAATTAATTATTTAAGAACACGTCGCGAGGTTATAACAGCCTCTTAGCTGATCTAGTGTAATTCAGTGATTCTGAACTAGTTTCCGAAAAAACCAAAACAAGTGGGAACTGACATTTTAGATATGGCAACCCTTTGAGCCTGTTCTCATTGACATGTTTATTTAATTTCCAAACAATAAAAAAATGACAAGTGTCAGGATGTTTTGATTGATGGTCGAGGCGTTGTCCCATTCGTTGTCCATTTAATGCACATAGTCGATTTTTTCTATAAAGAAGAAAATATTCGTGAGTGTCTATGAACATTACTTTAGTAATTATTTATTATTTCAAATATTATTTACAATCTCAACAATTATTTATTATCTCAACAATTATTTATTATCTTAACGATTATTCGAACAATCACCAAGTTCAAAGGGAATTCGACACGCAATGTACTTATTACTGTTCTGTCTTTTTTATTATCAAGGCATAGTAACTAGGAGTATGAAATGTGGTCACGAAGGGATATAACACGCGACATGACCCCTGTCTAGTTACTACCCTTTTGGCGTTAAGGGATTCGACACGCAATACGCCTCACATTTCTACTAGTGCTGATCTGTGCAATGAGTATGAAGGGATTAAACGCGCAACATACTCGCTCCACATACTAGTGCTTGACCCCGAAGGTCGAATTCAGAGCAGTGCAATGAACAAAAAGGATTAAACGCGCGATTGTACGCTCCAGATATCATTTTGATGTGCGCACGAATAATTATTAAATTAGTATTTAAAACAGTTATCTTTGTAATCTAATCAACAATTAAATATCAATAAATATTAAAAGGCATTTATCTAAAACTTAAATACTAAAGAAAGAGGAGACTCAGTGATAAATCTCACCTGCAAATCCTATCACCCACAATTCACAATAAATCAAGCTTTTCACAAACTGCACCTACAACCACCGAACAGTATCTTTCTGAAACATTAAAATAACAGAATGCCTCTATTTAATTTCAAGTAACCTAAAACATTCGAAATCCACCATGGGTAATAATCATAAATCAGCGCCTTTATTGTGATCATTTAAAATGCGGATCGAAAACGTTGACAAAATAATATCGACAACTATCTGTGCGCTGAAGCATCTTCTTATATTACCTTTTCCTAATACCAAAACATATCGAGAAACGAATTTAAAGAAAATCAAATAGTACAGGGTCTTAATTTGTATAAATAAAATGATATTTTCAGAAGTGGTGTAGATCAGTGTTATACTTTCGATGCGATTATAAAAAAGTAGGAATATTTAAACCAAAAAACTCACATATACTTTATTAATTGATAGTTATAGATGATATATATTGGAAATTCGAAATAATAGTTATGACGTAGCGGTGTTCCTCTTATTGTAATCAAACCCTACCTACTTAAATAATTGTTTAAGAAATAATAATTTTGGATTATGTAATGGTTCAAATTTAGGATTCACCGATTTTTATAAGTTTTATAGATGTATGAAAATCAATAAATTAAATTATAAGATGGTCTTTTGTATTATGAATATTGGTTAAGAACACAAGGATGTGGTTGTTGTGGTTGTATGTGATATTTCTCAGTAAGGAAATAATGTTTAAACAAACCATTGTAAATACCGTCTTTAATTATTAAAGTGTTAAGTATCCTGGTTTTTAATAATATGTTAGTGAATATGTAATTAATAAACAAATCAAAATTTCTTGAAATTTAGTTTTAAGAGTGTTATATACAGTGTGTCTACTTAAGTTGGAACCATATGAAAAACTTTTTTTTGGTTTTTTGAAAAAATTTATTCCTGAAAAAAAGTTCTGCATGATCCAAAACTTAAAATACAACCATTAGATATCAATTTTTTAAGACGTATATACGAGGTTCGTCAAAAAATATGATTTTTGATAAAGAGTAAAGTACCTTTATTTTTGACAAACCTCTTACACGACTGATAAAATTTGATATCCGATGGTTGTATTTTAGGTTTTACACCATGCTGGACTTTTTATGAAGAATAACTTTTTTTCCTAATATTAATTTAAATAGTAATAAGCATGGACATTGCTTTCCTATCTAATTCAAGCCAATCACCCTTCTCCTTGGAATCATTTCAGTCAAGCCTTTGGCACGTAAAATTACCTGAACATGATATTTCCATAGTTTGAAATTAGCACCAATCAAACGATGGACAACACTACTATCTTCTGGATCATCCATTATCAAATTTGTGCGTCTACTAGGAGTATGTACTTCTTTAATGAGAAAAAAGGTACGGAGACCTCTTTCTCAAAAAAATTTAACAGATTTTTATGGCAATGGAACAATTACCTGGGCCCATAACCTATTAAAATATGCTTTTGAAATTATTTATTGGGGGATACAAAATATACAACATAAAATAATATAACTGACGTTGATTATTTTAATCTGACATATAAACATCAAATCAATAGTAACGCCTACATAAACTAAAGTAAGTCTAAGTGAACAGCGTATATCTTAACAGAATAATTACAAATTGATTTGATTCAGACTTAAATAATATGAAATTTCTCCAAATTTCCATTAAATGTGGAAATGCCAGAAAAAATGTATTTCAAAATAATTCTATTTAAAATTAACAGACTATTATTTAATATAGGCGCCTAATAATTGTCGGCTGTCTCTTTAGCTTTACAAGTAATTAGATAGACGTTTGAGGGATTAGGTATTATTACTGGGAAATTGGTCTCTTATTTATTTAAAGAAAATATGAATTTAGTAAACATTTAAGAAAGCGTGAAGCATTACACGATTCTTGAGCTTCCAAGTTTATTCATTTACATATTATCTTATTGTAAAGAATGATTTTCGATTTAGGTTTTTCTTGTAGTATTTATCTTTTGTTTTTTAATATTATTAATTAATAAGTAATTAAAATATTTCGTGGTTATGGTAAGTACTTTAAAACAATTACATTATGATAGATATGATTAGTTATGCTAGAGATATAGGAAATAACGGATAAACTGGGTATTTTCGAGAACTATTTGTTTTATTAAGATGCTGTGGTTTTATTTTATATTAAGTAAGTCAAGTGGAGATACTAATAATGTAATAAGTATAAAATAAAAATGACTATTCTCAAAACCTCCGTAAAATATATCAAAAATAATTACATATAAATAATTTCATGAAAGAAAATTAATGAATTTTCTATTATTTTTCTACATATATATAATAATAATGATCACCAGTAATAATTCACATTAATAACTTTATAAAGGAGAATTATATAACACAATTTGCTTGTGTTTTCAATAATTAGCAATAATATTTAATTGATCATATTATTATATCTACATATGCAAGGCTAGGTTCAATTTATTTTATTAAAATTGTACCGACAAATTATTAACGAGGAGCTCCCATGGTAAAGTGTTATCGATCGAATACACTAAAAATATAATAAAAATATAGTAAAAATATTTGTAAAAATATAGTAAAAATATAGTAAAAATATAGTAAAAATATAGTAAAAAATATAGTAAAAATATAGTAAAAATATAGTAAAAATATAGTAAAAATATAGTAAAAATTAATATAGTAAAAATATAGTAAAAATATAGTAAAAATATAGTAAAAATATAGTAAAAATATAGTAAAAATATAGTGAAAATATAGTGAAAATATAGTAAAAATATAGTAAAAATATAGTAAAAATTATAGTAAAAAATATAGTAAAAATATAGTAAAAATATATTAAAAATATAGTAAAAATATAGTAAAAAATATAGTAAAAAATATAGTAAAAATATAGTAAAAATATATTAAAAATATAGTAAAAATATAGTAAAAATATAGTTAAAATATAGTAAAAATATAGTAAAAATATAGTAAAAATATAGTAAAAATATAGTAAAAATATAGTAAAAATATAGTAAAAATATAGTAAAAATATAGTAAAAATATAGTAAAAATATAGTAAAAATATAGTAAAAATTATAGTAAAAAATATAGTTAAAAATATAGTAAAAAATATAGTAAAAATATAGTAAAAATATAGTAAAAATATAGTAAAAATATAGTAAAAATATAGTAAAAATATAGTAAAAATATAGTAAAAATATAGTAAAAATATAGTAAAAAATATAGTAAAAATATAGTAAAAATATAGTAAAAATATAGTAAAAAATATAGTAAAAATATAGTAAAAATATAGTAAAAATATAGTAAAAATATAGTAAAAATATAGTAAAAATATAGTAAAAATATAGTAAAAATATAGTAAAAATATAGTAAAAATAATAGTAAAAATATAGTAATAAATATAGTAAAAATATAGTAAAATATAGTAAAATATAGTAAAAATTATAGTAAAAATATAGTAAAAAATATAGTAAAAATATAGTAAAAATATAGTAAAAATATAGTAAAAAATATAGTAAAAATATAGTAAAAATATAGTAAAAATATAGTAAAAATTATAGTAAAAATATAGTAAAAATATAGTAAAAATATAGTAAAAATATAGTAAAAATATAGTAAAAATATAGTAAAAATATAGTTAAAAATATAGTAAAAATATAGTAAAAATATAGTAAAAATATAGTAAAAATATAGTAAAAATATAGTAAAAATATAGTAAAAATATAGTAAAAAATAAATATAGTAAAAATATAGTAAAAATATAGTAAAAATATAGTAAAAATATAGTAAAAATATAGTAAAAATATAGTAAAAATATAGTAAAAATATAGTAAAAATATAGTAAAAATATAGTAAAAATATAGTAAAAATATAGTAAAAATATAGTTAAAAATATAGTAAAAATATAGTAAAAATATAGTAAAAATATAGTAAAAATATAGTAAAAATATAGTAAAAATATAGTAAAAATATAGTAAAAATATAGTCAAAAATATAGTAAAAATATAGTAAAAATATAGTAAAAAATATAGTAAAAATAAATATAGTAAAAATATAGTAAAAATATAGTAAAAATATAGTAAAAATATAGTAAAAATATAGTAAAAATATAGTAAAAATATAGTAAAAATATAGTAAAAATATAGTAAAATATAGTAAAAATATAGTAAAAATATAGTAAAAATATAGTAAAAATATACTAAAAAATCATCAAATTCGACCGAAAGCCGTTATAAGGAAACTGTTGATTTCTTGTATCAAAATATAAACAATAAATAATGTATCAGTATTTTCAATGGTTTTTAATCAAGCCAATTTTATGTTGTTTCAGAAATGGACCAATCTACTCAAGTAAACTTCCCCATAGTTCCTAGATTCGACAAAAAAATATGGAGGCACAACACATCGGCAGATCTGTTTTCGTCGCTTCCCAGTCAGAGAAATTTAACACCTACTAACTCTTGGGTAAGTCAAATTGTAAACAATATACCTATCTTTCCATAAAAAGTTAGTTTTTATAAAATGCCTTATACAGATCATTTAAAAATTAATAATATATGCATCTTGATCTAGACCTATTATATAGACCAGTGGTCCCCAATCGATGGTCCGTTAGATCTTCATCTGTTGAATTAAACTATCTTTAAAATAATTATCACAACTTTGGTTTATATGTGGCAAATTAATTGTAATTTTAAATTCGAAGAAAAAACAGAGTTTTTTTTTGTTTCGGACGCTGATTTTTCAGCCTATATTCAATGTTAGCACCATTGATATTATTTTCAGGTTTATATAACGCAATAAATTATCCGAACTCAGCTTCGTCTAACTGTATTTGCGTGCGGAAAAGTAACCCGTTGCGCACTTGTTAGGAAAATAACTATTTCAGATCTTGAACAATTCCAAGGCCTCCACATAATGCATTAATTACAACAAAAGTCACAAATCTCAGTTAGGGCTGATCTTTTCACCTCTGGAGTAAAGTTACATGTAGGTTCACAGACAGAAATTTGTCGAAGTATGTAACCAAGAATGAGTATTTTAAATTCAGCATGACTAATTTTTAATTGAAGTAAAATATTCTTTATTTGAATCCTGGCATTATTAAATTAACATTGACGTGTTCAATTTTTGAATCAAAAGCTACAAATAAGCACCAACATTGTTAATTTCAAAAAAAATTAACGATTTTTTTCATGCATACTTAAAAATTTCTTAAATAAAGATTGCGGCCGTGCTTTGCTCAAAAACAAGCCCGAAAATGCTTATTTTTTGTTTAAAATGAGCAATAATTTCTTTCTGTGTTTACTTGACAGATTAACAAACAATAGCCCTATAGTTTAATCACTGTAATATTTCTGGTATACATTTTTTGCCGAACTATGTATGTTTCGAAAAAAATCAGTTTATTATTGCAAAAAAGTCCAAAATTTCCTGACGAATAATACATGACGGCAATGCCGCCATAACCTCAAAATTAAGAACTAGTCAAAGAAAGCCACTCTACACAGTATGAGGGCAGAGAGGAAATTTATATAGTCAAATCATTTTAGGATTTCTTGTATGCCAAATTTGGAAATAAAAACTTGATACTTCCAATAAATGTTGCCAGTGATCCAAATAAATTTTGATAGTTGCATAATAAATATGTTATTACTTATCTAGATAACATAGATAAATTAATATAAAACAAGATGAATTTATTAAATGCCCGCCACTGTCAACACGGCGTAGTTCCCAGCATACTATTAGTTAGCGCCACCATCGCAATAGTATGAAAGCGATGTTGCCGGTTTCCGTAAACTTTCATGAGATGATAGTTATTTCAAATTCATTTTATTTTAATTTTTTATCAATCTACATGCGCACCATACCATCCATACAATGTCCATACTATTGCTGAGATTTTTAAAAGACGGGATTGACAACCTTGTAAAAAATGAAAAACGTGATGGCGGAAGGCGGGATATGATGATAAAATAAAACTTATTTTTATTTTATGATGTAAGTTACATAGGTAGGTAAGTTATTTTTAGGTTAAGAAACAAACGGTGCTGATTTGATGTAATTAGTAAGTATTAACTTTAATTTAATATTAAGTATTTAAGGACTTTGTTTATCATTGTTTTCTTAGCCTTAACGATATATAGGTATCTAATTTCATATTTCAACAATTCCTTTTCTAATATTTGAAACAAAAATGTCTGGCCCGGGTATAGTTAAGTATTCTTGTTCAGCTCCTAATTGTTTAAATAAGTATTATTCTAATATTCAGCAAGTTGGTTATTCAAATAAAGCATTTTTTCATTTTCCTTCTGATGTTAAAGTTCGCCAGAACTGGTTTAAGAATTTAAATTTAACTTTAGATAATAATACTCGCTATCTTTGTGAAGATCATTTTTTGCCAGTCTTTTAGTAAGGTTTCCTCAAAACGTAAACGACTAGTTGTACATTCTGTACCAATTTCTTTAGATAATTATGCATCCAGTTAAAATATACAACCCGAGAGCCAGATTTCAGAATATATTGAGGCTGAAGCACAAACACAGCAGCATAAGATAGATTTGCTAATCAGCAACGAAAATCAAGAAATTAGTTGCAAACGTAAACTAAATATTAGTGATGTACAATTTGAACAACCCTCCAAACGGAGAAAAACTGTTTTGCAACAAATAAATGAAAGTAAAGTCAAAAATTTAAGTCCCAAAGAGAAAAAGCTGTATTTTATTAATAGAGAACAAAACGTTAGAATTTGTAAGCTAAAGAAAGCTCTACGTGTTTCCAAAAATAAAATCAAGAAAGCCTTTGAATTATCCAAAACTCAGTTATTTTCAGATTTTAATAATAAATTAGATCTGATTGGAATTAAATTATTTAAAAGTAGTTTAGAAAATTGTAAGAGAAAGAAACCCTCTTGGACCACTCAGAATAAAATTTTTTCTTTAGCGTTATATAAAAATGGTCCAAGAGCATACAATTTTTTAAGAAAATGCATTTCGTTGCCTAGTAAATCTACTATCCAACAAATTTTAAGTGATTTACCTTTTGAAACGGGGATAAATGATTCAGTGTTTTCCAGATTTAAAGAAATTGTTAGAAAAATGCCAGAAATTGATAGGAATTGTATTTTAATGTTCGACGAAATAGCTCTAACCGAAAAACTCACTTTTGATACAGTTAATGACAAAATTGTTGGATATGTTGACTTGGGAAAAAAATTAGGTAGACGCCCAGAAGTAGCCGATCATGCTTTAGTTTTTATGATTCACGGTTTAAGAAGAGTTTGGAAACAGCCTATAGTTTAGCCTTAGTTTTATAAAAATGGTCAACATTTTGATAAGAGAAATTGTTCAATAACATATATGTACACTTTTTGTTTTGTTTTTATAGGAAACACCTGACGCCCATCAAAGTATGGTCCATTTTTACAAGAATGTGGGGAAACTAGTATTCATTTCACTTACAATTTTTCTTTATTAACACATTATGTATATATTACTGTATAATAAATAATTTAAATATATTTGTCTTATATTTTATTTCAGTGTAAATATTTTTTGTCTACATTTTTGTATACATTTTTTGGGGTTTTATAACTAAAAAAACTAATATATATGTTAAATACAATATTTTAATATAAATATTAGTTTTTCTTTTTAAAGTAATGAACCCCAAAAAATATAAATAAATAAAGATATTTAAATGAACCGCGGTTACGTTAACACTCTTCTTTTTTTATGCCTCTTACTGACAAATCAATCAGCCAGTGTAGTTCAAAAAAGATCCGTTCCATACTAATTCGCAGCACTACGTTTCCAAAAATTAACACAGAATCCGACCATCTTCTTTATTAGTTTATCTATGCTAGATAACTGGTACCAAAGATACCTAAAACAAATCATTCTTAAGCTTCCTGACTAATTTCTTTCGCCTTGCCCTTCTAGACCCTGGTCTTACATAGTTTCCGGGCACTATAATTTGATGCATTTTTTATAGTATCTACTTTTATTTCTAAAACTGTATTTATAATTCTTATTTTGTGATTTCAGTCTCAACTAAAAGCCCTTCCTAGTCGCCAAAGGCTGAATCTCACCTCCGACACAATCAACAGGACGAAAATAGCATACTTAGATAGTCCAATCACAAATATGCATCCCTCCCTAATGGAAACTCCTCTATCGATATCCAGAGAAAGGACGCCGCCATTTTCGAGCAATTCGAGCATCGCCTCTAACGGGCCCTCCGGATATGTGATGATTAAACCTTCAAGACCAAAGGTAATTTCTGTTCAATATATAACAAAATTCAGTACTTTTACGCGCGCATGCTGTATAATTAAGAGAAATGGTCCGGGAGTTCACATTGACTTTTAAAATATTGCTTTTACAATGACGTATGACATTTCTCATGAAAATCTTGAGAAATCACCTTCTTTCGAGTTTGGGTCCTAAATAATTTCCGATGTAATTGTTCCCAAACTTCTCTGTTGTGCCCACTGAGATAGAATAAAGAGGAGATGATATGAAGATGCTAAAGTGTCTGCGCCTTTGCATTACACTTTTACGTCATATGTCAAACTCAAGATAGTGTCAATTTTGGTGAGAATAAATGCCATTTTTTTTAAATAACTTCATTCCGTCAGTCTTCAAATATAAAATTTCTGACTTCAAATAAATCAAAATACGACTCAAGTCGCCATTTTATAGCCTACTTAGTTTATAGAGTAATCCGGCCCTGTGCCTAGTCCTTTGTTATTTTACACTTTTTGCTCCATAATCAAGTGGGTGTGTGTACCTACGTCAATTCATTTTAATTGTAGATTGTTATTCATCGTATAGTAACTACCTAAGTCTAAATTTTACCTGGTATTTTACAGGTCTGACAATTATTATTTTCCTATGTACACCTACCTAGACGACTTTTAACAAAACAATATGGTAAATATGGAGGTCAAAAATCTGGTTAATTGTATTTTAATTGGTGTTATTAGGCGATTTAATTTTCCACTTGGTGCATTTTTAATTAAAGCATTGTCAACGTTGATGATAAAAAAATTGTAGACCAAACAAGGTATGTAGAATGCTCGAGATAAAATCAAAATAATAAATCGAAAATTCATAACAAAATTATAACGAATAAATAATAATAACCATGACTAATGGTAGATGCGGTATTTGTGAGGGATCGTAATTCAATTTTTTTATGTTTTTGTATTAATAATAATAATTGTGAATAATTATTTTTTGGATAAGAGGAGTATTTACTTGGCTTTAGAGCAGAGCATGTAAGGTATTCGTAGTACCCCCACTTTTAAAATTTATTTTTTACTTATTCTGAACGAAAAAAATTTGTGCGTGTAGGCAAAGGTTAAATCTTTGCTCCTCTGAGTCACTTTTTTAAAATTTGAATCTGTTTTTTCTAAAAAAAAAATACAAAACTCGACTTTTTTTACCCATTTTCTCAATTTTTTTTTTTTTAGAAAAAACTAATTAGAATTTTGAACAAGTGGTTCCAGAGGAGCATAGATTTAACCTTTACCTACACGTTCATATTTTTAAAAAAATAGTCAAAAATGAGGGGCCTAGTATCAAAACCGGCAATCTCCAAATTTCAGTAAAATGTGTTGCATATAGCAGTTTTTTCGTCTCGTTGTGCACTATTGGAATATGTTTCTAGTTGGTAACAAAAACGGTTTTATCCCATATAAATTTAGTTTGGAAACTACTCATCAGAATCAAAACCGGCAATCTCCATATGACTTTCAGAATCAAAATCGGCAAACTACATGCCACCCAATCAGAATCGCGACATGTGATCAGCTGATCACATGAAATAGCATTTAAATAGCAAATACCTATTATGTTTGTTGCTTTCGTTTAGTCCATTGTGGTTGTTCATCCTGTTAAATCTTGTGTTGATTGTTGAGTTTTGCCTGAGAACCTAATGGAAGTGAATGCATCTCCTGCTGAGCCGGGTAAGGCCCGTAAAAGAAAACGTGATCCAGTCACATGGAAATGTAATGTTCGCAAGAAGCTCAGGTATTTTCTTTCTTTTCATACTGATAATAGAGTTGTATTGTCTAGTCTTCTTTGCAGATATTCTGCAAAACAGTTGCCACAATATCCAACATGTGGTCACAAAACGAAGGCTTTTCAGTGTTCTTCGTTAACCATGAAGGAAGTTAAAGACTTTCATGAAGCATTTTATGCGACAAAAAACAAGATATTGCAAGACTCGTTCATTCTAAAGCATTGCTCTGTTGATGTGTGCAAACGTCGCCGTCCGAAAAATGCAACACGAGAAGCCAAAGTTACCCATGTAAAATGTTTTGTGAGAAATTATTCCTCAAAAGCGAACGTTCCCGTATGCCAGTCGGCTTTTTTAAACATACTTGATATTACAAAACATCGTGTGAGCCACGTCATGAAGAGTTTTACTTCCAGTGGTCAAGCACCAATAGAAAAAAGAGGTGGAGATCGAAAAACTCCTAAATACGAAGACAAACAAGCGGCGGTTCAACAGTTCATCAATAGTTTCAAGTGCATTGAATCACACTATTGCCGCTCCAGTACAAAAAGACTATACCTTCCTTCAGATTTATCGATACAAAAAATGCACACCATGTATGATCAGCAGTGCAGTCCAGAAGAAAAAGTAAAATTGTCGTATTTTCGAACAATTTTCAACACAAAATATAATTTGAGTTTCACAACACCGCGAACTGACGTGTGTTCCACGTGCCTTGAATTGGCTGAAAGAATCAAACGTTGCGAAGATGAAGAAGAAAAGAAAAAGCTTTCAACAGACAAAAAAATTTACAAACTGAGAGCAGATGCTTTTTTCAATCTACTTAAAGAAGCTAGAGATGATATGGTAACCATATCTTTCGATTGCGAGAAGAACTTAGTTCTACCAATGGTGCCAGACCAAACAGCCTATTATTCAAGGCAGTTGTACCTCTACAACTTTACGATTGTAGAAGGTACATCAAAATCCAAGCTTAATCCAGAAAATGTTTTTTCGTACTACTGGACCGAAAATGAGTTCGCAAAAAGTTCCAATGAGGTTTCATCAGCTGTATATGATAGACTGAAAAAAATTGAGTTTGGCCCTCACCATACCACGGTTAGGCTTATGGCAGATGGATGTAGCGGCCAAAACAAGAATAGCACTCTTATAGGGATGTGCTCCAAATGGATAGCAAATAATGCCCCGTTAAATATTAAGAATTTGGAAGTCATCTTTCCCGTAGTGGGGCATTCCTTTCTTCCAGCAGACAGGGTGTTTGGTCACATCGAAAAGAACATTAAAAAACTGGAAGTAATAACCAAACCTGACACCTACATTGAAATCTTTTCAAAAATTGCGACTCCCATTCGTTTAGGTACAGACTGTACTGTTTACGACTGGAAAAAAAGCGTTAAAGAGGTACTGAAACCCCCAGGATCATGGCACTTCCAATTTAAAAATACGAAACGATTTTATCTGAAGATATGCCAGTCTGGAAATATTTTAATAAGAGGTGAAGTCCATTATAGGAGCGACTTGCAAACCTTTAAGGGATTCACAAAAAAAGGAAAACCAATTGGCATGATTAAACCAGATCTAATCAACGCCGGCCTGCCTCAGGTCAACAGTCTGAAGTTAAATGACGTGAACAAATTGCTGACCAAACACTTTGGCAAAAAGTGGAGAGATCTAGATGAACTGATGTTTCATAATGATATCGTTCCCAGCGAGGAAATGTTGGAGAGCCACACAGAAAATCCTGAAGAGTCGGAGGAAACCCAAGACAGAGAAGCTAATCAACTTGTTGATGATGAACCCTCTTGCGAATTCATTGCAGAGATTCCATCTGTATTGGTTTAATTTTTGATATTATTTTCTACTATGTTGTTACCTAAAGAAAAATACAGTTTTAGTTTAGCACTCACTTCGTCTTTCATTGCCTTTTTTCTCGGGTCTATTTATACATTTCGGTATCAAAACCGGCAATGTCCTACCTCTAGGAACAAAACCGGCAATCTCCATATTTTTGTATTATATTTTGGAAAAACCTTGTCAGTTCTAAGTAACAGAACTATTAGTTATTGTTCAGAATCGAGTAAACTACCGTTTTCAATAATCTCCAACTATCTAGCATAAATAATAAGGCAGCAGTAGTTATTCGTAAATATCTCTAAACTATGAAAGTGGGATATTGCCGGTTTTGATACTAGGCCCCTCAAATAAACTTTAAAAGTGGGGTACTACGAAACCCTTACATTGCAAGATTTTTCGTCTGTTAAATTTTTAGGAAATTAATATTTGTGAATGAGAACAATTGAGGCGTTGCTCGGAAAAACCTCATTAGTCCTATTTTGTCAAATAATAGATTTTGCCGCTAAAAATTACCTAACTCCCATATACACGTATACAAATAATCATTTCTTGTAAAAACCTTATAACTTCCCTAAAAACTTAGAATGAAATTTCACTGATCACGTAAAAATCTCACACGTCAATGTTGTTTCCTCTAAAAAAGTCACATGTCCATGACATGTGACAGTTACAGAAGAAATGCGATTCAAAGCACATGTTGTTTTTTGTGATTGAAGAACGTGAACACTGTTTTACCGAATTCTATAAAATGCATGACAAAAACGAACAAGACGCATACTTGGCTGGTCTAATAACAATCAATCATATAAACATACCCAGAAGACGGAATCGGGTAAACAATAAACCACATTGTGCTTCATATTCATACAAGGTGCGATGTTTTAATACAGAAAAGATGGTTTGTGTCAAAGCATTTGCCAGCATTCATGCAGTAACATTGCCTCGCCTAAAAAGAATTCAGTTGTCACTAGTAGAAAAAGGTTGTGCACCCAGAGATATGAGGGACAAACATACTTGCCGCCCTAGAAACTATAGCAAAGAAGCTACTATCCTCATTGCGAAAAAATCCAAATCAGCTGTACCTACCATCCGAGTTAACAGTGAAAGATATGCACAAGACTTTTCTACAGGAGTACTACCTTAACGTTCCCTACAAAATGAACTAGAAAATCTTTAAAACTAAATATAATATTAAGTTTGGATATCCCCGTTCAGACACATGTGCAGAATGTAACAAATATCAACATACTTTGAGCAATAAGAGCATTTCGGACGCCGATAAGGTTTCTTGCAAAATGCAAAAAGACCTTCATTTAAGAAAAGCTGCAGCATTCACCAGCATAAAACGTGCCTACAAAGAACAGGCTAGAGTAGGCGAAATTTCTTGTATTACTTTTGATTTTATGCAGAATTTATCACTGCCACACATTCCTTCCAATCCAGACAAATATGGTATTACGTGTTTGGAATCTACGATTTAGGCAGTAACGATGTAACAATGTACACAGAAGATACAGCAAAGAAGGGATCAATCGACGTTACTTCTATGTTATTGAACTACTTTAATACCAATGATATACTTCCCTTTGGGAAGTCTAGAAATTTGGTTTTGATTAGTAATGGCTGTCCGGGTCAGAACAAAAACTACACCATGTTGCATTTTTGTATGTGTTAGTTCATGGTCTTAATCTGTTTGATTCTATAACTTACCTGTTTCCTGGAAGAGGTCATTCTTATCTTCCTAATAACCAGGATTTTTTCCTTATTTCAAGAAAAAAGCGAAAAATGGAAAGAGTTGAGACTCCAAAGGGGTGGGATAATGTTATTTTACAATCACGAAGTAAACCGTCACCTTTTAGAGTTGTCAAAGTCGACCAATCCATCATCTTTAACATAAAAATCTGATGTGTCCAATACATGACTTTCCTATCTAGTTATTATAGGCTTTTTCCGGTTATTTTGTACAACCTATTGCAGCATCTCTATAAATGTTTAGAGGATAAACTAAATATATACATTGTCCACATACAGCTACCTCGAAACATTTTTCTATAGATATTCATGTAAAACGAAAATATTGAAAAATTAAAATTTCCTACAATTTTTCATTACGGTCCATTTTAGAAAAATCATAGAGATCGATATCGCAAACAACTTTTATTTCAAAAAATTTCATAAAAATCAGAATTTTGCACATTTTGTCAAATTTCTCGAATACAGACCATTTCAGGAAATTTTTACATGATACAAAAATTATAGATAATAATATTAGAAGTAACTTTTATTTGAACAATTTTTTTCTCCAAACATTAATAACAGATATATTCCATAAAATATAAAAGTGGCCTCCCATAAAGTACCCCCCCAGATGTTCCGACTATGTCTAAAATCTAATCATTTCACGTCAGGCCGAAATAAACCTTAAGTTTAAAATTTAATGTTTTTTTCTTTATCCGTTTTTGAGTTTTCTTCAAAATTCGAAATTTACACATTTTCTTAAATATCTCGAATACGGTCCATTTTAGAGAAATTATTTATATAATAAAAATTACAGAGAATTATATTACAAACAACTTTTATTTGAACAATTTTTATAACAAATTATTTTTTTTACATTTTGTCAAATTTCTCGAATACGGACCATTTTAGGAAAATTTTGCATAGAACAAAAATTATAGATAATTATATTAGAAGTAACTTTTATTTGAAGAATTTTCTTCTCCAAACGTAAATAACAGATATATTCCATGAAATATAAAAATGACCACCTATAAAGTACCCCCCCAGATGTTCCGACTCTGCCCAAAATCTAATCAGCTCATTGGACGCTGAAACGAAGCTTAAGTTTAAAATTTGGTGTTTTTATGTGTATCGGTTCATGAGTTATGCGTTATACACACACACACACACACACGCACGCACGCACGCACGCACGCACGCACGCACGCACGCACGCACGCACGCACGCACGCACGCACGCACGCACGCACGCACGCACGCACGCACGCACGCACGCACGCACGCACGCACGCACGCACGCACGCACGCACGCACGCACGCACGCACGCACGCACGCACGCACGCACGCACGCACGCACGCACGCACGCACGCACGCACGCACGCACGCACGCACGCACCCACACACACACACACACACACACACACACACACACACACACACACACACACACACACACACACACACACACACACACACACACACACACACACACACACACACACACACACACACACACACACACACACACACACACACACACACACACACACACACACACACACACACACACACACACACACACACACACACACACACACACACACACACACACACACACACACACACACACACACACACACACACACACACACACACACACACACACACACACACACACACACACACACACACACACACACACACACACACACACACACACACACACACACACACACACACACACACACACACACACACACACACACACACACACACACACACACACACACACACACACACACACACACACACACACACACACACACACACACACACACACACACACACACACACACACACACACACACACACACACACACACACACACACACACACACACACACACACACACACACACACACACACACACACACACACACACACACACACACACACACACACACACACACACACACACACACACACACACACACACACACACACACACACACACACACACACACACACACACACACACACACACACACACACACACACACACACACACACACACACACACACACACACCACACACACACACACACACACACACACACACACACACACACACACACACACACACACACACACACACACACACACACACACACACACACACACACACACACACACACACACACACACACACACACACACACACACACACACACACACACACACACACACACACACACACACACACACACACACACACACACACACACACACACACACACACACACACACACACACACACACACACACACACACACACACACACACACACACACACACACACACACACACACACACACACACACACACACACACACACACACACACACACACACACACACACACACACACAGAAATCATCGCGAAAATAGTCAAAACGGATTCAGGGGACCTCAAAACGTAAAAATCCGTCGAAAACTCGAGGTCGAAAAAAATCATGATTCCTATACTTTCCTTATATCTGTATACAGATAGGAAAGTAAAAAGTGTAACTGACAAATTTTTTTAAAAAATCCAAAACTAGCAATTAACATAAAAAATATAAGAATGTTCCGAATTGAAAATACCAATCGTTGTGTGCAAAAAGAAATAAATTTAGAACATGCATACATTCTGCCAATTCCAATGAAGAAAACATTCTGCCTCTTCTACATAACCACAGCAACCAAAATGTTTATAATGACTTGATTAAAAACCAGAAGAGCAAAGAACTTGACACCGCTGCTATGAATAATATTATCGATGATGATAATAGCAGTGGCTGTGAAGACTATTACTGTTATAAAAATTATTTCTGTAACCCTGATAATGTTTTGAAGTTTTTTTTGTAGTAGTAAAATAAAGCTTTTTAATAAAACGTAAAGAACCAGGAGGGTTTTTATTGTTTTCCCAAAATTATTAGTTTTGAACAAATGAGGTTTTTCCGAACAACGCCTCAATTTATAATATATTTTACTGATGTTTTACGAGAGATAAATAAATTTTACGTTTTTGTACAGCTTATTGTTTTACGTAAATCATTTCTGTAATACGGATTTTACGGATTACTTTCTATTTTTACTACAAGAAAAATTATGTAAGTATAGGTAAAGACTCAACCCGTACCCCTCTGGGGTCACTTTTTGAAAAAATCTAAAAAGATGTCTTTCTAACGAAAAGAAATACAAATAAAAATGCTAGAAGGAACAATATATTTAATTTTTACTTACAGAAGCATTTATTTTTCAAAAAAAAAAATGAATAAAAAAATACGATAAAAGCTTTTTCGTCTAGAGGGTGACACCAACAAAATATTATATCCCTTTCTACTATTTACAAGTGATAAACAGTACAAATGATTTTAATTTATTTTGTTTTGTCTGTACACTTTGTTATTTTTTACACACAGTAATTTCGCTCAATTATTTTAAAATAATTTTATTTATTTATTAAAAAAAATATATACGAAATGAAAAGGTATACAGTGAGATGTGAATTATAAATTAACTTTTTTAGGGGCGTTTGATTTGAAACTCGATCGAGCGAGCGTCGAGGAGACCGAGAAGTGATGACGTCACAATAGAGCATTGAATCAAATAAAACAGAGTAAAAAACATAACCTCGCTTTTTTGTGATTCTTGTTTATGGTTTGTGTGTCAAAATCTTAGACTAGGTATACCTAGTCTAAGGTCAAAATAGTGAGCAAAAAGTAAAGAAAATGGAAAAACTTTTAATAATAAGGGGTACTGGCGCTGAAATGCAGCATTTATCACAAATGCCCGCTCTCATACTCCATGACTGTGGTTACTGGTGATTAGATCTGGACAGAGAAAATGTATTTTCCAAACACACATTTTGTGTTTTTTATAACGAATAATTTTAGCTATAAGACAAAAGCGGCTAAGTAATTAGTTGACTTCTTGTTTGGTCTTTAATTTTGAGATTTAAATTTATTTGTAAGTTAATTAAAAAGAGACAGGTAGAGACAAAGACAAATTTCTCCCTCTTCTCGATCCTTCTGCTCTGAGAACATCGAGCTCGCTCTATGTTCTCGCTCCAAAGCAAAACAAACACTTTAGGGATCTCTCGGAGTGTCAATTCAAACACGTTTGCAGCACTCAGAGATCTCCGATGATCAAATCAAACGCACCATAATTGCACGGGAGTGTTTTTTTAATGAATACATCTTCGAGTGAAGAATAATTAATTCCAGCATGTTAACAACTCTTTAATCTTTTAAAGTAATGTATACTTTTTCTAACTAAGTAAATCATTTTTCTTGCGCGTGGCTTTGATTTGTCGCACTCTTTGATGCGCGTTGGAAAAGAAGAGTTTCTAAAAAGTTTGACAATGTCTATAGATGACACGAAATCAAGATGATTGTGCATTGTGTCACAAAAAATAACGAAAACGAGTCACTGAATCAAAATTTGGAGACATTTGTAAAAAAAAAACGAAAGATCTTTAAGAAATCTCATAAAATCTTTTATTGTTTGCTAAAGCCACCCAATATGACATGGGCAATAAATCTAGAGCAAAATTTAATTTGGAAATTTATTTGCAAGAAAAAGTTTTTAAATGTGGACTGTTTATTGATTCCGATTTTAATTATGTCGCTGCCAGTCCGGATAGAATTGAAAACAAAAAACAAAACTCTATGATAGAGTTAAAATGACCATATAGAGCTAGAGTGCTGACTGTAGAAAAAGAAATATGCAGTAAAGAATTAACTTTTTGCAAAAAGAACAATACCATTAAAAAGAACCACAATTAATGGTATTTTCAAATTCAGGGCTAGCTGCACATTACACAAATGGATTTTTGCAATTTGTGCGTTTGGACTCCTCGAGGATTAAAAGAGGACAAAATTCCTCAGAATGACAGCTTTTGGGAAGAAAAGGTGCAAAATAAAATTCAATTTTTTATATGCAATATGCCTTACCAGAACTAGTTGACAGCAGAGCTAATAGAGACACGGAAGTGCGGGATAGAATACCAAATAAATGGTAAGAAATTTTAATTTTTATTAACATGACGCAAGGAATTTTAAATTATTTGAAATATGAAATATGAAATATGGAACAAATTTTGAACCGTTAGAAGACGACTTCTTAAATTCAAATCACGAAGAAGCTGATACTTATTGCACATATTATCAGCCAAAAATTCGGGGCATTCACGCTGCATTATTGATTGCAACGATACAGATATTCTAGTCTCATTAATTTATTTTAAGAAGTTTTTGACAAAAAATGTATGGTTCAGAACAGGGCGAGGAAACTCATGACGATTTATAGTACATGATTTAAATTTGGATAAAAACCTTTTGTTACCGGTTGTGATACAACCAGCCAATTGTCTGGCAGTGGGAAAAGAACCTGTTGGAAAACCTACCTCGAACACCATCACCTTTGGATGGATTTGGCACTGAAAACGCATTCTCTAATCATGAAAAATTTTTCATTAAATTTTATTCAAAAACTGCCAATGTTACTTTCATTAACATTTTGAGGGAATGAATGGTATCTTCAAAATCATCGCTAAATTGCCATCGACTGAAGACGCTTTAAGATTACATTGTTTAAGGTATTAAGATGTTACATATTTGGCTAAGCTCTTTAAAACCGCAGATACAGCTTCCTAATATTGAAGAGAATGGATGCAAGTCTGATAACGACTCTGCTCGACCTGCCACCAGACATAACAGAACTTATCATGCAGAAATAGTTTGATCACAGCCGCTGTTTTGGAAAATGTTGATTCGTGTGGTAAATCTGATTCTGATTAGTTTGCAAGTGTTGTACTTATATATTTAAATATTATTAATTTATGCTTTATATATTTCTAATTATTATTTTTTTATTAGGAATTTATTGTATTCTGCAAAGCCTTACTTTTTATAATCTATATTTATATATACTGTGCAACTGGTATCTATAAATCAATTCTAAACTGGTAAGTGTCTGATAACATTTCAATGTCAGACCACCGCTGGTTAACATTCAAAATAAACTTGATGTTGCCGACCTCCACGCTATCTCATCCTAGGAAGACGGACAGGGCAATCTATGCCCACCTTCTCCAAGAGGCTCTGAGAGAAATAAAATCCGATACACTAAACAATAACAATGCTTTGGAGAAGTACTCGAACACTATCCAAAGCACAATAGACAATGCCTATAAGAAATCCTGTCCCCTAAGGCTGGTCCAACACGATCAGACGACTACCGCATGGTGGTGTCACGAGTTGGATCACCTCAGGAAGATGGCTAGGAAATCCTTTAATAAGGCAAGAACCACAAAACTCAAAGAGGACTTACAAATCTTACCTTAGAGAACACAAAAAAATCGTCAGACAAAAACAGAGAGATGCACGGAGATCCTACTGCAAAGAAATCGAAGAGCATTGGTGCGCTAATCAAAAAGGATGGCACGAAAACTGCCAATCTCGAAGATGGTATTTATACCCAAACCTGGATGGATTATACTGTCCCAAAAACATACCGACCAATTAGTCTGACATCGTTTTCCATGAAGACATTGGAAAGGCTATGCGAAAGGTACATAAGGGATGCGGTGATTACAACACCACTACACCCAAACCAACATGCATACACCCCAGGCAGATCTACTGATTCAGCCCTTCATCTAGTTGCTGGCCGGATAGAAAGATCCCTGGACAATAAGGAGTTCGCCTTGGTGTTTTCATAGACATAGAAGGTGCTTTTGATAAAACCACCTTCCCAAAGATAATACACTCACTAACCAACAGGAATGTTCCACAAATAGTTAGTGGGTGGATACATAACATGCTCTCAAAACGAGCAGTGAACATAAGTGTAGAAGATGTGAATATAAGAGGCTTGGTTGCGAGGGGATGTCCACAGAAAGGGGTGCTATCACCTCTACTATGGAATATGGTCCTCGATACCTTCATCAGCCACCTCAATAATGACAGTCACTACACAATAGCATATGCAGATGACCTGGTTATTCTGCAAACAGGGAATTTTGAGAACATACTTTGCGAAAGAATGCAAGTATCTCTAAAAATTATAGAACAGTGGTGCAAAGACCCAGTCACTTCTTATATTATTTTCTATAATTTTTGTTCTATACAAAATTTTTCTAAAATGGTCCGTATTCGAGAAATTTGACAAAATGTAAAAAAATATTTTTTTATAAAAATTGTTCAAACAAAAGTTGTTTGTAATATAATTCTATATAATTTTTGTACTATACATAATTTCTCTAAAATGAACCGTATTCGAAATATTTGAGAAAATGTGTAAATTTCGAAATTTGAAGAAAACTCAAAAACGGATAAAGAAAAAAACATTAAATTTTAAACTTAAGTTTTATTTCGGCCTGACGTGAAATTATTAGATTTTGGACAAAGTCGGAACATCTGGGGGGTACTTTATGGGAGGCCGTTTTTATATTTTATGGAATATATCTGTTATTAATGTTTGAAGAAAAAAATTGTTCAAATAAAAGTTACTTCTAATATTATCATCTATAATTTTTGTTTTATGTAAAAATTTCCTGAAATGGTCCGTATTAGAGAAATTTGACAAAATGTGCAAAATTCTGATTTTTATGAAAATTTTTGAAATAAAAGTTGTTTGCGATATCGATCTCTATAATTTTTGTTTATACATGATTTTTCTAAAATGGACCGTAATGGAAAAATTGTGGAAAAAGTGCTAAATTTAAATTTTGTAGTATTTTCGTTTTCAATGAATACCTATTTATAGAGAAATGTTTCGAGGTAGATGTATGTGGAAAATGTATATATTTAGTTTATCCTCTAAACATTTATAGAGGTGCTGCAATAGGTTGTACAAAATAACCGGAAAAGCCTGTAATAACTAGATAGGAAAGTCATGGGTTCGACACATCAGATTTTTATGTATGAGAGAGTAATAAAACAGCATTTCTAATGCAAAACTTAGTACGGTCATTTTAAATATTTTTACAGAATAATCTAAATATTTCCTAAAATTGTAATTAATGTACCTGAGCTATTACAAATTTTGGGTCCTTTTATTGGTCCTTTATAAACATAAACTGTACAGAACAATAGAAAAAGGTTTGGACAGGCCAAAAGCCCTGTGTATTAAAGATTACATAGCCGTATCTTAAGATTATTTTCAATAAGTACCTATTTGCCAATTTTGTTTTATTTTAATTCCAAGAATTTCTTACAGTAATCGAATTATAAGTAGATAAATACCTTCCCAACAAATTTCACCGAAAATGCGATTATAGGTTTTCCATTTAGTAAGGAGGTGCAAGTTGTGTATTCTTGACAGTTTACTAAATGTCGTTTAGTTGCAACTTGCAAGGTGCAGTGTGAATTCTAGTGTGATCATGGAAAATTTGGAAGGGCCGCGTAAACGACAAAAAATCAGTCCTTTAACAGTTAATGAAAAAACATTAATATTTAATTGTTTTAAATCATTTACAGACAAACATTTATGTAAAAGTGTTGATGACACAGTGGAATTAGTTAGTAGTACGCTTGGTGTTGGGAAATCTACGATTTACAGAGTTGTTAAAGTTGAGAAATGTGGCGAGTTTCAAACAGCACGTAAAGCTCCAGGAAAACCAAAATTTCAATTAGAAAATCTTTTGAAAGAAAGACTTCGAAGGAAAGTGCATGCGTTCTTCTTTAGAAAAGAATTTCCGACAGTAGACAAAGTTCTTGCCACGGTTCGAGATGATAAGGATTACCCTGAAATGAGTCGAAGCACACTATGGAAACTTTTAAATAGGTTTTCTATGGAAAAAGCATTCCAGAAAGTCTATTTTAATAGAAAGAAGCGATATTGTAGTACGGAGAAGAAATTACCTAAGGACTATAAAAGAAATGAGAAACCAAAGAAGAAATATATTTTATTTAGATGAAACATGGATCAACGAGGGACATAAACCAAATAAATTTTGGCAAGATGAAACTGTTACAAGTCGAAGACAGGCTTTTTTAAATAATTTATCTACTGGTTTAAATCCACCATCAGGAAAGGAGCGCAGACTAATAATTGTACACATCGGTAGTTCAAACGGTTTTGTTAAAGGTGGTTTATTGACTTTTGAATCTACTCGTACCGGTGACTACCACGAGGACATGAATGCTGATGTCTTTAAAGAGTGGTTCGAACAAATTATAGATCTTCTTCCTCAGAACTGTATAATAGTAATGGATAATGCAAGTTATCACTCGAGACTTATAGAAAAAATGCCCACAACCAAGTGGTTAAAAAAAGATTTACCGAATTGGCTAAATTCAAAGAATATTAAGTTCCATTCCGGTTTTGTGAGAAAAGAACTGTATCATTTGTGTTCCCTTCATAAAGAGAAATTCAGAAAATATGAAATTGATGAAATTGCAAAAAATCGTGGGATGACGGTGGTTAGATAGATCACCACCATATCATTGCGAAGTAAACCCGATTGAACTGATATGGGCACAGATAAAGGGAGAAGTTTCAAGAAAAAATAATTCTTTTAAAATGAGTGATGTTAAACAGTTGTTTTTGGAAGCTGTAAATAATGTGAAGTCTGGAAACTGGGAAAAGGCAGTAAATCATACGATTAAAGAAGAAGAGAAAATGTGGAAGTTGGACAATATTACTGATGAAATGATCGAGCCACTCATTGTAAATATTGGTTGCGATAGTTCATCTTCTGATTTGGATTTGTAGGTAAGAAGTAGTTTTTATATTAAAATTATTATTTATGAACGTAACGTTGTTTAAAAGTCAAAGTTTAAACCCTTATACCTACATAACCCGTTTGACACAATGTTCTTAACATACCTTGTGGAAAAATAAAACATTTTAGAGAAAAATTGCACTTTTTTACCTTCAGCTGTTTAGAAGTTATAAGCAGGTTAATTAGGTGAAAATATAAGTGTATACTCGAGGAATAACTTCAAAAAATATTTTAACTGTCTACTAAAAGAAGTGATACGCCTATGGATTACGAACGCTTTATTATTTTAATATTCTCTCATACATAAAAATAGACTATAGCACCTTGCGGTTTATTCGCGGTGGGTTTCCAAAACTCTGATGAGATAATGGAAGTAAGTAGTAAAAAACTGATTTCTCAAGTACCATAAGAGACATGTAATTCCTACTTCGATTTTTTAGGCAAAACGAAAATTTAGCAACACTGTTATTTGTAATTTGAACCGTAGAGTCCAAAAAACCTAAAATATATAGAGTAATCCATTCGGACAGAGTGGGGGAGAGATTTAAAGTTTTCAGAGCTTCTAAAGGTACCTATCTACGCATTTTTTTAGTAATTTTTTTTATAGAACTCTAATTGTTGTGTTGATAAATAAAACGAAGGTTAAAAAGTAAATTATTTCACATATCTCTGAATTAATAAAATTCCGTTTTTATATTATAATAAATTATGACATTTTTGATTTGATAATTTGTCTCGTAATTTGTCACGGCTGAAATTTTCATAAAAATCACGATTGTAATAATTTTTTAAATCGTTTTAATATTTAATTTCGTTATATAATCAAAAAACATAGGTATATCGGGTCGTAAAATTTAACGTTTTAAATGTTAACACCCATTTTTCTAATGTATATTTGTTAAATTTTATTATTCTTTGTTTTTATACCTACTCCGTTTCAATAAACGAAGCCCATAAAAATGCTATTACCTTTTATGTCTCTATAGTGGTTAAAATAAAACACTTTATCCACGAAAAATATATGGAAAGTCTAGTTTGCATACTTATTTTCATGAATATACATCAACTCAACGTTGAGTTCGGTAGGTGGACTCCTTTTACTTTTTTCAATCCATAACTAACTTCAGTCCATGCTAAATCATTGTAATTGAGTGATGTAAAGTTAGATATGATCGGGTACACAGTCTCCCAAACAGTGGCGGCTCGTAGCCAAAATATCGCGGTTCACGATAACAGGATATATTTCTCAGTATGGATGTAGGTAAAAAACTTTCAGTATTTCAGAAAAGAATAATATACCCGAGGGGGAAATCGGTAAGTTCAAAACGTATCCGTATTTCGGAAATCACCTGTGATTTCGGTAATTTCGCTTAATTTTTATTTACTGACAGGAAGATATTCGGGATGAGAAGTTTTCGGTGTGTCACCCTATATTTTCTAAATTAGTAAAAGTCAATAATTTAAAAAAAAAAATTTATGTTTATAACCTCTAAATTAGTTTTTAAAATTTATAGATTTTCATTAGTTAGTCGTAGAAAAAAATATATATCTTCCGTATCGCAGTTAGACAATGAATAAATCTGCTGTAAAAATGTTAGGATGCCTAAAGTATAGTAATTAATAAAACAAATTCTGGGCAGTCTGGCAATGCTTCAGGAATTTCACCGCTCGATATCTCAGAAACTGGATGTAGGAAAAATTTAAAAATTTGGAAACTAGCTAGATATCTTGGGACCTATTTAGCTAAAATATTTTCATGTATTAGTCACTTCCGGTTATACCGAAAATAGACCTTATTTTAAATAGGACACCTTATAATTATTACATCTTTAAATTCTACTATAACTAAGTCTAAGCATTTTTGACATAAAGGTTTAAATATATCTTCAAAACCGTCTAAATAATCTGGCACATTTTTTCTAGATTCTATAAATACTAAAATTCAAAATTAAAATAATTCCATATGCTGCGCAGTAACAAAATATGCGCAAGTTTCCTAAAATACCTTCCCCAAATTCGTCATCAGCTCTTGGGCTAGTAATCCCTTTATTTTTCTCGCATTTTTTAACATCTCCTCTCTTTAACAACTGCTGGATAATGGCATAATTCCAACTATTTGGTATTTCCTCTTTTCCCATATTTCTAACATTTTTTCACTATGTTTCTGTAATCTGTTTTATCATTTCTATATAGCTGATACGAACTTTTGTTTTTTTTTATTGGTTATACTGTTCAAATTCAAAAACGCGGGTTGGGGATCGAACCAACGTCCATATCATAACCACTATAACAAAGGAGCATATGTTTCAGCCACTGTTATTTCATGATATTTTATATAATCTTTATTCCAAAAACATACTCGATATGTTACTGTATGTCACTAGACTATACAGGGTGTTTCCGAACTTGGCGTCCAAATTTGTAGGGGTGGTAGTTCGCATAATTTGAGAGCGATTGGCAGTTTTCATTTTTCTAAAAAAATTATAATTAACAAAATAGAGCCATTATAAAAAAAATCAAAGAGCAGGTCCTACCCTGAGCGCGTAGCGCAATAGTCCTCAAAAACAGATGCGATTTGCAATTTTGTCGATTCTAAGCGTAGCGCGCGCGAGTCGAGGTGGTTCCATCGATGTGCAGGACCGTACCTCTTTATAATTTTTAATTATTTTAATTTTAAATATTTTGGAAAAATGAAATTATGCGAACTACCACCCCTACAAATTTGGACGCCAAGTTCGGAAGCACCCTGTATATGTATATTTTAAAATAATTCAACTTCGTATATTTCCCATCAACACCAACCGATTTAGTGCCACGGACGAGATATATCGCATAATGTGTCGCTTATTGAGAGGCCACTGACGAGTTATATCGCATGACGATACCTTCATTCACAGGCCACAAACGAGATATCTCGCAAGAGTTGGCAGCACGTTTATATAGCACGCACGATAAATTTTGCAAAACTTTTATAAAAATACGTAGCAGATATTTCTTGCTCACTTATGTAATGAGAAAAATTTCGCACAGATTACAATTTTAATTTTTTTACCATATTTTATCATTTGATTACTCCCCTAGCGGCGAAGTTGTATATAATTTCCGACAATTCTAGGGACCACTTTAAAAACTTCTCTGACCTGTAAGTATAAACGGTTAGCCGGAGGGGCTAGCGGCGAGAGTAGTGATGGGCATTTACGCTCTCGCAGTTAAGCAGTGATCTCTCTGATCACGGTTTGGATGGGTGACCGAACTCGTAGAGTGCGGGGACCATCCAAACGGTGGAATGAATGGGAGAATAAATGAGAAGATTGAATGGGAAGGAGAAGGGCAGTAGTTGTAGGAAGAAGACATGAACTCGAAACCGATGAGGAAGTTTCAGATGGATTATTAACAGATGATGATTTACCTTTAGACGTTCGATTTAGACTAATTCAAGAAAATCAAAAATGGAAAGTACCGACTGATGACCAAAATTTTATTCCAATTATACATCCTTTTACAGACGATAACTACGGACTCCAGCCTGCAACCGGATTTGATGAAAATTCAAGCTGTTTAGATATTTAAATATTTTTTTGGGAATGCCTTAATGCAAGTTTTAGTAAATGAAACAAATGCATACCAGGTACGAGTTAGAGAAAATTTTGAACAAAATGGAATTCTTTCTTCGGGTTCAAGAATGTACCAATGGTATAATGTGACGTTAAATGAAATGTATGTTTTTTTAGCCGTAATAATCTATATGGGTACAACGGGACTTCCCACTATAAACATGTTTTGGAGTAAAGATGCATTATACAATTTCCCATTCGTTAGAAATTGTATGTCTAGGAATAGGTTCCAGAATATACTGAAATTTCTTCATTTTAACAGCGAAGAGGGGACAAACAAAACAGTTAAAATACAACCGATATTGGATATCTTGATCCCATTATTTGTAAGTGCATATCGTCCTGGAAAAAATATAGTTGTTGACGAAACTTTGATGCTATGGAGGGGTCGCCTGTCCTTGAAGCAGTATATAAAATCGAAACGAGCACGTTTTGGAATAAAGGCTTTCAATCTATGTGATTCAGAAACAGGATATTTATATGACAGCAAACTGTATATTGGTAAAGACAATAATGAAAGAGGGCGTAGGGATTACGGTGTTTCCGGTCAGGTATTCTTAGATCTAATCGGAAATCTGGCAAACCAAGGGCGCACAATCTTTCTGGACAACTGGTATTCCTCGCCTGCTCTTTTTAGAAAACTACACTCCCTAAGAACTAATGCAGTTGGAACAGTGACTACGAAGAGAAAAAATATGCCTGTAATTCCGGCAGCAGATTTCAAAAGAATGGAGAGAGGTGACCTTATCATTCGCTATAATGATATCTTAGGATTTTGTGCCTGGAAGGACTTTGACAACGGTGCATATACCAACCCTACAAGATAGTAAAAAAGTAGATCCGGTTACAAATCAACGGAAACAAAAACCAAACGTAGTCTTATCTTATAATAATATGGGTGGAGTTCATTTATTCGAACAAGTGGTTCAGACATACCCATCCATACGTAAAAGTATGAAGTGGTACAAAAAGTATTTTCTGCATTTAATAGACATGACTTTGTTCAATTCATTGATTATATATAAGTGCCTTCACCCAGAACAAATGAGTTACCTTACATTTCGTACAAAGGTAACGCGACAACTTATCGTCCCAGACCCCAACATACTGGAGGTAAACGATCAAGAGAAGCTCCTCCTTTTCGTTTGCAATCTAGATGTTTCCCTTCTCACATTCCTCCAAGCGAAAAAAAAAAAATAAACCTACTAGAAGGTGCGAAATTTGTTCAAACCGAGGAAATCGTAGAGAATCAAGATACCAATGCACATCTTGCAACGTTGCATTATGTGTGGACCCATGTTTTAAAACTTACTACGAAGTGAAAAATTTTTAAAACGTTTTTTATTAAAAATTTCAATAATTTTTTGTAGTTTTAGGTAGTTTTCTCTGTAATAGTTTCGTTTTTATTTTGTATAAAAATAGAAATAAAAGTTGTGACTTTCTTTATCGGTAATTATGACTATAAAAATATTTAAGAAAAGTCACGAAACTCAATTATTTGCCATAATTTTTGACCAGACCTACTGAATGATTGACTTTGGACGTTAGTTGCCAAATAATTAACGGCGCTGAATTGATTGTTTAAATTTTTTATTATCAAAAAAATAGAATATAAAAATTTGATATTTAGTTACATGTGATACATTAATAAAAAATCTGATTTGTCAAACACATTACTTTCTTGTCTTACCTAAAGTTATTATTAATTTTATCAAAAATGTTGAGTACGGTCCATCTATTCCATAGTATTTAATGATCGAAATAAATATATAGATACATTTTCCACACACATTTTATTTAAAACGTTTTTTCATAACCTCATTATCAATGAAAATAATGAGAAAAATTAGAATTTTACACGTTTCCTCAAATTTGTCTAATACGGTCCATTTTAGGGAAATCATGTATAAAACAAAAATTATAGAAAATGTCATCACAAACAACTTTAATTTAAAGAATTTTCTTCTCCAAGCGTAAATAACAGATCTATTCCTTAAAGTAGAAAAACGAACCTCTTCTATAAGTACCCCCCCCCCCCCTCCCAGATGCTCCGACTATGACCAACAGCTAATCAACCATTTTTGTCTACAGACAGGAAAGTAAAAAAGGCAATGAAATTCAGAAATTATTTGTCGTAATTATTGGCTGGCCTATCGAAGCCTTAGCGATATTTATTGGTCTGCTTTGAAAATAAGTTACTACATTTATTGGTAGGCACTGAATGGGTTAACAGCAGATTTAGTGTGTTCAAAATTTCTGCGCATTGCGTACCGTTTGCGTTTATTTGAATTTAACTTTGTATATTGGACGTACACACACACTAGTCTGTATCTGTAAGAGGCTTATTTCCTGTGAGGGAATTCCAAACGATAATTACAACAGAAGAACAGAATTAAAAAAATAATAAGTACGATATAGCTAAAGTGGTTTTACTGAATGTACGAAAGCATGAATAATCGTCAGTTTTCTAAATAATTCAAAAAAGAAGATTTTTGGTCAGGACCGTACCCAGACAGCACACCAAATCCTTTGGATATCTACTGAACATCCCAATATCCACTGAATGTCCAGTCCATGGTGGATATCTATTTTATATCCATGAAATGTAATTTATAGACATGCAAATGTCCATAAATAATAGTAATTATATAACAAATTATTCAAAAATTACGTCATTGTGCTCGCCATTGTGGCTAATAGTACCGTTCAGATATTTAAAATTAATTTTTTAAGGTGTATTCAATATCCCATGGACATCCACTAAATATATCAAAGACTAGGCGCGAACGCAAACCATCGTGGATATCCACTAGATGTTATTTGAGTTTGCTTACTAAGTATAGATGGAGATACCACTTTACCATCTACTCATGCTCGATCCGTCGTAATTGAGTTCGATCGAAATTTGTGTCCTAATCAGACTCCATTAGAGACTAGAGTCGAGAATTTCCATTTATTGCTGAAGAGTCCTAATAAGGATGACTTTCTCCTTAGTGTGCAAAATCAAAGGCAGAGTGTTGAAAATATTTTGAGTGTTGAAAATATTTTTTATCTCTGCTATTTTCTTTCGACGTTATTCAATAATCATTGGTTACTTATGATAAAATATTTTGCTGAATATCCGAATATCTTCTATATCCTGGGATATAGACGGACATTTGGTTGGATATCCATATTGGATATATTGAATATCCACAAAATATATTCTGTGGATATCTCTGGGATTTCTTGTATTTTCTGGAAGATATCCATTAGATATTTTGCTGGATATCCATTAGGATATCTTCTATATTCTGGATATAGACGGACATTTGGATATCCATATTAGATCCACGGAATATTTCTAACATCCTGTGGATATATTGGATATCCACAAAAGATATTCTGTGGATATCTCTGGGATTTGGTATGTTGTCTGGGTAGTAGGACTTGATGATCATGGAATGTCATATTTAAGACGCACAAAACACTACCAATAAGAGTAACAATTAGTCGTCGACCTATAGATAGACATAGCTAGGCATTTATTAACTTTACAAAATATGTTTTGTTGCAAGTTAGGAAACACTTGATATAAAGAACAATTATTTTTTGAAAATTAAGTATATAAAAATATAAATATAGTATAAATAAATCACAATATTACAGTTCAGTATATGAGGTTTCTAAAAAATATTTCTTGATTGAATAGAAACTGTTATACAGACGTACCTCCTGAATATTTACTCTGAACTTATTAAAAGGTAAAGATTTTGTATTTTCATTTTTAGTGTATTGTATAAGCTTTGATCTTAGAAACTTTTGCTGAGCAAGTTAGCCTGTACTAGGTTTCATGATCAAATTAACCGATATATTTTCATGAATCTGAGAATATGTATTATTGATATTTTTATTTTTATGAATTTCAAGTAGTGACTGGTATATTGTAGGTAAATGCATGATACCAAAAAGTTTGAACCATTCCCTACAAGACTTACATCGGCTTAATACCAGCTAAAATCATTTTTGAATGTTGTTTGGACACTATTGTGTTCCATATTTACATATATCAATTATATTTCGACAAGAAATTCAGTTAGCCCCAATTATTGTCACAATATGTATTGTTTACTAATAATGAAACTATTAAAACTTTTTTTAATATACATGACTTGTTAGTTTTGGTAACATATTTCTATGTTGGGATAACAATTTTTCTATGACATATACCTTCAACATTCCTCTATAAATAGTACGACATAGTTCAGTTTACCTGCCAGGTATTGATAATTTAGCAAAGTGCAATATTTATTTTTTATATCGTCTTTAAAAAAAACTGTTTAGCTTCCATTTTTTTGTAAATGCATGCGACACCATCATTCGAGTTAAATCCTCACCGCTACTGTTTATCAGTACCTCTATACTCTGTTTTTAAACTAAGAGGAGCAATTTGAAGTTAAGTTGGCAATTCTGTAGACTGCTGATTGGTCAGATTACAGTCAGTTTCACACATTACTTTTTAGCTGATAATTGTTATTGTTGACAGTTCTATTCTGATATTTTATATTTTAAATTTTGTTATTGCTTTGATATCTCATCATTATTACTTAGTTTTTATTTTATTTCTTCAATAACAGTTCTTTACAAAACTTTAGTTAAGCAATTGTATTGAACTTCTACGATTATGGGTCCTTCTACATCGAATTCTATTATAGCATTTCTAACTTATATTAAAAAAAAAAAATACAAAACTACAGTGTAGTATACAAAAATTACAACTGCTATCATTTTTATTGTAAAATTTAAAGGGTGTTACCTTACACACATTTAAAATAATTACTTTTTAAGCCACTCTGTGTTCAACTTTTAAATAAAAATTCTTGTTCTGCAAGGTATAAGTGGTAAGAGTAGAATTAAGCAGCTGTTTTTGAGATATCTGGATTTATAAAAGGGCTTCCTTAAATTTTACAATAAAAATGAGAGCAGCTTTAAATTTTTGTAGTTACAAACTAAAAATATTTAATTTATTTAAATATGAAGCAATATCAACTTTTACACCTAATTCGGCAATCCCTCAAAGCCAAACATTTTGAAAATACACTAATTATTAAAAAAAATATTCATGAACAACTAAATTGAACTTTTAACACTCTGTATTTCCGAAATCATCCACTTTTGGACTGATGTAAGTTGGGTTAAATCGTTATATTTAAGCCTCAGAGGAATGTGGTAGCATTTTTTCCACAATATTATAAATTGGTCAACATTGCTTTTTGGGTGTTCTACTTCTGATTTTTTTTTTAACTAAATAGTGATGAATTTCTAATCAAAATGTAACTAGATATTCAAGTAAATTTTATTTATTTAAAAATAAACCATTTACAAAATTGTTAATTATCATTTAAAACTACAAAATATTTTGGATATATTTAAAAGTGCTATCCCCATCTGAATATGTCCATAATTTGTGGTGTTTATTCCGTTTTTGTGGCTTTAAAAAATGTCAATATTGAACCTAAAAAAAATAACTTCTTTTATTTTAAATGGTACTTAAATAGACAAAATCATATAGTGTTATCACTGTAACATTTGTTTCGGCACCCTTTTTAAACATTAAATTGCTATATGTATGTAAAAGGATTTTCCAAACAAGTGTCAAAAATGTTCTCTAGATATAATGGAAAAATTGCTCGTAAACGAAAGGATACAACGAAAACGTTATTTTCAAATTTTAAACCCAAACTCAAGAAAACAAATCAACTAAATGTATTTTTCTACACCCGTATTATAATAATGCACTTATATGCTCATAATCCGTTTCATAATGATACCCATTATGATACAGATTTTTCATTACGATACAGATTTTTAATCAATAGAAACCTACAGTTTTTCAATCAAGCATGCCCTTTGACGTTTGTCCTAGGTTCCTATGTAATTGTCTTAGTTGTCAAAACGTATTAAATTTTCGTAGATAGCTAAACTTCGATAATTATATTATCAACATGTCTGATATCAGCGATATAGAAGACTCCTCCACACATATCGGAGAAAGGAGAAAATGCAGTACACAATAATTTGCCCAAAAAATCTATGGTAATACCAATACCCAAGGTAATACCATTAATTACAATTTTGTAGAATTTTTTATAGAAATACGAGTAATTACTGTTATTGTGTTCAATACCAATATAAATATAATATTTATAGTTCTTGATTATTTATCGGGTGTAGAAAAAATAGCGTATGCAACTCTCATGTAATGGTTATTAATACACTCGCCTAAACCATACGAAACTCGCATTTGGCTCGTTTCGTATCCCGGTTAATGCTCGTTTATTAATAACCATCATTACATGATCGTTGCATAATATACTATTTTTCTACACCCGTATTATAATAATGCACTTATATGCCCATAATCCGTTTCATAATGATACCCATTATGATACAGATTTTTCATTACGATACAGATTTTTCATTACGATACAGATTTTTCATTACGATACAGATTTTTCATTACGATACAGATTTTTAATCAATAGAAACCTACAATTTTTCAATCAAGCATGCTGTTTGACGTTTGTCCTAGGTTCCTATGTATTTGTTTTAGTTGTCAAAACGTATTAAATTTTGGTAGATAACTAAACTTCGTTAATTATAATATTAAAATGTCTGATATCAGCGATATAGAAGACTCCTCCACACATATCGGAGAAAGCAGAAAATACAGTACAAAATATTTTGCCGCAAAAATCTAGGGAAATACCAATACCCGAAGTAATACCATTAATTACAATTTTGTAGAATTTTTTATAGAAATACACGAGTAATTATTGTTATTGTGTTCAATACCAATATAAATATAATTTTATAGGCCTTGATTATTATTCGGGTGTAGAAAAAATAGCGTATGCAACTCTCATGTAATGGTTATTAAAACACACGCATAAACCATACGAAACTCGCCTTTGGCTCGTTTCGTATCCCGGTTAATGCTCGTGTATTAATAACCATCATTACATGATCGTTGCATAATATACTATTATAAAATAGACTGCAAAGATTATAACTACACTGACATATTAAATCTGTGAATGTGCAAAAGATTTGTCAAACATTTATTTTAATTTAATCAACTAGTTGTAAGCTATTTAAACACCACTGGTATCTACACACTATCACAAATAAATAGATGGGTTTTGTCCATGATCATTTTAAAGTGTTTGTTATGTCCCTAAATGTTTTTTTAAATTTTAAAAAGCTGTGACTGCACCAGAAGATGGAATTTTATTCCGGAACATAATATGTACTGCTGAATTAATAAAAATATAATTTAGCAATCACACTATATATTAAATTGCATGTAGGAAATCCTTTTGCTGACACAAAGTTACGAATCACCTTTTTTATGAAAAGCCTTAATCATTTTTATTTGTCTATACTATAAATGATCATACAAAATTAAGAAAGATATTATCTCACCTGCAAATAAACTTTTAATATACAAAAGACTTAAAGGATGTCTCAAAAAAATATACCATCTGCTATATTGTATAAAAAAATGTTTTCGAGAAGACCAAAGACGACTGATACACAATGTGGAATTTATTGCAACAATTATCTACAAAAAAAACAGGAGAATGATAAAAAGCATTATTATTATAATAAAATCTGGTACCATTACACTTTCTTAAACTTCCACATATATTTAATGATCTGTTGCCAACAAGTTTACACTTTCCACTGTTGAATATAACATCTTGTTAGTGGGGACAAAATTCGTATAGTTATGATCCTTGTCCATTTGATTTTTTTGATTTCGTTGGTTATCTAAAACGTTGACTTCAATGTATTCATAACAAAGTTTTGAAATGTTTTTCTTCAAATGATACAAGACAAATTCAAATTTACCGCTAAAATGATATCTAGTTACTTTTTAGTTATTTTTCCCTGTGTAAATAGGACTTTTCAAATCGCTCCTCTTAGTTTAAAAACAAAGAATAGCATTTATAGATAGGACGTATTTCTATAACAGTGGTCGCCAACCTGTCGATCGCGAGCTACCGGTAGCTCGCGGAGGCAATTAGGCATTCCAAACAAATGAATTACCAGTGGGCAGGTTTAGTATATCTAAGGGTGGCGACACATGGTGTATTATTCTATCTTACTTTACGTAAAATCATGAATAATGGATTACATTTAAATATTTTATGTCAAACACAATAAAAATAATATTTAAAAAACCCACCTATACATTTCTTCATAAATTGGCAGGCTTGGCGAGTACTACTTCGAATAAAAATAGTGTCCAAGTTGCAAGACTATGTCGCTACCCCCTTAAATACACAAGAATTTCCCACTGGCACCTATTGTTTGACAGGTCGTTGGAATGCCTAATTCTGGGGCCCTATTCTCGAATGTCTATTTCTAAATGGCACACGCGACATTGATGAAATGTCGAATAAGAACGCAAAAACGTATTCTGGAATGGCGAATTCGACATTTGTTGTTAGACATAAAGTCGAGTGGTATACAACCAGTCGACATTGTAATATCGCATGCCTTTTTAAATATGACGTTATAATATGAGTGTCGTGACAGTGACAGTTTATATTTATTTTTAAGAAAAATGAAAATAAGTATTGTACAAATTGTTTTTAAAAATATATGAAATAGTTATTTACAATTTCACCTAATTTATCAATTATTAGTCCTGTCCAGTGTCGGATTGGGCCGTTGGTCTACAGGCAAAAGACCGGTAGGCCTTCGTTCAAGATGTGGGCCCTCTTTCAGGCAGTAGGCCCTCGTTTGAGCAGTGCGTCCTCGTTCGGGCACTGGGCCTCAATCAGTGGGTCTAAGTTAGAGTACCAAGCCAAAGACAGGAATCTCACTGAGCTTAGGTAAACATGCGACAGTATTCCAGGCAGAAATAGCAGCAATACATCACTGCGCAAAAGAAGTATTAAGACAGAAGGTAAATGGGAAAACCATTGTCATATACTCAGACAGTCAAGCGACGTTAAAAGCACTCAGTTCCATGCAGGTACACTCAAAGCTTGTGTGGGACTGTTTGGAAGCCCTAACAGAGCTGGGTAGTCAAAACAGACTAACCTTAGCGTGGGTACCAGGCCACAGGGGACACAAAGGCAATGAAGAGGCTGATTTACTAGCCCGAGAAGGAGCATCAAATGCTCTTATTGGCCCAGAACCCTTCTGTGGTGTAACAAAAACAACTATCAGAACATGCACAAAGCAGTGGATGTTTAAAAAATCTCAGGAGTGGTGGGAAAACTCACCAGGACAGAGACAGGCCAAAAAGTTCTTAAAAGGACCATCGTCTAAACTCACCGAGCATCTACTAAGCCTTAATAGGAAAAATACTAGAATACTAGTAGGTCTATTAACAGGGCATTGTAGGCTTAACAAACATATGTTCAATATCGGTCTGACAGAAGAGGCCTTGTGCCGATTCTGTCAAGAAGAAGAGGAAACGGCAGAACACGTATTGTGCTACTGCGAAGGTCTAGTAAGACTGAGATTCCTTACACTTGGAGAAGAAAAACCAAGGGCAACTAGCTATACCGGAGAACTACTTTCCAGTCTATGGAGTTTACTACAAAAGACCGCATTAGACAAGGTACTCTAAACAATGATTAAAGGATATCCACAATAGATCTGAAAAGGTCGAGGTGGGGGAGGCCACATGGCCCATAGTCCTAATTAAATCTAATCTAATCTAGTGGACCTCAGTCTGTGTGCCCTTGACAATAAGAAATGCGAAATAACCCTTGAAAAAAGCATCAATTTGCAAAGAAGGCCTTTTTTGCTCTTCAAGAAATCGACCTATGAAAATATATTGATAGGTGGGCCTCCTCCGTTCTGACCGGTAGGCACTGGAAGTCCCGATCCGACACTGCTCCTGTTTGTCCAAGAGATTTAAAACCTGTCAATAAGAAATTTATATAGCTCTATTATTCAAATTGCAGGTAAAAAGATTATATCACAGACATTTTATGTAATGTTTAAATTGTAATACAATAATATATTTCTTCTTCTTTCTGTTTAATCTCTTATCAAATCGCACTTCCAATTTTCTATTTAATCCCTTATGAAATTTCAGTTAAAAGGATTATATTTATAGTTTCTCTACTTTCTAATTAGTATTTATCAAAAAGATATATATTCTGGATGTATTTTCAGTATTATTTTGTATTACTAAGAGATTCTTCAAGTAATTGTCTGCTGTAATATACTCGTATTGTATGTTTCTATCCAATGTTGTCAGATGTTACCATTCGCCAAATATGTCACCGATTTTAAAATGTCTATAATACGGATAGTGTCGATCGACATTTTGATAGACATTAGTAGTAGACATTATAACGAATGCGACATTTTTAATAGACATTCGAGAATAGGGCCCCTGGTAGCTCTCACAACGATTTTCCGCAATTTCTGTGTTACCACTGCATTATTTATCAGCAAGCATTATGTGGAAATTTCCTGAAACTAAACAACATTATGAAACTGATGGTAAAAATTGTGAACAAGATTAGAGCTCAAGCGTTACAAAGAAGATTATTCAAAACCTTGGCCGATGAAGTTAAGTTGACTGTCAATACGGGGACCTACTCCTTCACTCTGAAGTCCGATGGTTAAGTAGAGGACGGGTGCTGAAACGTTTTAATGATATCCAATCTGGCATAGTTCAATTTTTCAAACAACGCGATGAACCGACTCCGGAACTAGAAAATTCAATCTGGCTTAGATTTTGGTTTTTTCGTGGACATTACAGATAAATTAAACGAACTTAATTTGCAGCTTCAGGGGAGATACAAAGAACTAGCGGAAATGATTTCTGATATAAAAGTATTTATCAAAAAGCTGGAGTATTGGGAACAAAACCTAATTAACAGCGATGCCAAGCATTTTCCTATTCTTTCAGAAAAAATATCTCAAAATCCATTAGAACCCTATGACAGCATGTAGAAATAGTTTCTACCCTGAAGAATAACTTCAAAAATCGTTTTAAGGATTTCAACGAAATGGCTTTAGTAGCGCAGTTTGTTGTTTCACCCTTTATGGAAATTGATATCCAACAGTTTGCAACTTGTGTTATGCAGAACTTTGGCGAAGACATCGCTGCAACAGAAATGGAAGTAATTGAGTTCCAAAATGATTTAGCCTTAAAATCATTACTCTCAAGTACCAAATGTATCTGGCCTATTGTAAGTAAAGACAAATATTCAGTTCTATGCCGTGTTGCCTTGAAAGTGAAAGCATTATTCAGTTCAACCTATTTGTGTGAATCTTCTTTTTCCAATATGAAATTTATTAAGAACAAATATCGCAATCGACTTACAGATGAACATTTGGATAATTGTATTCAAATATCTGTATCAAATTATACTGCAAACATTAAAAAAATTATCGATGAGTCTGAGTGTCAGCCTTCTCATTGAACGTGCTTTTTTATTTTTCAATGTTTATGTTCATGATAGTGCGTTACTTCTTTGTTGTTATTATTAACTATTTTTAAATCTTACGTGACATACCATTGTGGCATGTGGCATTGTGGCTGGATTTTTCAAACACCTTCGTTTGGTAGGTAGGAATGTAGCTATGAACAAGTACGTACTAGTAATATTAGTTATTTTGTTATTAGTTTATTATTAGTACCTATGTATTATGTATTACCAGTTAAATAGTAAAATAAATACATATAATGATAAATTAACTGTGGATTATTTCATTTACGTTGCGTTACGTGGCTTCCGTGTGGGTAGCTCGCTGTTTATTCCAAAATTAACAAAGTACAATGATTTTTTTTTTGGCTGGCAACTACAATCTAAAGTTAGGTATTTTTTCATTGCCGTAAGAACCCATTTCTTGATGAAATTCAGTCATCGCTTAATTTTGATGGTTTTCCTATAAAAGAGTACCGATGACATTGTATCCATTTACGCAGTTTTCTGTTTTAGAGTTGGGTATAAAACACATGACTATTTTATAGAAACTGGAACAAAACAAAATATAAACAAAACCTCAAAAATAATAATAAATGTTTTACCTGGAGCTTGGAGAAGTATTTCATTAACAATTATTGCATTGACACACTGTGGGATTTTTATTTGTTTATCCCATCAATAAAATATTTAAGCAGTTTGAAGATATATTTACAGAAGTATAATTATTGTAAAATATAAATTAATGACATGTCATGTATATAATTGTAAAAATCAAAAAAGTCATAATTCTCTCTCTCCCGGCAACCAGGGAGCCATAGTGAAGTGAGCTTAATATTTATCCATCCACGACTGCCACAAAGATTGGAGGTTATAAATTTGCGGAAACTATGATTAAGGTGAAAGGTAGTAATTAGTGCAACAGTAGGCACTACACACACTTATTTCAGATTTATTAAATTCGCATTTTTATTTAAACACGGTTTTTAAATAAACACAATTAAAATTGTCTTATTGTTAATTTTAGAGTTTAACAACTTAATCACAAATATCGAGATATAATAATGTAGAGAGGGGATATTAACACTATTTTGCAATATGACAAGTGAACGAACTTTGAGTCGTATTTTGATTAATTTGATGTTATTAATTTTATATTTGAGACTAAATGACTGAATGAAAGTGTCTATACATCATTTAAGGCATGTTATTAAAAAAAATGGTATTTATTCTCACTAAAACTGACTAGCTATAAAAAGCTATAAAACTTTTGTCTGAAACTTTTTTTCTAAAATGCATATTTTCGGCGGTATTTAACTGTAACACTTTAATTTGAACACCCGGTATATGTGGACAATAAATGTGTTATTAGTATTATTATTATTAATAATATTAAGATAACTGTATAATTAAATCATTACGAAAACCGTTTGCTAAATTATTAAACTTTAAGATTCTGAAAAATTATAAAGTTTCCTATTCGCTCCGTGCGCGACAGCAGCGCCAATTCGTTTTGGTATTAATGGACTATTTCTGCGTATACTGACAAATGCAATTTTTAATAGAATTCGTAATTAAAAAGTATATATGTTAGTTTTAATAAAAGTATATGGATTTGTAAAACAAGCAAAACATTAATTTATTATTATTATTATTATATATTTTTATATCTTAAATTAAAGAAAATTATGTATAATCAATAAAAATGAATAATAAAATATAGGCAGGCAACAGTATTTACTGGAAAATGTATAAGAAGTTGCCTAAGTCTAATAAGTTGTCATTGAAGAATTATTCTGTCAAAATAAAAAATACCATTTAATAATAGCGTGAAGTTAAAATGTTTAAAAAAAGGATCGTTATTTATATTTTCATTTTTGTTGAAAACAAAACATAGAATGAATGATTAAAACTGGTTTCCCATCAGTATTATTTCTTTGATTTAATTTCCACTTTGTTACTGAAATTTTTTATATAAGTTTCACTGTTTTTTTTGCTAGTATTTGTACAATTTTCAACACAGCAACTCCGGTTGCTTACTGTATTGTTTTCACCTACTTTTTTGAAAAAAAGTAAAATGTATACGTGTATTTGATATGCCAAAATTACAAAATATCGCCTTAAAATGCACGAATTATCCGCAGCTAGCGCTAGTATCGCTTTTGCTTCCCTTTCCATGACTTCGCACGGAGCGAATAGGACAATTAAAAAAATGTGTACTATTATAGTTCATTATTAAGAATTTTTTTGTATTAAATTATTCACCTAATTATAGGTAAGTACTTAACTACTTACGAACGAACAATCAAATTTTATTTATTTTATATACAGCTATTAAATTATCTAATTGAAATTAGAAAAATTCCCGTAGATGGAATTAAGTGTTTATATTGTTTAAACAATTACAACCAATTTATACGAAACATAATAAAAAACAATTGAGAATTTTGTGAGTCAGTCAGTAGGTATCTAGTGTTGCCTTAAGAAAATAATAAGCCATTAAACAAAATTTTTGTGTTTGAAGTAACATCCCACTTTACGATAATTTATTTCTTGATTGCAGGTAAAATTACGGGACGACGAGACCCACCCGAAAGCTTATTGTCGATGCTACGATATCGAAACGACCTCAAGTAACGATAAACTACAATTAGCGAATACTTCCGAAGGACTTTCATGGCGACGATTGCACATGTCGAGAGCAAAACTGAAAGCGACAGCTACCACTTCCGAACTCCTATCTGGGTTTGCTATGATAGCTATGGTAAGTCTATTTTCTGTTTAGGTTTACTCCAACAACGAGTCCAAATCCATACACAATTAAACGCCACCATAAATCAGCTTCACCGAAAATAAATAATACAGTCCACTCCATTTTTTTGTTCAGGACCGAACCATTACATAAGTTTTTAAATTCTCATTGTACATTTCCTTCTAACTAAACCTACGTCAGTATATCAGTCAATTGATTTTTCTTTCAGATCATAACGTGGTACCACTTTATTTGATTTCGTTTCGTCTCGTTTTAGGTAGAACTTCAAATCAACACGCCAACAAACGTACCCGAATGGTTGTTTGTACTGTTTGCAGTTTGCACGACAGTTTTAGTAGCAGTTCATATATTCGCTTTGATGATCTCTACGTACATACTTCCGAATATTGAGGCAATAGCGAAACTGGAAGTGTGCGAAATGGTGTCAGAGAGCCCTCACGAAAGGATGAAGGGGTTTATAGAAATTGCGTGGGCGTTTTCTACAATTTTAGGTAAGCAAACGTTTGGGATTCGAAACATTAAAAAAGCATTTAGTATCTATATCCAAGAAAGAAGAGTCTGAGCAAAGCGAATTAATCTAAGATAGTGCTACACTCCAATTTATATTTTTTTCCTCTGAGCGCGTGCTTGCACAGAAGCGTATTCAGATCGTTTTTAAAAACATTCTAATTATTTTTTTTATTTTCAGGACTGTTCCTCTTTTTAGTGGAAATAGCAATCCTGTGTTGGGTGAAATTCTGGGACTACTCGTTCACGGCCGCTGTGGCCGCCACAGTTATTGTGATTCCAGTATTGATTACGTTCGTACTATTCGCGGCGCATTTTTATCATTCGCTAGTCGTTTACAAATGCAACACGTCCGATAGCGACATGGAGAAATTGGAAAATCTCAAAAAGCAATTGGACGAAGTGACCATATCAATGTGATTCTTTTAATAATTTAGATATATTAATGTGTTGTAGATAATAATCAGACTATAAGAAAATTATATTTTTCTGTAAGTTTTAAAATGAGGTTTTTTTTATTTTTAATTATGTATTCTTATGTTTCTATTCACATCTATCCACCCCTGATAAGTAGAAAGCTGAATTATCCTTTTTAATTCGTGTCACATTTATAAATTGTCTAACCAGAGGGCGTATTGCTTAAAATTCAAATTCTTTTATTTGTACTAGGGACAATATACAAAGTGTATTGTGTTGTACACGTCAATATCCATAACTAAATATTACAAAAAGATAAAGCTATAAATTAAAATGGTGCAAAAATACCAACTGCAAGATCCCAGACAACACACCAAATCCCAGAGATATCCACAGAATATCTTTTGTGGATATCCAATATATCCACAGGATATCAGAAATATTCCGTGGATCTAATATGGATATCCAAATGTCCGTCTATATCCATAATATAGAAGATATCCTATGATATCCAGTAAAATATCTAATGGGTATCTTCCAGACAATACAAGAAATCCCAGAGATATCCACAGAATATATTTTGTGGATATCCAATATGGATATCCAACCAAATGTCCGTCTATATCCCAGGATATAGAAGATATTCGGATATTCAGCAAATATTTTATGGGTATCTTTAGTAGAGGTTCATAAGTAACCACTGATTATTGAATAACATCGAAAGAAAATAGCAGAGATAAAAAATATTCTCAACACAGAAAAATATTTTCAACACTCTGCCTTTGATTTTGTCCACTAAGGAGAAAGTCATCCTTATTAGGACTATTCAGCAATAAATGGAAATTCTCGACTCCAGTCTCTAATGGAGTCTGATTGTGGTACAAATTTCGATCGAACTCAATTACGGCGGGTTGAGCATAAGTAGATGCGAAAGTGGTATCGCCATCTATACTTAGTAAGCAAAATCAAAAATTAAATCTAGTGGATATCCACGATGGTTTGCGTTCGCGCCTAGACTTTGATATATTTAGTGGATGTCTATGGGATATTGAATACACCTTAAAAAAATTAATTTTAAATATCTGAACGGTACTATTAGCCACAATGGCGAGCACACTGACGTAATTTTTTAATAATTTGCTATATAATTACAGTATAACTTCAGTAGTTTGGGCAGATATCGTTCCGGGGCATGCCCGGACTATTGAGGCGTCCGGATTACTGGAGTAATTTGAATTTATGAAATAAAACAACTTAAAAATGATCAAAAATAAGGTTTATTAATCACAACCAAAAAAAATTACACTTCTCATAAAATAAAACAAAAAAAAAAACAATACTTCTCAAAAAATACCTAAAACAAAAGTGCACACAATTCCTAAGTAAAATATGCAATTTGCATGTCTTCTAATTTTTTGAAAAAAACTTATTAATTGTAGTTTGGACCTTTTTCGATGCATCTACATTAGTTGCTTTATTTTTGAGCCTTCTCAAAAGCAATACATCTTCAAGGGGAAGATTATTCTCCTCAGTCCACCTGAGAGCTAGTGAAAACGCTTTGACAGCATCTGCATGTTTCACCTTCTCCATATTTACATCACCTTCTGATTCAGAAGATTCATTTGTATTTTCAATATTGCTCCCTACTGCATCCTGGATAAGCGGTTCTTCAGTTAAATCAACAACAAACTCGTCTTCTCCTACAGTCCATTTTGTGATGTTTTCGCTGCAACATGAAAGTTTTTCGCCACAGACCTTCAAAAAACGGATTCCGTGTCTTAGCTTGAATTTGTCTAACCATCCAGAACTTGCTAAAAAATCATTTTTTCCTGTTATTTGTTCATAAAACTGTTTAGCTTTGGTACGTAATATTTCTGATGAAACAGGTATGTGCGCGTTTCGTTGTTGTAGAAACCAGTTGTACAATGCTACTTCAAGTTCAGGAGGTTCTGCTTTCCGAATGATTCTCCTTTTGCCTACAAAAATAGAAGGAAGAATTGAATTAATAAAATATTACATATGAACTTATTGGTATTCCTACCTGACCCTTGAAATGATTTTGAAATAAAGGTCCTTATTTTATCCTTGTTTTTTTTTGATATCAAACACTGTAGATTTTGGAATACCAAACTACTCTGCAATTCGACGTGTACTTTTTCCTGCATCAAGGCAATCTAATATTTTGGATTTTTCTGCCAGTGTGTCTTATGTAGTCGCTTTATTGGAGCCATTGCGTTCGGCACGCTTAAAAACCAAATGCGGAAAGAAAGATTAAGAGACGAGGCCGCCGCTGCGCCGTTTCTAACTCTTGTTTAGACCGGAAAATTCTAGTATTTGCATATGAATATTTTTGTGCCCGGATTTCAGAGGCAAAATTGTCAAAATGCCCGAATCACAGCAGTGCCCGGATTACTGGAGTGTCCGGTCTAGCGACTGTCCGAAATATCGAAGTTATACTGTACTATTATTTATGGACATTTGCATGTCTATAAATTACATCTCATGGATATAAAATAGATATCCACCATGAACTGGACATTCAGTGGATATTGGGATATCCAGTAGATATCCAAAGGATTTAGTGTGCTGTCTGGGATGTAGTATTGTTATTAATAATTAATTATTAATGTGCGAGCTAGGTCGACTTACCGAGTAAGAATGGCGTATTTACCAAGACTAGAGGAAAACCTAGTAAAACCCATAGTGCCATAATTTGCAATTGGTAATTACATCAATCATACTGTTTACCAACACAGAAAATTATTACTGATAGGTAGAAAAAGAAGAAAAAAACTAAACTACTAAAAAGGATCCTATCTTATTTCTAATCCTAACTTATTACATGAATTTGAAATATTTAAGATTGTAACATCATCTAGTGAGTAGGGCTCAATATCAATTAAGATATTTCTAATGGTTGACTTAAATCTACCTACATTTTTAATATTTTTTATACAGGGTGTCATTGAAATAGTGTAAAAAAATTCGGGAGGTGATAGTACTCCTAAAACTAGTAAAAAAAGTTCCTATAACTATGGGTCGTTAAATGCATATTAAGGGATTTAGGGGAGTCAAAAGGGCAAACTTGGAAAGTGGTTTTTTTGAAATTGTAAGCTTAAAAAACACGATAAAACTTCGAAAAAAATCACTGCTGACATAAAATTTACTGCTGAATCCAATGGTAATATTGAGAAATTACTTATTTAATCAGAAAGGGTAGATTTATGATTAACTTTTTAGGGGTTGATTTTTTTATAACGGGTCTATTTTTTAAAAACTACTACCTTTTTTCCATAAAAAAGGTACTCTTATTGCAAGTCGCTTAAAGCAATGGTTTTCGAGAAAATTTTACTGAACTCGTATTTGAAAAACAAGTATGTATTTATTTTTTGATGGGTTGCTCACAGGTTAATCAACATAAATTTATGAAAATTATGGCGTGGTTATTTCAATTTAGAATTTCCAAATCGCCCTGTTAAACAAGAGAAGCGCCGAAATTATTTTAAATAATAAAAGAGTGAGAAATTAAGGCTGTATGTGACGATACTAAATTAAGTACTAAATTTAGAACTAAATTAATGCATTTTTTTAAGTACTAAAAAAATTCACGTTGCAAACAGCAAATTTAGTACTAAAAAAATTCATTAATTAATTAGAACTTGTTCTATTTCCTACTAAATTTAGTACTAAAAGTGCGTCAAAATGTTGCGCAGAAGTTTTTCACAGAAAAAGTTGACACGGCGGTATTTTCTGTACCATTTTGTTTTTAATTAGCGACAATTTTGCATTATCGCCTTAAATAAAGTTCGCTTGTTTGATTTTGTAGATTTATTGTGTTTTTTTCGTGGTTTTTAGTAGCATTCACGTAGCATTGCTGTATTTGGTTGTTATCAAGTCAACTAGTGTCAAATTGATAATAAAAACATCATTTACTTCACTTGTCTATTTTACACAGAATATTTCATTTTTCTGCTAATTTCACGTATTAATGTCAATGCGCGTGCGCCTATAGTTAACTCAGTACTAAAAATTGGTATCGTTGCAAACGGAAAAAAATATTTTTAGTTCTAAATTTAGTACTAAATTAATAACTTAATTTAGTGCTAAATTTAGTACTTAATTTAGTATCGTGACATACAGTCTTTAAAGTGAAAAATATTTTATTACTATTAGGGAAAGTACCGTATTTTTGTATCATATCAGTCTGACTCTTTTATTTAAAGTAAATGTTCAATGTGGCCACCATTCATTTCAATACAGACACCTGCTCTTCTCCTCCAGGATCTGCGTACCCTATCGAAAATCCTTGGCGTTGTACGAATTTGATTGGAGCAGTCAATTATCCGTTGTCGTAGTTGCTCTTCAGTATTAATCGGCACTGAGTAAACCAAAGGTTTTAAGTGACCCCATAAGTAGAAATCAAGTGGATTAAGATCTGGTGATCTGGCTGGCCAAGCTTGTGGACCATCACGTCCTATCCAACGCCTCTCGAAAACTTGATTTAAATGATTTCTCACGGCTAGTGGAAAATGAGGTGGTGCACCATCGTGCATAAAATACATAATCTGCCTCTGTGCTATTGGAACTTCCTCCAAAAGTATTAGTAAATGGTTTACCAAAAAAATGAAGGTAATTTTGTCCATTAAGCCTAAAAGAATAATAATAATTAGGAATTGGTGACGTTTGAACAGTTTTAAAATTTACCTATTGGGTAGAAAGAATGGTCAAATAAGTCTATCTCCAAGAATTCCCGCCCAAACGTTTACTGAGAATCGAACTTGGTGTCGGCTTTTTATGACAGCATGAGGATTTTGATCGGACCAGTAATGGGTGTTGTGGTAATTAACAATCCCATTTTTGGTAAACCCTGCTTCATCAGTGCATAAAATGTTTGACAGAAAAAAGGGACCTTCTACCAGTTTTCTTAATAACCAAAGACAGAAATTGGTACGAGCGGGATAGTCTGGAGGATTAAGGGCTTGTACCTTTTGGATGTGGTATGGATACAGCAGTTGAGTATGAAGAGTCATCCACACAGTATGGCGACTCACGTTTTCTCGCGCTGCAATTCTCCTTACAGATAACCCTGGATCTTCCTCTACACTTCTTAAAATTCGCTCTTCAATTGCTGGTGTAACATTACGGCCGCGATCATGGTGCCTGTTACTAAATAAACCTTCGTCTCTCAGGCGCTGATGGACTCTGGCAAATATCCTATGAGAGGGTGCTCTGCGATTTGGATATTTTTGAATATACAAACGTTTAGCTAAAAGACCGTTTCCGTTCGCTCTTCCATGAATAAAATGCATATCTGTCAGTTCAAGTACAGTGTATTCCATAATTTCTGGTATATTACGCTCACGTACACTTCAACAACAAGAAACTGACAGAAATACTTAAAAACCAGAATAATTTTAGGCAAAATTATTTACAATTTCTTTTTGCTAAATTAAAATAAAAAAATTGTGATAAGGCCATGTACATAGCTATTGTTCTGTCCTAATTTGATTATTCCATTTACAAAAAGTATTCATTGACAGTGGCGTGCCCACAAATTTCTTCTGGGGTTTGGGTTGCCACTTACCTTGCGATTGTAAAGTTGAGAGAAAAAAATTGACCCACAGACAAAAAATAATTTTTCATAATAAAATTTCTTCGACATTACTTGAAAATATTTTTTTTCTTTAGTGTTTATGAGTTTTTTGGGAGGTTGATTAGTTTAACACGTCACAATTTTCATAAATTTATGTTTATTAATCTGTGAGATACCCATCAAAAAATAAGTAATTTTATTTTTCGTTTTTCAACTACAGGTTTACCTTCAATTTTCTCGAAAACGGTTGCTTTAAGCGACTTGCAATAAGAGTAACTTTTTTATGGAAAAACGGTAGTAGTTTTTAAAAAATAGACCCATGTTGTAAAAAAATCAACCCCTAAAAAGTTAATCATAAATCGACACCTTACCCTTGCAATAACTACCCTTTCTGATTAAATAAGTAATTTTTCGATATTACCATTGGATTCAGCAGTAAATTTTATGTCAGCAGTGATTTTTTTTCGAAGTTTTATCGTGTTTTTTAAGCTTACAATTTCAAAAAAACCACTTTCCAAGTTTGCCCTTTTGACGCCCCTAAATCCCTTAATATGTATTTAACGACCCATAGTTATAGGAACTTTTTTTACTAGTTTTAGGAGTACTATCACCTCCCGAATTATTTTTACACTATTTCAATGACACCCTCTGGAAACATATTATAAAATTGTATGCATTTAAAATAGCATCATTTTTCAAATAGTGTGGTTTTACGCATTGGTACTACAAAACTATCTACTCCACGTGTATTATGTGTATGACCAAAAATATGTTCTCTGAAGTAAACCTGATTTTCAATTACAAAATTTACACAAAATATACAAATGCCCCAACCACCGCACATACGGCAATTATCCTTATTTAGCGCGCCAAAAATAAAAAAAATTGATATTTTAAAAACATGTTTCATCCACACAGTATTTTTCTGTAAACATTCGTGCTCTTATCTGGCTTTAAGCCACCGAGAACCGCGGATAAATAAGAGAGTAATATGGGTAGAAAGAGTGCACTTTCATTCTAAAGTGTAGTTGACGCATAAATCAGCATGCGAACACTTGTTGGAAAAGTACGTGTTGTTGTTTAAATGTTGTAATCCAAGAAATTTTTCAAGATGGACTGTGAAGCTTTATGTATTTATTTCTTATTCAAGTATTAACAATAGTCGTTTTCTTTTTACAACTAATCTGAGCTAAATTACATCGACTAAGCTGAGATGTACGTTCTTTTTATGATTGTAAGTCAGAATCTTTCTTCCCCCCTTACCGATGCTAAGGTGCACGGTACTTGACGTCAACCATAAACCATTACAGAAAGTGAGTGTTCTGTGCATCATATGAACAAACATATCCCATGAATTCATTATTTTGATGAGAATAAAAGACTATGATAACAGGGGGTGAGATTTGTAGTGTTGAATGTTGAAAAAATTATAAAATTTGATTAAAATATGGATTGTTTTTAAACGGATGACATGGGACACGTCACCTGTCAACCAAAATTCGCGTTCTTTTTACAGTTAAGCTTAGATCAGAATCTAACTTTTAGTTAGTCAAGTACACAGATGCTTGTAAAAAGAAAACGACTAATGTATTTATTTGTTTCTTGCCTAATAATAACGGCAGCTTTTGGTGGACCTTTTTATTCATTCTTTTTTGTATACGGCTAATTTCTGCGAGGGCTACAAAAAAAGTTCCACTCTCGTTTTTTATGTTATAGTTAGATAAGACCTTTATCTTTAAGAGCTTACAAAAATTTGCGTCCCCAAGTGTCATCTGTCTGATATAAGTTATTTTGTTTAGAGGTAGTCACAACAACGTTGATCCGTATCTCCCCAAAATCACTAGAAATGATTTTTTTTTCTGTTCTACAAAGCGATAAATTCTTTAAACTGTTGACTGCTAAGTGCATTGAAAAACTAGAACGGTACATATTAATTAAATTTAATACATCAGAAATTCCCACGTGCTCGGAAAAACGTTTTAAATGTACTATAAAGATATTCTTGTCGAAACTTAACATAAAGTGGAAGATATGCAACACCCACGGCAGAAGAAGTAAGAAATTATCAAAAAGGTGGAAGACCAAAAAATTTTTTCGATGAGAAATATGTACGGTCGAAGTTAAGAAAAGTAGGACCTCTTGTGTTAAGCATGTCCAAAGAAACACTTTGCAAAGCTGCAGAAATGAGTCTGTTCAAAATTGGAGAAAGAACTTCGGCGCAAGTTATAAAATTAGCTATAAGCTTGTCTCCGCGCACAGAGAAAAAACCAAAGAAATTCATAATTCGTCATATTTTGATTCATGGCTATATACACTCCAGAAGAAATATTAGCTTGTAAGGTTGTATCACTCACGGAAGACATCGAGATTGGAACCGGACAGAGACATAATGAATAGAATGCTACTGTCATAATATCCCCTGATTACAAATACAAAAAAAAGCGAAATAAACCCTTTTTCAGAAGCTGTACTGAGTATGTTACTTTTTTAAGTTATAGTTTAGATGGTGTACAACGTGATATAAATCCAGATAGTGACTGATAATTCCGAATAAAAAATTAATTTCTGTACATTATTTGTATTTCAGTTAATCATTAAAATAATGACGTAAAGCGTTCTCAAAATGTATGTGCATTATTTTCACGTATTTTAGTAGTATTATATAAATGATTAAAACTTGACGCCTTAATTAGATAACTAAATAAAATTTTATTTATAAACCACTTTTTATGCATTTTTATGAGAAATGTGACAACCTGGCAGTCTATTCAACAACTTACATTGTTTTTTCAATTAAATCTAAGCAAAAAAATTACTTTGAAAAATACAACTATTTTTGGCGTGCTAATTCCCGCTAATTGCCGTATGTGCACCGTTATCAGATTTGATTGTCGAAAAAACCCTCGACAGGAATCTCTAAAGTTCAACCCAGTTAATATTCTCAATACTCTTTTTTGAATCACAAAGACCTCGTAAGTGTGAGAACCACCCCAGAAGATGATTCCGAAACACATAATGGAATAAAAGTGTCCGAAATAGGCAGATTTCAAAGTGTTTTGGTTTACAACTTTAGCTAATTCTTTCAGAGCAAAGCAACTCTTACTAAGCCTACCACAGAGATTGTCCACATGACAAGACCATCCCAAATTCTCATCTACTATCACACCAAGAAATTTTGCAGAGCTCACATAATTAATTTCTGTGTTGTTTAGATTTATAGCATTTTCATAATCGTTCTTATTTCTGGTGTGTTTAAACAGAATACAATTTGTTTTGGACATATTTAATACTAAGAAATTTTTTAGAAACCGCTCTGCCGTTATTGATGATATGTGCATGGTATCTTGTTTCTGACTTTCATAATCGGTACTGGCTATTAAAATGTTAGTATCATCTGCATAATTTGTTAGTGTTACAGAAGACAAGTCTATCACATTTGATAGGTCATTAATGTAGAGGAGGAATAGCAAAGGACCTAAGATACTTCCTTGTGGTACACCCATTTGTATCGATTCTTATTCTGAGAAAAAGAGTCCACTATTTGTTTTCAGACAGACTTTTTGAGACCCTGCATTCAGATATGATTTAAACCAATCATATGCAATTCCACGTACGCCGATAGCGTATAATTTTTTTAATAGTAATTGGTGGTTTAAACAATGAAAGGCTTTTTACAAGTCTAGAAATACACCATGCACAATACAGCCGTTATCTAGGTGATGTAGAATGCGTACTACAAAGGAAAAAATTGCAGTAGTTGTAGATTTTCCTCTTTGGAATCCATGTTGAGTAGAGGTAATAATTCCATTCGTAGCAAGAAACTTAGTAAGGCGTTTACTCATTGCAATTTCAAAAATTTTTGAGAAGCAAACTTATAGGTCTATAGTTTTCCATAAGGAATGGATCTCCTTTTTTTAGAATAGGTCTCACCACTGCAGATTTTAGTTTTGATGGGAAATCACCTTTCTGAAAGGAATTATTTATTATGTAACATAAAGGCTCAAGAATATATGAAGCAACATTTTTAATAAGCACATTATGAATATCATCTTCACCTGCAGACAGCTTGTTTTTTAATTTTTTTATTATTTCCGATAGCTCTTCTATTGTCACATCTGCTAGATATATAGATTGTGGATTATGTTGTATTCTATTTATAACTACATTGTCCTGTGACGAAGTCACTAAATTTTATTTTTAATTAGTTTTAAAAATGTATATTTCAATTAATTCCCGCCTGAGGACATGTAGAAGTATTTCTGTTTCCCAGGAATTACCGTTTTTCAACAATTGCGAGTACCCTCGTAGGTTAAAATATTCCTATATTTGCTGAAATCCGAATGGACATTTTGTAGAGTCGATTTCGTACCAATTATCTACTTTTATTTGTCAAGGTACTAAAAGGATATTTTTTTATTTTTAAATTGTAAACAGTCGGCTATAGTGGTGGTATTTCCCACTCCAATTTACCGGTCTTCAAGCTTGCCCAGCAAAAAAGGAAAAAATCGATAACAACTGAGAATTACCCTCTCTTAATTTCCGGCAACCGTAAGCTCTTCTCTCTCCTGCAGTGACGAGTGAAGTACTATGTGAGTGACCGTGATATTGAAAGAATATTGAACAACCCCGTTTATTTTTCTCAGGTAGGAAACCGCAAATTATTTTTTTTATTTACAATTAATTTGGGACACCCGTCCGACAAGTGAAAAATGTTTCATTCATACCCAGGATATTTCATTTCATCCCTTAGTGGGAAACCGTTGGCAATCTCTTTTAAGAAGCGCCCAGTATTTTTCATTTCATGTAAGTTTCTTTTCTTTTATTTATTCATTCAATTGTATTTGAATCATTCCGTTCCCCGTCCACAACTAATTATTGAACGAAACCCGACGTTTTCTGTAAAATTAATTCACGCATCGTTTTGATCGACTTTGGCAAATAATATTCTTTTCTATCACCATCGCCTTCGCTGTCCAAACACCGCGTAAATTCATATCATTTTATAGTAGGTTTTCCTTTTCTGAACTTATATTGTAGGTGGGTTAACTGTGATAATAGTAAACTTCACTTTCCGTATACTGGGTGTAACGCCTTTATCGGGTAATTATAATAGTAAAAAATGATACTCGCGTCTGACTATCAAAAAATACTATATTCTCAATTTCAAAAACCATAACAACATAAAATCATTTCATACAGGGTGTCATAAAATATAAACATAATTGCAATAAATAATAGTTTCTACATTCTTCCCCCGAAATAAAAAAAAACTATTTTTCTATGGTGGCGATCTTGCATAGCTTATTCACTGGCCGACGGAATATACCAGTAGCGGTTTGGACCTCAGCTACCCTTACTACCCCATCCTTTCCAGGGTAAGTCTTGGAAATCTTTCCTTTGGGCCAAGTATTTCTGGGACCATTGTTGTCTGCGATAACCACAATATTTCGTGGTATTTATCTAATTTGAAATAAAACCCGTATTTGTGTATTTGACAATTTATTCAATACTGCAATATTAAATTATTACTTTCCGATCGAAGCCGGTGTTTATAAAAAGTCGGAGATAAGGAAACCACTTTTTGTGTTTTAACATATAGTGTGAACCTATATACAACATCTCCCTCCTTATTACAAAACATACCCTCCAATTTATCTTAAATTTAACTTATCTAACTTAACCTAAGTTTAACAATGATAATATAGACCGTAACGCTCAGGTTTTTTTATTTTACTCCGGCGCCTTAAATTTCGCAATTTTTCCGCATTATTTTCTGGATTATCGTCTTGCCGATTTTCACCATCACTATTTCCGTCACCATCACTTACGTTTCCGTTACTATTTCCGTCACTGTCACTCGATTTATTATCGACACTACCATTTTCTCCGTGATTTACATTAGTATTTACATTGATTTCGACATGATCATATACATTTTGTTGGGATCGGGGTATGACCGAAACAGTTTCTCCATCGTTAGTGCTATGTTTTAATTTTAACTGATCTGAGTGTCTCTTCCAAATCATACCACAATCTGTTTGTACCCTGTAAGTTCTCCGACCAAGTACTTGAATAATTAGTCCTGAACACCATGGTGAAGCCGTATTCAATCTTAAATCTTTTATCCAAACCTTATCATTTTTATCAAAATATATATCTTTTTTAGGGGTTGAAAAATTTTTAGTTTGCCGTTCTTGATTTGATTGAACAGTCAATTTTGCTGACGGCATTAATAAATCAAATTTTGTTCTCAAATCACGACCAAATAGCATTTTTGCAGGCGATTGTCCTGTAGTGGTGTGTGGTGTATTTCGAAAATGAAACAAAAATCTTTGTAGAATGAGGTGTAAATCTAAATTAGGGTTATCATGTCTAGATTTTAAAATTGCTTGTTTTAAGATTTTAACAGCACTTTCTGCTTGCCCATTTGTGGATGGATGATATGGAGCCCCTGATTTATGTTTAATACCACTTTGGAATAAAACCTTTTGAAATTCTTCTGAGGTAAATGTTGCTGCATTATCAGTGCATAATTCACTAGGCAGCCCAAATCTACAGAAAATTTCGCGAAATATTTCAAGTGTTTTACTAGTAGACATATTATCTATTATAAAGGCCTCTATCCACTTTGATGTAGCATCTTGTACCACTAAAAATTTTTTTCCACAAACAGGCCCAAAAAAATCTGCATGAAGTCTTGTCCAGACTTCTTTTGGCCAGTCCCATACTACCAAAGAATTTTTTTGTGGATTTGGGCTATATACATTACAAGCTCTGCAACTTTTAGCCGTATTTTCAATTTCCTCATTTAAGGAGGGCCACCAAAAGTACGAACGGGCCAGAGATTTCATTTTCACTATCCCCATATGTGTACTGTGTAGCTCATTTAAAACGTATTTATAAAATTTCTGAGGAATTATTAAACGATATCCCCATAACAAACAATTTTGTTCGATAGATATTTCATTTTTACGTATAAAATATGGCTTCAGTTCTTGTGAAGAACAAACTGACGGCCATCCGTTTTTTACATAAAAAATTATTTTGCTCAATAGTGAATCGGATTCGGTTTCCCTCTTAATTTGTTTAACATTCAACGGTATCTCCGTATTGTCCATAAAATTTAGAAATGCTATGTTCGGGTTTATCATTAAATTATGAATTTTGTCATCGCCTAGTATCGTATTTTTTTCTGGTAATCGCGATAAACAATCTGCTAAATTTTTAGAAGATGATACGAATCGTATTTCGTAATCAAAAGCAGACAATATGTGTGCCCATCTTTGTAGTCTATTTGCTGCAAAAATAGGTAAACCTCTTTTATCCCCAAATATCGACAAAAGTGGTTTGTGATCGGTAAATAAATAAAATTTTCGTGCATAAATGTACTGAAAAAATTTTTTTACCCCAAATATAATTGCTGCTGCTTCTTTCTCAATTTGAGAATAACTTTGTTCCGCCGAATTTAAAACGCGTGAAGCAAAAGCTATTGGTCTTTCAGAGCCATCCTCAAAAATGTGACTAAGAGTAGCTCCTACAGCAAACTTAGATGCGTCTACCATTAATTTTACTTTTTTATCGGGGTCGAAATGTGCTAGTACCGACGATGATAATAATGCCTTTTTAATAAGTTCAAAACTATTTATGCACCCGTTACACCACTGCCAATCAACTCCTTTTTTTAATAAATTATATAAAGGTTTTAAAATTTCGGAGGCATGTGGGATGAAACGAGCGTAAAAATTTACCATTCCTAAAAATGATTTTAATTCCGTAACCGTTTTAGGCGTTTCAATATTTTTAATGGCCGAAATTCTTTCTTCCGACGTATGCAATCCCTTTTTGTCAATTATATGTCCTAAATAATTTACAGAATTTTGGAATAGAACACATTTTTCTTTTTTTACTTTCAAGCCACATTCTTTTAATGTGTGAAAAACTCTTGCTAATCTTTCCAAGTGCTCCTTGTCATCCTTCCCCGTAATAAGAATATCATCTAAAAAACAAACAACTCCTGGCATAACAAACAGTTGTTCCATTATATTTTGAAAAATAGCTGGCGCTGTTGTTATTCCATAGGGCAGACGAGTATACGAATACATACCCTTGTGGGTGGTAATCGTGACAAGTTTTTGAGACTCTTCAGTCAATAAAACTTGTTGATATGCCTCTGACAAGTCGATTTTTGAGAATTTTTCGCCATTTTGTAATTGAGCAAACAAATACTCTATGCGAGGTAGAGGAAAGTGCTGAATTACTAAATGAGGATTTAAAGTAATTTTAAAATCGCCACACAGCCTTATGGCTCCATTAGGTTTTAAAATTGGAACAAGTGGCGTAGCCCACTCTGTAAACTGTGTAGGTACTAAAACTCCATTTGCAACTAATCTATCAATTTCATTTTCTATTTTTGGTTTGAGTGCAAAAGGAACCGGTCGTGGTTTACAAAATTTTGGCAAAGTACCCTCTTTCAATCTTAAAGAAATTTTCATTTTGTTAAAAGCCCCTAAAGTAGGTTCTAATACTTCTTTGTAATTTTCAAGTAATATTCTTAGCTTAGCCGGAAAACTTACATTTTGGCCTACTAAATTATGCAATGAGTTAGTAAAATTTATTTTACAAATTCCTAGCCCTAACATTTTCAGTCCATTCCTACCAATAAGAGGTGGTCCACCATTTCTTATGACATAAGTTTTTAATACATAAGGTCGATTCTCAAATGTTATATTAAGATTTAAAAATCCTAAGGGTTCAAAAGTCATACCTACATAATCTTTAAGAGATAAATCATTTTTTTCCAAACAAATATTTTTAAAATGTTTAATGTAAATTTTCTCAGAAATAGCTGAATGTGCAAAACCTGAGTCAGCTTCATAATTTAAGGGAATTCTTTCTACAATCAATTTTATAAACGTTGGTTTAACATTATTAATTTGAAAATCGTCCGTACCTTGACTTAATTCCTGTAAATTAAAAATTGATTCTGTTCCTTTTTTACACTCTGAATCTTGTGAAAAATAAATTTCTGGGTAATCATTGTCCTCATTATCAGTTAAAAAATGTTGATTCCTACTTCTACATTGTGGGGCCAAATGCCCTTTTGTGCCACACTTATAGCAAGTACAGCTTTTGAACGCACAATCAGCCGCAATATGATTGCTTCTTCCGCACACCACACATTTCCTTATAGTTTGATTAAAATGTTCACTTACCGAAGGGTTTCTTCCTTTACCTTTCTTTCCCAAGCCAGAAGTTGAAGGTCGATTGTATTGAAATGACTTAGTATCGCCCTGCATTCTTTTAGGATTTTGTTGATAGAAATTTAATTCATCTTCTTGTTTAATATGAAGTGCTCCTATAGATTGCCTTAACGAATGCTCTTTTATTGCAGACTCTTTAGACAATGCTAACTTTAGCATATTTTTCAATGTAACTGAGACTCTTGAAGGATCTTCTTCAAACAAGCGGTCCAAAATTTTATCGTCATTCATTCCAATTACGAAAATATCTCGCATCACTATGTTCAATTCATTTCCGAACGCGCAGTTTGAAGCTAACTTTTTAATTCGAGCTTCCCAATCAGAAACACTTTCACTTTTTTCTCTTCGAGCAGAATAAAACTTTAATCTTTCCCCGAATAATGATTTTACCGGTACACAATGTTCGACTAATAAACCGATTAATTGCTCATAATTTTTATCAGATGGCAACTCAGGAACACACAAATTTCTTACTAATTTATAACAATTTTCTGATATTGTATTTAATAATATCGCCTTTTTTCTCTCTGGTTCGGTAATATTATTTGCTATAAAAAACTGGGTGAGCCTTTCTCTAAACACTGAAAAGTCTCCATCTTTGGGATCAAATTCCGATAAGGAGCCCAAAAATGCCATTTTCACTAACACTCTATCGCTACCGCCAGTATAGATTTTGCACGTGAATTCAATAAAAATTATCCTCGTCGCCAATGTTTTATTTCGTGGTATTTATCTAATTTGAAATAAAACCCGTATTTGTGTATTTGACAATTTATTCAATACTGCAATATTAAATTATTACTTTCCGATCGAAGCCGGTGTTTATAAAAAGTCGGAGATAAGGAAACCACTTTTTGTGTTTTAACATATAGTGTGAACCTATATACAACAATCTCCAACGTCTATATTTTGGATATGCTGGAACCATTTTTGGCGTCTGTTTAGTGTTGGGAGGTATTCTTTAACCCATCGTTGCCAAAATCTGTCTGCTAATTCTTGTGCCAATTGCCATTGTTTTCTCAAATCTGGATTTTCGATATCTAGAACTGGTGCCCCGCAATTTTTACCAATTAAGAAATGGTTTGGAGTTAAACATTCAGGTTCATCAGGGTCTGTGGGTACATACGTGAGAGGTCTACTGTTGACGCTAAACTCGATTTCACATAAAAGGGTCCAGAGGGTTTCTTCTTTGGGAACTGCTTCTTTCAAGATGATTTTTAATGTTGTTTTTACCGTTCGAATTAATCTTTCCCAGACTCCTGCAAAATTTGGAGCAAGAGGTGGTAAAAAGTGCCATTTCATATCTTTCATGGAAAATTCTCTAATTATGTCGTCTTGAGAGATATTTTTTAAGGCTGTCTGGAGTTCCTTGTCGGTACCTTTAAAGTTTGTGGCGTTGTCAGAGTACATGTTTTGGGGACATCCTCTTCTGCTGATCATCCTCTTTATTGCCATAATAGCTGAATTTGTGTCCAAACTGTGTGCCAATTCTAGATGTATAGCTCTAGTAGCCATGCAGGTAAATATTACTCCGTAACGTTTTTCCTGTTTTCTGCCAATTTTTACTTGCATGGGTCCGAAGTAATCAATTCCGCAGTTAGTAAAGGGTCTCACAAATCCAGTAATTCTTGGTAAAGGTAGGTCACTCATTTCAGGTGTTGCCGGTTTCGATTTTCGATTTTTACAGAACATGCATCTACGAAATCCTTTTTTTACAGCACATCTCATATGGGTGATCCAATATTTTGATCGAAGTTCGTTGATTACCGTTTCTATTCCTACGTGGTTAAACTTTTTATGAAAATAATCTATTAAAATTTCTGTAAAATAATGTTTATCCGATAGAATAATAGGATTTTTCTGATATTCTTCCAAATCGGGGTTATGCTTGAGTCGGCCTCTCATTCTGACGATACCATCTGCATCTAAATATGGGGACAATCGGTATACTTTACTATCTTTTTTTACATTTTTTTTTAATCTTAAAACTTCTATCTCTTCATAAAACATTTCCTGTTGTACACTTCGTAACCAAATTTTTTCAGATTTTAACAATTCTTCTGGATACAATTCTGTGTACATTTTAGGTTTGTCTATCTTCCTAATGGAAATTTTGCAATTTTCTATGAATCTTAATATCCATGCAGTAGACCGAATAAGTTTTGTCCAACTTGAGTACTTTTTTAGATCCGGTAAAGCATTTTTTACAATTATTAATCCGACAAATATATTCTTTTGTTTAATTTCTTCTAAGCAAATTTCATTTTTGTTAAAGTTATCTACTGGCCAATACTCTTCGCTTTTCGTCAGAAATTCTGGACCTCTTAGCCAAACGTCGTTGTCAATATAATTCGATTTAGTTAGATTATCTGCTATATTATTTTTGCTATCTATCCATCTCCATTCTTTGTCATCACTTTTGTCTAAAATTTCTTGAATTCGAAAGGCTACAAATTGTTTATAACTTCTTGCGTCCGAACGAAGCCAAAGTAAAACTGTTTTAGAATCACACCAATACGTAATTCTTTCTATTGGAATAGTATGGCCTTGTCTTATGAGGATACCTAGCCTTACTCCTAATACAGCGGCCATTAGTTCTAACCTGGGGATACTTATTGTTTTAAGTGGGCCTACTCGGGCTTTAGCTGTTACAAACGAAGTTTTCCAGTTTTCATCTTGGTCTCTATATCTAAGGTATGCTACTGCTCCATATGCTGAGAGTCCAGCGTCTGTAAAGATGTGAAGTTCCGTAAAATTGCTTGGATTACTGAAATAAGATCGTGGTATTTCCAAACTCTTTATCGTCTCTAAAGAGGAAATCCATTTTCTAAATTTTTGAACCAAATCGTCAGTTATGTTTTGATCCCAATTTATATTTTGTCTCCAAACTTCTTGGAGTAGTATCCTAATATTTATCATAATGTGACTAATAAAACCAAGTGGGTCAAAAATTAACATGGATATTCTTAATAATTCTCTTTTTGTTGGAATTTTGCTTTTTGACAATATTTCTTTTTCAATTTTGTTAAAATAAAAGTCGAATCTAAATTTATCATTTTGAGAGTCCCACCATACTCCTAAGACTCTTTCAGTAGGCAAGGTCTCATTGTCTAAGAGATTCTTACATGACAGTGCTTTAAGTTCTTCAGGAATGCAATTTAGAACTTCTATAGAGTTGCAAATCCAATTGCAAATTTGGAAATTACCATTTTTGTGAATCTCTATAACTTCGTTAATTTTATTTATTGCCTCTTCCTCTGTATCTACACTGTCGAGGTAATCGTCCATATAGTGTTTCTTTATTATTGCTTCTGCTGCCACCTTATATTTATCCATATATGCTAGCGCATTTTTATTTCTTACTGCTTGAGCTAAACAAGGTGAGCAAGCTGCTCCAAATATCATTGAAACCATTTCGTAGGTTTCGATGTCTCCGTTTCTATCTTTTCTCCACAAAAATCTTTGTGCATGTCTATCCTCTTTTTTTATCTGGACTTGCAGAAACATTTCCTTTATGTCAGCAGAGAAAGCAATTTTCTTTTCTCTGAAGTTCATTAAAATTTCAATTAAATTATTAAAATAGTCTGGGCCTACTTTTAAATTGTCGTTTAAACTCACTCCATTACTTTTTGCAGCCGCATCGAAAACTAGTCTTAGTTTTCCGGGCTTATTAGGGTTAAATACTGCAAAGTGTGGTAAGTACCAGGTTTTATCTGTTTCTATCGTTCTTTCCTTGATACTTAATTTTCTTGCATACCCTTTCTCTACAAATGTATTTATTGCTTTGGTATAATTTTCTCGAAACTGCTCATCCCTGTCCATCTTAGTTTCTATATATTTAAGTCTATATACAGCATTCCTTTTACTTTCAGGAAATTTAACATCTTCTGATTTCCAAAGTAATCCTACTTCCCATCTATTTTCTTTATTTCTATTTATATTTCCAAATAATTCTGTCAGTTCTATGCTTTGATTTAAATCATTTCCATTCTTTTGTGGATAAATGCCATTCCAGTCACAAGAAAAATAATTTTTTATTAAATCATGCAGAGAATGATTGTTTTCTTGGACTATATGACTTGTAATATGAAAGTTGTAAATGTCTAAATGATGCTTATATGGCAAAGTCCCATGTATTGCCCACCCCAACAGGTTCTTTGACAGAGCAGGTCCATCCCAAGATTCATATGCCACTTCTCGGCTAATAATCAAAGGCCAATTGTCCTGACCGATGAGGATGGTAGGCTGAGCATTTTTTAAACTTTGTACGTCAAAGTTTTCTAAAAATTTATAATATTTTTTTAAGTTTTGTACATCTACAGTTTGAATTGGCAGATTTAAATTTTTTACTGTTCTAGCATTATTTATCGGGTAGAATTTTTCATTTATACCTGATATCTTGAAAGATATTTTCCTTGACGTGTCTTCATTTTTAATAGTGTCGCTAGTCCATCTCATGGTAAAGGGTTCTTGCTCTCCTTGACATCCCAAAACGTCGGCAACACCTTCTTCAATGAGCGTTATAGAAGATCCTTCATCGCAAAGGGCATACGTCTGCAGTATTCCTCTAGGACCTTCTAAAATAACGGGAAGGACTTTAAGTATTACTTTTTGATTAGGTATAATACCACTAGCATGTCCAACAAGTTGGTTACTAGATAAAGAAGAGGACGCAATAGGCTCGTTTGTTTTATGTAACAGCTTATTGTGATATTTAGGACAACTATCAATGTTACATAAGACTCTTTTGTAACATTTATTAGTTCTATGGTTGGGCAAAAAACAAGAAAAGCAAATTTTATTAGCAACAATAAATTTCCATCGACTATCTACATCTAAATTTTTAAATTCGTCACAGTTTTCTAATTTGTGTTCTTTTTTACACAAACTGCATGTAAATTTCTTTTCATTGGACTTAATGGTAAATATATGTTTTTGTTTTCTATCTTTTTTGTCAATTGCCGAATAAATATAACCAAATTCATCTGTAAACTCTTCAAGCCAGTTACTAAAATGTTCAATTGAAACCTTTTTTGTATTTAAATTTCTAATATATTTTCCCCATTGCAGTTTTAAATTTAATGGTAATTTGTCCACTAGTTCTCTTAGCAGCTGAGGATTTAAAAGGTATTCCACACAATCTAAACTTTTAAGAATGACTACGTTATTTTGCAGACAATTTGATAAGTCAATTATATTTTCTAAATTTTCTTCTCTAATGGGTCTAATATTTCTTATATACATAAATACCTGTTCCAAAATATCTTCAGTTTTTCCAAATCTCTTTTCCAAAATACTCACGATACGATTCACTTCTTCAGGGAAATTCAGTAAAGCAGCTACAGTCTCCTTTGCCCTTCCTTTCAATGCTTTCTGAAGTCTACTGATGTTTTCTCTATTGCTGAATTTACATAACTCAGTTGTCTCTTTGAATTGGCTAATAAAATTGGGCCATTCTATAGGGTTACCTGAAAAATATGGCAAATCCTTATTAATGGATTGTCGACTTACTAATTTTTCTAAATAATTTGCTTTATCGTAATCTAGCATTTCAACTTTCTTATCATAATTTGATGTACTTTCCTTAAACGATCTGTCTAAAGGTAGATTCTTGTTTTTTTCAATTTCTTCTATCCATTTCCTAACATAATCTGATTTAGGAACTTCTGATTTCTCTTCGTCCCCTGTACTGACTTCGTCTAGTTCAGCACCTCTAAGTTCTAGTTCTAACTGTATTTGTTGTCTTCTTCTCTCTAGTTTCTGTTTTTCTAATTCAATTTCTTTTTCCTCAATCTCTCTTAACTCTTTCATGGCTTCAAGTTCGGCCTGTAACTTCAATCTTCTTCTCGAAGACTTAGTACCCACAGACTGGCACTTGCTTTGGCTTTTTCTTGACATCGACTTGTCTTCATTTTGGGCTTGTGTCAGTTGATTGTCATCATTTTTGTCCGATGTTTTGGAACTTTCTCCAACTCTCCTGCCAGACCGCAGTTGGATTCCATCGTTTCTTGTCTCGGACATCTTCCAGAAGGTTCTTTTTAACTCGAAGGACCAATGTAACGCCTTTATCGGGTAATTATAATAGTAAAAAATGATACTCGCGTCTGACTATCAAAAAATACTATATTCTCAATTTCAAAAACCATAACAACATAAAATCATTTCATACAGGGTGTCATAAAATATAAACATAATTGCAATAAATAATAGTTTCTACACTGGGAGTGTCGTAACTACCCGTTTTCTTTTATTTTTATGAACTTCTCAGTGGTCAGCAGTTTGATTAAAAATTAATTACTCCGTTTTAATTAATTACCGTTTTTTTCGTTTTATTATTTTGACCAGAACATTTAATTTAATTTCGTGTATTTGGGAAAACATACCTTCCATATACCGGGTTGTACATAATTTCCGATTTAAATATTTTCCCGTACTAGTAAAAGGTAATACGAACTTTAATTTCATTTATTTTCCTACATTTTATTACCGTCATATCTTAATAATTTATTTTTAGTAAATTTTCCAAATACCGGGAGCCATTATTATTTAACTAGCTTCAATTGTAATAATTTACTTTTAATTATTTTTTCTGTATATAGGGATCCGTAATTACTTTCTTGTAATCTCGTTTAATTATAATAATTAATTTTATTTAATTTTCCGTTTACGGCCGTGCCAAAACCGTGCACTACCACCGTTGTAAATTTTTTTTGTAAATATATATTTTATTACCTATTCCTGTGTTTCTCTTATTGCTGGTTCTAAACCGTTCTCTTTCAGGGTACCGTAGGATACGAGGTGTAAAGGAGATAAGTGTTTTATTTTTATTTATTCTAGTATAGTGGCTACCTAGCAGTGACCGCCTGAAATTATTTTTACCTCCACTGAGTTTACCTTGAGTACACTCTGGTGTACTACAGGGTCGCAGAGCAAACTGTGATACCAAAACTGCGCCTGAGCAACCCCTATTCGGGATAGCGCCACATAGACTCGCTGATTCACTGTAGGTGAACCAGAAGCCTCTCACAGTCCATATCTAGGTCTCCTATAATTTGCGAAGCAGCTGTTTTGAAGTAATTATTAAATTTATTGCAGGCTTGTTTAGAAGTTACAATTTGGTCATCAACTTTAATTCCATTGAAAGTAGCCAAGTTTTTATTAGACCTGCTCAGTTCCGTATTAATAACGTTCCAAGTAGCCTTTATTTTATTATCTGATTCATTGATTTTTTTGTTGAAAAGATGTTTTTTCTCAGATAGCAGCAGTTTAGAGTAATACCTTTTATATGCGTTAAAATCTTCTTTACTAATAAGCCTTTGTATGTACAATTCTGAAAATAAATTTAAAGTATTTTTTGCTTCGCGAATGGAATTAGACAGCCATTTACTCTTTTTATGTTTTTGATGCGTTACCCTCTTCAATGGGAAGGCCTCGTTGAAGTGTTGGAGGAAAGTTTTAATAAAACAGTTATACATTCTATCTACAGTGATTACTTCATACACACATAGCCAAGTTTCTTTTTGTAGTAACTCATAAAATTTATCATAGTTTTGTTTACTGAAAAAACGCTTTACTTCAGTTACATTCTCCGGCTTTTGTTTCTCAGTCAATACACATAACCGCTGACCTTTATGATCTGAAAGATTTGTATTTAGGACATTCGCACTGTATTCTAAAGTTTGAGATATATAAACTCAAACAAATAATGATTGAGAGTGAAAGCAGGTAGAAATACGACCAAATCGGAGGCGTGCTTATTATTTTTGAGAGGGTACAATTATTTAAAATATTCATACAATTTCTTTTATTTATTTCATGAAAACTTTGCAATATCGTAATTTACCTAATCGTTGTAGTCATTAGTGGGGCTTTATGAAAACGGAGTAATAATTGTGGTAATTATAGTAGGAACCAAATAAATTAAGAATATTAATAAAAATCACAATATATATTTCAAATTAAAAATAAGAAAGATACCTAATCAGGGGTTGGTTTGGTGACAGAAACAATATTATCAATTTTACTATTTTAATAATGAATTTAACTTTATTTCACAAATTAACGTATATTTATATATTATGTCGCGGCCGAAGTCAGTAAGGAACTGTCTCTTAAGTTTCTTCTTGGGTTACACATACAGAAGTATTACTTAAATTTTAAATTAAAATCATAATGACGGATATTGCATATCCAATGCAATTGATATTTTTATTTTGTTTTGTTTAGTTATTTTTAAATTTTTATATTTTTTAATCTTTTTATATTATATTTAGTTTTTAATTTACTTCGCTTTGTCTATAAATTTTTGTAATTTTTCAATGACAATAAAGCATACCTCTATATATATATATATATATATATATATATATATATATATATATATATATATATATATATATATATATATATATATATATATACATGCACAGCTATCTTATTCGCCTCCATACGTAATACAGGCACCCAAGCCTCCATGTTAAATACTAAAACCAAATGAGTGTATTTGATTCCAATAGAATTAAAAACTATATTTTTATAGATGGAGCCCTTGAGGGGTAAAAAACAAAGTACTTAAAAATATACAAATTTTGAGCATATTTATAAATGTAACACGCTTCCACAAATTATTTAAGTGATCCGCCTCTTTTGTATAAAATTTTGCAAGAGAAGTTGCCCTTTACGCCTCCAGCACCGTTGCCATATTTCAGGTAACGTGCAGTTGGTAGTGGGGGTCGATTCGTTTCCTGATTATATATACCTATGGTAATCACTAAGAGGTATCATTGTATTGGGCTCCGGATCTATGAGTTGTGTGTTGTACATGTAAAGTGTATCAGAGCAATGGATAGGTTGGTAAAAAAATTATTTAGAATTTTACAATCCACTTATAATCTATTATTTTTAGGTCTCGCAGACTCGTTGAGTTAGCCCGTGTAAATTTCGCTGACGAAGGTAAGTTAGTTAATGTTATTCGAGTAAAAAAGTTTTGCGCTCTTTAGATAAAAAAGTATTAATTTATAATCATTTATTTTGCACTAAATCGCTAAACGGTACCAATATTAATGAAATTAGAGTAATATAATTATTATTACATGTTTAAAAAAATATAAAAATAAGACGTAGTTAAAAAATCTAAATAATGATTTTCCTGAATAGATGGATTTTAATAAAATACATTTTTGGGTGTGTGGTTTCTACGGCACTACTAAAGAATTCTGAAAATGTGATTCTCATTTTGAATCGCTGAAATATCTAAAATATATTAGTTTGTACATGTAGAAAATATACAGGGTGTCCTAGAGTATGTAGGCGTTTACCCTAATTCAGATAGAATACATAAAATTAACATATTTTTTCCTACAGCGATACGAAGAAATATAAAAGGAAAGTACTTTCCTTTTACTACATCACTCACACATGGCTACCACCTTTAACTTTAGTTAAAAATATAGGCTACTTATTATGTATAAAGGAACGATCACCTTCATGAGTTTTTATCCCTTGATTCATTCAAATGATCATTAAAAATAAGTGCTATTGTATTAGAGGGTGCAAATTGGAAATAGGGATGAAAATGCAACCCTTACAATTTTTAAATTATATTTCAAAACGAAGCAAATTTTTTTATAGAAAATGGGATTTTATACCGAAATAGTTCAATTTAATTTTCTTTTTTAATATTTTTTACATGAAAATGTTATTAAAATGTTTTAAATAAACTATTCCGAAAAGAAATGCATTCTCTACAAAAAAATCATAACAATACCTGAATTTTTCTTCGTTTTCGAGATATATTTAAAAACTGTATGAGTTGCATTTTAACACCTATTTCCAATTTCCACCCTTTAATTCAATAGCACTCCTCGGTTTTTTATTTTTAATGACCATTTGAATGATTCATGTAATAACTCGCAAAGGTGATGTTTCTTTATTGCCAAGTTTTTTAGGACATAATTAATAGCCTAACATACGAGTTTTTAATTATAGAATTTGTTAAAATATCTTCGGGAAGTAATGATTATTTAAACTTTATTAATATTAAACTTTAATCCTTTTCTACTTCATTTATTATAGGTTGCCCCAGGATTTATATCAAACCGCAAAGGTGTCAAAGTTATTGTTACTTATGGAAAAGGGAGTTGATATGTATAAAGGAAAGTCTTTGAATGAGATAGATATTAACCCTGCAGAAGAATATCCTGAAGTTGACTCAGACGATGACGAACAACCCATAGATAATAGACCAATTTTACTACCTGTTCAAGGTAACTTTCTGGACTTTTCTATACAAACTATACATAAATCTAGTAAGCGAGTTATCCTGAATCAATTGGACGTGAAATATGGCAATTAAGATTTACGGAATTTAAACTTTTCTAACGGGATAGTTTTTATTTTTCTCCAACAGTGACAAAATAATATTATAATACAACACAAAATAACAATAAAAAACAAGTTAGAGATATGAGTAGAAAGGGAATAAAGGAAATTTTTGTGTAAAATATAGTCACTAAATAATTCACCTTTATCTTAAAATTTTCACATTTCCATCAGTATCGTAATGTTCTAGTTTTATGTTCCGCACCTTGTATGTTCAAACTATGAATTATCTACCTGTTAAAGGAGCCGTTATTAAAAGTAATTTTAATTGCAGATAACACCGAGAGTATTAAAACGAAGATAAATATTCAGGGAAGGACTCGTTGGACATCCGAAGAAGCGCAACTGGTGAAAACCCATTTCAAAAATAATATTACATTAAAAAAGGCCCCTAAAAAGGATGAATGTCTAAATTTAATCAAAAACCATCCAGATATTCTTGAAAACAAAGATTGGGTTAGAGTAAAAACATTTGTTTACAATATTTACAGAAATAAATAAATAATTTATTAGTTTATATCAATACTGTGCTTTTATAAGAATTTTTGAATTTCGTTTCATTTTAATTATTATTGTTTTAATTCTTTTTAAATGATGTGCCTCATAAAGGTGCAGAGGATGGGGATTTCGTAAATGGTTTGATATACAAATTCGGTCAGATGTGATAAATGTTACCTATTAAGGGGAATAATATCCCTCAATCAGAAACCTTTTTATGTTGTTAAGGAACAATTAAATTTTTTATTTTCGTTATTCAGCTTTTGCGATTTTATTTATTCACATACCGAAAAATGTTTTAAATACTATTTTTCGTTTCGCCATCGATTATTTCAAATACGATCCTCAAATATTCTATTTTGTATATAGAAATAAAGCACTTTACCTGTGTTTTAAAAAATTACATAATCAGTACATAAAAAACTAATTACTGACCTGAAATTACTAATTACTTAAATTTCAACTTTTAATTAATTAAAATCATTATTACCAGCCCAATGCTATGGACTCCCGATATACATTATACTTAAAACCTTAGAAAATCTTGGTTTCAAATAGAGAAAATTTTGTGTAATTGATTTGAATAGCTAGTTTTAAAGTATATAATGTTTACAAGTATTAGAAATTAAAAAAAACCGACTTCAAAAACGTGCAGATGCCGTCACCATATCTTAACCAAATTTATATGGGACCACCCCTGAGGTATCCCCTTACTAACAAAAAAAGAATCATACAAATCGGACAATTTGGTAAAGCATTATCGCTAAACATACATAAAAAATGAAGAGTTTGAGGATTTTCTCACGGACCCAATTATTATATTTTGACCAAATTTATATGGGACCACCCCTGAAGTACCCCCTTTCTAACAAAAAAAGAATTATTGAAATCGGACACCGTGCTGAAGAATTATCGCTAAACATACATAAAAATAAAAAAAAAAAAAAATAAAAAAAAAAAAAAATAAAAAATATCGCGACGAATTGATAACCTCCTCCTTTTTTTGAAGTCGGTTAAAAAAAGTACCATTTTTCGGCAAGTCAATAAATAAAACCAGAATTTTAGTTTTTAATAAATAATTTGAAAACGGGACTGGCTATGTCAGATCTTTTCACGCCATAAAATTTTCCCCCTCCATTTACCGGTTACTATAAAACCTATTATACCGTTCCAACTCAAGCAAAAATCGTAATATTAGGGTTATACCCAATATTTTCAAGCTCTGTTTCTTGGGTGGGACCAATCCATTAAATTTGTATGTACTTTTTTAATTTGAGCTTTTAATGTTTGTACCTTTTTTTAAATAAATATGTTTTGTAAACAAGTATTTTATTTTTATTGATATTCCGTCATTATTTATTAGGCCCTCTTAAAAATTTAATAATTTTCGAGAGGATTTATAACTATTTCAATTATTGTTCAAAGTGTAATTTTTAGTTTTTTTTTCAATTTTTTTAAACTATTACAGCATCTACATTTTTAAAAAGTAAAAAGAAGAATGATTCTAAATATATAAAAATCTACGGGATCTTCCATTTGAAAATACTAGGTCTACGACATTTTCGGTTTAACAAAAAGTGAGCGAAAAAAAAGACATACTCAGAAAAAAAGACGACTAGTGAAAACTGCATTTAATTATCTTAACTAGTTTAAAAGTTATATAGCTTTGAAAGGGGCCAATAAATATATATTGTGTCCAAGGATGGACTTGGATGGACTTGGATGATATTTAATAATATTTGGCTATTTGAGTTCTCCTTAAAATCTCTTAATTTGAGCGGTTCAAAAAAACTGTATTAACAAAATTTTCATTTTGGAAATCCAAAATTGTATTTTTATTGTACACCCTGTACAAAAACTCGAAGTTTCTTAACGTGTATCATATTTATTTAACAAGCAAAAGAAATTATGAAAAATCACTTTTTTTATTTTAAATAAACATTTTTATAAGTATAGTTAAGTCCATCCGTGGACACACTGTATGCAATAATTATATATGATGTCGCGAAAGGTCCAAAAATAAAAATTGCCGGTAGGAATAATAGTAAATGAAATATTAGGTATATAAAAGTGCATCGCACCAACACACCTCCTATGAAATATTATGTATATAAAAGTGCACCTCACCAACACACCTCCGTTCATTGTTGCCAAATTTAGGAGGTACATTGGCGTGAAGACTACTTAAAGGCTAATTCGTATTGCCCAAGTATGTGCCTATATATGTGTATTAGAGGGTGGCGTCGCGTAGTGGAAGATCGGCCAAGTTCATTGTGTAACTGTATATGTGTATGTCACGAAATGGCCTCCGACAAAAAATTTGGCAAACACCTCCCATTGTTGTAAAAACATAAATGAACCTGTTATACACATACATTCGATTTGGCCTCCGATTTTTCGAAGTCGCCTCCGATTTTTGAGGCGTATTCTTTGAAAACATATATATTTTGGAGGTGTATAAGGCATTTTGCATATATATATATATATATATATATATATATATATATATATATACTCGACCAGCGTATCATGTGACATCCAGCAAAAATTTTGACTTTGTGACATCCACCCTTTGCAAAGACTTTAGGAAAAAAATAAAAATATGACTTCTTTTAATTAAAAAAATATTATGGCTGAGCGAAAAATATCACAACCATACACATTTTAAAAAAATAAAACGTCCTATCGTTGTGAGATCCAAAGTATACACGGTATATATTTTTATTAACAACACTTTGTGACATCCAGAAAAACCTTGCATTTTGTGACATCCAGTTGTTACGTCACAGTATACCATTTCTACAGAAAAACTGCCATTCTTATAACATCCAGCAAGTATATAGATACATTTTTAAATTAAGTATCTTATTACATCCTAAACATTTAACACGTTCAGCGCCAAAGCCGACCCTCAAATTCTACGATTTCTTATTGTTTTTTATTCCAATGTGATTTCTATTGTTGTTTTGTGATAAAATAATTCATTCCATTTTCAAATTATTTTCTTTTTAGTTTTCGATTGTGTATATTTTTAGATACACTGGCCCAAAAAATAGTTTTCGATGAAGTAAATTCTTGATATTTTTTTGATATGTGGAAATCCCTTATAGAGATTCGGTACAGGTTCTCCCTTTCCCAATAGTTTTACCCTTTACCCACTAAAATCACCACCTCAGCAAGTTATCGCCGGCCTCCTGCTAATATCTTTTACAGGTTCGTTGGAACTACTTTAAGTATCTATCGACCTTATATGGTTGATTCTCCAGTTTCAAGTGCATTAACACGACCAGTTTGCAAACCTAACCTAACATTACCTGAGAAGTACCCAAAACATAAATCCAGCGGTCTTTATTATTTTTGCGCATAGACTACACTCACCGATTTAAAATTCGATCCATTCAAAATAATGATTTATTTAAAAATGCTCTAACTTTCAAATGCGGAGGCTGATTTATTTGAAGTTTTTAGCAAATTTTAGATAAAATACTGTAGTTTTAACATTATTATTCGGACATGTAAAAGTAATTTAGTACTCGCCGGATATACAGGGGGAAAAAGAAAACAATTTTTTCCTCTACTTTTGACACACCGTGTAGGTTAATTCTGCTAGCAGATCTGCACACAATTAACTTTATCAAAAAGACTGATTTGTTTACAACATTTTGTTTTTTTATTTACCCCGATATCTTAATTTGTTTGTGAAATGTGACGGTTTAAAGAAAATGCAACAATCTTAATTTTTTTATTCAGTTTTAGCAGAGTAATACATAATTTTATAAATAACTCAAACAACAAATACACTAATAATTATTACAAATTAATAACGAGTATTTTTCCCACAAACGCGAATAACTGCCTCAATGCGTCATGGCATACCCTCTATTAGATATCGAATCTTCATCTGGTCAATCTGATCCCATTCTTGGACCAAAGCATCTTTTAAAAAATTTAAAATACTTGGAGAAGGAACTCGGTTATGAACTCGTCTGTCCATCATGTCCCAGATGTGCTCAATTGGATTGAGGTCTGGGCTACGTGATGGCCAGTTCATCCTCTGAATTTCTGTTTCGTCTAAATATTGAGATACAATCCTCGCAATATGTGGTCGAGCGTTGTGATGCATAAACATGAATTCGTTTCCTATAAATGGTGCAAATGGAATTACATATGGATCTAGCACATCACGAATATATCGGAAAGCTGTCATTGTTCCGCCGCCAACAATGACTAAATCAGTACGAGCTTCCATGCTTATGCCGCCCCAAACCATTACCGATCCTCCTTCATAACTGAGTCTTGTGGAAAAATTTGCTTGGTCAAACCTTTGGCCTCTTCTTCGGTATATTCTTTCACGGCCATCAGGAGAACGTAAACAAAACCTTGACTCGTCAGAAAATTAAATCTTACTCCATTCATCGATATTCCAATGTTGATGCTCCCTGGCAAATCGAAGACGTGTTGTTCTGTGATTCCTAAGTAACTCCGGACCAGTTGAAGGTTTTCTGGAGCTACTTGACGTACTTCTTCTAAACGATTTCGAACCATGACAGCAGTAGTATTTATTTTTCGCAAAACATTTAATGTTACAAAACGATCATCTCGAACATTTGTAGAACGTCGTCTGCCAGATCCTCTTCGTCTCGAAAAACTACCAGTTTCATTAAAACCTTGTACAGCTCTCTGAACGCTACACCTTGTAACACCCAATATTCTAGAAGTATAATACTGAGTCCTACCGTCTTGTACCAGAGCAACTGCTCATGTTGCATCAGTAAGCGTTAAAACCATGATATTATGCTGATAATGAATAATAATGAAACTGCAATTACCAAGTAACGAATATTTGACAGTTGTCATATTGTGAGTTGGCCACAGCACTCTACTTATTTTGTAGTTTATTCTCCACCGTCATTTAAATTATGATCGTTTCTAAAATGTAGCATTTTTTTTAAACCGTCACATTTCACAAAAAATTAAGATATCGGGGTAAATAAAAAAACAAAGTGTTGGTAACAAATCAGTCTTCTTGATAAAGTTAATTGTATGCAGATCTACTAGCAGAATTAACCTACAGGGTTTGTCAAAAGTAGAGGAAAAAATTGTTCTCTTCCCCCCCGTATATCCGGCGAGTACTAAATTACTTTTAGATGTCCGAATAATAATCTAAAAACTAAGTATTTTATCTAAAAGTTGCTAAAAACTTCAAATAAATAAGCCCCCGCATTTGAAAGTTAGATCATTTTTATATAAATCATTATTTTGAATGGATCAAATTTTAGGTCTGTGAATGTATTTTACTACATACATTTTTAACTTCAAATTGTTACTTTTGAGTTAAACAAAAAATTACATTTCTAAATTAGTTAAGTTCGTTTCCATATTTAAAGAGACCAGAAAAACCTAAAATTAGTCATGTTTTTGTACAATGATTTTACAGCTAAAATATAACGTTTAAATTGTTATTTTTGAGCAATTTGGAGATAAAAAATGAAACTAAAGGGGTTTTTAAGTAATTTCAATACGTTATAATGAGGATAATTTATTTCCATCTGAATTTTTAAAAGTCATATATTATGTTGGTACTTTTATATATCTGTGCCTATCAGTACCTACCAAAAGTAATGCTTTAAATCAATTTTGCCTAGATTAATTAAAAAGTAATGATTATATTTGGTCATAAATATGGACTTGTAAGTACATTTTATTGTAGTGTACACGCATAACATGTAACTTTTAAAAATGTGCTTAGTTTAAAAATAATATAAAAACAGTTAATTTTAGTAATAAAATCATCTAGTAAAAATTAATAGCATATAATTATTTTTTGTGTGCTTTTTACAAATATGGATACAAATTTAACGACTTGTAGTGTATTCTTATAGATAGACAAATTTTTAAATTTTTTGAAAAGATTGAACTGCATTTTGTTTCTTATTAATACCTTAATAGATTATGGTAAGTTGTAGAGAATACATGTGCCAAATTTTAATAACATGTAAGGGTGGTTGGTAAGTTATGAAACAAGAAAGAAATTAGCAAAGTTAATAAAACTACCTGTATCTCGGTTATAAATGACGAAAGAACCATTAAGTAAAGTTTCTTTGAATAATATCAGTAGCATAAAAAACTAAGTATTAAAAAAAGAGTGAAGTAAAACTTCTTATATTAATTCACTCTAAAATAAAAAAAGACAAATAAAATCCGCGTACATCAATATTTATCGCTACTTGAACATACTATTAAGGTTATAACTCTAAACAGCAAGGCACCGACGATGCACGAACGACGATCGTTTGCAGTCGAAATTGGAGTTCAAGTGGAGGACTAGGCTGTTAAGGTGTTAGGAAATCGAAATTTGTCGTTTTTATGAATTAGCTCATCATATTTTTTATGTTAGGACGAATCGTAAGAAGTGTTAATTATTTATTTTAATCTGTTATTAATTTACTTAAACTTATTCAAATTTATTTAAATTTAAATTTATTTAAATTTATTTAAATTTATTTAAATTTATTTAAATTTATTTAAATTTATTTAAATTTATTTAAATTTATTTAAATTTATTTAAATTTATTTAAATTTATTTAAATTTATTTAAATTTATTTAAATTTATTTAAATTTATTTAAATTTATTTAAATTTATTTAAATTTATTTAAATTTATTTAAATTTATTTAAATTTATTTAAATTTATTTAAATTTATTTAAATTTATTTAAATTTATTTAAATTTATTTAAATTTATTTAAATTTATTTAAATTTATTTAAATTTATTTAAATTTATTTAAATTTATTTAAATTTATTTAAATTTATTTAAATTTATTTAAATTTATTTAAATTTATTTAAATTTATTTAAATTTATTTAAATTTATTTAAATTTATTTAAATTTATTTAAATTTATTTAAATTTATTTAAATTTATTTAAATTTATTTAAATTTATTTAAATTTATTTAAATTTATTTAAATTTATTTAAATTTATTTAAATTTATTTAAATTTATTTAAATTTATTTAAATTTATTTAAATTTTTTTAAATTTATTTAAATTTATTTAAATTTATTTAAATTTATTTAAATTTATTTAAATTTATTTAAATTTATTTAAATTTATTTAAATTTATTTAAATTTATTTAAATTTATTTAAATTTATTTAAATTTATTTAAATTTATTTAAATTTATTTAAATTTATTTAAATTTATTTAAATTTATTTAAATTTACTTAAATTTATTTAAATTTATTTAAATTTATTTAAATGTATTTAAATTTATTTAAATTTATTTAAATTTATTTAAATTTATTTAAATTTATTTAAATTTATTTAAATTTATTTAAATTTATTTAAATTTATTTAAATTTATTTAAATTTATTTAAATTTATTTAAATTTATTTAAATTTATTTAAATTTATTTAAATTTATTTAAATTTATTTAAATTTATATAAATTTATTTAAATTTATTTAAATTTATTTAAATTTATTTAAATTTATTTAAATTTATTTAAATTTATTTAAATTTATTTAAATTTATTTAAATATATTTAAATTTATTTAAATATATTTAAATTTATTTTAATTTATTTAAATTTATTTTAATTTATTTTAATTTATTTTAATTTATTTTAATTTATTTTAATTTATTTTAATTTATTTTAATTTATTTTAATTTATTTTAATTTATTTTAATTTATTTTAATTTATTTTAATTTATTTTAATTTATTTTAATTTATTTTAATTTATTTTAATTTATTTTAATTTATTTTAATTTATTTTAATTTATTTTAATTTATTTTAATTTATTTTAATTTATTTTAATTTATTTTAATTTATTTTAATTTATTTTAATTTATTTTAATTTATTTTAATTAATTTTAATTTATTTTAATTTATTTTAATTTATTTTAATTTATTTTAATTTATTTTAATTTATTTTAATTTATTTTAATTTATTTTAATTTATTTTAATTTATTTTAATTTATTTTAATTTATTTTAATTTATTTTAATTTATTTTAATTTATTTTAATTTATTTTAATTTATTTTAATTTATTTTAATTTATTTTAATTTATTTTAATTTATTTTAATTTATTTTAATTTATTTTAATTTATTTTAGTTTATTTCATTTTAATTTACTTTAATTTTAAATTATTTTAATCTATTATAATTTATTTTAATTTATTATAATTTATTTTATTTTATTTAAATTTTTTTAATTAATTTATTTTAATTTATTATAATTTATTTTATTTTTTTTAATTATTTTATTTTAATTTAATTTATTTTAATATAAATTACAGTCATCGTCCACTCACCCATTGTTGATACACCTTGTAATAATATAGCTGCATATATATTTATTAGTCACAGAGAGTAAATGCATTTAAAAAACTTATTGGCTCTATGCGAAACCCAACAAAAAATTTTGGCAGTTAATGTGTTAACATAAAATAGATCTTAAAATGAGAATCCAAATATATCTAAAATAAATTTTTTGGATGTCACATAACCTAGTGTGTAAAGTTCTAATATACTCTATGGTGGATGTCATATAGTCGGGTGAGTAAGTTTTAATATACTGAATGTTGGATGTCAGAGAGTCGAGTGAGTAAATTCTAATATACTTAATGGTGGATGCCAGACAGTCGAGGGACTGAAATATTTAATATACAAAATATACAAAACCAACTGACGCGAGCGCCACCTTCGCAGCTATACACTGGAACTAAATATATACATAAAATTGAAAATAAAGCATTATGACATCCAGCTGAAATTTTTTTGGCTCCCTTTTAAACCTCCTTTATGATGTTTGAACCCCAAAAACGTTGTGACATCCGAATTTGGATGTCACATCGCAGACGGATGTTAGAAAGATAGCAACATTTTTGCGACATGATGTCACAAAGTCGGCAGGACGAATCTATATATATATATATATATATCTCTCTCTCTCTCTCTCTCTCTCTCTCTCTCCCGGTTTACCTGCAGTTCCTCGAAACTAGCCAGCCTTACCCAAGAAACCCTAATTGGGTTCGGCCAACATTAAAAGACATTATAAAGCTTAAATTACTATTTGATTGGTACTTAAATCATAAAAGTTTACACGCACCTATCATTTCGGAAATCCCTAAGTAAGATAATTAGTTTGGATATAACCTACAGGATTGTTTTCTTGACCGCCAAACATAATAATAATAATAATAATAATAATAATGTTTATTTCAAATTTATGTAACAATGTACAAATTGATACAATAATAATAATTAAATAAATAAACATTTGGATCCTGCTGAGACATTGTTCATGTCTGTGTACAGGAATTAAAAATACAAATTTATATAATAATTTCTAAATGGTAATAGTGAATGGTAAAAATAAAAATTATACCTAAATATATAGACTTCTTTTTGTGTACAAATTTTCTTTTAATCTTCAACCTCAGATTCGTCACTGCTGCTACCGCTATCATCAAAGTTAATTATGATTGGTTCAATATTGTGTTCAATACGGTTGTCTACGTCCCACATTTTTTGCTCTTCTTTTAAAACATGCTGAATGCATTTCATCCAGTCTTCTGCAGAAACATTTTGAATGGCTTCTTGTAGGTAACGTTGCACGTCCACTAATTTAAATGTTCTGTTTTCTCGTGCCACATATCCTTTTACTTGCGCCCAGATTAATTCTATTGGGTTTAATTCGCAGTGGTACGGTAGTAACCTTAATACTGTAATTCCACGACTTAACGCCATTTCATCCACTGCGAATTTTTTATATTTGTCTTTGTGTAATTTTGTTAACTGAAGTAGTTCTGCCTTTAAACTATCTTTTTTATATTGGATGTTTTTGGATGATTGTTTCGGTAATGATTCTAAATACCGACTATGATATGGTACATTGTCCATGAAGACGACAGACCCAGGTTCCACAAGTTGAATGATGCCTTCAAACCATTTTTCAAACACCTCCGCATTCATCTCTTCATGATAGTCGCCTGTTTTCTTGGATTTAAATATTAATTCACCATTTGGTAAAAATCCACTGTCGCTTCATATATGCGTAACTATCAGACGACTACCTTTTCCAGACGGCTGTTTTAACCCAGTTGACAAGCCTTCAATAAAGGCTTGTCGTGCACTTGTTATATGACCATCCTGCCATACTTTTTTGACCGTATGTCCTTGGTTAACCCACGTCTCATCCATGTAGTAATTTTTTTTTTTTGATATTCCGAAATTCCTCAATTTTTCGGAGATAATTTCTTCTCCATACTATTATTTCCTGACGTTCAATGAGAATGCTTTTCCTGTCGACTTTTCCGTACGTAAATTTCATTTCGTGTAAAATTTTCCTCAAAGTTTCTTTACTCATTTGTGGGACCAATTCATGATCGCTAACTGCCTCCAGAACTTTTTGCAAAGTGGGCAGCTCATTTCTGAAAAAGAAACTGTGAATAGTTGTGCGTATACTGTTTTTGGCTTCTTCATCAACTGTGATTTTTTTTCTTCCGCTACTAGTTTTTGGCGTTTGTACTTTCCCATGAATTTTGTTTTCTCTTAGTATTTTGTAAACTGATGATTTTGGTACACCCGTATAATCAGAGCACATATCAACTAATTTATCTTTTGTAATTGTGGAAGTTAATGATGTTGGAACGCCCGGTTGGTTATTCGGAGGTACATCCGTAGAATTACAGCACATATGCACTAAGTTATCTTTTGGTCGCTAATGATCTCTTTCAAGACAGTGAAATACTCGAAGTACAATTTGTTTTTCACTTAGCGACCGAGACTTCGACCGTTTTACCTTTTTCGACGTTGAAGGCCCTTCAATGTCTTCCATTTTTTGCATAGTTTTAGAACGGTGTAGAAATATTATTATTTAATGTTTAAACACTTATTAGCACTAATATTTTCACCAATTGTTCTTACAACACGTCGATTACTTACTAACTTAACTGTAAAACTTACAATTCACACCGTATAATTCAAAACCCGATGTTACGCTCGTGGTTAGAAATACACTACTGAGAACGTCATCGACGAGATGGATTTTACGCGTAACAGACAAAGACACAAATATCGCTCCGTACACCGATGCCATTAGTTGTAACAAATACTGAACAATCCATAAAATAATTAATTTTAAATGATCAAGAAATGTATAAGTATTACTCATTACTGATTTTTGTTATAATTAATATCTTTTATTAGTACTATGATTGTATATTATCTATAATTTGCCACAACTTACAACTCTACTACTTACTCTATTTTGATTCTGCTAAAAACTAGTAAGGTAAAATTGAGATATGACAACACGGTTCACTCTCAATCATTATTTGTTTGAGTATAAATGTTATCAATACAAGTAGATGATGTCGGTGTAACTCTGGTTGGTTCCCAAATACTAACTTTCATATCATAAATGTTCAGCATGTTTTTTAACATGGTCTGGTGTTTTAAATTCGATTTACTATGCATATCTATATTAAAGTCTCCTGCAACCAGCATGTAGTTATTTCCTTGTGAGGCAATAAAAGACTATTAATAAAATTATCATTTTTAAAAATATCTGTGCATACAATGCCTTATACAAATCTTATAATTTTTAACAATACTCTAATGTGTGGTACATAATTAAACTGTTAACATTATGCAAAATAAGTTGTGAACATTATTATTAGCAAAACCTATCACAGAATTCAAAATTAATCAACAATAACCACTAAGAATATATCAGATTAAAAAAATAATCGATTTCTAGACGGTTTATAAGGACCCTGCCTTTGCTGTAGATTCAAAATCTCTTGTTGCAACCTTTCTTCTTCCTTCCTTATTCTCTCCAATTCCTCATCCAATTCTCTCATTCTCAAACTCTCTTGCTGTTTCTTTTTTACGATTTTTACTTGCATATCTTCCTCTCTACCGTGTTTTATTTTACGTTTACGTTTCTCTTCTTCTTCCTTCAATCGATTTAACTCCTCGTGATATTCTTCAATTTTTTGCGTCATTTCTTCGCGTTCGCGCAAATTCTCCTTCTGTCGTTCTATGTTTGATTCTAATTTTTCTTTTATTTGTTGCTTAAGTGTTTTGAGGACTTCGTTAATCAATTTTTCGCGTGACAATTCTTCCTGCTTCCATTGGGCCACTTGCATGTCGTACATGGCTTTAGCTTCGGAATCAAATAGAAATTCTAATCGCTTCTGTCGTTGAATTTCTAAGGCTTGTTGTTGCCTTATGATGTCTAAAAATTCTTCAACGCCTTGTTTTATCTCATTCCTTTTTGCTTCTTCTTCGATAATATCTTGTAATTGCAACTCCTTGAATTTGAGCATTAGAAGTTTGTCTTGCTCTAAATTGTCTTGAATATCTTTTGATTTTTGCTTTAATTTTCTATTATGTTGGCGAATGTTGAATAAAGCGCACTCTTTATCTCTACGACGTTGTTCTTCGGCTTTTAATTTATCTTCTAAGTCTGCTAAATATATATTTTGTTTCATTTCGATAGTTTCCTTCTCTCTTAATTCATCGCACGTTTTTTGTATCTCTTTAAATTCGGAAATTTGACCGTCAAGTGCTTGTTTAAGCTGCTGCTTATTTTCTTCGACCTTCTTCTTCAACAATTCTTCTCTCTCGTACTCCATTTGGAGTTTCCATTCGTTTTCTTTCAAAATTCTCTTGTTTTCTTCCTCTTCCTTCTCTTTCTGCATTCTTTTTTCTATTTGCTGGTCCAGCCAGCTAAGTTTTAAATCTTTGCAATGATATTTGGCCTCGCATTGTCTTATTAATGGATTGTTTCTCCTCCATTGGTCGAATAACTTTGATTCGGCTTCTCTTCGTCTTATAGTTTGTTCTTCGAGTTTTATTTGATCGTTAAATTCTTTTAAAATGTTTGTAGGAATATCATGGTTTTCTTCTGTAGAATTTCTTAATGGATACCGATTCTTTTGTACCATTAATTCTATTTCCAAGGCTCTTTTTTCTTCGTCAAAAAGTTTTCTTAATTTTTCTCTTCTTTTTTCCAATAGCTCTTCTTTGTCTCGTTTGGTTTTGATATCAAATAGCATTTTATTGTTTTCGTTATAATATCTAGGAGATGTCCATTCATCAAATTTGGCGGTTCTTCTATTCCATTGGTCGTAATATTTCGCAGTACCGTTCCATAATTCGTTATAGCGCGTTTCTTTTTCTCGTCTACGAATTATTTCTTCTTCGGCTTTAATTCGGTGTTTTCCTCTGTTTTTTGATTTCTCCATCTCTAGAACATACCAAGGATGGATGATTCAGAATAAAAGCATAATAAGTCGTGGATAAGGAAGTGCTGGAGAAAATGTGCTATTATAAATTCTTAGAAGTCTTTCATGACTTTCTATAAGCATTTCAGGAACATGAAATTATCCCATAATGACCACCCATCAATGTATACTAAATATTTGTGAGTAACTTTAAAACTTGGGCCTGTCCGTAATCCTTGACATAGAGTTATAATTCAAATCTTTGCCTGACAAGTATGGCACAAGCACACCCGATTTTTAGAGATATAAAAGATATACTGTTTATATCAGCAATAATGCAAGTAGTCTTGTAACTCTGCTTAGTATTATGAAGAATTTGATAAAAAAGTATTTTTTCAAAAAAAAAACAATTATTGCTTATAAAATATGAAAGTCAAATGATTTATAATTCATGTTTTCTACACCAAACAGAAATAAATCATGTCAAAAAGTGACATTTCCTCGAAAATTTTACAATGCCATTTTTTCATAAGGAAGGAAAGGCCCTTTTAGAAGTTATATATAATAAAAATTGTTAATTTTTAATTTATAGAAGTAATTATATTCTAGAGAAGAAATGAGTGCAGTAATATAATTTGCAGAAAGTAGTACAGGTTCAAGAGGTAGACATTTTATTCATACCTCATCCTTCAATGCTTATTTGTACTTAAAAGGAAAATTTTAATACATCTGATTGGCTTAATAAAAGTTTTTGTTTAGAGTTAATCATGTTTCCATGGTTTTTACTGTAATAAACCTTTTTTAAACCTTTTTTTGACAGATAAGTCAAACTTTATTTATTAATAGCCATATCTTATGTATTTTAATTGATTCAGAATTTTGTATTAGTACATAATTCTATAATTATATAGGAATGGCGAGTGCATTAGAAAATATTACAAGCATGAATACGCGTAAACGATCTAGTGGACATAAAGCATTATCCAGAGATAAGGGAGATATCTCTGGCATTATCTTTAGAAGAAAAAAAATATCATACTTAATATATTTAATAATCTTCGAAAAGACTTTGTTTCACTATCTGTGGATGAAATAGCCACTAAATGTGAGACCTATACTGGAGTATCTAAGTGAGCAGTGTATAACATTATTAAAGAAGATACAATTTGGAGAAGTCCCACATCTGAAAAAGTCGCCAGGAAGAAACGAGACCTTTATTTAAACTTGGGTAAAAAATTGTAATAAGGCAAATGGTACATGCTTTTTTATTTCGATATGAAATTCCTACCCTTAAAACATTACACTCAGTAATAGAAAATAGCCACACTCTTCCAAATATATCATATTTTCATCTGCAAAAAATATTACATGAATTAAATTTTCTTTACAAAAATACGTAACAGAAACAGCTTTTTTAACAGAGAAAAACGAAATTATTGCGTGAGGACATGATCATTTAAGGAAAACAGTGGAATCAGCTCAAACAGGTTTACTTAGATGAAACATGGGTTAACTGGTCATACAGTAACAAAAAATTTGGCAAGATACCTCTATCAAAACTAAAAAACAAGCCTCTATGAAAGGGGTCTCTTGTGGATTAAAACATTTTAATAAATTTAGATAGGAAAACACAAACTGACCAATGAAATTTTTAAACCTAAACTCATAAAAAGCTTGTCTAATTTTTCGGCAAATCAACCAAACACTGGTAAGCATAAAGTGTTGATTAAATTTAAAAGATCTTACCTGTATAAAAAGATTAAATTTTATAGAAATCGCCAACGCTATCACTCAACATTTCATCCCATAAACGTATTAAATTTTTCAACTTTTCCACAAATTTTCAAATTCAAACAATCACAACAAAAGAAATAGGCTCTGACAACTGACAATTGACATGAATTTTCGTCTTTTTGATATATTTATGGTTCCTTACTACTAAAGTATTTAATTTTACAATTTGTCACTATAGTAACGACGAAGAAGAAAATCAGAAACGAGTTTAATTATTTAAATAAAACGAAGATGAACTTAACCTATATAGAATAAAAAAATAAAAAAGAAGAAAAGTATAACCTACATTTTTAACCTCACATGTAGTTTTATTATTATTTTTTAGTTTAGAAATATGGGAAATAAACGAGAAATAAAAAGCAGTTTAAAAAGAAATTCAGTTGAAGAAGAAACTTATGTTAACAATGAAGTAGAATCTGATGAAGATGTATGTATTTTTATTATATTTAAAAACAAGCGTTGATAAATTTAATCTTTTTTAACACATTGAAACATTTTTAGGACGAATTATTGAATGTTATAAACGGTGAAGACGAAGACAGTTCAGACGATGAAGCAAATGATGGCTCTGAAAATGAGTTATCCAGTGAAGAGGATGCTGGAGGGGAAACAGATGAAGATTCTGATGAAAATGATGCTGATAGTGAAGAAAACGATCAAGAATCTGAAGACGATGATGAGGAAAACGATAGTGATGAAGAAAATGAAAGTGGTGAAGATGATGAAGAGAATAAAAATAGTGAAGATGATGAAGAGAATAAAAGTAGTGAAGATGATGAAGAGGCAAGCAAATTTAGTGAATGTTCAATAAAGAAAACCGAAAGTTACAATGGAGTTAAGAAACTTAAAAACAAAAATAAATTAGTTCCTAGTAAAAAATTACCAGCTGTTACAAAAAGTGATGAATATGAAGAATTTGATAGTTCAGATGAAGAAGATATAAGAAATACTGTAGGAAATATTCCAATGAATTGGTATGATGAATATAAACATCTAGGTAAGAAAATATTCCTGAATTATTCAAAATTACAGTATCTTAAAATCTGTTGTTTTTTACTTTAGGAACTAAATTGTTGTAGAGTTATTCTTCCATTTCATTTTTTCAACTATTTTGTAGGATATGACTGGGATGGCAACAAGATTATTAGACCTGAAACTGGTGACCAACTGGATGCTTTTCTTAAGAGAATGGAGGATCCAGATTTCTGGAGAACAGTTAAAGATCCACAAACTGGACAGAATGTTGTTCTAAGTGAAGAAGATATCAATTTAATCAAAAGAATAAAGGCTCAAAAAATTCCTGATGAGACATTCGATGAATATGCAGTAAGTATAATTGTATTAAAAACATATGAAATATAAATTAATATTAATTTTTTTTCTTTAAAGCCTTGGATAGAGTGGTTTACAAGTGAAGTAGAACAGATGCCTTTGAGGAAATTTCCAGAGCACAAAAGATCATTTTTGCCAAGCAAACATGAAGCAAGAAAAGTATCGAAACTGGTTCATGCTTTAAAAATGGGATGGATTAAAACTATGGCCGAAGCAGAAAAACTTCGAGCCAAAAAAGAGCCTCAATTTTACATGCTGTGGCAAACTGATGATAAAGCAGAGGAGATGAGACGCATTTATAACCATATATCAGCTCCCAAAAGGTTGTTACCAGGTTAGTTACATTGAAACCAGTTATGAGTTAATTTTATATCTATAATTTGATTAATTTTAATTTAGGCCATGCTGAAAGTTACAATCCACCTCCCGAATATCTGTTTGATGAAAAAGAACTTAAACAATGGAACAAATTGAAAAATGCACCTTGGAAACGAAAGTTGCACTTTATCCCTGAAAAATATGATTCTCTTAGAAAGGTCCCAGCTTATCCTAGATTCATTAAGGAAAGATTTTTGAGATGTTTAGATCTCTATTTATGTCCGAGAGCTATAAAAATGAAATTAAATATTGAACCTGAATCTTTGGTACCGAAATTACCCAGTCCCAAGGATTTGCAGCCATTTCCAACTGTTTTGGCTATTGAATATAAAGGTAAAATGTTAAAAAAAATTGTGTTTTGAATATATAATTTTTATAAATGATTATTTAATACAGGTCACACTGATATGGTCAGATCTATAAGTACAGACAAGACTGGTCAGTACTTGCTAAGTGGGTCGGATGATTGCACTATAAAGATTTGGGAAGTCAATACTGGTAGGTGTTTGAAGACTATAAAAACAGACAGCGTTGTAAGATCAGTTGAATGGTGTCCTAATGCAGCCCTGTCACTCGTTTTGGTAGCCTCTGGACAAGAAGTAATGCTCATTAATCCTAATGTTGGTAAGTTACTTTTATCATCTCTATTATTATTCAATATCAATATATATGTTTATTGTCAAAGCTACAAGAACTTGTAGACAAACACTTATAAATATAATTATTATGTAGTACTAACAATTACATGCATAAAAATTTAAAAATTGTATAAAAACGTTAAATATAAAATTAGAGGTTAATTACAAATACGTAACACAACATCGATGAAATTATATAAATACAAAAACATGTACGTTCAAACAGTCACAACGATTTAAGAGTCATTGTAAAATTCCGTCAAAGCATAATATGCTTTTGTCATCAACATATCTCTAAGCAGTATTTTAAATGTTGTGACCGTTTCCGTCGATTTAATATCATTTGGCAACTTATTGTACATTTTAATCCCATTATAAATGAAAGAGCCCCTTACCAGTTCAGATTTGGGTATGGACAACCACAGGTTGTCAACTTGTCGCGTTAGTATTGGCATAGTTCGATTTATTTTTATGTATAATACAAGTGGTTTCAAGAATGAACAACGATGTTAATGTTAAAATTTCATGTCTAATAAAATGTGGCTGACATGACTCAAGCTTGTTCATTCCACATAAAAATCGTATTGCTCTCTTTTGCAGACAAAAAACAGTATTGAATAATTCGCGGCTGCAACCTCCCCAAAATGCAATTCCATATCTCAAATGGGACTCAACTAGAGCGTAATACACACTTTTTGCTGCCTTAAAACCTAGTTCTTTTGCCACAGTTCTGACTGCAAAACATCCAGAAGAAAGTTTTCTATTTAGCAATTCTATATGGTTTCTAAATTTCAAATTATTATCTAAATTAATTCCCAGAAATTTTATTGTGTCAGTACATTCAATAATAGCATTTTAGTTTTTCCCATATTAAGACTCAAATAGTTGGCATCGCACCATGCTTTGATTTTCTTAATCGTATATGGTGTTGTATAGGACAGAAGTGGCATTGCTGTGCCATAAAATCGTAGTATCATCTGCAAATAGAATGAAAGTACCTGCAATTTCAAGTTGAGCTAAGTCATTCACATAAAGGAGAAATAAAATGGGACCTAGCACAGAACCCTGAGGGACACCCCAACTAATATCTAAATCTTGAGAATCTTGAGACGCTCTTACCATTTGCTTACGTTCTGAAAGATAAGATTTTACCCAACTCAGCGCTCCGTTTTTGATCCCGTAAACTCGAAGTTTATCCAACAGTACTGTATGATTGACGCAATCGAACGCCTTAGTTAAATCATAGAATATCGCCGCTACAGAATCGTCAACATTAATTCTAGAATAAGCATGTTCAAGACAAGAAAATATCGCCTCAGAAGTACTTTTGTTCCTTTGAAAACCAAATGTTGTGTTTCCAGCAATTTGTGAGTTTCTAGATAATGAATCAAACGTTTTTTTACAACTTTTTCAATAATTTTGGCCACTGTAGGAATGAGAGATATAGGCCTGAAGTTCGAAGGATCGTAGTTACTGCCGCCTTTATGTATGGGAACAATAACACTGGTCTTAAGAAATGACGGAAAATTTGAATCGACGAAACTTTGGTTGATCAGACTAGCAAGGACTAACATTGCTGATTCAGGAAGGTTTAGGATAACTCTAATAGAAATATCATCATAACCAGCAGCATTTTTGTTTTTAATATCTGAATATATTTCCATTATTTCAAAACATGTTGTAAAACTTAGAGTAAAGTTGGAGTTAACATGGATATTTTTTAAATAATCTAAAGGATCAACTGACGATCTGAAATTATTAGTCAGATTTTCAGCAATTGAGCAATAATACTGATTAAATATTTCTGAATCGATGTAGTTCTTAACGGATTTGGAATTTTGTTTATTTTTCAATTCATTAATAATATTCCAAGTTTCTTTAACTTTATTATTAGATTTTTCAATTCTAGAATAATAGTATATGTCCTTAGCTTTTTTAATAACAGCCCTATATATTTTCCTGTAATGGAGGTAATAGATTAAAAAGAATTCATCTTGGACATATTTTTTAATGTAATGGAGGGATCGCATATTTTTTGCTGAACACCTTATGCCTGAGGTCATCCAAGGTTTTTTATTTTTTATATTAATTTTTCTAATGGGAAAACTGGATTCAAAAAATTTGCACAAATTATGGTAAAATGCTTTAAATGGATCATCAGACAACATGCAGCTATGCCAATTAAAATTATGACTGCTTAATCTAAATTTATCATAATTAGGTTTGCTAAACATACGACCATATCTGAATTTCATTTTCCTAAGCTTCGTATCGAGAGGCGTTGAGCACAAAACAATCTCATGATCAGATAACGAGATGGAATGGACTGAACACAGAATATTACTGTCCAGAAAAGAGGAGCAAAAATAGTCAATCAACGTTTCACTGTTATTAGTGATTCGAGTAGGATCTTTGACATGCATATTTAGATTAAAAGATAATAAAAGATGAGAAAGATTTATTATATTATTATCATTTTGAACACGAAAATCCACGTTAAAGTCTCCGGTCAAAATCATTTTAGATGAACTTGGTATCTTAGATAATAAGCATTCCAATTTATTCAAAAATATTGGAATACTGGTGCTTGGAGATCTGTAAATACAAATTATGAAGATATTTAACTTTTTAATATTAATAATGGAAAACTCGAATTGTTTCTCCTCAGCTAAATCTTGGATTTTACTTCGTTAAACTCCAAACTGTGAAAGAGGGAGTCGTGTATTAATACTGCCGTTCCTCCGTGTTCAAACATCTCTCTGTAAAATATACTAACCAAATTATACTCTGGTATGCACAGATGTTCATGTTTTTCTAGCCAGTGTTCTGTGAGCAAAAGAACTAGCGGAAAATGAAACTGTTCCATTAACATAAATAACTCATCTATCTTGTTACGGACCGACCGAATATTTAATAGTAAAAATGTTAAGGACTTTTCTGAGTTGGCGAGTTGACTGTTTCTAAAAAAGGGGAATTTTGACTATTATTTAATTCAACAACTCCGCCAGCCATACTTTCTTTGTTATTGCTATCTAACTGAGCATCTTCATCGCACCTATTTTTAGAGTCAATTTTTTCAGTTATATTAGAATGATAATTTAATTGAATTTTTTATGGATAAAATAGGTGCGTTGACTATTTGGCTGTTAGTTTGATCATTAGTTTGATCATTAGTTTGATACAGCGCATGGTCATGTTGGAAGTCGAGGCTGTTTTCCGAATTTAAGTCGGCGTTTCTTATAATAGGTTTATGAAAATATGACAAATACTGATCACATATATGTTTAACTAGCAATCTTTTGCTATGAAAAGGAATGCCACCAAAAGGAATTTTGTCACTCTTTTTTACAAAATTATCAGAAGGGACAAACGAGCATGTTTTTTTGTTGAGTTTGTGTATTGTTTTGTGAAGATTTAAGTTTAATTCATAAATAAATTTATTAAGCACGCTTCTATTATGAACATACGCTGGACCTACAATTATTAAATTAGAGTACTCCGCTACACTTAATAATTCATTAACAATTGGTAGTTTACATTTAAAGCTATCAGTATTTCCGATAAGAGTGACGATACAGTCAGACATGGTAAAATGTTTACTTAATATTTTTACAGTTTTTGTTATATCTTCGACTGACATATTCTTACGGTACTGAAAATTGATGTCATATTTGGCTCCCAACACTCGCTTAAAGAGTAAGCCACAACTTTTAGTGCAATATTGATCGCCAACTATAAGAAGCTGAGGTTTTTTCTGATTGTTATCTGAATATGTTTTAACACTGTTCATGTCATTACTTTTAGAAACATTACTTTTGTAGTGGTCTAATTCAACTCTTAATAGTTTTACTTCACTTATGAATCCAGTGTTTTCTGTTTCGAGGGTGGAGATAGTAGATACCATATTCCTACTTATCAAGTTTAGATCTTCAATATCTTTCACGAGTTTACTACTGGTCGTCTTCTCATCTTCAATTTGATTTTGCAATGTTTGAATTTTATTCTTTAAATCGGAAATTTCATTATTTCTAAGCTGAGTCAAGTCCTTAGCTTCTTGATATTTATCCACATACATCTGTTCTGTGTAAAATACTTCATCTTCGAAATCACGCGTGTGTCTTTGCAATCTTTTTATCGGTCATCAGCATCTTTTTGAGATTGGATATTTCTTTGTTTAAGTCTTCAATTTTAGTTTCTTCTTCAAGTGCTTTATCTTGGCATTCAGTTGAACAATATATTTTGTGAGTACCTAGTCTCACCACATTTTTTCTCCTTTTTAAACAGCTTGAGTGAAACACATCATGACAGATAATACAGAAAAAATTTGAAAGTGTTTTATTTTTACAGCAAGTAAATATTGGTATCATTTTTCTTAATTAATCTTTTTTAAATCTTTTTTAAATATGGATAAAATCTCCGTCCAAATATAGATGAACTATCAATTAATTTTTACCAATGTGCAGTTGGTCAAATAGCCACTGCCATTTAAGGTTTATTCATAAAGCTCATTAATAAATATTAGAGATAAGATGACCACTTTTGTTGTTTTTCTTTTTATATTTTAGTGGAATGTTAATAAATTTGCTTGCACTTACATTGAAAAATCACAATTGCATTACGGTATTTCGCATTATTAATAGGTATTTTCCTTTGCATCGTAAGTGTAGCACTGAGCAACACCACTTCTGAAAATATCATTCCATTTATACAAATTGTATGGATGGAACGATATTTTCAGAAGTGGCGTAGCTCAGTGCTACACTTTCGATGCAAAGGAAAAGACCTATTATGTGTTGTTACTACATCACTTTCCGTACTTTCCACTCATATAAAATTTAACTTTTTCTCGTAATTATAACATTAAATATGTACAATAGGCGTGTTCTTTTATTCAGCGCTTTATCCAGCGCTTGCAGCAAACCGTGATTATTATTATTAATGAAAAATATTAGTTAGCAGATCTTAAATTGAATATCTAATTCATAAAATCTTTAAAGAAAATTGATTTTAAAGTCAAACAAACAAGTTAGATGTTATAAGATTAAATGTTCAAATGTTCCACTTATTGTTGAGTTTTAGAACTAAGTGAGACTTTTATTCCTCATTACAGGTGACTTCTTAGTAAACAGCAAAACGGACGCGGTTCTACAAGAAGTTCCGAAATCAGACGTGGTCGTTCCAGACAGAGTCCGTACGACCATCCAGTGGAGCGAACCCGATTCAGAACAACACCAACGAGGCGTCCGATTGATTTTGAAGCACTTTAAAGATGTATCCCAAGTCACATGGCACGGTAAAGGCGACTATTTCGCTACAGTGATGCCGGATGGTCAGAATCGTTCGGTGCTGATTTCCCAAATATCCAGAAGAAGATCGCAGTTGCCATTTACTAAATCAAAGGGATTGGTTCAATACGTATTGTTTCATCCTACGAAACCATTTCTGTTTGTAGCTACGCAACGGCATGTCAGGATCTACGATTTAGTGAAGCAAACTCTACTGAAGAAACTTTTAACGAATTCTAAATGGATTTCATGCATGGCGATTCATCCTTTAGGCGACAATTTATTAGTTGGAACCTACGATAGAAAGATGTTGTGGTTCGATTTGGATTTGAGCACGAAACCGTATCAAACGTTACGTTTGCATGGTACGGCCGTGAGAGGAGTCGCTTTTCATAAGCATTATCCCTTATTCGCTTCTGGTTCAGATGACAGGAGTTTGATAGTTTCGCATGGGATGGTTTACAACGATTTGTTGCAGAATCCTTTGATTGTGCCGTTGAAAAGGTTGCAAGATCACGAGGCTTTTAATGATTTTGGAATATTCGGCGTTGTGTTTCATCCGCTGCAACCGTGGGTGTTTTCTTCTGGTGCCGATGGGACTATAAAGTTGTATAATAATTAAGATTGTTTTTATAATGGAAATAAATTAATTTTAAACGAAGTTTTATTTTAAAATATATTGTAATGGTAAAGGAAAAAAGGGAATTTAATTTGAATTAGAAAGAAATTTAGTGACAGGTCTGCTAACTTAAAATTATTGTAAAAGTTCAAAATTAATAAAACTGATAACCAATATTTTGATAAAATACTATCTATAGTCAAAATCTTATCTTAAAAGGTTTTATAAAAACGTTTAAAAAAAAATTCACACAAAATTTTGTATAATTAATTTATTTTTAAGTAATTTAATTCCAAAGGTTTCTATTGGATAAGCAATTTCTTGGAGACATTATAAAAATTTAAATATCGTTATTATGTCCAAAAAAATGGTTGAAGTCGATAGTGTGATCCTGAAAATGAAAAGAGTAGTAGATCCACAAAAAATCAATTTGTTATAGTCAATTGAATTTAAAAATAAATAGTAACTACTTAATAAAACGTCGAGTTCTTAACTCCATATGTCAAAAGGACCTACATCTATATCTTCGTTGCAATGGAACTTAGATCCTTTTGGAATTGCCACTAGGCATAATTTTTTCCTCAACGTTAATTTATGTTACGTCTCTTTCACAATCCCGTTTTTTTATTTTTCGTTTGAATTGGACCAATAAAAACGAAGATACAGAGTAGGTCTTTTTGGCATTGCACATGATTTTTTCTTTGACATTAATCTTCGTTATGTGGTAAATGATGACCGCCATTTTGGATCGCTTAGCCGAGTCGCAAACTACTTATCCAATTTTCGATTTCCAACACTGGCTGTTGGGCCATCTAGCGGTGAATTTTGAAAGTAACATCCCCATGGCACTCTTGTGTATATAATCATCTGTGCACAGTGGACACACTATATTGTTCTTATGAAGACTAGAGATAAGGAGGCGAATCCGGCATACTCAAAATACGGTCACAAAAATCACACGTCAATTAAGCTTTTATAAAAAATCGCATGGGCGCTGGTACGGCTTACGTAGTTCAAAATACAAGGCTTCTTATGGGAATTATACATAAGTTTGTCAAAATAATAAAAATAAACTTGTTTATAGCTAAATAAAGCACAGAATATACTGTTGTATTTATTTCTAAATAAGTCTTACACATTTTAATTGATACATTATTTACTATTTATTCCTATTTAAGTAAAATGCAAATTATTGATGATAAGTGTTGAAATTTGATGGGTAGGGCTATTTTTTTTTTAATTAAAGCTAAATAGGGCTGAGGGCATACTAAGACACGGTTTAAATGAAAATATTTAGTTAGGGATTTTACAAAATTTTATGAAAATAATAAAAATTAAATTGTTCATTGCTAACTAAAGCACAGAAAATACTGTTGATTTTAATTATTGTAAATAAGTCTTTGTTTTAATTGCTAACTAAAGTACAGAAAATACTGTTGGTATTAATTATAAATGAGTCTTTATGTTCAGTGGCGCACCCAAGGGGGGGGGGGGGGGGGGTTAGAACCCCCCCCCCCCCCCCCCCGAAATTTAGCACTGATATAATGAATTTTATATGAATATTATACTGTATGTTCTTCCGCTCTTAATAATACCTTGTTATATAAATTTAAATCATAGTTTAAAATAAAAAATTATATTACTTTTGATTTTTTCTTTGTTTATTAATTGTGTAAACTTCATTATTTATTGTTATCAAGATTAATATTCAATATACAATTTTTTGTTAGTAAAATACCATTTTTTTGAGTGTCGGATCATATATTTTTTGGTTCATCTGGCAACACTGACTCCAAGTAGTCATGTGATGATTGTGAGCAAGTTGCTATCGTTATGTACTCTGTGTTATCGTCTTAAAAAAACTCAAAACTTGGAAGAGATCTTTTTGTCACTCGTGCGTCATAAATTAAAAAACAAATAGCAAGTGTGTGTTAGTTTTATTCTTTACCTACTTAATATAGTTAGAGTATAAAAGCTACAATAATAAAATTGCTGAACTTCAAAGCAAAGTAATGTTGATACGGAAAGTACCGAAGATTATTACCGGATTGCAATATATATTCCATTTTTGGACCATTTTATAAGTAACATAAAAGAAAGATTTTCAAAACATAAGCAAATATTGGCCCGATTTCAAAGCCTGTTTCCCAAAGATCCGTCCATTCTCACCGACGAAACGATAACTGAATTCCAAACGTTGGTATTATTTTATAAACATGACCTGACAGGAACCAAAGATGAGCTAGTTGTTGAACTTAGACTTTGGTACAGAACAATTGCTAGACTGCCAAATGAAAAGCGGCCCAGAGATGCCTTAAGCGCATTACAACACGTTATTGGGTTCTATGATTGAACGTTTACGTTATCGGTAACGTACATGTTAGGCCGAGTTTTAACATTAACGAGGCAAGTTCGTATGATGGAAAACTTTTTCCAACACATTACTGTTATTTTCCGCTTATTATGTTCTAATTTAACAGTTTTCCATCACACAAACTTGCCTCGTTAATGTTAAAACTCGGCCTAACATGTACGTTACAAATAACGTAAACGTTCAATCATAGCACCCACTGACACCTTTACAAATATCAGGACATTAATCCATATATTAGCTATACTGCCTGTCTCTACTGCTGAAGGTGAACGTAGTTTTTCAACTCTGCGACGACTCAAAAGTTATTTGAGAAACAGTACCTCGGAAAACCGGTTAAATTGCCTGACTCTTTTGCATATTTATAGAAATATGACTCCGTCTGTAGAAAATATTTTAAATAGGTTCGCCGAGAAGCCTAGAAAATTAAAACTCAGCTTGGCTTAATAGGGCTTTTTTGTTGCCAATATAGCTTTGAATGTTTTTTCCTTCAAATTTTATTTTCCCAATCCAAATAAATGTATGTAGTATGTTCCTTTCGTTTTCATTAATAAAAATAACAAAAAAACTTGTGAAATCTGCTTTTTCGTTGGTTTTCTGTGTTCAGCCTTCATCATCATGAAACCCCCCCCCCCCCCCCCCCCCCCAAACAAAAATCCTGGGTGCGCCACTGTTTGTGTTAAACATTATTTACTATTCAATATTTAATTTTATCTAAATAAATTGAAAATTAGGTATGACCAAATTTGAAAAGGTTTGTTAAATGGGCAATAGGTTCCAGTATTTCTTCCTTTTTTTATTCTAACAAATTCGGTTCGGTTCAATGGTGGTTTTCGTCTTTTCCTAATACTGGACAAGTATGAAGGGAGATTCGGGAATATACATGGTATTGCTTCGTTCTTTAATCTAGGCCTTTCCCTTTTTATTTTGTTAACAGTACTATTAGTTAAAATAGTCTCATCAAATTTTAAAATATCATCTTCTAAAAAGTGTAGCTCGCAAACAGAATCATAACTAGACAGTACTTTATCAGCCCTAGGAATCACATGCTACCATATTTGTAAACGTTTAGGATCCTATAAAAAATATTTGCAATGACTAAATTGGAGATCAATAAAGAAATAAATAACAGTAGTAACTCTTCATCTAACATAAAAACAAAAAAAGCAAATTTTCTTTTCTAGTAAGTTAAATTTAATGTGTAATTATTGTTGTTTGTACTTTATTATTTTTTATTATAGAATTTTGTAATTAATAAACTACACTCCATAAGATACGGGTTGTGACTATTTTACAATAAATATATATTATTTAGAAATAAATACATTATTTTACTTACACTAGGAGCTTTAAAAAGACTTGGATTTTTATCTCCTTGTGTTTTTAATTTTATATCGGATTTATATCCCGTTTTTCAACCCGGAACGAAGCAAATCCAGCTTTGCCGTTTTTTGTTACTCATTGTTACTTGTAGTCAGGTTCTTTATTTCAGCTTATTTTTATTCTTTTCACTAAATTTTACAAAAATCACTTTAATTCCCATTGACTTGCATAGAAAATAGACGTCGTTCGCCTCCTTATCTCTAGTCTTCACAATTGTTCTTTATGTAATGTAATATTGAGAGATTAATTAACCTTGTGAAATTGAGGTTATAGAAAAACCTCAAGGAAACATAGAAATTTCAATTAAAATAAAAAAAAGTATAAATTTATTATTAAAATTTTTCTGAAATCGAGTATTAATATCACAAAAGTAGAGGTAGGTAATTAATATAAGACAGGTGTATATCACAAAGTAAAGCAATTACACATGTGCGATACTATATAAGCTACCTATAAAACACTAATCGATTGCACAAAAGAAGGTATATAAGGGATACCTTAAAGGTTCACTAGAATCCAAAATTAAAGTTGCTAAAGAGTACCTATAACACGAGTAAGATACCTTTATCTCAAAGGTTTACTAGAAGATAAAACGGTGAACCATTGTACAAAAGTAAGTATATTTTAAAGGTTCACTAGATTTTTATCAAAATAGCAGGTGTAGATTAGATTTAAAAGGAGTTGGACATTATTTGTCCCTACCCTCCTCGAACTTTTCAGATCTATTGTGGATAATAGTGATGGACGATATCGTGATTTTTTAATCACGTTGTGAATCGTTACTGTTACTTTTTGATATCAGTGATTGAAAAGCGTGACGTGATCACGACCTCTAAATTTCGCGCGTTCGATAACAAGTCTTGTTGTCAAGATAGATAGATACCAAATAAATAAATATATGAAAGAAAAATAACCATAATGATATCCTTCCGTGATTTAGTATAGCCAAATGAAGGACAATAAGGCACACTGTCGTATGCCACGCGTGTTATTACAATTGAGATTTGCAAAAATCGACCTTATTAGCATACGTTTGTCAATAAGTCACGGAGTCGTCTGCTACCTATCATATTTTAAATGATTTGAAGCGAAAATCGACTTAATGACGTGACTGAAGGTAATACCGGTATTGCAAAAGCCTAAAAGGTTTGAGTACGAAATAAGAAACAAATACTGTGTAGTGTGAGCATGATCACTTCACGACTTTTTTCACAAGTTGGTAACGGGAACGACTTGATATTTGTTGGCATCAGTGATTAAATCACAGTTCGTGAAATATCGCTCATCACTAGTGGATAATTACATTACATTACTTTAAAAATAATTACAATTAGAAAGTGCTTTTTCGAAAAAGGAAATAATTATAAGTACAAAGTATTTGTTGTAAAAATAAAAATTATATTGATTTAATTATAATTATACGAAAAAATGAATTATCAATTACTTTTCTAATTGGTTTGGGAATAAAACAACAAATTATGATAGAATTGAGGAATCATGAACCAACCGGACCAAAATACGAACAGCCGTTTGCAGCGACTTTCTTAAGGGTTCCTTAAAGTTAAAGATATCTTAAGGGCGGGTTGTATAAAGCTTACTTAAAGTTAAACTCAGCTTGAGATGATACATGACAAATTGTGTATGGCGTAGGTACAGTCTAAACACCATTTAGCACTTAGGGCTTGTTTCCCCAAACATTAGACTGCACCTATAGAAATTAACATGTAATCACCTAAAACTGAGCTTAACTTTAAGTAAGCTTTATACAACCAGCCCTAAACGTATTAGTTTAAGGTCTCCTTAACTTATGGTAAAAAAATACGTGTGGCACTCGGGGACTTCCGCGGTAAAGCTATTACATAGCATTTTTTATCAACTTATGCAATTATAATTATTTATTTTATTTATGCAGTATTTTTTTTTCTTTGATATTAATTCAAGTTTTTTCTTTGATATTAATTCAAGTTACACTTTTTGAGCGTGGTGACCGATAAGAAAACATTTTTTTTATTATTGAATAAATGAGAAGTTAATATTGTTTAAAATATTTTTATTATCTTACAATACATGTAGGTTATTCAGGAATTTTTATCATTGAAACTATATAGGTTTATGGTAACTGAAATAAAAAACATAAGTTTGAGACTTGATATCCTCTAAATATCTGGAAAATACCGCGTCAATGGTGGTCCCATATTTTATTGTGGATTCTTGTGGATCATTTATTCATTTTCAAATTAAATTTTTCCGAAATTGTGTCTAAAAGAGATAGAATCAGTTATGAGCAGTTAGCAGCTAGTCTACACGCATACGTCTAGTCGCACGCACACAAACACCGTGCCGAAGTCTGCCGAACTGAAACGACGTTAGACGATGCACGGCTTTCAACGCCGCACCGCTGTGCCGGTCGGAGTGTAGGTTTATTTTCGTAAAAAATTAATATTTTTTCTACACCCGTATTAAAATAATGCACTTATATGCCCATAATCCGTTTCATTATTAGTATGAGAGCCCATTGCAAATTTTGACCGTCATCTGATAACGAAATGAAATATGCTCCAAAGGCATGTAACAACATTGTAGTTTACCAAATTGCACCTGCGCCAATCCCTATCCTGAGCAAAATGGTTAAAAAAAAAATTTTATATTCAAAATATCACATAAAACATGTCAGCGACAATTATATTTTCCCTGAAAATAACAATCCTAATTCATTATGAACCTAGCTTTTAAACCTGAATTATTAATATTTTTACCTACCTATTAAACCATGTTTATGTATGAAACGAAGAAGGATGACATTGTATAAACCATTTGCAGAGATAGTCAATAATAATTATAAACTCTTGTTAGACAATTATTTTAAACCGTAATCATAGTAGTTTTTTTGTCGTTTCTATAGCAACCTGTAAAAATGAATCACAACAATAGGCGTACAAATAAATTTTTAAATCAGCAAACATTGATTCATATTTTTAATGATATTTACCTACTAATCGTGGATAGATGTTTTTGTGCGATGTTAAGAGGAAGAAAATGTTTCCCTTTAACGATATATATCAAGATATATTTGAATGTTATTTTCTGGAAAACTTTAAGGGCAAACAAAATTAGCGCTGTCATGCCTTATGTGATTTTTTTAATATAAAATAATTTTTTTAAGCCACTTTGCTCAGGATTGGGATTGGCACAGGTGCCATTTGGTAAAGTACAATGTTTTTCCATACTTTTGGGGTATATTTCATTTCGTTATCAGATGACGGTAAATATTTGCAGTGGGCTCTTGGGCTACAATTACATAGGAACCTAGGACAAACGTCAAACAGCATGCTTGATTGAAAAATTGTAAGTTTCTATCCCATAAAAACTGCTGTATACATCAATTCATATTATACAGGGTGTCTGTAAAAGGTCTTTACAAAAACATACCACATATTCCTTAGACCAAAATAAGTCGATTTAAGTAAAATTACCTTAGTACAAAGTTGCTTCGTTTGGGCTCCAGAGGGCCTTGAAGTTACAATTTTTAAATCGTTTTTCCCATATAAATTTAAAACGGCATTTGTGATTTTCCTGAAATTTGGTATATTTTTTAGTTTTATGTGGCAAAAAAAATGGTATTAAAATTTTGTCCGATAATAATACATAGGCGTAGAACTTGATTTTTTAAATAATTGCACTTTTAAAAATTCTACGCCAATGGAAGAAAAGGAGTTTTGAGTATGAAATTTAGATTGCGCAACTCATTTACTTTAAAAAAGGTACTCTTGATAAGACTCGATTACTCTCATGGTTTTGACGATATTTGCATTTTAGTAATTTTAGAACATAAACAATAATTATTAAAATACAAACTTTGTCAAAACCATGAGAGTAAATCGAGTGTTATCAAGGGTACTTTTTTGTAGTAAATGAGTACCCAATCCAAATTTCATACTCAAACCCCTTTTTTGCCATTGGCGTAGAATTTTTAAAGGTGCAATTATTTAAAAAATCAAGTTCTACGCCTATGTATTATTATCGGACAAAATTTTATACGATGAAAAACATAAAAATGTACTTTTTTCATATCTTCTTCAACACCTCTAATCGAGACTTTTAACAAAAATACTCGATTCTTGCCATGTACGATTTTTTGAGGAATATTAATTATTTGCCTGCAATACGTATACAAAAACATTTATTGTTGGTTTCCATAGTTTCATCTAAATAAAAATATTGTCAAGTTTTAACACCTAATCTCTTGTTAACGATTGAAAGTGTTCTATCTGACTCAATAATTAAAAAAACAAATGCGTGGTTTATTAATATGGCTGTACAATATACCAATGCAGAATATGTATACCGATATGTTACTGACATTCGGATTTTGTGAAGGAAATGCTCGAGAGAGTGTCAGGGTGTACTCTGAAAATTTTCCAAATCGTCGTGTACCTAGCCACCCAACTTTTGCTGCTGTTGAGAGACGTCTTCGGGAGACCGATTCCTTTGCTCCCAACACTGTTGATAATGGAAGAGAACGTTTTGTAAGAATTCCTGAAGTTGAAGAAGACATTTTAGAACGTGTTGAAGAAGATCCCGAATTAAGCACCAGACGAATTGGAAGGGAACTAGGAGTAAGTAAAGATGTCGTTCATAAAGTGCTTAGAGAACAATTGCTATATCCATACCATAAGAAGCCAGTACAAGAATTATTAGTCCATGATCCTCAAATTCGTTTGGGTTTTTGTCGATTTGTTAATATGCAAAGAGAAAGAGATCCAAACTTTGTCAAGAAGGTTCTCTTTACCGATGAAGCGGGTTTTACAAGAAGAGGTATAACTAATACCCATAATGAACATGCTTATGCCGTTGAAAATTCGCATGCAATAAAGGTAAACCATTTTCAGCACGAATTCAAAATTAATGTGTGGGCTGGAATAATTGGTAATTTCATTGTTGGTCCTGTCATACTTCCACGAAGATTAACTGGAGAAAATTATTTGGATTTTCTACAAAATACGTTGCCAGAATTGTTAGAAGATTTACCTCTCCAACTTCGGGGAGATATGTGGTTTATGCAAGATGGAGCTCCACCACATTTTTCTTTAAACGTTAGAAACCACTTGAATGAACAATATCCACACAAATGGATAGGCAGAGGTAATGACACACCTGTAAACTGGCCACCACATTCCCCAGACCTAACACCGATGGATTACTTTTTATGGGGACATCTGAAATTCACAGTTTACAGGGAACCTGTAGAAAATGAGGAACAACTCTGGCAACGTATTCAAGATGCAATAAACAATCTTAGAGGTGATGATGAAGTTATGGAAAGGATACATTTTAATTTTCTTCGACGTATAAATCTTTGTATGCGTGAAAATGGTGAACATTTTGAACAATTTTTGTAAAATCTCTATTTTGATTATGTTGTAAATAAATATTTTTGTGAAACCTATACAATCTTAAATTATTAAAACAGAAATTAAGCGAAAACCATGAGAGTAATCGAGTCTTATCAAGAGTACCTTTTTTAAAGTAAATGAGTTGGGCAATCTAAATTTCATACTCAAACTCCTTTTCTTCCATTGGCGTAGAATTTTTAAAAGTGCAATTATTTAAAAAATCAAGTTCTACGCCTATGTATTATTATCGGACAAAATTTTAATATCATTTTTTTGCCACATAAAACTCTACCAATATACCAAATTTCAGCAAAATCGCATATGCCGTTTTAAATTTATATAGGAAAAACGATTTAAAAAGTGTAACTGCAAGGCCTTCTGGAGCCCAAACGAAGCAACTTTGTACTAAGGTAATTTTACTTAAATTGACTTATTTTGGTCTAAGGAATATGTGGTATGTTTTTGTAAAGACCTTTTACAGACACCCTGTATTTCCTTAGTTTATAATATTTATGCAACAGATTATGTTTATAATATAAATACGTCTTAAAAATAACATCTACTTACCTCTTACTGTTATTATTTTGGGTTCAACAATTTCACTACTTCACTGAGGCTCTTTCCACGACACAGCGCTTCTTTTATCAAATGCATTCAAAGAAATGCGCTCTAGTAACCGGTTCAAACAGGAAATTTATTGTTTTTATACCACGTGCATCTCGTAAACACGCATTTAAAAGTAATTGTAATTAAAAAATGTAATTTTACTTATAAATGTAATTGTAACTGGAAAAAGTAATTGTACTTATGAGATGTAATTGTATTTAGACAAGTTAAATATAATTACAAAGTACAATTCCTCCACAGATTTTGCTGTAATTACAATTCCAAATTACTACAAATACAAAATACATGAAAAACATTATTTGTAATGATTCGTTACTATTTAATCAGGAATTACCCAGCTCTGGTCTAAGTAACAACGCCCATTTTTCACAAACCTGAAAGTTCAACGTCTTTTGGTCTTTCGTTCTAAATCAAATCGTTCCTTTTACGTCCGTGGGCCATTTTAAAAAATTCTCACCTCTTGTTTAATGGTGGAATTTTTGTTTAGGAATGAAAAATTTATAACATTTTTCCAAAAACTTTATTGTATTTGTAAAAATACTAACAACACAATCATTAATTTTATTAGTTAACTGAAAAAAATGCATTATAAACTGTTTTTACAATTATATACATTATTATTCGTTGTTAACACAGCAGCACACAATAACCTTATGGAATTTTTGACAATCACTCGAAAATACGTGTTATAAAAATTACAATTATATTTTATTATAGTAAATTTATTATATTTACAAATAATTTTATTAAGAATAGAAGTAGAAAAAATAATTGTATAACATTTTTATAAACAATAACATTTTTTGTTTTTCAATTCCTTGTTGCACTTCGAATAGAACTAGAAGTTAAAGAAAAACTTCTAAAAATCGAGAATTCTCAGAGATCAAATAATATCCTAAGCTATATACAATGGATTACTTTAATAATTAATATATAGAAACTTGAATTATGCAATTATAATTAAGGTGAAAAACAAATTTTATCAGTTTTCTAATTTTGACATATAAAGGGACACTTTTTGTAATCGCTGCAAGTGTCAAAATTATCTACTTTACGCAAACAGTTGCATAATGTTGAACATTATGAAACTGGTTTCGTAAAATACCTTTTTTGGTTTTAAAATCAATAATAATCACCATTATTGAAAGTTTATATCGAAGAAGGGCAGGTTGAGTTACAAAAATAGAATTTGGTTAAACAACCTAGTAATAATGGTGTTTTGGTCCTTATTTTCCATTCCAAATCAGCACAATAATTAAAATAAAATATACGTCAAAATAACTCACTTTCTTGAAATCTAAATAACTTTAACAAATATTAACACACTACAAGTCATCGAGAATAAATTAATATTATTTTATATTTGTCAATAAAAGAATGAAGTTAATCCTATGCAACTAACAATACAAGAAGGTAATATTGGTTGCCTGGATTTCAGTGATGTATTACCAAAATACAATTATATAAATATTCTAGTCAAAATTAGAAAAAATATTGTATGTAACACTTTACGAAATGTATTATGTAACTCGTTCATGTTACGAAACCTCGCTCTTTTCGTTCGGTAAATATTCACTCTTTACATAAAATAAGGCATTTTGCAACTCGTTTCATAAATAGCTATTTTAAAATTGTAGAAGTATTATTAAAAAATTAATTTCTGACCCAATTTTACTTCTATAAGAAAGCAGATTGAATTTCAAAAATATTTCGCTTAAATACAAATTTTTTTATTACAAAATTGGAATTGAGGATATAAAATTATAAATTTTCTCGATTTTTAGTTAGTTTTTCTTTATGTTGACATTTAATTGCATAAAATTCGGCATATAATGTAACAAAATTTACAATAAAATATCGATAACAGTTTCACGGTAAGCAAATAATTATTTTCATAGAAAATTATTAATATCTTCAATCAGATTTTTGTACGAGATGTCAATGGAAGCATAAGAAATATTAATATAACCCCCTTTCTAAACTTATTAAATCCGAATCGAATTGACCCACAGTCTTAGCTTAACAATACATATTTGTGCTTACGATATTCCTTATTTAAAATTGTAATAAGTATCAGTCTATTTTGAATTGTACATGTTAACTTCGTTACAAAAATAAAGAACAAGTCGATGTCCTGAAAATAACTATCAAAAATTCCACAACAATCTTCATAAACTATATAAACATATCTAACAGATTTAAAGTGTCTTAAGAAAATGTCATGAAAAACCACGTTTATGTGTTACATAAATTACAGTTATTATTATTATCATAATAGTCAATGTCTTAAAAAAACAATTTTATAGGAGTGTTCCAGAATTTTATAGATAAACATTACATACAAATAATTATTTCTATTATTTTATAGAAGATTTTACTAAAATATTATACTTAATTATCTATAGTAAAAAATTATATCTGGACCTTAGAGCCAAAGAGTATTAAGTCAATTTTACAAAATTTTGTTGAAATGTTTGACTACCTGTATGTTTAATTAGATTTAATATTGATTTTAAAAATATATCTGGAAAACTAAAAATAGTAATCAAAAACTTGATACTGTTTGGCTCTAAGGTCCAGATATTAATTACCAAAAAATCTTTATAAAATGATTGAAAAAAGTTTATCCATCTAAGTTTGTAACACCCTATATAATAAATTATTTTTAATCAAATAAATTAGTAAATATAAAATTTTTGGTAACTGTTTTTGTTAGTATTATCCACACGTTTTTTTAAAATCCAGTGCATTCAATTTAAAATTGACTCAAATATTATTTTAAACGTAAAATTGGAAAAAAATGCGTATGAACACTGCTAAAATTCGTAAATTTAAAAAGTACTTTTTGGTTTTTTAAAATAATCGCAAAAAACCAAAACGGTATATTTTTGACAAACCCCCGTATCTCAGTTATTTGAGAACATACGGTATTTTGATTTATACATTCCTTGGGCACTTTTTTAAGGTCTTTACAATAAAAAATAAAACAAGATTTTCGAGATAATGACTATAACTTTGTTTTTTTTTATGGACGCCATATTGGATGTGCATTGCATTAAAGAGCATTTTTATTCCCTTTTCAAAAATATATCACAAGGTATTTTTGTTCAAATGAATACTGAAATAAACAAATCTAAAATTAATTTTATTGCTGTGCTCGATATACGGTCTAGTAGGCGGAACAACAATTTGTTTATCTTAGAATTGTCAAGTTATAGTTGGTTTAATTTGAACTGCCTTGTGCCCTGTGCTGCTTCCACTACATTTAATTCGCTCATTTTGAATTAGTTAATAGCTTCTTTTAGGTTATGATCTAATCCCTTGAGTCCCCATTTGCCTTATTTGAGCCTTTTACGTCCTCTATTTTCCCATTAAATCAGAACATTAAATGAATAGATCAACAGGTGGTATCCTTGACAGGCACATTCAGTTAGGCTTTACATTTCATTATGGACAAGACAAGCGATTGTTTTAAATATATTTGTCATACTTTTCCCAGTCTTAAGTGAATAAGTTAAAGGCAGGAATTTTTGATGGGCCACAAATTATAACTATTATTAAAGATAAAAATTTCAAAGACTATTTGTCTCAGATAGTTTTGTATGTGTTGTTCAAAAGTTTTTGGGTAATTACAAAGCAGACAATTACCGATAAATAGTCGCAAACAAGCTATACATTTTCTATATAGCCACTTAGATAGATTTCATAACATTTTTGGAAAGTTAAGTGAAGAGAAGGGCGAAAGATTTCACCAAGAGATCAAAATAATGGAAGATAGCCGACTACTGCTGAAGCGTATAGATTGTTCTAACTTGGAGTGTAAAAGAAAATCTTATAAAATATCCGGGCTTGGACTTGTGTATGAAAAATTGGTGTAATTATATTTTATCTTCTTTTTCTTGGTGTTTCTTATGAATCACGATTTATTGTTTAGTGTATTTTGAAAAAATCTGAATAAAAATGGAGGGTTGAAATTAAAAAAAAAAAATCATAAATCAAAAACGGAAAGTGATATCAACTTAACCTTTTTAACAAAAATCAAGCTCTAGAGGGGACGAAGCCTATCGATTTAAAAATAAAATATTAAAAATTAATAGTTAAGGGGGGGTTGAAATTAAAAAAGTCATAAACCAAAAACTAAAGGCGATATCAAGATGAAATTTTCAAAAAAAATCAAGCTCTATAAGAATATGAAGCCTATTGATTTTGAAAAAATCTGAATAAAAATGGGGGTTAAGGGGGGTGAGGGATTGAGATAATAAAAAAATCCTAACTCAAAAACGAAAAATAATAAAAACTTGAACAAAAATCAAGCTCTATAAGGGGACAAAGCCTACTGAATTAAAAAAAAATCTGATTAAAAATGAGGGGTTAAGGGGAGTTGAAATGGGGAAACCCCTTTTGATTTTGAAAAAATCTGATTAAAACTGGTGGGGTTTAAGGGGTGTTGAAATTAAAAAATCAAAAACGAAAAGCGATATTAACATGAATTTTTTAACAAAAATTAAGCTCTATAAGAAGATGAAGCCTACTGATTATAAAAAAATCTGAATAAAAATATTAAAAGAAATCCCAACTTAAAACGAAAATGATGTCAATTGGATTTTTTTTTAGAAAAAATCAGGTTCCATGAGGGGATGTAGTCTATTGATTAAAAAAATTGATTTGAAATGGAGGGTTAAGGGGGGTTGAAATTAAAAAAATCACAAATCAAAAACGAAAAGCGATAGCAACATGAAATTTTCATTGAACATGAAGCTCTATAAGATGAAGCATACAGATTTTGAAAAAATCTGAATAAAAATGGGGGAGGGGTTGACATTAAAAAAATCATAAATCAAAAACGAAAAGCGATATCAACATGATTAAACATCAAGCTCTATAAGAAGATGAAGCCTATAGATTTTGAAAAAAATCTGAATAAAAATGGGGGCTTAAGGAAGGGGGGGGGGGGGGTTGAAATATTAAAAAATCCTAACTCAGAAACAAAAAACAATATCAAAAATCAAGCTGTATAAAGGCATGAAGTCTACTGATTCTGATTGAAAATGGGGGTCAAGGGGGGGGGTCTGTGAACAGTATAATATAGAATGCCAAGCATTATCTTCATTCTAGTTATTTTAAAGCTTTTATTCGCCTACTGTTTATACATTAATTCTATTCTGCGGCCCTTTTTATCAGCAAATAGCTTATAAACACATTATTTAAATTTATTTAAGACAGGAACGTATTGGATAAATTTTGGAATAAATTATTATTTCTTATTTTTGAGTTTTTTTTTTTTTTATTTATTTTTGAAAAGTTGTTTATTTTAATAATTTCTATACACAATTAAAAAAATATTAGCAAACTTATCTTACAAACACGATTCCAAACAAAATATTTATTAAATATGTAACTATAAAATGATATTTGAATTTAAACATGAAATTATTATTTCCAGGAAATCAATTAAGCAATTGGACCATTCATTGTTAATTTCAATTTAAATGCAGCACGATATCTTGAGCTTTTACACCTCGACTATTAGGTCTATTCGACCATATTTTTGTCAATTTTGGTTGTAGGGGATTCTTGGGAATTTCATCAAAAGAATCTTTTTACATCTTTGTTCCAATTTTAACTTATTTTTAAATTTATAAAAATGATAACTCCATTCAATATTTAGAAATAATGTTTGTGTTATTTTTAACATAAGTAACCCTTTGTAATTCTTATTTTGTATTGTGGACCTGAAGATTTGCTTGCAGGCTGAAACTAGTCGCGAATTTATCAATAAATTATATTATGATATAGATTTTGAGATTTATTCCCATTTCGCGATTGACCACATATGAGAAAACGGATAATCTTTCATTCCTATCAAATTAATAACTCATAGCCCATATACGCCTGATTTATCACTTATTGACTTTTTCTATTCCTACACATAAAAAATAAAATGCATGACAAGCGTTTTTCATCGCTTGAAGAAGCTTTCGAAACATTTAAATAACTTGTTTCAGAGTAGAAAAAGTATTTTAAATATTACTTTTAGCAATAAAGCGTAATTTGTGTTTTGTTTTACATTTTCCACGAACTTAAGCAATGCTCCACGTATAAGAGAATTTTTAACCTCATTTTTGACAGTTCATATATATATTTTTTTAAATTCTAGATTTCAAAATGTATAGATAATACGTACAGACCGTCTCAATAAATATTTGGCATTTCAAAGATTTTAAATCGATAAAGTAAATTAATTAACTAAAGTTAAAATATAAATACTGCATAAATCAATACTGTACAAAATTTGATTTTTCCCAAACCGCGCAGAGATCTCAAACCAATAAAAATATTAACAAAATTGTGGTAGATCGACAACATTTTGTTTTTTCACTTAAGACATCCTTAAAATATTTCGTCGAGATATACGGGGACCTGTCTAAATGGCAGTTCAAAATATATTGCACGTTTAGGTAGGTTTCGAAGAAAAAACTAAATAATTTTGTTTATTTTTCTTGAAAGCACCCATAAATAAATATATTTCAATATTTTGAACTATTTGGCAGGTCATCGTATAACTCGAACGGTACAGTATAACAGTTTCGAGCTAATTATAATTATTCAAACAACTTCAATAGTAAGAGCACTTTACGATGTAGATGATATGAAGTTAATAAAATATATTTCAATGATAAAAAAATAAATAAAACGATGGGACTTAAATTAGATTATGTATAAAAAAAAAGCGGGGCATTTGCGAAATCAAAACGTGTGCAACACCTGAAAAAAAGAAAAACCACACTGTATATGTAACATCTCGAAAGAAATTAGTAGTTATATTCAGAATAAAATTGAGGGGTCCAATGCATAAAGGGTTAAGTCCATTTTTTTGCCAAAATTAGTAATTATATAGTATGTGCTTGCACAGTTTTAAATTCTGAATCGCCCTGTACATAATCGAGTTGTCTAACTCGGTAACTATGCTAATTATAGCCGCCCTCACTCCTTACCCTATGGGTATTATTGAGGGATTATGGTGGTTTAGGATAGGGAATTGTAAGTTATAGGAGGTTTATCGTGTGTTAGTTTTGTATTGTCCCCTAACACCCATAGGGTAAGGAGTGAGGGCGGCTATAATTAGCATAACCAAAACAGATAAATATGGAACATATTACAGGCGGAGAAACCGCCTTAGGCCTCAATGGATACCATTCGGGCCACAGCTGTACTGTGTACAGTCTGTGTTTTTTGTGACGTTTTGTTTACATATTGTACATATATTTTTTAAAAAATGAATAAAGATTTTAAATGAAATGAACTAAGCACACTGTGGCGTATAGTTGGTTGACTATCTTTTGATACTGTGCATATAGCAGCCTTCGAGCGTATATTACAAGAGTCATCGTCTAAATGAAGTTTCCTTTGGTACAGGGGAGAAAAATAGTTTGCAGCATTCTTATTGGTCTGTTTCGATTTGCTTGGCATGTCAAATTTTCCGAAATTGTTAGGAAAAATCTCTGAATTCCAATTAGACATCCGCAAATGTCATTTTGGTTTTGAGTTTGATAGTAAAGGTAGAGGAGCCAGTGAATTACGTCAACGTTCCTTATGGGAATTGAAGAGTCTAGAAACTCTTATCGCGTATCTTATTTCATTATTCTGGTTTACAACATTTTTATGTGAATTATTCACTTGTTAATTAGCTCTCTTGATAGTTAGATGTATTGTTAGATGAAATAAAACTTGTAAAATAATAAAATATATTTTTTTAAAAAACGAATTTCGAGATCAGAAAATATTTGTAGTGGCACTTTTAGGTGTTATTTGTTAAAGGTAAAATTTCATTATAAATAAATCGTTCATTCTTAGCTTGTAGAACATGGAAATAGTTTGCTACGCAGCGATGTAGCCCTCGAGGATGACGTTTTAAAAAGCCTATGTACAAAATGCTGTCATAGAATTTTCAGCTATTATTTACATCAAAAGTTAGTAGAAAAGTTTCTTTAAATTCGGCTCACAATAGGTACCTTCTTGCTTGCTGACAGGGCATTTCACCGCTAGATCGATTGCAACAAAGTATGAACATCATCTACAGAGTAAGAATTAACGATACATTTATAATTTAGCCTTCATAAATTTATATCAAAAAAATTTCGCTGCTCCCTACTATCTAAAAACGATGACATTTATTTAAAGTAATGGGGTAATCGTCATAGCCAATCCAATAGTTGTAAGGCGAGAATAAAAAAGAGATAGCAGAAAGTGTTTGGAAAACGTCCTGCGCTCTTTTCGCGCATGAATAGTGGGAAAGATCAATTACAAACCACATAAAAATGATGCGATACTGGTTATAGTGTCCACAGGCATTTCCCCTCTGAACTTAAACAAATGCTATTGAATACTAACGCTATGAAATACATATGTTCGAATATAGTGGCCAAGTCGTTTATGCACAGTAATCTGACATTTTGGCAGTACTGTCAAATAACCAGTGTCAAGTTGAATACTGGAGTGCGTTTAGAAACCTCGCACTGCGCGTCTGACCTTATACATTAGAATAGGGTCCAGACGCGCCGCGCTCTATCGCCCAAACGCTTAAAGTTAGAGTAAAACGATTTATACATCCCTATTTAGTTTTTATATCCAGATACGCAAACTTCTGGATTAATTAAAAATAAAAAATCTAACTTTTGGTTAAATCGTAAGTGGGTTATTTTATTGTACATTTGTATAAAGTAAAAAAAAAAACTGAGACAGGGTCATATAAACCATTTTACCCTAATTTCAACCGTGTGGGTGCTACAGCTTATCAAAGTGTGAAAAAGTCAATTTCCAAATGTCAAAAGCTTGAAAACAATTGAATTTAAACATATGGTGTTTAAGACAAAAATACTTACGATTTTTTACTAGAACTTACGTTCCATTTGAAAAAAAATATATAATTTTTTGTTGCCTTGCTTTTTGGGAGCGCCCTGTGTATTGTAAAATATTTTTTTTAATAGACGCCTGTTCGCTCTGCGCGTGGCAGTAGCGCCAATTCATTTTTGTACTAATGGACTATCTTTGCCTATAATGGCAATACAATTTTTAATATAATTCGTAATTAAAAAGTATATGTTAGTTTTAATAAAAGTATATGGATTTGTAAAACAAGTAAAACATTAATTTATTATTATATATTTTTATAACTTAATCTAAAAAAAATTAAGTATATTCAATAAAAATCAATAATAAAATAAAGGCAGGCAACAGTATTTACGGGAATATGTATGATACGTTGCCTAAGTCTAATAGGTTGTGTTTGAAGAATTAACCTATTCTGTCAAAACAAAAAATACCTTTAAATAATAGTTTGAAGTTAAAATTTTTGTTCGAAAGAAAACAGAATGAATGATTAAAACTGGTTTCCTATCAGTAAGTTACAAAATTGCATTCCATTTGATGTGCCAAAATTACAAAATATCGCCCTAAAATGCACGAATTATCCGCAGCTAGCGCTAGTATCGCTTTTGCTTCTCCTACCATGACTTCGCACTGAGCAAATATGAACTGTAAAACTTTTATATTTGAGATGTTCTCGTATTTTCAAAAACAACTGCTTGGATTTCCACACACTAATGGGCCACCTTATATTTGTAAAAATATTTATTTTTTATAATAAAAAAGCATTCGTCATTTTTTTTGCTTTTTAAATAAATACGATTGAGAAACTTCGATTTTGTTGTACAGGGTGTGCAAAAATACAACTGTGGATTTACAAAATTAAAAATGTTTAACTAACATTTTTGGAAGCGCCTTATTAAAAAACAAGTTCATTTGAGCATTGAAAAAAAAATTGTAAATCCACAAAATTGTATTTTTTATTGCGCACCCTGTATAAAAAGTTTTTAAAGGTACATCGTATTTATTTAACAAACAAAAGAACTTTTATTTTTTGTGACAACTGTGCTTCAAACAGAAAAATTATGTATTAGTACCATTTTTATGAACTTTGTTTGTGACTAAACAGTTTAGATTGATACGGCATCGGTACCTCAATTCAATTTTTGGGCCTGTGGGCTATTGGAGCCACCTAACAAGAAAAATTAAAACACGACAAAATATATTTTTCTAATTTTGACATATGAAGTGACATTTATGTAATCGCAGAAAGTGTCAAAACGATCTACTTTATGCAACCAGTTGAATAATGTTGAACATTATGAAATTGGTTTTGAATAATTTATTATGTCACTAGTTTCGAAAAGAAAACAAATAAAAATAATTTTTTTTGTATTAAAATCAATAATATACATTATTATGGAAAGAAGGGCAGGTTGACTTTTAAAAAAAGAATTTGGTTAAACCTAGTAATAATGTCGTTTTCAACCTTATTTTCCAGTCAAAATCGGCAAAAAATAATTAAAACACAATACACGACAAAATAACCTACAGTTTGAAAACTAAATAACTTTAATAAACAATATAAACACACTGCAAGTCGTTGAGAATGATGCATATGCAACTAACAATACAAGAAAGTAATATAGGTTGCCTAAATGTCAGTGATGTTTAACCAAAATACAATTTTAGTCAAAATTAGAATGTAACTCGTTCATGTTGCAGGACCTCTCTCTGCTCGTCCAGCAAATATTCACTTATTACATAAAATAAGGCATTTCGCAACTGGTTTCATAAATAGCTATTACCTAATTACGAGTATGTCAAATTATCTAAAACACCAGCATATTTAACTCAATAATTAATTTTTCGTTTTCCATGAACCCTGACTTTTTTAAATTTAATTTTGACATTTGATTGAGGCTACGTGGAAGTCATACACCGGCCGTTTTGTTTGTTGATTTTTGCCCAGGGTTGTTATTAGCCATTGTAAGGTACAAAGGTAGGCATTGCTATAATTATTTTATTTATTTTGTTTTGTATTATTTTTATACTCAATATATGCGACAACGTTATTCTGGCGTATTACTAAGGTAGTACTAATTTCCTTGCTTACTTCTCCGTTATTTTTCAGCTAGTGAGAAATTCTTAGCAAGACCAAGCAGTAATGTTTGCCTGGGGCTTGTTATTACCCATAACTAGGTGATTTTTGACGCCTGGAATTTTTCATCTCCATTTTTAGCTACCCGAGTACTTTCGAAGCTGCTTTGGGAGTTTGTGGAGTGAACCACTGTTACTAACTAACATTTTTAATAATAATAATAATAATAATAATAATAATAATAATAATAATAATAATAATAATGTTTAATAATAATCCCACAATTCCACATTGATAAATTTAAATATTCTATCAAAAATATATTCTAATATCATTAATTATTGGGGACACTCGTTATAAATAATATCAATTTGTGAAAATTAAACGAATAGTCTGTAATTACCAATACCTTATCACTGAAAGACATGCGTAAATCGTAAAAGCCATTACAAGAGAGAGAATTAAAATTTTGGTATTGTGAAAAACGATAATGATTCTTCCCAGGCAGATCTTTTGAATATTTCTTTGAAATTGTGTAATTTGGTGTTCTGATGTAGCTTATACAATTTTGGTATACGTTTATACAGATTTAACTGGTTGGGTTGATAAAAAAGAAACAAAAAAACGTCTCTACAATAAGGCTTGCTGTGTGAGATGCATTTTTTTAAGCACATGTATTGGTTTTTATAAGGCTTTATTATATGGATTTGGATCACCTGAAATTATTCTAATAGCAGATGAATTATTAATATGGATCAGAGATAACAGAGATATAAGCAGTCATTCATAAAATATAATATTCATGGTGCCAACAATAGTTAGTACTGTATATATTCTATTTCTAGACGCGGGGCGAGGCGACGAAAGGTGAGAAGTAAGAGAAGGGATAGAGTGAAGGATTTTACGTAGTATTATCAATGAATAACTGCCCGAGCTTATACTACATAACGTAAATTTCCATGCCGGTGTAAGCCCTGTTGCCACTTCCAATTTAACATCTCTAGGTTTTGGAATTTGTTGAAAATTATTACATCTAATTTAATGAAATTACATCTAATTTGGTTAAAAATGGCTATTTTTTGTTCTAATGCTCAATTAGGTCTTTGTAGAAAGTATTTTTTTTATAATTATTTTAAATCATTTACATTAGCCCTTATGGTCGAAAAAAAAATTTAAACGTCAATATCTCGGTTTCAACCGTCTACAAATTTGTATAAAAAATGTTCTTTTAGAAATATACTTCTCATTTGACGAAAAACGAAGGCATAAATGAAAAACAACTATTCTTTATAAAAGTTTCGCCTATATATTGACAAGGTAAAAGTACTTTCGTCATATTTTTTGCTTTTAAATTAACAAAAATATAGCAATAAACAATTAGTGATGTCATGGTTTTACTAGAAAGCAAACATTAAAGGCAGAGCCTCTCGACTCTTTATGCATCTATCTCAGTATTGAAATGTATGTAATCAGTTTGAATCTCTAACATTATTTTATACAGGGATTATTGATTTTTCCACTATGAATAATAGGGTGTATTAATTACTTCAAAATTTTTTTTTATTTTTGGTGGAAAATGAAAAATAAAAAAATATAAACTATTTATTAAAGGTATTTATTGAAGTATCAATTATAAACAGTAAGGCTATTGCTTTGCAAAATACAATAAATCCCCAATATAAATAAATGATAATAATAATAATAATAATTGGAAGGAAGTATATAAAGCATAAATTAATATTAAAATTTATAATTACACGACTTTCAAACTAATCAGAATCAGATTCACCACACGAATCAACATTTTCCAAAACATTAGCGGCTGTGCCATACAGGTGCAGGAACCGATACAGCAAATATTTTTTTTCTGCATTTGCAAATTTTGCTTCCACAGTCTAAAACAGAATATTATTGTTAGAATATTGTATAGTATCTTTTTTGCATTTGCATGATGTAAGTTCTGTTATGTCTGGTGGCAGGTCGGACAGAGTCTTAAAAGTGGGTATCAGACTTCCATCTTGATCTACTTTCCATCCATACTCTTCAACATTAGGAAGCTGCATCTGGGTTTAAAGAGGTTAGCCAAATATTTAGCTGGTAAAAACATCTTAAACAATGTAGTCTTAGGGCGTCTTCAGTCGGTGGCAATTTAGCGATGGTTTTTGAAGAGGCCAATAATCCCCCCAAAATGTTAATGGAAGTAACATTGGCAGTTTTGAATAAATTTTTATGAAAATTCTTTCAAGATTAGAGAATATGTTTTCAGAGTACTGATCAATGCCAAATCCATCCAAAAAGTAATGGTGTTAAAGGTAAGTTTTCCAACAGGTTCTTTTCCCAATGCTGGACAATTAGCTGGTTGTATTACAACCGCTCAGAGAATGAAAAGCAGGCACATTTTTTAGAAGGTTTTCATCCAAATTTAAATAATGTACTGCTAGAAATCGTCTTGAGTCTCCTCGCCCTGTTCTGAACCATATATCTTCAGTCAAAAACTTCTTAAAAGAAATTAATAAGACATCTGTATCGTTGCAATAAATAATGCAGCGTGAATGCCCCGAATTTTTGGCTGACAATATGTGCAATAAGATACGATTATTAACGTCTTCGTGATTTGAATTTAAAAAATCGTCTTTTGATGGTTTAAAATCTTTCCATATTTATTGATTATTGCGAGTTTTGAAGAAGTTGCTCTGGCAGAAAATGTGTTAAACGTCTTTTGTTAAATATCGAATGAATAAACAAGTTCTATTGTTGCGGAAGTAGAATATTGGGTCGGTCAATTTCTATATCAATTGATTTCTGAAATCCTCTCTTTTGACGTGTTATATTTTTGATAGAATGTCCTTTATAATGATCAAATACCACATCTATCATTTGAGCATTAAATTTATTTCTAAAAATAATGTTTACAAATATATGAGCATATTCTTTAAATGATATGCAACTTTTGAGCTTTCCTATTTTGATATAATTTTTGTCTTTGCTACTTGTAGCAACAAATCCGTAATTAAAATTTTAAACGAAAACTTATGACTTACCCAAATATATTCAGCTGCAACAGGATGAATGTAGATATAATAAAGATGCAAAAATGTCTATATTTTTTCCCAATTTATTAGGTAATTTAATATATAACACATACACTTATTAATTCTTTAGTAAAAACAGATAACAATATGACACATTGCCCAATGGAACATAACAAGAAGTTTTATAATAAAAAAAATGAAAAATCCTACCATATCAATAATGTGATACATCAGCCGGCACGTAGAGAGAAACAGAGCTATGCTACGTTTGAAGGTGAAGAGAAAGATACACTGAGAGTTGATAAATTTGGCGGTGAGAATTAATAACAGCATAAACCTATGACATCTCTCATCGTTTATTGTTATATCTTTGTTAATTCAAAAGCAAAAAATATGGTGTTTACTCTGTTACCTTGTCAACACATAACCAAAAATTTTATAAGGAATGTTTTTTTTTCATTTGGGCCTTCGTTTTTTGTTAAATGAGTGGTATATTTAAAAAAGACGACTTTTTAACTAAATTTTTGAAGGGCTAAAACCAAGATATTTACGTTTATATTTTTTTTCAGCCGTAAGTGCTAATGCAAATGATTTTTTTTAAATAAGTATGAACAATTACTTCCTACAAAGATTTTATTGTGCATTTGATCAAAAAATGAGTATTTTTTTCTCTATTCGGTGGTATCAATATCTGAATTTTTGATGATAATGCCCTTCTGCACACTCTAATTTTGTATTAACTCCGGAATAAGGGTTACCTTATCATGACCTTTCATCTGTGAAAAATTCAGCCTTGTGACAAAAGAGTGGGAGGTGAATCGTTTTCTTGAGCGAATAACAATGACAACAGCGGATATTATGTCCTACTGTGTCCCTTAGAATATGTCTTATTCACGGCCGCACGATATTTGTTAGTAGTTACATCTCCTGGTTATCTCTGATATGGATCCAAACTTGTGTTTTCCAGTACAACTTAAGGGTGCTTTCTGACCATCATCATTAACAACAGAAAGTACCACAGTGTGCGAATTTTACTTATTTTTAAACATTCTTTTTGTTTTTATGAACTTTCGGACATTTTCTAAACCTTTCGCGAAATTCGTTATTTTTTAATGGTTTTATTCATTTATTTCCCAAAATTAAATAATTAATAATTAATTTGTGTACCAGATACTTGAGGAGAGGTAGTTATTATTGGGGTTTGTCATCTCCACCAAGCATCCATGATCTCTTGCAAGAGCTAGGGACAAGTTACAATTTCTTTTATACCCTTGCTATTTAGTAATAAAGTATTATTCCATCCGTATTGCGTTTTCATGTTCTATGCTTTCCTACGTAATACCATTAAATAATCTAGTGCCCGAGAAACGGCCGTAATAAGCGCAATTCGTAAGAAACAGTATTCTTTTTGATGAGAAAACTACTTGCAGCATACACACAGGGAGTTTGTAGGGGGTGGTTGCCGAAGTTATTTGGTTAAAAAAAACCACGGGAAAAGTCTGGGCCGCCGAGAGTCGTAGTGGGGCCCCGGGGCAAATACTGGCAAGGGATCTCCCCGCACATATTGTAATCTATTTTTTTTAAGCTGCCGGGCTCCCCTGGGGCCCGGATTCCGGGAATTTGCCCCTTTCTCTCGTCGGGCCTGGAAAAAGTCAGTGGCGAACTATATTTTTTTTTATTAAGAAAGGTTGTGACATTCTCGCACGAAAGCCACTGGTGAAAGTAGAAATATTCGGAGCACCCCAAAAAAATGTACATTTCGAGTCAATATTTTTAAAACGCTTTGAAAAAAAGAATAAAAAATTAAAATTTAAATACTCTGTATCTCGGAAACAAAGTATATTTCGTCCTATGTATACGAACTTTTTTTTAACAAAATAACTTCGGCAACACCCCCTAAAATCTTTCGCACTTATTAACAAACGCCCTGTATAAATAAAAACGCTTGTGCATAGAGTAAAATATTCGCAAAAAAAACATCAAATATTTTGTCAAAATGGAATTGGCTCGCTTATGTACTGGACCTCTCAATTAACATAGTTAAAAGACTAAGCAGAAAACTAATACCATAAAGTCTTACCTTTAAAATGTATTAGTTGAGCGGTTCGACCACAATGTCGTGGTAGGTTTTCGTTTTAGAGACGTCGTCACACCTCGTCGGAGGCGAGGGCGGTCGTGTTGCTGTTGAGTCCGTCCCCGCCTCCCGCTCCGTCGTCGTCGTCCGCGTTTAAGGCTTTGTTCGACGGCACCAAGGCTTCCAATTCCCGCACCCGATTCTCGAGTTTGACGATCACGTCGCCTTCCATCGCCCTGAATCGGGCTTCCAGCTTCACGATCACCGCTTTCAGTTTCCTGATTTCGTCGGCGAACTCTTGCAGCGTTTTTTCCTGAAAACCCAACACTAATCATCATCGTCATCGATCGATTAATAATAGTAAAAAAGCATTTAATGTCCAACAGTTTCTCATTTATAAGGCACATTTAAAAATAGGACGGCATTAAGCAGAATGCTACCAATCCTCAATAGTGACAAACTAAGATAAACAGTTCTAAAGTTTTTGTTCGTTTAAGAAAGTTTTATAGGCTATATAATTAAATGAAGCTTGGTAGCTTTTTATAGAATGCAGAACGTGTATTTTATTACCCAAATCCGCACCCAACCCAATATCTGGTATATTGTGGGTTGGTATCTTTCTGCATAACGCTGTCCAATATAATAAAAGTAAAAAATAGAAAGTGCGAGTTATCCCATCTTCCAGATTGTTCCCAATAGAATTACAAATACTCTAAGATTTATAGATGATTATTCTATGAATAGTTATTACTTACCGAAACAGGTGCACTTTGTTGACTAGCTTTACCACCTTTGGTAGATTTATCTAATAAATTACTTCTTCTAGAGACTGATAAGGACGATTTGGACTCTGGAGGTTTGTACCCGTCTTTTAAAGATATTAAAATTGGTTCGGCGTCTCGCCCGCCCATCCATTCGTCGGCCGTTTGAGCGTGTTGATCGCCCACCGTATCCGGATACAAATCTTCTTGGAAGAGCTCGGATTTTCTAGGCACTGTAAAGGTGATTACCTAGGAGAAACTATACTATAGTCATACTTTTTAAATAGTCCATAGACAACTTCAATATTTACAAAGTACTTTTGCAAAACGACATATCTAACCTTGAACACGATACAATAACTACATTTCCATATGATACAGGAAAAGACAACGAAGACGTCAGAATTTATTTAAACGGGATCAACCCCATTACAAAGCAAAACACATATAAATGATACAAATAATTGTATATTAAAAAATACAAGAAGAAACAAAAGTTAAAATTATAATTAAATAAGTTAAATAAGTTTTAGATTAACAGATGCCTTTTAAATAGTGTAAATCGGTTTGTAGACTCCGTTTCACGAGAGAAGAACACAGCTGAAGTTGCAACAATGACAGTCGCAGAAACCAAATTATGTCGTGTTTACCTACGTCGCTTAGTAACGACAGGGTCACGCCACTGGCGTACAATGAATATTTTTATGTCGATAGCCATTTATTTATTTTGTTAGCGACGTTAGCGTTTGACATTTAAGGTTATTTTTTTGGAATTCGTCTATTTGTTAAATATTTTTGATTTTGGATTATTTTAAGACATTTATAAGTGAGTGTTGTGTGTTTTATTTAATAAAACCATGCCTCCTAAAAAGCTTGTTGGTTTAAAAGGAAAAATTATCCACAGTCAAGGTCGGCAGATTATAAAAATGTCTCATTTTTTATGAAATCCGAAGCTGAAGATGGAATTCAAATTCCTTTACAAAATCATCGGTAAGTAGAATAAAAAAGTATAATACCTATGTAATAATATAATTTATTATTTCTAACCGGATCAATCAGAATTTACAAGTATTATTTGGCGAATTTATATACTTTAGTAATAGACTAGATATTATGTCTTTGGACAAAAAAGATCGGTTGTTTCATTATGTTATTGTAGATTATAGAGAAAGTAAAAGTTGAAAAGTCTTTTGGTAGGTAGAGAGGGGGTAAACGTCAAACCACGTCGGGCGGCTCCGAGAATTTCACAGTAATGTTTACCTGCCAGAGTCGTTTCATAGAATAAGTAATTTTAAATTGTTATCGGCGGAACCGGACAATCGCATGTATTTATGGATTATAAATAATTATTAAACATGTATTATAATATTCAAATTATAATTTTACAAAATTTCAACAGCTATTCACAATTTATTAAACTATTTACTCGAAATTGTTATTAACATCTATAAAATAATTTTGTACGCCAATGTATCGCGTCCACTTCGGGGATATCCGCTGCCAACCTGTCAATTTATGTGTATAAAGTGGGAGAACTGGCAAAAGCATTTCCAACTTTTACTTCTGTTCTATAAATCGTGCCCTTATTGCAAATATTACATATTTTGTCATAAACATACGAACTTAGGTTATAAAATTTTATCTGTAAAACAAATATTGCTAAATTTTGTTAGTAGTTTGTCGCTTTGAGCTTTAGTATTCTCATTTAAAAATAAAAACACATAAAAGTGATCATTCCTATCTATTTTACATATTCAATAGGGGGCGTCCATTAATTACGTGAGGTGTTCAAGGGGGGGAGGGGATAAAACTAAATCTTTCTAAATCTCACTTGGGGGGAGGGGGGGTTTTCGTAAATCTCACGTAATTTTTTTTCTGGTAGAAAACGGTGTAAAATTGCGTAAAAGTATAGTTAAATTATAGTAAAAGTATTTCTAGAATAAAATATGGAAAAATCTTATAATTATGTTTATTTTTTTATTAATTTCCATTTAAGTATTTATCATTTAATTTTATTAATGTGATTTTAAATAATTGCAACACTCTCAAACACTAGTCTTTGCTAGTCTTAAATAAAAGTAATGGAACATATTGTGTTTTTTTTTTTTTTAATAATCCAACACATTTACACCCAAAACACGAATTTTGAAAAATCTCACGTGAGATTAGGGAAGGGGGGGAGGGAGTTAAGGAAAATCTTACCAAATCTCGCCAGGGGGGGAGGGGGAGTCAAAAAATCCTCAAAAATACCTCACGTAATTAATGGACGCCCCCATAGAGTCTATAAAGGATTTGCAAATTGCATTTTTGTTTATTACATTTGCATTAAAACTGGTGAAAATGACACCACCATTTTCATATTTATATTTATTTAAGAATTAAATTTGAAATGGTTACGCTACTGATTTGAAGTCAAACATCAAATTTACAATATGGCGCTGGTTATGACACGTTCGCGCATACGACTGCAACTTCAGGTGTATTCTTCTCTTGTGAAACGGATTCTAATATTTCATTTTTACTCCAGTGTGTCCATACAGATTGCCTTAAATTTATTAAAAGAAATGCCTGTAATCTCAAGATTCAATTGATTTATTACCCTCAATGTTCTTTGAATAGGTAAATGCATGCCATAGTTTGTATTGTGAAATGGAACATAGTTAATTGCCTAAGGACTCTATTAGGAATATTGAAAGAAATCATAAGAGTTCCGGGCATGTGACTATACCATTTAATAATCTATAGATAAAATTCAAATCTGATATAAGTCGCCTGTTCTTAAGTCGGATCATATTTATTTCATTTAAAATCCTACCATAATGATGACGTTACCTGAATATTTAATTTGAAGGCACAGTATCTTAGAAATTTATATTGTATTATTTGCACTGCTAGACAGTGTATATGATATTGTGGCGACCAAATTATAGAAGCATACTCCAACTGAGGTGCAACCAATGTTTGATAAACTCTTTTTATGGCTTCTAGAGAGAAATCAGAACAGTTACACAATATTAACCCTAAGCATTGGGATGATTTTATTGTCATTGAATTTATATGTTCAATAAATCTAAATTGTTCAAAATAACTCCTAAATATTTGACTGAGTAAACCTGAGATTGTGGCTTATCATTAATGTAATATTGTGAGCTGCACTTTTTGTTCCCTTTAAAAAAGCTTATAAAACAACATTTATTAATATTCAACTGTAAGTTATTAAGGTTGCAACATTTAACTAAGTTGTCATTCTGAATGAAGGCTTGATCGTTAGATAAGTAAACTGGTCTATACAACTTTAGATCATACGCGAACATTAAGAACTCACAATGTTTATTTAAAGTATTCTATTATATCGTTAATAAATATATTAAATAAAAGTGGTGAACAATGAGATATCCCTGTGGTAATTCTGAGGAGATCCTAATTAATCTTGATCTATTACTACCGATTTCAACTTACTGACTTCGACTTGGCAAAAAACTTGTAAACCATTTCACCAGCTGAGATGGTATACCAAAAGATTCTAGTTTTGTTAACAATATTCCATGATCAACCCTGCCAAACGGTTTAGCGAAATCTGTGTAAACAGAGTCAACTTGCCCTTTAGATTTGTAACTGTAGATTTTTTTTGACCCAAGTTATGCTGGTTATTGATCAAAAGTTCCTTGCAATAAAAATTAGGTTGATCAAAAATTAATGTCCATTAAATTAGGTGAATACTAATGCTTCTATAATTATTTATATCAGTTTTCCTGATAACTGTGTTTCCAGATATTGGGGAAAACACCATTATCTATAGATTGTGTAAAGGTTTCGTGTTTGAAAGAAACTTAAGCTTTGTAAAATATTTTTTAATTATAAAAATTGTAGAACAAACAAAAATAATATGCCGACAACGGTCGACTATATGTCTTTATTCTTAAACATTCTGGATGTGAATGATAAAAAATCGCGACTCTAACACGAGTTACGAGTTCGTATCTCTCGATGCTTTAATGGACTGTATACGGGGTGTTGTCTAAAGGTTGCAGAACCGCACAGATTGCTTAAATAAAATGTAAATAGCTGGTCTAAGGAAAAAAAATGCAGTTTTTTAGAAATATATTTGGAATCCCATCGGGTCCTACACAATTTTTATTATTACAAAAGTACCAAAGTAATTTTCTAAATTTCCTATAATTTGCTCCATTTACTGCTAGGTTACCATAATAGTGCATTATGTTAGGTAAGTTATTACATTTCCTTTTACGGTTTATGATTGTCCAAAAATACCTGGGATTCTTGTATAAAGAGTGGTTTACCAGTCTAATATAGTCATTGTAACATGTTCTAGAAAGATTTTTACAAGTCGCTCTCAATTCCGAATAGTATATGTAGTCTTCTATATTATGAATTGTTATGTATTGTTTAAGAGCCGATTTTTTTGTCTCAAGAGATATCTAAGTATTAACTAAATTTATGTCTCGACTTGAAGATAGAGCATTAATTTTGAACGAAAACAAGTCGACTCACGTCAACTTTACAAACGGAAGACATTTCAATCAGATCCCGTTTGATGATTTAGCTGTGTATGACTCTAGACTCCGCTGGAGAGTACATGTCAGAAACGAGAAGAAATTAAAATTAAATACAGAAAAACGTAAAAAATTGACAAATATAGCATCTTACTTTAAGGCTGTGACTGCAAAAGAAGCATCAAAGTTATAACTAACTATAACTACCTACACTAGACAGCAAACCTGATGGTACTCAAAAAAAGTTCAATTGAAACAAATTTCAACACAACACCCGTTTCAAAAAACCCATCAAATTTTTTTTATATTATTGTTAAAAAAAAGTAAGTTACTTACTTGACACAGTCCAGAATTATTGAGTCGATAAAATCGGCTGATCTCACAGGACGTGACGTCGCATCCTCTCTTTGGCATCATCCCGATACCTCTTTGAGGATCGGGCGTTTGGAAAGTGTTAATATAATGGACAAACGGTGGCTCTGCTGTTATTTCGAAATACCTACAACATGAGACGTGTTACTGTTATACTAATCGATCTATATAGTTCAGGCAAAGGTTAAAATTCAGTACACTGAGCATAGGGTAATGTATTTTTTTAACATCTTAGTATTCGTATCTTTAACTGACAAGTTTACTGAACTTTAAAACCGATTGTTTTCATTAATATATTTTAAATAGGAAAAAAATTCGACAGCATTGTCAGTTAGCCGAACCATGCACAAGTCCGTATTTGGGCAGTAGATGAACCGATAATTGGAACAATCTCATCAGACTAAGACAGGCTAAGATACTTCTGGTTGAAGATAACTAGGAAAGATCGGAAGCATGTATGGCGCAATCCGAGTGAGATAATCACACAGGTGCAAAAAATCCTTTTGCATAAGTGATGTACATTATTTTTCATACGACTGCAAGACAAATTTCAAACCTACTGACTATGGAGGTCCAATCTGGATGTGACTAGTTTTTATGTTTGGCTTCCCACTAAACATGAAACATTACCAGTTTTTTTTTGTAACGTTTCTCGTAGAGACTTTTCTTGATATATTTTTAAAACGGCACTAAGATATCCCATAGATGTTTAAAGTTTAACTTCATATTCATTAACATTCTTCGCATATATATACAAATGATGTTTTATGTACACTGGAATACTTCAATAAGCAGTTACATAAACATCTTTTGTACTTCTTCTTAGTTACTTTCTGTGACAAACATGTATACCATGTTAATTTATACAGGGTGTTCCATATCTCAAACGAGCCACCATATTTCTTATCCCATAGTAATTGGAAAAATTTCCCAAAACACGTCGGATGATTTTCTTTGGGGAACATCTTTTGACGTATTTTTGAGGCTTGAACGAGCAACCTCCTATGAGGGGGCGCTTCAACCCCTCAAAATTGAATAGGGAAGAGCGGTTGAGTGATACTTCATTTGTAAGGTCTTGGAAGCCTCTTTACAACGATGTATGAAAAAAATCACATTCCTAAAAAAAAAAAGTCCAGAGGGTTCAGGTCAGGAGAGCGAGCAGGCTACTCCATAGGACCTCTTCTTCCAATCGAACGACCAGGGTATTGTAAATTGAGGTATTGCCGAACTGGTGCGGCGTAGTGAGGAGGAGCTCCGTCTTGTTGGAAATGCAATTGTTGTTCAATTATACTCTGTTTTTAAATTAGGAGGAGCGATTTGAATTTAAGTTGGCAATTCTGTAGACTTCTGATTGGTCAGATTGCAGTTAGTTTCACACATCACTTTTTAGTATTAACATCAGCTAATAATTGATATTGTTAACAGTTCTGACATTTTATATTTTGATATCTCATCATTATTACTTAGTTTTTTACTTTGTTTCATAAATAATAGTTCTTTTCAGAACGTCAGTAAGCAATTTTATTGAATTTCTACAATTATGGATCCTTCTTCATCGAGTACTAAGTATTAAGGGTAGCAATTCCTGAAAAGCCCTATAAGGAAGGGAAGACTACTAATTATTTTACATGCTGATTATGAAGAAGGTTTTTAGAAAATATATTATTGGTTTTAAAGGCAAAAAGACGGAAGATTACCAAGATTACTATGAAAAGATGAATTCCCAAGTATTGATAATTTTTTTACCAAAATAATTAAAAAGTAGATAAATATTCAAGTAAATTTTATTTATTAAAAAATAATAAAACCATTTACAAAATTGTTAATTCCCATTTAAAACACCATCTACTATTTTAGAGATAATCTTAATTTAGCATAATGAGCTAACATTACTTCCACATCAAATATAGAAATATACCCTTAACATTAATACATAGGTATGTATGAATAGTCACTTTAAATTAAAAAATATAGGTAAAAATTACAACTTGAGTTAAAAGGACCTACAATATTATTAAGTTTTATTAATGATACAATGTTGACTTGTAGTGTTAAGAAAATGTTGGTTTCAGTTTTCAAAACAAATCCTGACTCATAGGCCTGTAAACTTTTGAATGCCTTCATTTGCCCTTTAGCGTATTAACTATGGGTTAACACTAAATAAACTACAATGTCCATATTACTCATAGGAGAAATTCCAGTCACTGTGTGATTCAGTTGCCATTCACTGATTACCTTTTACTTAACAAATATATCATTGAAATAGTAAAATGATCATATTTTTGTTTTATATTAACCTGCATCTTGATATTCTTTTAACAATTTTCATAAATATTCAATATCCATTTAAAAAAATCATAATCCTCAAATAGTCGATTTTAAAAGCAACAAAAACAAATGAAACGCGGTGCTAAGGTTTGGTATATCTAAAGGGTTGCGACATACGACGTAGTCTCTCTACAATACGTTAAATCATTAAATGGATTACACTTAAATATTTTATGTCATATACAATAAAAATATTATTTTAAAAAAAACCACTTACATTTTCTATAAATTGTCAGGTTTGGCGACTACTATTTCAAATAAAAATAGCGTCCAAGATGGAAGGCTATGTCGCAGCCCCCTTAGATTTACGAGCCCTTTCCGCTGGCAGTTATTGTTGACAGGTCGTTGGAATGTCTGATTAAATTTCATTTGACAGTGACAGTTCGTTTTAGACCCACTTTTCAGATCACAATAATGTGAAAGTTACGACCATTGTGAAGAACCAATAAAAACATCGACTCCTATGACATTTATTTGTTCCTTAATCCCTCATTGGCCGTTCGACGACAAGGGTCGGTAATAATAACTATTACATAAATTTTGAACACGGCTACATTTCGGAACATGCTCTTAGTAACGAATCTAGTTACTTTTGCTTGTGTAAATGCGTTTTTTCAATTCGCTCCTCTTAGTTTAAAAACAGGGTATAGTAGAGGATCGTTTTCTAATTTTTCTGTTATTAACGGATCAATCGCATTTTCCAGCATTTCAAGATAAATTTCGCCATTTAAATTACCAGGAATAAACAGAGGTCCAATTAGGTGGTTTCCCAAAATTCCTACCCAAAACTTTAGCTTTTCCGGATATTGAATGTGAGCTTCTCGAAATACATGAGGATTTGTATCGCTCCAAATTCTACAGTTATGCCGGTTAACCTCTCCACTAAGTGAAAAAGTGCATTCGTCAGAATAGCAAACGTTGTAAAAGAAATTTGGGTTATTGTTGATACGCTCGGCCATAATTTCGCAAAACTCTTGCCTTCAATCCAAATCATCATTTAATTCATGAATTAATTTAATTTTGTACGGATGGAACTTGTGTTTATGTAAAATTCTGAAAACATTAGATTGACCAATACCCGAAACTGCAGAAAGTTGTCGGACAGATTGCGTGTTTGGCATAAGTTGGACATGACCCAATACCGCCACAGCTGCTCCTTCATCATTCGCAATTCTAATGGGTGTCCTTTTTTTTATCCATTACTGAACCCGTCTCAACAAATTTTGAAATCAATTCCATTACGTACTTATAGCGAACGCTACGTTCAGGATGGTATTCAGTTAAATATCCTTGCAGCCGCTCGGGCACCATTTTGATTTTGGTAATACAGGCTAACCAGCTCAACACGTTCTTAAAATGTGTACACCATAATTTATTTTTAAAATTGTAAGCAAATCAGCAAAGTGTTAACTCAACAGATTGATTTTTAATATATGAAATGATCGAAGAAATGTAATAAACACCTTCTAAGAACAAAAAATGAACGCAAAAAAGAAAATGTTTTGATTTTTTTTTTATTTATTAGTTCGAGAAAATTTATTATTGTATGGAAGTCAATAGAGGACAGTTTGAACATTTGATTTAAAAACGCAGTTTTGATTTTTTTGATTGTAAGCATGATAAAACAATTAATTTTTTTTAAGAATTTTATTTGTTTCATATACCGTTGTAAAGAGGCTTCCAAGACCTTAGAAATGAAGTATCACTCAATCCCTCTTCCCTATTCAATTTTGAGGGGTTGAAGCGCCCCCTCATAGGGGGTTGCTCGTTCAAGCCTCAAATATACGTCAAAAGATGTCCCCCAAAGAAAATCATCCGACGTGTTTCGGGAAATTTTTCCAATTACTATGGGATAAGAAATATACGGGGTGGCTCGTCTGAGATGGAATACCCTGTATAACTCACAATAATATCGCATACAAGTCAGCACAGTAGAGAGTTGAAGTGATGCTATGAACGTAAACGTATACGAGAAAAATGACATCTACGCATGCGTATTTAAATATCCTTCACGTTCACGTCTACGTAAGCTTGCGGACTCTGGCGTATGTACGCAACGCAAACAAAATAACCTCTTTTTAGCTGGGAAAGAAGAAATCCTGATATTAATTGTCATTATCTATCACGGCACGTAAATGTCACGATGCGTTTAACTTCAACTCAGATTTTGGACTTCAACGTAAACATTATATTTCTGCGTTGATTGACGTTCACGTTTACGTACTGGAAATACTTCAACTCTCTAATATGTACAAGTTACACATCCTTAAGATGGCTATCTTTAGTCTTTACATGGCAGACCTAACAGTTTGTCCTGCGCTCATAGATGGAGATACCAATGATCGCTTGCTACTTACGTAACCGGTAGTACTGTATTATGGAGCAGTCTGTTGCCCGGTATTAAGTATTTCATCAAAGTTCTTACTTTTACCTTCGATATTAATTTAGACCATTGTATTATGATACTTTTTCTGTAAAATTTCCTGTAATTAGAAGTTTAACTTGTATTTTAACTTCAAGTAGATGAGATATATAAAATATTTACATAACATAGTCCATATAAAAGACAATATACATAAAAATTAAAAAGTATGAACTGTATCGTATTGGGAACGTCACATTTGGTTCATTATTATGATTTTATTTTATGGGCTTTATAATAACATCTACAAGATGTAAAAAGACTTTCTTGGATACAACAGGAATGGCACATCTGGTTGGTTAAAAAGACATCATTTTTGGGAACTTCCAGTAGCGTTAAATAACGTAACAAGCGCTATAATATCACTGGAACATCTACATTGTTTCATCACAAATGTAATCGTCCCTACTCTGGGTTTAGACGGTTATAAGTCCGTCCTTAAACTGAAAACAAGAGTTACAATGTAACAATGTGATGTAAAGTTTTCATTAATTTAACTTATTTATGCATAGTGGGTTTGGATTACGGAACTGGGATTTGGATATTAAAAAAAATATATATGATAGTCCGTTAATGCAGAATGACTTAAAAATTCCGCCCTGATAAATCCTGATTTGAAGTGCCATCCTATTAAATAAAAAAGATGGCACTAAACCAAGCCGAAGAACTTAAAAAAAAATGCATACTATAGTTGTGTTTGTTTTTAATTCCTTTTTTATTAGAACGTATCAAAAAAATATCGTTTTTTCGCACAGAAAAGAATTGAAAGTTATATACTTCAAGTACGCCGCTTCCAAAGACTTTTTTGATCTAGGCCGAAAACATTTAAGTTAACGTTGGCTCAGATAATTATTTACAACAGAGTTGTTTTACAATCGATATGTTTTTGCAATCGATTCTTTTTGCAATTAACTCTTTTTACAATCGATAAATAATTTGTACTAGTCGATTTTTTTGCAATGGATTTTTATGATCTATTTTAGGATCCATTCTTATTTTATAATCGATTATATTAGAAATGATCTTTTTACAATAGATTTTTACACAATACTTTTCAATCGATTTTTACAATGAATCTTTCATGATATTCTTTTACAATAAACACTTTTTATAATCGATATTTTTTTAAAGCCGATTTTTACACAATCGTTTTTTAACAATCGATTCTTGTTTACAATAGATTTTCTTTTACAATCGATTCTATTTACCGTCAATTTTTTACAATCAAATAAATCAAAGTAGAAATGTCAGATTAAATGGACATTCTTTTTCCCACTCGTGTGATATGGACTTTAAAAACCTAGAGATAGGAATAGGGTATATACTAAGCATCCTGTAAATAATTATGTCACCCAAAATTCTGATGTAAGCGGCACCTCAGCACGCCGTAACTAATACTGAATTTTAACTGTAACCTGAAGTATAGTAATAAAATCAAAAGAAACCGAAGATGTGTCGAAAAACCATCTTACCTAATTACAGAGTCACCTTTACCGCACAGAAATACGAGATTCGTATCGGGATCGTATAACGGGAACATTACACCGTTCGATGTATCTAACTCTACCATCACGATCGGTTCTTCCAAACAATCGGGCGTACGTAAACTGTATTGCCTTTCGGACATCTTCGAGAAACCCGTCGTGAATACTAAACCGTGCCTTAAAAATATCGCTCTCGTTGCTTTCGTACCTGAAAACAGTTACATATAAATCCACAATACTCTATAGATGGTAAAAGCTGCTACAATACATAGGGAAAAGGAGGAAACCCGTTATAATCAGATTTAAAGAACATCTAGTACAATTATAAGATATTGTGTGCTGCATACACTCATATTAGTCAAATAACATCCAAAGAATTACTTAGTTGCAACGCCTGAATGAGAAGCATTTTGTCAATAGAGAGATGAAATACAGTACTACTGTTTTCTATGTCTTATATGATGCATGTTATAATTGACTGTGTAGTTAGATGTTTTTTATTCAAGCTATATCTTCACTTTGCAATTTTGCTGTTGTACATTTTTAAAAGATGGATATAATTGACAAAGACGTATCTATTTAAAAACAACTACATTGGAGCATACGCATATATAATTTGACTTGTGTTTTATATAAAATATTAAATGATATTAAATCCAATTCTGAACTATTAAATGTAATACTGTTCAATGAAAATGTAATTTTGCTATCTAAATACGAAAAATAGAAACGTTTAAACTATATCTTAAGAACTCACCTTCGTGTGCTATGGCTTCACTTTTGACTTCTCCATTTCTAGGATTAATGATTCTAATTTTTTTATCTTTACACGTAGTTAGTAGTTCGGATCCGTCCCAATTAAAGCAGGCGCTGTAAACGATGTCGGGATGGCAATTAATTTCGACCAGCGATTCTCCCGTCCCTAAAAACAAATTATTAGAATTAATGATAGAATTAGTGGTAGAATTATTGGTAGAATTAATAGTAGAATAAATGGTAGAATGAATAGAATAGTAGAATTATTGGTAGAATTAATGATATAATTCATGGTAGAATTAATAATAGAATTAATGGTAGTGTTAAGTGAAATTAATTTTAAATTAATTTCAAATTTGTTTTTAACAACTTCTCCATAATCCCTCGTAACACAATTTAAAAGACAACCGCTCGCTTCTCGTGATTTACAAAGTAAGCCTTGCGCGCATCCGTTCTTCTACATTCACGCTGGGAAACTATAAAACCTGCTGCCGTTGGTTTGAGAGTATTTTTTATTTATCGAACGCAAACTTCAATGTGCTAGTGTTGTGTCGACAAATCTACTAGTTTGCAGTTATTATGAGTAGATTTAGATAATTATCGTGTAACTTTCGTATGTGCTTATGTGTTACCGTTGGGGTAATTGTCAGGTAATGTTTTTTTCAACTAATATTTTAACGCTTTGCTGGATTTAGTTGGAAAGCCGATAGGTCGGCCATTTGCTTTTTTTTATTACCACCATGCCGGTTATTATTGTTTTATTTTATTTTATATAGAGCTCCAATCTCCACGTGATTTCGAATAAGCTACAAGTTACGTAGCTTCACGAAGCTTCCTAGTCTCCAAACAAGCTCTAAGTAATGTCGAAGTAGCTTCAAGTAGTCTCCCAGCTCCAAGTAGCTCCGAAGCAGCTCCATGATGCCCAAATCTGGACATACCTCAAAGTCTCGACATAGCTCCAATTATCTCCAAGTACCTTCAAAGTATCGGATAGACTTTATCTACAGGAGACGATTTAATAGGGAAGTACCGCTATATAATGTCACATGGTCGAAACAAAGAAACAATTTAAATATCAACATTCAATTTCATTCAATTTTTCAATAGTCAATTTTTCATCCATCTTTTCAACGTTAAGAGTTAAGAGTTATTGCTCCGATGACAATAGCAGGAAATTTGTATTAAAAATAGGCATTCTGTTTTAATCCTAGAAGACACAGTTTTAAAGATAATACCATATATTTTTTATGTGCAAAGAGAATAAGTGGCACTAGCCCTGGGTTTTCATACTTTTTTGAAAAAATGTTCCGTTTTGTCTACAAAAAATTATAAAGTTTATTAATTTTGTTTAAAAAAGGACAACTTTTAATAGAGAATTAACGTTATCAAACATGCATTATTTTTCGAACGATTAATGTCAACTTGTAGTAAATCTTTTTCTTAATAAGATCAAAAAATAATTTTTAAAATTGGACTTAATATAAAGCCGTAATCATTAAAATAGCAAAGTAATTTCGGATATAAAAATGATTGAATAATATGATTCCGATATCCCCTCTCAAGACGTTCCATGTTCGTACCGAAGGATGGGTGCTGTTGCCTTCCTCGTCTACCTAGTATTGAAATTTGGCCAGATACGGAATAAGGGTACATATAGGATCGAACTTAAATTTATTGTTGCTCGGTTGGTGCGAAGAGGGAAATTTTATTACATGAGATAATTTTGTTTTCAATATAGAATTTACAATGTTTCAATATATTTAAAACATGGTTTGATTAGAAAAAATTAGGTAGAAGAATTATATTTGTATAGTAGGTATATATTATATTTTCTAAAATAATTCATTTTGCAAAGAATATCAACTAAGCTACTAATATAATAAAATCTATAAATCAGCCTTATAAATAATGTATTTAACAAATGTTTCATATTATATTAATAATTTACATGTTTTCTGACTTATCTGTGAATGAAACGTGGAGAAAATAGTTTTACTTACAAGTTTTTCCTGATTTTGTTGCTGTCTGCTGTTGTAGTGATCTGATAATTTGTAGACTGTATAATTGTTTACAGAAAGATATTTCCTTGGATGCCCTCTTTTCAGCATATAATAAATAAAGCAAGAAGATAACTTAATATTTTATTTTGTACAAATATATAAAATATATTAATTTACACCATTTAACGTATAATAGTATTTTGCAATTTTTACAATACTTATGAATGCCTCTTATTCGTAACTTATGCTATTGGTTCAAGAGAATGAAATTCAGAATTATTTCGGTCTATATATATTGACTGAAACTCAAAAAGATATTCTTATAGAAATAATATTTTATAAAACTGAGGGAACAGAGCCGAAATGTTTTGTTACTATCCGGCTTTGATTGGTCCGAATTGCATGATGGCTGCCGTTGAATGATGTTATCATATTTTGTTGTTGCTAACTTTGAGATATAAATACATATTTTCTCTTTTTGATGTCAACGATTTTAAAAAGAGTTTTTGCTTTTAAAATAAGTGAATATTATAGAAGGCCAAACAAACGCCAAAATTGGCGTAATATATTATGAACAGGGGCGGTTTCTCCATTGGTTCATTTATCCAGTTAAATTTCATAAATACACATTATTTTAATATTACATAAATAACAAAAAAATTAATTTAATTTTAATATTTTTATTTTCATACGTGTTAATCTATATTTTTTTGTACATCATTGTCCTCTGGCTGATCGCGTCTCTGTGTCACAGTATACCTAAGTATACTGTGTCTGTGGCGCATTATGATGAGTGAGCCTAACACGAGTGAGACGATATGCCGAATGCATATAGCTAAAAAGAGAAGACAACACGCCAACAGATCCTGCAAACTGTCAAAGAGCACATTAAATGGCACGCCGCTCATAAACACAAAAGTCAGTTTACTAACTAATAATGTTTATAGATGGTTTTCAACGTATTAAAAACAACACAAATATCACACTAACTAAAATATTCATTTATTAATAGTTGTAGAGCTTGAAAACAGTATAATGTTGATGATAATAATAACTACACTTAATACAAACTCAAATAATAAAAAAACAGCGATATTGGCTCTTGTACAAAGTTTTAATCCAAACTTACATATAATGAAATTATTGGAAAAAGTGAACACCCATTTTAAATTACCACAAGCCGTCACTGATTATGAACCCTGTCCATCAAATTTTTTTTTTATTTTCAGATATGATGTAAATGTATCACAAATTATAAAATAATTTAATTTTGTTTTTGTGAAGAGCAGGGCGTTTGACTAAACAGCTCGATATTATTTTTTACAAAGTAGGCATAAGAAATGTATTTAAAATGATCGGTTATTATTTTTTGGTAACTTGATTGGATCCAGTACTACAAATAAATTAGTCACAGAAGATCTGCAAATAAATATAGGTATTATAGCGTTTTAACAGTACCTAGATTAAAATCAAAAATATTAAAGAAAATACTTTTAGAATAAATAGCGGCTTTGTAGAAACATCTTACTATTAATTTTATTTGACTTTTTGGAGGTAATTATTTTTGTTTTTTATTTTTTAATTTTTGAATAGCTTCTAAGATGTAATCAGGTTCTCTTAATGACATTCCCCGATTATGCCTTGGATCTACCAATTCTGGCAACATACAGTTTATATAAAACTTTTTTAATTTCTCCTCCATATTTTTACACCAGAAATCGTCTCTTTTTATTATATATTCCACTTTAAGTGGATAATTGGGACCTGTCCATACACCAAAAATATATCCTTTTCGTCCTGTAATATGTAATTGGCCTTGTATTTGATAATACCATTGATGGTGGATATTAATGTCAAAATTATTAGTGTCTTTATTAAAAATCCAAAAGAGTATTTTTTCAATTTAATCGCCTCTTCTACCTGCATTTGACATGCATCTTATGGACATTTTATTTCAACCACTAAATCATCTCCTACAATGCCGTCTGGAGAAGCACCTACAAATTTAAAAATTATTATTTTGATTTAAAATGAACTAATTTGCAATATGTTATAGTTACGTACCTAAATATGGATATTTTTGTCAATAAAAATTCCACAATCTCTAATCACTATATTTTCCTGCTCTTGAAGCTGCAAAAGTGCCGTTTTTTCATACTTTTTGCCATAAGAAATAGGAGCAGCATTGACTGCTAGTTGGTAAATAATCCTTTTGACTAAGGCTCACATAAAGTATTAATTCGTCTAGTACACATTGCTTGAAAGTGTGAGGCCGTAATAATTTTTCTACGAATTTCAAGCCAAACCCTGCTATCCGCCTGTGACATAGTTTGTTCCTGAATTACATTTCATTTAACGTCAGATGAAAGGAATTCGTTTAAAAATTAAAGTTTTTTTTTACTTCATAAATATCTTGATCTAAATCCTTTTTGGTACAATTTTCTCTATAATCTAAATCAGTTTTATTGGTTTTTGCGATTAGATTTTGATTTTATTGCCAATTGTAACATGGATTGGTTAGTTTTTTCAATTCTGAATTCTCCGATTTCGAATTATATGATACAACTACTGCAAAACATCTACTTTAGTAAGAGCGCCCTCTGGAATAATTGATACTTTTGTCACCTACAAACTTAGCGACTGTCGCATGAAATTGTTCCACAATATTACTATCAACATCATGTAATAGACTTCTGATGTGATCTGACAAAGCATGTATAATTTGTAGAAGTCTTGTAAAAAATTCGTTTAGATCTGAAATTGGTTATTTCGTTTTTGGTTTCATCTGTATGCTTCTGACAAAAATCTTCACTTCTGGTTTGACTGTAAATCTTCTACCATTCTGATTTGTGCCAGTCTTCCTGCAACCCCTTACGATTACAAGAAGTAAATTTTGGACAATGACTAGATTTTCTGTTAAGGCAGACTGAGTTTGAAGTCTAGGGAGTCCAATCTCTAATAAATATCGCAGTTTTTATGATCACCAAAAACGTGAAAACTTGCATTGTCTATGTCTTTCTTTAAAAGCAAAACGTTATTAATAGTGCTAAGACTATTTTCTTTTCTATAAAAAAACTGACTTCGTAACAGATGTTCTTAAACGAAGAATGTTTTGACTAATTTTTTTAGTTTTATTGGAAAATTCACAAATAACTTTCTCTTTTAAGCTCAAAATTTTACTAAATACGTTCAAATCTTCAATTCACCGGTATAACTAAATAAATCGCCGATCCATTTCCTATGATAGGGGAAATGTGGCTCGACGACCCATTCTTGGAATTTTGAAGGTAAGGGGTATAATAGGAGTAATATGCCGACAAATTAGTTCTCATGAACGGAGCAATAACTCTTAATCATTAATTTAATGTGTAATTGCATTATTTTTATTAAATGTATTAAATTTTCTCACTTTCTTTTGTTTGCCTGAACTAATAACAGATAACTTTAGGTACCATAGACTGACTCAATTAAACAGGGCATATAAAACCAGATAAGTTTTCCAAGTTACTCAAAAACTTGGTGGTGTTCAACATTTCTGTCGTTATCGTATTATAGTACCTTTCATTTTATCGTAAAGTAGACTTTGGCCCGCGAACAGGTCAAGCTACTCTGATTTTATTTGTTCTGGTCAATTTATAAATCCACGCAGTACCAGCAATTTGAGCTAAATCATCTCTTAAGTACAATTTACATCGTAGAAATCAAAAAGAAGGTAACAGGAGAATCACTGATAGAATTAATGATAAAATTAATGGTAGAATGTTAGAATTAATGGTAGAATGATCGCATAAAAGTACACAAACTGTACATACCGACATTCCATATAACAACGTGATTGTCACTGCCAGCAGTTAACAATACGTTTAAAGCTGTAGGATGCCACAGCACCAGGCCCACTCTTCTTTGATGGTACACCAGATCGACGACGGGTTCCGTTAGGGTCTTGTGAAGGCCGTGGTCCGGTATGTGCCATACTTTGACGACGCAGTCTTCGGAACCGCTGGCGATCACGTTATCGTTGTGGGGACACCACGCGATGTCCAAAACAGGTCCCTTGTGTCCACCTACCAAAGGATGGTCGGCTGCAATACGTCCTACCTGAAATTAACAATAATATTAATATAATACTTTATTGTCAGATAGAGAATACAATATTTGAAATAGAACATTTAAATAATCTTAAAATGGAAACCAAGAGGCAAAAAAGAAGATGTATACTGAATATCCTGAAAATAAATAAAATCCCTGTGGTACGCTTAAAAAATATATTTATATTATTTATCGTCTGTCTAATAAATAATTAATGATATTGTAATGTTGCATTTCAAAAACCATAAATGAATAGTATTTCATGATAGACGCAGTCGAACGATTTTAAAAAATATATTAGATATAGAGTATTATTACCACATACTTTGATTAAATAAAAACGTCTATTTTATGTGCGATTCGTGCGAGTCCTTATGAGCACATTTTTCATTACATTCTCACACATTTCACGTGGTATTTCATTAATTTCATCACGAATGTTTTGTTTGAGTTGCTCAAGCGTTTCTGGTTAGTTTGCATAAACCTTGCTTTCCAGATATCCCCACAAGAAGAAGTCCGGAGCAGTCAAATCAGGCGACCGTGGAGGCCAATGAACATCACTATTTCTTGAAATAACGTGTTGTGGAAAGAGGTCTCGCAGTAATTCCATTGTTATCCTGGCTGTATGCGATGTGGCACCGTCTTGTTGATACCACATGTTAATCAAGCCCAAAGCATGCAGTTGTGGCGTTAAAAAGTTTTCAATCATATCACGATATCGCTCCCCATTCACAGTTACCGTTACGCCGTTTTCATTTTCAAAGAAGTAAGGTCCAATGATTCCTCCTGACCAAATTGCACACTAGACTGTCACTTTTAATGGATGCTGATGAAGGTGACTAATGAATAATTTGAGGGGTTTTCCATTGCCCAGAACCGACTATTTTGTTTATTCACATATCCATTCAAATGAAAATGTGCCTCGTCACTCATTATGATTTTTTCATGAAAATCGGGGTTGTCATGGGCGAGCTGTAACATCCTATTGGCATATGTACGGCGGCGTAAATGGTCTTGTGGAAGAAGCTCTTGTGTCAACTGAATCTTATATGGATACAAATGCAAATCCTTGTGCAAAAATGTGGCCAAAGTTGTTCTTTGAAGACCAAGCTCCTGAGCACGGCGTCGAATTGAGGTTGATGGATTGTTTTGAACATTTTCCTGAACAGCAGTAATGTTTTCAGCCGATCTTGCAGTACGTTGTGGTCCATGCTTGGGCCTATCACCTACAGACCCTCTTTCTTCGAAATCATTCACTACACGATAAATAGTGCGTTTTGTTGGCACGTTGTTTCTCCCAAAAATTTCACGTAACTTTCTCATCGTCACAGTAATCGATGATTGATTTTGATAAAATGTTTTAACGATTAAAACACGTTGGTTTAATGGATATTTTACCATAATAAATTTGACACGTGTCTACTTCACGAAATATGAACTGTCAAGACTAATGTTTACCAAAATGGCGTCAAAACAAAGTAGTATACCTTTCCGGCGGACACGGACACCCTGTACTATGCTTATGAAGTCAAAAATTAGTTACGTACGAATCTCGGGCGAGTTGTCTCACATGATTATGGGTATTCCGAAAGCCCCCATTAAATAACAAATTACTAGAAAACGAGGAACAAGGCCCCCATACAAAATCGAACTAGAAGAATCTGCTATGGTCCAAAAGTCTTAAACGGAAACAGCGAAGAATAAAAATAGGAAAGTTTTCGACTACACACAGAGTTTTAACAATAAAAAATCTCATGATGTACCACCATCAGCATAACAGACAGAATCAAACCTCAAGATAAGAAGCTAAGAACGAGGGAAAAGAATAGCGATTCTGAAGAGGATATCGAAGATGATCAATGTTTCTATTTTATATATATCTACTTGGATTCCGATGAAGATTGGGTGACGTGTCGTCAATGCCAGAAATGGACCCATTGTTCATGCGCCAGAGAAGACGATGATGCGTGTTCCCATATTTGTGATTTTTGCAAATAAATACAAACTTTCCCGGGGCAAAACGAGCAAATATATGACATTAGTTTTTTAAATTGTGGTTAAGTTAACCTTTGCGTTAATTCAATATATTATATAGTTTTTATTAATAAACATATAAGCAATGTAACTCGACTTTTTTTTTTAATTTGGTGTCATCGGCGTCGACTACTACGGCCATTAGCCTCGTGTTCTGTGTAGGCTTTGTTACTGTTTCCCAGCGCCACTTTAGGAACAGCACTGTTAATTAGAACCCAACAGTAAAATTTATTTAAACGAGAATTATGATTTATTTTGTCTTTAACGTATCCGTTATGCCCCGGCTTTCCCTATATATTACATACAGGGTACCCAGTTTCCAGCCCTATAACATATACTGTATCATCAGTTACTATTAATTAGACATACTGTAGACGAAAACAATCACCTGTCCAAAATATTTGCCCGGCTTGTACAATCGTTTATACTTGGCCTAGTTTTTTTTATTCCTAATGAAAGAAAACATCCATTTGGCAGAGTTCGTCTTTAAAATTATTTAGATCTATTTTAATAATAAGCCGTTTTATATCATTTATATTGTATGCTACTTAATACAAATTTAGAAATTTTCTTATTTACCCAATAAGAAAAATGAATACCTATTTTTTAACTAAATATTTGATGTTTTTTTGTTCACATCGTTAATTCCATACAGTCGGTATCATTTTCGTGTTTGTAAATCGTGGGTTCAGATTAAGACAAAAATGTTGACTTTGGTGTTTTGATATTTTTTTAGAATTTTCCCAATGTGATAAGCATATAAACAGAAATTATACAAAATGCCTGACTTTCCATTTGCTGTAAAGTGAGAAGGGAATTTGGATTATTAATGGAAGTACATTTTTTGGTCAACTTTCAATAGGAGAGTTCGCGACCAGAATTTGGACCTTATAACGACACTAGAGTTGCGATTTTCCAGTGCCGTGCAAAACAGGAATTGTCTGTATCAATTATTTTGTGATATTTTGGATCCTAAGGAATGTAATGACGAAGGTTTTATTCCTGCCGCTATAACTCCACCGGGCACTTTTCCGGCCTGCTAAAGTATTTTATAAATGATATTTCACATGAACTATTTGAGTCTTATTTTCCACTGACATCCCATCAAAAAAAAATCAATATTAAAAATAAAATCCCATGACCTCCCTTTTCAAAATAACTTGATTTTCTTTTCAATGGATTTTCTAGAATTTCAACCACCCAACTAAATAAATTGAACTATCTGTTGATTTCTTATATCAATATATGGTAAAATAAGTTTTATAAAATATTATAAATGAACAATTTCGAAACATCATTGTGTGTTGTATTCTATTCGCTCAGTGCGAAGTCATGGTAGAGAAAGCAAAAGCGATACTAGCGCTAGCTGCGGATAATTCGCGCATTTTAGGGCGATATTTTCTAAATTTGGCATATCAACTACACGTATACATTTTACATAAAAAAAAATAGGTAAAAACAATACAATAAGCAACCGGAGTTACTGTGTTGTATATTGTAAAAATACTAGCAAAAAAAAAACAATGTAAATTATAAAAATGTTAAGTAGCAAAGTGTACAATAGCAAGAAAAATTACCTTTATTTTTGTAATAATAACAGTAATACTGGAAATAGCAGTAGACATCAGAAACTTGAAAGGTTTTAAATAAACAATAAATTATCATTTTACGATGTTTTTCAACATCCCTTTAATCTTAAATGTTCAGCAAGAACTAGATTTCTGCCTTTGATTATTGTATGTGGCTGGAATGCAATTTTGTGACTTACTGATAGGAAACCATTTTTTTCGACGACCACTACAGAAAATTATAAATTTCGAATTGTTTTTAAGGGTCAAAGTAGGCAATTCCGTACACATTCATAATTAGTGTGGAAATATTATTCCACACGGTAATTCCACACTGTTTAGTGCATCGAATAAATTGTCGTATAACCTTTAGTATGAATGAAAAAACACAATATTATATTTTAAGGACATATCTATTTAACTAAATATTTCGTCGAATACTACAAAATTCAGTTAATTTAGAAAAAAACTTAAAATAATTTATAATTTATGTAATGGTGGTTGCCTATATAAAGGGGATAATACAACAAAAATTTAAATCGGGTTACCCGATTTTAAATATTGACATTTGAAATTTTGACATTTAATTTATTTTATTTCGATACTTTTGAAAACTATAAAGTATAAAATGGACAGTGATAGTAATAGTAGTGATAATAATTATAATACTCCACCACATATTAAAGAAATAGCGAATAACATTACAGAAGACTTATTGCCTCAAACATCGGCGAAAAAATACAATTTAGCTTATTCAAGATTTATGGATTGGCGACTACAAAATAAGGTGAACTCCCTTTCAGAAACTATTTTAATGGCTTATTTTGGGAAGCAATCGAAATCTTTTAAATCTTCTACATTATGGTCAATTTACTCGATGTTGAGAACTACATTGTCAATAAGGCAAAATGTAGATATTTCACGCTATCAAAAATTGCGCTCGTTTCTGAAAAGAAAGTCTGAAGGATATGTAGCAAAAAAGTCAAAAATACTTACACCTGAACAAATCAACCAATTTTTAAATGAAGCTTCCGATGATGTTTATCTACTTATAAAGGTAAATACTTAATAATATGAGAGATTAATATTTTTTCATGTTAAATTTTATTTTATAGACAGCTCTGATTTTGGGAATAATGGGAGCATGTAGAAGAGAAAAATTAAAAAATTTAAAAATGTGTGACGTACAAGACATGGGCTCTGCTGTTTTAGTCAATATAACAAAGACAAAAACTAAAATTCCTAGAAAGTTTACGGTTACTGGAGATTTTTATGCAATATTTAAAAAAATATGACACTCTTCGTCCTTCAAATATACCTCACGATTATTTTTTTACGAATTATCAAAAGGGCAAGCGCACAGTGCAACCAGTAGGAATCAATAAATTTGGAAATATGGCACAACAAATTGCTGAATATTTGAAGTTACCAGATCACAAAAATTATACAAGCCACTGTTTTTGCTGTTCGTCCGCAACAATTCTAGTTAATTCTGGAGCAGATATAACAAAGCTTAAAAGACACGGCGGATGGAAGTCAACTACAACCGCGGAAGGATACATCGATGACAGTTTATCACATAAAATGGATATCGCAAATTCAATTCAACATTCTGTAGAAAATAGGAGTGAAGAACCTGAAGCTTCTACTAGCAGAATATCTATTTCAGAAACAACACATGAAAAAACCATCCAGGGTCATGATTTACCACCTCTTAATATTTCAAACTGTAATGTTGTTAATATCAATTTTTATAATAAATTTGTAATTGAAATTTAAGAAAATTCAAATGCGTTTATATAGTTTAGTGAATTATTAAACAAAATTAATAGTGGTAATAATTTGTTTTATTTTATTTGGGGCACAAACAGGAGAAACCGGTACGATGTCCACGAAAAATATGAAAAAGAAACTATGTTAAGTACACATTTAAAAAGTGATAACAATATATAAATAATAAATATAATAAATAAATATAAATATTTACCACCTCTTTATATTTCTAATTTTAAATCGTTAATAAAGATCATCCAATTATTAAAAAATATATTAATTTGTGTTTTAAGTCATTGTGGTCGTAGAAAAAGTATAGTATGCCACTCGTGCAGAAAACCAATTCCACACTCGTGTGATTGTGGCACTCGCGTCCGCTCGTGCCACAAGTTTCACACATCGTGTGGAATTGGTTACTTTCTGCACTTGTTGCACAATATACTATTAATCATTCATTCTATGTTTTCTTTCGAACAAAAATGAAAATATAGATAACAATCCTTCTGTTTATACATTTTAACTTCACGCTATTATTTAATGGTATTTTTTTATTTTGACAGAATATGTTAATTCTTTAAAGACAACTTATTAGACTTAGGCAATTTTTTATACATTTTCCTGTAAATACTGTTGCCTGCCTATATTTTATTATTGATTTTTATTGATTATACTTATTTTTTTTTAGTTTGAGCGATGAGAATATACAATAATAATAAATTAATGTTACACTTGTTTTACAAATCCATATACTTTTATTAAACTAACGTATATTCTATTAAAAATTGTATTGTCAGTATTCGCAAAAACAGTTCATTAGTACATAAATGAATTGGCACTGCTCTCACACACTGAGAGAATAGTGATCCACATTTTTTTCTTCTAAAGTTGACCATCACTGATAAAGACGAAGATAAGCGTCATATCAGTGATAATTACGCACGGCTCTGAATTAAATCCAAACTGACAATTAAAAAAAAACAAATAATTGTATAATTGTAGATCGCCTCATAGTTATACTACTTTTAAAAGTAAGTTAGGGCCATCGAGATAGTATAAAGTAGAGACGACATAAACACTATTTTGCGATATGACAAAATGGACTCACTTTAAGTGACAGAAAAGTGTAATCAAAATGGCGACTTGAGTCGTACTTTGATTTATTTGAAGTCAATAATTTTATATTTAAAGACTGACTAAATGAAAATAATTTTATATCATTATATGAAACTATTTAAAGAAAAATGGCATTTATTCTCACCAAAACTGACCAGCTACATTATCTCGAATTTGACATTGACGTAAAAATGTAATACAAAAGTGCGGACAATTTAGCATCGTCATAGCATCTCCTCTTTATTCTATCTCAATGGTTAGGGCGGATTCTGCTGTTGTGTCAAACGAAGATTAAAGTGACATTGTTAATGTAAAAATGTCATTTTAAATCTGGTTTATTTCTTAACTACTAGCGGTGGAATTGGACATTAGAATATAAACATTAATTTGAACTACCCAAACTAGTTAACATTCGGTAGTCAACTCAACTTTTTTACTATTTTGAAGAAAAAGAAATGAATGTAATCGAACTTTTTAAGCAAAAGCAATTTGAGTACAACTTTAACTACCTTTATAATCAGTTAATGCCCAACTTTGATTATATCAATAAAATTTACGGGCGGAAAATCGATTTTCACCCCTACCGCAATACCCTGGAACTTTCTTTCATAAAAAAGTTATTTCTTTGACCTGAATTAATAATTTTTCATGAAATTAGGCATGCCTACTACATGCGGATTTTTAAGGGCGTGAATCTACATGAAAAATTAATGATAGTTTGCTTTATAAACAATGGTCCAAAAATGTTGCATTACGAAAATTCGGGATGCATGCACGTTAAGTAATAATCGTCCCATGTTAATTATAAAATAATGTTTATGTTATATATTGTATTATTTAAACATTAAATTAGAATTACAACTTTTTTGAAAGTTCAGAACATGATTTTTTTGTAAATGAGCGTTTTTGCTTATATATCATAGATAAAAAAATTGCAAAAGTGCCTCAAACAAATAACATAACTCATAAGTTTTTAGAACAACTGTTCCAATTGTTTTTTAACAAAAAGCAAAATAATTGTTTAGTTTCCTCTAATTTTATCAAAACAATGCAAACATTTTGAAAATTGATTGCAAATGTTAATACTATTTTCCTCTTATTTAAATAAAAATAAAGGGCAAGAGAAAAACTATTTTTTTAATATGTAAAAATATAAAAAATAAAATGTATAATATAAAATGTAAAATGTATAATTGTAAGGAGTTGATGGATAATTTGTCTTAAACCTTAATAAAAATGATTCACCAAATTGACTTCTGATAAATATTTTATTTTCTTATTAAGTCAATGTGACAATACCAAAAAACATATACCGGGTGAGAAACTATCTCTAACATCCTCCCCCCTTTTATTGTAACATAAAAATAAAAAATTAACTAAAACCCAAAACGTTGAGGTGCTCGTACAATCCGTCCTTTTCTGGTGATGGTAACTGGTTTATCTGCAACTTGGGGAACATCTACTTGATCAGCATCTTCTTGAGGAGCATCTACTTGATGAACATCTTCTTGGAGAATATCTTCTTGAGTTGTAAAATTATTTTTCTTCTGTCTTTCATCACTTGCCAGCCATTCTCTATCTTCCAGTGCGTTTAATTCCATCGGGTATAATCTTTGAAATGGTCGTATAATTTCGCTGTGTGCTGTCTTAATCTTAGCCACTCTAAATTTTCCATCCTTTCCGGGAATAACTTCCACAATCTTTCCTAAGGGCCAATCAATTCTCTTAGTATTATCGGACCCCACTAATACGATATCGCCAACCTTTAACAAAGTGGCGTTCCGTTGACCAAATTGCACTAATTCCGCTAGGTACTCTTTTTTAAATCGAGATCTCAAACCATCTCGCAATTTTTGTAAATATCTACATCTACTAACTAAATGGTGTCGATCGATGGTGTCTAAATCTATAGTTTCGTTTGTAGGTAATCCTTGGAGAAACATTACAGGTCTAAGTGGTAACAGATCTTCTATATTTTCCGATACATAAGTCAATGGTCTGTTATTTATCATTACTTCCACATCGCATAATAGAGTTACAAGTTCTTCATATTCTAATGATTGTTTTCCTAAGTTTCTTTTTAATAGCTCTTTTACCATTCTTACCATCCGTTCCCACCATCCACCCCACCATGCTGAACTAACAGGGTTAAATATCCATCGTATTTTCTGAACTGAAGAATATTCTGAAATCTTTTCCCAATCTATTTGTTTCAGCAAATTTTGAGCACCAACAAAATTAGTCCCGTTATCTGAATAAATTACTGTTATTCTTCCTCTTCTGGCAATAAACCTCCTCAAAGCTAAAATAAAGCTGTCAGTTGAAAGAGATTTAATTAATTCTAGATGGATAGCCCTATATACGGCACAAGTGAATAAAACGATCCACACCTTCTGTCCACCTTTTAAATATAATGGCCCTGCTAGATCAACACCAGAGTTTTCGAAGGCAGTTATACTACTCACTCTTTCTCTAGGTAGAGGTGCAAATGGTACCTCTGCATATTTTGCTTTAAATCTCTTGCATTTTATGCATACACAGCAATGTTTGAATTCCAATATGGTTATTTATATTATGTTGTTCTAAAATTAATCTTTTAACAATAATATGTTTATTCGGTAACAAAATAGGATATTTAAAGTCCTCGGATGTATCTGCAAATCTTAATCTTGACTTTAGTCTTAAAATTCCCTTTTCATCTTCAAATATTTGTAATTTTTTAAATCTCTTTTTTCAAAACTTTCTTTTTGGATCATCTTTATTATGTTGTATTCAGCTTCTTCAACTTCATCGTACGTTAACTCTCCACTCTTCACCTTTTTCTTTGAAGAATTATAATAGAAGCGGTATATCCAAGCTAGCATTCTTATAATCATACTGTATTTTGAAAAATGCTCAAAATTTTTTATTCTTTCTTTTTCAAGACTTACATATGTAGCTATTTCTTTTCTTGAGTAACTTCTTTTTCTTCTTCTGGGTGTATAATAATCTCTTTATGTGGCCAATTCTCCGAGTTCTGTTTTAACCACTCTGGCCCATTCCACCAGGTATTCTCCATTAAGCTTTTAACAGTACAACCCCTAGTTAAAATATCAGCAGGATTCATGCTGCCAGGAACGTGTCTCCACTGTTCAGTGTTTGAATATTCATTAATTTCATTCACTCTATTATGTACAAATGTTTTCCATTCCTCCAAAACTCTTTCATAATCTTTAAATCTATTAATTGCAATTAATTTTTTACTGGTAGATTGCAATCTAGAGACCGCTAATTCTTCATTGCTTAAAACCATCACATTATCATCAATCCATGGAAGATGAATTTCATTATCTTCCTTCTTGATTAATTACTATTTGCTCATTGAATAATTTCAAAGTATCTTCCTCCATGCAATGTTTACCTTTTACTTCGGATGGATCTGATATACCTAAAAGTTCTAAATTCCATAAATCAGGTATGGAAAAACTACTAACACCAGAAAAAATTGTATTTGTACAGTTACAATTCTGACCCATAATTGTCCACCCAAGGTAAGTCTCAACAGCTACAAGAGCATTTTCTAAACTTTCTATTTTTCCAGTTAATAATTTTCCAAAAATATCTGCCCCTAGTAATAATTCAATTTCTGGCGAGCAGTTATTCATATCTGTATCATTTATAAAAATATTCTTACGTTTTAAATAATCTAAGTAATTTTGATTGTTTATTCTAGGAATATGATTGCAAATTTTTTCCTGATCTAAAACTGCTAAATTGACTTTAAAACTTCTATCTAAATTTTGGATATGTAGGTCATAGACTCCATGTATTTTTGGTAACGTTTGATTGTCTCCAAAAACATTTTGTATTATTACCTCCTCTCTATTTTTAATCAAACCTAATTCTTTAGCGGATTTAGATAAAATATATGATCTTTGTGAACCAGAGTCTAACAGTGTGCGAATAACTTTCTCTTTTCCATTGTTTATTAATCTTACCAAAACTGTTTGTAAAAGGGTACCGCTTTGTATGTTACTTGTTAAAGTATTTTCAACATTTCTAGATTCTAAAGAAACTGAAGCATGATGAGTATCTTTTTTCTCTACTAGATTAGGGCACATTATGGGAAAGTGTTTTCTGGAACAAACTATACAACGAACGAAAGTTTTACAAAATTTACTAGTATGATTTACTTTTAAACAGCTGAAGCATGCCTTTTTAGCCATAACTTTAGATTTTCAATCTTCTAACGAAAGGTTCTGCGCTTTCAAACAATTTTGACTTAGATGTGAATTCGAATTACAAAATAAACAACTCACAGGTTTTTTTAGTTTGAAAATTAATTGTATATAGAGCTGCGGCTGTATATGTTTTATCCTTGTTACTCTGTTCCGCCTTGTTTTCCTGTTTTTCCTTTCTGGACGTAGAACTGGAACTTTTTGCAGCTACTTCTTCAACTCCAAAAGTATTCTGTGCCAGGTTCACTTTCTTCTGACTCCACTTCGCTTCTCAAAAAATCTAATAATATTGACAAAAAATTACAATTATTGACTGTATTATTATCTCCTGCTGTATATTTATTTAAACTACGATGTCTCTCCCAAATTCTTAAAATTTCTTCTGGCAATGCTGACTCAACTAACGGAAGTAACATTGCAGCATACTTTTCACTAGTTACCCCTAGACTTTCTAATGCTTTTAGTTGAGTTTCTAATTTAATATATAAATCTGCTAAAGTCATACCTGTCTTTTCTTGTTTAAGTACTAAATTTAGGAGTTCCCTTACGTAGACTTCAATTAAAAGTTCGTCCCTAGCGAAACGTGCTTTCATTTGGTCAAGTGCCTTTTGATAGTTAGACCCCGATGGCGGAAAACTTTCAACTAATTCTCTTGCTGATGAACCCTTCTCTGTCGCTTGAAGTAAATACTGATACTTGTCATCCAAATCAATTTCTTCATCTTCGTCGATTTTCCTAAACTGTCCCCAAAATCCTATCCAATTTCTAACATTTCCGTCAAATTTTCTTAATTCAATTTTCGGTAAAGTGAATTTTCTTTTGCTTTTCATCCTACCCATATCTTTCATGCTTGATTCTTCTTCTTGATCTCTTGATTGAATAGCAAAGTCGCATTGTACTCTATAGTAGTTCATCTGTTCTCTAAATGTTTCTGCTTCTAGAAATTCCTCTTCTAAATCTTGTTTTGTTGCCTTTTCTAGGAATAGGCCTTGCTGAATACTTTCATCTATACTAAAAATTCTATTACTTTTATCTTCTAAATTTTTTATCAAAGCTAACACTTCTTCAATCTTGATTATCTTATTTGCTAGTGCTAGGTCTAATGCCTTACAAGTTTCTGTGAAACTCTTGCGTAATATCGAACGATGAATCTTGAAATTATCCATATCTTACTGTCCTGTCACGGTCGCCAATAAATGTAAGGAGTTGATGGATAATTTGTCTTAAACCTTAATAAAAATGATTCACCAAATTGACTTCTGATAAATATTTTATTTTCTTATTAAGTCAATGTGACAATACCAAAAAACATATACCAGGTGAGAAACTATCTCTAACAATAATATAAAATGTATAATAGACCAACTTTTTTTTAAATCTAATTAAAATATAATAAAATACACGATTGAGAAAATTGAGACAGGTCGCGAGACACTTGCCAGACCTACTGTTTTTACGTAGATCCACTGTTTTTGTCTCTAGCAAATGTTGTTCTAAATTTATTAAGTTTGCCTCATTCTTCAGCAAATGGTTTAAGAATATTTTCTCTAGTAAATTTTCTGCATTAAAAGTAGCGTAATAAGGCATCCACTACTGTAGATTGGCTCCATAAAAAAACATCAAGACAATCATTGTTTTTATTTAAAATGAAACAAATAATTAATAGGGCAACATAAAAAGAACATACATATGCCAAACACTACGATTTTGAATTACCTGATTTAGACTGATCTAAAATATTAATTTCCTTTTTTTTGTTTCTTAAAACTTTAGCACGCCGTATATTCGTAAAGGATCATTTTTGAACCATAGTTTATAGAGTAAACTATCATTAATTTTTTACCCTGTATATAAGTGTGATTATTTTATAAATTATGTTAAAAAAATTTTTAAAGCGTTCCTCATATTTTTTATGTTTTCTAAATAGAATCACCGTCTAAAATAAACGAATGGAATTTTCTAAACGATTTTCAAGTATTCAATTAATTATAAATTAAATAAAAATTAGTGATTACACAGAGAACACCATAATAATTATATTCAGACTGCAATAATAATTCTGTTATTGTATCTACGTGATATTTTAGCGAAATAATAGACGAAATATTTTAATAATTATTAATGATAATTAATATATAACTGGCTAAAATTAAATTTCTAAACTGGTACATTTACATAGTCGCAAAAGGATTGGCACGCACCCAAATCTGAATATATACGATTTTATTTAAAAATAGATCACTTGGTAAGTGGTGCATTTGAAATTTGAAGCCGGGTGGCAGCATTTTTTTCTTAAACTGGCAATTTTTCGCCAATTTTTTTTTAATTCATAATAACGTTAAAAATATGTATAATCATTAGTTTTCAAAATAACACTGACCCAACTATGCATTGCCCAGTTTGGGAAGCCTAATGATATCCAAAACAGTTGAATCATAAAATATTTACTGACAAAAAAATGGTGGTAAAGAATTATATTACTAAACATTTTTTTTTACTGAAAATAAAAATAAGAATCGTCAATCCAAGTTTGTTAAAAAAAAACGAAATTTTTATTTGTGTTTATCTTATCTGCATTTATTTGGAAACAATATATGTTCGATTGATAAGCCTTTATCGGCACATTTTCCGGTAGTAATGGCTTATGTTTGGAGAGTTGGAACTAGATAATATCGTTTGATTATGAGTAATTCTTAGGTCTATATATGTTTATTTTATTTATGAAGCATGAAAAAACAGGAATTGAAAACTTTTCAAAGAATACCAAACAATTCTAAGTTCAATTTGTTACATAATTTGCAAAAAATCTAATATACATAGATCATAGGCGTGCTAATTTAGGGGTATCACATTCTAATTAATACTAATAATATTGATGAATTTAGACCAATAAATATCTTGTCTCCAATAGAAAAACCATAGAAATTTCTGTTTAATAGCTACTTATGAACTTGTTCATTTTGCAAGACCGCTCTGTCCCCATCAAATATTCACTCATATAAAATAAGGCATTTCGTAACATGTTACTTACATACAATTTTTTAAAATTTTGGCTTAGATTACACTGGCCAACAAAATTACACTTTTTGACTGATGAATGACTTGTCACATGATGTTTACTAATTTTAAGTCGCTGATTCTAAATATACCCCCACTTTTTTTCTGACAGCTCTTGTTTACGAGTTATAGCTTTCACTAAAAATTCACTGTATTATAGTGTTTATTTGCAGTTTATTTAATAATAATTATTGAATTATTATACATATTTAATTTTATTTGGAAATACCATTAATTTATAATCCTCTTTAACGACCCCTCTGTTGTACGACCCCCTGTAATTTCTTAGAACATACTTGTAAAGGAAAGAGTACCTCTCTTTAATGACCGGTAAAACCCAATTTCAGAATTCTTAAGAAATGATCTTTTGTTATTTTAGGAGAAGGTTTAGTAAGACAATAGTGAAATTATCTTTCTTGTTTGAATTATTGTTTTATTTTGTAATTTGATATGGCATCGTCAAGAAGAGTATAAGCACGGCTGTCTTCATCAATGTTTGAGCATATACCGACGACAATAACAGGACCCTCCACTGAGCATAACGTACTAAACAACAATTCATTCATTCATTTCAAAAATCCTTTATTTACAATTTGTACATTTCGTCATCTAATAACATTATAACTACATTAAACACAGAGGGATTTCTTCTTAAGACTTCAGGAAGTATTCCTCTTCTGCTATGACCCCAGGTGATTATTCGTGACCCCTCCTTGCTGTAGATCAGCATTATAGGGCAATATAGGTTATTAACCAGATCAGTAATGGAAAAGTGTTGAGTTTTTGTTTGATTTTACTTCTGTCTGTCCTCCCTGAAAAACCAGTTGAAAAAACAGGGTTGTCGTTAAAATGTGTGTAATTTACGTGGTAGTTTATGTGCATGAAATAGTCAAATCACAAGACTACACAAGTAAGCCATCAAACAACACAAAAATTCCGGCAAGCCATGAATTTTCGCACTCTGTGATGACGTCACCGTGCAGTCTTCCGTCCGACGATAGTTTGTAACTAATCGTCGCGTCGTAGTGATTTTACTATTCAGTGGGGTCGTCGCTGTTATAGAGGATGTACGTCGATTTTCTCATGTATCCTGTCTCGTATGTAGATACTTGCGAGATCTAGTCGGGCGGACGACTAAGCGGTAAAGCTGACAGGCGGAGCCACGGCCGAGGGCGATTCCGACTTTGGCTCTTCCGGGTGGTTTTATAGGTCAATCATTCTGTGAATTGTCACAATAACCAAGACTATCTAAAGACCAACTTACAACGTTGACAACCGTTTTTTCCTAGCTTTTTCAGGGGACAAATACCAAATTAATCCACGACAAATCTTTAAACCATGACAATTACCGACTTCAAAAACACCACAACCCCTCAATAATGCCTCTCTGGCAAGAAGTGAGGGCTGCTATGTTTAGCCTAAACATTAATTTCAAACCACTACGTATAAAATAGGTGAAAGTATCACCATTGGCCCAGCAGGTAACTGCGAAATCCGACCCAAAACCCTCGGGAATTGTGTTTATATTTTATATTTATGTTGTATATATTTTTTGATTTTTAAACATGTAAATAAAATTTTCTAATGTAAATGTCAAGAAGAGTATGTGTGAATGATTGAAATAATTTTTGTTTCATTTGCGGAGAGTATGTATTTAAATGTAACAACGTTCGTAAATAAGGCTTACAAAAATTACTTTGGGCACCCGCTGGAAATGAAGAATAAGCCTTGGATTCCGCAAAAGATATGCAAAACATGCGTTGAGTTTCTACGTTTATGGACAAATAAGAAAATACATAGTTTCAGGTATAAAAACCGCTATGATTTGGAATGAACCCATGAAGCACCATGACGATTGTTATTTGGTAATTAAAAAAATAAAAAGTTCAAGAACTATCTTTAAAAGCCAATGTCTTCACTATAACTACTTGTATCATTATCATTGGCTTTTCTGAACTTTACTATTATAGGGTCTGTAACCTACCGCACCCAGGTACCTTAATAATTTATTAATTCCATTTATTCTTTTAAATTCAAAATGCTTCATTTAACGAAAAATCTCCCAGATAATTAAATCTTATTTACGACACCTAATAAATAATAGCTATAACCACGTCCGTAAAGATCCAAAATTAGTTCACGTGGCTGAGAACCAGCCCAAAGAAAACACCATAAAACTTATTTCTTTCACGAAGTAATTATCGTTAAAGCGCTTAACTCGCTTATATTTCTAGTTTCGATTTCTAGACCGATTTCGACAATATTTCAATACGCAAAGCTTTCAAAACAAGTAATAAATAACCCACCCCCTTTTGCACCCACATTCGTATTTTCTATGAGAACCAAAGACATAGAGACGTCACAAAGCCATTAAAACTTTATTATAAAAAGCCAGACCCAAATGAGCTCGGATTCATTCAATTTTAATTATTTAAGGTGCAAGTATTTATTTTCAATTATTTGATGTGCAAGCATTCATTTATTATTTGTATCCAGTTATATTTCAAGTTCAGTAATCAGTACCTTTCCTAAAACGCTCTTCCTAAACGACGTCTATCCTACAATACCTCCTATCCCCGAAGGTGTCAACGTCTCGACGCCCAACGCCCTACTCCCTACGTCTCGAACGCTGTCACATTCCTCATCATTTAAGTATTTCCTACCGTACACTCATTTCGACGCTCAACGTCCCACGCCTTATTTCCGACGCTTGTCGTCCCCAAATATTTCCTTCATAAAATCACGTCCGCACCACCTACATAATTCTACCGTATATCTGTTCCAATACAGTACAGTATTAAATACCTTCCTTTCCACCACGACGCTAGGCGCATCGACGCTACGCGCCTCGACGCTCAATGCTGCGACGTACCTAAATCGACGCCTTCCACGACGCTAGATGAAATTAGTACATAATCTAATGTCTGTATTTTCAGTGGTGAAAGATTTATCTAACTTTCTTTGAGATATCACCCCGGTTTCGTTTAAGGGCGGCTTGACATTTGCTACAAAATATCAATTTAACCAATAAACCACATGGCCTTCAGGTCATACACCCTGAAAGACACTTAGGATAACATCTGTTTGGATGGGTGAAATTTTGAGTATTTTAATAGAAATGATAAAATCAATATTAAGAAATATACAGGGTTGTATTAAGTTATTTCAATAGAAATTATAATAATCAATAATAAAAATATACAGGGTTATATTAAGTCATGTCAATAGAAATTATAAAAATCAATATTTTAGAAATATACAGGGATGTGCTATCTTGGATAAATTGTACAAACCAAGATGGTAAAATTTAATAGTAAGTTAACCAACTGGAGAATACGCTGTTCGTTAGCTCAAGGGGGGACACCTATATGCTAAGCAACCCGTTCTACAAGGTTTGAAACAAAGTATATGTGAAATCAACATAGTAAGGTAATAAACTGGCGAATTGGCGCTGTTTGTTACTTCCGTTGGTCATCACCTCTATACTCATCGTAATATTTACCTAAGAAGGTGCAACCTGTATATATGTAGAATAGAATCAAATCAACTTCAACTCAATAGTTAACCAACTGGCAAATTGGCGCTGTTCGTTAACTTCATTGGTAATCAACTTAGATAAGAATATAAACAACAACACAATAGTTAACCAACTGGCGAATTGGCGCTGTTCGTTAACTCCGTTGGTCATCAACCTAAGTCAGAATATAAACAATAACACTATAGTTAATCAACTGGCGAATTGACGCTGTTCGTTAACTTCGTTGGTCATCAACCTAAGTAAAATATATATTGATAGCAAATGAATATGGTCTGCGTTTGAACGGGACTCAAGTAAGATCTCAGTAAATAGTAACAATTGCAATATAATTTGCTAATTAGTGCATCACATTTAAAGTATGAAAAATAAAAAGGAGTTTAAATATGAATTTGTATGTTTTATTTATCAATTTGCACCAAACTTTGCATCGAATCCTGGTTTACCTTAATTAACATTATCACAACGTGGGTATATAAATTATCAATTAATTAACTAGACGATCATTTTTACTACTAGAGGAAAAAAGACCAATTACAGTAAGTATAGAATTTAAAGTAAAACTTGTGAGGTAAATAATAACATTCAAAGAATAAAACACAAGAACAAATCAAAAAGAAAAGGGGGCCTGGGGGGTGACCGTCACAGGTCTATTAAGTTTTCTACTTTCCAAAACTAATTTTCCACCTTTTCAACATGGTCAATGCATTTTCTCCAAAATGTTCTCCATTTACATCTGAAACTGCCTTCAAATACAAATTTCGCACATCAAGTAATTTAAATATTATATTGTTTCGAAAAACATAACCTTCTAATAATGACCAGATCAGTTCAACGGGAATTTCAATTCTTTTTTCTTGGGCCATCTCCTCTATAATATATTTTTTGAATTTGTGTTTATGTTGCCTTGCTATTATGAGTAATTCCGCCTTCAAAGATTTAGGAGGACTGATAATATTTTTAGAATGAATCCATTTTGAAATATCTTCTTTCTTTTTTCATCTTGTTGTAGGTATATAGTGACTCCTTTGCATTATCCAAAACAATTACGGAGTTGATTGGATTTTTTTTATAATGTTCTGAAACCAATTTTCAAACATAGGGCCATCCATTTCTTCATGGTAGTATTTTGTAATCTTTGATTCGAACATTAATTAACCATCTGGCAAAATTCCATCGGTTCTTCCTATGTGGATTATTATTAAAAGATTTTCTTTTCCTGTTAGATTTTTTAATCCACCAGAGACCCCTTTCATAAAGGCTCATTTTTAGTTTTAATGGAGGTATCTTGCCAAATTTTTGTTACTGTATCTCCAGTATTAAACCATGGTTCACCTAAATAAAATATTTGTTTATGATTCCTTGCGTCCGCTATTTTCCTTAAATACTCTTCTCTCCATGCAATGATTTCGTCTTTTTCTGTTAAAAAGCTATTTCTTTCATGTTTTTTGTAACGAAAATTTAATTCATGTAATATTTTTTGCAGATGTAAATATGACATATTTAAAAGACCTGTACTACATTCTGCAAATTAAATTCCTGAACTTCTTTCTTTTCTAGACTAAAGTATGTCAAATATTCTGAATCTATGTTAAAATATTAAATTTTGGTCACTATTCTTTAAATATCAATAATATATCCTGCATAAAACGGTGCGCCACTGGCCTATATCAAATATTAATAATTATTATTTTTAAAAAATGTCTTCATTATAAATTTAAAATGGCTTATGTGATTATGCTTAAAATTGGTATAGTAACAGTTTTAAGCGACAAAAAAAACATATCAAATGAATAATATTAATCCATAGGCGTAGAACTTGATTTTTTAATAATTGTACTTTTAAAATTCCTACGCCAACAGAAGAGGCTTGAGTATGAAATTTTGACTGCTTATGGTTTTGAAGAAATTCATGAATTAGTAAATACAGTTTTTTTTTATAAAAATTTGAAGTGTAAATTTCGTCAAAATCATAAGAGTTCTATCAAGATTACATTTTTTTGTAGTAAATCAGTTATGCAATCCAAATTTCATACTCAATCCCCTTTTCTTCCATTGGATTATAAATTTTAAATGTACAATTATTGAAAAAATTAACTTTGCACCAAGGTAAGTTTACTTAAAACTGCTTATTTTGGTCTAAGGAATATGTGGTGGTTTTTTAAAGAACACGTATAAATAAAAAATAAGAAAAAACTGCTGAAATCCGTCAAACACGAAAAATTTGATTTACAACGTAAAACCATTTGGATGTTATTGTCGAATCACTTATTTTTGGATGTTCCATAACTTCTAAAAATATAACTGGATCACTTTTTAAACTAAAATAAAATTGAAAAAGAAAATATAGACACATATAAAAGAAAAGGTCAATATGTAGGTATATTGTATAAAAAAATGCCCTGTTAGAATAGACATTTATCAAATGATTAATTTCCTTAAATAAATTTACTTCATTTTAAATTTATCTACTTTGATCCAGAAATAGAAAACATTTCCAATGAACAAATAATCTTATCAATAAGCCTATGAGCTTTTTTAATGAATTAGGTAATTGCTGAAAAAGATAAATGCTATACAGGATGTGTCTAGTTTGCTATTGCTCATTTTTAAAAGAAATAAACTGGATTAAAAAATATCTCATATTGAAGATGGTTTAGTAAAGGCAGAAACAGTGCTACAAATGCCTAAAAGTGAAGTTTAATATGAACCTGTGATATGATATCATTAAGGATCTTTAAACTTATTGATTTACAAAATGTTAGTCCTTCAGAGCCTTGATAATGCATTGATAAATATTTCGTACAGGATTTAAAATAAGTGATGATAAAAGTGACAAAAACATTTAGAACTGGATTAAAAATATAAATCTTAAACAGAATTCAATGTTAATCAATTAAAGAATTAATCAATGATAGAACAGAACAAGTACTTGTCTTTATTAGTTTCAACAAATTAATGTATATCAAATCCTAGACAAAACATTTAGTAATATAACATTATGGATACTTTATGCTACCCAATATCACATTCTGCATACAAAAATGTAATGGGACTGTATGGTACCTACCTCAAAGCCTTCTCTACTACTTCAGCTGATCTACTACTCTAGCTGGTAGTTTTTTAAGGTCATGTTAATTATTACTCATTGTTTACAAACACATGAATTACAATAAACAATAGTTTTACCATATTTAAAAATTGTATAATAATTCAGTAATAAATATTTTTCATATACAAGGCAAAAGATTACATAAAACGATAATTGTGTCACCCAAACATTATTTAAATTTTAATCATTTTAAAATATATACCTGGTTGTTTTTATTTCCTCTCCTTTATGAGCATTTACAAAAATCTTTGCTATTTATTTCAATAATCAAAAACATCTTTGATTGGTTACTCACAGATAAGAAATTTGATCATGCTCAAAATAAGCAATGTTATTGGATTAAATTATATTGAACATTGACAAAAATGTAGCAAGTATTTAGTAAATGATATGCTGATTATAGCTCAATTTGCTACATGTTTGTAAACATAAATACTAATAGTAGGACATATCACATTTATAAAATCTTTGCCTGTTAGAAACACCTGAAGTCAAGCTTTTGACACAGTTTCTTTTATGAATTCTTGGAGAAAACTAATACCTTATTATGGGGCAAGACAATGAAGGCACCTCCCCCAGCACTTTCGACGATTATAGCCAAAAACTTGGGGTTCACAGCACAGAAAGTAGAATCCCATGAACTTTTCGATACACGTACATTATCGTAGCACTGTTCCCTTTTTAAAGCTTGACCATATACATGCCGAAACTTCGAACTACGTACAACACGGAAAGACATCTGCAAATATAGAAAAAAACAGCTGTTTTTATATTTTTAACAAGGGTTGAAAAAAATATTTCCTTTAAAAATGTACGCACCTTGGATTTTTAAGTAATTTCCTACTAGCGAAAAGTTAAACAAATAATTACATCTAAATTTTATACAGAATTTAAAAAAAGAATATTTTTAACAGACACTTCATATCTAGTTCACATTAGTTTCAAGAAATCCCCATATTTGGTTATGCGAAATTTTTAAAACGTCAAAAGTGTATGTGGCGCTACTCGTCGACAGAATCTCGCATTAATTACCACTTCAGTAGGAAGCTACTTTATCTTTTAATACAATTTTTGATGTTGTAACATTTCAATTTTTATTTTTCAATCATTCTTTTGGGAAATAAATTATAAAGGGTAATGTTGTAGTTGACGGGTCTAGAAATGCGCATATTCACACCACTCTACACTTGCCGCGTTTGAGAATCCACATCGGATGCATTTTTTACATCTCGAGCGTTTTTTTATCCACATCGGACACATCTACTACATCTACATCTGCGTTTGTTTATCCCAGATGTACCTGTTCAGATTACATTTTTTACATCTCGATTTGAAATGAGATGTGAATGAGATGTTCGTTCCATGCCAGAAACTAAGTGTTCTGTGAAGCCTTGTTTGTCAATTTTTCCTTTGTTTATGCTAGCATGAATATAAAAGTGATTAGTTTGTTTAATTTTTGTTTATATTTCAAATTTAGGTTGATTTGTGGTCTCAAAAGTCAAATTTAATAAGTATAAACTTCTAACTTGTCATTGACATTTTATCACGTGACCAAATAAAGTCTAGAGCGTTTGTTTATTATAGGTCTGTTCTGGTTTTGAGAAATAACGATCCACAACTGTCGGGCTCATGCGCAGTAGATATAAAGTGTTCTGGTTTTTCTGGGACTACTTCGGATCTCTCAGTCCAGTGTTCTGGTTTCGTATCCGAAATAATCCGTGATTGTTGTAAACAGTCAAAAAGTGTTCATGCTTGGGAGTGTGGATCGACTCGGACTGTTTTGACCGCGCATGCGTTTTTGAAGTGTTATGAATATTGTATTGGCTTTTTAGACCATACGAAACGTATACAATCCCAAATTGTTTATTTATATGTGGACGAATGTCTCTTGTTCTTGTTTTATTTGTAAATTAAAGCAATTTTAGAATTATTAATTTTTTAATATTCTGTTTTTATTTATTCCATTGAAATGTGATGATAATGATAAACATATACATGTAAATGTTATTTGAAGCTGAGCTTTCAAAAGGAACTTCATTATTATAATAAACAATAAACAAAACACCTTCATGACGTGTTCTGGTTTTCCAAGAATTTCAAACAGTCGGGGATTTTTTGCCTTTACGCATACGGTCCGGCGCAGTTTCAAAACAGTTTTCATTTTGAGAACCAGAACAAACCTTACATCTACATTCAGATCTAATTCTCTATCACGTGATAAAAAATTCACAACATCTCAGATGCATCCGATGTGGATTCTCAAACGCGGCAACTGACTTCTAGAATTTGAATTTGCTCAAGCCACGGTGCCAAATCTCCACTTTCATTTTAGCTTGCTTTATTTCATAGTTTATTATTTAGATAAATTGTAAACTCTGTAAATTAAAATGTATGATAAATAAATATAAAGATTTATATTATATTTTGAAATAACAATTCTGTTTTGTTTTATAAGACAGTTTTGATAGATTTTATATTTATATTTTGTAATTATCACTATTGAAAGGTATTATTGACATAAAAAATAACGATCGTATTACTTGAAAATCTTTAGAATTTTTTTATTTTTATGGGATTTTTAATCGATGTAAAAATTGGTAAATAGATGATTAAAAGTAAAATAGTTATTTCAATCTGCTTATTCCCTGGTTCCAAATAATTAAATATAACCTGGCAACTATGTAACGATTCCAACTGACAGAACTAGCCGGAACAGCAATGGTGCGGACTGGCGCATTTCCAGGGGGGCCCAATTCCTGACGCCTTCGTTAACTTATCGCATGCGATAACGTATGCGACTTGATGAAAGTGTATTCCTGAACTGGCGGCATTCGTCAAATTTATTAACGTATGCGCTAAGAAATGATGATTTTCAAAGAGCGCTCATGACCGTTCGACAACTACTTTGTCGCATTCATTTAGGTGAAAGTAAGGTTATAATTGTCAATTAATCCTGCTTTATCATATGTGATTCGTGTTTCTATCTATTGGTTTTGTTTTGTGATTTATTATTGGGAAATATTTATTTTTAATTTGACTCTATTGAACATTTTATTAGAATATAAAAATGAAACTTTTTGTACCGTGAACTCTTTTATTGGACGTTTAGGTGCCACTTTATTTTGGTGTATTTTATTTAGTATGGATGATATAGAAGAAATATGAGTTTTACAGGCACTAAACAATGTTATAAATTCTACTAAAGTTTCACGCTGTTTTTCCGTTATTCGTGAACCACGCTGTTCCATTTTTAATATTCTAAATCTAAACCACTCCAATTCTCAAGTCCAAAATGCAAATAATCACAGTTAAAACATCCAAAAACCAAAAATTATTAGACATCTGCAATCCATTTAATTTTATAATTTTTGCATTTTTGGCAATTTTGACATATGTCAATGCAATTATCTCATATTCAGTGATACCATCTTTGGTATTCTCAATCCTCATTGGTTAAGACTATGCAATAATCAAAGACTCTTCGTTAACACGTTCGACTTGATTCGCGATTATCGCATGGTGTTCAGGAATACTAAATTGCTGTCGTGTGCGTTAACGACCATGCGTTACTTAGCGCATGCGGCAGTTAACGCATGTTTCGAGAATTGGGCCCCTGGACCCTTCAACTACAACATTACCTTATAAAGTATTACCAGGAGTGCGTTTAGAAACCCCGCACGGCGCGTCTCACCACATACATTAGAATAGGGTCCAGACGCGCCGTGCGTGGTTTCTAAACGCACTCTAGTATTACATTTGACCACCGACTTGATGTAACTTGATATTAAACTTGGTACATAAACCCTACTCCTAATTTATAAGCCGACATAGGTAAAAAAATGGTCGGTGCGCATGACAATTTGGACGCCAGATTGTCAATTTCGAGCATTCTACTTCACGTTTCCCACCGGGGTACTACGATAAGTTATAATATTTTCTATTAATAATGCGCTATTTTAATAATTATTATTATTGGAACATTTGTTTTAGCTTCGTATTAATCAAAAAATAATTTTTAAGTGATTTTTTAAATTAAAAGGTGTAGTAGTTAAATGTTATAATTGTTAAATTTAATTTTGATGTTCCTTTGTAGTGCATTTCAATTCGCACGTGTGGGCGCCAGAGTGTCAAATATCACCTTGCTATTGCCGCGTTTGAGAATCCACTGTCGCGTTTGAGAATCCACATCGGATGCATTTTTTACATCTCGAGCGTTTTTTTATCCACATCGGACACATCTGTCCCATTACATTTACGTATACTGAATCACGTGATCAAAGATTTAGTACATCTCATGCCGCGTTTGAGAATCCACATCGGATACATCTGAGATGTAGTAAATCTTTGATCACGGATTCAATATACGTAATGCTGCGTTTGAGAATCCACATCGGATGCATTTTTTAAATCTCGAGCGTTTTTTTATCCACATCGGACACATCTGTCCCATTACATTTACGTATACTGAATCAGGTGATCAAAGATTTTTCACATCTCAGATGCATATCCGATGTGGATTCTCAAACGCGGCATAAATGTAATGGGACAGATGTGTACGATGTGGATAAAAAAACGCTCGAGATGTAAAAAATGCATCCGATGTGGATTCTCAAACGCGGCATCAGATGCAGCATCCGATGTGGATTCTCATGCCGCGTTTGAGAATCCACATCGGATGCAACTGAGATGTAGTAATAAATCTTTGATCACGTGATTCAGTATACGTAAATGTAATGGGACAGATGTGTCCGATGTAAATAAAAAAATACTCGAGATATAAAAAATGCATCCGATGTGGATTCTCAAACGCGGCATATGTGGCTTGATTTTGTTGATCGGCTTTGTTCTTCCAGTTTAATATAAAGTTCAATGCATTTTACACGTATTTTTTTCAGATATAGAGCAGTATATAGTGGAAAAGCAGCATATGCTATCAAAAATAGCGTAATTTCACTTAATTTTAAAAATATCCCAAATAATAATTTTATGTGAAGGGCCGATTCCACCGTTGTGTTAAACGACGTTTAAATAACTGAGGGCCAATTCCACCGTTGTGTTAAACGAAGATTAAAATGACATTGTTAGTGTAAAAAAATCTATTTTGCACTTATAGAATCATTATTACGCTATAGGATCCTTTCTTGGAAAGGTGTTTTACCTGCTTATGCAAAATTGTCCTGCAAAAAATATTACTAATAATATTATGTAACAAAATGATCAGAAATTCTCTTCGATATTAGGAAGTTTTATATATACTCCAACAAAAACATCTAAGAAAGAAATATCACAGCAGTGTGACCTAAATATAAGTATAGGATATTTAATTTTTAACATTTATTTTTCAAACCTTAATAATTTGTAAAATGTAGATTAATAAAGACATTGTCATAATAAAGACGTAAAAAAGTCAATATTTTTTTTAATACATTATTGCTTTGATTTTTCAAATGAAATCCCTCTATAAATTATCCCAAAAATATTTTCATATATTTATCCCACCCAACATGCAATTTTAAAGTAAAATTTATTTACATAATGAAGGTTAATAAAAAAAAATGCAAACTTCTCGCAAGAAAATAACAATTCGTTAAAATGAGAGAAATCGGTAAATTTAGATAATATGCAAATGAGAATTTATTTTCAATTCTACGCCCCTTTATGACAGTACGTCACTGGGAGACCGGAACACGGACCGGAAACACTTGTCGCCATATTCGTTTAGTTCACTGTCAAAATTATATACCATGGCGATTCCAAGGTCGTTTAGGATTTCTCCTTCCTGACTATATATATTCTAAGGTAAAAATAATAAAATGAAAAATTTCTAAACCGATTCTGTAAAAAATTGAGACAAAACATAAACATTGCGTGTATTAGATAAAGAGAAAACTACGCCCAGTTAAAACCCGCTTTTCGTTGTCTGATTTACATATGGATCAGCAATCTATATAACTATATAGCATTGAAATAAATCAATATTAGCGACATCTGTGAGCATTTTTGAAAATCGACCAACCTCACAATCTGTAATCTGTCAGTAGTCAGTAATGTCGTTTCACTCGTTTCAGTTACACCTGTCAAAAAGTGTCAAATTGTAGTGGGGCTACTGGTAAATGGTTCACGGTTCGATAAAATAATATTAAGAAAAATGTTAATTTTCAAGTGTTTTTAAAAAAGTTTAGATGGACAGTAACGTGGAAGAAGGTGCAAAGATGAAGGCAAAATCGACGAAGAGAATGGTAGGAATGATCATAAGATCTAGAAAATCAATCGCGAAGGATGCCGTTGTTACGGTAAGTGATACCTTACATAAATAATGATAATAGTGATGTGCCCATACAAACTTTGATTTACAAATCAATTCAACATTGTTTTTGTATATGATTAGTTCAAATAACAAAGCTGGTAGATTTTAAAAAACATGTTTTTGGACTTAATAATATCTACGTACTGCGCGTTGCTGGGAAAATCCCGATGAATTTCATTTACATTTTTCAGTCTATGCCAATACTTGGTGGGTTTTTAGATGAATGTTTATAATTTTATAACTCACGGCCGTTAAATACGGAAATTTACAGTCTTACAAAAGTGTCCAGCACAATAGCATCATAAAACAATGTTTTAGTATACCATTAATGAAAAATCTGTTATTACGTCGAAAATCTGGCTGTTTAAGTACATTTAGACGTTATTAATTGACTTTTAATTGAAATGAAAATTACTTTTAGAACTGTTGTAACATCTTGTTTCTAAAGCAAATATTTCAATCCTCTGGATTTTTTTAGAATTTTCTAAGAAATTACATCTTTAATTTACTGATAAATCAGTTTATCATTAACACAGTTATCAGTAAAAGACAGTATTTTTTATTGAGATATTACTGATAAAAAAAAAGTAAATAAAAATGTAGATAATGCAACATTCTAAAATTTTTGAACATGTAATATTTGAAAAATCCTTTATCCAGTTGCATTTATTGATTGTGCATAATAAACCTGAGTAAAAACAGATGCAAATTCAATTTGTCTGTGTGATTTAACAGAATCGTTAAAGTGTTAAATTGACATGTTATACACAGACCATTTGATAAGGTAAATCATAATGTTTTATTAGGAAAACTAGAAGGTTTTGGTTTCAGTAAAAATTTTATAATATCTAACTAATCGTAATAATATTGTTAAATATAACAATGTAGTATGAAACACATTTACAATTACTTTAGAAATACCATAGGGATCCATACTCAGATCTCTAATTTTCATCCTGTTTATAAATGATATCAACGAGGATATCAATGAATAGGTACAATAAATCATCAACATTTTTACTATTTGCACATGACATATTATAAAACAATTTTTAAAAATTAGCTTCCCTAAGGGTGTAGATGTCCTTCATGTCCCCCCTCCCTCCCCCTTTCATACCATATGAATTAGAAATATTTTTATGTTAAATAAAACAACAAATTATAGAAAATAAAAGAAATTTGGTTTTTCTTAGTTTTACAACCTAACACACTAATAAATTATTACTTTATTAATATAATAACCAAATAAATAAATAAATACAAAAAAATATCTATTAATAATACTTAACAGTCAAAAAGCATAGACAAACTTTGATTTTTTTGTCTTTTTTATTGAAAATTCTGTTAAAGTATCAGATACACCTAAATCTTCTGAAATGTCCTTTTTAATACTAATAATAGACAAGTCTGAAAGCCTTTCCTTTCTCAAATATTTTTTTATTATTTTAAGTTTCGAAAAGCTCTTTCTCCACTAGCCACAGTTACAGGCAATGTTAAAAAAATTAGGCAAATTTTTCAGCATTTTTAGATTGTCAAACAAGTAATTAAATAGTAATCAACATAAAATAAATAATTAAACCGTAAAAATAATTCCATACATCATAAAAAATATTGTTAATTTTATATTTACATTTAAAAAAAAATAGAATAAAAGAATTTCGGCAAATTGGCATTTTATTTGTAAAATAACAGCTTGTTCCAACATTTAGTTGTTAGGGCTCGTAGTGTATTTGGTAAACATTGTATTAATAAAGTTATTTTTATGGCAGTACTGGCAAATGTCGCATAATAATCAATAAATGCATTTGCAATGTCAGTTTTATCAAAGTTTTGTTAGAAACTTGAATTTTTACAATTAGTTTTACCTCTTACAGTGTTTGCAGTGTTCTAAATAGGTTTCTGTTTTTGAGTATTCTTATCTTTTAAATTATTTGCAAAGAAATGTAATAAACTTGGCCAAGGGTTGATAATAAAGTCACACAGATTAAATATCCACTCAGGATTATTTAAATAAATCAGGATTTACTTTAGAATTACTTTTATTGTAATAGCAACACAGTGGGCTTCACACAGAACAACCAATAATAAAAATGTTAACTGTCATATATCAGTGTACAGTACCAACTTAAAATATTAAATATTAGTTAGGCATTTTATAGAGGTTCTAACAGAAAGTTCTTTTAGCACAATTAACTTTATTAGTGTACATTTTCTTTTGTGTTTTGTAATTGTGCAAAACTTTTGCATTAGAACAATTTTTTGAGAGCCAGAACAAGTTTTTCAGATCCTCTCCCATCTTTAAAATTTAATGATTGATCCATTTGTTATACAAGTAATTTTGGTCACTATTTTTATTTATATTTATAATAGGACAAGTTAAATTTTAGTAATACATGATTGTATTAACAAATTTTTCAAAAGTATTGGACTAAGTAATGAATTTGTTATGTTTCTAGTATATAAAACACATATTTTTGTCTAAGAACTTTAAGCGCATCTATTCTGCTTTCCCATCTAGCATCTGAAAAGGGTTTAAGTTTTAAAGTTGGGATTTCATATTTTAAGACCTTCCAACCTTTAGTTGATGTTGAGAAGAAAATGTATAGCTCCTGTACAATTACAAAAAAGATTGTAATTTCTAAAGACGCTTTTGCAGCATCATTAACAACTAAATTTAAACTAGCGGCCGCACAAGGCACATTAAAAGCTTTAGGATTTAAGTAAAGAACTTTTTTTTTAAACATTTATTGCGATCCTTCATATTCGCACCATTACCATAACCGTGTCCCCTTAAATCCCCCAAACAAATGTAAGTTTCTAAAAAAATCTAATAAAACATTTGTCGAATCTGGTATTGAAATAAATCCCAAAAAATGCTCCCTAATTTCTATTTGCTTTATTATTTAATAGAACAAATCTTACTACAACAGTAAGTTGTTGGTTTTGGTGGCATATCAGGGGTGGAATCTAAAATAATAAAATAATATTTACTAACTTTTAAAAGCAATATTATTTCATGCCTTATATTTTGCCCCAAAAGGGAACCTAAAAGGCAAATAAGTTCATTTTGAATATGAACACCTAAATAATGAGCCATATTTGATAGATTTCTGCTAATTGTAGTAAGGTGATCCGCTATCCTACCATTAAACTTTGCATTTTTCAATTAATTTTAAAAATGTTCCATTTTGTTACTCATATAACTTATTGTTCTTGCCTCTAAATCTTACATTTTGACCCTCTAAGAATTTAACCATATAAATTATAATTTTTAACAGGGGAACACATCTACCATAATTATTAATTTCTCATTAAAAGAATTAGCAGTTGTTTTAGAAGAAATTGATTTATTTAAATCAATCCAAGATTGTATATATTACAAATGTGACTTTTTGATTTTTTATGACGTTCTATAAACTGAGTTAAATCGTTATATCCCTCCTCAACAAAGGCACCAGAAAAACTTTTAAATAATTTGCATGGAAAACAAAATATTCAATCTTTTAATTTAGAGTACACTAGCCAAACTATTGGAATTATTTCCCTGTTGTTTTTTTTTATAATAAATAGATGAGAAACCTCTGTTATCTTTATTTAACGGAAAGTTTACATCCGCTTCTGTAAGTTGAGTAGGGCCGAACTCTACTAAAGTTAACTTAATTTGGTTCGATAATACACAAGGCCAACCTAGAATCTTTATAAACATATGTATAAGAAACATGAAAAATATCTTCAGAACTTACTTCTTTGAACCAACCTCGATCTTCTGAGGCGTAGTTTCACTGGTTTCAGGACTGCCTTCTGCAATTAAAACATCTTCCTTGGGGTTTGTGATTTTGGTCTCCGTCCCAATTGGATCTTGGGAATTTGATGGCGCCTTGTGCAATCCTGAGATTAAAAATGTTTTTATTGAACTGCAAACATTCTTTAGTAATTCTTCTTTTTCAAGTTCCACCTCTGTCATTTGAGATTAAATATGAAGCACATTGTTTTAACAACTCGGGATTGACTGGTGATGGTTTTTAAGTGACAAATATTCTTTCCCAGTTTAATTGGGATGTTTTATTTGTGAACAAGAGTCTTGAGGATATAATTAATATCTTTTATGACATTGTGTACCTGACAATTGATATTTTTGTTCCTTTAAAAAAATACTCAGCGAAGAAGTTTCCAGTTTAGTTTTCCACAGAGCTAAAACAAACGATAATTAAAAAAAAAGAAAATACAAAAAATACTTGGACAGTAGATCACTAAATGATTATAATGAATTTTCTTTATTAAGGGCTCACTGTAAACACAAAAACAATGTTATCGGAGTTATGTTACATTAACGGAATTGTCTCTTTTTGGATATTTGTAAACAGTAGGAAAGACAAAAGTAATATACCTTCGGTAATGCACTATGATAATACCACTCACTAGTTCCTCTGGCATAGAGATTGTCAATTTGTTTGCTGAGTATTTTTCTAAAACTTATAATGATAAGGATGTAATATCTATGTAACCATACATCTTAGGTTGTCACCTTGGTACCCCAGGTTGGTAACGATGATTGTCTTCAGTCAGTGTCAATCTTGGTTAATGATGATAACTTGTATTTTATGATGTTCAAAAGCTTATGTAGTTTTAATAAAGATCACAATTAGTTAGAAGCCATCGCTTTATTCAAAACAGTGAAATCACTACAAGGATTATAATTTGCACTGTACTTTTGTAACCATAAAGTTTTAATTAATAAGATGCAGAGTTTGGGAATTCAGGGGGAACTGCTTGAATGGCTATCTTCTTACCTTACTGAAAGAATACAGATAGTGCATATTCAGGGCTTCCAATCAATAGGAATTAAAGTATCATCAGGTGTACCCTGATGGGTCTTCTTCTATTTAATTTATATGTGAATGATATTGCATCCTGTTTTGTCTTTGCCCTATTCCTAATGTTTGCAGATGATTTAAAATTATATATGAGAATAAGAACGAATCTGATTACATAAAACTGCAAGGTGATTTAGATCATCTCAGCAACTGAAGTGAAATCAATGGAATGTAATTTAATGTTAAAAAGTGCCATCAAATGGTCTTCAGTCGTAACAGAAGTCCGACAGAACAAATAATCTACAATATTTATGGTTGCCCTTTGGAATCGGTATCTCAAGTTAAAGATTTGGGTGTAGTCCTCGATTCCAACTTATCTTACTTACTCTATATATCAATGGTAGTCTCAAAATCACTTCAAATGCTAGGCTTTATTAAAAGCGCTAAACATTTTTTAAAATTCTAAAAAAAAGTCCTCGGCTTGTATTTTTCGTAAAACGAGGGTCCTTTTAGCCGATATGCCGATATTTATCTAAAAAAAAGCTTCACTATATTTTTCGATAAATCCAGTTCCTCCTTTTTATTTACGACTTTGAATATTAAAAAGCGGACATTTTTATCAAAAAGCGTGACGTCTGACAACCTTTCAATTTTTTAAAATTGTCTATAGAATATAAAATGAGAATCTGTATACCTGAAAACCCCTAAAACCACCTATCACTCGATTTTTTATAACAATTTTTAATTTTTACCTCATTCTTTTTTACCCTAAATACATTTTTGTTAAAATCTAATAAAGGTTATAAAACCTGTATAACAATAAACCCAGAAAACCGCACATTACTCGATTTTTTACAAAAACTTATTAGTTTAAATAACCCCCAGTTCACCCCTTTCCCCTGAACCCGTTTGGTTAAAAAAAAGTTGATCCGTTCTTTCATAAATACCTACCTGTGTACCAAACTTAATAAAAAAGTAGATTTTTTGCAAAAAAATACTCATATTTCACACATCTGTTAAAAAAATATGATGCAATGCAAAAATACAAGTTTGTACTTGTTATATTATATAGTAAGGTAGATTCCCTTATTTAAAAAAAATACTTTTTTTAAATAACTCTACACTGCTGCTAAATAAACTGCAATCTCATGTATCTTTGATAATATCAAATCTCTTATCTGACATATTTCTAATAAAATCCTTGCTTTTTCTAATGAATTTAATAGCGATTACGAATGAGTAATTCTCCAAATTATACTTCCAAACCGAATTCCAAACAGATAAGAATCTCCTTGGTTATGTGTATGTTAATGTTTATAAATTTATTTATCAGGGAGTATTGGCAACCTCTTAGAAAACAAAACAAATAAAAACCCTACAATTTAGAAAATAGTAATTGAATAATTTATTAGAGAAATATTTTTATACAATTTTCCACTATTTTTCCTATTCCTTTAACATTCAACATCAATTCTCACAATTCCTCTCAATTTCATTGAACCTATAAATTCCTCAAAAAGAATTCTATCGTAATCGACAAAGATTATTATTTTATAGTTACCTAATTCAATTTTTGTTTAATACTTATAAAATTAAAGCAAAGGCTCTGCATAGATGTACCTAAAATAATTTTTCCCGAAAATTAACTTAAAAACAAAAAATAAGTACAAATGATTCGTTAAAGTTAACAATATGATTGATTCAGTACACTAGTATCGATCAAAAGTATTATAATAAATCATGAAATGGCGTTTTCGCGGATAAAGATAACTATAAGAAAATAATGATAAAAAATATTTAGCATGAAATTCTAGATACAGTTTTTAGTAAGAATTATTTAGTAGGGCAGGTTTAAAATAATTTTAAGTGATTTCTAGGGACAAATTTTATTAAAAAAATTCTCAGCACTCTACATAGGGTTGCCAGACGTCTCGCTTTAGGCGTTATTTTCCCGCTTTGCTTGCTGGCACGCATAATGCCAAAGTACAAAAATGCCACACTTTTTACCTAAATACTACGCTTTTTACTCAACTGCCACGATTTTTAAATCCAAAGTTATAAATAAAAAATCAAAGAAATTTTTGAAGAGATAAAACCTTTTTGAGAAGCTTCCCAGAAAAAGAAACTGACCTGTTTTATAAAAATATAACCGAAGGACCTTTTCTTTTTTAGATTTTGTAACCGTCCGGGCTTGTTGCTAATTATTAAAAGCCCTTCCCTTTGTGAAATTCAAAGTAATTCATACTTACTGTATTTGGCCCTTTTCCTCTAGTAGTGTAGTGATCGTCTAGTTAATTAATTGATAATTTATATACCCACGTTGTGATAATGTTAATTAAGATAAACCAGGATTCGATGCAAAGTTTGGTACAAATTTGTGAATGAAATAATGCTCAAAAATATATTTAACTTAATTTATTTTTGTTCTCAAATAAACAGACGGATATCTCTTATGTTTCGGCCTCACCTAGGGGGGTTTTATCTAGTGTAGTCCTACTAGAATAGTGCTAGATCAATACCAGCGAACTACCCCTTATGTTCAGATCTACCTACGGTGCGAAAATTGAGAGATAATTATCTAAGATAGTCCAATCCTGTAGTGACATCAAGTATATTCGGATAAAATGTGAGTCTAGTCGCCCGATGTGTCATTTACCCCAATCAGCTGAGCTGTTATTTAGTAGATATTTGCGAGGGTTCATTGACAGTTCCGTAGCCAGACTCTTGTTATCTTTTACGGTGTTATATTAATTTGAAAGCAATATGGTCCATAGCATACACATCTGGACGAGCTAAATGCGATGTCGGCGAGCAACAAATTCCTCAAATACAATGGTTGACCATTATTGAATAATAATGAGTTACACAATAATACTCATTATTATTTAACAATAAATTCCCATTTTACAAATTTAATTTCGTTGCTAAGTTATTAACTCACCATCGGATATGCAGACCGTTGAGTGTATATTATCGTCTGTTTCTATTTCAGACATTTTATATTGTTGTATTCGGTACGGAAGCGTTATCTTGTGTCGGGATATTTAGCAGTGACGTTGAGACGTAGGCGTCAGAATTTAGAGCAGCGTGACGCAGAACGCCTAACGTAAAAAGGTATAGAAGTAAGGACGTAGAGCGTCATATGGGATATTGGGCGTTGAGATGAATTCGAGACGTGGGAACGTTCGGGAGGTAGGTCGTCGGGCTGAAGAGCGTCGGATAAAGGTAGGATATGAACTGCGTGGGTTTAGGAAAGGTACTGAACTTGAATTATACTAGATTTGAAGAATAATACGACTGGAGCTAGAAATCAACTGAGTTTGATTTCTTAATGCCTTTCGAGTCCCCTTAAATCGGGTCTTTATACTCAATTTAATTACTTTTTGGGACGTCAGTTTCTCGTGTGAACGAATTTGGGTGGATGGGGGTGACTGATTTATTACTTGCCTTGAAAAGTTTGTGTATCTAAAACAACGTTCCTATTCAAAACTGACTTAAGATAAGTGCGTTAAGTGTTTCAATGATTATTACTTTGTGACAACTTATGTTGTATGGTGGATTTAGATCGGGTTCCCAGATACTTGTAAGAAATTGGATCTCTTACGGACATGGTTATAGATATTATTTATTAGGTGTCGTATATATGATTTAATTATCTGGGAGATTTTTCGTTAAATGAAAGAATTTGAATTTAATAAGAATGCAACTTTTCTTTAATAAAATGGAATTAATAAATTATTAAGATACCTGGGTGCGGTAGGTTACAATTTCCACAAAAAAGACGTGATTGATAAAAAATACTTTTAACGTGATCCCCAGTCGTCACCTCTTTCTCGCTTTTCCCTTTTTCCCTTTTTTCCCTTTCGTAAATCTCTAACGATATATGGTTTTTTAGATATGACCTCAGTCCTTCCTTATTTGTACGCCCGGTACATTTACACTTAAAAACGTTGAATTCCTTTTATTACCAACTGCTTAATAAACATTCATAATTGGAAAATTTTAAATTTGGTTTGTTATCAGCTACTTATGTTCATGGCAAGAATAATTTTTAATGTACGTATAATTTTTATAGGTACAAGTGATAAGAATTGGACGTAAATAAGGAGGAACGTATTGTATTTTTATCAATTCTTTAATGGTTCTTATTATTTATATATTTTACCCGTCTGTCTGTATATCGTTCATTGTTCTGAACTCATTTTTTTGTAAACAGATTTGTCAATTATAAGATTATATATATTCGACGACCATAGTAATGATAATTGCAATTGAATGCGTTTACCCTTTGATTAAAAAGAGAAAACAATTAATTAGTTGCTTATTGTATTTAAATTCAATTACTGTGCTTTAGGTTTATTGTTATATTAAATAGTCGTATACTTTGTCTCGCTTCGTTTATTATTGAGTTAAAATGTTGACAATATATGATTTTGCATTGGAAAACAATACTTGATTATGTACAATCAATCCCACATATTGCAATATATTGTTGGACAAAATTAACGCAATGAAAAAAACATTGAGCGTATCAATACTTATAGGAAAATTTTTTATAAAAATATTGAACCATTGTTTTGTCGATTTTAAAAGTTTTTTTTGTCTTTCATTTATTGTTTTTATTCTTAGAGCCATAAGTAAAATCGAATTAAAAATAATACCGGTAGGTATGTGCCATAAATCAAAAAATATATTCCTATTTACATGTGACCATGGAGACCTTTTTCATCTAAAATTTCCAGGAACCTAGATATTCAAATTAAAAATTATTGGTTTCTGCACTTTTCTTACACCTGTTGTTTCTGTATGAGACAAACATAGATATTGATTTGTTTGATTTTAGATAGAAGGCATCTTTGGCCACAAATAAAATTAAATAGTAATACTTGTTTAATAATAGCTAATAAGCTTTGTTTCAAGATTAGAATCAACTTGCCCTAATCAAAATACCTTTAATTAAATGAAGAGTATCTAGAGAGAGAGAGAGAGAGAGAGAGAGAGAGAGTGTTGATTCATAATTCAATTGATCTATATTTTTTAATAAATAAATTTATTATTTTTTTTTTTATTCTATTATATCGTCAAAATTTTCATGAAGGATCCATTGTTTTAACTTGTGTTTTACTCTTCTAAAGTCTTTAATCTGTCTCAGCTCTTGCGGTTGCTTATTATATAATCTTGGTATAACATAAGTATGACATCTTTGACCTAAGACTTTATTCACTCTAGGTAAGTAAACATTATTTGCGTTGTGTCTCTGACTTCCGAATAATAAGTATCACATCTCAACATGTGCCAGTCATATATCTACTGCATCAGTGCAGTGGTTGCATTTTAAAATAAGTCTCAGCTGGCATCACCGTGCAGTGAATTTGTACTAGCTAATCTTTTGTGAAGTACATAGGTTTTTGATTCGAATTGTTTAATTCTTGTTCTAAAATTTAAATGCTTTGAATCGAATCCTTTTATAACATTGAATCAAGTACGCAATAGTCGGTTTTAAGAGCATATCATACTTATAATAAACGTAAGAGCTTTCTTGGATTAATTAACAATTCTAGACTCGAATGAAATAATTTATTCTCAGATTAATTGTTATAATTCTTAAAATACAATATTATGCCTATACTTCACTCAACATTTATTTTTTTATTGCATTGAGAAATATTATTTGAAGCAAACTCTGCTTTATTTCAAACAAATGTAATCTTCCAAGTGTAAAGCTTTTCTTGAATGTAGATGATAATTTTTTCCTGTGTATAATGCATTTTCTTCGGAAGCTTTTAAAAGTAATACCAAATTTTGTTCCAAGGTAACTGTTTTTTGATTCACCCTATATAATATCTATATAGAAAATAGAACAGAAAAAAAGTAACCGGACATACTAAATTATAGATAATTAGGTAATTATATTTAAAATTTTAATACAGAAACATCAGTATCGCGAATAATTTATAAATGAAGCAACGTAACAGTTATTGTAAACATTTTTTTTTATGTAATTACTACCTCACACGATTGATTCTTAATGCTAAATTGTTCTACGTTGTTTACTCTATAAAATATATTATTCAAGTGTAATTAGAAAATTGTGCGAATCATTTTTTATTCGAGTTCTAAAAATAGTGATCCGTCCGTTAAGTGAGCAAATCTATCAGTGACAAGTATCAAATGGTGTCATTGCATATTAACTTAATTTTTCCTTTCAAATAATTTCTTCCACTTACTGACTGATACTGCTTCTACGTTCATAAAATTGTTCTTGGTTAAATTATCTTAGATTCTTTTCTTATCGTTGTGTAATAGGTTTTTACAAAAACATACCACATACTCTTTTTTGCAGTAACCATTGATATAATTCATATTTATTTATTTAGTTATTAATTAATATAATAATCTAATTAAAATACATTATAGACTGAAGGCCAGCAGTCATTTTGAGTAACGTGTTTAAGAGTTATTGAAATATCAAACGAACTTACCTGAAGTGACGTTCGATCTCAATTATATGCTCTCAATGATCATAGATAGTACCCCCTTTCCCCGCTCTATGGCTACGTATTTTAAATTCTAAATACTCTCAAAAGTATTTATCCGCTAAAAAAAGCGTCGCAACTCAAAAAATCATATTTTTGAGATAATTTTATACAGGGTGTTATTGAAATACACGTACATATTAAAATGGGGAATAGTATGTAATGACCAAAAACGATTGGCACCAATTTTAACTTCAAATTCTAAAATTTAAATATTGGGGAAGAGTCCCCTTTTCCGACCTACTAGTTTCCATATTTAAAGAAGTAAAATAAATCGAAATTGAACTTACCCATAGAAATTGCACTGTTGCCGTAGCAAAACCAATTAATTCAAAATAAAGTTTATTACAGTAATTGTTCAAAATGCCGTCCATTATTATTTACACACACTTGCAATCGTCTTTCCAAAGAACTTTGAACATTAGAAATTAGTCTTGGATTTTGTCGTAGTTCCTCGGCTACCGCATTAACTTTATTGGTTAATTGTTCAACACTATTAATAGGTTCATTATAAACCAGTTGTTTCATGTGACCCCACAAAAAGAAATCGCATGGATTTAAGTCCGGAGATCTCGGAGGCCACTTAGTAGGTCCATTTCTGCCTATCCACTTTTGAGGAAATCTAATGTTCAAAAACTGCCGTACGTTTAAATCAAAGTGAGGAGGAGCGCCATCTAGTAGGTACCACATCCGTTGCCTTAATTGTAACGGTATCTCTTCTAGGAGTACTGGCAAAATATCTTCTAAAAAGTGGAGATATCCTGGCCCATTTAATCTGTTCGGGAGAATATAAGGCCCGATTAAATACTGATCTATTATGCCAGCCCAAACATTTATTGAAAATTTTCTTTGATGCCCAGTTTCCCTAATGGCGTGAGGATTTTCATCACTCCAAATATGCGTATTGTGCATATTGAACACGCCATCACGAGTGAATGAAGCCTCGTCAGTATACAATAATATTTTTAGAAAATCAGGAATATCAACACATTTTTGAATCATCCATTCACAAAACTCCACTCTCTTTTCTCCATCACCTGGATATAAGGCCTGGACTTTTTGGATGTGATAAGGATGTAAACCTTGTTCTTTAAGTGTCCGCCACACAACAAGTGAGGACACTCCAATTTCAAGACCTAGTAGTCTACAACTTAATTGAGGCCGGTTTTCAACAGCTTCCAATATTTCTTCTTCAGCCGCCAATGTTCTTTGTGTTCTTGTTCTCCCTCGATCTGCATTGACACTCTCAAATTTTCCATGGTCTCTTAGATGCTGAACAGTTGAAATAAACGTACGACAGTCCGGAATTCTCCGATTTGGAAACCGTTCGCGATACAGGATTTGTGCTTGCCGAGAATTTTCTCCAGCTGCCCCATAAACCAGCACTATATCCGTTAGTTCAATATTCGTAAATAGTGGCATCGTAAAAAAATATTTAAAAGTAATCGTAACAACACTTTTTACCAACTTGGAAATGACGCGCTCGTGTTAGCCAGATTCGTAAATCAACTAAAATTTTAATAATCTATAGTTTCAAAAATGTATAGTTTAAAAACAATCATTTATCAAATATTCTAGTTTTTTGATAACAAGGGTAGTAAAAACCAGTCTTCGGAAATAGAAATTAATTCGAAAATCTTGGCAACATGGTTATTTCTTACAAGACTAGTTTTCTTATCATCTGACAAAAACTTGCATATTCATTACTGTTGATGTTTAAAATAGGTAAATAAACCTAATTTATATAGGTCATCCTCAACATATCAGTGAAGTACGTTTGTTTTAGAATTAATTTTCAAAAATTAATAACTCCCTTAATAAGGGGTATTTTTAAAAAATAATATTTTTCTACATTCAGTGGGGATCTGCGCAATACCCAGTTTTAATATGTACGTGTATTTCAATAACACCCTGTAGATCGATCAAAAATTAAACACCCTACTTTCTAAAGAATCGTTATTTTTTTACTAATACTTTATTAATCTTAAAAAAAATCATATGCAATGTCTGGCATTATCTTTAAACGGTTTTTTCTCGAAACTATATTGTCATGAAATTCCTAAAGCCGACTCTGTCTAAGCAAGCGGTAGCCGACTCATGCTCGAGGCGACGGAATATTCTGGGAATGCTGCTGAGGCTCGAGAAACGGGTAGAACGGGCGGAGTGTGCCGTTGAGTCAGAGATGGAATTTTCGGGAGCGTCTAGAATCTACGAGCACAGAATTGGCTTGGTATAAATAGCCGACTTATCGGCGATCAGTTTAGAGTAAAATAAATACGTCATAAATAAATTGTAAATAGTGTATTTTAAATAAATAAACTATAAATAAATTAGACTATCGTCACATTGGTGTTAGAAGTGGAAATATAAATAAATAGTGGACAATAATGGCTAAAAGACTGTGATTTAAAAGTGACCGAGCTACGTCGGGAGTTAGAAGATCGCGAGTTGGAGACGACAGGGAAGAAAGCAGAACTGGCAGAACGACTTAAAGAAGCAATAGAAAATGAAGGTTTGGATCCAGAAACGTATTTATTATCGAATGATACATCTTCTGTTATAATTTCTTCAATTTCTTCATTAGAAAATAAAGTTTCTTCAGATGTATCCTCTATCAAAAATGATATTTCCTCATTAGCAACTAAAGTTTCATCTGACATTACTTCCTTAGAAAGTAAAGTTTTGTCTGATATTTCTTCCTTAGAAGAAAAGGTGTCTTCTGATATGTCTTCCGTGAAAAACGAAATCTCTTCTTTAGAAACTAAAGTTTCTTCTGATATCTCTTCTTTGAAAAGCGAAATTTCTTCTATGGAAGATAAGATTTCTTTCGTTGAGAATAAAATAATGTCTTCCGTTGAGGAGAAAATAAAAGAAGTGGAAAAGAAGATAAAAGAACTGGAACATTCAGAACCGGTCAAGGACGGTGAAATAAAGTGTCATGAGGTGGAGTCGAAGTTAAAACTGGAAGGAGCTGTGTTAAAGCTGCAACCTTCGACAGAAAGATGTTATGGACCAATTACCTTAAACAGTTCGAAACAGCTGCGAGGGCGAACGAATGGTCTGAGAGAGAAAAGGCAGTGAATCTGACAATCGCCCGTCGACAAGACGCTTTAGATGTCCTTCAGACTATACCCGTGGAAGAGACAAATGATTTTGAGCAACTCAAAAAGGGACTAAATATGCGATATGGTCACGAACATTTGGAACATCTATACCAGTCACAGTTAAAGAATCGCAAACAGAAACGAGACGAGATTCTTCAAGAATACGAAGTAGATATTGCCAGATTGGTGCTATTTGCTTACCCATCAGCTCCGGAAAATATGATGGAATGTTTGGCAGTCCAAACATTTGTTGATGGACTCCGTGACCACAAGATGCAGACAACACTCCGCTTAGCCCGTCACAAAACATTGGCCGATGTCTTGTCCGCTGCTCTTGAATATGAAGCGCCTACGCTGGCTTCTGGTGGATACAGTGAAGTAAGGACTGTACAAGAAGAAGAACAGGGAAGTAAATTGGACCAATTGTTTCAAATGATAAAAAACCTTATTGAGAAGCAACCGAAGGCTATTAGGTGCTGGAATTGTGGTGAAATGGGAAAAGAAAGCAGTTCGCGCAACCGTCCAAAGAACACTACGAATCGAAAAACCGTGCTGGTGGCTATACAGGAAGGAACGGTGTTACCTGAAAGTAGTGAAACCATTAGAGTAAGGCGGTTGCAAGGAACTGTAGAGAAGGCAACGCCTGTCATGGCGGAACCTTCGTAGCGCAATGAAGGTGTTGGTCAAGGAACTCTGATTGGAAAGGGGTTGGCCACATCTGTTAAAAAAGTTACAGAAGAACGTTGGTTGTCAGCGATGAGTGGGTCCCTGTCAAAATTAAGGAAGAACAAGAGAACGATCCCGTTTTAAAGAAGATAAGAGAATGGACAGAGGAAAATCGTCGACCACTTGGCAAGAAGTATCGAAACTCTCTCCAGTAGTTAAATCATATTGGGCTCAGTGGGGCTCCTTTATCCTGGAAGACGGCTTATTAAAGCGAGTACTTGAAAATGATGATGGTTCCGAGAATAGAAGACAGTTGGTCTTTCCAAGGAATAGAGTAGCCGAAGTACTTCGTCAGTTACACGACAGTCCATCAGGAGGACATCTCGGTGTTAGGAAAACCCTTCAGAGAGTTCGGGAAAGGTTTTATTGGATGAACAGTTCCGATGATGTAAAGGACTGGTGTAAGAAATGTACCTGGTGTGCTATGAGTAATGGACCTCAGCGAAAAAGGAAGGCTTCCATGAAGCAATACAACGTTGGAAGCCCATTTGAGAGGATCGCCTTAGATATTGCTGGACCATTCCCCATGACCGAGAATGGTAATAAATATATGATGGTGGTTATGGATTATTTCACTAAGTGAGTGGAAGTCTACGTTATTCCAAATCGATTTGGAGTGACCAAAGCAGTAATTTTGAAAGCTAACTCTTCCGTGGAATCTGTGACAGACTAGGCATGAAGAAAACCAGAACCACAGCATTGCACCCACAATCCGATGGAATGGTAGAACGAATGAGAAGACTATTGACAAATATCTGTCAAAAGTAGTTTCAAGCCATCAGCGAGATTGGGATCAGTATCTTTCGCTCTTTGCAATGGCTTATAAGTCCGCTGTCAATGAATCAACAGGCCAAACACCAGCAGAGGTCCTGTTTGGGCGTGAAATGAGACTACCGTGCGACCTCGAGTTTGGATGCCGACCTGGAGAAGATGTACTTGGTGAAGATTATGTGATCCAGTTACGAAGAAGAATGGACGATATGCATGAATTGGTCCGCTCGCATCTTCAAATCGCCAGTGGCAGAATGAAGAAGCGATACGATATCCAAGCCACAGAAGGATGTTTCAAGGAAAGCTACAAAGTCTAGCTCCAGAACCTAAAAAGACAAAAGGGTTGTTCTCCAAAGCTTCAAAGGTCTTGGGAAGGCCCGTACCTCATCAAGAAAAAAATCATTTACTGTATAAGTAAGATCCCGAACGGTAAACCAGAGGTAGTGCACCAGAACCGGCTTTGAGGGTGACCATGAAGAGGAAGAAGTAGTAAATCAACTTCAAGAAACACCTGACCTTGTCTTTGAAGAATTTGCGTAGAACAACCAAAATTAAATTTTTATTTACTATTAAACATTGTCCTTCCGAATGAACAGAGATAGGTCTACCTGGCCATAAGAAAACACCTGACAATTATCCCAACGGTAGCACGATACGATAATTATGGAAATCTACTTATAACTATAAACTAGTAGATTTGTCGACAAAACACAAGCAGGTTGAGTTTTCAATTTGATCAACAAAAGGGACCGGTTGAAGCGTCTGAATGTATTACAAAAACTACTTTGATAAAATGTAAACAAAAGTTTGTAGTTTGTGTCCCAGGAAGTGTCAATACTGCTAGAATTGCTAGAATACCTATACTGGGCTATTACTGAGTCTTCAGCCAAGTTGAGCAAAAAAAATTATAGAGTATGTTTCATAAAAGCCCAAATTAGAGCTATGCCATAGTTTGACAGTAAGCAAGATTTTCGCCCTAATTTTTAATGCTATGATTGAAATTTATATAAGCATTTTTGTACCTTTTTTCTTTCAATACATAAAGCATAACTCATAAAATTTTATTTTAAATCTTATTTATCCTTTTTAACCGTGCTGCAATGACTTGAAATGAAAATATACAACCAAATGTCTCTAATTTCAAAGACAATTCGGAGACAGAAAGTAAAATCCGATTTAAACCATATTTTCTGTACGGTCTAAAGACATCTAAATACACCCTTTTCTCGATGAGCTCGAAAGAAATTGAACAATTTTTTTTCTACCCATACAAAACGACACATCATACGAGGGTGGATCAAAAAGTACCCGTGTTAGAAAGGAAGAGGCAAATTTTTCAAAAAAAATTATTTATTTTTTTCAACGTAATCTGTTATACACTTTTCCTGACGTTTCTGCCATTTATTTAACCCCATCAAAAAATATGATTTCTCGAACTCCGCAAAATACGCTTCAGTCTCGACGATAACCTCCTCGTTAGAGCTGAATTTTTTCCCCCGAGTCACGTTTTCATGTTGGGGAATAGAAAAAGGTCGCATGGAGCCAAGTCTGGCGAATACGGTGGGTGCGGCAGCAATTCGTACTGCACTTTTTGCAATTTAACCGCGACAATTTTCGATGAATGTGCTGGTGCGTTATCGTGGTGAAACAGGACTTTTTTCTTAGCCAAATGAGGCCGTGTCTCCTTCAATTTTGCATCGAATCGGTCCAATAATTCACTATAGTACTGCCCTGTGATCGTACTTCCTTTCTGCAAAAAGTCGATGAGGATTATTCCCTTGGAATCCCAAAAAATCGTGGCCATGACCTTTCCGGCCGATGGGACCGTCTTTGCTTTCTTCGGAGCAGATTCACCCCGAAAAATCCATTGCTTCGACTGTCGTTTGGTCTCTGGCGTATAATAATGTATCCAGGTTTCATCAACGGTGACGACTCTACGCAAAAACTCCTGCGAATTTCGATTAAAGAGCTCCAAACACTACTTCGACATTGACAGCCGTATCCGCTTGTTGTCCACCGAAAGCAATCGCGGCACCCATCGGATGTTTAACTTTTCATGCAAAATATTAATTGCCGTTCCGTATGATACGCCTACGGCCTCTGCTACTTCTCGCACTTTCGTTCGGCGATCTGCGACAATCATGTCTTGGACCTTTTTAACGATTTCCTCGGTAACAACGTCTGCCGGGCGAACTGGTCGCTCCTCATCAAAAACAGATGTACGACCACTTTTAAATTCGTTGAACCAATATCTTACGGTTGTCATAGATGAAGGGTCCCCATAGACAGCTTCCAACTGTGCTTTTATTTCATCGCATGTTTTTCCATCCAAAAATAAAAAGCGAATTACGGATCGATATTGTTCTTTTTCCATTTTATCGTCTGCCGGGCGAACTGGTCGCTCCTCATCAAAAACAGATGTACGACCACTTTTAAATTCGTTGAACCAATATCTTACGGTTGTCATAGATGAAGGGTCCCCATAGACAGCTTCCAACTGTGCTTTTATTTCATCGCATGTTTTTCCATCCAAAAATAAAAAGCGAATTACGGATCGATATTGTTCTTTTTCCATTTTATCGTCTGCCGGGCGAACTGGTCGCTCCTCATCAAAAACAGATGTACGACCACTTTTAAATTCGTTGAACCAATATCTTACGGTTGTCATAGATGAAGGGTCCCCATAGACAGCTTCCAACTGTGCTTTTATTTCATCGCATGTTTTTCCATCCAAAAATAAAAAGCGAATTACGGATCGATATTGTTCTTTTTCCATTTTATCGATTAATGCGAAACACGTATGGTACAAGTGGCTGCCAAATAAAAACCAACCTATGAATCAGTTTGAAATTTAGTATGGTGTCGTGTGACAGGTGACAGTACACGACAGTAATGCCAACTTCCCTCAGCAACGCTACCTGCCTTTAAACACGGGTACTTATTGATCTACCCTCGTAATGTGTGGGCCCCCCTGTGTTTGGCATCAGCCGCACCAATAATGAGTATGATTTTTCGGCCTTCTCAATTGTTTTCAATGTGTGCTCATTGAAGATATAGATTCCTAGACATCTGACGCTTTTCATGGGGATTATCTCAATATTTCTTATATTGAAGCTTATTCCTTCTCTATCTCTGGGTCTCTGCTTCGGTTTTCTGTGCTATTGATAGGTGGTTTTTGTCCATCCAGTCCATAATCATGTTTAATGAGTCATATATATAACTAAATAAATAGGAGGAATATGCCGACAAATTAGTTCTCATGAACGGAGCAATAACTCTTAACACAAGACTCAAAATTTGTAGATTTACAATTTAATACCACCAGGGCCGGCGCTAGCAGTTTTGTCGCCCCGGACAAATAGGTAAAATGTCGCCCCTTTATAATAAAAACTAAAAGCGATAATCTAAACCCTTCCCACATTTAGTAGTAAAATAAAAGGTGAGCACAAAAATTAGTTTTCAAAATGTTTTAACCTTGTAGAAATACGTTAATTTTAACAATTTTTTTACATTTTCAAAAATTTCGCAACCGCGATATCCCTGCAGGTCATTATTTCCTTATTTTAACTGGTATTAAATTATATATCTACAACTTTTCAGTCTTGTATTTATCACGTCACTCTAAATGACTATTACATTGTATTATTATTCAAATCTCGCGGGGCTATTAGTGAGAAATTTTCCTATTGGTTTGGATTTTCTAGATGCGCAATAATACACTTTGTTATTTACATCATGGTTATATGTATGCGCATCTACCAATGAATCACTATGTACACTGGATGAAGTTTTAGATATTCTTATTACATTTCCTTCTCAGGCAAATTATTATTATTATCATAAACTAAATTTAAATTAAAACGCGTTATCTATTGTTATCTTGTCCAAACAGTAATCTCGTGTAATGTATCCCTTTTTGTCTTCCAATATTTATATTATCGCATTTTATCAAATCAGATAACATGCTTTCGGTCCGAAAAAAGAAAACATAGTTAGCATCATCACAGCTTCAACATCGAGATGATGATATGTGCTGGGTAATATTTTATTATTTGACCAAAAGGTACATTTTGAATTTTAGAAGATTCAAACGGCTTTATCTGAAAATACCGGTAAGTTATAAAAATTTTATGAATACGACTTAACGAAATTTTACTGTGTTTAACAAACAAAAGATATCTTTATTGGTTTATAATTGTTTTTACCTTATTTGTTCTTTGAATGTGACATACATTTCAGATCAGTGATCTTTTTCTCTTTTAATTTTGCTAGACAGAGAACACTTTTCTACATCAATTATTTAAATAAAGCTAATTTTTAAATCGCGTACTTTGTATAGTAATATTGACACTGTCAAAGTTCTTCTTTTGTCATTTTAAACAATTTCATTAGTGAATTTCATACATATTTCAAATGCTATACAATCAAAAGATTGGTATAAGTCACATGTCAGCAAAGAAGGCGCAATGCAAACAAATCAAAAAAGCATAAAATTACATTTTTCTACACACATATGGTTATTAGCTTGTCTACGCGCAGACTACAAAACGAAAAAGTATGTCAATGCGTTCAACTGAACGAATATATTTCATATACAGGGTGTCCCGAAATTAGACGATCATATTTTAACAGCATAATCTACATCCTAAAATAGGAGTAAAAGATTTTATAAACATAGGTCCGAAAACGTTTCTTTTCCGAGATACAGGGTGTTAAAAGTGAAGTCCTGATGGCACTCTTTTGTAAATATTTTCTAAACGTTCAAAGATAACTAAGTGAAATTTGATACAAATGCTTACCTTTTTATCCTCTATTTAATGGACTTAATCCCAGTTTTTGAACATCTTCATAGGTGGGTAAATTAGGGGGGACGTAGGGTATAATTGCCCTAAATTTTTTTGTTGACACTTTTTAACATTTTTGACTATAAAATTTGGAAATGTTTTCTTTATAATAAAGCTACTTTTGTTGCATCTCGCTCTAGGACGAAACATTTTCAAGAAAAAAGCATTTGAAAATTTCATGTGAAATCAGAAATTTTATTTTTTTTTTTACTTTGGAAAACCGGTGACTAAAGAAATTTTATAAAATATTTACAAAAATGTGCCATCAGGACTTCACTTGTAACACTATGTATCTCGAAAACGAAACATTTTCGGACCTATGTTTATATAAACTTTTATTCCTATTTTAGGATGTAGATTACGCTGTTAAAATATGACCGTCTAATTTCTGTACGAATCACAGTTCGTATTTTGGACACCCAACTCCTTTTTTTAAATTTTATATAAGTGACAATTCTGTTAAACTAATTGTCAGTATATTTTTTAGTTATTGAGATTAAATATACGTAAAAACGAGTTATTCTTGTGCAGAATCGATAAACAATAGCATTTCTATTTTTATTGCGTCCATATTTACAAATAATCTTAAATTTTAATCAAACTATATAAAACTAATTTAATTAAGAGTAGGTATTGAATCTAAAATTAATAAAGTTATAAATTATTTTAAAATTTGTAGATGTTAGTGGGCCGTAGAAAAAATATGCTGTTCTATTTGTTTTGTTTTTATTTTTAATTGGGATAAAAATGTCTTTGTAAATCTAAAGTAGAAGATAAAGTATATTTTTTCAATAGAGCCAAATAAATGCCTTTCAAAAAGTATTATACACTTGAAAAAAGTTTTATCTTATATTAAAAAAAAAAAAAAGGTACGCGGTAAAATGATTTGTCACTTGGAAATCCATAATCAAGCATGAAATTTTTAAAATTAAAAAAAATCCAAATACAATTATTATTTTTTATTGAATAAAGTAAATCGAAATCACTTAAAAATAAATGCAATGATTTAAACTTAAATATTTTAATTTTTTAATTCTTACTTTGCTGTGTGTTGAAATTTAAAATAATTTTATTTTACAAAATATATTTGATTATGAATTTGCATAAATTAAAAAAGAAATTCCCATATTATCTGTACCTTGGAGTGAAATAATAATCTTATCTCCAATCTTATAGATTTGAAGAAAATGAGGCCTAAAGTGTTTAAATGTATTATTTAAATTTTTTATGGTAATGAAATTAAAATAACAATTAAATTTTTAAATGCCAATTTTTAAATGCCAATAAAAAAACTACCTGTATTTGGGACTATTTGCCACTGAATGAATAGAAAATATTCTAACGTTGATTTTTTTTTAAACAAATTTATTTACACTAATATAACATTATTTACACTAATATAACACTGATTTATATCTCAAATAGTTGTATACTAATTTACTAACAATATACAGGGTGAGTCATGAGGAACCTTACAGACTTCTACCATATGTAGAGTCCCTTAAGGGGTATATCATATGAGCATTAAAAAGTGGCAACTCCCCTTCGTTATTAATATACGGGGTGTTTTGTGAATTTTGACCAAACTTTATATGGCCGTAAAATCTACAAGGATTACTAGATTTCTTTAATTTTTTGGTGGAGCTTTACACTGGTGTCTATCATTTAATTCATATCCTCAAAAGTTAAAAATTCCAGGATTGGCTTAGGAAAAATTAATCTCGACGATTCATATCAAAAAGTTCGCCCTGTATAAGATTTTTTTAAATTATAATAAGATATTTTTAAAGTACATAGATAGACAATCAAAACTGTGTATGTGACATTTTTGTCACCTTTTTTTTATTAAGGTTCGATTTTGGGTAAAACTGAAAAATCACCTTAAGGGGTCACATAAATTATGTTATAACATAAAGAAAACATTGTTAATTGTATGCATTTGAACTAAACGAGCCAAACATTAGCCTTTAGTGAGCTTACTAGATCGTTAAATTCATTTTCGACAATTTCCAGATCCGGATTAGTTCATTTTTAAATTTTAAATAGAAATCGGCCTATTTTTGTAGACTATAGAAACTACTCAACTAAATTAAACATGTCAATAATCAATAAATAAATTGTAGCGAATAACAATAACGAACAATAAATTCACACTTATTAATTAATAATTATAAATGCTATTTATTAACCTCTAATAAAAACTGCACATTTTATTCTTGCAACTAAGATATTATGTGGTTTTATTTTTATTATAAATACATAGTAGGTACCTATGTATCAAGGTAGGTTGTGATAGTTTGACGTTTGTTTGTTCTTATTTATTTGTCATTTGCAACCATTATTTATACGTGTAAAATAATATTTCGCTTTTTTTTATCTATTTTACAATAGTGTTAGAATTTTTGTTGTTGGTGTTGTTATTCAAAATGCCCCATAAGTTTTCAAATGCAGAATATGCAGATATCATTTTTATGTACGGATTCTGCAATGGGAATGGCAGAGCTGCAGCAAGAGAATATCATAGAAGATTTCCTGGTCGTCGAGTTCCCTGTCATTCAACATTTGCATCAGTTTTTAATTATTTGCGAGAACATGGCACATTCCCTAAAGCAAATACAGAACGAAATGTAGATCATGAGCAGGAAGATAATATTCTTGATGCTGTTATTGCGAACCCCACAATAAGCACCAGGAAAGTAAGTCGACAACTTTATGTTACCCAATCAAAAGTGACTAGAGTCTTACGAAAAAATAATTTACACCCATATCATATTCAATTAGTTCAGCGGCTACACCCTGGAGATGAAATCCATAGGTTGGAATTTTGTAGGTGGATTGCAAATCATAAACCAGTACTGTATAGAACATTGTTTACAGATGAAGCACAGTTTACAAGGGATGGGATAAATAATTCCCGTTATTTACATATGTGGGCAGTAGACAATCCCCATGCTGTTCGAGAGTTTCGGTCTCAGTTAAGGTTTTCCGTGAACGTGTGGATTGGTGTGATAAATAACCAATTTATAGGACCTCACTTTTTTGATGGTCCTTTAAGAGGACAAGTTTACTTAGACTTTTTGCAAAATACTTTGCCTAATTTACTTGCCAACGTAGGTATCCGAGGGATGTATTTCCAACATGATGGAGCATCGCCTCATTTTTTAGTTGCGGTAAGAAACCATCTAAATAATGTTTTTGGCAACAGTTGGATAGGACGTGCAGGTCCTATTTCATGACCTTCAAGATCCCCAGATTTTAACCCCGTAGATTACTATATTTGGGGACGATTGAAAGAATTAGTTTATTCACAAAATATTAATGACCGACAACAATTAATTGATAGAATTATCCTTTGCTCTAATGTTATTAGAAACGATCCCTTGACTATCCGTAAATCAATAAGGCACTTAACGATTCGGCAACAAAAATGCGTAGAAGCTGGAGGGTTTCGTTTCGAACAACTACTGTAATTGTTAATTTATTACCATGATTTTATTTTCTAGTATACATGTTATCATTATTCTATGTATGTAGTATTAGTTTTTTTTTTAAATTTCTTAGTTGTTCGTTATTCTAATTCGTTAAAATTTATTTATTGTTTGTTGATGAAATTTAAACGAAATAAAATATTTCTAATAAATACATATGAACTTATGTTTAATTTATTTGAGTCTCCAAAAATGTACAGGGTGATTTTTGTTTAAAAATTAATTAAAAATTTATAACTAGGCCTGGAAATTGAATAAAATGATATTAACGGTGTAGGCACTAAAGGCTTATGTTAGACTCGTTTTAGTTCAAATGTATACCATTAACAATTTTTTCTTTAAGTTATAACATTATAATGTGACCCCTTAAGTTGATTTTTCAGTTTTGCTCAAAATCAAAACTTAATAAAAAAATTAAAGAAAATGTGACAAAAATGTCACATACACAGTTTTGATTGTCTATCTATGTACTTTAAAAATATCTTATTATAATTTAAAAAAATCTTATACAGGGCGAACTTTTTGATATGAATCGTCGAGATTAATTTTTCCTAAGCCAATCCTGGAATTTTTAAATTTTGAGGATATGAATTAAATGCTAGACACCAGTGTAAAGATCCACCAAAAAATTAGAGAAATCTCTTTAAGTTATAACATTAAGGTGATTTTTCAGTTTTGCCCAAAATCAAAACTTAATAAAAAAATTAAAGAAAATGTGACAAAAATGTCACATACACAGTTTTGATTGCCTATCTATGTACTTTAAAAATATCTTATTATAATTTAAAAAAATATACAGTGCGAACTTTTTGATATGAATCGTCGAGATTAATTTTTACTAAGCCAATCCTGGAATTTTTAACTTTTGAGGATATGAATTAAATGATAGACACCAGTGTAAAGCTCCACCAAAAAATTAAAGAAATCTAGTAATCCTTGTAGATTTTACGGCCATATAAAGTTTGGTCAAAATTCACAAAACGTATTTGCCACTTTTTAATGCTCATATGATATACCCCTTAAGGGACTCTACATATGGTAGAAGTCTGTAAGGTTCCTCATGACTCACCCTGTATAAAATTCTAGTCAACTAACTCACATTCGCTAGGATATACATCATGGATACCACCATTTTCTAGAATAGCGCCAAAATAGATGTCTCTGGAGCTTCCGGAAAATTATAGAATATTCAAGATCGATTTATCCACCAAGTTTTAAAAGTCCATAGTTCACGACGGTTTATATAACTAACCACAAGGGGGAAGGGGTTCAGAGGTTTACTAACTTCGATAAATATTTTTGGTAATGGGAAAAGTGAAGGCCGTAAGAGACTCAAATAAGGCATTGGTCAAAAATGGCCCGCACGACAATATGCGGACTTTAACGGTGACACTATGACTTGTAACTATAGACCTATTGCCTTGTTACCTACCGTATCGAAGATAGTAGAAAGGCCAATGAAAAATCGCCACATCCTGCCCTTTTTTCTCAAACATAACACCCTGACAACTCCTACCTAAAAATGAACCAGTGACGCAAGGTTTTCCGTTTCATAATGAAATATAGACATTACTTAATAAACTCTTCATGGCTTCAGTATTTTGTGACTTCACAAAGGCCTTTGATTGTGTTAAACATGAAATTTTAATTAAAAAACTTCAAATTTATGGCATACGGAGTTCTCCTTTACAATGGTTTAAAGCTTACCTGGAAAATTGAAATCATCAGGTGCGGGCGAATGGTAAGGATTTTACAAATCTACTAATAAGCAGTGTAGTACATCAACGTTCAGTATTAGGCCAATTTTATTTTTAATATTTATTAATGATATCGCAGACTTAAAAATAAGTGGTAAAATTTCGTTATTTGCCGATGACACGAGTGTAACCTGCAATAATTCTGACATGCAGACATTACAATCTATCACTAGCAAAGATCTAGTGACTATTAAGTCTTGGTCTGATTCGAATGGGCTTTGTTTCAACACCAGTAAAACTGTAGCATTGTCTTACAGAGGTACTTTACAACCTTTAACTCTAAAAGAATATGCTGATTCTAACGGTGAATTCAATTAAGTTCTTTGATCTTTATACAGGGTGTCTGTAAAAGCCCTTTACAAAAACATACCACATATTCCTTAGACCAAAATAAGTCGATTTAAGTAAAATTACCTTAGTACAAAGTTGCTTCGTTTGGGCTCCAGAGGGCCTTGAAGTTACAATTTTTTTTTCCCATATAAATTTAAAACTGCATATGCTATTTTACTGAAATTTGGTATATTGGTAGAGTTTTATGTGGCAAAAAAAATGGTATTAAAATTTTGTCCGTAGAACTTGATTTTTTAAATAATTGCACCTTTATAAATTCTACGCCAATGGAAGAAAAGGAGTTTGAGTATGAAATTTAGATTGCGCAACTCATTTATTTTAAAAAAGGTATTCTTGATAAGACTCGATTACTCTCATGATTTTCGCTAAATTTCTGTTTTAATAATTTAGAGTGTATAGGTTTCACAAAAATATTTATTTACAACATAATCAAAATAGAGATTTTACAAAAATTGTTCAAAATGTTCACCATTTTCACGCATACAAAGATTTATACGTCGAAGAAAATTAAAATGTATCGTTTCCATAACTTCTTCATCACCTCTAAGATTGTTAATTGCATCTTGAATACGTTGCCAGAGTTGTTCCTCATTTTCTACAAGTTCTCTGTAAACTGTGGATTTCAGATGTCCCCATAAAAAGTAATCCATCGGTGTTAGGTCTGGGGAACGTGGTGGCCAGTTTACAGGTGCGTCATTACCTCTGCCTATCCATTTGTGTGGATATTGTTCATTCAAGTGGTTTCTAACGTTTAAAGAAAAATGTGGTGGAGCTCCATCTTGCATAAACCACATATCTCTCCGAAGTTGGAGTGGTAAATCTTCTAACAATTCTGGCAACGTATTTTGTAGAAAATCCAAATAATTTTCTCCAGTTAATCTTCGTGGAAGTATGACAGGACCAACAATGAAATTAATAATTATTCCATCCCACACATTAATTTTGAATTCGTGCTGAAATGGTTTACCTTTATTGCATGCGGATTTTCAACGGCATAAACATGTTCATTATGGGTATTAGTTATACCTCTTCTTGTAAAACCCGCTTCATCGGTAAAGAGAACCTTCTTGACAAAGTTTGGATCTCTTTCTCTTTGCATATTAACAAATCGACAAAAACCCAAACGAATTTGAGGATCATGGACTAATAATTCTTGTACTGGCTTCTTATGGTATGGATATAGCAATTGTTCTCTAAGCACTTTATGAACGACATCTTTACTTACTCCTAGTTCCCTTCCAATTCGTCTGGTGCTTAATTCTGGATCTTCTTCAACACGTTCTAAAATGTCTTCTTCAACTTCAGGAATCCTTACAAAACGTTCTCTTCCATTATCAACAGTGTTGGGGGCAAAGGAACCGGTCTCCCGAAGACGTCTCTCAACAGGATCAAAAGTTGGGTGGCTAGGTACACGACGATTTGGAAACCTTTCAGAGTACACTCTCTCGAGCATTTCCTTCACAAAATCCTAATGTCAGTAACATATCGGTATATTCTGCATTGGTATATTGTACAGCCATATAAATAAACCACGCATTTGTTTTTTTAATTATTGAGTCAGATAGAACACTTTCAATCTTTAACAAGAGATTAGGTGTTAAAACTTGACAATATTTTTATTTAGATGAAACTATGGAAACCAACAATAAATGTTTTTGTATACGTATTGCAGGCAAATAATTAATATTCCTCAAAAAATTGTACATGGCAAGAATCGAGTATGTTTGTTAAAAGTCTCGATTAGAGGTGTTGAAGAAGATATGAACAAAGTACATTTTTATGTTTTTCATCGTATAAAATTTTGTCCGATAATAATACATAGGCGTAGAACTTGATTTTTTAAATAATTGCACATTTAAAAATTCTACGCCAATGGCAAAAAAGGGGTTTGAGTATGAAATTTGGATTGGGTACTCATTTACTACAAAAAAGTACCCTTGATAACACTCGATTTACTCTCATGGTTTTGACAAAGTTTGTATTTTAATAATTATTGTTTATGTTCTAAAATTACTAAAATGCAAATTTCGTCAAAACCATGAGAGTAATCGAGTCTTATCAAGAGTACTTTTTTTAAAGTAAACGAGTTGCGCAATCTAAATTTCATACTCAAACTCCTTTTCTTCCATTGGCGTAGAATTTTTAAAGGTGCAATTATTTAAAAAATCAAGTTCTACGCCTATGTATTATTATCGGACAAAATTTTAATACCATTTTTTTGCCACATAAAACTCTACCAATATACCAAATTTCAGCAAAATCGCATATGCCGTTTTAAATTTATATGGGAAAAACGATTTAAAAATTGTAACTTCAAGGCCCTCTGGAACCCAAACGAAGCAACTTTATACTAAGGTAATTTTACTTAAATCGACTTATTTTGGTCTAAGGAATATGTGGTATGTTTTTGTAAAGACCTTTTACAGACACCCTGTATAGACGATTTCCTAAAATAGTCTACTCATACATATATAAAAAAAAGGATGTTATCATCCCTAATAAAAAGGACTAAACTGCTTTTTCAATGGTTTAATTCACGATCAAGTATTTTCTCAAATACAATGCTGCCACTGTCTATTCGCGTACTGTGCCTACTGCGCTGGTCTGCCTTGTTTACTTTTGTGGGGTTCTTGTAGCTTGTACCTCTTCGAAACTATTTTCAAATTACAAAACAGAGCAATTCGCTATGTATTTGGTTTAAGTAGTAGCACAAATTGTGAAAATTACTTTAAAAATTTTAAAATTCTAACCCTTCCTGCTCTATTCGAATCCGTCTGCTTTGTTCACAAGCCCATTCAAAATTTATTGGAAAGACCAACTCGTAGAAATCGTACAAGAAATTTAGATACTGATGTTTATTTAACAATTCCCACCTCCTACCTAATAAAGAGTTATATTGCCTACAGTGCCAAAAAATTTGTAATAACCTTCCGATACAGTTGAAAACTTTTCTTCTAGAAAGACCATATTATACAGTAGTAGCAGAACAGTTTTAAAATCGATAAATTCATAAATGATTCTTGCAACTTGTTCTAGATGAAACACTAGTTATGAACTTGCGTTATTTTTATGTGTTCTATCCAAAATTGCTTACATATTCCTAAAGTCTATTCAGATTTCATTTACGCCGCGTCAAAACAATTTCTCCCATCCAGCAACAGCTCACGTGACATTTTTTTGCGCTTCTATTGGTTAATCGGTCGTTAAGTCATTTAGACGACGCGCAAATATTTTTTGTCAGAGTCGAATTCAGTTTAATTTGGATAATTATAAACGGCGTTTTGGTAGCATTCACCGTGTTGGTTAGTTTGGACATTTTGTATGTTTGATTGATTATAATTCATTATATTATAGTTTAGATATACATATATTGTGTTATTTATTTTGTTTGTTTTTGTGGTTGTTGTTAGTTTGAACATGTTTTACTCTATTTTATGGACATTTAATTGACTATATTTTGTAATTGCTGCGTGACAATATCTCCTCCACAGATACAGCAGATGAAGTCCAGAAAAATGTTTTACTCCTTCTAAAAAGCGACTGAAAAAGGCACATTTGGTCATCCGTACTAAATAAATGGTTCTTAATATTTATAAGCATTAAATTTTATAGAACCCTGATATGTTGGTACATGATGTTGAAAGGAGAGTTGCTGATAAAACAAGGATGTGCGCTAAAACCGTTTTTAATGTTATGAAGGAGTATAGGCAGATTCATAAATTTTCTGAACCAAAAAGAAAGCTACGTTATAAACAAATTAGTGGCTCTGTGGATGATTTTGATAAAAATGCAATAAGGCGCAAAGTATATCAATTCTTCTTTAGAAATTAACTTCCAACAATTGATAAGGTTTTATAAGAAGTCAACGATGATCCATATTTGTCTACTTTTAAGCGAGCTACACATTTTACAAGCTTTTCAAAACCTTTAATTTTAAATTTAAAACTCGAGGAAAAAATAGTTTGCTTTTAGACAAAAATATAATTGTTTCGTCCTACGCCACCAAAAATAAAACGGTACAGAGAAGAAAAGCAAAAAATATATTATCTTGATGAGACTTGGATTAACGCAGGCCACACCAAATCAAAAGTATGTTTCGATATGTCGGTTTTTTCATCCAGACAAGCCTTTTTGGATGAACTTTTAACTGGTTTTAAAAACCCATCAGGTATGTGCGTAAAAACAGCTCATTATATGCCATATTGGAAGTGAAGAAGGCTTTGTCTCTAATGCACTTTATGTATTTAAGTTGAAAAATCCGGTGACTACCATGAAGAAACGTGTGGAGAATCGTTCAAAGAGTGGTTTTCAAACACCCTACCAAAATTAGAAGATAACTGCATTATTATTCGAGAAAGCTGGAAAAAATATATACGACGTCTAAAAAAGGTGATATTTAAAAATGGCTATAAGGGAAAAAAATTGAATTCGACTACCAAATGCTTAAGATCCAACTTCTAAAACTTGGTAAGCAACATAAACATTATGATAGGTATGTAATAGATGAAATGGCTAAGCAGCAAAACAACATAATACTTCACATGTCTCCGTATCAATGTGAACTTAACCCTATTAAATTAATTTAGGTTGACGTTAAACAATACGTAGCAGATAAAAACTCAACATTTAAATCTGGAGACATTAAAATTTTTTTTGAAGAAGTAATATTATTAATTTCTCCAGAAAAATGGAAAAAGTGTATCGACCATGTTCGCCAAAAAGTTGAAGTAAAAATGTGGGAGTTGGATAATATTATAGAGGTTCAGGTAGAACCACTTGTAATTTTGATTAATGAAGATAGCCTTTCAAGTCTAACTAATTTATCCGATTCAGAATAGTGCTAAGTCAAGTAAGGAAGATTGCTATAATACAGGGTACAAGTTGTCTAATCTAAATACTAGTAGAACAAGAACAATAAAGAACAAAAGTTATCAAAAATACAAAAGGTTTCTTTTTAAGATGCAGAATTTTAAATCAAATACCAAATTCAAATACCAAATACCTCTTATATTTAAAGTTTTTTTAATTCTTTTAGTAGATATATATTAGCTATTAAAGAATTTGCAATTATTTGGACACCCTGTACAATATAATTTTATAATATGATTGTTTTAATGCTCTGTATCACAGTAGACATATGTAATGAACTAAATATAATGCAACCATCTCTTTTAAAATCAAATACATTTATTAATTTGTATTGCAGGTTAACGCAGTTTATGTCGCTCACCTATCTTCGTCCAGAAATGTCACTAAAGTCTGGGAGACCGTGTATGGCATTTATTTTATAGTTTTACTTTACAAAATATGTTTTTGTCGTAGTAAAAAAATAATTTCACAATTACACTCTTTTATTTTACATTTTTGCAAGACGGAAAAGTAAAATACGGCCCTGCTCAATTTTAGCGTCCACCTGCTTCTGTTTACATCAGGCGTAAATTAAATTTGAATAGACTTTAGAACACCCTGTTTATTGCCACTTTTAAAACATTTTCCATTTTGAAGAATAAATTGTTCGTAGGGATAATTATGACGAATCCAAATGTCTATCAACATTACGTACTCAATAAAAACTAAAACAAATATAAATAAATCACACCACATCATGATTCAAACAAAAATGAGGTCATTAGTGGCATTTGATAGTGCTGTTTATCTAGTTGTAACATTTCAACGAAATAAACCAGGGTATTATGTGGATTTCGTTAAAGATTAAATAGCATGTAGAAAAAGTATTAATGAACTCGTATTTACTGGAAAACATGTAATTTGTTGAGTAATGTTTGCTAATTTCTTATCGAAATTATTTTTAAACTATTATATATCAACGTTTTTTACAATGCAGACATAAATATTACCTTTGCGTAAACTGAAACTGATAAGACAGTTATTATAACATTTTTTTTTTTTTTTTAATTGGCAGTATTTAATTATTGTCGTTGAGTTATTATTTAAATCTAGCGCCAACATGGTAATTTGACATAAAGGGTGATCCACAAAAAATGTTTCTAAGGTAGGCTGATAAAAACAAAGATACGATTCATGTCAAGTAATTTTTGGCTCTTAAATTAGGCATTCCAAACAAAATGGCTGCCCGTATGAAATTACAGGCCACTAACAGGTACATGATAGGTTATAATATGGCAACACTGTGAGGCTGGTAGTTTGATAGTATCAATGATATAGATAGTTATATAGATTGATCATCCACGGTTCTAAAAATAAATGAAGTAAATATGTAGGCAATTATTTGTTTTTAAATATTCAAAGGCTGAAAATTGGTTTTAAAACACATTTTTGTTAAACCGATTCAAATTAATGAACACTTTCCAATCAATATGGCCGTTCGCAAATGACCCGCTTTGAGCAATCTATATAACTAACTATATATGTATCATTGACCCTGTTAATGACAACATGCCCACAGGGTTGCCATATCTAAACTGTCAGATCCCACTGGTAGCCATTTGAACAGGTAGTTGGAATGTCTAATATTTCATAGGAGCATCTTGATAGATATATCACAGCTTATACAATACAGCTCCACAACTCCGTGTCGACGTCTTTGATCTGGCGGTCGAGAACCAAGCAAGACTCTGTTAGATTCGACGGACAAGTCGGGCTCGGATTAAACAATTTTTTTATTATTGAAATAATTGAAAACCTTGGCATAATAAGGTTGGTTACATGCCATATTAAGTAAGTTTTGAGAAATTAAATTTTAAATTTGTTTTAAATATGTCAAATATAATTAAACAAATTATTTAAATATAAATATTACGAAAAATAGCACATCTTTCGGATTAGAGGTAAAATAATATGTATGTGCTAGTAAAATCCTCGTTAACAGATGTTTTGAGCTAAAACAGTCACTTCACGACAAATTGTGGCTTGGATCCTTTTTACACCAAGGGCTTCAATTGTTAACGAATTTTGTCACGCCCGTGGATGCAAATCAAGTGGTACCCCGTGTGTCTGGCAAGTGTTACTCTTCGCGCAAAGGGTTTATACCTAGATAAACGAATGCTTCGACTGAGGTCTGGGAACTCTATGGTATTTTGGAATTATAAAGAATTTGTGCTTTTATTTTAACAATATTGGTTATATTTAGATGTATTCTTATTAATTGAAATACAGATTTGTAGAAGTAATATTTTGACAGTTTTTTTATCTGACCTTACCGAAGTAGGGAATTTTGAAACTTTATAGTAATGTGATATTTGAATTACAATATTACACGAAATTTCATAATTAGTAATTATTTTAGGTAGGTACTAAATTTGTACTTGGAGAAAGTAATATCGATTTTTACAAGAAAACTTGAGAAGTTAATTAATTTAGTTCCTATTTCTGATGTAAAACTTAAACCAAGAAAACAAATAAATAGTAGTTTATTCAACAAGGGTGGATATGATAGCCATATCACACAAACACGAAGTTTGAGCACGACGTCGTAGGCGGAGTACTCAATCGTCTGATTGTGATATGAACAATCCACTCGATTTGGTCAGTATATTTTTTCTACAACCCATTAACGAAAATCTACAAATTTAAAAAATTATTTTAGGTTATTTAGACAAAATGACTAATTTTAAAATAATTTACGAAGTTGACTAATTTATAAAATAAACATGAAAAATTAATTAGTTCTCGGCCTAGATTCGATCCCGGGCTTTTCGCGTGGAAGGCAGATGCTCTGTCCTCATCTTCACCGAAACTTTCAGGACTTTAGTTTTAATACTCGTAATAAAATTAACAAAAATGCTATTATTTATCGAGTCTACACAAAAATTTTAATGTATATTTAATATCAATAACTAAAATATTTACTGACAATTAGTTTAACAGAATTGTCACTTATTTAAAAAAATTTTAAATAATAGGAGTTGCGTGATCAAAATATGAACTGTGATTTGTGGATTTAATTTTGTTAAAGTGTTCTCACTTCCTAAAATGGATATGAAATATATTTGTAGCTGAACGCAATAGCATACTTTTTCGTTTTGTAGTCTGTGCGTAGATTGGCTAATATCCATGCACAGATTACAAAACGAAAAAGTATGCTATTGCCTTCAACTGAACGAATATATTTCATATCCATTCTAGGTAGTGAGAACACTGCAAAAAAAATAAATTCGCCAATCACCGTTCATATTTTGATCAACCGACTGCTATTATTTTTAAAATTTTAAATAAGTGACAATTCTGTCAAACTAATTGTCAGTATATTTTTTAGTTATTGAGATTAAACATACATTAAAATAGGTTATTCTTTTGGAAAACCTTAGCATGGATGACTAAAGGGTATTGGGTTAATTAATTCTAAAAATGTGGTACAAATGTTATTTTTTGTAGCCAATTCTTCAAAATTATTTTGAAATATCTTTTCAATATTGAAGATTAGTTCTACAAATTCATCATTTGGCAGTTGCAGATTTCCAAATGTATCTGAATTGGCGTAATCATATGCCTTTAAAAATCAATAAAAAAAATCATCTAATTCAACGTGATCTTTGTTATATTTAAGACAGGTATCACAGGAGTGGATCCGCAAGGCTATTATTAAAAGGTAACCACACACATACCTGATAAAATTATTCTGTAGCAACTCGTCTTTACAATAATTTAGGGTGTTAATAATTTCGTCATAAAATAAAAAACAAGGTGTTCCATTTAAAAAACATACATTTTAATTTGCCAGACAAAAACGCGACACCCTGTATATCCAAAGATATTTTTAAAATATGTAGGTATTTTTCAAATCCATATAACTTTTATTTAAAACTTTTTTGCGTGTCTACAACACAAATATTGAACAATAACGCACTAATGGGACACCCTGTATAAATTATATTATTAACAATGTAAATTTCTTATAATGTGGTACTTATCGGTTTGGGTCCTTGGGAAAACGAAAGAATGTTTTCTTGTAGGTATAACCCTTTTTTTTTATGTGTCATCGGCTTCAACTACCAGGGTTATTTCGCCTCGTGTTCTATGTAGGCTTTGTTACTGTTTCCCAGCGCCACTTTAGGAACAGCACTGTTAATTAGAACCCAACAGTGAATGGTCGAGTGGGGATAACCCTTATTAAAACAGCTTTTGACTGCACAACCAGAATGATGTATTTTTTTCACTCATTCTACTCACAGCTAAAGAGTCACCAAAATAATAACAGTACCTTTAACTCAAACAAAATCAACGAAATTATAGGCTCCACGAAATTATACAATCAACAAAATTATACGCACGACTCAACACCTTACCTAAGTACGCTTCTGAACGCCAAAACCGTCTTTTCCGTCCGAAGGCGGAGCTTAAGCGATGCGCGACGAAATCGACGCAAACCGTTGCCGCCAAGAGAGTGTTTTAGCTGTATTGTATAAGCTGTGGATATATTCCCTATTTCTATGACGTCAGCCACTAATAGTGACAACGTAATTATTAGAGGCAAGTAAATTCCTTGCTAAAATAAAACTTATTCGCTCCGTGCGAAGTCATGGAAAGGGAAGCAAAAGCGATACTAGCGCTAGCTGCGGATAATTCGTGCATTTTAGGGCGATATTTTGTAATTTTGGCATATCAAATACACGTATGCATTTTACTTTTTTTCAAAAAAGTAGGTAAAAACAACACAATAAGCAACCGGAGTTGCTGTGTTGAAAATTGTACAAATATTAGCAAAAAAAACAGTGAAACTTATATTACAAATTTCACTAGCAAAGTGGAAATTAAATCAAAGAAATAATTGGATAGGTGTACAATAAGAAGAAAAATTACCTTTATTACTGTGATAATAACAGTAATCCTGACACCAGTAGACATCAGAAACTTGAAAGGTTTTAAATAAACAATAAATTATCATTTTACGATGTTATTTAATATCCCTTTATTCTTAAATGTTCATTCAGCAAGGACTAGATTTCCAGATTTCTGCCTTTGATTATAATATTTGGCTGGAATGCAATTTTGTGACTTACTGATGGGAAACCAGTTTTAATCATTCATTCTATGTTTTCTTTCGAACAAAAATGAAAATATAAATTACGATACTTTTTTATACATTTTAACTTCACGCTATTATTATATGGTATTTTTTTATTTTGACAGAATAGGCTAATTCTTCAATGACAACTTATTAGACTTAGGCAACTTCTCATACATCTTCCAGTAAATACTGTTGCCGGCCTATATTTTATTATTGATTTTTATTGATTATACATAATTTTCTTTAATTTAAGCGGGAAAAATATATAATAATAAATTAATGTTTTATTTGTTTTACAAATCCATATACTTTTATTAAAACTAATATATATACTTTTTATTTACGAATTCTATTAAAAATTGTATTTGTCAGTATAGGCAGAAATAGTCCTTTAATACCAAAACAAATTGGCGCTGCTGTCGCGCACGGAGCGAATAAGGCAGCCATCTTTTAAAAAGAAATGACCTACGCGCTTGCGCATTGATTGCGTGTTTAAGTGTACAGGATAGGACTGACATACTTAAACACAATTTGAAAATATTAAGGATAATTACACAATAGAACTAATAACCTTAAAAATTAGTAATACATATTTTTTATTTTTCTTTTTTTATTGATATTAAGATTTCTTAAAATAAAAAAAAAAACATCAGTCTTGTTTGAAATTTTATTTAAAATTAAGTAAAAACATACAAGAGATAAAATACCATTTCATATGAAATTAATACAACAATCCAAGGTCGTTATATATGTTATAGCAAATAAATCTGGAATCACGTGATTTAAACAGAATTTTCATGTATTAAAAAATATATATTTTGTGTGTAAATTATTACATGGGCATATCAATTGCTCAGATCTTGAAAGTATTTTATTTTATATAAAAATTATTGTAGTAATTGGGTTGGCTTCGAGCGACTGGTTCAAATAAATGTTTCACATACATATTTTTGTGGTTGTTTAATTTAAAATGAAGTAAAACATTAATTTACAAAAACGTTATCACACCGCACCATAAACATAAAATCGTAAGGGAATAAGTAAGGTTATGTTCTCTGTTCTTGTATCTTTATAAGTATTTAAATTATCTAGCTATCTGTTGCTTATAACTATTAGTATTCAGTAACAAGATGATGGAATTTACTACTCTATAAATCGAAGGAATTCGAATTTATTTGAAATATCGTTTCACAGTAGTATGGCATGCACTTGAGCGTACATTACGAATCATCAATCAAAATAATATAGAGATTATGGGCATATCCTTTAGTAAATTTAAAACTATATAAATAAAAACAAATTATCTAAGCCATGTATTAGAAATTAAAACGAGCGACCGTTTCCCTTTGGAGAACAACTGCTTCTTTGGCTAATTCCGCAACAGAAATTGAATTATATCCAAAGAAAAACAAAAATTTTATATTTCGGACCGGTTTTGTCCTTATTAGGACTTATCAGCAAGGAATGGACACTCTCGATTCCGGCCACTAAAGAAATCTGCAAAGGCGGTAAATTCACTCGCTTACATGCAGAGGTTGTAATAAGAAATAACAAAGCTTTGATTTTGTCAAGTGCAGAAGGATACTTTGAATGTTTTTACTTAATATGTTAACGTCCTGTTATTAAACAAAACATTTATATTATATTAGAAAACGGCACTAATAAATTTTAAATAAAAAAAAAGTTATTTAATAAAAGTTAATAAGGAACAAAAAAATGCAAATTTAGTTTTTTAAAGTTTCATTGATGTTTGAACAATATCATCTTTGTTAAGGTTTCTATTAATTTTGGTATGTAATTTTCCTCCAAGGTACTTATAATTATGATTATTGATGATCTGTGATTAAAATAGTAGTTTGTGCAACAAGAGTGGATGTGATGGCCATATCGCACGAAGACGACGCCGTAGGCGGAATGCTCAATTGTCTTAAGTTCGATATGGACAATCCACTCGAGTTGTACAGTATATTTTTTCTACGACTCACTATCGAAAATCTACAAATTTAAAAATTTATTTTAGGATTTTAGTTAATTAAATTTGTTTCATATAGTTCGATTCAAATTTAAGATTGTTTTCAAAATGTGGACCAAATAAAAATTATATTACTTATGATTCTACACAAAAATATTACTGACAATTAGTTTGTTAGAATTGTCATATATTTAAAATTTTAAAAATAATAATAGTTGGGTGTCCAAAATATGAACTGTGATTGATGGATTTCATTTTTTGCAGTGTTCTCACTACCTAGAATGGATATGAAATATATTCGTTCAGTTGAACGCAATGACATATTTTTCGTTTTGTAGTCTGTGCGTAGATAAACCAATATCCATGTGGGTGTAGCAAAATATTTTTTTTTAAGATAATTTGACAGTTTCACACTCCAATTTAGTACTTATAGCCGAAATAAGAAATACGGTGATGATTGAAAAAATTTCTTACTTGTGAAATGTAATGTTTTATGAATCCTCGTTTAAACAACCAAAAACGAAGCATTTCTTTACCATTTTATTAATTGTAAAAACTCCTTTTTTAAATTCACTAAAATAGCGAATTAAAAAAAAAAAAACAATACGAATTGACATAAATGACACTTCTGTCGAAACACTACAGCAACTGCGCATATGCGTGAGTCTCTTAAATTGCAAACATGGCGACCTAGATGCAGTGTTCGGTCTGCCAAGTCCCTTTAACACTTTTAACTCCAAACGATCCTTTTAACATTCGGTTTAGTCCGATTAGTGATAGTTCAAGATGCTTAAATGTCATTTAAAGTACCCTAAAAAATCCGCTCCTGTTCCGTTCCAGCCACTGGCCAAACCGAACACTACTAGAATATGCTTATTTTGAAATACCGGAAGAAATAGCCTTTTCCTATCTCCTCTATCCATATCTGTGCCTTATTATACATATTTTTAACCTCATTTTAAAAATTTTAAATTATAGTTCATTTTTGTTATTGTTCATAATGTGGAAGAGGCATTAGAAATGGCCATTTTAGAAGATTTAAATGATGATATTAAATATTAAAAACTTCGAACTGATACGAATGTCGCCACATTTGCTCCCCTTAAACGTCCAAAATTAAGGACAGACACTATCTTTAATAAAGTCAGTTCTAGTACTTAAACGATGTGAGCTTGATCTCTGTAGTATAGATTGCAAATGCCTTCTACTTTGCTTAAGTAGTCTGCCTTTCTGTTTTCGATTTAGACATAACTTCATTCTCACACTCTAAGTTTAACTTAACGTTAGCGGAGATCTTACGTACATTTCCTAAAATTCTCTTATTTTGCTTTATTTGATCCGTTTGATAATTCAAGGCTTAAACCTTAAAGTCTAAGATATAATAAGGTATGTGGAAGGGCACATTAAAAAAATAATAACGGAAACAACTAAATACATTATTAGCAGAACTTGTTGCAGTAAATAAAGTTTCACAGCGGTTAAAGATACTAAATCGACAAAAAAAAAAACGAAAATAAATAAAAAAATGGATTTAGCCAGTTTTGCAACCAAACTTCTCATTTATTCTTTGGCGCACATAAAAAGTATTTAGTGGCTTGGATTTATATTATTTTTGATCCCATTTTTTCTGTTTCAGACATCAGGAATCGGCCAACCCAGCCTGTACCATGCCCTGGTGGTTATTTTCCTGGAGTTTTTCGCGTGGGGTCTCCTGACCATGCCCCTCATAACCGTACTGAACGACACATTTCCGGAGCACACGTTCCTGATGAACGGCCTGATCATGGGCATCAAGGGCATCCTGTCGTTCCTGAGCGCCCCCCTGGTGGGGGCGCTGTCAGACGTGTGCGGTCGGAAGCTGTTCCTGCTCATCACCGTGTTCTTCACGTGCATTCCCATTCCCCTAATGACTATAAACACTTTTTGGTTCTTCGCCATGGTCAGTATTTCCGGAGTGTTTGCGGTAACTTTTAGTGTAGTATTCGCGTACGTGGCCGACGTGACTGACGAAAGAGAACGATCGCTGGCGTACGGTTTAGTGAGCGGTACGTTCGCTGCTAGTATGGTGATTAGTCCGGCCCTGGGAGCGTACCTCATGGAAAGGTAAGGTTTATACGGCACAAAAGTACTCGAAAGAATGTACCATTGTACCACGCTATTCTGTGTGGGTTCAGTCAGCGAAACTCGATGTCTTAGCTTTATTATAAGAAAAGGAAACACGAAAAAAAGTCCGTTTTAAGCCAGGCTTGTATATTTTTTCCAACTTTGAAAACCAAGGTAATTACATCGAGTTTTGCTCACCCTGTACCAAATTAAATATACCACTCGATTTGATGATTTGTTTTACAGGTGGTCAGTATCCCTAGTAGTAGCTCTAGCCACGGCGGTGGCGATCCTAGACGTGTTCTTCATCCTGGTAGCGGTGCCGGAGAGCTTGCCCGAAAAAGTCCGCGTATCGCCAATCGGCTGGGAACAGGCCGATCCGTTTTCGGCTCTTCGAAACGTCGGACAAGATCCTACCATCTTGTTGCTGTGCATAGCGGTGTTCCTGTCGTATTTGCCGGAAGCCGGCCAGTACAGCTGTATATTTATGTATCTCAAATTAGTGATGGGTTGGAGCGATCCCATGGTAGCTGTTTTTGTAGGTTTAGTCGGTCTGATGGCTGTTATAGCACAAATTTGTTTGGGTAAGTACATATTGATATGATAAAGGTATAAATTAAATTGTTATACTGGCCCTGTAAACTTTCCCAATAGAACCTATTTCTTGATCTCAATCCCAGGTTCCTTTCACAATCATTCACAATATCAATAATTGAAGCAACAACGAAATAAAAACTCTATCTAAAATCTTTATTTCATGTATCCATTCGATGTTTGATGTGTTCATATTCAATTTTGATTTTAAAAATATTAATTTACATAAATTTTTATATCTCAATGAATTTCTTTTCTTCTATACTTAGTCGTCCTCATCTCTCATTCAACTTAATTCTACACATACTTACTCTGCTTATCTATTTAACCTACTCTTATCCTTACCCCGCTTCTCTGACACACCTCGCCTACCTTTCTATCAATTTTTATTTAATTTTCTTAACAACTTCTTAACATTTTTAACAATTAGGCATTCCAATGACCTGTGAAAATGCTGACAAGTGAGAACTGACAGTTTAGATATGGCAACCCTGTAGCCTGCTCTCATTGACAGTTGCATAGATTGCTTAAAGCGGGTCGTTTACGAACGGCCATATTGCCTTGCAAAGGCTCATTTAATCAGAATCAGTGTGATTTTAAACCAATTTTCAGTCTTTGAATACAGTCAAAAAATAATTACCTACATTTTTTTTAATTCAAGACATTGGAAAAACATGCATGATCAATCTATATAACTAGCTATATTATTGATCCTGTCAAATCACCAGGCCCACAAGGTTGCCATATCATAACCAAGTTATAACCTGTTAAAACCCAGTGGCAGCCATTTTGTTTGAAATGCCTAATAGCTACTTCCAAAAGTACTTCTATCGCATACTTTGATTTTCTTTTACTATACGGAGAATGGTGCACTGCGCAGCTTTCTTAGTGCCTTTTAAAAGGAGATAGAAAACTCCGCCATTTTGAACCCTTATTACGTGTTGCCTACATCTTGGCGCAATGTTTTTAATAGGTGCGTTTTAATCATTCGCTTCTACTTAGGAATTCTCGGTTTTCTTGTTTTAATCTGACAGGTTAAAACGACTAAACCGACAATTCCGGAAGGAGAAGCGGATTATTAAAACGCACCTGATATTTTGCTTGCTGCTGTCAGTGTCAATGAATATTATTTTTGGAGTCACAGTTTATTGCTAAAGAATCAGTTAGCTCACTTGGACCAGTTGAAAGTTCCAAAATAACATCCACTCCAGGGATACAAATTCAGGATACGCAGAAGACTGCTGTTTTATTATAGGCGGTTGTCATATATTGTATTATCCGAGTTGCGCAGTGTATAAACTGGAACATTGAGATCAAAAGTGCCGACGCTTAGTGAGCGATCTGATTCTTTAGCTATAAACTGTGTCATAGGAATCAAAATGGCCGCACCCTATGTTGGGCGTGTCGGACCTCTTTCTTGCCCCGTATAGTAATCAAAGTATGTGACTTCTATGCTAATACTTTCCTTAATTTCTTCCTGACATCTTTTCAAAAATTATAAATCCCAGTTTGACATTCATTTTCAAAAACATTTCGATCCTTTAAAACAATTTATTCCAGACTATTCATTACCCGTTAAACATTAATTAATAGCTTTGACGAAACAAAATACGCCATCTTAATTTTAATAAACATCAATATATTCATATTTTTGTGCCCTTCTTTCTAATTATTTATAGAAAGCTTTGAATTTCAGAAAGATATTTCAATGACAATGTACCCCTTTGTCATTATATAAATATTTGATTATTAATAACGTCGTAGATAAAATAGAGTATGTAACTCTCATGTAATGCTATTTTCTTCATGTTCCTTACAGGTTCGTTACATAATATACTAATTTTATATTGTTATAGGTATTTTAATAAAAAATCTCGGATCAAAGCACACCATAATGTTGGGGCTGGTGTTCGAAATGCTCCAACTTTTGTGGTACGGCTTCGGCACCACCACATGGATGATGTGGGGCGCTGGAATTTTAGCTTCCATGAGTTCAATAACGTATCCTGCCATTTCTGCGTTCGTTTCTGTTCATAGCAACGCTGATCGACAAGGTGTTGTCCAAGGTGAGTTTCTACAACAACAATCTATATATCTTTCTATCTGACAGGTTGTCAAGTTTCTTACGCTGCATGTTTATTGATAGACGTAAATTATTTATTTATTTAATAGAACAACCCGTTTATAGTAAAATTATAGATATTGGTAGTTAAAGCTGAGAAATTGACTAAAAATGGCGGCCGTTTCTGATATTTAACAATGTGTTAGTAAATCATGCTTTTTATAGTAATAAAGAAAAAAATTAGGAAATTGCGATATAATTATCAACAGCAATGTTGTAAGAATAAATTGAACATAAACATATTCCATAATAACTAATCATAATTTCACATTATCATTGAAAACTTTAAAAAATTTATTGCAAGGATTAATAAGCAAATTATTTTCAATGAATTCTCTATCATTTTTTATTAACTTTCCCACAATATGACGGCTGTATGTTTGATAATTATTACAAAAAGCATTATTTCAATTTGCAAATTTTGACATATTTTTTAAAATTGACGTGTTAATTATCATGTCATTTTAGTACACCGTGTTCACCACCTGTGCGACATGCAAGGCTGAGTTACATATCCATTGGATCTTGGGCAGCAACTAATGGTTGACCAATCAGAAAAACAAACGTCATATGTCAAAATAATTGTTGACCAATAGAAATGCAAACGGCATGTCAAATTATTTCAACGTACAATGCGCTAGTTCAGTGTGATGTCATTTTGGTTCCTCTGACATTTAATTCTAACCAAACTTTTAACAAAAACATCAATAAATTTGACATACGTTTTTACTGTTTTTAGTTTATTTCTAAATATTGTTTACAGGTCATAAAAAATAGTTTAAAGGTATGTAATTGGTAACTAAACGATTGTATATTTGACGCATGTTATCTACTTACTTTGGGAATATATTTATTAAAGTGAAAAAACGATATAATTTAGGTAAACAAAACGAACAAAACGCACTCAAAAAATCTACTGTAACTTTAATTGTCAGTGGAACCATAATTACATCATCACTGAACTAGCGCATAAGAACCGACGTTCAAATATACTTGCATATGATAATACGACGTTGCCGTTCTGTATATTTTCACAATGGTTTTAAAGATATTTATAGTGTGACAAAATCGGGAAGGTTTTAAGGCACAAGCAATTTGGTATTTTAGGGTGAGATTACAGAACGTCTGCAACTTTGCAGATCTGCAAATATGGCGGCAACTTTGAAAATCTGCAAATATGACTGACTTACACATGCAAGAATCAAGTTTTCGTATTCCAAATTTGGGTTTAGTATTGTTGGGGGTAATAAACCACAATAAATATTGCGAATTTGCAGATATTTTTTGGAATACTTGCATTTGTAAGTCCACCATATTTGCAGAACTGCAAAGTTGCAAACTTGCAGACGTTCTGTAATCTCACCCTTAGTTGAAAACTTTTGCCTGCGCAAACGGTTCGTCTAAAGGTTGACAAGAATAAAAATATAGTTTTGCACGTTCTCAAACCTGCGTTATACAGTGTGTGCCATAAAGTTGGCTCCATATGGGATTTTTTTAATATTACGATTTGAAAAAAGAAACCTCGTAGGGCAATCACCTCTGGTTATTTCAAAACTTAAAATAGTCCATATCAAATTTGACTACTGACATTAGTTATCTGTGACACTCGTTAAAAAAGAAGGGATTTTTAAGCGATTTTTCAAAGATATTGCGAATTTGATAGATAATGCAATTAGCCAACTTTGATATGGGTTATTTTAGGTTTTTAAATAAGTAGAGGTGAATGTCCTATGACGTTTTTTTCCATTCATAATATTAAAACAAATTCTTATATATGGACCCAACTTTATAGCACTCACTGTATGTCATAGACGTTCCATGAAGACTAATTTTAAGCACTGTCGCCAATGAAGTGGCGTGCAAATTGATATTTTTCTGTAAAAGTAATTTTGAGTTTGTGCTTGATTTTAATTGTTATTAAATATTTACTAAAAAGTAGTTATTATAATCAGTTTTATTAATGATTAATATATTGGTTTATGATAAATTTTAATAAAAATTAATGCAAAACTTGCAAAAATACCTAAATATTTTTGTTTATTAAAGTAAAATAATTATTGAGGGGACATGGGTGGAAAGGAAATATAAAAAATAATTAGGTAAAAAACGATTAAAAAGTAATTTATTAAAAAAAAAGATAATGCATTGGTACTAACATAATATTATGTTACATTAAAAACAACTTAAAATATAATATAGATTTGTCAAAAATATTGGAAATTAATCCTTTATGTATCTTTAACATTAAATTTTTATTATACAATTTATTCATTGAGGAGGTTTAAACAAAACAATTTTTGGGAAAACACGATTTTCCAATTGCATAAAAAATACTGTTCTTTTGTTTGTTTTGTTAGAAAATAATATTGGAGGCATCATTAATATAATACATCCTTTGCAATTACAATTTTGAAAATTTATTTTTTTTAAAAATATAACAAATCAAAATGGATTTATTTAGTTTTGTTCAAATCTTTTCTACCTGGGACATTTGTATGATGCCCCATATTTTATAAGGTAAAAGTTTATACACTAACTACTAAAACGTACTACCACTATCACTAAATATGTCCTTATAACTAATAGAAGAGTCTTATAAAAGTGACAAAAAAACCACAAATAACTGAAAAGCACAAAAAATATTAAAACCCACTCAAACACGAAAAACGAACTGTTTACGTTTTACGTTTTGTTTAGGTGTTTCGACTTCAACCCTTCGACATTTGACAGTTTTTTTGGCTTTACATTGCGTTTGGTCTGCCAAGTTCCTTTAACCCCCTTTAACACTTTTAATTCCAAACGACCCATTTAGCGTTCAGTTTATCCGATTAGTGACTGTTTAACACGCTTAAATGTTATTTAAAAGCATCCTAAAATAACTCCGCTCCTGTCCCGTTCCAGTCCCTGGCCAAACCGAACGCTACTACTGTTGCATAGTTTCGAAATTCTCATTATAATCGATACAATCGATTTTTAATTTTCATAAATTCTGTCTAATCAACGAAAGCATGAGCGATCATGTTCTTGTCAAATTTTATTTTTACATAACTAATAATATTTTGCATTTTAGAAATACCTATTGCCTAATAGGTAGGCATAAGAAAAATCAAATTATTTAATTATGAAAATGAATTTAGGAAACATTCAAATTATAAAATAATCGATTTAGAAGTTTTGCAGATTTATAGGTATAATGTAGGTAAACAAAACCCTTCGAAATAGGAAAAACCATAAAGTAATAAAATTTCTACCCAAAAGTTCAATTGACCCTGTTCTTTAGGATTAAAATTATTATTATGACCATTAAATGTACACTCACCGGCAGAATTAACAGCCCACCCAATCAATGTTTTGTTATTTAGTTGGAGATATTTGTAATTTTGATTTTTTTACTTTTTAATGTCTAAGTACATCTTGAAAAAGCAAACAAATACTAATCAAATTAAAGTTTTTGTTTAATTTTAAAAAATAAAAGAAAACCAGTTTTTGAAAATTTTGAACTTTTTGAATAAGATTAGCAATACATGAAGTTTATCGACAAAAAAGTATTGTTATTAACAAATTCACTTTAGTAAAGAGTGTTACCCCCTCTTGCCCTGATCACATCACTAAGCCTGCGTGGAATGGTATCCATGATGGCTTGAATCTCAGCTTCCACCGCAGCAGTTTTCAGCTCTCGAATAGTGGTTGGAGCTGGTGTTCGTGCTCGAATCCGTTTTTTTAGGTTGTCCCAAATGTGTTCAATTGGATTGAGGTCTAGACTCTGTGCTGACCATGGCAAAGTTCTGATGCCAACTTCGTTAAGGTATTGCGAAACCACTCGAGCGACATGACATAATAATAATAATAATAAATGGTCTTTATTTGTACATACCAAAAATACAAAGAATATATAGAAATGTACATTTGCCTGGGCGAGATTTAGCCTAAGGCTAGTCTTACATCGTGCGTTGTCTTGCTGAAGAACAAACTCGTCGCCAATATATGGCGGAAAAGGAATAACATGTTCTTGAAGAACTTCTTGAACATACCTGTGAGCATCTACACCGCCTTTAGTAAAAATTACCAGATCCGTACGAGCCTCCCCAAGTAACATTTTTAGATTTATCAAAGTATACAAGGTAACCATAAAACCCTTTTTTAAAACACTGATAAAACTTTTGAATCCGCGAGATAGCCTTAGGGCTGCTATAAATCTTCTTTAAGAGTAAAAGGGAGAATCCTATAACGGTTCTTAGGAGTATTTTTAAAACAATATCTTAAAACTAATTAGTTCTAAGTCATAGTCCGTAAGAGTATATTAAGAATTTTATTAAACCATTTTTAAATCTTTTTTAAGATTATGATAATAAGTGGGATAGGCATAAAAACTTTACAAAACTAATCAGTTTTAAGAGAATTAAATTTTAGCTTTATTCTGTTTTATCATACTCTCTGACAGAATGATTTTCCAAACATGTTGGGATGACTGCCATATTAGAAATTAATTTTATTATACCGGGTGTTCAAATTAAAGTGTTACAGCTAAATACCGCCTATTATAAAAAAAACGTTTCAGACGAAAGTATTATAGTTTTGTGGGAAAAAAAGTTGGCTAAAATCGTTTTTTATAGCTAACCATAATATGGACAACTTTTTTTGTCCAACAAAATTTTCAAGTAGCTGTTACTCAAAAAGTAAAAGTCGAATAAAAAAAATATTTCCATCAAAAGTTTCTTATTTTTTTATGTAAAAAAAATGGGGTTCCCATTTAAAAAAACAAAGTCTACCTAAAAAATTAATTTAGCCAAAATGTTTCCCCCAAAAAACTATAAAACTTTTGTTTCTAAAATGCATATTTTCGGCGGTATTTAACTGTAACACTTTAATTTGAACACCCGGTATAGTGTATGTTTAATTTGTTTGGTTACACTTGCTATTTCTTCAATTTCTAAACACACACCAAAGTACTGTTAAAAGTGGGCAAGGTGGGTCGTAATAAGTGATGGGCTTTACAATATATGAAATATATTTAAAAAAAAGGATTATTATAAGGATTCTAATCTATTTACCGAAAGTTATTTAATAGAAAATAATATTGTTAATATTGTATATATAGCACTATAAAATGATCACACTTGTCTTCGATATATTTTTCATATAAAATATCACATTTTGTATTTTGCAAATTATTTCTTGGAAGTGACTATTTAACTGCCAATATAAATCCTATTGTAGTTTTGTCTTTGCATGGATACTTGTCATCATCAGAAAACCATTTTCAATTGCGCATACTACCTACTGGACTGTCAAAAACAAACTTTGTGTTTATTTATATTACAGTATGTTCCAATATAAATTACATAATCTAAAAGAAATTAGCTGTAGATATATTTGACAAATTTGATAATATGTGGTTAAACGCAGTAAACGCAATCATAAATAAAAAATCTACTGTCATTGGCACACTATCACTGTCTCTGGTACACAAAATACATCATTACTAAATCAAAAGATTTTAGAATTATTTGAACTTTGACCATAATTTATTTTAATATTCAAAAGTAAGTTAATTGAATGTCCTTTAGGTATAGGTCTGGTAGACAGGTACCATTTTACATGATATGTGGTTAAACCGCCACTGCCATATTTAAAATGGAGGATTTCCTCATTGTGTTCTATATGTACCTAAAAACGGACATTAGCTTATAAAACTAATAAAGCAAAAAAAAAATACTTTTTAGGACTTTCCAGTTTTAAAAAGCTCCTGATACACTTTTTAAATCGTTTCATAAAACAATAGTAAAAACGAAAACCTTAATAAAACATTCATAAGTTCAATCAGAAGGGCATAACTTAACCTCACTTTTGAGCTTTTCATTTACTCTATGAACAAATCAATCAAAATATAAAAATTAGTAATAATATATTAACCATTTTCCTCTTTCTCTGATCATTTCCAGAATATTAGGAGCCTCGGAATGTTTCTTTGATATTTGTTAAACAATGGCACACAATGAACTTATTAAACACTGAGGAGAAGGAGAAACATATACATTTTTTTTATTCTCTATGGAAATTACTACTTTTCTTTATTTTGAACAATTTATCTTTCAACGTCAATATAATGTGAAAGGGTTTTAAAGCTAGGCTATGCTCTAAAGCAAACTTTAGGTCTTATTAAAACTATGTAGTTTTAAAAGACCCCTATCGTTAATTAAATTAAATAAATTGTAAGAGTTATGTTGTAAAATTGTAGAAAATGTACCCAAAAGGTTCTGGGATCAATTTAATTTAAAGTATAATCCTAAAACATTTTTTAAAACTAAGTTTTAAAACCTATTTAAGATAACTGCTAAAAAGTATGCCTCTTTAACACCAAACATACCTTAGGAGCATCTTCAAACTAAATAGTTCTAAAATTACTTATTAATTAACCCTTACATGACAGCGATAATGCTTAGTTTACTTTAGGATAAAATGGTTTTCTTAAATAGACTTAAAGGAATCTATAAAACCAAGTAATAAGATCAATTTATCCTGCAGTTCTATTAGCAAAAAAAATAATTGTAATAAAATAATTATTAATTTTTATGCTTTTACAAAACCATAATAAAACATAAATAAAACTTTATTCGCCTAAAAATGTTACTTCGTCGTAAGAAATTCCGCCCCATATCATTATTGAGCCTCCTTGATAACCCACAGTTTCCAGAAGAGCACAAGGCGCAAAACGCTCTGTCGGGCGTCTGTATACACGCTGGCGGCCATCTGGACATTGTAAAGCAATTCTGCTCTCGTCAGAGAATATGTAAAACATTCTTCCACCGATCCATATTCCACATACTGTATTCACGCGCAAAACGGAGTCTAGTTGTTTTGTGATGCGGACGAAGCTGAGGGGCTCGGTAAGGGCGTCTCGCTAAAAGATTCCTTTCTGCCAACCTCCTTCTTATTTGTTTTTCAAATATTTTTAACTTTTTATAACTTGTAACATTGTTTTGTTTTACAATTTATTTCATCCCCCACGTTTTGATAAAACTTGTCTGTAGTATTCCCTAGTGGATGGAGAGTACGGTGAGTTTTTCTATTTTTTACTATTTTATATATTGTGGGCTTAAAGTCAACACACCTTACACCACATATTCTCCTTTCCACTAGGCGAGCCTGAAGATGAAGTGATGATACTTCGAAACCGGTCGCACTCAATGTTTTGTTGAATAATTCAACATTGACTTTCCTTGTGAGATATAAAGGACTTTTTCTCCCCCCTTCACCTTAAAATTACCTCAACTCACACATGGCTACCCCCCCTTGTCAAATCCTTCTTATGATTCTCTCGCTGACCTCCACATTTCTAACCTCAGCAAGACGAGTACGGGCTTCAACAGCGGTACAGAACCGATCTCTTAAAATCGTGCTCACAACAAAACGATCGTCCCTCATTGAAATGCAGCGATAGCGGCCCTGATCAGGCCTTCTGGTGTAAAACCTGTCTCTTGAAAACGCCTTATGGCATCTCTGACTGTTTCACGAGCAGCACCAAGTATTCCAGCAATACGACGTTGACTATAACCTTCATCAGATAGAACTACAGCCCTGGCTACTGATTCTGCTCCCAATGGCATTGTTTTGAATAAAACTGTTTTGAACTAAACTTAAACCGATTTTACAAAATATACACCAACACTAAACAAGTCTATAATTAAGTCTAATAAAGATAACAAATGTAAATTCACTAACATTAAACAAGCCAAATTGGAACCAAATTACTAATAAAAAGCGGAAGAATATCAGCACTGACAGTTAAACATTTATTTACTGTCAAAATGTCACGTCATATCAATTAATGTCAAAAAGTGACGAAAATCTCCGAAAATTTCAGAAATAAATAAAAATAATTGGGTTTGCGGTTAATTCTGCCAGTGAGTGTAGTTTACAAGTGAATACAATATACCAGTAATGTGAATAAATATTGAAACATTATTCTGAGGTAAAATTTGATGTTTTGTTTTTGTCACATTTAACCTACTTACTACTTACCAACTAGGTAAAGTTTTGACAGATTAATTTTTCATGTTACAGTGCAATTATTAAATTGAAACTAAATGTCGCCAAAAGTCTAGCTAGCGGTACAGTATGAACAATGTATTGAATACTTGCTTCGTCATAAAATCGCTGACGCAAATGTCGCAGCCTTAACCTATACAGATCTTATACCTATACATATCTTATGACATCAAATATAGGATTTACGAAAAAATCACAGATACCATGTTCTTAAACCCCAAAAAGTGTCAATTAATCTTACTATTCAATCATTGCTGCGGTTGAATATCTACATCGAATGCATCTGAGATGTTGTGAATTTTTTATCACGTGATAGATGATTAGATCTGAATGTAGATGTAATAAACAAACGCTCTAGACTTTATTGGTCACGTGATAAAATGATAATCAACCTAAATTTATATTCTAAACAAAAATTAAACACTTTTATATTCACGCTAGCATAAATAAAGTATAAATCCATCATATGAGCTTCACAGAACACCTACATCTCATTCACATCTCATTTCAAATCGAGATGTAAAAAATGTATTCTGGACAACTACATCTCGGATAAGCAAACGTAGATGTAGTAGATGTGTCCGATGTGTATAAACAAACGCTCGATATGTAAAAAATGCATCGGATGTGGATATTCAAACGCGGCACATGTCATTAAATGTGTCAGTAAGTTTAGGTTCACTAGAGTCTACGTCCCAACCGCAACTTGGGTACCCACGGTGTTGCCAAATGCCAATACGTCAATTTGTAAATTAAATTTGTTTGGTTATGTTTTGTTAAACTTAGTATTTGTACATCATTCATGTGATAAAAGTGAAATACGAAAAATTCCACATGGAATTTGTTTGTGATGAATGCAAACATACTTTCAAGCTGAACATGAGTGAAATCCTCTTCCCGGCCAACTGACACAGATCAAAGAATAGGCATTCTTGCTTCTCAGCTTAATATCGCTACTTATACCAAATAAACCCAAGTACCTATTGATTTTTTTAATAAGCACAACAATTAATTAAAATGCATATTTTTCTGAAATATGTTCACAAATATTGGTAAAAGTATCTTTTGTATTGCCACCATATATTTCGTACCACATGAAATGGTCTATAACCGATTGTACAATCTATTTTTCTATGGTACAAGCAGAAACAACACAGCCGAAGTAAATAAAAAATCTAACTTACAAATTGACCTATTGGCATTTGGCAACACCGCGGGAACCCGAGATGCGGTTGGGACGTAGACAAAACTTTTAGGTTCATCCAAAACAGTTGCATTAAACTGTTTTGGAGTTTTTTTTTTATTACTTTTATAACTTCTTTAAAATGATTTTATTGCTAATGTATTTACTTTGTTCTGTGATCGAATGTCTTTCTCTGATAGCAACAGTGTAAAAAATATTTTTGTAATATTGAAATGTAGCACGTTTCTGGAATTGCTACAGCACCATATTGAGTTTATTTATTTTTACGAATAAAAATGTCTTGTATTTTTAACAAATATATCAAACAGTTTAATAATAATAATAATAATAATAAAAAAATAACAAATATATGTTAAATTAACTATAATTTTCTAGGTATGGTCACCGGTATGAGAGGGCTGTGCAACGGTATGGGTCCAGCCATGTTCGGTGTAGTATTTTATATGTTCCACGTTGATCTAAATGCGAACAATGCCAATCAAGAAGCAACGCATGCGACTTCTACCTTCGAAGCGTACTCACAGGTAAATATACTCTATTATATTTGTTTAAATGCTTGAAAATTGAGACACGTATTCATTATTATTGTTTTTAAGAACAGGCAAGCAACATTGTCGATGAAGCTGCTCTTTAAGTTAGTTACAAATTATTCTAAATTACTACATGACAGTTAAAACTGATTATACTGTAAACTATAAGGAATAAGATTTTCTTCCTTCTTCGAGTTCTTTATCCACTCAAATTCAAATTCTTTATTGGTGTCAGGGACATCACAACATATATATTTATGGCAATTTATATTTAATATACATTGCAATATATAACACAAGTCAAGAAAAAAAAGCATATTTTATGTAGTACCAATCTGATGACAACCATATTTCGTGACTAAAACGTCTTACTAATACAAACGACGCATTCGCTATAACAGCAGGGAAACCTAGCAAAACCCACAGTACCGTTATTAGATTGATACTACTAGGACAACAAAATGTATGTCACTAATGAAATTAAAACCTCTATAAAACTTTATATAGAACACTTATTAGAAAAGCAAAAGAATTGAGAGCTCAAAAAATAAGGCAAGAAAACTTGGTCTATTATTAATGAATTGAGGTGCAAAAGTACCCATAAATCATGCAATGCAAATATAAATCCTAACGATTTCAATACATTTTATTGCAATATCACTGAAAATCTAACAACAAATCTAAATAGAACAATTGACCCATTAGAATTTGTAAAATCGTCACCAATTAAATACTCATTTTTCTTAAGAGAAACAAATTCCTTAGAAATATTAAAAGTTTGTAATGACATACACAACAAAACTGCATCAGAATATGATGGAATGTCAGTAAAAGTATTTCAAAACTTACCTACCTCTGCATTAGACGTTTTATCCCTTTTAATAAATAAAAGTTTTAATGAAGGTACTTTTCCTCCTTTTCTTAAAACGAGTGTTGTGGAGTTCCATTATATAAGGGAGGAGACTTGACTGAGCCGTCTAATTTTAGGCCCATATCTCTAATTCCGACACTGGGAAAAATTATTGAGAAACTTGTAAAAACTCGACTAGTTATATATCTAGACCAAAATAATGTACTGGACATAAATCAATTTGGTTTTCAACACAACAAAAACGTATCGGATGCTGTTTGTTCTTGTTTGGAATTAGCCTATACAAGTATAAATTTCAACGAGGCCGTAGCTGCAGTATTTGTGATCTGACTAAAGCTTTTGACTGTGTCAACCACGGAGTACTGCTGCGAAAGTTTGAAGTTTATGGCATACGAGATGTGGCCTCTTTTAGGTCGCAAATAGTTAGTTCCGAACTGTTTCAGACTCGAAAACAAGTCACTTAAAATGGGGTGTCCCTCAAGGTTCGGTTCTTGGGCCAACTCTGTTTTTAATTTATATAAATGATTTAGGTAAGTTAAATATCTCGGGAAGTTTCACTCTATTTGCTGACGATACTACTATCTTGTGGCATAATAAAGACGTCAATATTCTTTATGCAAATATTAGTAATGACCTCAAATACTTTAAAACATGGTGCACTGTCATTAAATTAAAAAAAAAATACTAACCTTTAAATGTAATATTCCTGATATTTAAATAGATATGGATACTGTAAAAGCCACAGACTCTACAAAATTTTTGGGTTTAAATATCGAGACGGATTTAAAATTCAAATCTCATGTGGAACCACTTTAAAAAAACTCGCATCGGATTGTTATGCCATTAGAACTACCTCTCATGAATTAGGAGTTTGTGCAGCAAAAACTGCATATTATGCGTTAGTTGACTCCCATTTACGTTATGCTGTTCCGTTTTGGGAAGTCTATTCTGCCGAATTATTTGATAGTCTTTATAATGCAGAAACGGGCAATATAAGGTTCTTATGTGGAGCACACAGATTAGTTTGATGTAGACCGTTGTTCTTAAAACAAGAAATATTAACATTAACTTCATTATTTATCTTAATAACTTGTTGCATGATCCATAGGAACAAGTCGAAATATAAATTGAATATATCCCGTGTAACTTGCCAAACGGGTAACTTGAAGTTGCCTATTCCCAAAACTTAACTTATAAGAGACTTTTATATATAATGGTATCAAGATGTACAACAGGCTATCACATACTTTGACAGATGTTGAGTCACAGAATGGTTTTAGAAAGCTGCTCAGGAGTTTTCTATTAACTAGGCCTTATTATGATATTACAGAATTTTATAATGACGAGACACTGATATAGGTTATATTTTGTATAACAATATTGTGTTCGTCAATAATTCTTTTAACTTGGGCTCTCTTTCCGTCGTTTGCATAAAAGTTGGCTTCTGACTTGATGATTTTGCATAAATCGCAGTTATATAAAATAAATAATAGGGGACTCAAAACCGAACCTTGTGGTACTCCACTTTCTACTGAACGGTTGTTTGACAGCTGTCCATTTATTACGCAAAACTTTTGGTTAAATAAGAAACTCTTAATCCACAATTAATAATAGATTGCCTCTTATTCCAAAGTGTTCTAGTTTGCTAAGCTAGTAAGCTAAGTGGAACTTTAATTAAAAACTTTCTCATAATCAATATATATCACGTCAATTGACTGGTTGTTGTCATTCCAAGTTGTCCAGGGGTTAAAGATTTGTAACAACAGATTTTTTGGGTGTAAATCCATGCTGATTGCTTGGTAAAAACTCTGTGTTCCATCACAAACTTGGTTACTTCTTTTACCGATACAGCTTGTAAGTTTATGGGATTCTTGTCGCCTTTCTTATATATAGGAGTGACTATAGCCTGGTTCCAGTCCATTGGCAGTTACTGTTTTTGCATATAGTCGTTCATAACTGTCGCGAGGAGGTTGAGAAAGTTATTAAACATTTTTTTTTAAATGGGTGGGATTTCATCTATTCCAGGACTTGAATCTTGTTTAAGACTATCTTTTGCAAATTTCACTTTTTCTGGAGTAAATTCTATATTTACTATGCTATTCTCAACTCTTTTTGTTGCAGTTATTTGTGGTGATTCTGTATCAAGTTCTGTTGTATAATCTACACTGAACCGTTTTGAAAATATTTCTGCTCTCTCGGCTGGTTCTGTGATTGCTAAATTTGTTGTAGTGTTTCTTAGCGTGTTTCTTTTCACATAGGAGTAAAATTTCGTTTCGCCTCATTTTAAGAGGTTATGTTCATAATCTTTTCTAAATACAGTCCATAAATTTTTAAGTTTATTGTTGTGATTTCTATATGCAGCATAATCTTTCTCGGCTCTTGTTGACCTGCACATATGTCATAGGTTCCATTTTTTATTAATTTCTTTGAAATTAATTCGATTGATCTAGGGTTTTTCTTTATTTTTTCTAGTAGAATATTGTCGTTTGAATTAGATGGCAGCAACACAAGCAATCGTGCTTCATGATCATCCACGTCATTTAGTACTTAGAGGCACACAAAGAATCCAGACTGAAAATATATGGAATTTTAATTTAACATTGCGACAGACAGGTGGGGCTTTAATGACCTCATGCAAGGGGTTTATTTGTCAACGAGTATCTTCTATAACCTCCAGTTGTTATAGTAACAGCTTAAAAATATTAAATTCGATATTTTATATTGATTTTTAGTATGACCCTCGTATTTACAAACTTACAAAATGTGTATAACTCGTTTTTTATTTTTGTTGACAATGCTAAATCCATTTTGATGAGGTGTTTTACCTTAAATATAAGACTTTAACCAAGGTCATTGGAAAATGACACTGTTTAACAACTTAGTGGTTAAACACTTTTAATAGATTTCTTATAATAAAAAAATGTGTCTCTTGTTCACGATATGTTTCATATTATTGATGGTATTTTTATTTCAGCTTGTGCCTGGACCTCCATTCGTTTTTGGTGCTTTTCTAGTCATTTGCGCTTTATTCGTGGCTTCATTTATTCCTACAAAATCATCACATCATGTTGATTCGGGTAAGTACCAATGATTTTTTTTTTCAACATAGTCCACATATGATTCGTCAAAATTTAAGGAATTAATTATGGTTTGAAATTAATTTTTTAGGTAAATATTTAGAGTTGTTTGTAATTTTTTTTGTGAAACACAAATCATCATTCTGAATAAGAATTTATGGTAAATCTGCTGTCAGTTGGTGATATATCAATTTGGTCACGTGGGATACGAGTATTGTTATTTGATTTTTCGTCGTCATAACAAGTATTAAAAGTAATTTTAAAAACCGACTTCAAAATCGTACAGATGCCACCCTTTACTAACAAAAAAAAATCATAGAAATCGGACAAGGTAGTAAAGAATTATCGATAAACATACATAAAAAATTATAGTCGCGTCAAAGTAGGACTAAAAACGCAGAAACTTCGAACTTTGGTCGGAAAGGTCCGATTGGGCTATTTTTTTCTGCAAAATGTTCATTGAGACATGAGATTCAAAGTTCACCAAAATCTAGATGCCGCTCGGCCTCCCTCCCGCCCCAAATGCACCCCAATTGGGGTGCACAAGCCACATACTTTCTAAAACTGCAGTCCCAAGCGGGGCAAATGTAACACTCGGGGGGTTTGAAGTGCCCTGAATCCATTATTTGGGTTAGATCGCCTTTGCGACCTTCCAGGGGTGTGTGACAGGGCGTCTGGGGGTCCAAAATATGAGATGTCTGTGGAAATGTGTTTGGGCTGCCAAGTTGCGTCAGGGGGGTTTAGAAGGGCGGAGATCTCAATTTCATCGAGAATTAAGACTTTTCAAGCCATCAGAGCCGTATACACAGAGGCCCATGGGGTCTCAAATTTCATGATTACGCGGGATTGAATTTCGGGACACAGAATTGGTACGCGGTAGTGTTATAAAACTACAAACTCTATATTGGGCAGCCTGTCATCCTGTGACCCAACCAGGGGTGTCCGAAAGGGGTACCGGGGCCCAAAATATGAGATTTGATTTTATTTGAAATCAACATGTAAAATTGATATAATTCCGCCATCGAGTATACTCCTTGGCCTTTTTGAGTCTCTGACGAACCCAGTTATGAGCGATAGGGGTTCCAAGGGGCCCCAAATTTAAATTCTCGTAAAATTCCATTTTCTCATACAAAGTTGGTATGATGAGGGTTGGTAAGAGTGTAATTTTATGTTGCCCTGGCTTGCAAGCAGGCGGCTCCAGAGCTCCACGAACGAGGGTGCTGAGGGGGTGAAACTATCAAGTTTCCCCTGGGACTCGATTTGATTCGATTTCATTATATAAAATTCATATAATTGCGCTGACCAGGCAGTTAACCAATGGTTTATTCGAGTGGCATTTAATCTCAGCCAATACAACGACATGCCCAGATCAACAAGGACATTCTATCGATGTTTACGGTTGGGGCACTTTGCCATCACATCACACGAAATCTTGAAGGTTCTTAATTGCAATTTTTTATCATATATATACACTCTTGAACCTCCCGGAAAAGGGTTTGCTGGGGATCTAAGTCTACAATTCATCTGATATTTTGTGAAGATAGTAACTGGTATACTCTAAAGATAAAATTAGAACAAGACTTAGAAAAAATAAAGATGTGGTTTGATCATAGGCTCTTGTCATTAAACTTTAAAAAAACAAATTACTTACCATTTAGTACTTATTGTAACGCTCTTCCGGATGATAACCTTATTGTTGGAAATACGTTTAGCATTACCCCTGTAAGAAAAATAAAATACCTTGGAATTATAATAGACCATAACTTAAGGTGGGATCAACACATAGAATATACCTTAAAAAAACTGCGTTGTGTATTATATAAATTTAAACAAATATATAGTGAGAGTGGTATATTTGATCCTAGACAGCTATATTTTATAAACGTAGGTATTCTCCAGTATAACCACAAGGTGGAACTTAAAAATTTCTAGTCACGAATATGCCACCCGTAACAAACTAACGTACGTTCCTCCTTATATGAAGAAATCTATTGGACAAAAAATCTTATTCCTTTTTAGGTCCTAAAATTTATAATTCATTACCCTGTGATATTAGAAACGAAATACAAAAAGAAAATAAAAAGATTTATCTTGAACATGCCACGTGCCTTTGCACATGAAATTATTGAAAATTAGAATTTATTTTTAAAATCCCTGTGTGTATCTATATTTTTTTTTTGTGTGTAATCAGCTTCAACTGCTAAGGTTATTTAGCCTCGTGTTATGTGTAGGCTTTGTTACTGTTTCCCAGCGCCACTTTAGGGACAGCACTGTTAATTAGAACACAACAGTGAATGGTCGAGTGGGGAATTCTACCAAGGCATCAGAATTAATTTTAAATAATTAAATTAAATGAATAAATTCCGGCCAACGGTGGGATTCGAACCTGGGACCCTTGGATCCACAGGCAGAGACTCTACCACTGAGCCACCCACCCCCTTTTTGTTGTTTACATTATTTTAGATAGTAAGGTTCTATATTTTTATTTTTATGTAAGTTTAAATACTTTTTTATATACCTATAATGTTAAAAAATGTGTAGTATGCCACATACAAGTAACTTTGATTTACTTCGTGGTTTTTTTCTCATTTATTGTATTTCTGTTTATTTGTTGTTACTAATTATGTACTCAAAAAGACCAAGTCTAGTTCTAATTAACAGTGCTGTTTCTAAAGTGGCGCTGCTGGGAAACAGTAACGAAGCCTACACAGAACACGAGGCTAATGGCCATAGTAGTCGACGCCGATGACACCAAATAAAAAAAAAAGTATACTCGGTGGAGAAATTATATCAATTTTACATTTTGATATCAAATAAAATCAAATCCCATATTTTGGGCCCAGCACCCTGTTCGGACACCCCTGGTTGTCTCACAGGATGACAGGCTGCCCAAATTTAGATTTGTTTGTTTTATAACACTAGCGCGTACCAATTCTATGTCCTGAAATTCAATCCCGCGTGATCATGATATTTGAGACCCCATGGGCCCCTTTTTATACGACCCTGAGGACTTGAAAAGGCTTAATTCTCGATGACATTGAGATCTCCGCCCTTCTAAACTCCCCTAGCGCAATTTGGGAGCCCAAATACATTTCCACGGACATCTAGTATATTGGACCCCCAGTGGCCCTGTCACCCATTCCTGGGAAGGTCGCAAATGCGACCTGACCCAAATAATGGATTCAGGGTACTTTAAAACCCCCCGAGTGGAACATTTACTTCACTTGGGACTTCAGTTTTGTGAAGTATGCGCCTTTTATTGAAAAAAGCCGGGAATTCCCCCCAATTGGGGTGAATTTGGGGGGAGGGAGGCCGAGCGGCATCTAGATTTTAGTGAACTTTGAATCTCATGTCTCAATGAACATTTTGCAAAAAAAATTAGCCCGATTTGACCTTTCCGACCAAAGTTTGAAGTGAAAACCTACTTTGACGCGACTATTAAGAGTTTGAGGATTTTCTCATGGATCCGATTATTAGATTTTGATCAAATTTATATGGGACCACTCCTGAAGTACCCCCTTTCTAACAAAAAAAGAATCATTAAAATCGGACACCGTCTTAAAGAATTATCGCTGAACATACATAAAAAACAAATATTACGACGAATTGAGAACCTCCTCCTTTTTTGAAGTCAGTCAAAAGTCAAAAGCAACTTGTATATTCTGTAGCAAACAATAAGTCCCTTATTTTAGTATTTTTTTTTTTATTTAGGTATTCCTCTTGATACTCACTATGAAATGGAGCGTGGACAAAAAGTAGCAGGAACTCTCAGCCCCCTGATACCGAGCAGGAGCATTGACGCAGCAATTTTGTAAATGTTAAGATGTGTATACATTAGAAGAAAAAATGAAAAGAAAAATAAATGACAAACTAAGATGGAAGCGGAACTCATCTGAAATTGTCGAGATCTCAGATCGACAAATATATATTTTGATTAATTGTAAATAAGCGAGCGCGGGTGATAATAATAAACAAACAAAAAATTATCTCGAAAGGATTTTTAGATGAGTGTCCTCGGACTCCTTCTGTCACTTGTTAATACATGGTTGTTGAAAAAAAAAAGTATTTTATTTTTTGATGTACCGGATATTTTGTTCCACGAATTATAGTAACATACGCTTAATTTATTTTTTATTTTATTATTTAAAACGTTTCCGAAAATCCGTAAACTTCCGATGATCTAAAATAAACGAATATGAAAGTGAATAGATACAGTACAGGTGTACTCATAAAAAAGCGTTACAAGTATTAGTCCATACAGCACAAACACATTTCGGAAATATTTCAACAATGTTACATTGAAACATTTGCAGTGTTGTATAAATATTACGAAACATCCCAGAAACATCCTAAAAACATTTCTGAAATATGCTTGAAAATTAAAAATGTCCTTTAAATATAATATTTCACAAATGAATTTAGAAATATTAAATAGTAATATTTCAGAAATGTATTGTAGGGGAAAGTGCCCTACAGTGGGACATTTTTTTTATTTCGTCAATAACTTTTAAAGTTTTCGTGTACAAAAAAAATAAAAAATACCAATTAAGTAACTCTTGCATAGACAAATAATTCTGGCAATATTTTTTATTAAATCGAATGGGAAATAGGTAATAATAATTTTTTATTTTATTAAAAAATTGTCTCACTGTTGGGCACTCTTGTCCAAGGGTGAGACATGGGGTGTCCAACAATGAGACAATGGTTCTTTGGGTGGGACATAGGAAAAATAACAGTGTAAAATATTTTTTTGTCATTTCATTAGGTACAGAAACAATTAACGAACTTCCAAATTGTCAAAATTAACATGACAAGTTAGGTATGCATGTTGTCGTCTAGTAAAATGGCACTTATATCACTATTTTGGACAGAACAAATGTCGGGTACCTGCGGATAAGTAAATTTATTTTGTTGCGCCAGTCTACGGAGGAAACTTATTTCTGTTTCCCCATCACCCCCCTTTATCACTTTACCCACATAGTAAATATTTGAAGATTTTGCCTTAAAACATGCTAATTCGTAATCATCTGCTTTTGGCTGTTTTTCTAACTTATTTAGAACTAGATCTTCTCGTTCATCAGATTCGTATTCATCTGAAGTATTTTCCTTATCGGAAAATTCATCACTGGATTCTTCACTAGAATCCTTTAAAGTGTTAGAGTTGTATTTAATTTTTTTTATGTTCTGAGGTGTCTTTTTTATCTTACAGCTTTGACTAATATTTAGTATAGTTGTTTTTTGCTTTTGCAACTTTTTCTTTCTTTCCAGAAAGTTTTCTTCGATTTCATTTTTCTCTGGGGTGTCAGTGGCTATCATACATTTTCCTTTTTTTCTTTGTTTCCTTATCTTTCCTTTGTCGACAGTTTTCTTTGGATATCCTCTAAATATATCGGGAGAGATAAAATTAAGTTTTGGTTGATTTTCCTGATCCACTAATTGTTGTTTCGATGTACTTGGCGTAGATTGGATTTCAAGAGACAAATTTTCTTGTGGAGTTGATATCTGACTATTTTGACCAGAAGTTGGTTTTAGAACCTTGTCAGAAATTTCAATCATTTCAGCAGTTGTCTGAATTTCTACGGTTGGAATCGCATTAGCGGCAGCAGTTTCCTGAATTTGATTAATTTCAGTAGTTGTCTGGATTTCATTAATTTCAATAATTTTAGTCTGGGTTGGTCATTTTCACTGTTGTTGTCTTCAATTAAAGGTTTTTCGGTTACTTGGCTACTTAGGAAGTCATCTTCAGTAAAAATGTTTCGATCATATGGCATAATTCCAGTCTTTTTAAAGGCATGCGTTATTGTTGCCGGTATCATTACTTTTTCATGTGCTTGTCCAACACATGCCGCAACTTCATATATACTAAATGAATGTCCAGGATTGTGAAGCATCCAGCTATCTACTGCAGCGTTATAAAACTTCTGAAAAGGCCCGAAAATTCCAACATCTAATGGTTGCAACTTATGCGTCGAATGGGGAGGAAAGGTTAAAAGCGTTACACAGTTTTCTTTTGCCAATTCAATACAATGTATTGATATGTGGCTCTCGTGATTGTCATAAATTAGTATAGAAGGATTTGCTTGTGAGGACCCACTACATTTAATAAAATGTTTCATTACATCAATAAATAAATCGGTGTTCATCCAACCCGTCTTAGCTGCCAAACCTAATGTGCCTCGTGGTGAACCATTGATCATACGACTGTGAAAGTTGACTCTGGGAAATACTATTGCAGGTGGTAACCAATTTCCAGCTGCACTTACAATCATGCACGTTGTGACAAGGGTTCCTTTTTCTCCAGAAGTTATCTTGCTGACTTGTTTGGAGCCTCTTTCTGCTAGGATTTTTATATGGTGTTTTTGTTGTGTGATGGTAGCAGTTTCATCTAGGTTAAAAACCCTTGTTCCGTTACTGAAGTGTTCACTTCTCATATAACATGTATGTAATTTATCAAAAAACAAATTTACATTGGTTTTATTGAATGCTGCAGCTCTTGCTAAACTACACCCTTCAGGTGTCCTTAATGATAGCCGAGGATTTCTCTTCATAAAACCCCGCATCCATTTCTTCCCTGCAAGCCTTCGAATTTTCCAGGTATCTGGCATATCAATTTCATTCACACTTGCCATTTCGTAGGCTAGTTGTCTACATTCAATTAGAGGTAGGCCGTAGAACATTTTTGCGCAGGTGATCATGTAGTTTGCCAATACATCCTCTTGCTGCTTTGTAAATATTCTTCTTACATCATATTTTGGTACCATAGAAATGGGCTCGGGAGCTTCTTTTTGTTTTTTAACATAGCGATGTAAAGTCTGATGTGGTATACCTTTTATATGACCAACTTCTCTTAGTGGCTGTCCTGCTATTACCATAGCTACTGCTTCCCTCATTACATGTGCGTCATGTTTATTTAATTTTCTTTTTGCTTTGTCCATATTCTTTGCTCTGAAACAAAAATTAAATCTTCAAATCCAGATTTTAATAAGCACGATATTTATTTATCCTGAATTTCACTTGCGTCCTACAGTGAGACATGTCTCACTGTAGGGCACTCAACTTTGTCCCACTGTTGAACAATGTAATATCCTAATAAAAACATAATGTATTTCTATAACCTTAAACATTAACTCGAACATTTATACGTAAAAATGTTTGTTACAAAGTTATTTTGACATAATAAAATTAACGATGTTACCCTTGGTACTTACCAGCATATAAACAGAGACGAAAGATATTATTATACTCGATTTTTTCACCAGTTATTCACTCACTGATATTGAACGTAACTATCGCCTTCAAGGTTACCATTCGACTGAAGAGATGGGTAAATGCATTGAGGTAGTTCGTTTGTTGTACAGCGTTGCCAACAATTACAGTTTTCAGAGAGATATAGTAAATGTCTCACTGTGGGAACTGTCTCACTGTAGGGCACTCTCCCCTAGTTTTTTTTATTATATTATTAAACTAAAAAAAAGACATTTAAAAATATACATGTTTATTTAAAATACACAAAACTCAAACATTGATTCTTAAACAAACAAATAAATAAATATGTTTTAAAGAATATTTCATAAAATATAGAAGCGAATTGCTTCATTTCCACCAATTCCTTTAAATGTACTAATTTTAAATAACTAGATTTTTTTAATAAATGTTCCAAGAGAAACATTTACGATTATTATAATTTAATCATTGAGATCAATTAGCAATTTTATTTTTACCTAACTTATCTAGGGATGAAAAACTTCATAAACTAAGATTCTTCTCACTATATAGTATACTTTAGAGTCTAATTATTTAGTTACACTACCGTTAACGTATAACGCTTAAATTCACCATACTCTGTTTTAATCAAACATCACTGATCTAACTCAAAAGGCCTGGTTCTCTTGAGTCTTCTTATTAGATTGGAATTGTTGAGGAGCTGAATAATCTCAATGTTTCCATGTGGAGCAGTCATTGTTGGTGACTACTTTAAGGTCCCTATGAAGATCAGTATTACGACAGTACCAGGATGCATCGACGATGTTCCTTAATACTTTATTCTGGAAACATTGAATAACTTGGATGTTACTTTTACTGACACAGCCCTAAAGCTGGCAAATTGCTTCATTTCCACCAATTCCTTTAAATGCACTAATCTGAAACAAAATATAGGTAATTAAAAAGGATTTATACAAATTATTTGATCAACAATGGTTTTATTAATATTTTAAATTAACTATAATAAAACAATACTAATGTCTAAACAAAACATAAAGATCCACCTAAGCAAGCATTATTTATGTAGCTATCACCTTAATTTCTAAAGACATATTCTGCTTCCCATATAAGAAGTTCATGAATATCAAAAACCAACAACTCAAACCTATAATTATATAGAATATAGGCTGCTTGTTTCTAGCTGGTGGCTGGACAGGGACATATGATGAAATAAATTAACTACATATCCCATCTTCTTGCAAATCAGAAATTCTTCATTAATTGTTGGCCTTTTACAACATAACCCGTTTAGTAACTTTTTGTGTAACATGTATACCATGTTTCAGAAACATTTTCAGTGAAATATTTAACTAAAATATTTCAGAAACTTGTGCTTGAAATGTTATACGTTTGAAGCGTTTGAAATATTTCTGAAATCCTTCTGAAATAATGTGTGCTGTATGGGAGGTGTCCCTCAAAGATCACACTTAGGGCCAATCCTCTTCAACCTGTTTATTAATGACATAGCAAAGTGCTTCTCTTATTCAAAGTTTTTGGGTTAGCTGAATTGATTATGAAACATGATTTTATGATTCTTATAACATGTTTTATGACAGTGAACACGGTCAATGGTTTGTTTTTGATTAAAATAGAAGTTAGTGCAACCCAGTTACGTCACATTAATATAGAATATTGTTTGCCCAAAACTACTCATTTTTCGAAACGCTTTTTAGTCAGCTACATTATGTCAAATAAGTATTATAGATCATATCAAGACGTCGAAAATTAGAGGTCGAAAAAAATCATGATTCTTATACTTTCCTTACTTATAACTAGAAGAAAGTAAAAACTAAAAAAAAACTTTGCCATGTGATTAGCTGTACGCATTTTTTATGAATACAACTGTACACAATGTTGAGAAAAACTAATCGATGCCGCACTTATCTTGCCGATAAATGGAAGCTGACAACAATTGATTTATTGATGAATAATGATGTTAATTTGTAAAGTTCTTAGGGAAATATTCTGTAACGTTTTAGTTTATTTTAATCGCCAGGTTAAGAGGTTATTTATTACTTTGATGTTTAAATTTTTTGTTCAAATCAAATCCAACGCAGTATTAAACATAAAAATATATTTGATATGTAATTTTAACCAAATAATACAAATACAAAAATAAAAATTACATTCGGTTATTTTTATAACCTAAGGTTAACTTTAACCAAATTTTTATAGAATAGATCCCTTAGATTGGAATAGAAAGAACGATTTATACAGGGTGAATCTTAGGTTTAAACTGTGTATAGAAGTTATTAAAATAAACAAATTTCTCGTAAATAAACTAACATAAAATGTATTCAATACGGTCCTATAAATGTGTTCAAAGTTTATACCATTCACTGAAGTGTTGAATGAAACACAAGGTAAACCATTCACTGTTTCTTTTGTACAACACCGATTAAGCACTTTGATGCATTTTGAAGACACTCACTATAAACAAGCAACATATCAAGTTCATTTTTTTCATATAAACATTCTTCTGAAACAGTGAACACCCAAGTAAATATAAAAACGTAAACATTTAGCTTAATTTTTGATACACAAATTCAGACCCTAATTTATTTTTTAGTTTTGTAATCTGAAATAGCTATTTGTGTATTAAGAGCGAAAAGTGATAATTTGCCGTTTGAGACAACGAACTTTTCGCTCAAAAAGTACACAAGATTTTTTCTACGATCACATTATTTTAAGAAATAGATCTAAAAAACTGAAAATTTGGCATAAGTAGTGTATAATGCGTTGCCTCTATCTACGTTATTCATCAAAAAAGGAGTTGATATTCAAAGTCAATGTTAACTTGGATAATAAAAGAAAAAACATCAAACTAGGTACAAATAACTTCAAAATCATTTATTAAAAGGAAATATATCTAATTTAAATTAGGCGTGCGACAAAGCTGTCGAGTTTTCCGCTCGGCGATCGACAAAGCTGTCACTTAATGTCAACTTTGCGGTTGAATTTCGATAGTGGATAGTGATCGTAGAAAAAAGATATTTATACACAGTTAAAAAAGTAAGAACTTAGGATTCACCCTTTACTGGCATTAAAATCAACTCATTTTTTTACCCTTAGAAGTTCCTAACCATTAATCAAGGCCTCTACAACAATTACACTTTTTGTATGATTGTTACCAACATTTGACTCTATTGGCTTCATTCGACTTGTCTTTTTTTTGAAGTTTTTACATTTCTTCCTCAGGATAACCTCTTTCTTACACCTCTTGGTACTATATCCCTAAAAGACTACCTAGTTTAGATGTCCCAAAAGAGTAAATCCCTATCATGCAAATATTTTCATTTAGATTACCCTTCGTTTCCCGTTTTCAATAATGTCTCTCTATATTCCTATTTATTTTCATTTTCCTCTTTGTTAATGAAAATCTTGTAGAAAAATTCTATCTTTTCCATCTAGACTAAGTCTATTCTACTTTTCTTGTTATGTTGTAATGTTGTTCTTGTTCCACTGATTGCCTAAATTACTATTAAATGTCGATTATCGGGGTTACTGGAATTTACAAATTTTCGGAAACACTTATTTCTAATAATAGTCAATTGAAAGGAACCGTGATTGATCCAGTCTTGCACATGAATCTTTTTAAAGTCTCACTAGTTGTCTTTCCATAATTACTTTTCACGTAAGTGTACAAAGTTAGTTTTTAAGATAAACCTTTTTTTCGATTTATAATTGTATGATTTATTTTATTGTAAAATAAGACTACTTAATTTAATGAATTTTTGTATACGGGATGGGGTGATTATCGAAATTTTTTATAATTGATACTTAATTTGTTTTCATTTATTTTTATTTATCATGAAATATGCTGTACATAACTATTTTTCAAAAGAAAAAAGGACGGGGCTTGTAGAATTTGCTGTCTAGAAACCAAATTATTGATTGTAACTTAGAAGACTTTATTTTTCTGCTCCTCTTTTGGTTTATATCGCCAATTTTTTCTGCAGATGAATATATTTAAAAAACCGAAAGTATTTTTAGGTAATTAGAATGAATAAAATACATATTATATAAGACACAAAAAATAAATGATTGTTTTAATTATCGTGTTTTATTTATGTGTGGTTTCTACTAATACAGAAAGGAAAGATAATAAAGCAATCTCAAAAAGGTTGAGAAGTGAGCTATTAAAGAGTGCTATACAAAAAAAAGTTTTTGGAGTAGGCCAGGACCGATAAAGAAAGTTGTCAATGAAGTGGCACCAAAAAAATAAGTTAAAATTTTACCATATCAGAACTGGTGGAATGATCAGGTTAGAGCTGCTACTATGTCTATTTTTATGTATGAGAGAGTATTAAAATAATAAAGCGTTCGTAAACCATAGGCGTACCACTTCTTTTAGTAGACAGTTAAAATATTTTTTGAAGTTATTCCTTGAATACACTTATATTTTCACCTAATTAACCTGCTTATAACTTCTAAACAGCTGAAGGTAAAAAAGTGCACTTTTCTCTAAAATGTTTTATTTTTCCACAAGGTATGTTAAGAACATTGTGTCAAACGGGTTATGTAGGTATAAGGGTTTAAACTTTGACTTTTAAACGACGTTACGTTCATAAATAATAATTTTAATATAAAAACTACTTCTTACCTACAAATCCAAATCAGAAGATGAACCAACCAATATTTACAATGAGTGGCTCGATCATTTCATCAGTAATATTGTCCAACTTCCACATTTTTCTTCTTTAATCGTATGATTTACTGCCTTTTCCCAGTTTTCAGACTTCAAATTATTTACAGCCTCCAAAAACAACTGTAACATCACTCATTTTAAAAGAATTATTTTGTCTTGAAACTTCTCCCTTTATCTGTACCCATATCAGTTCAATCGGGTTTACTTCGCAATGATATGGTGGTGATCTAACCACCGTCACCCTACGATTTTTTGAATTTCTCTTTATGAAGGGAACACAAATGATACAGTTCTTTTCTCACAGAACCGGGATGGAACTTAATACAGGGTGTTTCCGAATTTGGCGTCCAAATTTGTAGGGGTGGTAGTTTGGAACATAATTTGAGAGTGATTGGCAGATTTCATTTTTCTAAAAAAATTATAATAAACAAAATAGAGCCATTATAAAAAAAATCAAAGAGCAGGTCCTACCCTGAGCGCATAGCGCAATGGTCCTCAAAAACAGATGCGATATCGATTCTCCGCGAGTCGAGTCGTCCCATTGCTGTGCAGGACCGTACCTATTTATAATTTTTAATTATTTTTATTTTAAATATTTTAGAAAAATGAAATCGGCGAATCGGTCTCAAATTATGCGAACTACCACCCCTACAAATTTGGACGCCAAGTTCGGAAACACCCTGTATTCTTTGAATTTAGCCAATTCTGTAAATCTTTTTTTAACCACTTGGTTGTGGGCATTTTTTCTATAAGTCTCGAGTGATAACTTGCATTATCCATTACTATTATGCAGTTCTGAGGAAGAAGATCTATAATTTGTTCGAACCACTCTTTAAAGACATCAGCATTCATGTCTTCATGGTAGTCACCGGTACGAGTAGATTCAAAAGTCAATAAACCACCTTTAACAAAACCGTTTGAACTACCTATTATTAGTCTGCGCCCCTTTCCTGAGGGTGGATTTAAATCAGTACATAAATTATTTAAAAAAGCCTGTCTTCGACTTGTAACAGTTTCATCTTGCCAAAATTTATTTGGTTTATGTCCCTCGTTGATCCATGTTTCATCTAAATAAAATATATTTCTTCTTTGGTTTCTAATTTCTTTTATAGTCCTTAGGTAATTTCTTCTCCATACTACAATATCGCTTCTTTCTATTAAAATAGACTTTCTGGAATGCTGTTTCCATAGTGTGCTTCGACTTATTTTAGGGTAATCCTTATCATCTCGAACCGTGGCAAGAACTTTGTCTACTGTCGGAAATTCTTTGCTAAAGAAGAACGCATGCACTTTCCTTCGAAGTCTTTCTTTCAAAATATTTTCTAATTGAAATTTTGGTTTTCCTGGAGCTTTACGTGCTGTTTGAAACTCGCCACATTTCTCTTCTTTAACAACTCTGTAAATCGTAGATTTCCCAATACCAAGCGTACCACTAATTCCACTGTGTCATCAACACTTTTACATAAATGTTTGTCTGTAAATGATTTAAACCAATTAAATATTAATGTTTTTTCATTAACTGTTAAAGGACCGATTTTTTGTCGTTTATAATGTGACGTTGTATCCCCACTTTTACTGCACTCCTCTTTTATTCAGCACATGAGAGTAAAGTACATTATGTCATGGCTAAATATCAGAAATTACAAAATTCTAACAGTTATACTGATGCTGTACAGTATATTGAAAAATCAATAGCTGACAAGAAGAAAATTGCAAAATTTGTACAAAAACTTATGAAGAGTAGATAGAAGGCAGCGAATCGGCAATTATTAAATTTCAAATTTCTGTCCTTATTTTTATAAAGTTTGCTAAATTGACTGTAGTTGGCAGGTCGAACGTCACTGCAGTTCATTTTCTATATAAGTCAATATAAAATGAAGTGATTTTTTAAAAAATTGGTAAGAAGAATTAAAATAATGTGAAAAAAAAAATACAAAATACAAAGAACAAAGTAACATAAATGACAAAAAAAACATTAAAGTAAGATTTACTTCGTTCCAGATTGTAAAACGGGATACAAATCATACTTTTCCGTTTTGTAGTATGTGCGTAGATTCTTCTCATCAGAGGAATAGAGTAAATACTGGTGATCTAAGGTTAGTAATAAAAAAATAGTTGTTTCACTAGTACAAAGGTACATATTTTTGGATCGAATGAAAGTCTTATGAAAACATTTTTAATTTTTGAAATGACGGTGTCAATAAATCAGAAATAGTAAATAATTTTACAATAATTGAAAGACGATAATCAAGTTAAAAATATTTTTTCCAAACCTTAGGGAAAGCGACACGTTCTGAAGGTAAGCTCTTGTCTTTTAGAACAGTTTTAGGTTGTCAACATCGATATTTTGATACGGATATTCCGAGTTTCTTCATTATTCTTCGGGATCCAGGATTACATTAAAATGATTTGGGTCAGTAGCTTAATTCAAATTCAACAAATATATGCCATTTATGCCACCCGAGAAAACAATAAAATAATAATGTAGCAAGACAATAATACACAAAAGTATTCCTACATAAAATACGTCCAAAATAAAACCAATCGAACATCACATTAATTTCATGTGGGACAACCATAACGACGAATACAGGTTATTGAATGACGTACTGTTACTCTTCATATCTACAAACTTAAATAGCATATTCCTCAGTTCATTTCAAGCAAAAAATGACCTAAGAATAAATACAGAGTAAATCTTGATACTTTTTTTTACTGTGTTAAATGCATCTTTTTCAAATAACTTGAAAAACTCAAAAATAATGAGAATAAAAAATCTAAATCGACAAGTATTCGCTCCGTGCGTGACAGCGCCAAATCAAATCATACTCAAATACCTATGTACTATTATTATTGCCGCGTTTGAGAATCCACATCTGATGCATTTTTTACATCTCGAGCGTTTTTTTTTTATCCACATCAGACACATCTGTCCCATTCAAACGCGGCAAAAAAAAGGGGGATTTTTCGTGTATTGACAGTATCATTTTTAATAGAATTCCTAAATAAAAAATGTATTTTTTTGCTTTTAATAAAATAATATTGATTAATAAAACAAGTGAAAAGATTCATTTATTATTATCGTCTATTTTTATTACTTTAGCTAAAGAAAAATAAGTATATTTGATAAAAAAATTATTAAAACATGTGCACAGAACAAGTAATTAGGCAATAGTATTTACGAGAAAGTGTATGAAAAGTTGCCTAATTAAGTTGAAGGTTAATGTCAAACGTGTATTCAAAATTTAATCCCAAAAAATAGTTGTAATATTTTCGAATGTTATTTGTACTTGTATTCATCATTTTTAGTTCGAAAGAAAACAGAATTAATTATTAGATAACTGTTTTCCTCTTAGTTACTAACAAAATTGTATTCCAGATTCACAAAGTCAGAAATATTTCGATTTTGAACATGTACTTAAGGAATTTTGAAGAAAATCGTAAAATAATAATAATTTAAGTACATAAAACCTTTCAGTTTTCTGATGTCTAGTATTTTCAATAGGTATTAGATATTTTTGTTACAAAAATAGAGGTTTGTAATTACTTTTCCCTTTTTATCTGCAATTATAGGTACGTTTATTTCTTTGACTTAATTTCTATTTTGCTACTGAATATTTATAAAATACACTGTTTTTTGCTAGTATTTTTACAATTTACAACACAACAACTCCGGTTGCTCATGATATTGCTTTTAACTATTTTTTTTAAATAAGTAAAATATATACGTATATTTATTACCCCAAAATAACAAAATATTGCCCTAAAATGCATGAATTATCCGCAGCTAGCGTTAGTATCGCTTTTGCTTCCCCTACCATGACTTCGCACTAAGCAAATAAAGGACTGACTACTCAACTGATATGTTTATAATTCTTAATAAACATCCAAAAATTTTGAAAACATAACATACCACGTTAATTTATCTTCAGATCATTGAAAGCTTATAGCTCGCGGTAACCATGGAGAATGTACTCAGGAATTTAAGTTTGTACAGTACGTAATGCAATACCTTATATACAAGGTGGCGCAAAATAAAGTCCCCTATTTGTTTTTTATATAAGTAAGATTAATAATTAAAGAACAGTCATATTATAAATGAAAAATATTTTTCCTACGACCACTTAAATTGAATAAATACGATTATTGTTGATTATTTTTTTAAATACTTTTTAATTATTATAGTAATAATAACCTTGATTTTACATTTTTTTGATGACATTATTTTGTGGTCGTAGGAAAAATATTGTACATCACTTGTGTGAAAAGTGATTTTCCACATTCGTAATGTAATATACTATATTTAAACTCTAAAAATTTGTTTTCTTACACACTAAAAACAATATCGACCAAATGGCCACCCCCAGCATTAATTCAATAATGAGCTCTTTTTAAAGCATTTTTCATAACTTTATCCAACATTTAAGGTGGTATTCTGTCAATTTCTTCCCGGATATTGTCTTTTAATGCTTGTTCGAGGATTATTTACAAATACCCTATCTTTGAGATAATCCCGTAACCAAAAGTCTGGAACAGTTAAATCGGGAGACCTTGGCGGATATGCAATATCGGCGTTTTTCGAGATAAGGCGTCCAGGAAAAATTCAGATAATCGACGAATTATTTTGATAAAAAAATTTTACGATTTCGGCACGTTCTCGAGGCGTATATCGATTCATAATGAATTTCCCAAGTATCTACTATAGGACGATATTTGTAATTTAAAAATATCTATTATAAATTTGGGCGGTAATATTTAGTTATTTAATCTATGTCAGGAAAAACTAGAAATTAATTCAATAAACGATTTAATAACTTTAAATTGAAATATAAAATATAGAACAAAATAAAATTATTTAGAAATAAGTATTAAATGAAAAAAAAAATGCAAATAAAATAATATTAAAATAAAATAGATAAAATACTTAATGCACGTATGAGATGTAATTAATGCCCTTATGAGATGTAATTAATGCCCTTATGAGATGGCGTACCTGAAATAAAAGAAAAACAAGTATGAGCAATCAAGTTTACCAAAGGTAGCTTTATATTAAAGAAAGTCATGAAAAGGTGATATCCATAAATAAAATACTTATTATCCTTTTAATTAACAAGAAAATTATACATGATAAATATGTCAAAATATTGATTATAAAAAAAAAATATAATTGACACAACTTCAAATTTTCCATAATTGACAAAAAGTTATATTCTCAATTCTGTAGGCACTGACCGCAATGCCCAAACATCGATCGATATATAAAAAGCCATTACTAGAACACTGACCGCAATGCCACTAGCCCGCACCAACCATGGTGCGACGACTCCGGGAATAATCCCTAAATAAACGCAAACACTGACCGCAATGTACTACGCCAGAACAGACAATCTAACTCACTTTACTTTTGATTACACCTCGTAGAGGAAAACAAAATATAAGTAAATAGTCAAATTCAAATAAGTTTTAATTATTTAATATAACCCCGTTAATTTAGGATATAAGGTTTTCTCAATACTTGACAAAATATCTTTACGTCAGAATTGACAAATTAACTATAAAAGGTTAATGGATAATAATTGTGTAATATAATTTGCAAAATAACTTGATTACAAATTAAAACAAAACTAATTGATAAAATATAATTACTCAGTGAGAAAAACTCACCCTGTTCAGCAAACAGCCACTCACAAAAATTAATATTCACCAGTTTTTTTTTTATTACTATTATTATTATTATTATTATTATTATTATTATTATTATTATTATTATTATTATTATTATTATTATTATTATTATTATTATTATTATTATTATTATTATTATTATTATTATTATTATTATTATTATTATTATTATTATTATTATTATTATTATTATTATTATTATTATTATTATTATTATTGGAACGAACTTTAATTTTGTTCCGTAAAGTAACTAACTCAAATTCAGAATGATCTGTATTTTATGCCTGTTTCGATATTTTACCCTTAGTTCCCATATTCGTAATTCGATACCTCCGTATCTTAATGGTGTTAACGTAAACTTTGTGGCTGTTTTGGAAGACAAATATTTGGTGCGTTTAAAAAGAACCGAGTGTTTCGTAAAATAAATAATAATATTGTATAGAAAATAAAATCATTCTTACACTACTTTGCAACTGACAGAAAAACTCGAACAGATGTCAACCTCAAACGAAACCATGACAACATTCCATAGGGTACTTGATTTTGCGCCACCTTGTATTTATGTTCTAATCATATTATTATTAAACTCATCCCTTTTTACAACAAAATTACATTACTTCTACTTAGTATATCGCCTCAATGTTAGCATGAAACAATAATATCATTAAATTTTGGCTACTCTGGTTGTAGAAAACACTAATAATTACAATTTCTTATGACATTAATGTTACTCTAAACATAGTTTTCGGGAAAAATATACTAGCATTAATTTTAATATTTAAAACTATTGTTAAAGTTTTGCCTATAGGGGAAAGACGATTTAAGTTTTTTTTAAATACTCGAAAAAATAACTTTGACTTATGGTATCCAAACTACGTGAAAGCATTGATTTGCCTACTAATTTCCTCCAAAACTAAAGATTTATACGTTTTATTTCCATTACAACTAAACGCAGGAAAGTAATGGAACATATCACACTTCAATATAATTGTTTCGGCCTAGAACAAAGACCTCTTCTGGCCCTGCAAGGCAGACCACCAAGATGCTGTCGAATTCGCAACGAGCATGGAAATAATTCGATATGCGTCGTGATATAAATCTGATGATACGTGCCAGTTAGTTTTTTTCCTTGACTCATTATTCAACAATAAACAATCTTTTAAACCAGAAACAATTCACACTATTGTATTTTAAATTCAATAAATCTTTGTGTATTAAATCAGTCATTTATATCCATTCATACAATAACAACAATGTTTAGTTTTCCTGAAAGCTAGGTTTAAAATAATATATAGATTTTTTCAATGAAAAACGATAAATATTAGTCATTGCGTGGTCGTAGAAAAAGTATAGTGTGGTACTCGTGCAGAAAACCTATTCCACACTTGTCCTTATTAAGCTTTGTGCCACAATTTCATATATCGTCTTATTAAAACTATTAATTTGTGAGGAATATAAAATAAATGAAACACCCCGTATGAAATTCGATGAACAAAACTATAATAATAAAATAACGCAATACAGTAATAGTTGTTTGACTCGACTCAACGTATTGGAGCGAAGGATTATTAATGAATGTCCCCGCGTCGCAGGCGAGGCGGTCCAATTCCCAAATGTTCTTATCGTTGTTTTATAAACATCGCTTACAAATTGATATTTTTTCTTCACGCTTCGAGTTTTATAAGTTTACAAAAAATGCAGAAACTGATGTTCACATTGTTCAAAACAAATCTCTACAGCAATAAAAAATAATTTTACCCTTAAAGCAGATACTGTTTTGATACCTATCCGAATAATATTTACCAGCAAATCTCAATGTAAATGGTAAAAATCCGGATTTCTAGCTGGACAAAGAAATAAACCCAATCGACGCGAAGTTGATGTCCATTAAATAAAAAAAATTAATTTCGTCTTTATTTTAATTATCTGCTCTTCTAAACTTATTTTCATTATCCCCCTACTAACCAGTCCAGCCCAAATGACTCATTTGCACCTGTGCTCTCGTCTGTATATAGTCGATCCATAGAAAAATAAAAAGTCGATCCATCGCTTGCAGCCATTTAACGTTAACAGTATTCAGACGAGACGAGTACCCAGCCTTTGAATATTATCTTCCTCTGGAGATTTTACCTGATCCTAAAAAACATAAAACATAAAATCCTTCGAAATCTGCATCAAATATGAAATCGTTTGTTTCTACGAATTCATTTTTTTTGAAGCCATCCCTGCACAATGTTTATTTATTTTGTTGAACCCTTAGACCAATGATTTAACCTTAACAGGTAATGTAATAATGATAGTTCCTGTTTTATTTATTTTGTTTGAGAAACAAAGATAGCTATTATTAATAAGGCACCCTTGTCTGGTGAGTTTTCATCATATTGTTTAATGTCAAAATCATATGTTATTTGACTTTTTGACTATTATAGTTATTTGAAATTATACGAGTTAGCCGGTACGTAATTAAAGAAGTTAAATAGGAATTTTGTAAATAAAAATGTACAAGATTAACAAAAGGCCAACAAGGAAAAGAAAAGATTGTCAAAAAGCGAGCGAAAAACGTGCTGGCCAATCGAGAAAATTGGAGGGAAATAATATATCACAACGTCTCACGGTAAGTACATTTCTTCCATATTTCCCTGCTTTATTTCACAAAAGAGCTTTTGTAGATACCACCTGAATTCTTTCGTACTGGAGTTGTAGCTTCTACTTCTTATAATAGTTCAAAAGGTAAGTATTTAATGCAAAACTTTTACAGGTATACATAGATTTTTCATTTTATTAATAGGCAAAGAATCCAAAGAAGGGAAAGATAATTGCGTCGTGGATAATTTTCATGGACTTTTTGATAAATGTTTGAATATAAGAAGATCTGAAAGGATAATAAAAAAATCTGCTCAAAAAACGAATCATAATCATATAGTTGGTGTAAGTGGTCAAGAGAACTTGAGTAATTCCAGTAAGTAGATTTTTCATTGTACTCTATCCTCTTTAATATTTTTAATATTAGTTATAAGCAGTGGCGTAGCGTGGGCAGAAATGCGGAGGGGGCGAAACTTTTCTGGGGCGCCCTCAGAGGGGGGACCAAAGGTGGTCTAAACGCAAATTGTGGGAAGGGGGGGCGTCGCCCCCTTGGCCCACTATACGCTACGCCACCGGTTATAAGTAATTAATCATTAAAAATACGTTCAATCAAAATCATAATTGTTATGAAATAAAGAAATGAAAAGTGGCAACATACCTTTTTATTTTTTTGATACTTTATTTCTAAAAAATTAAATAGAAAAACAATTTTTACACAATGAAGATGTACATTTTTGTGTAACAATCGATATTTATCACAATTTTGACTCTTCCAAAATTTTGCAAGTTTTTACATGCATAATTTAAGTAGGTACTTACATAGGTATATACAAATTTCTCTTTGCTAAAGGAAAATATGATCCATACAATGGCTGACTAGGCTGAAGCAAAAGGCAGATGCATATATTATTTTAAAGCATGTTAAATAGGTTTAATCAAATATATTATTTAATGAAATAACAGTGGTACATCCAGAGTTTAAGTCTAGGGGGTAGTACTTACCTATAAAATGATAAGTAAAAATTCTTTGGTGGGTTATTACCTTCTATTAATATATATTAATATACCTACTTCACCATTTTTTTTTTTATTTTAAAATGTAATTGGCTGTTTTGGTTTTATTAAGTACTGGTTACCTCTAGTAAAAACCCTCTCAAACATATTATAGCATTGGCCCCAATAACTCAATTAGCTTAGGTCCCTGAAAACCATATAGATCCATATTTAATTATACCGGGCGTCGCTCGAAAATTTCGGATATATACAGGGCGTTTCATAAGCATAATGACCAATATTTAAACCAGAAGTTCAGGAAATCAAAATATTAATATTTTGCTAAATAACACTGAGTTGAATGTAATTCCATTCTGAGATACAGGGTGTTAATTCAATTTTATTACTAATTTTTGATATACAGGGCGTTGAAAGTTGCAAATAGTTCATTTTTTAAATGCAGTGCTTCTTAACAAATTACTTTAATAATGACAGATATTTTCCAAGAATATTTCTTTACTGATATCAAAGAATATTTTCACTATAACATGTGACTTATTAAAATATTATTAATTACAGAGTGAGTCAAAAATGATTGAAAATTGAATTTTTATTATTAATCCAGAATGGGATTATACTTCAAATTCATATAACTTAGATTTAAATAACTAAAATTAGAAACACATTTTATACCTGGCGAGTAAAAAAAGTTGGTAGATTTGCTGCTATTATTAAAATTTATCTATTTTTACTTTCCTATCTGTATACAGATATAAGGAAAGTATAGGAATCATGATTTTTTTCGACCTCGAGTTTTCAACGGATTTTTACGTTTTGAGGTCCCCTGAATCCGTTTTGACTATTTTTGCGATGATGTCTGTGTGTGTGTCGCATAACTCATGAACGGATACACAGAAAAACACCAAATTTTAAACTTAAGCTTTGTCCCAGCGTCCAATGTGCTGATTAGATTTTGGGCAGTGTCGGAACATCTGGGGGGGTACTTTATAGGTGGTAATTTTTATATTTTATGGAATATATCTGTTATTTACGTTTGGGGAAGAAAATTCTTCAAATAAAAGTTACTTCTTATATTATTATCTATAATTTTTGTTCTATACAAAATTTTCCTAAAATGGTCCGTATTCGAGAAATTTGACAAAATGTAAAAAAATGTTTTTTTATAAAAATTAATCAAACAAAAGTTGTTTGTAATATAATTCTCTATAATTTTTATCCTATACATAATTTCTCTAAAATGGACCGTATTCGAGATATTTGAGAAAATGTGTAAATTTCGAAATTTGAAGAAAACTCAAAAACGGATAAAGAAAAAATCATTAAATTTTAAACTTAAGTTTTATTTCGGCCTGACGTGAAATGGTTAGATTTTGGACAAAGTCGGAACATCTGGGGGGGTACTTTATGGGGGGCCGTTTTTATATTTTATGGAATATATCTGTTATTTATGTTTGCAGAAAAGAATTGTTCAAATAAAAGTTATTTCTAATTATTATCTATAATTTTTGCTTTATGACAACATTTCCTGAAATGGTCCGTATTCGAGAAATTTGACAAAATGTGCAAAATTCTGATTTTTATGAAAATTGTTGAAATAAAAGTTGTTTGCGATATCGATCTCTATAATTTTTGTTTATACATAATTTTTCTAAAATGGACCGTAATGGAAAAATTGTAGGAAAAGTGCTAAATTTAAATTTTTCAGTATTTTCATTTTCAATGAATATCTATAGAAAAATTTTTCGAGGTAGATGTATGTGGAAAATGTATATATTTATTTTATCCTCTAAACATTTATGGAGGTGCTGCAATAGGTTGTACAAAATAACCGGAAAAAGCCTGTAATAACTAGATAGGAAAGTCATGTGTTGGACACATCAGATTTTTTATTACATGGTAATAATAATAAACCTCTAAAAATATATAATTTACAAACCATATACCAATAAAAACTCCCAGGGCAGATATTTTGGTAAGAAATAGAGATATTTTAATTCTGTAAAAACCAGTTCACAGAATACTAAGACAGCTTAGTTTAAGATATAAATTAATTTTAAATAGGTCAATATGTAGATGGCGCTGTGATCAATAATTTTTTTTCGATGGGAGGATCTTTCTTTTGTAGGGCATCTTGTAAAAAATGCATTTTTAAGCAGATTTTGTTCTATGAACTAAATCTAGCTAGATAGCTAGATAAATCTAGCCATTTTTTATATACAGAGTGGGTCACTTAAAAGTTTCATCCTGTTTTTTAGCATTAATCATTGGATTTTAAGAAAATGCTAAAACAGGTCGATTTTTATTCAAAATTGAACACATATTTACAAAACAGACATCTGTCATGTGTCAACCCCCTCCCTTTCACTTCTCCAACACCTTAATTTTAAATAGGTAATGTACCATGTATCATTGAAATGGTAATTTAATGGGGGATTCAGAAATATGTCTGTACATTGCGTTACTTAAATTTTTGCGCCCTCTAGCGGGATAAAAAACTAATACTTATTATATAGAGAGTGACGCTACCGTATGTAGTACATCATTAAAAAGGTAATTTCATGGGATATTTAGAAATATAACTGTTTATTGCGATACTTTTAATTGTACCGCCCTCTATCGGGATAAAAAACTGTACGTATTATAAAGTGTCACACCTTATTTGAAAGCAAATTTATTTACTAATTCAATGTACCACATAACATTGATATAAATATTTCCATATTATGTTGACCCCATCTTTCAAGGCATATTATTCGCCCTTGAGACAAAACATGGGAGTATGCTGACCCCATCTTTCAAGGCATATTATTCGCCCTTGAGACAAAACATGGGAGTATGCTGACCCCATCTTTCAAGGCATATTATTCGCCCTTGAAACAAAAAAATAACACTAAAGATGGGTGTATGCTGACCCCACCTTTCAAGGCTTATTATTCGGCCTTAATACATAAAGTATAACAATAAATATGGGTGTATGCTGACCCCACCTTTCAAGGCTTATTATTCGTCCTTAATACATGAAATGTAACATTAAAGATGGGTGTATGCTGACCCCACCTTTCAAGGCTTATTACTTCATCCTTGAGATATAAAACATAACATTAAACATGGAAGTATGCTGACTCCATGTTTCAAGGCTTATTATTTCATCCCTGCAACAATAAAAATCAAAGCAGTCAAAACAAAACATTTACTTTGCCTTCAGTTTCAAAAAATTGATAAAGTCTTGCAAAGCAATCACTAATAATAACCCGCTCGGCGAAAGCCTGACTGGTTTAACATTTTTCGGAGACGAAATTTTTGTCAACGCCTCTATTTTTCTCTACTCCGATCTACCATTTCTCTACTCCGATCTACCATCTTCGGCGGAAATTTTCCATCCAAGAAAATCAATTTTTTTTTTGTTTGTGAAAACATTTTCAAATATTTAGGAAAAACCGTGCTTTTCCTAAGGCTACTAAAACTTAAAATAAATCAAACCCTGTGAAACAATGTAGCTAAAAGTCGACATGGCAATAAAATTATTAATTAAATTAATTTCCATAGCACAGTTGTTTACTGCAGAAACAAAACACTAGTAAACCAGTAATTTTTATTTTAATAATCTGACATAATTGATCTCGATATTGTTCAAGTACTTTTAATTGATTTAAAGTAATTCCAAAATCCACGGACATTCTTAAAATATCCGGTAACTATCGCTTCATAATATGTATCTACATATCATTATAATCAGTAACATAAACATTAAACATGTACCTAGACTGAGCTGGCTTGCCTGTAATTTTAACATCTGTTCCGAACTTATATTTTGAAATAAACTGTCTCAAGTTATACCCATAATACAAATTTCCTGTAAATTAACCCGGACTGTTCAATAAATGTTTCACACATCAGAGGGTACTTAAGCTCGGTATCAATAAACCCATATAGGTTGATTAATGTTTATTTCCATTGGCACACTTGCTTTGCTCTGAAGAAACAAAATTAATTTGTTGTGTTTTATCTTTGAGTCTTTAAGAAAACAGTTTTCAGTTACGTGACCTGACTTAAATCAAAAAATACATTTGTTTATTTTTTTTTTACTAGCTAAGGCAATATCGACATCAATTTTTATCTCGTTTAAAATTCTGAGAGTGTTGAATTTTTTTTGTTTTAGAGAAACAATTATTGTTTCTTACACATTATTATTATTATTATTATTATTTTTTCTTTTTTTTTATATCCAGATACACATTTTGGAATGGTGCGTAAATATGAAATTAAATCCGTAATTGTTAATTGAATTGAAATCTCTAATAGTAACGGATTCTTGTACATTTCATGAATCCCGTAAACAATTTTTTCAGTTAAAAAAATTAAACCTTCTGTACTTCGATTAGCACGCAAATTTTCCACTAAAGTAACCTTTCTAATTTGAACATAAACAAGTATAAAAATTAGAGAGAACTGTCAAAAGAAGAGGCTACAATTTTCTCTATTAAAATTATTACTCTTACAAGTTCAAATTTGAAATGAATTTTTGTTTTGAACATAAAATGTATAAAAATTAGGTTGAGCTGTCAAAAGTAGAGGCTTTAAAAAATAATCTTCCAACAATTTTCTATGCGAAAATGACTGAATGAAGTTCAAATTTAAAATTACATTTTTTTCAATAAGGCAATCCTTTTTTTTATGAACGTAAGCTGTATAAGATTTACAAAGTGAGCTGTCAATATAAGAAACTACCATTTTCTGTGTAAAAGTTTAAAATTAGACCAATCTCTTAATGTTGGAGACCAATTATCAAACCATATTTTAGCATCGATCAATAAAAAGCGTTCAACTCTTACCAGTATCTGCTGGTCTTACCACTCAAATTTCTCTTTATCTTTTTGAACTGTTGTATCCAAACCTTAAAATCGTCGGTATCTGACCAAAATAAAAGCAAATCAACTTGTTCTGGAGTTTTTCTGCTGTTTTTGAAACTGTGCAACATCTATAAATCATCCTTGATACACTTTTAGACACTTCGTTTTAAATGTGAAAACGTAAACAGGATCCCACTTCTGATGTTAGAAGTTAAAGGAATTAACTTCAAAATTATTGTTTTTAAATGATTTAGCACCCTGTATACTATAACACCCTGTATAGCCACTTCATAAAACTCGTGTTAACATGGTTTTATAACGTTTTATTAAATATCTCGTAAACAATGTTTGAAATGTAATTAATTAAGGAACAAAATAAAGAATGTCTTTAACGGCATATTGCCTATCACTTCCTAGCGTTCGGCTGGTCGAACGTCAAGACCCCGCTCTCGGCGCTCTCTCGTGGGGTCCTGAACACTCAAACGGGTAGACGTGGTATTGTCGACCCCAGTGGCGGTGATATCCTAATTCGCTGACTCTAACAAGGCAGACGCGGTACCGTCGACCCCAGTGGCGGCGATATCCTAATTCGCTGACTCTAACAATAGATTAATGTTAATTAGACTATTCTAATATTTAAATATATTAATCTAATTGATAATCTCATTTTATGCCACTTTTCTGGTACGCTAAATATCACCAGATTGCACGCAGTACTTATTTATTTTTATTTGTTTTTATTTATTTTTATTTATTTTTATTTATTTTTATTTATTTTTATTTATTTTTATTTATTTTTATTTATTTTTATTTATTTTTATTTATTTTTATTTATTTTTATTTATTTTTATTTATTTTTATTTATTTTTATTTATTTTTATTTATTTTTATTTATTTTTATTTATTTTTATTTATTTTTATTTATTTTTATTTATTTTTATTTATTTTTATTTATTTTTATTTATTTTTATTTATTTTTATTTATTTTTATTTATTTTTATTTATTTTTATTTATTTTTATTTATTTTTATTTATTTTTATTTATGTTTATTTATTTTTATTTATTTTTATTTATTTTTATTTATTTTTATTTATTTTTATTTATTTTTATTTATTTTTATTTATTTTTATTTATTTTTATTTATTTTTATTTATTTTTATTTATTTGAAAAGTTGCCCATTTCCAGAGCTTCTAACTTTTAAACAAGTCGTAAAAACGTGCGGTTTTTGCTAATATGTGTTATTTTGCTGTAAGTTTTGCTTCAGTGATACAGAAATTATGTATTACCTATACAGGGTGTTTTTTAAATTCACCGTAACCAAATTTTATCAAATGGAAACGGGCTACTTATCATTGGGACACCCTGTATATAGATAGATTTGAAGTGATGATTATCTTATGAAAATAGGAGCGTGGTTATTAGGTAAAATCAAACTATTACCTCATTTAAGTTTAGCGTTAGAAGAAGGAGCTTTATTGACAGTTGATTTCTTTTATACATTTATTTGGTAGTGGCTATAGTACCAATATCCGTGGCACTATTTAAAATTTATTTATATCTAAAATTGAAGCTCTCTTAGTGTTCTATGAACTGGCTTTTACAAAATTAAAATATCTCTATTACTTACCAAAATATCTGGCCTGGGAGTTTTTATTGGTATGATTCAAAAGATATGTAGCAAATAAAATGAGGAAACATTGCTTTTTTCTCGCCCTATATTTTAAAATTTCTTCTGTTAAATCGCGTATTTTTTTACAATACCTTTATTTTGAGTTTTCTAATAAATTATAAAAATTATATGAACTGGAAATTACCTATTTTTCAAAATTTAAACTACAAAACTTGATTATACTAAGAACACAATAGTATATTATGCAACGATCATGTAATAACCATTACATGAGAGTTGCATACGCTATTTTTTCTACACCCGATAAATAATCAAGACCTATAAATATTATATTTATATTGGTATTGAACACAATAACAGTAATTACTCGTATTTCTATAAAAAATTCTACAAAATTGTAATTAATGGTATTACTTCAGGTATTGGTATTTCCCTAGATTTTTGCGGTAAAATATTTTGTACTGTATTTTCTGCTTTCTCCGATATGTGTGGAGGAGTCTTCTATATCGCTAATATCAGACATTTTAATATTATAATTATCGAAGTTTAGCTACCTACGAAAATTTAATACGTTTTGACAACTAAAATAATTACATAGGAACCTAGGACAAACGTCAAACAGCATGCTTGATTGAAAAATTGTAGGTTTCTATTGATTAAAAATCTGTATCGTAATGAAAAATCTGTATCATAATGGGTATCATTATGAAACGGATTATGGGCATATAAGTGCATTATTATAATACGGGTGTAGAAAAAATACTTAATAGTCTCATAAAGGTAATATTTAGCAAAATATTAATATTTTGGGGTCTATGATTAAAATATTGACTATTCCTTATGAATCATCGTGTATATTTAAGGTATTTTTAAAGTTAGAAACTTTTTTCTTTGTTTTAATACACATGGAGACACAGCCACAAATCAGTCACCACCAAAGTCAATATTTTAAATAAAACCCGGTATATTTGCATGGGCGCCACTAGAATTTTTTTCCAGGGGGCAAAGATACGAATTTGTGAACCTAACCTTAAAAACATACATGCTTAGTTTTATTTAATAGATTTTTCAGACTAAGGTATCGTGCAGTAGTTTAGAGGCTCACATTGTATATTAAAACCGATTTTATTATGACAGGTGACGAAATAAATTATCCAGTACCTATTTCCGCTCCAAAAGAAGATTTCCAAGGAGTTTTTAATAATGGTTTAAAATTGAATTCATATGAAAACCACGACATTTTAAACCCGCACAATCGTGAGGAGAGGAAGGGAAAACACACCCTGAAACGATCCAAAAGCATATTTGACGAAATCAACGACTTGTATATAAAGTCGAGTCAAAAATTAAAACGCCAGTTAAGTAATACGTCACATGAAAACGATTTCAACTTAAAATTTTGCAGTTTATTACTTAAACAGCTCGATAAAAATATCGCGTTCAGTCCGAAGACTTTGTTAGCTTGCAAATCAAAAATATTTTCGGAAATTAGGAAGCTGGAGAACATTCTGTCTGGAAAAGTCAAGATGGAGACGAGCTGTCCAGAAAAACGTAGAGAATACTATTATGAACAGGAAGAAAGTGACGATACTAATTGGGAATATTATTCGAAATCAGAATGGGTGTATCAGACGCCAGAAAGACAAAAAATGATACCACCTAGAGTTGAAGAGAATCAATTAATGCAACCAGCCGTTATATATACTACCAAAAAACACACTCAAATATTCGAACTGAACGCGAACGTAGGTGATTTAAGTAATGTCGAAGGAAGAAACGACGTAGTATACAATAAAAAATTTATGAATCATTTAGTTACCTTAAATAATACTGAAGAAATGGATGTAGATATGGGACCCTGTCCCAGTACATTAACTTTTCCAATTCCAAATTATTTTCCTAGTCAAAATGCTGCAGCTTGCTGTGATAATGCTGTAAGTATTTAATTACTCAAATTAATTTTTTTATTTAATTCTCAATATTGCGATAATATCAATCTTACTATAAGTCACATACTGGTAGACTGTCCACAATATGAAGAAGCCCGCAAAAGCCATGGATTGGGAAACTCTTTGAAAGATATCCTTGGAGTCCCCGAACAGTACCCAAGACTGATAAACTTTCTGCAGCATACCAACTTGTATAATTTAATTTAATTTTTTAGAAAGTTGATATTATGTATCTAGTAAATTATAGTTTATTATATTTCATTGTATCGTGTCAATAACCATAGCTGTTGAGACACGTTAATTGTTAAATAAAAAAAAAATCTCAATTTACATTAAATAACACAAAACGGTCTTTCTAAAAAAATTAATCCTAATGGTGGTCCTAATCATTTTTGAAGAAATTATGTTTTTACTTTATCCGAACCATTGTAGCTAATGTCTTTGAGTATAGCAGCTTTGCAGCTGCTTGGAAACATTATGACATTTTATCAGATACCTTATTAAAAGACCGTTTGGATGTACAAATGTACAGTATTTTTTTTGGTCAAAAAACACTCAATATGATCAATGAGTAATTTTGTTATAACCTAACTTAAGGTAGTTCACTCGTAAAACGGCCTTTCTTAAGAATTCAATAAAATTGAAATATAAAGTTAATGAAAGTGTCTTTTATTTAACTAAAAAAAATTACATTTTTTGACCGTCTGTGAAACGAGATATTAACAATCAAAATGTGCATAATTAACACTCTTGAAGCCTCTCATGTACACAAGTAATGCATTTATTTCAAGATATCTCGAAAACGGTTCTTACCATATTTTTTAAAAACTAATGTAATGTAAATCAAGAAGTTATAAAATTTTCTAAAGAAACTCTGAATTTTTTGACCGTCTTAGTAAAAAGATATAGATTTTTAAAATAAAAATATTTTTAAAGCAATCGACGCGTAGTTGCGTAAAATTAATACAACTTGGTAACGTTGTATACGCTGCAATCAACGCGTTGTACTAAAATAACACTCGATCAGCTAAGAGGATGTTATTACCTCGCGACTTTTTCTTGAAAAATTAAGTCGTCCTCTGTATTTGAGAACTGGAATCAGCTGTTCTGTTTGAACCAAAACAAACCCTTAAAATTAATATGAGGAAGTCACAAATTTCTATAGCAAACCATTGGTATATTTATGAGGTTGCCGGATGGATTTTATTAAAATCCATATATACAGGGTGAGTAGGGAGGAGCGCACCAAACTCTAGGAGTATATATACACGTGAAAATAATGTAAAAAAACTCATATGTTCTTATCCGATTTTCATTTGTTTTCAAGTTATGGCGTAATTAAAAATGTTCATCTAGCTTTCCACTTCTGAATTTTAACATTATCACAGTATGCCATATGTTCAAGGCTCAAAGGCATTTGATAATTCTGACGTTTTGATGAATTGTCAGTGTACAGTGAACAGTAACTGAACGTTTAATTTCGAATCTATGTGATTGTAACAGCCGTATGCATAGTCGATCGCCAGCGACTCGCCAGCGATTCGCTGGCGATCCGCCGGCGAAAGCCCAAAAAGCTGGCGACTCGCCGGAGATTGTCACCGGAATGTCATTTCACGCAAGTTTTCATGTTCTTTTATAGGGAAAAATTTGATATTCGTTCATTATTTTTTGAGTTTTAAGAAATGAATCATGAATAAAATGCGAGAGATACCGGTGATAATCCCTATAAAAGAAAATAAAAACTTGCGTGAAATGACATTTCGGTGACAATCTCCGGCGAGACGCCACCTTTTTGGGCTTTCGCCGGCGGATAGCCAGCGAATTGCTGGCGAAACGCCGGAATGAATCTCTGGCGAGTCGCTGGCGATCGACTATGCATACGGCTGTTAGTGTTGCAAAATGCCAGATACTTATTCAAATTTAGAATATGCAAATATGGTGTTTGTTTATGGTTTCTGTAATGGAAATGCTACAGCTGCTGGTGAAGAATATCGTCAACGTTTTCCACACCGAAGACATCCTGATAAAAACGTATTTATTAGAGTTTTCAACAAATTGTGCGAGACTGGTAAGCTTCCCAGTGCTTTCATAACATCTGAACGCGCTACTCGACAAGGTTTTGTAGAAGTAGAAAATATTCTGCATCTAGTAGAAGATGCAACTACTAGCTCACGGAGAATTGCTACTCAATTGGAAATTCCACAAAATAGAGTGATAAACACACTCCACGAGCAAGGTACGTACAGAGAGTACAGCACCTACAACCACAGGATTACGCTAACCGTATGGAGTTTTGTCGGTGGATAAATAATAATCATCGTGTTGCATCGAGTATACTCTTTACGGATGAAGTTACATTTACCCAATACTCGTAACTATCATGTATAGTCAGACGAAAATCCCCACGCAACAGTCTAAAGCAATTTTCAACATCGGTTTTCTGTAAACGTGTGGTGTGGTATGGTTGACAGTTATTTAATTGGCACTTTCATTTTGGAGAATCGTCTCACAGGAGACAACTACCTCAATTTTTTACAAAATGAATTACAAGGCCTGCTAGAGGATGTTCATGTAAATATTAGTATGCAGATGTACTATCAGCACGATGGAGCTCCTGCACATGTCGCTCGTCAGGTCAAGCAACATTTGGACAAACGTTTTCCAGGGCGTTGGATTGGTCGTGGAGGTCCTATTAATTGGCCTGTAAGATCTCCAGACCTCACACCATTAGATTTTTGTTTATGGGGCTGGATGAAAAATGAAGTCTACAAAATAAAAGTGGACACACGGGATGCACTAATTAGACGAATTGAGAATACTGCAGCCCATATTAAAGAAGAATGAAATGAATCAATTAGGAGAGCAACAAACGCTCTTCGTAGACGAAGCAGAAAATGTTTAGAAGTCAATGGCGGTATTTTTGAACATTTATTGAAAGAACGCTATGATTAAGAGAATTTTTATATGTAAATTTGTTTATTTGTTAATATGCTATAACTTGAAAACAAATGAAAATCGGATAAGAACATATGAGTTTTTTTACATTATTTTCACGTGTATAATATACTCCTAGAGTTTGGTGCGCTCCTCCCGACTCACCCTGTATAAGCTTACATGTGTTTTGTACAGTCTCTTACAAAAATAAAATTGATAGCATTGAGAATCTCGAACTATTGGTATTCACCATTAAGCGATATTTTTATGTACGACTGTCGCGAGTGAACTACCTTAACTAGGGTTGCAATCTTAAAAACTAAAGTTCTACTCTCTAGTATACCTTAGGGTCTGATAACTTAATTACACTAAACTAACGTGTAACACTAAACCACACAATGCTTCGCTTTGTTATTAACATAATCACTTGGTTAATTCAAATGGTTTCACTCTCTTGAGTCTTCTTGTCAGGTTCTTGTTGTCAAGAAGCTGGATCGCCTCAACGTTCACATGTTGGTGTAGCCGTTGTTCGTGACTCCTAGCGAATCTGGTGATAGTCTGGACAACAGTATCTATCTGAAGGTCTCAATGAGGATGGCTGTTTCTAATTTACCAAGGAGCATCGACAATGTTCCTCAATACTTTGTTCTGGAATCTCTGGATTATTATATTACTGTAGCTGGCACAACCCCAGAGCTGAATGTCATATGTTCAAATTGGTTTGAGAACTTGTTTATATAATAGAATTTTGTTATATGTAGATAGGCTGGAATAACTACCAAGTAACCAGTACATTTTCTTGAATTTTATTTTTAACTCTTGTCTTTTCTTTTCATCATGGACCTTCCAGCGAAGTCTTGCATCTAATGTAATACCTAGATATTTTGCCGAGTTAGCATAAGGGACCTGAACATTATTTATGTTAATTGATATTCTTTGACCATTTTTGTTAGTAAAATTAATATTAACAGATCTGGTTTGGTTTAGTTTATATGCCATCTTTTGGTCCAATTATTTATTTGATTAACTGATGTTTGTAGTTTATTTGCAGCCTCTTCATGATCTTTGCCTATTGCTAGGATGGCAGTATCATCTGCAAATGTAGCTATTATGTCTTGTTCTAGTTGGGGTATGTCACAAGTGTATAACAGATACAAAGTGGGCTCAAGATGCTTCCCTGTGGTACTCCTGCTTTAATTTCTTTCAATTCAGAGTATGCTTCATTTTGTTTTACTCTAAAGAATCTATCTGAAATGTATGAATCCAGTAGCTCTGAGTACCGCTGTAGAAGTAGCACATTCAGTTTATGTTTTAAGCCATCATGCCATACTTTTTCAAATACTACACAACATCGAGGAAGATGGCTGAACAGACTTCTTTGTTTTCTAATGCTTTTTTAATCGCATTTGAGATTCTATGAACCTGATCTATAGTTGAATGGTTTTCTCTAAAGCCGAACTGGTAATCTGGAATTAGTTTCCTTTCTTCAATGATGAGTTTCAGTCTTTTTATTAGTATTTTTTCAAATAGTTTCGATATTATAGGCAATAGAGATATTGGCCTATATGACGAAACTTCGTTTCGAGGTTTTCTTTCAGCTACTTTCCACAATCTAGGGAGATACCTTAGTTTGAATGAGGCAATAAACAGGTGTGTAAGTTTAATTATGGCTTTCTTTGGAAGTTGTTTTAAGATTTCTCCTGTAATTAAATCAAAGGCGCTTTCTTAGGATTAATATTTTTGTTTGTATCTTCTGCAATTTCCTTTGGAGAGGTTGGTCTGATAATTGAGTCATTCTCTCTAGAGGAGCCCAGTTCGGTAATTCTTCTCCTTCATTTGGTTGGAAGGTATTTTGTAAATGCTTTGCGAATCTATTAACTTTTTGTATATTATTTTTAGCTCAGCTGCCATCTGTACATATGATTGGAGCATTCTGCACAGTGGTCCTTTTTAATCGTTTTGTGGCTTTCTATAGAGAATAATTAGTGGATTCACCAAACATTACGTATTGAGATTGATTCCTCAGTTTTAGATGAGATAAGAGACTTTATAAATGATCGCTAAGATCTTAATAAACAAATGCAACTAGCTAAATTTATGCAGAAAGGTCTATAATTTATATCTTCTTACCCTTGTTTTTTTTAACCCCTTTAGTGCATCACTGGGAAATATATATTTTATAACTCTTTACTAAGTTTAATTTAATACCTCATAAGCTTTGGTTTGTAAGTTTATTAAAGCTACCCCAATTTTCCTTGCCCCTGAAGGGTTGTTTTTTACCCCATTAAAATGGGTCCAACTAGACCCCAAATGGAACCTACCTTACAAATTTCGTGTTAATGTATATAACTTTTTAATCTCACAAAGGTGGCAAATAAATTCTGTGGTAAGAAGGCATGACTTAATATGTCGAGTTTTGGTAACTTTACAGGAGAGAGGAGAGCATACATATCAAGTTATTGCTTCTTTCCTATCATGTTTATCCCACTTGAACTTCAAATCTATTAGAGTTTCCCGTAGTTTTGTCTTTCCCATTTCCCAATTTTGTGAACTTTTCTTTTTAGTCCGCTTTAAATTTGTTGAGTAAATTACACTTTTTTCTTACCTCTAGCATTTTTCTTTGGGGGTTTAACAACTCCACTTTTTAATTCACTTATAAATTTATATATCGTTGATTTGCTTACACCCATCATATTACTTGTCTTTTCAACAGTATCGTCAACAGAAAACGAAGAATTTTCCATTCTTAGGCAATTATAAACATTGCTTACAAATATTTTCTCGTTAACTGACACAATGCACACTTTTTAATACGTTTCACAGGTGTCAACGTTCAATTTGCACCACACTGCATTTTTTAATATTGCAGTCACCATTAACCGTAAATAACCACAACTTCTTACTATAATAGATAATATAAAAGGCTAATCAAACAGGGTAGGTAATATTGGGAACTGATCAAGATACTAACTGCACTGCCTATCTTATCTTCATACCAAATCCTAGGTAGGTAACCATCTTATAATCCTACCACCTTGTTATCATTTCGGTTTTTTCATGGCATTAGTAATCTCCAAGAAAATGATAAAATAACAATTAACCCTTAGATTATAGATGTCTATAATCTAAGGATTTATCCCATTTACATTTTTTTATACAATTGTAGTCATATTTATAGATTTTGAACCCTCAGATTACTTTCTATAATCTAAGCTGAAACCTTCCTCTCCATTTGTTATTAACTTTCACCTTGACATCAAAAATTTCCAAGAAGTCAATGATGAATAACGATTTAAACAATTTAATGTAGGTAGTCAAATTTATAGGTCTTGAAAAATATTTGTTATATACCTTGTTAATTTATTCAAACAAATAACTCTACCATTTACATAACAATTGCAAATAACCTACATACCTAAATAATACATATTCAAAAAAATATATTTTTAAATAATGATTTTATGTACCTCGTAAATAATAATTATAGGCACCTACACCTGCAATTTCATGATCTGACAGATTTATTACTCCGTCTCGATTGCGATTCTACTATTGTAGTTTTTCGTCGTTGGTCCTCATCACGCACCAACAGTTTTTCTTATAAAAATTATTCTTTCAGTTTAGTTTTACCCAACCCAAAGAAAAAGACGACTTTATGAACGTTTTCGCACGACCTTCAAAAAAGTCGAACAGAGAAACACTGCAATTCCCTTCTGAATCGAAACGTAAATTAGAAGAAAACAGTTTTAGTGCTCGAAGAGCAAAAAACGTCAGAAACATTGCCGATGAAAAGCGATCCGCAATTAAGAAGAAACTCCGTATGTCCTCATCGGATGCATTTCAATTAAACATGCCCAAATTTAAGCTAAATCAACCGGATTTTAGTCAAGAAGTTGACGGTGGTAATGATTTTTCCTTCATGGAGTCCGATCCAGTTGTAGGGTTCGATTTTAAAAATCTACCGTGCTGTAGCACAAATCAAATGGGGTTTTGAATTTTAAATAAAAAAAAATAGATTAACCTATTGTTTTGTATAAATAAAGACTAACGACATAAAATCTCATTTTGTTATATATCTACAGGGAGTATCGAGAGAGAAATACGGAAACAATACTAAATGTAATGATTTAATTAGGCATTCCAAACAAAATGGCTACCAGTGGGTTTTGACAAGTTATGATATGGCAAAATTATGGCAATCCTGTAGGCCTGGTGATTTGACAAAGTCAATGAAATAGATAATTACATAGATTGATCATCCATATTTTTTAAAATAAATATAGCTTATGCCTTGAAGTAAAAATGTAGGTAATTATTTTTTTACTATATTCAAAGGTTAAATATTGGTTTGTAAATATATTTTTGCAAGATCGATTCTGATTAATAAGCACTTGCGAGGCAATATGGCTGCTTGCAACCGACCCACTTTGATCAATCTATATAACTATGTATGTATCATTGATCGTGTCGATGACAACAGGCTCGGTTGCCGTATCAAAATGTCAGTTCCCACTTGTCAGTAGTTTGACAGGTCGTCAAAATAAGAGCGGCACTAATAGTGACTGACCTTAAGTGAACTTGCAATAACTCTCTAATATCTCACTTTTGGTGTTATCTTTGTTGTGATCGGTATTTGGCATTTATTCGCTTTGATGGTCTTAATTAATCATTTTCAAAATGGTCTAATTGTTCATTTTTTCAAAAATTGTACGATTATCTTTAGCATCATTGAGTTCTTGATTTTTAACATCTAACTGTAAAAAATAGTACGTCGTGTTTTTTGCTTTCTATTTGTAGTTGAGTAGGAGGGGTAGGGCTGGGCAATTATAAAATATTCGAAATAATCAATTAATCGAATTACTTAATCAGTTTCGATTAATCGAAAATAATCGATTAAACGAAATAATCGATTATTCGAAATAATCGATTATTTGAAATAATCGATTATTCGAAATAATCGAAATAATGGATTAATCGAAATAATCAATTATTCAAAAATATCAAAAATATAAAAACAAAACCTGGAGAATTTTAGAGATCGCTGATTTTGAATATGACTTTTAAAGAAATACAAAATAACGGATCCAATATGGCGACAGAAAAAATTAAAAACTTATCGATCAAGAAATTGAATTGAAATTGAAAATGACTGTTATATAACTTTTTAATATTTTTATCTGTACGTATCAGTTACGCCCAATGGAGATTTCTGGTACTACTGCAACATTGCCCAACACAGAATTATCCATCGTGTCCATTTCTATGGTAAAGACAATATTGCAGCTACATTCGTTATCAGAAAGAGATAGTCACCACTCCAGGAACATGAAATTGAGCCTACTAGCAATCCATCAACTTTCAGAACAATCTCTAGAAGGATGACCTGATGGCCGGTTCTACCAAAGTCGTTGCAGCTACCCGCCTTAGGGTAATTGTTAACATGTTTTCCAGTCGATTATATATATTTCTTCATTCTCCTCAGTGTTCATCCTAAATTTCATCGGGTAAGGGTTTATTTACAGTACTGGGCCTCTTCCTTACACTCTATTTAGGAATTATAACGAGTAGGTTGTAAAGCCCTTTACCAAAGATGTTAAAAGTTAGGAATGGATGACATACCCACATGTAATGAAATGAACATATTTACATCATCCCACATGTCACACAGAGGTCTTATGGATGTATAAAGAACGTCTCTCATGGACGTACCGGGACGTAAATTTGACTTCCATGGGACGTTCTAATGTCCCGTTCCTAAAGGACGTCCTGGGACATCCCAAAAGGACGTTATAATGGATAATAATAACAAAAAATGTTAATAATAAAAGGGTTAATTAATAACTTTTAACCTGGAAAGATTAACTAGAGTTAAACCTTTTCAGTTTACAAAAAAAAAAGAATTTAACGCAGTGCAGGTAAGATGAAATCTTGTGTCGACATAACGGAGTTTTATAATTTTGTCAAAATTAGGTTTGTTTCAACAGCAGATCTCACTTTTCGCCAATGCTATCGCCAACACAGATCACTTATTCTCACTTCAACACAAAACGCTCACTTCACCCATTCACTTTAACATCAAAAAAAGAAGAAATAACACTATATAACGTTCTTTTCTTCTTCGTTACTCTAACTCAATTATTTAATGTGTTTCTTATTATTTACCCAGACAGCACACCAAATCCTTTGGATATCTACTGGACATCCCAATATCCACTAAATGTCCAGTCCTATAATCGCATACGCAATAATATAATCAATAATCCACAATAAGCTTGGGCCATAGACATTTTTGGTTTGGGCTTGAATGTAATGTTAAGTCAAACGTCAAATTATTATTATTAAATACGTCTTTATTCATTTTTGTATAAAATTATCTACATGTCATTCATAAACCCGTTATCGTACATTCTTCCATTGGGCACGGTGCCCATCGTTGTCCTGTTCAGTCACGAGGAGAATGAATTGTTTATCTTTGAGATTTATGGCTGTGACCTCCTTATCCCCATGGGTATTATGCCGCAAGTTTGGCTTAATTTGTCTAGTGACAATAATTGATCTGTGTATTTAGTTTTGTTTTGTCTTAGTTGTGCGTTTATTTCCCTGACAAAGCTCGAAAAAACAGGGTTGTCCTTGTATAGTCAAACGTCAAATTTCACTTCATTTGATTCTTATTAAATTTGAATTATGTAAACCGTGCAAGATTCCTTCCGACTAAAAGACGTTTGTAGGACGTCTTTGAGCGTTCACATTAATATATGGATTTGGCAAGACGTCTTAAGGCCGTCTTTGAGCTCTCACAGTATTACGTCTGAATTATGGCTTTTGCCAGACGTCTTAATAACGTCTTAGGACATTGAGACCAAACCAAGACACAAAAAAGACGTTTTTCAGACGTCGTATGCTATCTAGGTATAACAAGTCCCATTAAAGTCTTGGACTCGGACCGAAAACAACGTTTTGTCGAAGCGGGACCAAAATATGACGCCAAGAGAACGTCCTTCGAAAGACGTCCTAGTGTTTACTGTATTCGGAAGTCCAATGGACGTTCGATTTAGGTCCAGGACCGACAAGGGACCAAATTGTGATGTCTATGGGACGTCCCGTGCTATTTGGGATTACATTTATTCTTTACATTTCTTCTGTATCCGGCTCGAAGGACCAATATGTTATGGATTGATAAAGGTAGATTAGATACTAAGGTTTTGTTATAAGCAATCTTAACTTGAACATTTAATGTATGTAAATTTTTTTCTCAAGTTGAAAACTTTTCTTAATATCCCGCGCAATAGATATACTTTCTTGGACGTTATCACGGCACGTACTTTCCATAGTCCAGTCGACAGAGTTCATTAATCCGTTGGACCATTAGTCCAAGAATCCAGGAACAAATTATAATAAGAAAACACATTTGCTGAAGGTTCTGTTCTGAATTAAAGGATCACTGATGACCGTACATAAGCGATTTATGATGGAAGAGATTATGGTTTATTGAAATGTAATAGAAATTAATTTTTACCATTTTTTTTTAATTATTGATTTATTTCCAACTTTAAAGGTCTGTTGCCCCAGTGTCCGACGTGAAAAAGTAAGAAGGTTAAAGAAACGTCAACTTTTTTGACAATTAAACAGTGCTTGACTCTTGAATTTGTAATAATTATACTCTAAATTGAAATATTAATATTTATTATTTATTAATATTATACGTCAAAACAACCTTAATCTCAAACAAAATTACGATGATTGAATAGATCTTTTAAATACCTTTCAAACGAGGTATCACTTGTCATATGATCTCATTTAAAATTATTCGTTACACTGACACTGTGATGCCATCTATGACGATAACGTCACCAGTAACTGCTACAATAGGAGTTTATATCCATTCATTTTCAAATTTCATTAGTTTAAGTATAACCGTTTAAAATATACAGGGCGGAAGGGACTTTTGGCTAGCATTGTATGCTTCTAAACGTCAATAACAATAAAAAATCGCTTTGCAGACATTTTCTGTCGTCCGGTTTTTCTACTTCCGGTGTAGGGATTTTGGCCACGTGACCAGATATTTACGTTTTTCTACTAAATTCGGGATATAGCATAAACGCGTTTTCTTCTGAATCTAAGATGATATTACAAGTATTTTGGTGTCGGTGAAAGGGTTGATATGCAAAAATAAAATTGTAACCTTGAGATAGATCAAAATCTGAACTAAAAGTCGAAAAATTGTCTAATTGCTCTCAAAATATTTGTATAACTCTCAACTAAGAGTACCCAGACAACACACCAAATCCCAGAGATATCCGCAGAATATCTTTTGTGGATATCCAATATATCCACAGGATATCAGAAATATTCCGTGGATCTAATATGGATATCCAAATGTCCGTCTATATCCAGGATATAGAAGATATCCTAATGGATATTCAGCAAAATATCTAATGGGTATCTTCCAGAAAATACAAGAAATCACAGAGATCCACAGAATATATTTTGTGGATATTCAATATATCCGATATGGATATCCAACCAAATGTCCGTCTATATCCCAGGATATAGAAGATATTCGGATATTCAGCAAAATATTTTATGGGTATCTTTAGTAGAGGTTCATAAGTAACCAATGATTATTGAATAACGTCGAAAGAAAATAGCAGAGATAAAAAAATATTTTCAATACTTAAAATAGGAGAAAGTCATCCTTATTAGGACTCTTCAGCAATAAATGAAAATTCTCGACTCCAGTCTCTAATGGAGTGATTAGGACACACATTTCGATCGAACTCAATTACGGCGGGTCGAGCATGAGTAGATGCGATAGTGGTATCGCCATCTATACTTAGTAAGCAGAATCAAATAACATCTACCCTTTAAAAAAATTAATTTTAAATATCTGAACGGTACTGTTAGCCACAATGGCGAGCACAATGGCGTATTTTTTTAATAATTTGCTATATAATTACTATTATTTATGGACATTTGCATGTCTATAAATTACATTTCATGGATATAAAATAGATCTACCATGGACTGGACATTCAGTGGATATTGGGATGTTCAGTAGATATCCAAAGGATTTGGTGTGCTGTCTGGGTATTACCCTTGCAAATAGGGTTAACATATTCAAAAATACAATTTTCTGACATTCCTAATAAAAATTTCTGATATTTCTATAAAAATTCGGTCAAATTAATATAACTCCCAACTCATGCAATATGTAATTACTAAACGTTTTATATAAAAAGTACCTTAAAACATAAACAGTTAAAAATTCGTGAAATTAAACATAAAACATAATATAATACAAAGGGCGCACACAAGAGAACAACCGTCTATTAAATATTTACATAAAAAATAAATTCTGAAAAAAATAAAAGAAAAATTAATTTTAACGGCCAGAAGAACTGTTTATACGGGATTTTAAGTATATCTTAATATGTTTGATGATTTTCCTGATAATTCCGGACAATTTATAATTTCAGAAAATTTATAATTCCGGACAAAACACCAAAATAACGGACATTTCCGAGCTTTTTCTGACGCCTGGTAACCCTACTTGCAAGCATTTTTTTATAATAATAATAATAATAATAAAATGCCTTATTTGCTTGTAATATGCAATGCACATAAACATCATGAGGCGACATCTAGCGTGCGCTACTCAACTTAACCTCAACAAATATAAACTTAAAATAATCAAAAGGTATCCATCATTTACAATATCAAAAAAAAAATAAGAAATTTAATATACAATTAATTTATGATTAAAAAATGTTAACCCTGTATTTAACCTAAACTGAAATCAATTTAGGTCCTAAAATCAGTTATTTTTAAAATGCAAAACAAGAAAAATGTATGGAACTTAAAATACAATTAAATAAGGAAAAATGTTTGAAATTAATAATATATTAACGTTAGCACTGTATTCATTGCTCAACTAATAGCAACTTTTTATAATTTTGTTTTAAAAATGTCAGAGAAAAGTGTTTTAATTTCCCTAGGTAGACTGTTATATATTGAAACGGCGTTATATGTGAAAGATCTTTTGAAAAATGATAATCGATCATTCGGAATCGTTAAGTTGTGTGGATATCTCAAATATAAACTGTGCAGATCTTTTCAATATATCAATTTATTTTTTAAGTATATGGGAGTAGAGGTTGAAAGACTTCGAAATACCGTGGCCGCCATCTGATATTTAAATAAATTTCCTATATTGAGTAGTTATACCTCATTCGGCACAAATTAGACTACTTTTACAATTTTTCTCAAAAATTCTGGATTAATAATATAAATGGTAGAAACATTTGAAGAACAATTAAATCACTTTTAAATTCTTGGTTCCGAACACCTATTTCAATGTTACATTTTTTTTGCATATCAACCCTTTCTCTGACGCAAAAAATGTTTGCAATATCATCATATCATCTTAAGTTTATGCAGAAATCCCTACACCGGAAGTAGCAAAACCGGACGATACCAAATGCTTCCAAATGGATTTTTTTATTATAATACACGAGAAATATATTATTTAATTACCAGCAGAAAACGAAAAAATCGCATCGACAAGCAACTTTACTTTGAATTTGACAGGTTACACGTCAGCTCACACCGTTGGGACATAGTTAAATGTTGTTCGTCCCTCCTTCCCTGTACTCAACTACAAATAGTAAACAAAAAGACGACCTGCCATTTTTTGTAGTTAGATGAAGAACTATTACCAAAAACCACTAGTCATTATTAAATTTTTGGAACAAAAAGTCAAAAATTAATTTTTTGCATCTACCTGTAATTAATAATACAAATCTCTCAGTTAACTCCTCCATATACTGACTTTACTGTTGAATAGAAATGTTTATTGTGTTATTTTTTTTATTATGGATCCTCCCAAGTTTTTATGATTTTTTTTCTTTTTCTATCTAATGTCGCATTTATATTATCGGACCCAAAAAAAAATGTTTCTCCCTTTTATCTTGAACCAGTTCTAAGTGGTCAATTCTGTAAAAATTCCTTTATATTTAACGGCCTTTAAAAATATTGGCGGCCGTTAAAAATATGTTCGTATTCGTTAATTTACTTCTGTCATTATTTAAACAGATTTCTTTAAGATAGTCCTCTAATGTATTTTAAAGATCCGTTTAAATAATGACAGAAGTAAAGAAGAAAATATTTTTAAAGGCCGTTAAATATAAAGGAATTGTTACAGAATAGACCCCAAAATCTGTTAAAATTAAGAATTATTATCATAAATCTACTAATGTAGATTAACACTAAATTTTCATTTTTTGTTGTACGTTTTTATATGTATACAGTTTGTGTTTTTATCTTAAAAAGAATAAAATAATATTTTTTTCAACTATGCTATTTAAACTGTGAAATAATTTTTTATATTTTTCTTCATTATAAATCTACTAATGTGGATTAAGACTGAATTTTCGTTGTATGTTATTTTTTCAAAATATTTTTGTTGGTTTATCTAAACTAACATCTCAGCAAAGCTGTTTGAGCTGTGAATAACAAAATGTTAATAAATGTTTTTTATATTTTTCTAATATTGTATCAATCATCCCACCATTCCCACCTCACTAGATTGTAGACGGTAAGTTATCACCAACTGAAGACCAGTAATCCAAAATTCCAAAATAAAAATCTGATGTGTCCAACACATGACTTTCCTATCTAGTTATTACGGGCTTTTTGGTTATTTTGTACAACCTATTGTAGCACCTCTGTAATTGAGGATAAATAGATATAATTTTCCACATACTTATAAATCGAAACATTTTTACTTTCCTATCTTCATACAGATATAAGGAAAGTATAGGAATCATGATTTTTTTCGACGGATTTTTACGTTTTGAGGTCCCCTGAATCCGTTTTGACTATTTTCGCGATGGTGTGTGTGTGTGTGTGTGTGTGTGTGTGTGTGTGTGTGTGTGTGTGTGTGTGTGTGTGTGTGTGTGTGTGTGTGTGTGTGTGTGTGTGTGTGTGTGTGTGTGTGTGTGTGTGTGTGTGTGTGTGTGTGTGTGTGTGTGTGTGTGTGTGTGTGTGTGTGTGTGTGTGTGTGTGTGTGTGTGTGTGTGTGTGTGTGTGTGTGTGTGTGTGTGTGTGTGTGTGTGTGTGTGTGTGTGTGTGTGTGTGTGTGTGTGTGTGTGTGTGTGTGTGTGTGTGTGTGTGTGTGTGTGTGTGTGTGTGTGTGTGTGTGTGTGTGTGTGTGTGTGTGTGTGTGTGTGTGTGTGTGTGTGTGTGTGTGTGTGTGTGTGTGTGTGTGTGTGTGTGTGTGTGTGTGTGTGTGTGTGTGTGTGTGTGTGTGTGTGTGTGTGTGTGTGTGTGTGTGTGTGTGTGTGTGTGTGTGTGTGTGTGTGTGTGTGTGTGTGTGTGTGTGTGTGTGTGTGTGTGTGTGTGTGTGCGTGCGTGCGTGCGTGCGTGCGTGCGTGCGTGCGTGCGTGCGTGCGTGCGTGCGTGCGTGCGTGCGTGCGTGCGTGCGTGCGTGCGTGCGTGCGTGCGTGCGTGCGTGCGTGCGTGCGTGCGTGCGTGCGTGCGTGCGTGCGTGCGTGCGTGGGTGCGTGCGTGGGTGGGTGGGTGTGTGTGTGTGTGTGTGTGTGTGTGTGTGTGTGTGTGTGTGTGTGTGTGTGTGTGTGTGTGTGTGTGTGTGTGTGTGTGTGTGTGTGTGTGGGGGTCGCATAACTCATTTTACAAATTTTAAACTTAAGCTTTATTCCAGCGTCTACTGAACTGATTAGATTTTGGGTAGAGTCGGAACATCTGGGTGGGTACTTTATAGGTGGTCATTTTTATATTTTATAGAATACATCTGATATTTACGTTTGGAGAAGAAAATAAATAAAAGTTACTTCTAATATAATTATCTATAATTTTTGTTCTATACAAAATTTTCCTAAAATGGTCCGTATTCGAGAAATTTGACAAAATGTAAAAAAAATATTTTTTTATAAAAATTGTTCAAATAAAAGTTGTTTGTAATATAATTCTCTATAATTTTTTTCCTTTACATAATTTCTCTAAAATGGACCGTATTCGAGATATTTGAGAAAATGTGTAAATTTCGAATTTTGAAGAAAACTCGAAAACGGATAAAGAAAAAAACATTAAATTTTAAACTTAAGGTTTATTTCGGCCTGACGTAAAATGATTAGATTTTGGATAAAGTCGAAACATCTAGGGGGGTACTTTATGGGAAACCGTTTTTATATTTTATGGAATATATCTGTTATTTATGTTTGGAGAAGAAAATTGTTCAAATAAAAGTTACTTCTTATATTATTATCTATAATTTTTGTTTCATGTCAAAATTTCCTGAAATGGTCCGTATCCGAGAAATTTGACAAAATGTGCAAAATTCTGATTTTTATGAAAATTGTTGAACTAAAAGATGTTTGCGATATCGATCTCTATAATTTTTGTTTATACATGATTTTTCTAAAATGGACCGTAATGAAAAAATTGTAGCAAATTTAAATTTTTCAGTATTTTCGTTTTCAATGAATATCTATAGAAAAATGTTTCGAGGTAGATAGATGTATGTGGACAATGTATATATTTAGTTTATCCTCTAAACATTTATAGAGATGCTGCAATAGGTTGTACAAAATAACCGGAAAAAGCCTATAATAACTAGATAGGAAAGTCATGTGTTGGACACATCAGATTTTTTTATATATATTCATTACCTTTTCAATGTGTCGCACTTTCTCTATTTCAATTTCATTGGTAATAGTGACAAGAGGGGTGGGGAGGGATGTAGGATAGTAGAGGATATGATCGAAAGATGTCCCCTTTGAAATAAAAATCGACCTCTTTTTGCATTTTCTCCAAAAAAAATGTGTCTTCATCAAGATATGCGATCTGTTTCGTTTTCGGTGCCGCACCCTGTATAAGAGGTAAGTCTTAAACTTTCTTCTTAGGTAACTAACCTTTTGGAGAATAAAAATTTAATGTTAGATCAAAAGCTCTTAATTGAGAAGGCCGTTTTAATAATATTTTCAAAAGTTCTTGAAATCGTTGTTAACAGAAACCTACAAAATAATATTTTATTCCTAAAATATAAGATATCGCACAATGCACATTCATAAACAGTGCTTTTCAGATAAAAGTATCCACCTTAAGTAACTTTTGAAGGACTGATTATTACAAAAAACAAAAAAATACGTTAATTAATATTCGAAGGGGGAGATATCGTGCCATATTTAAGTTTGCTGAAAAAGTCACCCTTTCACCCCTACTATCATCCCTTCAATTTTTTTAAATGGCTTCCCCCATTTTTTTATCCATTTTTGGATTGTTCTCGTTTAACTGATTTCAAAAATGTATAAAACATGGGGTTTAAAATAATTAGTTTATGATCTACAGGGTTCCATTATTTGAGTGACAAATTTTTACATCTCACCTTACTGACTGCAGCAAAATTGGATTTGGAATACATTATACCTTGATCGTACCGCTAAAAACTTGTTGAAGTTTTTTATGATACATGGTAAAGGTATTGGAGATTTGAAAAATGAATTTAAATTACTTTTATAGTGTATTTTGATACATGTGCACATTGATTTGTTGAGGTTATTTATTTGATTTGAAAATGGTTTACAGTTTACAAGAAATAATTGAACTTGTAGGTTTATACTACAAAAATAACAGTTCTGCACGAGCTACTGCTAGAATTTTCAACGAAACACACCAAGGAGGTCATGCAACTCATAAGTATGTAATTGATCTTATGCATAAATTTACATCAACCGGGTCAGTTGGCAATAAAAAACATAACCGACTGGAACTCGTAAATAACGAAGCAATTGAAGTCGCAGTTTTAGGACAAGTAAGTCTTGAAAATCAACAAGCATAGTCACTGACAACAATAAGCAGAGAAGTAGGTGTTTCATCTTCCACAGTTTATCGAATATTACACAAGCATAAGTACCATCCATACAAAATTAAATTGGTTCAAGAGTTGTATGAAGATGATTTTGATCGTCGTCTTGAATTTTGTGAACTATTGAGTCAGCGCTTGACTGACAATCCACATTTGTTGCACAACCTTTGTTTTTCGGATGAATGCACATTTTCAGTAAATATCTTAATATCTAGTCATATCTTGAGTTATTGAGAGAAGTAATTGATCCACGTATTACAACAATAATAGAAAATGATCATAATCTTTCTGAAGATTTGCTTGTCTTTCAACAGGATGGAGCGCCTCCACATTTTGCTTTGCCAGTATGACAATTTTTAAATGAAACTTTCCCCAATCGTTGGATAGGTAGAAGAGGCTCGATGATGGAGTGGCCACCTAGATCACCGGATTTATCACCTCTAGACTTCTTTTTATGGGGTTATTTAAAAACAAAAATTTATGCTACCCAACCAGAATCTTTAGAAGATTTACGACAAAGAATAGAGTATGAATGCCTACATTTAAATGCACACGTGTTCGGTAATGTCAGGGAGGCTTTTCAATCTAGGTTATACCATTGTATGGAAGTAAGTGGTGGACATTTTGAACAATTTTTATAATAAATTTTGAAAATGAAATATTCGTTTTGTCATTGGAAACGCTTGTGACAAAATCATTAAAATAAAATTAAAATTCAATTTTATTTTAATTTAAAATTCTGTAGATCGTAAACTAATTACTTTAATCCCCATGTTTTATACATTTTTGAATTCAGTTAAACGAGAGCAATCCAAAAATGGATAAAAAAATAGGGCAAGCCATTTAAAAAAATTGAAGGGATGATAGTAGGGGTGAAAGGGTGACTTTTTTAGCAAACTTAAATATGGCACGATATCTCCCCCTTCGAATATTAATTGACGTATTTTTTTGTTTTTTGTAATAATCAGTCCTTCAAAAGTTACTTAAGGTGGATACTTTTATCTGAAAAGCACTGTATATCATTGTGCTAGAAAAATAGTAGGTAGGTACTGAGACAATTTAAAAAAAGTTATTTCGAGAAACTCAACTTTTAATGTCATCATTGTACTTAACTTTTTTATTGCTTAAATTATTAATAATATCATTTTGTGTACTTCGTTGCGATTTGTATAATATATATTATAAATACCTATCGTCAATATTATTAGGTGCCGACTTTTTTTTAATAATTATTTTGTAAGATGTCCTTGTTCTAGTAAAAACACATTTTTAGAAGTTTTTCGGATTTCTGCTTTGATTTATCCTATAATTGAATTGATTAATTGTGTGTTTAATTAAAGGTATATCTCTTTTTTGTTAAAACAGTCTTTGTATTGTTCTATACTTTTTAGACACCAGAAAGACATTTTTTTATATCATAATGATCTGGATAACTCAAAACAGTCAAAATCCACATTATTTAAGTTGTTCTAGTACCTATTGTTTTATCGATATCGATATAAACTCCAATAATAAACATTCAATGTTTTTTGGGACGTTTTTTAGTCAATAAAAAAAAGCATGAATAATGTATTTTTGTTTAGTTTGTTACTACATAATATAGTTCATTAGTGATTTAGAAGTAAATTACGTTCTATTTATAGAATAAAAAATTACTCATAATATCCAAATATTTGTACCTACAGTGAAACCTGTGTAAAACGGAATCGCACGGTCGTGCACCGATTTTCCGGCATATACAGGATTCCGCGTTACACAGGGTAGATAAAAAATTGCACATAGTAGATTTAAAAAAGTGATGATTTTATTAAAAAAAATCTAATATACGTACATTTAATATATAGTTGTTATTATTACTATGTACCTACATATTTTTATTTATTATTAGAAACAATATAAATTATTATTTATTCCACATTTCTATCAATGTAAGTTGTTTTTTATTCTTTTGTAATACGTAAGATGATTCCATGAATGTCCTTAATTCTAAAATCTTCTTTCTCATCGGTTCGCTCTCTATTCTTTGGGAAAAATCCTCTAACGCTGCAACACTCCTCAAAGCTTCAGAAAAATTTTTTATCCGATCGGATTCTTCAACTTCTGTTCCTGTAGATAAAAATTATAATTTAAGAACAGATCGTTTTGAAAAGCTAATGGGAAAATAATTTTTTCTATCTGTTATTTTTGTGATGGTAACTAAAATCTTCCTATCTTATTTTTATTATGTATTTTAACTTTATTTCTACTTGGCCAAATGCCCAATTAAGATGGAAAGAATAAATAAAAAGTTGTTTATTTTTTTAGAGAATTAGAAAAATCGCTTACCAATTCCAATCCCATCATTATCGTCTGCCACAGTAGTTTCCACGGCAGTTTTTTCTAACACCAGTTCTTCTATGGACTGAAATCCAGCATTTGTTGTAACGGCTTCATCTAATGTGATGTAATCATGAACATTACAACCGGGATTAATTTCAGTAATTAACTCTTCGACTTCTTTTGTACTTTCGTCAATTTCGTCAACATTTTCGATTAGGTCAACGTCTCCATCTTGCTTGATTCCACATGCCGCAAAACATTTTTTAACACAATCAGGTTTAATAATCAATCCATCTGATAGCATCCAAAACTGATATTTTTTTAGCCAAATCTCCTGCTGATTGAGAGAATCTCATATTCGCAATAATTGACCGCAGCACTTGTTTTCTGTAATGCATTTTGAAGTTTTGTATAACTCCATGATCGAGAGGCTGTGTTTGACTTGTGGTGTTTGGTGGTAGAAAACACAATTTTATATTGGATAGTATTATTTTGGGGTGACACGTTGCATTATCCAAAAATAGAAGGATGTGTCGATTTTCAAATTTCATTTTTTGATTTAAAATTTTTAGCCACTGTTCCATAAGAACTGATGTCATCCATGCTTTTTTATTTGCTCGCCAATAAACTGGTAGCTGAGGCACATTGGTATTGTTAAAACATCGCGGTCTGAGGGATTTTCCAATAACTAGAGGTTTTTCTATTTTTCCGTCAGCAAAGGCGCAAAACAAAACGGTTAACCTTTCTTTAGATTTTTTGCCTCCTTGACATTTTTCACCTTTAAAGCACATTGTCTTGTCCGGCAGCGCTCTATAAAAAAGGCCAGTTTCGTCACAATTAGCAATGTCTTTTAGGGTATATCCTTTAATTAAATCTGTAATGTGCGATGTCCATTCAGTCACAGATTCCATGTCGACGTCCTTAGCTTCACCGCAGATCTGATTAAATCTTATGTTATGTCGTGTTCGAAAACTTTCCAGCCATCCATTCGAAGCTTTAAAATCTACTTTTCCAAAATGGTTTGCAATTTCTCTTGCTTTTTCTTGAATAATTGTTCCAGATACAGGAAGATTGCGATACCTTGCATCCATAAACCATTCCAAAACGAATTTACGTCGTCGTGATGTGATTCCTTTGGCTTTCTCTTAATATCGCCATTACCACTACGCATCCACTCTTCTTTAATTTTTTCCTTGTTTTTCAAAATTTCATACACTTGCGTTTTTCCGCACTTAAATTGAATAACCAATTGCTTTGGAGTAAGTTTTTTTTGGTCACTACATTTAATTAAGTCCATTTTAGATTTTAGCGATAATGTATTCATTTTTCGGTTTGCCATTTTGAAATGTTTGCACTTTCACGGATAAACTCAAACTGCCGTACCTACACAATACTGGTTTATTTGTGTATTTACTGCTTTTGTACCTAAATTTCTGTGATAATGGTTCTAAGTATTGATAATAGTTCGCCCTTATTATGGGGCTTTCCGAAATCATAAACTAATTATGTAAACATCTATAAATTCTTTTATACCTGCAAAGCAATAACATAAGTAGGTTCCGGCTTAACAGATTATGGAAATTCCGTGTTCGCGTTAGACAGGGTTCCGGCTTATAAGCAATTTTTACATTACAATATGTAGGTAATCGCCAAAATTTCCGTCATACACAGGATTCCGTGTTACACAGGTTCCGGCTTACTCAGGTTTCACTGTATATCTTTATATTTCGGGCACGAAGACTAACTATTTTGTTTATGGCTCTGAATAGTTTTCTTAAGAATTTTAAAACCTTTCTTTGCTCTATAATTAAGTACGTAATATGAAAATTTAAACAAAATACACGAAATTAATCGAATAAATTAGTTTAAAAAAAAAGTCAACAAAAAAGTGGCATTGCCTTTTTCCTTAAACATTCTTTTTGAAAGAAACTGTTTCTCTGCTTTACTTGCTGTTTTAGTAGCAGATGAATATGGTGAGAAAGTCGAAATTACATTTTTCTTTAATATTTTCCTTCTCAGGTCGGTGATAAACATCTTCATTAGCATAAAAAATTATTCAGGTGGTCACTTGTTGAATTATTAAATTTTGGAACCATTCATTTGTTTTTATCATATCAAGAAAAGGAAACCTACAATAAAAAAATAAAGATATATTAAAATAAAGTCACAGGTTTAAATTTTCTTCATTTATGTTAATAAGTAATTAACCTTTACTCGTTATGAGACGGATAAAGACGAACTTAGCTGGGGTTTATTTCCTCTTAGGTTTACTTTTTCGATAATAAATTAAAGTTTAATTGCAAATTAAAGGTGATTGCCTAATGCATCGCCACTGATAGGTTGTGTTTGTATTGTACTTACTTATGATATAATCTTGAAGAAGCATTTTAAACAGGTCTTTTACACATAAAGCATGTTTTTACCATATTATTAGAGATAATAAATCTTAAATATACATTTACAACGCTATAAATAATTATATTTTTCATAAAATACAAATCAAAAATTGACATGTGTCTGAAAGTGTTAGAACTGGCGCTGTCAAACTTGGCAACGCTGATTAAATAAGCCAATTACAGGAGAGGGATTTCCCCCTTTGGGGGAGTAGATGTTGATTACAAAATTTGGCGCGGGGAAGGGGGAACTCTCTCTAGTAGTAGTGCAAAAAACTCGCGTATCGGGGACAATACTAATGATTTGTAATTGCTGTGGTGGGAGGTATTTGTGTGAATGCGTCTTGTTTGTTTTCATTTACGCCGTGACTAGCAGTAGTATTTTATAAACCCTCGAAGCAAATTTCACATACATGAACAAATAATAATAATGCCGTGACAACAAGAAGACGAAGCAACGACTTCTCGTAGGGTGGCGGCTTCACCGACAACAGAAAATTTCAATCCATACCTGACTACGCCGACCGGCATGAACACCAACGGCCTGGACACAGCTCATCTACTCTGTCAAAAGGAGACTGATGTACAAATAAAACGCGTAACGACATGCGCACTACAAATGATTAGTGTTGTCCCCGATACGCGAGTGTTTCTGTTATTTTAATTTTTTTTATTTGTAATCGTCCCCATGTTTTATTTATTTATGACTGCACCCGAAAATGGAAAAGTTTTCCGAAACATATGTAGTAAACCAAGGAAATTTTTATTTATATAAAATTCTGCTGCGGTCAAGAAATTATTCTTATACACACAATTATTGTGCTGTCTTCGAGCGATCATTTTCTTTTCAAATCAGAGCTGGGTAATTACATGTACTTTAAAAATAATTACAATTACAAAGTACTTTTTCAAAAAAGGAATTAATTACAAGTACAAAGTACATGTTGGAAAAATAGGAATTATATTGATTTAATTACATGAAAAAATGAATTAGCAAATACTTTTATAATTACTGTTCTAATTACTTTGCCGATAAAACAACGAATTATAATAGAATTGAGGAACCAGGAACCAACCGGACCGGTACAAATAAAAATTTTTACAACCAGCCCTAAGTGTATTGTTTTCTGTACCATTTAAGTTCTTTTTTAACTTAACGGAAAAGACAAAATCGATAAGTAATATCAAAATGGAACAGGTAAGTTAATAATAAAATGTGAACTTTTAAAAGTTTATTGATTTGGAATAAAAATACAAAGGTTCGTGTACCTACTCATAGGTACTTTTATATTTTACCTAATCATACCATACCATATGCGCATCATTAGTCTGGGGCCGTTAAATCAGAAAGATAAAATAGTTAACACTAAACATTTTATTTACATTCGGTGTGGTAATTAACTCTTGTCAAAAATTATGTGATACCTTTTTATTTTTGTCGTTTAAGCTTGGGATACTTTATAAAAGTTTAAAACTAATTTTTTAAATATCATACCCTTGAAACATATTTTTTAACAAGAGTAGACCACAAAATGTAAGAACAATATTTGGTGTAAAATTATTAATATTTTTTTACTTTTCATCAAGCAGGCAAAAAGTAGTGACACCTGATTTGCAAGATCTAATAGTTATAATTATTCATTAAATATTATTTACATTGTTACTTTTCATAACAAGTTTCTCAAAATTTCTGTCGGACGGCGCCGGCGCATGCCTTTTGGGAGCGTTGACAATGGTGGCAAAGGAGAATAATCTCTCAACGAGCCCAAAATAAGGAAGTCCCGTATTGTATTTAAAAAATACTTTTCTCGTCAAGGGGTAGTTATCCATCATCGTAATATTTTTAACTGTAGTCCATTTTTTTTGTACAACCGAAGGTGTTACGCCTTCATTGAAATCAAAAAAGTCTTTATTTATAATATCTTTGATTGTAGTACTAATAAAATTATCTTTCAAATGCCACACTTTTACCATAGGTAATAATTTTTTATCCCGTTAGGGCCACTAAAATTAAAAAGAACGAAATAAACAGTCATATTGCTGAATTCCCCATAAAATTACCTTTCCGACAATGTGTCATACTTGGTATTGGTTAGATTGACGTAGGGAAGAGGAATAATATAGTGACATTTGAGGATATTATAGAAAGGTGTCCCCCTTGAAATAAAAATCGACCTGTTTTTGGGTTTCTTTCAATAAAATTCTACTTCAAGATATTCTGAGATACGGCCGGTCGCCACCCTTAATGAATCACCCTGTACATTATATAAAAATTATATTGAATAATTTAAAATGTATCATTCTATATCTTGTTCGTACAAACAAAAATGAGACATATTTTACTTAAATTTGGTTATAGATCTACATCAGCGAATAATTTCTTATAACATAAAATATATATTCCGTTACAAGTGGTGTTAATTTAATTAAAATATTGCATTTTCTGTGTTAAAATCAAATATGTGTAACGCTAACATAACGTTTATTAAAATAGTTAATCCTTCATTTCAATGTAGAAAACTAGAATAATAACTAGAAATACCTACGCAACGTAAATAAATAGTTTTTACCCCTTCAAAACTGCTATTTGCATCACTTCATATTATATTTCCTTAGTTTATAATGTTTATGCAACATCAATTTATGGTTATAATAAAATAAATACAAAATTTATCTTTAAAATAAGGATATCTGCATCTACTTGCCCCTTACTGTTATTTTCCTCAAATGCATTCAAACAAATGACATGGATGCGAGTCCGAGCTCTAGTGACCGGTTCGAATTGGACATTTCTTGTTTTTATATCACGTGCATCTCATAAACACGCATTTAAAAGGAATTGTAATTAAACAATGTAATTGTAATAGCATTTAGACAATTTAAATAATATAATTACAAAGTACAATTCCTCCACAGATTTTGCTGCAATTATAATTCCTAATTACTTTGAGGGAGAAAAGTACTTAAATACAATTACAAATTACATTAAAAAAGTAATTGTAATTATTAATTACTTTTTAACTAGGAATTACCCCATGGTATAAAAAATAAAAGGTAGGATATCAACTGTGTCAAAAATAGGACAGCCACGCGCATGGCGTCACGCGTAGAGTTTGTATAGGCACGAATTTAAAAATACTAACGCAGTGTGAAGAAAATATATGCTAACTTATAGAAATTTTATGAATATTAAGGATTCAACACAAGGATAATATTTTAGAAATTACATGAAATACCCAGACAGCACACCAAATCCTTTGGATATCTACTGCACATCCCAATATCCACTGAATGTCCAGTCCATGGTGGATATCTATTTTATATTCATGATATGTAATTTATAGACATGCACATGTCCATAAATAATAGTAATTATATAGCAAATTATTAAAAAATTACTCCATTGTGCTCGCCATTGTGGCTAATAGTACCGTTCAGATATTTAAAATTAATTTTTTTAAGGTGTATTCAATATCCCATGAACATCCACTAAATATATCAAAGTCTAGGCGCGAACGCAAACCATCGTGGATATCCACTAGATGTTATTTGATTTTGCTTACTAAGTATAGATGGCGATACCACTTTCGCATCTACTCATGCTTGACCCGCCGTAATAGAGTTCGACCGAAATTTTTGTTTTATTCAGATTTCATTAGAGACTGGAGTCGAGAATTTCCATTTATTGTTGAAGAGTCCTAATAAGAATGACTTTCTCCTTAGTGGGCAAAATCAAAGGCAGAGTGTTGAAAATATTTTGAGTGTTGAAAATATTTTTTATCTTTGCTATTTTCTTTCGATGTTATTCAATAATCATTGGTTACTTGTTACTTATGAACCTCTACTAAAGATACCCATAAAATATTTTGCTGAATATCCGAATATCTTCTATATCCTGGGATATAGACGGACATTTGGTTGGATATCCATATTGGATATATTGAATATCCATAAAATATATTCTGTGGATATATCTGGAATTTCTTGTATTTTCTGGTAGATACCCATTAGATATTTTGCTGAATATTCATTAGGATATCTTCTATATTCTGGATATAGACGGACATTTGGATATCCATATTAGATCCACGGAATATTTCTGATATCCTGTGGATATATTGGATATCCACAAAAGATATTCTGTGGATATCTCTGGGATTTGGTGTGTTGTCTGGGTATCTATCAATATCTAGCCGAATCATTGTTAAGATATTGTATAACAGTTTGGGGAGGAACTTTTACAACTACTCTGCAGACATTGCAGACTACACAAAATACTCTTTTAAAAATTATATTTTGTAAAAATAGACTATTTCCAACAATTTCAATATATCAGGATACAAATGTACTAAAAGTGAGACAAATATACACCTTTCAGTGTCTTCTAAGGATGTACCTCAAACAAGCAAACTTCGCAAAAAGAACTACATTTACAAGGGCAGCAACTAATTTAAATATAAACATAGACTTTTTCTTCAAAACTGTAACCCAAAGATCTTTTTTCTACTTTGGACCTAAACTGTTCAATTTGGTTCCTTCACGTTTAAAAAAAATAAATAAAATTTCTACATTTAAAAAACAAATTAAAACTTTGATCTTGACAAATCCTCAAGTATTTGAAATTTTTTAAATTATTAAAATTAACTTCAAAATTACTAAATTTTAATTTAGTTCGCCTTGCCTTATCTTTCTCTCTGACTGTGCCTCCCACTTCCTCACTGAATACTCTATCTATTATACTATTTTTTTAGTTAGCTTCTTCATGTGGAAATGGACATAACAGGCATAAGTGCCTAGGTCACTCCACCATTGAGGAAGCTACCTAAATATATATTATAAATGTAATATTGTAACAATCTGTTATAAGGTAGAAAATAAATAAAATATAATATTATGGGACATTTAAGAAAAGAACTATGAAGGAACATAAATGCAAATACAAATACAAATATTTTTTTGAACAGTTTTTTCCTTTTTTTTAATGATTTAGTTTGTTTATACAAATTCGACTTCTAAAGAATAGTTTTTATAACCAGGATAATAAAATAAAGGGTATCTTCGCAACTCGAAAATGGGGATCCTGGTAACAATTTTACATCTAGATATGTCGAAAATTTTTACCTGATTAGGATTTGCAACTCATTTACCTGCATTATTTGACTAAATTGAATAAAAATAAGTTTAAAAAAAAATTATATAATATATTGCAGAAATTCATACAATATAATGCAAAACATAAAAAAATGTACTAAATACAAATAACTGTTAGAATACAAAAATAAAATAAAATGTCGCTGAATTTTCCTGGATCTAGTCGCTGACAGTTTTTTAAATCATTCATCAAGTAGAAGTCGAAATTTTCTTTTTTTTTTGGTGACATTTACAATTTTACTTTTGCTTATATTGCGAAATTTTTAGCCTTCAAAGGGTAGAGTCTCCAGTTTAGAAGTCCCAAGTTGTGAATTAACCAATGTGATTCACATTGGTTCATTCACAACTTCAAATTATGTGAAGTTCTGATTTAAGATCTCTCTTATAATTGGAAGGTTGAAAATGCTTAAAATACATGTGAAAATTTATCTGCAGGGCCACAAGCCACTGCAAGGGCTGCTCCATGCCGAATTTTCTTAGGAAGGATGGTAGAATTGCTTATTTAACATATTTTTTTTTAATAAATGGATTTTAAGAATTTTAATGTAGGGAACGGCATGCTCCCCTGGGCCTCCGCTGGAGCCGCCCTTGGGCCACTTCTTACTTCTGACTAAGCTCTTACTATCGAGGAAAGCGAAAAACCATAATATCTTTCTTGAATTCTTTCCTTTAATTGTTACTGTTACATCCGTACCGCAATTTTTCAATGTTTTTCACTAAAACCACTCACAGAGAACAAAGTTTACAACATAATATAATACAAATATCTGCCTAATATCTTATATCACTATAAACGACTCACAAACTACTGCAACATCCGTCTTTCATGTGATATTTATTTCGCGCCAGCTCTATTAACTCTACGCATGACGTCAGTGCCGCCATGACACCATGCGCGATATCCCCCCCTGGAATTACCCAGCTCTGTTTCAAACATACAATTTGTATAATAAAGTTCCCGCAACTATCAAATTATTAAATTTATCAGCCTTTAAAAAATCGTATAGGAGATTAATTAATTAGACTATAAACCGCTTAGCATTTATGTACTCATCCTCATTTAAACAAAATAAAATTTTGGAATTTGAGACCGTGGAGGGAGTGAAAGATATATTTTTATCTCTTACAATTCAAACATTGTAACTTACAGGTATAAAAAACCCTTGTTTAGTTTCTTCGTTTGCTGCCGTCTTCGGATATTCTTCAAGTAAAGAGGATATAATTAATTAAAACGATTTTAATACTTTTGTTAACTCTTGGGGCTATCCGAGGTTGGCGACTGGCGAACAAAACCATAACCGAAGGCGTCCACTTTGTATCAGATTTAACTGTCTGGACGTTCTCTTTTTGTATTTGCGTTATTATTTTTTTGTTATTGCTGTAATTCTATTGTACACCGTAAATGCAAAATAAACTATTATTATTAATTAAAACCAAATGCTCAAATTTCACACATTTCCATTGCATTTATGAGCAGCGCAATAGCTTTTAAAAATTAAATATATTTCACATATCAGCAATGTTTTGTAGTTTTGATAATCTATGCTGAATTGTCTGTCTCAAAGAGTTAAAGGATCACTATGAAAAGGTACCTTAACTACATGGTTTACATTTAGGACCCCCAAACACATTCGTAAAGTATTATGGCAGTTGTTACGTTGATATTGTAACGTTTGTTTAATTTATTTATAGTTTATTTAAAACACTATTTACAATTTATTTATAATGTACTAATTAATTTATATAATACTTGAACACTATAATAACTCACAATTCTAATTTATTTATTACAATTTGTCTTTACTGTCAAACACTTCATTTGAATCTTTCTTTCCGTCGACAAATTCGCGCTATTTATATAAAGCCAGCTCTGTACCAGAACTTTCTCGGTCGCCTTTCCAGAACAATCGAACACGGCCTTTGTATGACGCATATGCCGCACCGTGATCATTCTGGCAGTTTCGAGAAGCGGTGCGTTTGTCTCTATTTGGCCAGCGCAAACTTCGTGTCGCGGCACAGTAATAAACAAAACACAGGGTTAGCTTTGGGCGAAATTGTTCCTCCTGAAACTAAAACTGAATGGTTGAATCTGCAATTGGATCCTCTTTTACAATTTCCAGTTGGGGACGGTTTTTATTGAAACCTGGACCCTAGGCGAATGACTGCAGACCAGTATTCGGTGGTAAAAGCCGTCTTTTCTTTATCAATTAAGTCCATTTCCACCTGCCAGTATCCAGACTTCAAGTCTAAAGTAGAGATTAGTTTATTTCCGGCCAATGTGTATATGGTATCGTCGATTTGAGGCAGAGGGTAACTGCACAGCTTATACAATACAGCTAAAACACTCTCTTGGCGGCAACGGTTTGCGTCGATTTCGTCGCGCATCGCTTAAGCTCCGCCTTCGAAGGGAAAAGACGGTTTTGGTGTTCAGAAGCGTACTTAGGTAAGGTGTTGAGTCGTGCGTATAATTTCGTGGAGCCTATAATTTCGTTGATTGTATAATTTCGTGGAGCCTATAATTTCGTTGATTTTGTTTGAGTTAAAGGTACTGTTATTATTTTGGTGACTCTTTAGCTATGAGTAGAATGAGTGAAAAAAAAAGACATCATTCTGTTTGTGCAGTCGAAAGCTGTTTTAATAAGGGTTATACCTGCAAGAAAACATTCTTTAGTTTTCCCAAGGACCCAAACCGATAAGTACCACATTATAAGAAATTTTCATTGTTAAAAATATAATTTATACAGGCTATCCCATTAGTGCGTTATTGTTCATTATTTTGTTGTAGACACGCAAGAAAGTTTTAAATAAAAGTTATATGGATTTGAAAAATACCTACATATTTTAAAAATATCTTTGGATATACAGGGTGTCACGTTTTTGCCTGGCAAATTAAAATGTATGTTTTTTAAATGGAACACCTTGTATTTTATTTTATGATAAAATTATTAACACCCTAAATTATTGTAAAGACGAATTGATACAGAAAATTTTTATCAGGTATGTGTGTGGTTACCTTTTAATAAAAGCCTTGCGGATCCACTCCTCTGCGATACCTGTCTTAAATATAACAAAGATCACGTTGAATTTTTCTTTTTATTGCTTTTTAAAGGCATATGATAACGCCAAACCAGATACATTTGGAAATCTGCAACTGTCAAATGATGAATTTGTAGAACTAATATTCAATATTGAAAAGATATTTCAAAATAATTTTGAAGAATTGGCTACAAAAAATAACATTTGTACCACACTTTTATAGAATTAATTAACCCAATACCCTTTAGTCATCCATGCTAACGTTTTCCAAAAGAATAACTTATTTTATTGTATGTTTAATCTCAATAACTAAAAAATATACTGACAATTAGTTTGACAAAATTGTCATTTATTTAAAATTTTAAAAATAATAGCAGTCGGTTGATCAAAATATGAACGGTGATTGGCGAATTTTTTTTTTGCAGTGTTCTCACTACCTAGAATGTATATGAAATATATTCGTTCAATTGAAGGCAATAGCATACTTTTTCGTTTTGTAATCTGTGCATGGATATTAGCCAATCTATGCACATACTACAAAACGAAAAAGTATGTTATTGCGTTCAACTACGAATATATTTCATATCCATTTTAGGTAGTGAGAACACTTTAACAAAATTAAATCTACAAATCACAGTTCATATTTTAGTCACCCAACTCCTATTATTTAAATTTTTTTAAATAAGTGACAATTCTGTTAAACTAATTGTCAATATATATTTTAGTTATTGATATTAAATATACATTAAAATTTTTGTGTAGACTCGATAAATAATAGCATTTTTGTTTTTATTGTGTCCACATTTAAAAAAAAATAAATTTTAATCAAACTACATGATACTAATTTAATTACGAGTATTAAAACTAAAGTCCTGAAAGTTTCGGTGAAGATGAGGACAGAGCATCTGCCTTCCACGCGAAAAGCCCGGGATCGAATCTAGGCCGAGGACTAATTAATTTTTCATGTTAATTTTATTTTATAAATTAGTCAACTTCGTAAATTATTTTAAAATTAGTTATTTTGTCTAAATAACCTAAAATAATTTTTTAAATTTGTAGATTTTCGTTAGTGGGACGTAGAAAAAATATACTGACCATATCGAGTGGATTGTTCATATCACAATCAGACGATTGAGTACTCCGCATACGACGTCGTGCTCAAACTTCGTCTTTGTGTGATATTGCTATCATATCCACCCTTGTTGAACAAACTATAATTTATTTGTTTTCTTGGTTTAAACCAAAACTTAAGTTTTACATCAGAAATAGGAACTAAATTAATTTACTTTTCAAGTTTTCTTGTAAAAATCGATATTACTTTCTCCAAGTACAAATTTAGTACCTACCTAAAATAAGTACTAATTATGTAATATCGTGTAATATTGTAATTCAAATTTCACATTACTATAAAGTTTCAAAATTCCCTACTTCGGTATGGTCAGATAAAAATTGAATATATTATATTAATAAAAACTGTCAAAGTATTACTTCTACAAATCTGTATTTCAATTAATAAGAATACATCTAAATATAACCAATATTGTTAAAATAAAAGCACAAATTCTTTATAATTCCAAAATACCATAGAGTTCCCAGACCTCAGTCGAAGCATTCGTTTATCTAGGTATAAACCCTTTGCGCGAAGAGTAACACTTGCCAGAGACACGGGGTACCACTTGATTTGCATCCACGAGCGTGACACAATTCTTTAACAATTGAAGCCCTTGGTGTAAAAAGGATCCAAGCCACAATTTGTCGTGAAGTGACTGTTTTAGCCCAAAACATTTGTTAACGAGGATTTTACTAGCCACATACAAATTATTTTACCTCTAATCCGAAAGATGTGCTATTTTTCGTAATATTTATATTTAAATAATGTTTCTAATTATATTTGACAGATTTAAAACAAATTAAAAATTTAATTTCCCAAAACTTACTTAATATGGCATGTAACCAACCTTATTACGCCAAGGTTTTCAATTTTTTCAATAATAAAAAAATTGTTTAATCCGGGCCCGACTTTTCCCTCGAATCTAACAGAGATAGCACCATTCCGTCTTGCTTGGTTCTCGACCGCCAGATCAAAGACGCCGACACGGAGTTGTGGAGCTGTATTGTATAAGCTGTGGTAACTGTCTTTCTTGGTAACATTGTTTAAGAGACGGTAATCCACATAGAACCTCGTAGTTCCATCCTTTTTCTGGACCAGGACTACCGGAGAGACCCACGAGCTGGTAGAAGGTTCTATCATACTGTCTTCCTTCATTTCCTAAACAATCCTTTCAGCTTCCTTTCTCTTGTCCTTTGGTAATCTTCGAACTGATTGACGAATCGGCCTGGCGTCACCAGTGTTAATTTTGTGTTTTACAACAGAAGTTCTTCCTGTTTTTTGCTCGAATTTATCGTTGGAATTATCAGAAGTTGTTGTCTGACGAATTATGGAAATTACTGGTACACAAGTTCCGATTCTGGTCTCTTTCTTGATGGTAATTGGGAGATCATTAACGTTTATAAGACGAACTGGAATCTCTTTAGCAGTCATGACCAAACCCTTTCCGATCAGAATTCTTCGTCCAACTTCTTCATCATGGTTTCAAGGTTCCATCATGACATAGTTTCTTAACCGTGCTATAATGGTTTCACTTCGGCCAGGTACCACCGGATCTGGATTGTGGCAATTCAACGTTATGCCCCCGAGACATTTGAAAGACTTATGGAAAACGTATTGAGATGATTATCCTGGAAAATATGCCTGGTTTATTTAGACATCATAGTTTTGGGGAAGCCTTTGATGAACATCTAAAGAACTTAGAAGATGTTTTCAAAAGACTCCAAGCTGACCAACTAATGCTAAACCCCAAGAAGTGCCAACTATTTCAAAATAAAGTTAATTTTACCTGGGTCATATAGTCAGCAAGGATGGCGTGGCTGTAGATAAGGAAAAAGTCGCTTCTATCAAAGAGTGGCCACAACCTACTGATAAACATCAAATAAGAAGTTTTCTTGGACTCTTGTACGTACTACCGAAGCCAGTTCTGTACCAGGAACTCTCTCGGCTTTCCAGAACAATCGAAAACTGCCTCTCTATTTTGGCAGTTTCGAGAAGCGGTGCGTTTGTCTCTATATGGCCAGCGCTAGACTTCCTGTCACGGTACGGTAATAAACAAAGCACAGGGTTGGCTTTTTGCGACAATATGGTAATATCATTTTCTTACATAATATAATCAACCTCGTTTTAACACCATGATGATTATAAATGACTACGACTTTAGACTATGAAATAAAACAAAACAAATAATGTTCATTATTTAATATATTTTCCCAAAATAATATGGGATAATAATTTATTTATATTTATATATATACAATAAGAGAAAAATTAACTTTCTATGTACACCGTAATACTAATATTTACATTGCTGACCTCTGACACCTTATGTACAATACAGTTTACAATAAAATAACTAAAAAGCTAAGAGATCTAATAAAATAACCTTATGTTGGGTTAAATAAAATCATAAATGTAATAATAAAAAAATACACTTCACCTAACATCCTCTCAAGACAAAGTTTGATTTGAAAATTTTTATTAAGCGTATTATACAGCGGAAGTTAAAATATATTCAGTCCATCTTTTCAATTCTGAATTGATAAACAATATTAAATAAAATATATTTATCAGTTATTATAAAAAATAAATACATGATGATTTTATATCTGTAAAGGACCAGAAGCACCTCTAATTTTGGTAGAAATAAATTAATAATTAACGAGATTCTGATCCTTCCTTTCTTTGTACAGATATAACCGTAAATATTAAAGTTTCCTATTATTTTTGACTTCGGTTTCACAGCTACAAAGACAAAGCCTTCAAAAGGACGGTCATATTTTTTGAAAACTTTGCTCAATATTATCTATATAGAGATTTTTTTCTAAGTGAAAAATAAAAGGAAACAAAAAAATGTGACACGTTTCAAACCGTGAATGTTGGACAAATGTTTTATTTGAAATAAATATAACTTTCATAAAAATATTAATAAATTAATAGGTATTTTATTTTATAAATATGTTTATTATATACTTGTAAAACCAAGTATATGTTTTGTCTAAACGAGGGTTAATCCAGTTTAAAGAACTGAATAGTAAATAAAAAAGCAATTTCAAAAACAAAGCAACTTAACACCTGATGTTTATATAGATACTTAGTCATTTTTGGACTAATAGATCTCTCATGAATTTGGATAATAGATATTCGAATAAATCTTGGTAAAAATTGTTTTAAAATTGGAAACCATAAAATTTAGATCAGATGATATTTGCAAGAAAGTCAAATTAAAGTTTGAGTTACAGAAAATTAGGAAGAAGATAAAAAAGAAAGAATTGAACGACAGCCAATTCACTTCTATAACTTTCTCAAAAACTCATAAATAAAAACCGATTGTGAATATAAATAAATTTTAAGAGTACAACATTCAGAGTTTGAATTACATACAAAAAATTAAGAAAACATTGACATCCGAATAAAATACCATTGTCACAGCGTAATGCCCTTTTGGTAGGGGAGTCAGTGACACTTTTAGGTGTGCAATTTTCGCAATATAAGATCACAAATGTTTCATCTATTCTTACCTTCTAAAACATAGAAATACTTTGTGCGGCAAACGCTGTAGTGTAGAATGCTTGACGAAGATGTCAAAAGACTGTTAATGTCACATATTTGATTCGATAAATAATGGAAAAATGAAGTCAAATATCTAGGCCTAACCTTGGACAACAAACTTCTCTGGAACACATGAGAAGGAAGTAGTAAATAAGGTCATAAAAGCCCTAATGGTATACAGAACGATGGGGATGTAACCCAAACATTCTGCGATGGATGTATACTGCAATAGTGAGAGCAATCATCACTTACGGGGCTATAGCCTGGAGTAACAGAACTAGTTTAGCTACTACAAAGACTAACCTGTGTTTGTATTACTGGTGCAATGAGAACCTGCCCTACGGCTGCAATGGAGGTGATCTTAAACCTCACCTCTCTATATTTAATGATAGAGAATGTGGCAAAAAGGACACGATATAGAATGATCAGAAACTGAGTAATCAGACGAGTCTACTTGCTTCAGGACTAAAGATACCTGGGACATGCCCCAGAAAAAAAAATGCTATAGAAGTACAGTTTTGTGAAAAACTTCAAAACCACAGAGCTAGGCTGCAAGAAAGAATGGAGCCAAGAATCCATCGCGCTTGAAACCGAAAGACATGCTATTCAGTGGTATACGGACGGTTCCAAAACCATAGAAGGAACTGAAATAGGAGTGTATGGGCCAAGAACCAAGCACTCCGAAAGCTTGGGAAAATACCCAAGCATCTTCCAGGCGGAAATTCACGCCATCGAGAAGTGTATCCAGTGCCTCCATCTTCATTAGATGGAGGCAGGCGAGGTTCAAGATTAAACAATATCCAACCTCGAATGAGGGAGGCAGTACGTGCCAATTTGTATAATTTTTATTTTTACAATTTAAAATTTTAATTCAACATTTAATTTTTTCTGTGGACACATAGTGGTAAGACACCTAGCATTTCTATAAAAAAACGTTTTGTTATCCTAAATTATTATTGCAGATTGTACCTACCTACTCACTTTCAAAAATTTTTGCCTGATGATGACCTTTTAGGTCGAAAGCGCTTGCAACCCAACCGAATAAATTTATGTGGTCGACAGACTTTGAGCCTTTTACTTCCCTTTAAAAAAAAAAATTATAAATTAAAGCAAAACATAAAATATTTAGTAAAAATTGAGCTCTATATGGGAATGATTAAATAAATAAGGGGAGATAAGGGGGATTGAAATATTGAAAATAATCCTAACTCCGAAACAAAAAACTATATGAAATTGAAATCTTCAGGAAAATCAAGCTTTATAAGAGGATGAAGCTTAATGGTTCTGAAAAATAATCCGAAAATGAGGGTTAAGGGGGTCTGTTAAACTGTGAAGAGTATAATATAGAATGCCAAGCATTATATATCGTCGGTACAATGCCAAAACCACGAATTATTCGCCAAAGTGTTAATCCTAAAAGTTAGCAATGCCAAAGTCACGAATGTGTCTCCTCGGAAGTCCAACTCTCTTCTAGACCCGATGTCTAGTTTGAGAAAGTGGGAATTTAGCAGTTGATTTCTAAGGTACGAATGTACTACATTCTCAAAGTTTCAAAACTGAACATTTGCACATTCGTGATGATATCTTCATTCTAGTTCAGAATAGCACAAGTCTGAACCATAAATAAACAGCAAGATTGGCCTTATCGCGAATTGAACCCAAAGTTGAGCACGCTAACGAACTGGGCCATGAAGGCTTATGTCAAATTAATTATTTAATAAAATATATGACATTGACATTTTAAACAAAGACTTTTTCAAGATACAGTGATCGATCACTCCACCACCGGTGTATGCACAGCAAAGTATTTCAATCTTCTACAATTAAATGGCTTATTGTAAAAAAGTGACAAGCTACACTTTTTAATAAACAAATAAGGTTACAAAAGCTACAAAACAAATGAAAATTCTTTAATAAATACCATCTTTAGTCGAAAAATCAAGTTATTGCATTTTAACAAAGTTGTAGTAGTTTTTGGAAGTTTATTTTAACCTTTAAAGACATGTTTCCTCAATAAATTAAAGTTGTGGCTACAAAAAAGAATCACTGGTTTCCCTACTATTTGTTATTTTGAAATTTTGTTTCAACAATGAAACGAATTTCTTTCGAAATAAACTACTACTCGAATAAAAATCGATTTCTATCATAGATTTACGAACGTTCCAACTGCGCATATTCAAATTTTGGTCGATACCAATACTGGTCGAAAATCAACATTTTCATTGTACGATATGTTTTACGTTTTAAAGTTTTGAGCCCTATGGTCCCTAAAATTTTTTTGTTTTCATAACTCTGAAATGGGTTTCATTGTCACTGAAATAGAATCTCTTTTTTCTTCATATCCAGTTCGGTTAATTTATTATAAACTATCGAAAATGTGCTTGTTGGTGATTATTATTACATATGATAAATTTTAATAAAAAAATATTTTTTTTATCTCTTTGAATTTGATAAATTGATATTGCAAGGAGGGTCCACATTCAATACAATTTCAATGGGTTTATCATTCTTTAAAAGCACTAGAGTCAGTGACGCCAAGTTTAATACGTTTCTCTGAAATAATACTTTTTTTTAGTCATCCCTCATATATAAATAAATAAATGTTAAGGAACATGAGCACTGGATTCCTTTATAATCAGTATATGCTGTAACTGAATACAGAAAAGAATGTAATGGTCGGTATTTTGAAGTAGAAGGGGGAAAGTTCTACCAGAGAGTTACTCTGAGAAAACTAATACACCCAAACATGAACTATTCATCGAAACTACAATTACTTCAAATTATACTTTACCAAAGGGTACCTATGCCCATCAATATCCTGAGCAAAATGACCCGGTGCCATAATACAAGCCTGCGAAAAATACCTTTTTGTTCGAAACTCGTTTTAATTTACACATCTGTTGTGGAATTCACAATAAGATTCAAGACTACAGTCAAGGATTCCCAGGTTTCGGCACACTCGAAGCATATAGAAATAAGAACAATAAACTTAAAAATGTATTGGCTGTATCTAGAAAAGATTATGAACATAATCTCTTAAAAAGTGGCGAAAAGAAATTTTACTTCTGTGTGAAAAGAATAGATCACGTTAAGAAAAGCAACAACAAATTTAGCAATCACAGGACCAGCCGAAATAGCAGAAAGATTTGCAGAACGGTTCAGTGTAGCTTATACAACAGAACCTGATACAATCACCGCAAATAACTGTAACAGAAATAGTTGAGAATAGCTTAGTAAATATATGAAATTTGTAATAGTCTTAAGATTCAAGTCCTGGAATAAATGAAATACCACCCATTTTTCTTAAAAAATGTTCTAATACTCTTCTAAATCTTCTCGTGACACTTATGACGACTCTATTCAAAAACAGGGACTGCCAATGGACTGGAAACAGGCTATAGTCACTCCCATATATAAGAATGCTGACATAAACCACCGTCCAGTCAGTCTTACAAGCTGTATCGGTAAAGCAATGGAAAATATAATTATAAAAGAAGTGACCGAGTTTATGATAGTTTACCCAGCAATCAGCAAGAATTTACGTCTAAAAGATCTGTTATTGCAAAACTTCTAAGTGCAGTTAACCAGTGGATAGCTTGGAATGACAATAACCAGTCAATTGATGTGATACATATCTTGATTATGAGAAAGCTTTTGATAAAGTTACACATAGAAGACTGTTTAGTAGTTCTCCGTAAGAATAAATGGACAGCTATCAAACAAGGTAGAAAGTCAACAGTCTCATCTATAAAATATATGGACTGGAAGCACTCCTATATAAAAGAAAGGTGACAAAAGAATCCCATAAACCACCGTCCAGTCAGTCTTACAAGCTGTATCGGTAAAGCAATGGAAAATATTTCAAAAGAAGTGACCGAGTTTTACCAAGCAATCAGCAAGAATTTACTCCCAAAAGATCTGTTGTTACAAATCTTCTAAGTGCAGTTAACTAGTGAACAGCTTGGAATGACAACAATCAGTCAATTGATGTGATACATCTTGATTATGAGAAAGCTTTTGATAAAGTTACACATAGAAGGTTGCTTAACAAATTGGAAAACTTTGGAATAAGAGGCAATATATTATTATGAATTAAGAGTTTCTTATTCAACCGGCAGTTCTATGTAAGAATAAATGGACAGCTGTCAAACAAAGTAGAAAGTCAACAGTCTCATTTACCTTATCAAAATAGCTTTTAAAGACTATTTCGAAGATATTATCCTGAAACTGTACACAATTTACATAAGACCAAAAATACAATATGCACAGACCGTTTGGGATCCACACTTTGTTAAAGACATTGAACTGCTGGAAAGAGTACAAAGGAGAATCACAAAAATACCACCAACCCTACAAAACAATGAGTATTGTGATCGGCTAGCCAGACTACAACTTTCAAGTGTAAAGGATAGAAACGTACAAGTTGACCAGTGGATATTACACTTGTGATAATATCTTCCAGGCCAGCACATCAAGAAACTTGAGAGGTCACTCGAAAAAAATTAGATAAAATTGTCATAAACTGCAAAGAAAAAATGTCATATCATGGTCTCCAGGAACATACAGTCTCAGTCCAGAACATTTTAACATTGCTTTTGGGTCAACAATCCGGATATACCAAATACCCATGTTTGAGAGTGGGACAGTAGAGCAAGAAATGACCACTGGACCAAAAGAAAATTGACAACCAAGAAAAAATGTAACACCTCCAAAAATGTAATTCGGGAAAGCCTAATTGACCCAGAAATCCTCTTCATATAAAATTGGAACTGATGAAACCATTTGTCACAACTTTAGACAAAAATGGTGGTTGTTTTAAGTACTTGTGTGAAACATTTCCGAGCGTTTCTGAAGCTAAACTAAAAGAAGGCATTTTTGTTGGGCTACAAATAAGAAATTAATGAAAAGTATAGAAATTGAGAAAGTTATGCAGGAAGAGGAAAACGAAGCATGGAAAGCTCTAAATAGTGATGGGTCGGTTGGAAAAGACAACGGACAAGTCTTAAAAGTTGACTAGTCCAAACACACTTTCCAAAAGTGGAAAAGGGTATTGCGCATGCGCGAAATTAAATTAACTAATTTGTCTAAATTTCTTACAAACAAAAGCAAAATGTAGAAACTACAAATTATTACTGACTTTTATATGTTTTAACAATGTTTTCGAATTTTCTTTTCATATAAATAAACAGGTAAAAAAAGACCACAAACTCAAAAAGTTGGAAGTATTTTTCTAAACGATTTATCTAAAAAATCGAAATACAAATATTGTTTCCAAAGTGTTTTGAAAAAGCTTCAAAGATGGAGATTTAACTGTGTTTTCTATGCCCAAGGTCGACTACTTTTCCGGACATGTCCGTCCGATTAGTCCAAAAATTACTTTTCATGAAAAGTCCCATCAGTAGCATTAAAAGAAGTTGTAAATAAGTTTCTAGAATACCTGCTGTATAAATTTAGGAAGTGAGGTTGTAATATGAGGATAAAAATTCATTTTCTACAAGCTCATCTTGACTATTTTCCGGAAAACCACAGTGATGTCAGTGAAGAGCGAAGGGACCGATTTCATCAAGACATTAAAGAGATGGAAAGGGGATATCAGGGACGTTGGGATGTTAAAATGATGGTCGACTACTGTTGGATGCTTAAAAGAGACCGCCCAACAGCCTAATATACAAGAAAAACAACGAAAAAAAGCTTCGGAAAAAAGAAATATTTTCCAAGAAGATAAAGTCAAAATAAGTTATTTAATTCTAGTTTGTGCAATAATATCTAATATCCTAAGAAGTCGTATTGGGAACAAAAATTGTCTAGAATTGTCTTCGTTATAGGGCCATAAAATTCTCTCGAAACTAATAGAAAAGGTCTTTATCTGAACCGACGATTTTATAAGTATTAAATCGCAGGCTGTGTAATTCAAAAAGTAGCTGTACCACCTCTTTTCCTGAGCCAAATGCTCGGCAATGCCTTTTTTTGTAACCCAAATTCTAATTTTTTAAGTTTTATTAAATAATTGGGTGTCCAATGGCACAATTTTAAACTACTTATCAATGCGCTAGTTCAGTGTGATGTCATTTTGGTTCCACTGACATTTAATTCTAACCAAACTTTTTACAAAAACATCAATAAATTTGACATATACGTTTTTACTGTTTTTATTTTATTTCAAAATATTGTTTACAGGTCATAAAAAATAGTTTAAAGGTATGTAATTGGTAACTAAACGATTGTATATTTGATACAAGCTATCTACTTTAGGAATATATTTATAAAAGTGAAAAAAACGATATAATTTAGGTAAAAAAAAACGAACAAAACGCACTCAAAAAATCTACTGTCACTTTAATTGTCAGTGGAACCATAATTACATCACTGAACTAGCGCATTCGCGACTTTCCTTATTAATTATGGCACCATAAGTGCCATTGTTTTAACTACTTTGCTCAGGATAGTGTTGACAGGAGTACCATTTGGTAAAAGTCGATGTTTTTACATGCCTTCGGGGCATATTTAATTTTTTTATCAGTAGACTCTCCTATTATTTAAAGTCTGTACACAAATTTACGTCATTCATTGTCAAAATAGTATTTTTGTTGGGTATCTGTCATTGTTGTCAAAAAATCGTGTTAAATTGGCATTACTGACATTCCGCAGTACTTGTCAGGTGACTGAAAGGATGTTAGAGCTAAGCAAAAATTAATTTTCCAACGCTGTGTAAGTAAGTGCAACACACTACAGTGTTGTCATATCAATTAATGTATTTGTAATAGAATTTTGAACCAATTTAAAGACAGTGGCAAGTTAAGATTTCTGTAAAGTGGTTGCCGTTACTGATACTGTGACATTAGGAAATTATAACTTTGAGTTTTATTTTAATCAAATATTCATAGATTTGTTACAATTTTAATAACAACGGCAACATTTAGCCTACTTACACATTTTATAAAACGTACCCCAGAGGGTGTATCGCTTAGCTTAAGTCACCAATGGTGGCTGCTTAAACATCATAGATGTTTTCTAGTCGGTGTTGCCAAACTGAGTAAAATTTAAGAAAACTGGACAGTGTAGATTAAAAATCTGCATTGTATATGGCCCTCCTTCTCTGAATATTGTCTGATTTGAAAATGCATGATTCAGCAGGCTAATTGATTGATATTTTGCATGAGAGAACCAAAGTAAAAAAAAATATATATAAATGTACATTATTTTATTTTTTATCGTTGCTTCAATTTTCTCTATTTGTAATCTATTTTGATTTGAAAATTCACTAAATTGTACTTCATAGTTTAAGGTATATTGTAAAAAGTAAATGATGTAAAATTGACTACTGTAAGATTTTGTAAATTATTATGCGGTTTTACTTTGATCCTCGGTTATACTTCTAGAACAGGATATGGCAAAGCTGTTCTTTTTTTTTTTAAATCTTGTCGAAGGCATTTAATTGGTTATAAAAGCGATGCCATATCCTACTCTATACATTTGGTATTAAATTTATTACTGGTTATGACAACCAAAAAAATACAATTTTTTAAAGACATTCCAATATTTCCAATACGTCAGTGGTGAGATCTAGAATGTTATATATAACTATAATACAAGTACTTTTAATGCACTGTAATTATTGGAATTTCATTTTCATAATGTACTGGGCGTTTTTTAAAGTTAAACAATTTTAAATTACGCAACGAAGTGTTATCTCATTCTATTTAAGTGTGATGTGTTTAGAAATACTTCGTCCCAAAAAAAAAAAGCGTTTATTGTAATTTTTTTTGTTTTGTTTAAATGGTTGGAAATAGAACAATTAACTGGTAATACTGATGGAAACCTAATGTTTGACAAGGCTTTGACCACGGTAGAATATACTCCTATATACTACTTTTTATTGTAAAAGTCAAATACCACTAACTCTGTATAGTTATTCTAAAATGTAATGTTGCCATATTGCTTTGGGAAATTATTAGATATTTTAAATAATTTAATAAGACCAGCTAAAAAGAAGAAAGACTATATTTTGAAAAAAAAAAAAAAAAAAAAACATTTAACGACATATCTGGCATTTCCATTATAACAATATAATGACTTTCACCAAGGAACATTAAGAATTTAAAAGGGATAGTCACTGCATTTTGTCGTCAATTTTATGCCCTAATGACATTTTAGTTCCGAGATTTATTCACAAGAGATTATTTAACAACACAGCATAAAATCATAAAAAAATAACTTTCGCAGTAACCTCTAAAAATACTAATTAATATTATAGAGTGAAATGTGTCAAATTTTTAGAATTCAAATTAAAAAAACCAAATATTTAAGGTAAATCAACTCTTATTTAAAAACAAAAGAAAATGAGGCTAAAATTGACAATTGCATAACGTTAGGTTCGCATAAATTGACAGAAACAATGTTTGGTATTCATACCGAACTTATGAACTGTCATAAATTGACGTTTATAGTTTATTAATGAGGATGGTTATGTTTCAACTCTGACAACACTGTACGGCAAAAAATGGCGGTTCATTGGCCGCATTCAGCAGAAGCAACCGATTATCAAACGATAACTTAGCGATTAGTGAATCTGCTGAATGAACTTTTTAGGCACTTCGAAAGGCGACATAAAAGTGACATGTACTTCAGCAAAAAGTCATCATCTAAAACATAGGTACAAAATTTAAAATAAAACACCAAATAAATTACTCAACTACATAATTATAAATTAATGTATTTGCCTGATTTTAATGCATTGTGCAACACTTCATTACCAACTACAATATATTTCATATTGTTATAAAAATATATCACTTCAAAATGAATTTAAAATAAACATAAAATAAGGTTATGAGTTATGAGCACCACCCACTGATCTGTATTATTTTACTTGATAGGATATAGGCTATATTTAACATACTAAAAAATTGTTCCACCAAGGAGACCGGAAGTGCAACAATGCTGGCCGATTTGGGCAAATTATGGTGGGTTCACAGAACTGAAATTTGGGATAATTTGACATACCTAACCTATAATTTGATTAGTTTTCCTTCTTATTCTTCTTCTATTCCTTTTGCGGGCGATGTCCTTCGGGAAATTTCACCCATGATTTGATTTTTTATGAAAGAAAATATAAAAATGGAAACGTGAAGCATATTATGTCTTCAGGAATGAACGTTTATTGTTTATTTCATACTCTTTTTACTTTGTTTTCCACAATAAAAACATCTCATCGTAGCTTGTTGACACAATTAAATGACAAATGGAAATAGAGGTTAGGTTAAATAACATCCGGTCCGCCCTATTTTTTGCCCAAATCGGCCAATTTTTCGGAACGTTTTTTAGGGGGCTATATCTTATCCAGTAAAATAATACAGATCAGTGGCACCATCACAAAACATTCACTTCAGTTGGTATGAGTTCTAAATCTAATCACGATGTGATAACTAATCGAATTTCAAATTCGATGTTTTAAATGGCGGCCGATAACTCATCATTTGATTACTAATCGCTCTTTTATATATCATTCAGCAGAAAATCATAAATCGATTGCTTCTGCTGAATGCGGCCGTTTTTTTATCTCTCAGTAAATTAACGTCAAGTGGGAAATGATAATAATAAATATATATTGAAAATTAGACTCAAGTTGTATTTTTAACTTGTCAAAAGTGATTGATAGGTTAAAACTGAACCTCAATTTTTTGCCGTCAATATACTAGTTCAATAGTAACCATTTGATAGTTGGAGTACCTTATAGTTAGTCTTTGACTCAAATTATAAACCTGTACTGTTTTTAAATCTACTTGTTAGAAATTACTAGAGGACACAAAGAGGGTGACGTAATAGTAAAACAAAAAGATGAAAACAACTTTACATACTTCACATTGAGCAAGCCTGATTCGACTTCAGGGGCCCTATTCTCGAATGTCTATTAAAAATGTCGCATTAGTCATAATGTCTACTGCTAATGTCTATTAAAATGTCGATCGACTGACACTATCCGTATTCTCAAAGACAAATAGAGATTTTAAAATCGGTGATATATTTGGCGAATGATAACATCTGACAACATTGGATAGAAATATACAATACGAGTATATTACAGTAGACAATTACTTACTGGGCCCCGCTTCAGCCTCTTTTTCGACCTTTGGCCTTATAGTCAATGAGGTGAACGCATAGCTCATCTTCATTGATTTGGCCTTTAGAGTTCCCATGTCTTCGTCTCCGATGCCGAAGAAGAAAAGATGGCCCTTAGGGTCTTTTCTGATTTCATGGTGGAAGGTGCACCATTTCGCCACATGCAAGTTTGGGTTTTGCCCTTCAACTCGCCTAAGCACAACCTCTTTTTCGTCAAAGTCAGCTTGCGCTTCCCCTAGGATCCAGAGAGAGGCTTTGGTGAGCTTGGGGAGCTCGTCCATCCTTACAACTGCGAGTGTTGCTCCTTCCCATGTTTTTAAGGTTAGTACCTTGGTTTTTAGTCATTCCAACGTCAGGTCATCGTTGCAGGTTACTCTAATAATTTCACCAGAGTGCGACCAAGACCTGAATGTGGATGGCTTGGTTTTGATGCAGGAGGCGGACAAGATTGGTTTGTCCAGCTCTCTCATCAGTGTCTTTTTGACAAGGATTTCTCTTTCGGTAGTTATCTTACCATAAGGGTTATCCTTGTCTATTATAGCTACTTTCAGGTGGCTCGTAGCTGCATCCTTGTAGCTTATCCCAGACAGAACTTTGTGGTCCTGTCTGGGTTTTTCACCTTCCAGGGCGTTACCTCTTTTCTTGTCCCTAGTTGCGTCGTGTTCCAGCTTCTTGTGGGGGCTGAACTAGCGTCGCTGTCTAGGGACTTGATTAGGCCTTTTTTGTTTTGTTTGGAGTGAGGGGGTTTGCTGAGGGTAGCGTTTGCCGTAGCACTGCCTGCAGCTTATCCCTCTCCTGTTTGCTTCAGACTTCAGATTATTTTGCCTCTCCGGGGCCTGTTAGTTGGAGGTGAACTACTGTGTCCATCCTCATTTTTTCCAAGGTTTATTTCGCATTTCTTATTGTCAAGGGTCCACAGACTGAGGTCCCACTGACTTAGGCTCACTGAATTAGGTCCACTGATTGAGGCTCAGTGCCTGAACGAGGACCCAACCAAACGAGGACCCACTGCCCGAACGAGGGCCCACAGCTTAAACGAAGGCCTACCGGTCTTTTGCCGGTAGACCGACGGCCCAATCCGATACTGGACAGGACTAATAATGGATAAATTAGGAGAAATTGTAAATAATCATTTCATATATTTTCAAAAACAATTTGTACATTACTTATTTTCATTTCTCTTAAAAATAAATATAAACTGTCACTGTCACGACACTCATAACATTATATTTAAAAAGGCATGCGACATTACAATGTCGACTGGTTGAATACCACTCGACTTTATGTCTAACAACAAATGTCGAATTCGCCATTCCAGAATACGTTTTTGCGTTCTTATTTGACATTTCATCAATGTCGCGTGTGACATTTAAAAATAGACATTCGAGAATAGGGCCCCAGATGAGCATTTTTAATCAGAAAGTGTGAAGTGTAGAATGGATTTACTTTAAACTGGATACAGTTTTGTTCAGAAAAAAATGTTTCGTCATTCACAATTAAATATCAGTAATATTAATATATCTATACAGGGATAATCCTAAGTTGATACGTTTTAACGGTGTAAAGACTGTTTTGAAAAAACTCAAAAATAACATGGATAAAGAATTATTAAATCTGAAACCGGACCTGAACTTGTGTACGAAAAATTGTATGAATTAAAAAGTATCAACTTAATATTCACCCTGTATACAGGGTGGACCACCGGGCATATTTTGGATAACCTATCATACAGGGAGAACAAAAATAAAGTTTAAAATGATATTGAAAAACTGTCAAAAATACATTTTTTCATATAGCTATGGGACATAAAATCTGCCTAGAATCTTCAGTAAAATCAACAAATATAATAATATATAGCGTGTCTCATTTAAAATAAGCAAGTTCCCTAATTTTCAAATTTTTCCTACATCGAGTTTCTGGTGGTCCACCCTGTATACATGGTAAATCCTGAGTTGATATATTTTTTAAATGTGTTTAGAAGTTATAGCTGTGGTTATAGAACATACATATTTTTCAAAAAGCTCAAAAATAAGAAAGATCCAGAAATAAAAATCTAAATCCGGGTAAGGACTTGTATATAAAAAAAATCATAAAAACGAAAAATGATATCAACTTGAAATTTTCAAATATGAAAAATATGAACGCCTTGTATAATATTTTGGTTGTATATTTTATCAAAAGTAATAGCTATATTTTATAAAACCTTTGTCTTTTGCAATGCAATATGTAGGTACTTATGTTTTTCGTTCCTCTCGAGATATTTTCAAACCTAATTATAAACTAAATCGTAACATTAAAGTCAGATCCTGGACCTGCCTGCAGGGTGCCATACGACTGGATCATTTGTACTGCCAGTTTCAAAAAAAGCAAAAAAATATCTTTGAACAAAACCATACCTGCATGTTTTATAGACAATTATCACATATATACCAAACTTACATTTTGGGCTAATACATACATAAACATAATTCAAATGTTACTTTAAAACGAACCCCCAGTACACCGTACAATCAGATTAAATAAAATTTAGACAATATAAAAAATACTACAGATCTGAATTAACAATATAAATAGAAAATCAACAGCAGCTCATCAGTCATTCCTCAGAATTTAATTTCCCTCCTTTAACGACATGTTTCGTTACATTTTTTTTTTGTTATCTTACCATCAACCCCACTAGCTCGGACGCGGAGAAGCGGTACTTACGACGACGACGGGCTTCACTAGGTACTGCGTGAGCGGTACCACTTTGCCGTTGATTTGTTGCGGCGTTGTAATGAAATGAGTGGATACCAAAGGCGTAAGGTGGTGGTCCAGACCCTTTGGAACGAGCGCTACCTTTTGCAGTACCAGACCTTGGTTTAGCTGGTTCACCGGGTAAGACATGGGAAGCATCGAAAGGGCTGTGGTTTGGACTGGTTGTGGTACCTTATAAGAATATTACAAATAATTATTATTAATATTAATACATTGGTTAAAAAACGAATTACCTCTGCTTTGAGTGTCGTCAAATTCTGAGTGACTACAGGAATGTTTGCTTTAGTCAAAATCGGTATTGCCGTCAGCTCGGGACTCTCCCCGTTTTGTATGCAATTCCCGTTTGTGGACAGTTCTTCGTGAAAGTCATCTTTGAATGATATTTCGTCTCTAATGGATATATTAATTCCAGGGCTCACGTTACCCTCGGGAAGAAGTTTAGAGAAGTCGATGTTGTCGTAATGGGACATAATGTCCTTTTTCAAAACGGCTAACCTTTGTTGAGCACCGATTTTTTCTCTTGCCAGCCTTTCCATTTCATGTTCCAGCTCGCGTTCTTTCCTCTTTAGAGTCTGGATATACCTGGAAATAATACATTTTTATCAGTCCTTTGTATTATACCCATTGCAATGAAATTTCCGTTGCACGTCAACAATGATAAACAATAATTATAAAATTAAACATATAAATAATTGCTACACAGAAAAAAATGTGTACTATATTCAAGATGAATGGTCTTATTTCAATGCTTTGTTGTGTTTATATATTGGCAAGTAAGACTCGTCTCGATTTGAAATTCTAGTAATACTTGTTCAACAATAGCTAATAAGCCTTGCTTCAAGATTAGAATCAACTTGACCTAACCAAAATACCTCTAATTAAATGAAGAGTATCTATTGTTCAATTGCAGTATTATGTACATCTTAAATGAAATACTCTTACAATTGTTTTAAATATACTTTATTTATATTCAATACCTTGTTCTTAAATCCAATACAACTAAATTTGTTACAATAATAATATGATCTTTGACACAAATATATTGATTTTGATTGAATTATAGGATAGTTTCATTGAAAAAATTAATAATCTTGAAATAAGATCAGGCTGTTCTTGCTTTTTAAAAGGGTTCTCACTCGTACCTATCCACCGAAAAACATTTTTCAAAATTGTTTTTAGTTAATATACCAAATTCCTCTGTCCTCTGAGGTGTCCCACCTATAATTAAAAAAAAAATAATTTTATAACTTCAAAACCTAAATGGAACATAAAAGTTTATCCTACTAAGAGGTCGTGTATACAAAAAGAATATTTTTAGTAAATGTGGGTAGGTGGATAAGTACGTCCTTTTAGACTTCGCAAATAAGTTTTGCATATTTTACTAACCTTTTCTTATAATTATAGTAAATATGTTCTAATGCAAATAGGCTTTTATTATTTTGTGTTTTAACAAAATAAAATGTAAGCTTATTATATTTGTAAGAATCTTGAAATCAGAATTTTCGTAGATACGATATTATATCTACCGTATCAGCACAGTGGTTGCATTTTAAAATAAATTTCAGGTGGCAACACCGTGCAGTGAATTTGTACTAGCTAATATTTTATAAAGTACATAGGTTTTTGATTCGAATTGTTTAATTCTTGTTCTGAAATTTAAATGCTTTGAATCGAATCCTTTTATAACATTGAATCAAGTACAGCATAATTTCAATGCATCAGTCAGGTTTCCACAAAGGTTTCAGCACTTCAACTGCCCTTGCTAATTTATCTGATACCATTATCAGGAGCATTGATAAAGGAAAAGCTGGTATCCTGGTTTTTTGGGACTTTAGTAAGGCATTCGACACGCTAAATCACAAACTTCTGGCAGCAAAGTGCTCCTACTATGGATTTGATAATACGTCTCTTAATTTTATAAAAACTTATTTGCGTAACCGCACTCAGTTAGTGATAGTGGATGGTCAAATTTCTTCTTCGATCCATATTGAATCTGGTGCGCCTCAAGGCTCTGTCTTGGGCCCACTTTTGTTTTTAATATACACATCTGACTTATAATACAAACAGGTTAATAATTGCGCTATACATTTTTTTGCTGATGACACTCTAAAACTACAGTTCTAAAATTTAACTCTCTTTATCTTGCCATTATCTATGATCTATATAAACTATAAAATGTTTGTTCCGCTTTAATCTAAAAATCATGTACATAAAATTACTTTAAAGGTACCTAATTTATTTTAAATAATTTATTATAATTTATACATATATTTTTTGGGTTAGGTGTATGTTATGTTGAGAATGGGGTGTTAATACACTGCGACCTAAAAGATCTATTGTGTCACCTCCTGTCGCCACTGCACTAAGGAAATGTCTCAATGCCTATAGCGACCCTTCCAATCCTATTTTTTCAAGGAAGTGTAGGATTTGAAGTGGCTTCAAGTTAGGTAAGTCTCCCTCTTCTATTTGATATCCTCATAGATATAGTGCCCTTGGATTCTGGAGTGCTACACATTCAGTTAGGATGTGAATGGAGGTTTCGTCCTCCTCCTCACAGAATCTGCACTCACTATCCTCTACTACTCTCAGTTTACTTAGGTGTCCTTTTAGTCGGCAATGCCCCGTAAGGATCCCTGTTACAATACGTAGCCTGTTCTTGCTCAGGCAGATGCAGGCTTCCGATCTTTTTTGGTTATTTTCACCCAGAAGTATCTTGGTCTGTCTCAGCCCCAAGAGATTGTTCCAATTATCGGTTCTTCTACTACCCAATTCTTTTTTAATCTCTCCTAATATTATGTTACTGCTGATACTGCAGAACGGCTCAGGTCCTACAAAGGGTGTTTGAGTCCCTTTCCTTGCAAGACTATCTGCAATCTCGTTACCCTGTACTCCGTTATGTCCCGGGACCCAAGTGAGAGTAACTCTATTTTTCTCGCCTAGCTCATTCAATTGTTCTAGGTATCTCCAGACCATTTTTGTGCTGATTACGTAAGAACTCAGCGCTTTGATGGCTGCTTGACTATCGGACATGATGATAATCTCTTGTCTATGTTAGTTTCTCTCGATGTTAAACTGGATACACTTCTCGATGGCGTGAATTTCCGCCTGGAAGATGCTTGGGTATTTTCCCAAGCTTTCGGAGGGCTTGGTTCTCGGCCCATACACTCCTATTCCAGTTCCTTCTATGGTTTTGGAACCGTCCGTATACCACTGAATAGCACGTCTTTCGGTTGCAAGCGCGATGGATTCTTGGCTCCATTCTTTCTTGCAGCCCAGCTCTGTGGTTTTGAAGTTTTTCACAAAACTGTACTTCTTTTGCATTTCATCCTGGTCCCAGGTATCTTTAGTCCTGAAGCAAGTAGACTTTCGTCTGATTACTCCATTCCTGATCATTCTATATTGTGTCCTCTTTGCCATTCTCTATCATCAAATGTAGAGGGGTGAGGTTTAAGATCACCTCCATTGCGGCCGTAGGACAGGTTCTCATTGCACCAGTAATGCAAACACAGGCTAGTCTTTGTGCTTTTGAGATATTAGCTCTCGTAGTAACTAAACTAGTTCTGTTACTCCAGGCTATAGCCCCGTAAGTGATGATTGGTCTCACTATTGCAGTATACATCCATCGCAGTATGTTTGGGTTACATCCTCATCGTTTACCTGCAATGTTTCTGCATACCATTAGGGCTTTTGTGGGTTAGGTGTAAGAATAGCCACAGGCTAAATCTCGCCCCGTACTTGTACTTTTTTTTCTTCTTTTAGTACAAATAAAGTCCTTGTATTATTATTAACTCTAATCCTAAATATTTTTGGAGATACATAAATAACAAAAGAAAAGCCCATGATCTTCCAAAAATCATGGCCTATAATAATTCGATGATATTGTGAGTATTATAAATGACTTCGCAGACTTCTTTTCATCAGTTTTTTCTAATGAAAATGTACAACATTTACCTTCATATAATTTTAAAAATACTGTAAATATATCAACTCATCAAATTAATGTATTCGACATCATAGAAAGAATTAACAGTCTACCATCGAAAGTTTCCCCCTATGGTCCAGATGGGATTCCAACTCATTTTTTTTAAATGCATTTATACTTTAGCTTATCCTCTAAAAATCGTTTTTAAGATATCCTTTGAATCAGGAGTTTTTCCAAATTTCTGGAAACACAGTTTTTTGAAACCAATTCATAAATCGGGCCCAAAAAGTCCAGTCAGATATTTCTTAAAGCATTGCATTCGATTATCTCGTAAGTAAGTTTTTATATTGGGAATGTAAAAAACAGCATGGTTTTTACACTGGTCGGTCAACAATGACTAATTGCTTGCTCTACAATACTTACATAATTAATGCTTTAGAAAACAAGTTACACGTTGACTCGATCTATACAGATTTTTCATAAGCCTTTGACTGTGTTAACCACAAACTTCTTGTCAACAAACTAAAAAATATTGGAATACCGGGTAAATGCTGGCTTGGATTCAAAGTTATTTATCAAATAGATTTCAAAAAGTGAAAATTGCGGGTGTTGTATCCCATGAGATTACAGTTCCTCCAGGTATACCTCAAGGTTCACATTGTGGACCAATTCTTTTTAATCTGTTCATTAACGATATTTGTGAAACATTAAATTATAACGAATACCTACTTTTTGCAGACGATTTCAAGTTATTCAAATCTATTAATTCATATTGTGATATAATTGACTTGCAAATAGACCTTAACTCTCTTAATATCTGGTGCAAACTAAACAAAATTGATCTAAATATTAAGAAATGCTTCTGCATAACTTTTAGCAAATTTTTTTCACCTATCATACGTGACTATCAAATTAACAATGATAGTGTATCAAGAGTTAATACTATTAAAGATCTAGGTGTCATGATGAATAGCAGTTTGGTCTTTTCAGGCACATATAGATATGATAACAGCAAAGGCATCAAAACTATTAGGTTTCATTTCTAAGTCTTCCACGGATTTTTATGTTTTTACGTTCAAAACGATGTATTGTTCTCTAGTAAGATCTCAATTAGAATACTGCTCGATTTGGAACCCATATTACAATGCTCATAATTATCAAATAGAGGCTATTCAGAATAAATTCTTGAGAATATGCGCCTATAAAATGGGTTATATAAGAGGAGATTACTCATACGTTATAATTCTCAATTAAACTTAAAATCACTTGAAACTAGGAGAACAGTTTCTGATGTACTATTTATAAACAAATTGTCAACACGCAACATTGATTGACCTCAATTATTAAATCTTATCAATTTTAATACCTTTAGCACAATTTATAGCTAAAGAACTCACTCGGACCAATTGCATGTTCCAAAATAACATCCACTCCAAGGATACAAATTTAGGATGCGCAGAAGACTGCTGTTTGAATATAGGCGGTTGTCATATATTGCATTGGTTATAATAAAAGAGCCCACTGCAAATTTCGACCGTCATCTGATAACGAAATGAAATATGCTCTGAAGATCTGTAACAACATTGTACTTTACCAAATTGCACCTGTGCCAATCCCTATCCTGAGCAAAGTGGTTACAAATAGTATATTATGTACCAAGGGACTAAAGTGGCACTTTAGTCTCGTGGTACATACGGTATTTTTTTGTACCGCAGGCTCCTCGACATCCACAACTAAAGAAGATTATGTTGAAAATTTAATTCCATCTTCAATATCAAACATGTGTTATACATCATTAAATAATGTAGTTAATACAGATTCTGATGTTAACAAACTGTTAAACATTTCTAATTGTAGTAATGTTACTATTAATATTATTCAAAGATAATTTAAACTAAGGCTGTTTATTTTTATGGTATTTCGTTTACTGCGTTCTGTCATATTGTTTTTTAATTAATTTCATTAAATGAAGTAGTTTACTATGTTTTCAATTGGTTTTATTATTTGAGGGAATAAAGATTACTGCTTTTTGTTATTGTTAATTTAATTAATTTCATTGATTATTTTATTTGCTAATAAACTCGCCTTATTTCCTTTGTGAATGAACTTCAATGTCCTCGTTGACAGTTCCTTGAATATAGGCAACACATTATACATAAATAGAGTAGGTATACACCACGGTGTACTATAAGGTGTATCAACTCCTATTTAAAAACAAATGAAAACGGCGATAAAACCGATCGTACTTCCTAGCCAAAATCCGCTAGGTTCGCTAGTATCTATCCGGCGAGAAAGTAAATAAAAGATGAAGGTTGGTAGGAGCTGCAATTTGAAAAGTGTTGACAGATAAATATTTTTTAAAATCTTAAAATATATAAATCATGGTGGATCGTTGAGCTGTTTTTAATTGTGATTGTGGGAGAGTCTTCAACATATTGATAGCAGTTTTATAATGCCAAAAAACAGTTATACAGAATATGGTGCAATTATTTAGGTGGTATGGAAATAAACATTAAACCCAAAAGTTCCATTTGTGAAAAACATTTAAATGCAAATTATGTTATTCGTGAAAAAGTGCTAAGAAATCTACTAGGAAACGTTATTTTTCAAGTAAATATGTTTAATGTCTACGTTTTAAATGATTGTAGGTTATGTAAATAGGTTATTCAACTTTGTCTTTTCTATAATAAAAATAATTATTAGTATTAAGTTTTACTATATAAATATTTCGTATTATTTATCCTGTCCCCTTGGTACTAATAATGTTATGACTTGGACCCTATTATAATGTGTTCATGGTATAAATTTCATATACACAAGGTACCTATTTCTTTTGATATTTGTCTGACCCTGCGAATAAATAAAATCTTTGACTTATTCCTTTTAGCCTGATTATAATGCTAGAAAGTTGTATCTGGTTATAAGAATCAAATAGATACTATGATAAATTTATTTTACTTGTAGCCTTTTTATTTTCAAGTGTTTAAATATACATTTGTTTAATAATAATCATCCCCGAATGTGTTTTGTTCCAGTTCTTTAAATGTATTTACTAGGTTTTTATAGAAGTACTGATTTTAAATTAATACAAATTTGAGTTGTAAGAAATATTAAGGATTTTTCAATTCTGTATTTTTATAGGAGTTAATCCCTTTAAGTAAATAAATGTAGTTTGGGGTCGTAGATGGTATTTGTGTATTGAATAATGTGTACATACACTGGTTAATAATTTAAACAATGTTTTTTCTGATGTACCTAATAATTATTTAAGGTTATCTTGTAGTTGACGAGTCTAGAAATCCGCATATTCACACCATTCCGCACTGAAGTCTAGAATTTGACACAAATTTGAAATTAAAAATAACGATCCTATTACTTGAAAATCTACAGATTCTTTTTATTTTTAATCAATGTAAAAATTGGTAAATACATGATAAAAAGTAAAAGTTATTTCAATATGCTTATTCCCTGGTTCCAAATAATTAAATATAACCTTGCAACTATATGTTAGGATTCCAACTATCGGAACAAGAATGGTGCATTTCCAGACCCTTCAATTATAAGATTACCATTATTTAATGTGCAGTGCAAATATAAAAAAAACTACCTAAAAAATGCTGTTCCTGCTTTTATTACTTATGATGGGACTACTTCTCAAAGGAGACGAGAATGTGGAAAGTATTGCTGATACAGTTACCGAAGTTATCCACTGGAGGTGAAGTGTTAATCTTTTAGGAATATAGGAAATATTTTTTTATACCTAACAACTTAATATTTATTTATTGATAAGTTATAGATACTATGTATTTGAAATTCAGAGTAATCATTATGACAGCAGCATTCTTATTGTATTCGGATTCTAACACAAATAAAACATCTCATTAAATTTTTGTTAAAATTATTAATTTATTAATTTTACACTAGAAAGAAAATTAACAATACACACAAAATTATTTAAAATTAGAAATAAATACAATTTACACATTTCCCATTATTACACTTATTTTCTTAATTTATTCATTTCTTATATTAACAATTTCAATTAATAATATAGTTCATTATTTAATTGGAACTCATTTTATAATTTTACTAATTATTTTTTTATATTTATTTGTGGAAAATGAAATATTAAATAAAAGCATAGGAATTGTTCTATTGGATAATAGCAGTAATGAAAAAATAAGTAGGAAAATTTCAAATGTATAGTTTCCAGATTTATTATGAGTTTTTTATATTAATGTACTCAATAAGTAGGTTTATTATGTTCGCTTGTACACGTCACAGTTAGCAGCAGACAGTAACAAACCTGACAACACTTCTGATTTCAGAAAAACATTACAACAATTTGTTTTACATTATATATTTCAATAATATAATAATCATTTATATTTAATTAATGACAAGGTTTACTTTTTAAATAAAACTATATGAGCCCTGTCCCGTTTCAATTAGCACACTTCTCATATTTATAGTGACTGTCACTACAAGAACAAATCATACATAAATCTGATAAATTCTTTTATTTTTTTAACCCTTTCACTTCCACTTTCATTAAAAAAAGTACCATTGTAGTAGATTGTATGTTTTCTTTGTTTATTTTAAGTAAATTAAAATATTTTCATAGTATTTTTTATTACTCCAAGACATAACGTCCCTGTTCAGGGACATTACAAAAACAAAAATTTACTATGAAAATAAATTTTTTTAAATATTAATCTTTGAAAGTAATGCAAATAAAGTAAATAAACCAAAAAGAAAAACATTCTACCAAAATTAACAGATGTATACTTCAGGGTTAATTAAGACAGTGTCCCTCTGGAGGGACAAATACACTGAAAGGGTTAAATATTTACAAATTTTCATGAGTGTTTCATCACCTTTAACTTTGATAACGGCAATAATTCATTAAAACATTGTATTTACAAGTTTTTGAAAATCTTGTGCAGAGAACCTACTCCATATTTTTAGATTACCCATTTGAATTAATTCTGGCAGTGATCTTGTGGGTGCTGCACGCCTCTGCTTAAAAATTATCACCCCATATACAAAAAAGCATCTTTATTAAATGAACAAGAAACTAAAAAAAAAATAAGCATTATTAAAAACTACAAAAAGTGCATCATTTGAAAATCCATATTCAAGCTCCAGATTTGTAAAATTAAAAAAATTCCAAATACACATTTAACTTGTTTGATTATTTATTGAATAAAAGGTCTGTTCCAACGATCAGAAACGAACCACTGGGTAGTACACAATTTTGCAGTCTCAATAAACTACTGTGCAGAATCCTGATGTCAGTAACTCATTTCTGGGCATTGTTGGAACAAACCTAAAGTAAATCGAAACCACTTAAAAACAAGCACAACATTTATACTCGAGCATAATTTTTAATTCCTATCAAAATTTTTAATTACTGAATATTTTGTTCTAGTTATATTAAAATTTAAAAGTTCTTACTCTTCATTATAATTATATTTTTTATTTTCCCTATATACCTACATACTATCTCTAACATTTTACAAATTTGATGCCTAATTAAAGATTTCATCTAGCATTGCAGAACGAAAAATGTTTTTCACATTTGTATAAATCTTCTACATCTGTCATATTAGGATAACAAGATTGTATCTAGACAGGTAGTTATTTTTTAGAGTTGAAGTTTGTATAGCCATTAACTTGTTTGATTTTCATTGTGTTTCTAACTCTAATTTAAGAGAAAATCTTAAGTGATAAAAAATGCAGAAAGAACTAAGCGACCTACATTTTTTAGAATATTTGATAAAGCATAGTAGTAACTGCCAGTTAAAACTGTGTTTCTAGTATTTAGTTTAGGTAACAGAGACAAAGCTTGGAACAAAAAATACATACTTTTGTTAATTCAGAATTTTTAAATGTTGTTTTATATTATAAATCTTTCTAGGTATCCTCTATCATTTTTTTTATAATTTTCAATCAAAACTGTTTAAAAACAAAAAGTATAATAAAAAAATACCCATTATATTTAATACTGTTTATGCTCTAAAACTCACTGTTCTTTTAATGGCAGATTTTTTAACCTCTGAGTAAAGTTACGCATAAGTATAATCTATAGCCTAATCAGCAAGTAGTTACTTTCAACTTTATTCAGAGGTAAAAACCTGGCCTTTAATCTTAATATAATTGTGGAGGATGGAGACTACATTTGCTAGGGATTAGGGAATAACAAAGATATAACTACTATAATGACACTTGCTAAAAACTGTATAAGTTCTATGTACCTGCAGATAGAACCATGTGAATAACTTTAGTGCTTCGATAACACAACATTGATAATTAACAGATGAACATATTGGTCACAAAAACAAATTAATTAATATATTCTACCAATCTCATTTTTTCCAAAAAGTACAGTTACAACCTTGTTATTCTTTGAGATGTATTTATTACTGATACTTATTAATAAAAATAATAATAATAATTGATATAGGTACTTACTGATCTTTGGAAACATATATACTCCAGTCCAGTGAGACTTCATTATTCTGGTATAATGCTACCTATTTCACAGAAATGTTTGTAATTCCAATCACTATGTATGGATTTGATTATAGTAGGTATAAAACTAAATGTTTATTGAATATCTTTAATCTGGGCAATGAAAATCACAAAACTCACTTTAAAAATAATAAGCTTCAATCTGAGTACCATAGTTAAGGTCCACTTCTTCATTTTATAATCAGTAACCCACTGTATTGCTGTTTTTGCCAAAACCAAAGGTAATATTTGAACACAAAACAAAATCAGCTGTTTTTTATAAACACCCCCATTTAACTTATTTAGTAGCAAGTCTCTGGCAGCAACTTGTAACTTAATTGGAGCATATTTATTAAATCTTGAACACTTTTTTTGATCGTATAAACGCACACATCACGTAGCTTCTTTAAAAAAAAACACTTATAACCAACCATCAATAACAATAAACTTATTTTTGTTGACCATTAATTTTTTCATCTGTACTTCTTCTGATAGTTTTGTCATTTTTCATTTCATATAAACTCGAATTTTCACCATAGAAGAACTATTTTTATGATTGCACTTTTTCTGACAGATAAAAAGATTGCCGCAATTTTCCGCCGTAACGACACTAGCGAACCTAGCGGATTTTGGCTAGGAAGTACGACCGGTTTTGGTATGTTTTTTTCAGGGAGTTGAAACACCTTTATAGTGCGCCGTGGTATACACTAAATGTCAAATTGAAATTATTGTTTTAACGTTTTATAGTAATCAATTGTGTTTTTAATAATTGTACTATTAATAAATAAAAAATATACACCGTGTCCCACGTAAGGCGGGCATTACAACTGTATGGAGAATAAATTAATTTGTATTTTCGCCATTTTCTGAGTATACATAATCGAATATGCTCTTTTGAATTAAAATAAAATGAACTCTGTGCAACTTCCGGTTATACCGGAAGTGACCACTAACTTCGTTATTTTAAAGGGAATACCCCATATTTTTTTTTAATTGTAGATCCAGCATGAAATTCTGTAAACAATGATACCCCATTTGCCTATTCTAGTTATAGCGGATTTGGCGTAATTCAATTTTTTTCTACATTTTTAGTCGCCGGTAGAAATTTTCTTAAAGTCGTCTATCTCAGGTACTATATCTATCAGATACTTAAAATTTTAACCAGAGGTAGTAGATAGGATGTACTTCTTGACAATATTTAGTTATTCATTATTTGTTATACGGGGTGCAAATTATTTTTAAAAATGAAATTTTTTAAACATAAAAAACTTTTTTATTTTAAATTGAACACCCTATATATTTTTTAAATTTTAGATTCAGCATAAAATTCTGTAAACAATGATACCCCATTCGCCTATTCTAATTATAGTGTATTTGGCGTTATTCAGTTTTTTATAAACTTTTATATGCTGGCAGACATTTGCTTTTTTAAATTTACTTGTACATCGTTTGTTCGACTGTGTGTTTGGAAATTATTTTAAAAAATAAATATTTTAAACATGAAAAACTTTTTTTATTTTAAATGGAAAATCCTGTATATTTTTATTTCATTTTGTTCAGAAAATTATTCTTCATTGATCTTCATTTGCACTATTAATTCCCTATAATTATCTCTCGCCAATTTTAAGAAAATTTAAATTTAAATTTTACGCATGCACCTACATAATATAGTATAGTTTTACATTTTAATTTTTTATCTTAGTATGCCGTGGAAATATGCTAAACAACAATCTGTCAACAAACTGAATTGTCATATTTCTATGTATTTAAGTTGTGTATTTTTTGCGTTCAAAATATGGAAAATATTGAAGAATATACCAACCAAGATATTCTTAATTTATTTTACATTCATGGAGAATGTAATCGAATCAAAAGTAGAACCTGCCGCATGTTTAATGAACGATACCCTCATTTACCACCAATGAACAGACAGAAATTTGATAGAATCGAAGCTAACTTTTTGAATAATTTTAAACAAAACCCGGGAAGAAACCGTCAACATTATGTCCGAGATGAAGAAGTTAATCTAATTAACGTATTAGGGTATTTTACTGCGTATCCTCACGCCTCCATTAGAATGGCTCAAGATAATTTAAATATTAGTCGAGGGTCAATACAACGAATTTTAGCACTAAATAAATGGCATCCCTATGCATAAAGAAAAGTTCATGAGTTGCGAGATGGTGATCAAATAAGACGAACTGAATTATGCGAATGGTTATTGGTACGAATTCAAGAAGATCCCGAGATTTTAAACAAAATTTTGTGGTCAGACGAGTCGAAATTTACACGTAAAGGGATCATCAATCGCAAGCAATGTCATTTCTGGGCAAACGAAAATCCACATTTTTATCGTGAAGCACAATTTCAGTACGAATTTAGTTTTAATGTGTTTGCAGTGATCGGTTTTGGAAGAGCTTTTTATTACATTTATAATGAAAGACTGACCTCAGAAAGATACATTAGAATTCTTAGAGAAGTAGTTGCCGACATTTTAAACTAGCTACCAAATAATAATTTTTGGTACCAGTTGGATAGTGCCCCAGCACATTCAACATACTATGTAAATCAAGAAATTACAGCACTCTTTGAAGACCGATTGATAGGTCCAAATGGTCCTTGGCTTTGGCCTGCAAGATCGCCAGATCTAACTCCTGTTGATTTTTTTTATGGGGTCATATTAAAAATTTAGTGTACTCTACCCAAATTAATACTAAAGAAGAATTAGAGCAAATAGTTCGGAATGCCTTTAACGAGTTAGATGGTGAAATGATTCGTAAAGCAACAACTAATCATGTTGAAAAAAGATTGTTAAAATGTTTAGAAGCTAACGGGGGGCATTTTGAACATTTGATAAAATGATTTTTTTAAACCATGTGCTTTTAATAAAAATTGTTTTTAGTTAGTATGTACCTTATCATTAAAAAAATTTAAACTTTTTAAACGACATATTTTGTTGCAGAAAACTGTAAATGTTTTTAAAAGTACATCCCATCTACTACTTCTGGCTAAAATTTCAAGTATCCAACAGAAATAGTACCTGAGACAGTCGACTTTAAGAAAATGCCTACCGGCGCGACGACTAAAAATTAAAAAAAAAATGAATAACGCCAAATCCGCTATAATTAGAATAGGCAAATATGGTATCATTGTTTACAGAATTTTATGCTGAATCCTAAATTTAAAAAATATATAGGGTGTTCCCTTTAAAATAAAAAAGTTTTTTATGTTTAAAAAATTTCATTTTTAAAAATAATTTGCAAACACCCCGTACAACAAATAATGAATAACTAAATATTCTCAAGAAGTACATCCCATCTACTACCTCTGGTTAAAATTTTAAGTATCTGATAGATATAGTACCTGAGATAGACGACTTTAAGAAAATGTCTACCGGCGACTAAAAATGTAAAAAAAAATTGAATAACGCCAAATCCGCTATAACTAGAATAGGCAAATGGGGTATCGTTGTTTACAGAATTTCATGCTGAATCTAAAATTAAAAAAAAAATGGGGTATTCCCTTTAAAATAACGAAGTTAGTGGTCACTTCCGGTATAACCGGAAGTTGCACAGAGTTCATTTTATTTTAATTCAAAAGAGCATATTCGATTATGTATACTCAGAAAATGGCGAAAATACAAATTAATTTATTCTCCATAAAGTTGTAATGCCGGCCTTACGTGGGACAGGGTGTATATGCAAAGTTTCACACAAAACTATTTTCGGAAAAATCGATAAATTTATTCGCTAATAAAAAAGGTCTTGTTATATTTATTACCTCTCGAATAAAGTAGTTTGTTATGGTTTCTATTGGTTTTGTTATTTACGGGACTAAAATATTTTAGTCCCATGGAAGTAAAAGTGGTACTTTAGTCACTAAAATGAGGGAGTAAAATGCATGTTTTAGTCCCTGAGGTACAAAAAAATTATTTTATATTCAAAGTCACATAAGACATGACAATTGTGTTTTCCCTGAAAATTACAATCTTAATTCATTGTAAACCTAGCTTTCAAACCTAAATTATTAATATTTTTACCTACCTCTTAAACCATGTGTATGTATGAAAGGAAGAAGGATGGCATTGTATAAACCATTTGCTGAGACAGTCAATAACAATTATAAACTCTTGTTAGACAATTCTTTTAAACGATAATCATAGTATTTTTTTTTGTCTTTTCGGCAACCCGTAAAAATGAATCACAACAATAGGCATACAAATAAATTTTTAAATCAGCAAAAATTGATTCATATTTTTAATAATTTTTATCTACTAATGGTGGATAGATGTTTTTGTGCGATGTTAAGAGGACGAAAATGTTTACATTAAAGATGTATATCAAGATATATTTGAATATGTTATTTTCTGGAAAACTTTAAGGATAAACAAAATTTGCGCTGGCAAGCCTTATGTGATTTTTTTTTAAATAATAGTTATTTATGTACCAAGTGCGTTATATAGATCCTAACGCCCGATGGGTGTTAGGATCTAGTAACGCTCGTGGTGCACACAAGTTTTTATTTTTCACGAAACAAATATTATATTATAATGAAAAAATCGATTTTAAAATCGGTTCATTGCTTCTAGCATTTTCTTTCCATTTTTCTTCTCATAGTAGGCATGTCATTTTTTGATATTTTGACGTTTGTTGAATATTGTTGTCATCATTATATTTAGTGAATGTCATTGCTGCTTTCTTTGTCTTATTTTTATTCTCTTTATTTATATTGGAAGAACTACTTCCGAAAGGTTCTAAAATTGTATAGATAGGTTTAATGAATTAATTATTTAAAATGTCAAAAGATGGAGTTCAAATTAAACATTCATTTTTTTATAAAATGTTTCATAAGACCCTCGAATTTTGTAGCAACGTGGCAACGTCTACGTTCATGTGTTTATGAAGTGCATTTGAAATTTCAATGCATTTATTATATATTTATTTTGTAGTAAGTATTTTTAAACATAGAATAGACATACGTTTAAAGAAAATACGTGTGGCACTCGGGGACTGCCCGGTAAAGCTATTGCATAGCATTTTTTATCAACTTATGCAATTATAATTATTTATTTATGCAGTATTTTTTTCTTCTTTGATATTAATTCAAGTTTTTTCTTTAATATTAATTCAAGTTACACTTTTTGAGCGTGGTGGCCGATAAGAAAACAATTTTTTTTTCTTTTATTGAATAAATGAGAAGTTATTATTGTTTAAAATATTTTTATTATCTTACAATACATGTAGGTTATTCAGAAATTTTTATCATTGAAACTATAGGTTTATGGTAACTGAAATAAGAAACATAAGTTTGAGACTTGATATCCTCTAAATATCTGGAAAATACCGCGTCAATGGTGGTCCCATATTTTGTTGTGGATTCTTGTAGATCATTATTCATTTTCAAATTCAATTTTTCCGAAATCGTGTTTAAAAGAGATAGAATCAGTTATGAGCAGTTAGCAGCTAGTCTATACACATACGTCTAGTCGCACGCACACAAACACCATGCCGCAGTCTGCCGAACTGAAACGACGTTAGACGATGCACGGCTTTCAACGCCGTACCGCTGTGCCGGTCGGAGTGGGGGGAGGTTTATTTTCGTTACGACTTTTTTTTTTTTCGATTTTTCCAATTTTTCCATTTTTCGATTTTTCGGTTTTTCGATTTTTCGATTTTCTTTTATTGAATAAATAATATTGTTTAACGCCGCACCGCTGTGCCGGTCAAAGTGTTAGGTTTTTTTTCGTTACGTTCGTTACGGAATTTCTTGATTCGGTCGTCGCGCTCAAAGCCCGCGATAAAAGCTATGCAATAGCTTAAAAATGTTTGTTGTGTATAATTGTTCATATTTTGTTGAACCTGTTCTGTTCTTTTCTTTGTTTTATTTCAATATTCAATAATCTTAATACTACTTTTTTCTTAAATTTGCATACTATCTACAAAATAGGTCTACTGAATTTGTCACTGAAATCTAATGAACTTTTGAGCACTGAAAAAATGAAAATCGAATTGGCAACGCTGGTTTACGTCAGTTTGTTTCGTTGCAAAATGGTTGCAAATTGAAAAATGTTTGTTGAAAGCTTTGAAAGTTAGGTTAAACAGTAAAAATCTCGGTGAAAATAGTGGCATTCTAATAAAATAAAATTGAAAATGAAACATACTTTTCCGTATCTAATGTTTAGTAAAATATAAAGTTACTTCAATAATCTAGTGATAAAACTTCAAAATTCGTGCATCTGAATTCTTCACCGGCATCTTTTTGTGGATGAATGTAGGAATAAAAGGAACGAACCTACAAACCCTGCATTGAGTTTTGTTCAGCAAGTATACAGGGTGAGTTACAAATATATTTTTATAGATAATTACTACTTTGATTTTCATTTTCATACCTTTAATAGTGTTAATGATTTTTATCTTTTATGCCCTGATATTAATGCACTACATGAACAAGTATTACACAATTTGGAAGACGACCTGACAAGATTGTATTTAATTAGTCATTGGCGGATTTAATTCTTGATTGTAATAAATCAAACTCAAAACTTTAGGTTTTGTTTTAGGAACTCTCATTGAATTTCATAAAAACAGTGTATTTTATGGCGTATAGGCAGGGAGCTAACCACATCCCCAACTAGTCATTGATAAAAGTGTATTTGTTGTTAAGTCAAGGCCTAAATCATTCCATCTCTAAATTGGAGTGAGAGAACCGATTATGTTGCCATAATATGGCGGCTAACTCGTCATTTTTATCGATTTTTTTTATTCCTATTTATCATTTTAGTAGATATATGTATTGTTCTATATATAACGTACCGGGTGTCCAAATAAGACAGGACGCCGGTTGTTGGCTGTAGGATATGGAATGTATCTCAAAAACTATGCGCCGTAGAATTGTTGAGTAGTCAAAATTAGTAAAATTTCGTGCAGAATATGATTTTGATATGATCGACATAACATAATTTGACATTTTTACTTTCCTATCTGTATACAGATATCAGGAAAGTATAGGAATCATGATTTGTTTCGTCCTCGAGTTTTCAACGGATTTTTTACGTTTTAAGGTTCCCTGAATCCGTTTTGACTATTTTCGCGATGATGTCTGTGTGTGTGCGTGTGAATGCGTGTGTGTGCGTGAATGCGTGCGTGCGCGTGTGTGTCTGTCTGTGTGTCTGTATCCACCATAACTCATAAACCGATACACAAAAAAACACCAAATTTTAAACTTAAGCTTTATTCCAGCGTCCAATGAACTTTTTATATTTTGGGCAGAATCGGAACATCTGGGGGGGTACTTTATAGGTGGTCATTTTTATATTTTATGGAATATATCTGTTATATACGTTTGGAGAAGAAAATTCTTCAAATAAAAGTTACTTCTAATATTATTATCTATAATTTTTGTTCTATTTTTTATAAAATTGTTCAAATAAAAGTTGTTTGTAATATAATTCTCTATAATTTTTATTCCATACATAATTTCTCTAAAATGGACCGTATTCGAGATATTTGAGAAAATGTGTCATTTTGAATTTTGAAGAAATCTCAAAAACGGATAAAGAAAAAAACATTAAATTTTAAACTTAAGTTTTATTTCGGCCTGAACGTGAAATTATTAGATTTTGGACATGTCGGAACATCTGGGGGGGCCGTTTTTATATTTTATGGAATATATCTGTTATTTATGTTTGGAGAAGAAAATTGTTCAAATAAAAGTTACTTCTAATATTACTATCTATAATTTTTATGTCAAAATTTTCTGAAATGGTCCGTATTCGAGAAATTTGACAAAATGTGCAAAATTCTGATTTTTATGAAAATTGTTGAACTAAGAGTTGTTTGCGATATCGATCTCTATAATTTTTGTTTATACATGATTTTTCTAAAATGGACCGTAATGGAGAAATTGTAGGAAAAGTGCTAAATTTAAATTTTTCAGTATTTTCGTTTTCAATGAATATCTATAGAAAACTGTTTCGAGGTAGATGTATGTGGAAAATGTATATATTTAGTTTATCCTCTAAACATTTATAAACAAAGAGTCTGTAGGATGCTAATTTAGTTTTGGAAGATGCTTTAAAAGATTTTTCAATAATTAGAGTCCGTTCAACACAAATTTCTGAGATAAATATTGTGCATTCAGATTAGGTTTAATATTTGTCAACTATGATTATAATGTTTTATTAAACTTAATGGATCTTGAATGTCTAGAATTTAGAAGGGGTACAGTTGATTTATTATTTATGCATTAAGTAGTTTCAGGATCTATTTATTGTTCTGAACTTTTAGAATCCATTCAATTTAGAGTACCAGTAAGATATACTTGTCAAAATGATTTTCTCTTCTTTCCACTTCTCATAACTAATTATGGATTATTTAGTCCTCTAACAAGAATACAAATTCATTAAATTTGGATATTCTGAGTACGTCTTTCAATAGCTTTAGAATATTTTTATTATTTTATAAATTTAAAAATTCTACTTAATATGTCATTTGACTGACTTAAATGTCGGAGTTTGTTTGCTTTTAAAATAAAAGTTACAAATTATTTTTGTATATTTTTTATTGTAATTGAAATTTTCCGTATGTTGTTTAACGAATAAAATAAATAAAAAATAAAATAAAACAACTTCTGTTAATTCTGTATTCTACAGTGAAGACAGGCACAATGGATAATTCTATTTTTTTAATTTGAAAAATTGAAAGATGTTTATCTAAAATATAGGTTTCATTTTATTTTTTTTTTATTCACACTCCATTTTAAGAAAAAGCTATTTAGTCGTGGTTTTAAACTTGAGTGATCCAAACTGTTACATTTAGCTTGAATAGTCAATAAACGTTTATGTTACATGAGACTCACCTCAAAGCCGAATGAAGTATGCTAAGATTTGACGGTTTCTTCTCGTCTTGCGTCGTAGGCAATTGTTTCTTTAAAATATCGAAACATTCTTTTAAATGCGCGCGACGGTGCTTTTCGAGTTTATTATGAACCTCCCGAGTACCAGCTCTAAACACCAGAGGAGGTTGCTTTCTTTTGCCATCCGAATTACCATCGATACTGCCTATGGAATTTCTTATGTCGAAGCTGTTGTGTAGTACTCTTTGACGCGAAATTTGGGCCACTGTCGTACTTGAAACGTGCTCGTCTTGTTCTTTCTTCATTTGCAACTGAAAATAGAATTGTTCCGTCTATAGACAGATATAAATCATATATTTTGTTTTTCTATTTAAAACCTTTGATCATATAAACACTAGATACGAAATAACAAGAGAGGATAGTCAGAGCGAGAAACTAAACTCGAAAGCGATAGAGCTACAGTTTGATTTTAAGAGAAATCTTTGCGCGCCTGCTGACTCATAGAGGAGAATTTCCAGACCAACCGAGAATCTACTCGAGCAGAGCTAGCTTTAGATAAATAGCGCGACTTGGTCGGTAGACGTTAAGTTTTAATATAAATGTTGCATAGTAAAGATAAATTGTAAAATAAATGAATTAAAAGTGTAAGTTATAATAGTGTCTAAGTATTAAACAAATTAATTACGTTATATAATAAAATATAAATAAACTGTTTTAAATAAATAAATAAATAAACTATTTTTAAATTAAACAACATTATTATTGAAAGTTTATATCAAAAAGGGCAGGTAAAAATAGAATTTGGTTAAACTTACAACCTAGTAATAATGTTGTTTTTGTTCTCATTTTCCAGTCTAAATCAGCACAAAATAATTCAAACATAATACACGACAAAATAACCCAGTTTTTTGAAAACTAAATAACTTTAATAAAAAATATAAACACACTGCAAGTCGTTGAAAATAAATAATTAATAATGATGTTCTAATCGTGGTTCTAATTGTTAATAAAGTGATGCATATGCAACTAACAATACAAGAAAATAATATTGGTTGCCTTAAAAATAATAAAATAATAATGTTTATTTTAACTAATACATTTTTTATAAAATTTATATTAACATAAATAGCTTCTTAAGTAAAACAAACATGAAGGTAACCCATACAAATCTAAAAAGGTTACGCACGGGATGACTGGATTGCTCCTTCTACAGACGAATACCTAGGAACTTCATATGCCGCTACTGCCAATGGATGGATGGAATCCCAACTGTTCTTAAATTAACTCGAAAAAACTTTATTAGAAGTATTTGTACCTACTTATATATGACGGTCACGTGTCTCACGTCGATGACACTAATAAAAATTGCCCGCGATAATAGAGTAACAATCCTTAAGCTTCCGCCCTATTCATTTCACATTTTACAACCTCTAGATTTAAGCGTTTTCAAGTCGTTAAAAGTAAAGTGGGATCAAACACTTGTCCAATGGCAGAGACATAATGAGGGAAGAAAGTTACCCAAAAAGAAGTTTAGTTCATTAATAGGACAAATTTGGAAAGAAACAGAACCTGAGATAATTTGCAACGGTTTTAGAAAAGGTGGCATTTACTCTTTTAACTCTAACGTAGTTACCAAGGAAAAATACTCGTATGATCCTGCAGCGTATAAGAGATGGGAGGACCAACAACGTAATCCTGATCAGGTATTGAATAACAATCAAAGTCACTCGCTACAGCCAGGTCTGTCTGGGAAAAACGTAGACAAACCTGTAGACTTCCAAGAATTACTGTTGATAAAGTTCAAAGTCTCATGGAAGGAAGCAAAAGTCAAAACTTTGAAGAAGAGAAAAATGGAGAAAACTCAAATGAAAATATTATATTTAATGACAGTGATGACGATATAGAGGAAGAGATTAGAGAGATGGAAGAACTTGATGCATGTATGACGGAAATGAGTAAACCTTTGACAGATATACATAAAGGTGACTGGGAGTTAGTAGCTTTATTAGGAAAAACAATTAAAAAATACTATGTTGGTCAAGTTATTAAGGCAAAGAAAGATAAAGAAGAATTGGAAAAAAAGTACCTTCCTTAGATCCTTTATCCTCTTCAACTTTTGCGTGGAAATATCCAGATGAATGTGCTATTAATGCTAGAGAGGATATAACATTAACCCTTTCTCCTAAACCGACCTTTTCTAAACGTGGTCTAATATGGTTTCAACTAAATTTTTCAGTTTATAACATACAATATAGTATATTAAAGTATAAGTGGATATAACGGTCTTTAAAACATGCGCGATTTTTAGAGCACGACGGCGCAGCCGGAGTGCTCGAAATAGAGCACTTTACGCTATTTTTTTTATTGGTATACTTTAAAATCCTAAATATTGTATTATTTCTACAAAAAAATGGAAACAAGAACTAATAACTGAAAATGGTTGAATTTGTGATGTAACATCAGTATACCTCGTTGTCATGAAAATGAGACAAATAAAAATTTATTTTCAATCTGTCACGTAAAATTAATTGTCGCAACAGTTGTTATTGTTTAAAATGAGTTCAAATATTGAGTATTTAAATAATAAAGCAGAATCGCGCTTAATACCACAAAAATCCGAAGCGGTTTATAAAAAAGAATACGATAAATTCAACACGTGGATGGAAGAGCAAATGGTTACACATATAGATAAACGAGTTGTTCTCGCTTATCTCCAGAAAATGTCGGAACAGTATAAAGTATCGACTATGTGGACTATCCATTCAAAATTACAAAGTATGTTGAGGATAAACAAAGGGGTCGATATAAAATCGTTCGTCAAAGTGCATGCATTCATGAAGGCAATTAGCAAAAATGAGGTAGTCAAGAAGGCATATGTATTCGAGGAAGACGATTTGCGGAAGTTTTTTACAGATGCACCGGACATTACGTATTTATTTTTGAAGGTGGTTGCTATTTGTGGTATCTTTGGCTCTTGTACCAGGTCTTCAACAATACCCGAAACCCACGTGATCTGGTAGCATCAAAAACACAGCGAAAGGGCCTGATTTGGTTCCTTATATGTCAACTGTCGTTGTCAATACTGTCAAAAATATCATTAGCGTTCATTTGGGTTTTTGGGTATATTTATATTATTTAAAGGTTATTGATTTTGCATTTTGTCAACACGCTTTTTTTAAATTTTTCCTCAATAATAATAAACCAATCAGTTCTTTTTAGAGCTCATTAGTGCTTTCATTCTTTTTTGCCGGTAAGTGTAAATTTATTTACTTTTATACAAGTTTATTGACAATATAATTTTCAGCTCAAAATGTTTACACCGGAACAAGATTCTTTTATTTTAATGGCACATTATAGAAGTGGATCTCGAAATGATGATGGAACTTGGTCATATTCAATTCAGAGTTGCCTTCAACAATTTGAGGAACGTTTTCCAGCTGTACAAATAGAATATGATAGTTTTCGTCATCATAGACATGTTCTTGTTCAACGTTTTGAAACGAAAAATTGCATTTGTAAAGGAAAAGGGTCTGGAAGGCCCACAGTAATAACCGAAGAAGTTGTTCAAGATGTGCGAATTCGCATGGAGCAAAGTCCCACTAAATCAGTAAAAAAGTTAGCAGCTCAAGCAGGTAAGAACAGTGTTTGGGAGCTTGACTCTCTTATAATCTAATTTCATCGTTTTAGATTTATCTGTAGGAACTAGCCATAAGATTTTGAAAAAAAATCTATCAATGCATCCTTATAAGGTTTCAGTACTGCAACAATTGTTTCCTGGTGATTTTGTTAAACGTATGGAATACTGTCGATGGTTCAATGAGCAATTAAATGACAATAACTTATTGGATCGAACTTTTTTTACTGAAGAAGCATGGTTTCACTTATCAGGATATGTCAATAGTCAAAATTATCGAACATGGGCAACTGAAAATCCTCATTCATTTGTGGAGACAAGTCTACATCCCATAAAAGTTGGTATTTGGATAGCAATTTCAAGAAGAAGAATAATAGGGCCCATATTTTTCTATGACACAATTAATGGCCAACGTTATCGAAATATTTTTCTTGAATTTGTTGAACAGCTACAGGATGACGAGTTACAATTGGGTTACTTTCAACAAGATGGAGCAACAGCTCATACAGCTAGAGCTACTATTGACCTAATAGAAGAATATTTTGATGACCGAATTATTAGTAAAGGATTATGGCCTCCAAGATCTCCAGACCTCACACCTCCTGACTACTTTTTATTTGGTCATATAAAAAATAAAGTATTCAGAAATCGTTTGCATGATGTGAATGAATTGGAGCAAGCTATAGTTAATGAAATTGAAAGTGTAACTGAGGAGTAACTGCATAATGTGTTCGAAAACATGAAAAGAAGGGTTAATGCTTGCATAGAAGCTGGTGGTGAACATTTTGAACACTTACTGTAAATGTATATTCTTTGTACAACATCAAATTATCCTTTAAAATAAATTATTGAAGTTGATGTGATCAATTCTGTTCAGAACTGGATTTTTTTTTTTTTTGTTTATATCAATATGACTTTTTGTTACATTTCTTATATATATATATATATATATATATATATATATATATATATATATATATATATATATATATATATATATATTAAATGAACAAAAACAAATTTAACATGAAAAATTAGCATATTCTAAATTAATTTTCAATTTTATAGATACCTACTAATTTAAAATAAATAAAAACAAATTAAAAATTGTATTTGTTTATTGTGTCCCATTGCCCATGTACAATTCCATCTCTTGAAGTAAATTTTAAATTGATTTCTAATTTCTAAACGTGCAACAAGCTAAATGTATGATCTGTAGGTACTTTCTATATCTATCAAGTTGATCTATTTGTAAGATTTAATAATTCTATTACATAAATGAAAACATTCAAAGCGATTATCACATGTTTAATCAAAATAGGATTACTATGACTTATTCTAACCAATACTGTAGTAATTTAAACAGTCAGCCGTAGTTAAGATAATATACCAGTTGCCATCAAGCTAAAATAAATAATTTGTAATTGTGTTCTTTATGCATAACATTTTTTAACCCTCCGTTCCCACACTTAATTTTTATCAAGAATTTGTCCTCAAAATTTCAATTATTGAATAATAATAATTCTAAATTCAGCTCTTTTAATAAAATAGGGAGCTGTCCCATTCCGCTACACGCACTGGGATATATGATGCCCCATGCTTATTTATACACAACAATTGAACTTAAAATTCATAACAATTTTTTTATGGTAACTTAGATCACAATAAACATATGTACCAAAAAACTGATGGCTAAAATGCTATTTTATTGACTTAAAAAGGTAAAAGACAATTTGTATCACAAACGAATGTATTAAATTTAATCTAAATAAACGTAATCATTTAGTTAATCTATATACAAAATTGGTAAACAAATCCAAGATTTTCGGGTAAACTTCACTTTTTCTTTTTACGACTGGCAATCTCTGTTACTGTGACAACAGTACCAGCAGCTACTTCAATTAAAAAAGGAGAACGTAGTCGTAGAAAAACCTCAGACAATATTCCAGAGTTTGATTATCAAAACTATACAAAAATACCATTTCTACAAGAAAATTTTTTATCTAACGAGAAAAACAAGGACAAAATAATAAAAACGTTAATGAAAAGATTACAGTCACAAGGATTTTCCTGTAAACAAGCCGAAGAAGATGCTGATGCAGACATTATTAAAACTTCGATAGAAATTGCCAGAGATACCAATAAAACTGTCATTGTTGTGGGTCAAGATATTGATCTTTTGGTCCTTTTGAATCAATTAACTTCAAATAATCATGACATTTATTTTCTCAAACCAGGTTCTGGAAATGTAAAAGATCTATTTTTCACGTCTAATAGTTTCAAATATGAATCCTTCAAAAATATCGTTGCATTTCTGCCAGGGGCGGTTTCTCCATTGGTTCATTTGTGCAGTGAACACCCAGTTAAATTTCATAAAAACACATTATTTTAATATTACATAAATAACATAAAAAATATAAATTTAATTTTAATATTTTTATTTTCATACGTGTTAATCTATATTTTTTTGGTATATCATTGTCCTCTGGTTGATCGCGTCTCTGTGGCACAGTATACCTAAGTATACTGTGTCTGTGGCGCACTATGATGAATGAGCCTAACACGAGTGAGACGATATGCCGAAATGCATAAAGCTAAAAAGAGAAGACAACACGCCGACAGATCCTTCAAACTGTCAAAGAATACATTAATTGGCGCACCGCTCACAAACAAGGTTGCCAAACCAGTGTTGCCAGTCTAGTACAATTCACAATTGTACTAGATGTAGTACTTTCTGCGTGCATCAGTGTTCACGTGTAAAATATATATTTATATATATTGTGTTCCTTGTTTGGGTTCATTATCAATAAAGACCCCCTTTTTTTCCCTTTCAATGAATTAGATGTCATTGCAAATAGAATTCGAAAAATCTGATACATTAACGCCCGCATGCACCGTACACGTTTAATCCAGATTAAGGGTTTAATCGCGTTTAGTACCATTTTTAGCGATGCACCGTAATAAAAATCATTCTTAATCCGATTTTATTCTGATCCGTCGACTTCGGTGGATCAACTTATCTAATCGAGATTTTCTTACGTCAAAAAGATGTCAATGTTTTGTCAGTATATTTGGAACTTTCTATTTGTTTCTTTTAAATGAATTTTAATAAAAATCGGAAATAGAATACCAGCTTTTCTTGGAAGATGATAAAGATTCTTGACAAAATTACTAGAGAAGTGAATATTTTTATACGATGGGCAACTTTGTCATTTTTAAGAGGTTTTTTTACTTTCCTATCTGTATACAGATATAAGGAAAGTATAGGAATCATGATTTTTTTCGACCTCGAGTTTTCGACGGATTTTTACGTTTTGAGGTCCCCTGAATCCGTTTTGACTATTTTCGCGATGATGTCTGTGTGTGTGTGTGTGTCTGTGTGTGTGTCTGTGTGTGTGTCTGTATAACGCATAACTCATGAACCGATACACAGAAAAACACCAAATTTTAAACTTAAGCTTTGTTTCAGCGTCCAATGAGCTGATTAGATTTTGGGCAGAGTCAGAACATCTGGGGGGGTACTTTATAGGTGGTCATTTTTATATTTTATGGAATATATCTGTTATTTACGTTTGGAGAAGAAAATTCTTCAAATAAAAGTTACTTCTAATATAATTATCTATAATTTTTGTTATATGCAAAATTTTCCTAAAATGGTCCGTATTCGAGAAATTTGACAAAATGTAAAAAAAAATAATTTTTTATAAAAATTGTTCAAATAAAAGTTGTTTGTAATATAATTCTCTATAATTTTTATTCTATACATAATTTCTCTAAAATGGACCGTATTCGAGATATTTGAGAAAATGTGTAAATTTCGAATTTTGAAGAAAACTCAAAAACGGATATAGAAAAAAACATTAAATTTTAAACTTAAGGTTTATTTCGGCCAGACGTGCAATGATTAGATTTTGGACAAAGTCGGAACATCTGGGGGGGTACTTTATGGGAGACCGTTTTTATATTTTATGGAATATATCTGTTATTTATGTTTGGAGAAGAAAATTGTTCAATTAACAGTTACTTCTAATATTATTTTCTATAATTTTTGTTTTACGTCAAAATTTCCTGAAATGGTCCGTATTCGAGAAATTTGACAAAATGTGCAAAATTCTGATTTTTTTTGTTTTTACGTAATAACTAGATAGGAAAGTCATGTGTTGGACACATCAGATTTTTATATTCTAACGTTACAGCATAATTCTGTAGTTAGATGGCAAATTCGGATACATTGAAAAATATAAAAAAAGTAAGCAATAGGTGCATATATTTATCTGATTTTGTCCACATTTAAATACTGATAATGTCATATCTAGTTTTGAACATGCACAGTATAGGGAATAAAATATTCACATAGGTATATCTTTTGCATAAAAAAGCTTGAAATACAGCATGTATATATGTTAAAATTACCAAAAATTAACATAATGGTAATCGCCATCTTACTATAGAATTATTTTTATAAAATTATTTGACTTTTTTTTTTCACCCTGCATATAATTCGGTATGCGTTTTACGGCGTGTTTATGGTTTTGGTACATTTAAAAAATAGGGCTTCTATTTTCAACGGCCTCTTATCCTCTGACAAATATTTTTCCTACTCAAATCTGACGTTTTCTTCTTCTTTTTTGTGAAATTTATAAAATTCCAGTGTTGTTAGATTACTAAACTCGATTATCTAATCCGTAGCCGGTGCATAGAAAATATTCCCTAGCCATTTAAACGAGATTTGCAAATCTGGATTAGATTTTAAAACGGTGCATATGGGCGTTAAGGAATCTGGTACATTTTTTAGACAAATCTGGTACATAACAAAAACATATTCTGGCAACACTGTATCAAATCAAACAAATTGTCACTATCATTAGTTGTCACTCCTCTACTATTTTTTTTTTTTTTTTTTTTTTTTAATTTGATGTCATCGGCGTCGACTACTACGGCCATTAGCCTCGTGTTCTGTGTAGGCTTTGTTATTGTTTCCCAGCGCCACTTTAGGAAAAGCACTGTTAATTAGAACCCAACAATGAATGGTCGAGTGGGGAATCCTACCAAGGCATCAGAATTAATTTTAAATAATTAAATTAAATGAAAAAATCCCGGCCAACGGTGGGATTCGAACCTGAGACCTTCCGATCTCAAAGTCATGACTCTAACCACTGAGCCAACCCACCCCACTCCTCTACTATTAAATACAAAAAAAACCTAAGATTATATTAATTGTGCTTATTTAAAAAAATGTGTTTAATTAAGAACTGTGTCTTCAATAAATTGAAAGATGTGTGCCAATTCAACGATTGTTCCCGAAAGGCAAGGTAAATTAAAATTTTTAAGGTTATGTTGATTTATTTACATATAATAAATTTTTACGACTCTAATTTGTATTATATTTTGTTTTAGTGTCTAAGAACATCCAAGGACTACTTCAAAATGGTCTATTTTGTATTCAATTGTAAATACTATCAAGAAAGAAGTAAGCAAAAAAAATTGTAAATTTTTTTTTCTCACAAAACCTGCTAAAAGGAAAAATTGAATTATTCTGATGAGGTCACTAGACATCATTATGGAAATGTACAATAAAAATTTGATGAAGATAAAGAGACAAATGGTTTTTCACTTTAAAAGTCTGAATAGAAAAAATGGATTAAGGAGTTAATTTAATATACTCGATGAGAAATTTTACCTAAGAAATGGTATGTACATTTAAATAGTTTACCTATATAAAGTTATGTTTGCCTGCAATTATCAATCGTGTTACCCTCTAACCAAGATCGTTTGTTGCATACAAACCAGAAATTTTTTTATTGCCTTGTTTGTATAATTTAGTATTTTCAAAAATATTAGATGTTATGGTAATTTGAATCACTACAGGTATTAAATAAAAATAAGGCTACTGGTAAATTAATTTACAGTTGGTAATAAAGAATGTCTCGAAATAAGTATCAAACATAAATTGTGATTTTGATTAGACACTTAACAAGTCACGTCACAGATATCTGCATGCTCTGGCTAATCAATTTTATTAGTACATATCAAAACATTAATATACTATCTACAATTAAACAATAATTTGGAAATACAGATGAAGCCGATTTACCTATTTAAACAAAATTACTATTATTCTATTTATTAAAACTTAAAACACATTATTTTTTTAGTAAACTTGGACATGCAAAAGCAGCCATGAGGGTAGGACATTAGTGAGTGCAAGAATACTTTGAAATGTGCTGTGAAATACACATAGAAAGGATCATAATATGGAAAATTAAGTGTGATAACATTTTACGATATATATGTCACTATTTTAGTTCACAGATTTCTGTGTTCTGTGTTCAATTATGTGCTGCTATTTCAAACTTTTAGTATCCTTTGATAAAAGAAGTTGAATATTATTGTTGACCTTTTTAAATTGTTTATTTTATCTCATACATTTTTTTTTCTACTCCTCATACAGTATTTTGTGAAGAGTATTATAGGTTTACTTTGTCTGTCTGTCCGATGTCACGTTTTTTGTCTGCACTATAAATCAAAAACGAAAAATAATATCAATTTGAAAATTTTAAGCAAAAATCAAGCTCTATAAGGGGACAAAGTCTATTGATTTTTAACAAATCTGATTAAAAATAGGGGGTTAAGATGGGTTGAAATTAAAAAAAAATCCTAAATTATAAACGAAAAGCGATATCTACATGAAATTTTTAGTAAAAATGAAGCTTTATAAGAAGATAAAGCCTACTGATACTGAAAAAATATGAATATATTGGGGAGTTAAGGGGGGTTAAAATATAAAAAAAAAATCCTAACTGAAAAACGAAAAATAATATAAACTTGAAATTGTTAGCAAACATCAATTTCTAAAAGGAGAAGAAGCCCTTTAATTATAAAAAAAAATCTGATTAAATATGGAGGATTTAAGGGGGGTTGAAATTAAAAAAAAATCAAAAATGAAAAGCGATATCAACATGAAATTTTTAGTAAAAATCAAACTCTATAAGGCCTATTGATTGTGAAAACAATCTGTTTGAAAATGGGGACTAAGGGGCTCTGTTAAACTGCGAAGAGTATCATTTAGAATGCCAGGCATTATATATCTTTATTCTAGTTTGTGTCTGTGTAATATTATGTATTGTGATGGGACTGATCTTATAAAATAAACATTTAAAACATTTTAGTTCTCATTTTATTTGGCAATAAAAGGTATTTAAAAAATATATTTTTTATTTGACATCTTTGACAAATTGTGAAAATGATTAAACTTACAATAAAAACTAAAAAATTGTAGGTAAAGTTTCATATTAAATTTTTACACAAAAATCAATGTCAAGCTTTCTACATAACCTGATATATATTTAAAAATAATCTCAAATTATGAAGAAAAGTCAGATTACTAACTAATATTTATAGATGGTTTTCAACGTATTAAAAACAAAACAAATATTACACTAACTAAAATATTCATTTATCAATAGTTGTAGTGCTTGAAAACAGTATGATGTTGATAATAATAACTACACTTAATACAAACTCAAATAATAAAAAAAACAGCGATATTGACTCTTGTACAAAGTTTTGATCCGAACTTACAAATGATAAAATTATTGGAAAAAGTGAACACCCATTTTAAATTACCACGAGCCGCCATTGATTTCTGCATTGTTTTTTTGGTTGCGATATAACATCTGGATTTGCCGGAAAAGGAAAGAAGAGTATTGTAAATTCATTATTAGACGATAAAAATGTGTCAAATTTGGCCAATATTTTTTATAAAAAACATGCAAACAAAAAAGATATCGAGAAAAATGGATTACAATTAATCAAATCTATTTATAAATGTAAAAATGATAATATAACACTTAAGATTTCAAAAATATAAATTGGCAAAAATTAAATCATCTTTCATATTGGCAAATCTCCCACCCACAGAAGGTGCAGCAGAACAACATTGTTACAGGGCATATTATCAACTTCAAACTTGGCTAGGTAACGAACTGACAGCAACAGATTGGGGCTGGAAGCAACATCAACGTGGGATTATGCCCAAATTTACAGAGAAGTAGTTAATTCCGGAAATATTGCTCAAAACTATTTGCTGCAGCTGTGAAACTGGATGTAACAGTTTAATATGTGGCTGCCGAAAACATGGCTTAAAATGCACAAATTTATGCTCAAATTGTAATGGTTCTGAAAAATGCACCAATGTGGAAGGAAAAACCTACCAGAAAGTTAGTGATTCAGATGAAATTGTGGATGAAGGACCAATTTAGACTAAAAATAATATTGGATACGAAGACGGTGATGGTCTTGAAGATTTCGAAGATCTACTAGAATCGGGAAGGTTGGTCGAATCTAACGATGAAGAAATGCTACTGAAGAGACAAAAGTAATGGATAAGTGATTAGGGTTCAAGATAAGATTTATAAATAAAAAGATTAATGCATTTTAAAATATTATTATGATTAATAATAATCAGTATAAAGTATCTAAATTCAATAGTACGATTTAAATTTCTATTCATATATTATGAGATTTTTTATGACATAAATGTATTAATTAATCAACTTTTTGACTCACAAAAATTGCAGCAATCACATTTTTTAATTGAAATCCCCCCTTTAAATCCTATCTTTAATATTTAGAACAACTATTTTCGCATTTTTCTTGCAATTTTTATGATTTATGGATTTGTAATTTTTTTGTTTATCAATGTAACATAGAATCTGACGTTTTTCAAGTAATGAAAGTGTCAATTTTACTAAATAGGTCAAAATTGTACATAGTGATTAAAAAAAAAAAAAAAATTCGGATTAGAGTTTTTTTCTTTTCTTTGCATTTACTGAGAACATTTACCATAGTTATCTATATATTTTTTTACATTATCAGAGAGAAGAGATTTCAACGAACAGAAAACTCCCCAACTTTTTTTTAAAAAGCTGATATTTTGACGCGAGAATTTTCGATTGAAAATTAGGGTGTTTTTTCGATATTAAGTCAAAATAAGGTGAAAAAATAAATATTTCAAATCAAAAAAATTACAGTGTCTTTAGGACATAAAAAGGTAAGTTTTCACCAAATTTCGAGAAAAAAAATTTTTTTTTGCATAAGATAAAAATAAAAAACCAAATACTACTAGATTATTTGAATTTTTCACATAAATTTTGAGGTTATGTGAAAAAAGTGTAATTACAAAAGTTGTAGGTCTCTTTATTACCTACAACTTTGTCATTTAATTTTTTTCCATAGGACTTGTAGTTTTGCCGGAAATCGAGATACACCGTTTTTTACCCTTAAAAACTCACCCCTTTCCACTTCCCGACCTCAGATCGCCCGTAAATTATTTTTTCCTTTTATTTTTGTTATATTTTCGTCCTTTTTTAACGGGTTTCATCCTACTATTATTTTTTTTTGTTTCAAAAATTATCGACCCTGATCTATTTATTAGCCATTAATTGCTCGACAGCAGGAGTTGCTTTATAAATTATAAGCTGACTTTTTTTTAATTTGTATACGTTCAGGCCTCTCTTGGCCCTCGTACACTTACGGTTTTTGAACTGGACCTTTGAATATCTGAGTGTGCAGGCCTGTTGTAGACAGTATTCTGATCTGTGGCGTTCAAGGCCATTCACCGAAGAATTCTCGCCGTGACTTCACGGAATAAGTCTGGATCAGTCAAAGATTATCACAGTTTTAAGTTGCGCACAAAAAATAGACAAGATGATTTACTAGTATCTAGTGTTTGTATGATCGAAGATATATGGATGTGGGTTGAGAGAATGTTTAACTTTGTTCCGATTTGTACACAAATACGGATTAAAAGCGTTGGACTTACCTGTGGCGGAGAAGTCGATATAGCAATAGGTCCCTGCAAAATCCCAGGAGAAATACTGCTCGAGGAAATGACGACGGTCTGTGGCGAGGAATTAGCGGTGACGGTCTTGAAAGTGCTCTGCGTGAGCGAAATGGTCGACAAACCGTTTTGATTCATGTTCGGTTTGGCAATGATCGGCGCCACTGGTTGCATGGTGGCCAATGTCTCAGCTGCGACCGTCGTTCGATTGTGTTGTTGCTCTTGCATTTCCAAAAATCTTGCGGCTTCTAAGAGTGTACTCAAACTCATGATAGGTCTTGCTGGATTGTGCTGGGAGTCTGCCTAAGCCGAATCTGCAATAAAATAAACATGATTTAAGAAAGTAGTCATAGAAATATGTCTACTAACGGTTCAGAATGGTACAAAATAAATAGCCAAAAGCTTAACGGATTGCCTATTTGTAGGGGTTAAATCAGGGGCGTGCGGTCCATGGAAGCGGGGAAAGCACCGCTTCCCTACACTTTGAGATTTAAAAATAAATATTTTTCAGTTTACAATGCATAGAAATTAAAATTAAATTAAGTACTATATTTTCTCTGAAACATTACGTAAACTTCGTAAATGTACTAACAATTCATTGGTGTAATGTGTAAACGCACGCACCACCCATGAGTAAATTAATTGTGTAAACGCCCACACCATATAGGTACTTCAAGTCCATCGGCGGAAGCGCCTCTTGAAAAAGCCGGCTCATCTTCCAATTGATTTCGCTTCGTCGCTTTGCCGTGACACAGTAGTCAGTCTGTTTTTACATCGCCTTACGCATATTGCAATTCGCACCGCGAATCGACGTGTGAGGAAAATTGTAGACTTCAGATAGATTTCAGTTTGTTTTTCGTAGTTGTTTTTCTTTTTGTAAACCGGAGGAACTATGCACTGTGCCTGTGAACAATAATAATGTGGTAAATTGTGTCTGTATTGTCTGCTCTTTATTGAAAAAAGGATTTTCAAGTAGAAATTTTGAAGAGAAAACGGACATTATTAATTCTAGTAGACTAAAGGGTCCTATCAGTTTAGAGACGAAAGTAGAAGTCAGCAAAGAAATTTCCCAGGCATTTTCACGTAGGGTTCTATGAAAAGTATGAATGGTTAACCGGCTGCAAAACTTTGAAGAAATTGTTTTGCTGGCCTTGCCTACTTTTTAATATAGCCGAAAAAACACATTGGAACTCAGTCGGTATTACAGATTTGAATAATTTCCACAAAAGTGTAAAACGACATGTAAATAGCAAATCTCATATAAGTGCTACAATTAAAGAAAAAACATTCGGGACCTATCGCATTGAACATAGTTTGGACAATCATTTAAAAATACGCAACAAAATTCACAATGAAAGGGTAAAACAAAATAGGGACGTTTTTCAACGATTAATAGATGCAACTTGTTTCTTGGGAGAGCATGAACTAAGTTTTAGGGGTCACAATGAAGCAAGTAGATCGGCCAATCGAGGAGATTACATGGATCTTTTAAATTTTTTTTGCAAAATAAGATGATACCCTGTAACGTTTAAATTTTGCCTTATAGCGGTTTTTCACAAAAATAGGAATAAACTAGTTTTTATCTTTGTTCAGTAATTATTTAATGGGTCCTTCTATAACCGCATTTAAACCACTGTGCTTTTGGATCGATATGCGAACCACTGATTTTGTCCTCACCGTCGAAAGCGATTCAGAGGTCCATCTGCGACACTCTGGGTGAGCATGTGGCTGCCCTGTATTCAAGATGTCGGTCTAGCGTTTCCGCTCTGACGTTAATTGTGGGTATATGATCAGTTTGGGGTAGATAGGACCTCTATTTGAGTTTAGTTAGGCTATTTATTTGGTTTTAGAGGTTTGTTTGGTTATTTTAGCCCTTTCTGTCAAGAATTTATTTCGTAATAGAGGACGCTGATGGGACACCTATTTGTCACTAAGGTATGTTAGTATTACTGGTTTGGGAGATGTCAAATGACGTCGGTTTCCGCCTTCTGGAAATTTTCGAGGTTCAGATTCGGCACGTGAATTTGAAAGGTACTGTTTTCGAAATTTATTGGAAGTCGTTTCAATCCATTTGGGATATTACGAAGCAACCTTTTTGTTTTAAGTTACAACAGTGTGGATTTGGTAGTATTTTTTTTTGTGAACACATGTTGTAGGAGCTCTTAGGAGGATATATTTAACCACGTGTTGAATCTCATTGGTAAGTTTTTTCTACACAGTATTTTAAGTTACGACGTAGCTATTCCTTTGTAAGACCTTCGTTCTTTTCAGTGTCCACATATACAGTGTGTCTGAAAAAGTTGGCAACAAATGGGAAACTTTTTTATTATTAAGTTTAGGAAAAAACGTCATTCTTCATAAAAAGTTCTGCAAGGCCTAAAATCCAATATACGATAATCAGATATCGAAATTTTCCAATCGTATACGAGGTTTGTCAAAAAGTATGAATTTTGCTCAAGAGTAAAGTACCTTTATTTTCGACAATATCTAAAATTGTTATTAAGAAAAGTTGATTAGAATTGAAAACTACGTTTAAATGTCTAATTACAGCTATCTACGATAAAAACCAGGTTTTATTATTGTTTACAATTTCTTTAAGATCGAAAATGATCAAAAACTAGGTATCTAAATTATTGACCTGTACAAAATCAAGTTGCTGTGGAAATGTTTTGAAACATATCTTATGTCAGTATGCTTCAAAACCTCAGTTTGTAATAATTGTACTTTTTTAAATACTAGTAAAAATGCCGTTGAAATTAAGTCTTGAAGAGAAAATTGAAATTGTTTTAATTGTTGGAGATAACTACAAAACTTATAGGGAAGCTGCCATAATCTTTAATAACAGACATCCTGATAAAAATGTACATTTTGCAACAGTAAGTAAAATAATAAAAAAGTTCAAGTGTTCCGGAAATGTTGAGAATAAATTCAAAAAGAAACATGAGGCATGGGTTGCTACTGAAGAAATTCAAAATCAAGTAATGCTCTCAGCAATAGAAAATCCTAAAGATTCCATAAGAAAAAGGGCAGCTTTACTTGGTGTGCGCAAAGACGTAGTTGCAGGAATATTAAAAGCAAACAAATTTAAACCTTACAAACCCCAGTTCACTCATACCCTAAAAGCAGGAGATTTTAATAGAAGATTTGAATTTTGTGCTTGGTTCCAAGGGGAGTTAGAAGATAATAATTATATGGCACGGTGCATAATTTTTTCGGACGAGGCAACGTTCACTTCTAATGGGGTAGTCAGCTCACAAAATTGCCGTTGGTGGAGTGATGTTAATCCTAATTTCACTGTCCAAACTCGTGACCAATACTGTTTTAAAACAAATGTATGGTGTGGAATTTTTAAAGATAGAATAATTGGACCATTTTTTTTTCGAACTAATATGAATGCTGAACGTTATCTGGAATTTTTAAATAATGAGATTCTTGAATTTCTTCATAACCTACCAATAATGGAAAGGCAACGTACATGGTACCAACATGATGGAGCAACCTGCCATAGTACAAGAAATGTTCGAGAATGTCTTCTACAAATTTTTAACGGAAGAGTAATTGGAAGATTTGTGGACTTTGCTTGGCCTCCAAGATCTCCGGACCTGACCCCCCTAGACTTCTTTTTATGGGGATACTTGAAGCAAAAGGTATACCTTAAAAGACCGTTTGAAAATATTGATCATTTGGAAAGAATAATTAGGGAAACATGTGACGGTGTTACTCCAGATGTTATTAGAAATGCAATAAAAGAATTCTCTCGAAGAACAATTACCTGCTTAGAAAGGGACGGTGGATATGTTGAGGCGTACGTGCAGTGAGGGAAAAGTTAATCCGGATTCTTCTTTTTCATGCATGTAATGTTTGATGTTGTGTTTTGAAAATAAATGATTTTAATTATGTATACATTTGTTTACATTGTATTATTGATAACTCGTGCAAAACAAAGTCAATATTTATAGCAAAATTTGCAATGAGAAAATGAGTGGTGTAATCAGTAAGTGCACATGAACATAATTTTTAATTTCTATCGATATCTGAGGTTTTGAAGCATACTGACATAAGATATGTTTCAAAACATTTCCACAGCAACTTGATTTTGTACAGGTCAATAATTTAGATACCTAGTTTTTGATCATTTTCGATCTTAAAGAAATTGTAAACAATAATAAAACCTGGTTTTTATCGTAGATAGCTGTAATTAGACATTTAAACGTAGTTTTCAATTCTAATCAACTTTTCTTAATAACAATTTTAGATATTGTCGAAAATAAAGGTACTTTACTCTTGAGCAAAATTCATACTTTTTGACAAACCTCGTATACGATTGGAAAATTTCGATATCTGATTATCGTATATTGGGTTTTAGGCCTTACAGAACTTTTTATGAAGAATGACGTTTTTTCCTAAACTTAATAATAAAAAAGTTTCCCATTTGTTGCCAACTTTTTCAGACACACTGTATATGTAGTTTTTCTGAATAAGTCGTTCACGAATTTGCCGTTCAATTGATCTGGTGCACCGTTTTGTCCCTCTTTTTTAGCTGTAACAGAGGTAAATATGCTTTGATTTTAGTTAGAATGCTTACTTAGACCTAACCCTAGGTTATGTTCTTTTCGTTGTATATATTTCCAGTATATGGGATGAACTATTAGGGGTAGTATCTTGAAGTCTAAGGGTGTAATTTGCTTATTAAATGTAATTGTTGGGTAGAACTCGCTTCACGAGCCGTCTTTTTGCTTTGTAAAAACCTACATAAATTAATAAGCCGAACTTAATTTAACTAGTAAACGTTGAGTAGTTTTACCTATTTCTAGACCTCGCTTCACGAGAAGGCTATGTAGGTACCTGGTTATTTAATTTTAACTTCTTTACATAACCAGGGATAAATAGTTATCGCTGTGTTTTATCTTATACGTTTTCTTTAGGGTTCTTGTGACGGGCACACACTTCTTGTGACGGGCTATCAACTCTTGTGAAAGCCAACACTTCTTGGTACGGGCCAGTAGTCCTTGTGAAGGGCCAACACTTCTTGTGATGGGCCAGTATTCTTGTGACGGGCTGACTAGCACATCTTGTGACCAGCTGATTGATTCGTATGCTGCTAACGAAGCAGAGACATCAACGTCTACTGGAAAGAAGTCACTGTGTACCGCAAGTTTTTGCTATCTTATTTTTATATTACTTATTACTATTTAATCTATTTTATTGGGGGGTGTTATTAGTACGTATTTTAATCTAAGCCTAATGTAAACAAGGTTTAGGGGTGTATAGTTTACAGTACATTTTTATTTAAAGCCAAAACACGTCACCAAGAGCTCTTCGTGGAGTATATTACTTATGGGTAGTTAATATTTTTAATAAGTAACGGAGTTTTACATGTTTTTACCCCTAGCGTACGTAAATAGTACCCTATTATTTGTTTATTTGTTAAATACAGTACACACCTCATGTGTTATAGTTTTACGATTACCCCTAGTCCCAATTAATGATTTTTTAAGTCTAATATAGCGTTTTAGTTGTAAATATTACTCCCAGTGATACTGGATTACTGTTAATAGTTGGGGAATCTGTTAGTAATGTACTAAGTGATTTAATTGTTACTAATTTGGTAAATATTAGTATATTTCATAGTGTGAACGAAGTTGACCCCCCATGTCAACACGATTTATATTTAGATTATTAAACTTGGGTATATATTGAACTTAACTTATTATTTATCCCCACTTGCTAAATGTCAGCATTTATTTTTATGGTAAAGTACACTTTTAATATATTAGGAGCATACTCGATTTGTAGCCGCTTGATGGCCTTAAATCACATTAAAAGTTTTACACAAAATTCAACAAGTAAAGACAGACTCTCTATCAATGGTAAGTTTTTTATAGCTTCTAGTACTAAACTAGGTAATAAAGTAATAGTAACACTTCAAAAATCTCAACCTGGAATATATGTAGTAATGAGGAAAAAAAGCAGGAATTTTACAAAATGGTGAATGCGCCGCGAAAATTTTTCGCCTGCGGCCTGTGCTTACTGGCCTGCTGTATTTTTATACAATCGCTTTCCCTTCCAAAAATGTCACCGCACGCCACTGGTTTAAATTGATATTTATATGATAAATAAAATGTATTCAAAATTAATAGTCATATTTCATATTTTTTGTTTAAGCGATTCAACAAAGTTTATTGATAAAATTAAAAATATTCCAAAATTAGACAAAAATTAAATACCTTTTTATGCTATTCAGCAAATTATTATGTCTAGCCTCGCTTCTAGCTAAAATCCTACAAAATCCTTTCCTCAAAGTATAATTTCTTAGTAAAAGTTCTTGAATACTTCAGAGGTGATATGGAATCGCATTATGGCATTGTGTCAATTAATTAGATAACAAATAATTCTAATACATTCTAAAACATAATATGTTTCGCATCCAAGATATAGTCAATAAAAATCTGACACGCGCTATCAAACATTTTGTAGACAAAGCTCCAATTTTAGTTTTCCAATATAATGTAATATGTAGTTCGTTAACGTTTAATCAACATTGAAAATCTACATTTTATTTGTTTAGCCAACAAATAATTGGGTTGGGCCAACACAAGAATAACGTGTCGATATCCATTAACCGATAGGTATCATCGTAAATGTTCTAAAACTTGCTACTTTTTTATACAAATGTTTGAACTTTGCCCCAATAGCGGTACACCTACGCCACGAGCGAAACTTTGTGTAGTTTTGAGAAAGTCGTTTTTTACATACATATTAGAATGCGAAATGATAGTGGTAAAGGTATTATTGCGTACGAGGGAGGGACGAGAAGTAACGGGAAGACATGTATTGTAGATATTATAGTCTAGAGAAGAAATGAGTACAGTAATTTAATTTGCAGAATCTGATTTTTTAAACAATTTAAATTGTACAGGGTGGGCAAATTTCGATGTTTTAATAGAGAATCTCATTAACTTTAAATGTTATGAAAAAATGGACCTCCCATCCTCGATCTCTTTTTTTGAGAAAAACATAATGGCATTTTCAAAAATTAAACAGTTATAAACAAAAGTTAGTTTTTTCAAATTTTCATATGTCATTGTCTCATTTATAAAAGTGAAAAAAAATAATGTATACCTTCTTCAGGCATTTTTTTAATAAGATTCCAGAGGCGTAGTCATTTTTTTTTAAATTCTTCATATTCGAGTTGTGTTATTATTGCTATTAATTGACTTAAGTATAATTAGAAAATAATCGATACTAATAAGATTTATGGATTCTTATATAAAGCAATATAGCGATAATCCAGTAGACACACAGATATTCGATAACATTAATTAGTTCAATTTGAATACATGTAGTAAATCAAATGTTAATTCAATTAAAATTTTCCATATGAATATTAAGAGTATAGAAAAAAATTGGGATGAATTGTCTTCTACAACAGTTTAAAATGGATATTGATATACTAGTCTTGTGTTGTGTGAGAGATATGGCTTCGGGCGGTGTCCATTTGCCACAGAATGTTATATACTAGTCTTAACAGACACATATAACAAAAACTACGATATAAATGTTTTTTCTATCGCTGGATATATTATATAATCACGGTGATAGGAACAGAAATGATGATATTATGATATATTTATATTAAATCAAACATCGAATATAATTATGTGATCGTAAGATTATTTGACATAAAAACACTAAATGGTCTTTTAAACACAACAATAAAATGATTAAGTGTCATATATAGATCTTCCAATACGTGTAATAGTTTTAATGAAAATTTAGCAAATCTTCTGAAAAAATATCAAAACGATTATAGGCATATTTTTGCTGGTGATATAAACATTAATATATTATCATTTCAAAGATATGTTGAAGAATATAAAAATATATTAAGTTCACTTGGATATATTTCGTATATAAACAAACCAACTAGATTTCAATCCAAAACTTGTCTGGACCATTTTTATATTCGAAGTCAAATTCATTATAATAAAGACTTAATTAAATCATACAGCTTTTACACCGATATTACAGATCATTCATTAACTTCCATACGTTTTCAAATTGAAAATTGTAATAAAAAAGAAATAGTTCTACCAAGAATTAATGAAAAAAAGTACATTAATTACAAAACTTTAAAGTTGGACATTCAGAATGAAAATTGGACCTATCTGTATCAAAATAACGATTCAAATAATATGGCAAATTATTTTATTCATACATTAAATAAATACATACAAAAACGTTAAAAATAAAAAAGGAAACATTTTACGAAATAACTGGATTACGACAAATTTGTCAAAAACAATTGACGAAAAAGATAGGTTATATGAAGCTACAATAAAAAATCCTTACGATACGGAATTGAAAAGTAGATATAATTACTTAAAACAGTACACAAAAAATTTAATTAATGTTTCAAAAAAAAAAGTATTTTCAAAATAATATTGAACAAAGTGAATATAAATCGAAGGCTCTTTGGGATACAGTTCACGAGGCTTGCAATTGCCTTAAACCTAAAACAGAAGATTAAATTATCAAATGGAGTTACAATAACAGAGAAAATAGAAATAGCTAACAATTTAAATAAATATTTTAGTAACATTGGTAAAATACTAGATCAGAAAATACCTCAAGTGAAAGATTTTCAAGAGGATTTTACAGAAAGCATAAATTTATGTAATTCAATGTATATACATCCTGCAACAGAATCTGAAATAAAAAATTTGATCAATGAACTAAAGGTTAAAAAGTCATCAGGACATGATAAAATTAGATCTGAGACCCTAAAAAACATAATGTGAAGAAGTTTCAACACCTTTGACTTACTTAATTAATAATTACATGGCTGCAGGTTGTTTTCCAAATGTTTTCAAGGTAGGTATTATTAAACCGTTACATAAAAAAGGAAGTAAGTGAGAGATGTCAAACTTTAGACCGATTTCATTGATTCAAATATAGCAAAGATTGTTGAGAAAGTTCTTAAAAAGAGAATCGTAAATTTTATAGATAAACATGATTTAAGACAGTGTCTATATGTCTTTAGGGTAGGTAAATCCACAAAAGACGCAATCTATGCGTTAACTTCATATATACACAAAAAATTAGATAAAAATACGTATATTTTGCTTTTGATACGATCTCTCATGTGAAACATCTTGAGAAAATAAAGGTCATATGGATTAAGAGGCAAAGTATTTGAATTAATATCAAGTTATCTTTCGGGACGAGTCCAATATGTGGAAACATAGTGTCAGTGAGCCTGAATTGGTCTCTTGTGGTGTTCCTCAGGGCACAGTATTGGGTTCATTATTATTCATTTTATATATAAACAGTTTGTTGAAGTTCAACACCAGAGGAAAGATTATGAGTTTCGCAGGCGACACTGCAATTCTTTACGAGCACTAGAATTGGAGTGATTTAAAAATCAAATGGAAAAGGATTTTAAGAAAATAAAATTATGGTTTCAACACAATCTTCTTATTCTAAATATTGAAAAAACGCAATATTTGTCATTTACATCATATGAAAATAATTTACCTCATTTCGATACATTAGAAATAGATCAGTTTACTAAGATTCCAGGCGCTACATCAGTTAAATATTTAGGCATAATAGTTACCTTAAAAAAGTTTTAACTGAAGCTCTTCTTAAGATGCTTTATCATGGGCTAATACAATCTCAGCTAAGTTATGGAATCATAGGATGGGGTGGCGTAACTTTTAACTAAAATATTTGGAAATTATTCAAAAATTGTTCAAAAAAATATTATATGGAAAAAGTTGTACTTACAAACTCTTTATTTAAATTATCAGATCTGTTTGAAATTCGACAAATTTTCTGTTTGAGAATATTATTATTTAGTAAACAAAATAAAATTAAACTGAAGCCCACTGCACATAAGTATGAAACGAGAATTAAAAATTGAAACACCAAGATGCGAAAAAACTGCAGGTCAAAGATGTTAATCTTATCTAGCACCTAGAATATTTCAAAAATACCGGAAGAAATACAAAATACAAAACGATACAAAAACTTTAAATATAAAATACAAAAATGGATAGGAGAAAACGACAGACCAATTTTTCATAAATTTGTAAATTCAAGCGTGTAAAGAAATAAACCTAATATATAATTAATTATGACCATTTATCACGGAAAAAAATGTGACTAGAAAATTTTACTACAATGTTGTAGTAGTAGACTTGTAGAAAAATACTTAACAATTTGTAGAAAATTTTACTACAATTTATAGTTAAAAACTATTAATTATTGTAGCAATTGAATTGTCGAATAAAATGCTACAACAATAGGAAAGAAGTCCACAATGTTTAGTATATTTTACTATTGTTTGTAGAAGTAGAAATTTATTACAATTATCGTAATTACTACTACTAACTTCTCTAAAAATTTGTACAAATATTAATAATTATCTCTACAAAAAATAGTAATTTTCTCTACAAAAAATAGTAATACTTTACATCCCTTCTTCAAAAATATTCTATAATATTGTAGAAATTCTAAGTCATGTGAACAAAACAGAATTCTGCTATTGGCCAACGTTTTCTGACGTCGATCATAAACGGCCAGACAGCAGTAGCCGTTCGCCATGTTCACATAACAAAGCATGGTACATATACGAGTACCTATAACACATTATTATATTAAAAGCACCGATGCGTTTGAGAAAATTTAAATAATAAATTCTATTGGTGGTAAGTACATTTATTATTGTTTCTGAATAATTTACCTTTAGATAACTAATTTTAATAACCTTAGTAGATTATTTAAAAAAAATAGTTGTGGCCAACGATCGAATGTTGTGCCCAACGATCGAATTTTGTGACAAGTTCAATGCTGTTTTTTGTCTTAATTGTGACATACCTACCTACTTTCTCATTTTTGTTAGTTATCTGACTTAGTCATTTAATATCCAAATCAGTGTAAAGGTGATAAATATCCCCGTTTTAAGGGTATGAACAATTCAATTGGTATTAATCTTTATTTCATATTTTTCAGGTGCAGAAAAGCCAACTGAGACTGAGGGCGCTATTATTACTGTTATTTATTACATAATGTAATTAAGAATTTGTATCTTTTATATTAAAACAATAAATGGAATATTTTATTAAGGAACATTTTTTTCTAGGTTATAATTATAATAATTATGGAATACTACTACAAATTTTATTAAAAATTACTACAATTTGTATGAATTTTTACTATTTATTGTGTAAAATTTTCGTATTTATTTTCATAAAACGCAATACATTTTTAATATAAATTCATACAATGAATAGCAAAAATTATAACAATTTGTAGAACAATTCTTATGATGCATTTGGATCTTTTTACTAAATATTGTAGATAATAACTCTACAATACATTCTCCACAAATATTTGGAAATTTTTACTACAAATTGTCCCTGTCCCTATATGTACTATTTATTGTAGAGAAAAAATCTACAATTGTAGAAATTTGTTCTACAATTTTTTTTCCGTGTGAAAACTCATATCCTTTCAACATATTGACATTTTACCAGATTTTAACAGGTACACTTGATTATAACATTACCTAAAATTATGACATTACCCAAGATTATAACAGGATTATTACATTACACCTGATTATGACATTACACCTGGATTATGACAATATACCCGATTTTGAGATTTCGAGACTGCAGTTAGCTTTTAATTTAGCATTAAAATATGAATTAGAAATTATGATTAAGATTAAGGATATATGAACTTTGTTTAGCATCACAATACAAGCTGAACCTCTTCTGGAGTGACGCTTCTGTGATTATTCGTAAGTTATACAAATAAATTTTATACAAATATGTAATATTATATGTAAAACAAAAATTGAATAAATTCTATTATTATTAATAATCCAACGTTATTAAATGATCAGTGTTGTAAAAATGCCGATACTTCTGTCAGAAATATTCTGTTGACACAAGCCTAATAGAAAACAACAGAGTATTATAGATTATTTTGAAAATAATAAGTTTTTGCTAAATAACAATGAAAATGAAAAACTGACCCCACATTATATATCGTTAGGGAAAATGTTTGTCTTTTTTTGTATGCCACAGCCAACTACCCGTTCCATATAAAAAAATACAACTTTATGGTATAACTTGAATTTGAAGAATTAAAAAAAAAAATAATTACGCCACTGGATTCTTATCAAAAAAGTGCTTGAAGAAGGTATAAATGATTTTCTTCCAGTTTCATAAATAAGCGAGATAATGCCCTGTAATGAAAATTTGAAAAAACGAACTTTTGTTTATAACTCAAAAACAAAAGACAATAGTCAATTTTTGAAAATGCCATAAAGTTTTTCTCAAAAAAAGAGATCTAGGATTGGAGGTCCATTTTTTCTTTATTAAAACATTGAAATTTGCCCACCCTGTACAAGAAATTGTTTAAAGCAGTCTTTAGACAAGTAAATACTTCATAAAACAAATTTAGTTAGATTGACCGTATTCCTGTTCGTTCAGAGGTCTTTTTTTAAATAAATTGAGATACGATCAACTGTTATTGTACAAAGTTATTCAACGCTCGAATACATTTTATTGCAACTAGAAAAATCCCCTGTGTAGAAGAGTCTTTACCCTCAGTTGAATACGAAAAGGGGGAAACATACAATCACGTATCACGTCTCATAAAATTTATCTTTGGGACCCCAAACAGTGTATAAAACAAAAACGGTTTTGAGTACAGTACATAACATATCGGAAAGAGTTGAAAGCAGATAACGTATTTTCGCTAGTAATCTCCCTAGAGCTTGAATTATTACAGGAAAATTTTCCGAGTAAACGAAGCAAAACGTGATAATTTTCTTAAAAAAATCGTGTACGAGGAAATGCTTCTGGGCCATCAATTCAAGATTGTGCGAGATTCGGTAAGAACATTTTACACCAAAATAAAACTATAAATTAAAATAATGACATTTGGATTATGATATATACGAAACTAAAATTGCGAAGTAGCCTTTGTAACTTTTAAAGTTAACGGAAGCTTATTGTTTATCAAAATATATTATACAAGGTGTCCCAATGAAAAGTAGCCCATTTCCAGAGCTTATAACTTTTAAACAAATCGTAGAAACGTGCGGTTTTTGCTGATGTGTTATTTTGCTATAAGGTTTGCTTCAGTGGCACAGAAATTATGTATTGCCTATACAGGGTGTTTTTTTAAAAATCTTCTCTTTTAAATTCACCGTAACCAAATTTTATCAAATGGAAACAGGCTACTTTTCATTGGGACACCCTGTATTAGTACAGTCGTTCTTGTTTGATATGATGTTACGCCATGCAAATAAAATGAACTCCTTGAATTTTTGCGCTCCTTACAAAATTTCTAATAGCACTATTTTTCATGTTCTATAATATACAAGGGTGTCCCAGCTAAAACTTGTCACCCCCTAATCTCCGAACTCGTGAAAAAAATTGAAAATCGCTTAGAGCCGTCGATTTTTATTTCAAGGGGGAACACTTTCACCAAATACATCATCAATTGTGTTGTCAACCCCCTCATCCCCAGCACCCCCTACTTCAAAATTTTCAATAGAACTACTTACTTGTGATACATCATTTTAAAGGGAATTTAATCCCAAATACATCGGTGTACTGAAATTGAAGATCGATCAAGTGTTGTTGAAGTTTTAATGAAAACTAAGTTTTATCAAGATATTTTTATTTTTCATCACCTAAAATGTTATCATCGTAAGTAGATTCACTGTGGGAATGCCACTGTATTGCAAATTAATATCCTTTCAGAAATAATAGATTAAAAGGTAAGACAGACGTTTTTATGAAAAAAAAAATATCCCCATGTGTTTTTGTATACGCATATCTTTGTTGAAGACTTGGTATATTGATGTTTCGATTCACTTCATTTAACAATTTGAAAACTGTCGAAAATGGTTTATACTATACAAGAGAGGATATCTGTTTGTATCCAAACAATGTAAATTAGTCTGGCCAATTGGCAATGCCAAGGCCATAAATTTTAAATAAAAAAAAAAAAAAAGAGAGGATATCCATTGTAGCTGCGTATTTTGAAAATGGACGATGTGCTAGAGCTACGGCTCGAAGTTTCAATGAAATTCATCCAGTAAAAACCACATCATATCAGTACGTGATTCAATTGATGAATAAGTTCCTGGAGTCGGGATCAGTGCTAAATAAAAAACATGTATAATATTGAATTTCTATAAAAAAGTAAAATGTCTTCCTGGAATTTGTTTTAATAAAAAATTACAAGTAAATTTTTATTAGTGTAAATTATTAAATTCAAATACATTTCGGTTACTAAACTTATTGAAACATTTTATTTTTAAGAAATTAATGAGAGTGTGCATAATATGTTTTCCAACAGTTAAAAAAACGTAGGTGGCTTTGCATTTGACAGGTCGTAGAATATTAGGCAATATACGTTAGTTAACGATAAAAACAGAATGAAAAACTTAATAACTCATGTATTCTGTGTGAGAATCTAGATATTAAAAAATTTATTCGTACTCTGAAACATTTGCCTTATTTACTTCAAGTCAATCGGTCGAGAATATTATACAGTGCTTTTCAGATAAAAGTATCCACCTTAAGTAACTTTTGAAGGACTGATTATTACAAAAAACAAAAAAATACGTCAATTAATATTCGAAGGGGGAGATATCGTGCCATATTTAAGTTTGCTAAAAAAGTCACCCTTTCACCCCTACTATCATCCCTTCAATTTTTTTAAATGGCTTGCCCCATTTTTTTTATCCATTTTTGGATTGCTCTCGTTTAACTGATTTCAAAAATGTATAAAACATGGGGATTAAAGTAATTAGTTTACGATCTACAGAATTTTAAATTAAAATAAAATTGAATTGTGCAAAACTTTTATTTTAATGATTTTGTCACAAGCGTTTCCAATGACAAAACGAATATTTCATTTTCAAAATTTATTATAAAAATTGTTCAAAATGTCCACCATTTACTTCCATACAATGGTATAACCTAGATTGAAAAGCCTCCCTGACATTGCCGAACACGTGTGCATTTAAATGTAGGCATTCATACTCTATTCTTTGTCGTAAATCTTCTAAAGATTCTGGTTGGGTAGCATAAATTTTTGTTTTTAAATAACCCCATAAAAAGAAGTCTAGAGGTGATAAATCCGGTGATCTAGGTGGCCACTCCATCATCGAGCCTCTTCTACCTATCCAACGATTGGGGAAAGTTTCATTTAAAAATTGTCGTACTGGCAAAGCAAAATGTGGAGGCGCTCCATCCTGTTGAAAGACAAGCAAATCTTCAGAAAGATTATGATCATTTTCTATTATTGTTGTAATACGTGGATCAATTACTTCTCTCAATAACTCAAGATATGACTAGATATTAAGATATTTACTGAAAATGTGCATTCATCCGAAAAACAAAGGTTGTGCAACAAATGTGGATTGTCAGTCAAGCGCTGACTCAATAGTTCACAAAATTCAAGACGACGATCAAAATCATCTTCATACAACTCTTGAACCAATTTAATTTTGTATGGATGGTACTTATGCTTGTGTAATATTCGGTAAACTGTGGAAGATACTACTTCTCTGCTTATTGTTGTCAGTGACTGTGCTTGTTGATTTTCAAGACTTACTTGTCCTAAAACTGCGACTTCAATTGCTTCGTTATTTACGAGTTCCAGTCGGTTATGTTTTTTATTGCCAACTGACCCGGTTGATGTAAATTTATGCATAAGATCAATTACATACTTATGAGTTGCATGACCTCCTTGGTGTGTTTCGTTGAAAATTCTAGCAGCATCTCGTGCAGAACTGTTATTTTTGTAGTATAAACCTACAAGTTCAATTCTTTCTTGTAAACTGTAAACCATTTTCAAATCAAATAAATAACCTCAACAAATCAATGTGCACATGTATCAAAATACACTATAAAAGTAATTTAAATTCATTTTTCAAATCTCCAATACCTTTACCATGTATCATAAAAAACTTCAACAAGTTTTTAGCGGTACGATTAAGGTATAATGTATTCTAAATCCAATTTTGCTGCAGTCAGTAAGGTAAGATGTAAAAATTTGTCACTCAAATAATGGAACCCTGTAGATCATAAACTAATTATTTTAAACCCCATGTTTTATACATTTTTGAAATCAGTTAAACGAGAACAATCCAAAAATGGATAAAAAAATGGGGGAAGCCATTTAAAAAAATTGAAGGGATGATAGTAGGGGTGAAAGGGTGACTTTTTCAGAAAACTTAAATATGGCACGATATCTCCCCCTTCGAATACTAATTGACGTATTTTTTTGTTTTTTGTAATAATCAGTCCTTCAAAAGTTACTTAAGGTGGATACTTTTATCTGAAAAGCACTGTATATATATATATGGTTGAAACATCGCAACAAAATATATTTGGAAGAATTAAAAAAGTTTTATTGAAGATAAGTGGATCTTACTCTTTTAGCATATATTACTAGAGCCATCGTTCAAATGGACTTTGTTTTGGTACAGGGGGGGAAAATAGTGTCCAGCATTCACGTTGGTCTGTTTCGTTTTGCTTGGCATGTCAAATCGTTCGAAATTGTCAGAACTGTCATTTGATTTTTGATTTTCATTAATTTCTAGCAGAGTTGGGTCGGATACAGGAAAAAAGTATCCGAGTACCGGATACGGATACTTACAATGTATCCGGATACTTTTACCTAAAAAGTACTTGGATACAAGTATCCGGATACTTTTTTCGGATACTTTTTCGGATACTTTTACGGATACATTTCGAAAATGGAAAGCGATATAATAGAAACAGGATAAACACTGCTCAATAAATGGTTTATTCTGTATATATAAAACATTAAAACAAAATAAACAATAAAACATAAAGGTGCGTGTAAATAAAACGAGTCGCGCCTGAACCGCGCTAAAAACCAGCCAGTGTCGTGTCCATATAAATCTAACGAATTAAGCTCGTTGTTGGCGCGACTTGCCATGTTTATAAAACCTTTCAATATTCTCGTCAATGTCAGATGTATTCAACAATCCATTTTTTGTAGATCCTCAGACGAGCGGTACTTGGTAGAGTCGAGAGCGTCGAAAGGAGGAGGAGTGAGAGATCGCTGAATGTTTCGTTCTGACATAGGCAAAGCAGGCTCGTATATTTGATCTTGTCAGATCTGTATACTTTATTGATGTTGATGACGACATAAATAACACATGATCAGTAGAGCTCGATTTTTTGTAAAGAGCACACTTCGTCATAATGAGCAGAAACCAATTTGAGTTTGTAGGCGTGGTCAGACAGATTTAAACGTGATCGAAGCCGCCTGCTGCTCATCACCTCTCATACAAGTTGATTCTGTAGCGTAGTGTTACTTATTTGTACTGAGTTTTTGTGCTTCGATTTGTGTGTATATAAACATTAATTTGTTATATTTTTTGAATTCCTAATTAATTTTGTATATATTTTGGTAAGTACATTTACAAAACTATAAATATTAATCTCAGAAGAAACCGATCCGCCTGAAATATTTGAAATACCTTTTAAAACCAGATTAAGCTGATTTTTCGAGATATTTCTTTTAATTATACCATTTTTTAAAAACTGGATTTTAAACAAGACTGAAATTACATTAACTATCTTTAAATTCCAAATTTCTACTCGTTTTCTATTGAGAGAAATCTATTATCCTATTCTTTATGTGATTTTTATTTCTCAAGCGGTATAAATGTATTTTGTTAACACATTTTTTGCGAAATTCTAAGACACAATTGCAATATTGTGTCTTAAATATTGTAATATTGAAAAATACGTATTTTATTTCTAATTATACAGGGTAGCTCAAAGTATTTCGATTATATATTTTAATAGAGATAATATGGATTGGATCAGTTACGATTATGGTAAATAATTTAAAAGTATCCGAATTCCGAAAAAGTATCCGGTATCCGGATACTTACAAATTTGGTCACGGATACGGATACCGGATACAAAATTTGAAAAGTATCTGGATACAGCTTTCGGATACACCTAAAGTATCCGGATACAGAAGTATCCGGATACTACCCAACTCTGATTTCTAGCTTATTTTTGTAGTTTATAAAAGATTTTTTTTTGTATTTTATTACTTTACTGATACAAATTTTAACAATGGTGAGAGTTTGTGTAAGTTATAAATAGAAATAAGAAAAGGCATCGTCAAGGGCATTTCACAAGTAAGTAACCATTAGCGTCTCTACCATTTTTTTAAAAGAAACATATGTACCTATATTTTATGCAAAAGGCAGTTAAACATGAATTTAAAATAAATGGTAAATTTTATGAATTAAATTTAAAGAACTTGTATTAAGCATGAGGAATATTGTTTTTGATTTTGCGACTATACTGAAAAGTTAAAAAAAAATTATCATAATTTTTCATTATAAACAAGCTTTTTGTTTTTAAGTCATTTTATCATAATAATGTTGAAGATGTTAAATCAATAATTTTTGTTTTTTTATAGGTTTCCAGCTAATTCTGCCGAAAAAAACGCGGAAAAAGAACTAGATTAATTCCAGGTGCATTGCCATCAGCATTTACTGAGGCCCAGAAGAAGATGAATCTAAAAGATAAAGAACCCTGCACTTTTCTTGTGGGTTAATCGTTCAAAATTTTTAATTTTTCAGTGATGATCTGAACCATGAAGCCTCTTTTACAGAAAAAAAAATGCAGAATTAGAAAACATGTAAGTAACTAAGAACCCATTTTAGTTCTTGTAGGGTTTAAAAAAAGTTTTAAATTTGTTTTGTATTAATGTCTGTCCGTTCGTGAAATATTTTAATAATTTTAATTAATAGTTTTAGACCTACTTGTGTTTTGACATCAACTTTTTGTTGCAACTACTGTTTTTATGCATTTCTTAAAAAATACTCGCATACTTGTTTTTCACACCGACCCTGTGATAATCTCTAAGCTTAGTCTTAAATAGCTGAGTAATACGGACCATACCTGATGATGAGGATCTGATCTCCTCGAAACCGGTCGTATTAAATTACTCTTGTGAGATCTTAAGGACCACCCTTGTTTTATTTACCTCTTTTTTGAAGTATTTTTTAATACAACATAAATTTTATTTTAAAATAATTACCTATTACTACGGTATTTTTTATAAACTACAAAAATTGACAATAATTGTTTTGTATTAAATGTACCTATGTTCTTTAATTAAGTAGACTACAAGTCGTTAAGAAATAAGCAAAACCTAATGTGAGTTTTTCAATAAAAAAAGTCATTTTAAGCTTCTTTTATTTGCACTCCCGGTCATTAAGAAATAATCGAAGCTTAAGACAGTTTTCCAATAAAAATGAAGCTTCACTTATTTGTTAACGACTAGCAGTGCAAATGTACCTAAGTATTAGCTTGATTTCTATTTGTAGTATATCGTTTAGTAAACTATTGAACATTGGTTACGAACAATATTTTTATATTTAATAAATTACTGGAAAAAATTCTTGCATTGTAATTCTCGTACACGTGTGTTAAGAGATATCATAAATATTTGTATAATATACCTACTATTTATTTATATTTTTGTTTTTTAAATATAAGCTTTTTATCTTTTTTATTGCCTATTATTTCAACCTTTATTTTTTCGTTATACACTTTCTGATGTTTGAATAAAAAAAAATTGATGTTTCCAACACAAATAATAGAAATAATAATATTAATAATAATAATAATTATTATTATTTACTATTCTTAGATAGGTACCTACCAGAGCTATCACCTATCAGTGAGATTTAAATCATTTTTTGATTTAAATACATTTTTTGATTTAACCTACTTTGATTTTAAATCTTTTTTAAAAAAATGATTTTTGATTTATGATTTAAATCTTTCTCAAAAGTATATTTGATTATTTATTTAAAAATTAGATTTAAATCTTTTTAAAACGATTTAAATCTTCCTGATTAATAATCTAGCCAGCATGTCAGTTGGGTTGCCAACTATGTGAATCAGAAATCCGGGAGAACAGAAAAACAAAAAATAGTAAAGTGTAACAAATAATTATTGCAATAACTATAGATTATTCTTAAATATGAAATTTTACAATATTTTTGACCCGATATTTTTTTTACACCGTAAGCAGCTGGAAATACTTTTTCATTATCATAAAACTCTTTACATATGTATTTTAAATTTATGCACACTTTTATTTCAGATTTCACATGAGTTGCATTAAGACGATTATGACCAGGGCCGACTAGAGGGGGGTAGCCGGGACTAATTCCCGGGGCCCGGTAGCGCTGTAAGGGGGCCCGACAACAGCATTTTGTGTTGTGCATGAGAAATACGACAGAGAGTGGGAAGTTAAGTTTCGGCTGATCTTTTTTTTTTTTTAGAAGAAGAAGAAGCAATTGGGAGGTAGGGAGAATAGCTTTTTGATGTGAGCACCTTTTTTACTTTCCTATCTGTATACAGATATAAGAAAAGTATAGGAATCATGATTTTTTTCGACCTCGAGTTTTCGACGGATTTTTACGTTTTGAGGTCCCCTGAATCCGTTTTGACTATTTTCGCGATGATGTGTGTGTGTGTGTGTGTGTGTGTGTGTGTGTGTGTGTGTGTGTGTGTGTGTGTGTGTGTGTGTGTGTGTGTGTGTGTGTGTGTGTGTGTGTGTGTGTGTGTGTGTGTGTGTGTGTGTGTGTGTGTGTGTGTGTGTGTGTGTGTGTGTGTGTGTGTGTGTGTGTGTGTGTGTGTGTGTGTGTGTGTGTGTGTGTGTGTGTGTGTGTGTGTGTGTGTGTGTGTGTGTGTGTGTGTGTGTGTGTGTGTGTGTGTGTGTGTGTGTGTGTGTGTGTGTGTGTGTGTGTGTGTGTGTGTGTGTGTGTGTGTGTGTGTGTGTGTGTGTGTGTGTGTGTGTGTGTGTGTGTGTGTGTGTGTGTGTGTGTGTGTGTGTGTGTGTGTGTGTGTGTGTGTGTGTGTGTGTGTGTGTGTGTGTGTGTGTGTGTGTGTGTGTGTGTGTGTGTGTGTGTGTGTGTGTGTGTGTGTGTGTGTGTCTGTGTGTCTGTGTGTCTGTGTGTCTGTGTGTCTGTGTGTCTGTGTGTCTGTGTGTCTGTGTGTCTGTGTGTCTGTGTGTCTGTGTGTCTGTGTGTCTGTGTGTCTGTGTGTCTGTGTGTCTGTGTGTCTGTGTGTCTGTGTGTCTGTGTGTCTGTGTGTCTGTGTGTCTGTGTGTCTGTGTGTCTGTGTGTCTGTGTGTCTGTGTGTCTGTGTGTCTGTGTGTCTGTGTGTCTGTGTGTCTGTGTGTCTGTGTGTCTGTGTGTCTGTGTGTCTGTGTGTCTGTGTGTCTGTGTGTCTGTGTGTCTGTGTGTCTGTGTGTCTGTGTGTCTGTGTGTCTGTGTGTCTGTGTGTCTGTGTGTCTGTGTGTGTGTCTGTATGTCTGTATGTCTGTATGTCTGTATGTCTGTATGTCTGTATGTCTGTATGTCTGTATGTCTGTATGTCTGTATGTCTGTATGTCTGTATGTCTGTATGTCTGTATGTCTGTATGTCTGTATGTCTGTATGTCTGTATGTCTGTATGTCTGTATGTCTGTATGTCTGTATGTCTGTATGTCTGTATTGTTGTGGTGTAATTTTGTCATGAGAAATTAACAAAGTATATTTTGCACATGAAATACATTGGAATTATGTAGAACACCCTATAGAGTAATTTCTTTTTGAAACGGGCTTTAAAAATGGGAGATTGATTAAAAAAAAAAATGGTGGTTGTGAATTCTGAAATTTTAAAAAAAAAATGTCAGTAATTTTAGAGGAGCAATAGTTTTCTAAATAGAAGAGATAATATTACTAGTATTATAAAAATAAATAAGCAAACTGTTAAGCTACTGTGTTAAAAGATTATAAGATCATAAAGATATATAAAAAAGGAGAGTACATGCAAAAGGTGGTAGACGGATAAGACCGGGAGTCCAAGAAGGAAGATAGTGGAGATACCCAGACCGGTATTTATGAACATTTTAATTTGTGCCATTAATGACTTTCAAAAAGGAATAATAGATATTTAATCACAAGTTTTTTTTTTTTGTTTGTTGAAAGTTTGAACAGTTATATTTATAGTTATAGTTTAGTTGTTAATAATTTTACCATGTCAGGCTAAATTTATAGTCTAGCCTAAGCAATCAAGTTTAGGATTTTGTAAAATTTTGTTCGACAACAGTTTTGAGATTAGTAGGTGTAGTAGGGTAGCTTATAAGTTATTTTCTTCAAGGTATTTAATATTTGTTCAATTTTCCTATGATGATTTGTTGAAAATTAAACTATAAGGTAATTTTTATAAGTTTGTTTATTTAAAATTTTTTTTTGCCACAATTTTACATAATTCCAAATAAATTCTATATAAAATATTAAAATAAAATTAAAATAAAATTAAAATAAAATTAAAATAAAATTAAAATAAAATTAAAATAAAATTAAAATAAAATTAAAATAAAATTAAAATAAAATTAAAATAAAATTAAAATAAAATTCAAATAAAATTAAAATAAAATTAAAATAAAATTAAAATAAAATTAAAATAAAATTAAAATAAAATTAAAATAAAATTAAAATAAAATTAAAATAAAATTAAAATAAAATTAAAATAAAATTAAATAAAATTAAAATAAAATTAAAATAAAATTAAAATAAAATTAAAATAAAATTAAAATAAAATTAAAATAAAATTAAAATAAAATTAAAATTAAAATAAAATAAAATTAAAATAAAATTAAAATAAAATTAAAATAAAATTAAAATAAAATTAAAATAAAATTAAAATAAAATTAAAATAAAATTAAAATAAAATTAAAATAAAATTAAAATAAAATTAAAATAAAATTAAAATAAAATTAAAATAAAATTAAAATAAAATTAAAATAAAATTAAAATAAAATTAAAATAAAATTAAAATAAAATTAAAATAAAATTAAAATAAAATTAAAATAAAATTAAAATAAAATTAAAATAAAATTAAAAATAAAATTAAAATAAAATTAAAATAAAATTAAAATAAAATTAAAATAAAATTAAAATAAAATTAAAATAAAATTAAAATAAAATTAAAATAAAATTAAAATAAAATTAAAATAAAATTAAAATAAAATTAAAATAAAATTAAAATAAAATTAAAATAAAATTAAAATAAAATTAAAATAAAATTAAAATAAAATTAAAATAAAATTAAAATAAAGTTAAAATAAAATTAGAAGTGTTTATTGAAACTACCCCTGGGAAAGAGGAAGAAAGGCGTTCAACGGGCTATTGTAAAGGTTGTGTTTAGAACAAACATTACAAATGGCGCCCAACGTGGGGCATTAAAGCTGTCAAATTGACGCAAGTGACAAAGTGAAAGTGATAAAGTAGTAATATAATATAAAATAGTGTTGTAACAATATTAAAGTTAACTAAAACAAATATTATGGAAAATAACATGGTATTAAGAGGAGGAAAGAAGGTTGGGCAAGGAGAAGAAAAGGAAGATAACAATGATATAGGACAAGGAGATATATCTCAAATAGATAATCAGAACTTAAGAGGAAATATATTTGAAATGAACAATAATGACAGTGGTGAAGGAACAAAGGAAAAAGAACTAAGGAAAATAAGTACTGCGATAGAAAAAGAGATTGTAAATACTGAAAAGAAAATGGAAAAAGAGTGGATAAATGAAATGTTTATTAAAATGATGGAAAATATGAATGAAAAAATGAATAAAATGGAAGAAAACAGAAAAAGTGACATGAATAAAATTGATGAAGACAGAAAACATGACACGAATAGAATGATAAATAAAATGGAGGAAAATAATAAGAAAATAGAGGAAAATAATAGAAGACTAGAAACTATGGAACAAAACATGATTAAAAGAATAGAAGAGAATAGTGAGAAAATGGAAGATAAACTAGAAAAGTTTCAGAAACGAATAGAAGAATCAAAGGAACAGATGGAAACTAGAATTCTAGAAACAAAGAAAGAAATTAGAGAAGAAATGGTTGGAAGAATGTGCGAGGTAGAAGAATTTATAGACAAAAAAATTGAAAACATTAAAGAAGAAGTTAAAGAAATAAACATAAATAAAGAAGATGTGATAGAGAAAATGAATACGTTTGAAAATAAGTGGATAAGTACTATAACTGGAGTTAACAATAGAATGGAAGAGAATATAAAAGAAACAGAAATACAAATAAAAAGAATAGACAGAAATATAACAAGCAATAGTAGGAATATAGAATTAGTGGAAAACAGAATTAAAGAAGGAATACAAGTAAACGTAGATATCGCAGAGGAAGAAAATAAGAAAACGATCAGGAGCTTAAAGAAGAAATACAAGTTATGAAAGGTAAAATAAAACAACAAGGAAGAACAGGAATAGGGGAAAATGTAGAATATGTGGGAATTAGAGCTGTGTATGGTGGAATAAATCACAAGTTTGATGGAAACATAAGAAGATTGCATCCTAAAATATTTGTACGAATATTAAAGAATAAAATAAGAGGAACAACAGACATAGAAGATATGAAAGAAATTATAAGAGACCATTTGGAGAATCACCCTCTAATGTGGTTTGCTGCCAGAGAAAAAGAAATAACAAACTTTAGTGATTTTGAAAATTTATTTATACAATACTTCTGGGGGGAAAATGTACAAGCTACAATTAGAGAAAATTTATATTTTGGGAAGTTTATAGAAAATATTGGTTTAATTATTATAAATGGATTAATTAATAATATTAAAGCTAAAATACTTATAGATACTGGATCTGAAGCATATAGGGAAAGCGAAGAAGAAAGAAGAAATAAACAAGTAAATTACCAAAGATATGAAGAAAGACAAGGGAGGAGCAGATCTGAAGAAAGATATCTTCAGATACATGACAATTATACTGAAAACAATGACATGCCACTTATGCAAATTAGTAACAATATTGACCATTAAATGCAAGTTAAAGGTACGGAGATATGGAAATAAGAATTTAAAATAACAAGATAAATAATAAAAAGGATAAAGAAAAATGCAAACAATAAGACATAATAAAATAGAGTATAAATATAATAAATAATACTAATAGTCTATATAAGCAAAAGTAACGGACATATACAATAAATTAAAAAAAAAAAAAAAAAATAAATAAATAAAAGTTAAGTAATCAAAATCTGTAAAATAGCATAAGTATTTAAATTAAGTATCATATGAGTCTACAATACCTTATATTGGGAAGAAGTAACAGAACAATAAATAAAGAAAGAATTTTGTGCTGAAGAATTGATAAATTTGGAAAAGGAATTGCAAGAATATAAATAATGTATAAAGTATATGAAAGAAGTATGGTTTTAGAAATAGGCGAATAAATGAAAAATGTGTGAAATGATGATGATAATGTATAATTAATAAATATAAATGATATTATTATGAAATGAGTAAATGTGTTAAATAATTTATTATGAAGAGAAATATGATATTATTATGAAATGAGTAAATGTGTTAAATAATTTATTATGAAGAGAAATATGATATTATTATGAAATGAGTAAATGTGTTACATAATTTATTATGAAGAGAAATATGATGAATTATATGAAATTAGATAGAAAGTAAATAAATATGAATTGGAATGGAATATTATTAGCTACAGTAAAAGGATACTAAGATAGATGAAGCAAAATAGTATAAATAATTGAAAATAAAAGAAGTGCAAGGTAAAGTAGAAGAAACAAATAATACAGATATTGATTACTGCTTTTAAATCTAAAAATATAAACTAAAGAAAAACCAGTACTCGTGTAAAGGGTCTTTAATGCAACTGAATTGTGGGAATAGTTCGTATATAAAAATTAAACAAATTATTTATAAAGAATAATAATCAAGTAACATAAAAAAAAAATTTAACTAAATAAAAAGAATATGATTTACCAATGAAGTATTATCGTCAATGTGGATGTTTGTACAAATGTAATTATTAATTTTGATACAAATACTAATTTTAATTAATAGAAAATTGGTATCCTCAATTCTAGTTTCTTTGAAATAGAATTGGAGTATACAAATTTTGGGAATGTTGTTGTGGTGTAATTTTGTCATGAGAAATTAACAAAGTATATTTTGCACATGAAATACATTGGAATTATGTAGAACACCCTATAGAGTAATTTCTTTTTGAAACGGGCTTTAAAAATGGGAGATTGATTAAAAAAAAAAAAAAATGGTGGTTGTGAATTCTGAAATTTTAAAAAAAAAATGTCAGTAATTTTAGAGGAGCAATAGTTTTCTAAATAGAAGAGATAATATTACTAGTATTATAAAAATAAATAAGCAAACTGTTAAGCTACTGTGTTAAAAGATTATAAGATCATAAAGATATATAAAAAAGGAGAGTACATGCAAAAGGTGGTAGACGGATAAGACCGGGAGTCCAAGAAGGAAGATAGTGGAGATACCCAGACCGGTATTTATGAACATTTTAATTTGTGCCATTAATGACTTTCAAAAAGGAATAATAGATATTTAATCACAAGTTTTTTTTTTTTTTGTTTGTTGAAAGTTTGAACAGTTATATTTATAGTTATAGTTTAGTTGTTAATAATTTTACCATGTCAGGCTAAATTTATAGTCTAGCCTAAGCAATCAAGTTTAGGATTTTGTAAAATTTTGTTCGACAACAGTTTTGAGATTAGTAGGTGTAGTAGGGTAGCTTATAAGTTATTTTCTTCAAGGTATTTAATATTTGTTCAATTTTCCTATGATGATTTGTTGAAAATTAAACTATAAGGTAATTTTTATAAGTTTGTTTATTTAAAATTTTTTTTTGCCACAATTTTACATAATTCCAAATAAATTCTATATAAAATATTAAAATAAAATTAAAATAAAATTAAAATAAAATTAAAATAAAATTAAAATAAAATTAAAATAAAATTAAAATAAAATTAAAATAAAATTCAAATAAAATTAAAATAAAATTCAAATAAAATTCAAATAAAATTCAAATAAAATTCAAATAAAATTAAAATAAAATTAAAATAAAATTAAAATAAAATTAAAATAAAATTAAAATAAAATTAAAATAAAATTAAAATAAAATTAAAATAAAATTAAAATAAAATTAAAATAAAATTAAAATAAAATTAAAATAAAATTAAAATAAAATTAAAATAAAATTAAAATAAAATTAAATAAAATTAAAATAAAATTAAAATAAAATTAAAATAAAATTAAAATAAAATTAAAATAAAATTAAAATAAAATTAAAATAAAATTAAAATAAAATTAAAATAAAATTAAAATAAAATAAAATTAAAATAAAATTAAAATAAAATTAAAATAAAATTAAAATAAAATTAAAATAAAATTAAAATAAAATTAAAATAAAATTAAAATAAAATTAAAATAAAATTAAAATAAAATTAAAATAAAATTAAAATAAAATTAAAATAAAATTAAAATAAAATTAAAATAAAATTAAAATAAAATTAAAATAAAATTAAAATAAAATTAAAATAAAATTAAAATAAAATTAAAATAAAATTAAAATAAAATTAAAATAAAATTAAAATAAAATTAAAATAAAATTAAAATAAAATTAAAATAAAATTAAAATAAAATTAAAATAAAATTAAAATAAAATTAAAATAAAATTAAAATAAAATTAAAATAAAATTAAAAATAAAATTAAAATAAAATTAAAATAAAATTAAAATAAAATTAAAATAAAATTAAAATAAAATTAAAATAAAATTAAAATAAAATTAAAATAAAATTAAAATAAAATTAAAATAAAATTAAAATAAAATTAAAATAAAATTAAAATAAAATTAAAATAAAATTAAAATAAAATTAAAATAAAATTAAAACAAAATTAAAATAAAATTAAAATAAAATTAAAATAAAGTTAAAATAAAATTAGAAGTGTTTATTGAAACTACCCCTGGGAAAGAGGAAGAAAGGCGTTCAACGGGCTATTGTAAAGGTTGTGTTTAGAACAAACATAACAGTATGTCTGTATGTCTGTATGTCGCATAACTCATGAACCGATAAACCGATAAACAGAAAAACACCAAATTTTAAACTTAAGCCTTATTCCAGCGTCTAATGAACTGATTAGATTTTGGGCAGAGTCGGAACATCTGGGGGGGTACTTTATAGGTGGTCACTTTTATATTTTATGGAATATATCTGTTATTTACGTTTGGAGAAGAAAATTCTTCAAATAAAAGTTACTTCTAATATAATTATCTATAATTTTTGTTCTATACAAAATTTTCCTAAAATTGTCCGTATTCGACAAATTTGACAAAATGTAAAAAAAATATTTTTTTATAAAAATTGTTCACATAAAAGTTGTTTGTAATATATTTCTCTATAATTTTTATTCTATACATAATTTCTCTAAAATGGACCGTATTCTAGATATTTGAGAAAATGTATAAATTTCGAATTTTGAAGAAAACTCAAAAACGGATAAAGAAAAAAATATTAAATTTTAAACTTAAGTTTTATTTCGGTCTGACGTGAAATGATTAGATTTTGGACATATACGGAACATCTGGGGGGGTACTTTATGGGAGGCCACTTTTATATTTTATGGAATATATCTGTTATTAATGTTTGGAAAAAAAAATTGTTCAAATAAAAGTTACTTCTAATATTATTATCTATAATTTTTGTTTTATGTAAAAATTTCCTAAAATGGTCCGTATTCGAGAAATTTGACAAAATGTGCAAAATTCTGATTTTTATGAAAGTTTTTGAAATAAAAGTTGTTTGCGATATCGATCTCTATAATTTTTGTTTATACATGATTTTTCTAAAATGGACCGTAATGAAAAAATTGTAAGAAATTTAAATTTTTCAGTATTTTCGTTTTCCATGAATATCTATAGAAAAATGTTTCGAGGTAGATGTATGTGGACAATGTATATATTTAGTTTATCCTCTAAACATTTATAGATATGCTGCAATAGGTTTTACAAAATAACCGGAAAAAGCCTATAATAACTAGATAGGAAAGTCATGTGTTGGACACATCAGATTTTTTTTTATTTTTTATTTTTTTTTTTAGAAGGAGAAGCAGTTGAGATAGGGAGAATAGCTTTATGATGTGAAGAAGAAGTAATTGAAGTAAGGAAAACAGTTTTTTTTGTTTCACGGGGCCCGATCTAGACAATTGTCCTGGGGACTGGCTCTCAGCGGCCCTGATTATGACTTTTTGACCAGTTCAATAAACACGCTCGGCATAGGTACAGCGAATTAATTAAATTTTTTATTTCTTTGCCTGATTCATCCACACATTTTTCAAAAAAATTAACCGAAACGCGTCTACTTTGGTTATTTATTATACAGTTTATCCTGATCATTTATAATAAACATGTTGAGAGAAGAACTATTTTAATTCAACCCACTTAATTTCATTATTCATAGTTTAAAGATCCGGGAGATTTTGAAAAATTCCGGGAGAGTCTCCTAAGTACAGGGGGACAATGGAAAAGGATAGGAAAAAGTTGAAAAGAGGTTCTTAAATGGGATAGAGTAAGGTCCGTTTTTCTGAACAAATTTTATTAAGAAAAAAATTTGATATCTCCTTCACTTTAAAAATTATAAGCAAATTTGTAAAAAAGAAACAAATAATAATAACAAGAGAGAGAAACAAAGCTTGTATGCATAGTCAATCACTAAAACAAATTTTCAATGTGACCACCTCCTACTTCTAACACTTATCCAATCTCCGTCTTACTTCTCTTACCGAAGCCTTACGTAACATTTCTCTAGATAATTCATCGCAAGCAATTCTGATTTTGTCTTTTAAATGTTCCATGTTAACTGATGGTGTTCTGTAAACTTTATTTTTCAAAATTCCCCACAAAAAGAAATCTAGTGGGGTCAAATCCGGTGATTTAGGCGCCCACTGTATCGGTCCATTTATACCTATACAATGTTCTCCATAAGTTTCATTCAAATATCGTTGGACAATTCTTGCTTTATGCGGTGGAGCTCCATCATGCTGGAAACACATATTTGCTCGAAGCTGAAATGGCAAATTTTCGAGAAGCACAGGCAATTGTTCTTGAAGAAATTGCAAGTATCGCTCACTACATAAAATTCCTTCGTAAAAATATGGACCAATCAAATGCCCATTAATAATACCACACCAAACGTTAATTCCGAAATGCCCTTGGTTTTCAATCGGATTGACAAAATGTGGATTCTCAGTAGCCCAATAATGTTCATTTTTTTTATTGGGCTTACCATTACTAACAAAACGGCTTTCGTCCGTCCATAAAACATGCTGAAAAAATCGATTTTCATACTCTAACGTTTCCATCACTTGGGCAATATAATTCAATCTTCGTTGTTAATGTTGATCTGATAAGTATTCTAAGTTGTGAAGTTTATAATCGTGGTAACCATTTTCCTTCAAAATTTTTCGTACCGAACTATATTTTAAATTCAACTCACGACAGGCTTGCCGAATCGAATTTCTTGGATGGATTTCAAAATACTGCAAAACAGTGGCAACAGTATTATCAGAATTGACTCTTTTAGCAATTTTTTTTCCCATTCGAGAAGAAAATGCCTTGTTTTTAGTAGAATTGAAAAAAAAAATGTTTTTTATGTTACTTTGTTTTTGGGAGCACCCTGTATATTGTAGAATATTTGTATAAAAGGCGCATCTGTAAACCTTAAAACTTTTGTATTTGACATTTTCTGCCTTTCAAAAATAACCGAGGGATTGGAGACTTCCACACACTAATGGGCCACCCTGTATAATACGAAATTGTTAAAATATTTAATGTTTGCTGGACAATAATGACGTTTTGCTATACAAGATCAAACTGGACAGATTTGGAAATGCTGTACAATACATCGAAAAGCTTTTATGTTCCCCTTATCTACCAAGAACATTTGGTTGCTTCCAAACCACTTGGAATCCACTTGTTTTTACAGATTTTACTAAGAAAATCTTGATTGGTAATATAAGAACTGACCTTGGTCCAAGCAACTTGCTCTGTAGCAACTGTATAACACACAATAGACAATCTATTATCCTGACCAAAATTATCGTATAAAACGATAATAATCGTACATCCGGCAACGCTGTCGAGCACATGCTATCTCCGATTGTTTTTTATTCATTCCGCTACGCTAGTCGGCAAGTCTCTTTCTCTTTTCGTTGAGTCACAAGATGCGTGGTGCGCCGTCCGCGCTCCAAACGTTCGTGCGCATTCGATGCAACATCAACGGACACGTGTTTATCGGACCATCTTGACCTATTCAAGGTGGTTTCGGTGAGAGATTAAAGGTGGGCACGTTCGTTCCAGGTTATATTAATTATTTGTAAGGCTGGTGGTTGGTGTGGTGTTTATTTCTAACTTATTCTACGCCCCATAGTTAGGCCTGGCTGGGGGCGATGCAACAAATGGTCGGTTACGAGATTGGTAACGTTATCGATTTCTATTTTTTATAATGGAAAATTATCATTCTTTTTTTATTTCAGAGAATGTTATCAAACCCCTTGCTAATAGTTTACAGGCGTTAAGGAAAGAAAAAAATCAGCCTTAACCACAAAAATATTTTTATTAGAAACAGGGATGAAGTGACTAGTTTCGGTTAGTGAGCATCATCAGGTGTGTAAGAATCTTCCGAACTGTTGCTAGGCATTTTTATTATTGTTGCTGTATACCTATTTTTATTATTGTTCCTATATACACATGGGCGTCGCTTGGGGGGGGGGGGCAGTTGTCCCCACCTGGCTTTTACGACTTAATCAACAACGCGTAAGATATGTATTATGAACAACAATCTCGTAAAAATAATAATATTCAGGCTAATATAGTTGAAGAATATTATTACTATAGGTTGAATATATTTATTGCATATCTGGATTCCCCTACGTCGCTTACGTCACGCTTTTCCGAAGACTCTGTTAGTTTTTCCTTAAGCCTGTGACATCCCAAAAACATAAAAAAAATAATTTTTTCACTACTGATTAGAAAATGAAAGTAGTGGAAAAATTTGGAATCGACAATTTTGAAGCTGAATACCAAACTGGAGTACGAAAGAGCTTTCTGCACACAATGAGCTCTCCATTAATGCTATAGCATCCAAAAAAAACCCTCCATGGATCACTTATAATATTAAACTAATGCAAAAGTTAAGGGATAAAGCATTACAAAAATATAGAAAAACAAAAGTAATAGCACATTGGAATTATTATAAAGAACTCAGAAATTTTACATCTGCTGCAATAAAAAGAGAAAAAAAGGCTTTTCTACATTTTAAATTAAATAATTCTACAACTAAACAAAAATGGTTAGTTTTAAAAAATATTGACATTGGAAACAAATGTAATAAAGAATTACCAGTAGTATTAAGAAACGTAAATGAAATTAACTCTTTTTTAGTCGGTCCATCGAGTAATCTAAATCCAGATCAAAAAGTTGTTGAGTTTTATAACGACAAAGTAAAAAGCACCGTGAATTCCTTACTTACCTTTAATACCATATCTGAATCAGGCATATTTAAGATTCTAAAAAATATTAAATCCAAGGCATTTGGATCTGATGGTTTAAACATTCATATAATTCTTCTGTGCTGTCCATTCATAATACCTTATATCAGGCATATAATTAATGAATGCATAACTAAAAGGTATTTTCCGGTAAGCTGGAAAAAAGCCTTTGTATTGCCCATACCAAAAATATCACGTCCTACGGAACTGAGTCGTTTAAGAGGTATAAGTATTCTACCAGTATTATCCAAATTATTTGAAAAGACTATGGAACTACAAATTAGATATCATGTGTCTAGGAACAATTTGTTACCTAATTCCAGTCTGGCTTTCGTCAAGGCTATAGTTGTGCGACTGCACTGGCGTCAATATCAGATGACATACTGTCAGGTCTTGACAAAAATGAAATGTCTGTTTTGGTTCTAATTAGGCATTCCAACGATCTGTCCAAATGGCTACCAGTGGGTACTGACAGTTTAGATATGGCAACCCTATTGTCATGCTGTCATTAACAGGGTCAATGATACATATATAGTCATATAGATTAATCAAAGCTGGTCGTTTGCGAGCGCCCATATTGCCTGGCAAATATTTATTAATTTGAATCGGTTTAGCAAAAATGTATTTTAAAACCAATTTTCAATCTTAAGATATTTAAAAAATAATAATTGCTTACATTTTTACTTCAAGGCATAAGCTTATGTTTATTTTGAAAAAGATGGATGATCAATCTATGTAACTATCTATTTCATTGCCCTTGTCAATTCGCCAGGCCTACAAGGTTGGCATAATTTTGCCATATCATAACCTGTCAAAACCCACTGGTAGCCATTCAGTTTGGAATGCCTAATAGATTATTCCAGGGCGTTTGACATGCTAAACCATCAAATTCTGATGACAGTTATGCATTACCTTGGTTTTAGTGAATCAGCACGTTCTCTTCTTTGCTCTTATTTAACCAATCGTAGTCAGTGTGTTAAGTTGAACAACAATATTTCTAATTCTATAAATATTATGCAAGGAGTACCACAAGGAAGCATTTTAGGACCTCTTTTATTTTCTTTATACACGTCAAATTTTCCTTCAGCATTAAAATTTTGTAAATATCACATGTATGCTGATGACACGCAAATATATCATCATTTTAAAATAGAAAATATGTTAGAAGCGCAAAATCAAATTAATCAAGACTTAAAATCAGTTATTACATATTCTAATGATCATCTCCTTACTATCAATGGAAAAAAATCATGCGCAATAGTCTTTGGCAATGAGCAACAGAAAGCGAAAGCTATAATTCATTTCAAAATTAAATTAGATGAAAATACGTTACAATTTAGTGACAACTGCAAAAATTTAGGTGTAGTTTTCGATTCCAAATTGAGGTTTAAAAAACATGTAAGTGAGAAAATAAAAAGAGCATACTCTTCCCTAAAAATGATATATCAACATAGACATAGTTTACCTTATTCTATTAAAATATCACTATGTGACTCTCTAGTTCTTTCGCACTTTAACCATGCGGATGTAGTCTTCTCACCATGCATTGACAGCAATGATTTGGGTCGAATACAAAAAGTACAAAATTCCTGTATGCGTATGATCTTCGGTATCAAGAGGCCGCATTCTATATCTTACAAATTAAAGGAAATAGGATGGTTAAGCATGTATAATCGAAGGATTCTGCACTCACTCTGTCTATTTCATGAAATTTTAAAATTTAAAACCCCATCATATCTTTATGAGAAAATCACCTATAGAACAGATGTTCACAATCTTTAACTTAGAACTAAACATACACTTAATATACCTAAACACTATAAGGAAATGTACAAAAGATCGTTCTCGTATCAAATATCTCACTTCGGCCACCTATTTGGTGAAACTGATGTTGCCCTTTCTATTAAATCATTTAAAAAGAAACATAAAAAAAGATTATTTAATAAACAACACTAAAAAATGTTCATCTTACTGGTTTAACTTTTGCTGTATCCCTTTCTGGCGAAAATGTTATACGTTTTTATTTTTTGTTCTTTATTGATTGTTATTATAATTTTCTGCAAATATTTTTAAAATATAATTATTTTTTTTTTAGGTATATTAAAAAATCTTTGCAATATAATTACCCTTTCAGTTGTATATAAATATAATGCACTAGGTAGGTACTTAATGTCTAGTATTTGTCACTTTTATTTATTTATTTATTACATTTATTTTTTCTCTTCCTCTTTAATTACATTAGGACATGGGTATAGGAATATAATTATATTTAATTTTGAATTTGTAGGTTATAGTGGAAGAATTGGTCTGCAGACCTAACTATAACCTTTTATTTATCATCATTAATTGTTATAAAATTTTGTATTCCACATTTGTTTTATATGATAAATAATAAACTATTATTATTATTATTATTATTATTATTATTATTATTACATTGTGAATTTTATCCAGACATACAAAGTGGTTTAATCGAAAGAACGTTTAGCACGCTAAGGCATGTTAAAACATGGCTGCGGTCTATTTGATCATTGCGAAGTCATGGTAGGGGAAGCAAAAGCGATATTAGCACAAGCTGCGGATAATTCGAGTACTTTATAATAATAATAGTAGAATAGATTCTAAATTCAATTTTACTGAAATAAACGATTTATTTGTTTCGCGAGCTATTGCAGAGATAAAGACTAATGCTACGGGGGGTGATGGAATAAGTATAAGACTAATTCGATATTGTTGTCCACACATTGTTCAATATATTACGCATATTATTAATTTTTGCCTAACTAATAATATTTTTCCGCTTACATGGAGGAGAGCGGTGGTGAAGGTGTTGCCAAAAAAATCAGATCCTCGAGAGTATAAAGATCTTCGACCTATTAGCATGTTGCCAACATTATCTAAAATCTTAGAGAAATCTATAGAAGTGCAACTTAGGAAACATATTGACGCCTACTCTTTGTTACCTGTAACTCAATCAGGTTTTCGTAAAGGCTATAGCTGCACAACTGCTTTACTCCATGTGGTGGATGATATTATTAAATCTCTGGATAAGGGTCATTGCACAGTTTTGGTCCTACTAGATTTTAGTAGGGCATTTGACACTCTTAACTATAAATTAATGTCATCTATTCTAAGTAATTTAGGTCTTTCCCAGAATGCAGTGTCTCTTTTAAATTCATACCTTACAAATCGACAACAGCTAGTTACGATCAATGGTCAGTCTTCTCCTTACTTAGATCTCCAATGTGGTGTACCCCAGGGTTCTATTTTAGGTCCCTTACTCTTTGCTCTGTATACATCCAATATTTTAAAATGCCTTCAAAGCTGTAATGCTCACTTGTATGCGGATGACACTCAACTTTACTACAGTTTTGACCCCAATAAAGTAGATGATGCATGTGCTTGTATAAATAGAGACCTTGAATTATTTGTAAAATCAGCTTCTGACCACTGTTTGAAAATAAATTGTAGCAAATCTAATGTTATTGTCTTTGGTACTAGATATAAACGCGATTCTGTATTAGAGAATGTAAACATATTAGTTAAAAACGAGCGTCTTGAATTAGTAAATCATGTTAAAAGTCTTGGTGTAGTTTTAGATGCTGATTTGCGATTTGAAAAACATATAAATAACTTAATTGGGCGTGCATACTCAACAATCAAATTGATATATGGAAATAGGCAGTTCTTATCTTCTGATATCAAAAAGCTTTTATGTGAAAGTCTTGTTCTCTCGATCTTTAATTATGCAGATGTCCTGTATGGGCCATGCTTAACCAGCCAATATAAACAAAAAATTCAAAAGGTACAAAACTCTTGTCTTCGCTTAATTTTCGGTATTCGAAGAAGACTGCCTATTTCTCACAAATTAAAGGAAATAGGATGGCTTAACATGTACAATAGAAGAACACTTCATGCTGCAAGTACATTTCACAAAATTATTGTTAACAAAACTCCATTATATTTGTACAGGAAAATCACTTATCGAACTGACGTGCACAATTTAAATATAAGACATAAAGGTATACTGTCTCCAACACCATTTAGGTTAGAGCTGTTTAGACGATGTTTCTCTTCTAATGTATGTGCAATTTATAATAATGTTCCAAATTCACTAAAATCTGTCAGTCATGAAAAATTCAAGAAATCATATAGAAATGTGTTATATGCTGCATAGTTGTAAATGCTCAGATAGTGTTTAATAGGTATATCTCATGTCTTTCTAATTTCTTTTTTTTTATTTATTTTTCTTTTCTGTGTTATGAACTGTTCAAGCGATATATTTATAAATATAATATAATTTTATTTTTTTTTATTGTTTTGGGTTAAGTGGAAGAGCAATTCAGTGGTGAGTTTCATCACATGAATTGAACTTCGCCCTTTATTTCTCATTTTGCATAAAATGTAGCGAATTGATATATATGTAATTTTGTAAATATTCTGTATATTCAAAATGAAAATAATAAAGACATTTATTATTATTATTATTATTATTATATTTTGTAATTTTGGCGTATCAAATACACGTATACATTTTACTTTTTACTACAAAATAGGTTAAAAACAATAAAATGAGCAACCGGAGTTGCTATCTTGCAAATTATACTAGCAAAAAAACTGTAAATTATATAAATTTTCAGTAGCAAAATCGAAATTAAATCAAAGAAATAAATGGACAGCTGTATAATAATAAGAAAAAAAACCTTTATTTTTGTAATAGTAACAGTAATACTGGAAATAATAGACATCAGAAAAGGTTTTAAATAAACAATAAATTATTATTTTATGATATTCTTCAACATCCCTTAAATCTTAAATGTTTAGCAAATGATTAGATTTCTGCCTTTGATTATTGTATATGGCTGAAATGCAATCTTGTGACTTATTGATAAGAAACCAGTTTTAATTATTAATTTCTATGGGTTCTTTCGAACTAAAAATGAAGAAAATATAAATTACAATTACAAATATACCAATTATTTTTGTTAATACGTTTTAATTCTACATTATATAATGGTAAAGTTTTCATTTTGACATTATTTAAACTGTTCTTCAATGACGTGTTAGGCTTAGGCAAGATCTCATACATTTTCTCGTAAATACATGTCTATGTTTTATTATTGATTATAAAGGGTGTATCTTATAGTGGTATCCGAAGTTTTTTTTTAAATAATTTGAGAAACAGTGAATTTTTTGTAATAAATGTTTTTTTTATTGAAATCGGATCCATTACAATTTATTTGGTCACTTTTTTAAGATGACATCGACCAAGTGGCCACCTCCATTTTTCATCATTTTTTTGGAGTGTTTCGGGTTTAATGGCAGCGATTTCTCAGCTATGTTGGCCTTAAGTTGTTGGAGAGTGGCTGGTTTATCGGCATAAACATTTCCCTTCAGGTATCCCCACAGGAAAAATCAGGTGCGGTCAAATCTGGTGAATGAGCCGGCCAGTCGAAATCGCCGTATTTCGATATTAATCGATTTGGGAACATGGCACGCAATAGGAGTTTTTTTGAAAATAAATTTTTACAATTTCAGCACGTTGTTGTGGTCTAAGGTGGTTCATTGTTAAAATTGTACTGGACTGACGTTTCTAAAACATTAACAAACATGGCGATCTGTCACCTGGTTGTCAAGTTATTTGAAAAAAACATCGGGTACCACTATAATATACACCCTTTACTACTTTTTTTTTAGCTGAAGTAATAAAAATATATAATAATAATTTTTTCACTTGTTTTACAAATCCATATACTTTTATTAAAATTAACATATATATTTTTTAATTACGAACTCTATTAAAAATTGTATTTTCAGTATATGCAAATATCGTCCGTTAGTTCATAAAATAGTTGGCGCTGCTGTCACGCAAGGAGCGAATAATGAATGAAAATAGGCTGACTGAAAAAGAAATTTAAAATTTGCGTTTTCCTAGTGTTTTTTTGTGTTCATCGTCGTGTTTGAGTGAGTTTTTTTACGTTTTTGTTTTTTTTATAAATTTTTATTTTTTATATTATTATGTATGGCTGTGTCTTCTTGTTCATATTTTTCTTTTATATCACACTTTCTGTTTGTTTTTTAAAAATGTGTTTTAAGTTTCTTGTTTTTTCTTTATTTTAGTTTTCGTCTTTTTTGTTGGGTTATTTTATTTATTAGACTTGTTATGACAACTTAAGTATCAGTTCTGTCAAATAGGTCAGTGACATTGTTAGGGTTACTACTAAAGTTCCATTCCCCCTTATATTCGCTATTCAGTGAGATATCGGAATAATTTTGTTTTGTTTGAAAGACTAGAACAAATACTTTCTTATGATGGATTCAATTGTTTTGTGACGTCATGGCTTACTTCCGGTTTTTCCGGAAATAACAAAAAATCGATTTTTTTTTTAATTTTAAAAGGAAATCCTCTTTTTTATTGTAAATTTAAATTTCTGGGACATTTTTGTATATTAATCGTGTATTGACAATTTTCTGTCAGCCGTCAAAATGGCCGCCATGTTGGATAATATTTTTTCTAAATATTTTTAGGCTTCAAAATTCCCATTGAGACCCATTGGCCGTATACCAGTGGCGTATCTAAGCATTTTTTATTAGCAAACAGTTTAATAATTCCATCCGCTTTTATCTTCGTTGTTAATTGAGATATTGGAATGAAAACTTATTTGTTTAAAAGCTTGGGACAAATACTCTCATATACTGGATTCAATTGGTGTGTGACTTCATGGCTTACTTCTGTTTTATCGGAAATAACAGAAAATCTCAATTTATTTTTAATTGTTAAATAGAAACGGGGGGGGATTTATTGAAAATTTGAATTTTAGGGACATTTATGGATAACAATCATGTGTTGAAAATTTTCTGTTAGCTGTCGAAATGACCATCAATAAGAAAATATATTTTTTAATATGTTACTGACAGAAAATTTTCAATACACGCTTCTTATACAAAATTGTCCCAGAAATTCAAATTTTCAATAAGAAAAAAGGTTTTCATTTAAAAATAACGACGCCCATGTATATACACTGTGTTCCAGATTACTGCTGCATATTCTATTGCTATCTCGGAGAGGGAGACACCGTTAAGGCCAAAACATACTCGCGTTTCGGAAATCACTTAAAATTGATTTTATGTGCTGAATAATTTGAAAATGCGAAAACAAATCTCAAAAATTCCCCTACGAATTATCAAGACTATCCCCGAACCACAAAGGTGAAAACAAATACTTGAAAAAAAGCCTGCCGCAGCCAGGGGTCGAACCCAGACTTCCTGGTTTGCTAGACAAGTGCAAGTGCTCCTTTTAATAGACCATCCGCGACAGTAACTGTGGAGATTCCTAGACAGAAGTTTGATGTGCTAGTTCGTGCCACACGGCGTCCAGGCTCGTTCTCAAATCTTTAAATACCTCTCTACAGCATCGGTGTATATGAGAAATGCATGGAAGCTATCTGGCCCGAACTAGCACATCAAACTTCTGCCTAGGAATCGCAAATGGTCTAATGGAATGGATACTATTCTAGTAAACGGTTTGGGTTCGATCCCCGGTCGCAGCAGGCTTTTTTCAAATCTCCAAGTATTTGTTTTTACTTTTGGGGTTCGGGGATGGTCTTAATAATTCGTAGAGGGATTTCTGAGATTTGTTTCCGAATTTTCAAATTATTCACCAACTTATTTAAGATATTTCTGACTTTTCGGATTTCGATTTACGATATATTAAATTCACAATTTTAATTTTATGTGATTTCGCTCAAAATCCCTTTTTACACGATGAATTTTTTTTATTCTTTCCTTGTCTTTCGATCCACGAGCTGCCTCATTTATATTTTTGAACGACTATTTGTGTTCGATGATTTCGGAAATTTCGAGAGAATTTCTAGTGATTTCGAGTACAAACGTACCAGTATTTCGAGAGTGGTTCACTCCTCGGATGAGAAAATTTATTTTTCCTACGACCACTTAGGAAAGTGACACATATCACACTATATAGTCCTATGGAAAGTGCCCTATATGACACGCGTATGAATAAGAATTTACTTTCCACCCGTGTACGAGTATGCTACTTTCCGCAGTAGCTGTCACAAAATGTCAAACACATAATTTCTATTTTGATCTATGTAATGTCCATATTAATAATAAAATCCATATGATTGTTAAATTATTGAAACTGTTGTAAATTATCCTAGATATTTATCTTTAACAATTATTATTAAAATAATTTTAAAATAACTAAGATATGTTTGTTCTTTATTCTGGTTAAATACATAACTGATTAGATCATTCAATTGACGCAAGGGCTATTAGCTCAGATGGTTAGAACGTCGAACTTATCAACTTTGCCATTTTAGACCTGGCGAGCGACCGCATTCAAATCCTGGCGGGTGCAGAATTTTTTTTGTTTTTTTTATTTTTGTTTAGTTTTTTTTTGTTTAGAAAATATGAAAACTGAATAAATACGATTATTGTTGATTATTTTTTTTAAATACATTTTAATTATTATAGTAATAATAACCTGGTTTTACATTTTTTGATGACATTATTTTGTGTGAAAAGTGATTTTTCACACTCTTGTGATAGTCGCACTCGGCTTGTGCCTCGTGCGACAATATGTCCCACTTGTGTGAAAAATGTCACTTTCCACACTCGTAATGTAATATTCTATAGAGCGACTTTACAGCTCGCAAATTTTTATAAAAAAATACAAAACAAATTAATTGGCATGTGTATTCGTTTATTACAATAATCAATAATTTTTTCGCCACTGCATATGTAACAAAAATATTTTTCTGTTAAAATTCTCCCAAATTCGTTCTGAAAATCCTATTATCTTGCCCTACAGACCACACAGTATGAATTAGTAAAAACCCAGTTTGTAGAGCTTTTAAAGGGAAATTCAACAATGCAAACCATTTCTTCCTAGTTTAAACGATAGTCAAGTTATTAAAAAAAAAAACTTGTTTCTAATAAAATTCCCCCTTTGATCTGAAAATCCTATTATCTTGCACTATAGACAACATAGCGTGAATTAGTAAACACCAGTTTGTAGAGATTTTAAAGAGAAATTCAACGATGCAAACCGCTTCTTCCTAGTTTAAACGATAGTCAAGTTATTTAACAAAAACATTTTACTGTTAAAATTCTATCTGAAAATCCTATTATCTTGTCCTACAGAACACACACTATGAATTAGTAAAAACCAGTTTGTAGAGCTTTTAAAGAGAAATTCAACAATACAAACAGCTTCTTCCTAGTTTAAACGATAACAAAAAAACACTTTGTTTCTATTAAAATTCTCCCAAATTTGATCTGAAAATCCTATTATCTTGCCCTACAGATAACACAGCATGAATTAGTTAAAACCAGTTAAGTTGGGCATGTCTAGTCAATTTAAAAGGATGCCATAGGCGGAGATTGTTTGCCCTTTATTTGTCAACTAATATTAATTGATTGAGCCTATTCGATTTGTTTAATGCTAGACTTTTTTTATTAATAAAATTGAAAAATTTTGTACGCCCTTGGTGTTATCAACCCATCTATATTCCAGACCAAATCAGTGCGAGAAGTTAGAAAAGCATACATTTACCATAGTATGTATTTGGTATTATGTACTTTATATATTTTAGTTATTTTTCTTTTACATTTGAGGGCCTCAGTAAAATTCGCGTGCAGTATATTATTTCACATTACGAATCCCCTTTTTTCAAGTAACGATTGGACTCATTCCTCTCTATAATTATTGCAGTCTGTTGCGTTTCCCTTATTTAAATATTACGTTGATTCTATACTTCTTAAATGCGGTACGTCGGCATTTTCAATAAAATCCTGGAACATTTACACAATGGACAATTCTTTTATGAAAAGGGAATATATAAATAAGGTGCAAAATATCGAAAATATACGACAAAAAAATACTATATCAAATTTTTGTATGTTAATAGTAATTTACGTTACAAGACCGGGAAGTAGTGTTTTGCAGGTCGAGACCTGCTTAACATTAATTATCGGTCGCGTGACGTACTATATATTTTTTAAGACCGACATTTCGATGTAAACTCAATTATTTATTTTATTTATTATAGTGATTAACAAATACTAAAAACAGATAATGGATACAACTGCGTAAACTAACCAAATTTTCATTTTCTGTCAGATAATTCAAAATCTAAATCCATATTTTTAAATTTGCGAAAACAAGTTTGACATAAACAACTTTAAAAATCTACGAATTGTCACTTGGCAATAAATCGGAACGTTGTAACCATAGTAACGAAATCAAGGCAGATTGTATTATCAAAGAGCGATCGAAAAAATGAAAAACAGGGACCGGTAACGTCTACTTTCCGGTCTTGATCGGCTAAACGTTATTTTCTGGACAAAAAATTGATCAGAAAGTGTATATTTTTAGTCGGTCTTAAAAAATAGTATATTGTATACCTAGGCAGTAAAGTGACTGTTTTCCAGACAAAGTAAGGATATGGACAGGCGAGGCGAAGTCGAGCCTGGACACTTTGCGAGGCATGGAAAACCACTTTACTGTCGTGGTTTACATACTTTTTTTTATCCTGAACCAACAGAAAACTTTACCCTACACTAAAATGAAAATTATATTTTTCTTTGGATTTCTTTGGTAATAAATCAAGAACAACTTTTTTTGCTTTTTCATTAATATCCGGTGGTGTGCAATAACTAAATTCTTCACCTTCACTAGAAGATTCCAGTATTATAAACCAATTTACTTCGGCTTTAGGAAAGAAATTTGAATTCAAATAAACAAGTCCGCATTGGTACCAAACACAAAAATGACAAATATTTTAGAAAAATTACACCAGATTGCCAGAATTATTCATATAGTAACTACTTAACGGCAACACACAACATGTATGTGTAATGTGTGTTGCGGCATGTAACGTATCTGTATTTTACAAATTAAAGTATGTGGTATAATTTATTTTGAAAAAAATTAATACAATTTGTCTACTCCAAAGATATCGGATAATAGATACGCCTTGTATACATTACACTTGTCCGCAACTTTTTTTTGACGGTACGCTCTTCCTATGTTGTCAGATCTCTTTCATCAAATATCAAGCATTAAATTTTTATTTAAAAAGTTACTATTACCTTTAATACAATCTAATAAAAAAAGGAAATAAAGAATTGAAAGCATCAATATGAGTTTTTTATTAATTGCAATCACTTAAGACTTTTAAGTAGCTATTTTTACATGTGTATCATATGGGAATATTAAACATTTTGGTATAAATCATTTAACTTTGGCAACCTAAGACATTTTGCTGATGTTGTCAAAGTGACAGATCAAGTTTTATTGTGATTTTTGTGGTTTTTTGTAGTTTTCAAGAATAATTTAAACCCTGAACTTGATGGGGAGGAAATGTATAGTGTGCCGAAATACGCAGAATAAGAATGTTATTTGGTCATTTCATAAATAAGATTATGTTAGCATAGACGTAGGCATATACAGGGAATAAGGCTTAATTTATTTAACAGTGTAAAGGCATTTAGCACTAGCATTGTTTATTTAAATAATAATGTCCTATATTTTCTGATCAGGTTTCCTAGAGAAATTATTCAACGTAGCAAAATCTATGCTTGGTGGAGGAAAACATTATGAAAATGAAAGAAGCCTTAGTATGTTCTGAACATTTTTTGTATGGCAGATATTTATGAAAATTTAAGTGGTAGACACATCTTAAAACATAGTGCTATACCTATCAAGTAAGTACAGTATTTATTATGGGTATTTTTATTATATGTAAGCTCTAAAATTATACAGTAATCATCACATTTTACAGAAATTTGGGAGATGTAGTTGAAGAGGCGAAAAATGAAGAAAAAAAAATACCTTTTTTTAGTGCAGTGCAGATGCTTCAATAACAATCTCAAATGGAGATTGTTTCAAAATTGTTATAAAAAATTATTAATTCATAATTAAGTAAAGTCAAATAAAACTGCGAATGCAATTGCTTTAGATGGCACCAGCATCTTGATTGTAGCAACACTAGTAGCCAAATTGCGTTAAATTTAAAATGTTACGAATCAGACAATAAAGAAAATTTGGAATTTACAAATGAGCTTCGTGACCATGATTACCTATCTATATATTTTCTGATCTAATACATTCAGGATGTAGTTGCTTATATTTCTGGTTTTATAGTAAAATCCTTAAAGAAAAAGATTCACTGCAAACAGTATTCTGCAATTGAACCAGTGAGTTCGAAAACCGTACAAGTCTCAAATTTGACATTTCAAAATAAGCCATTTCGTTTAAAATTTGTTTCTTCATCGATTGAGCTTAAAAACCGTACATATCTGCGACTTGTACGGTTTTTCATTTCAATAACAAAATAATGGTCAGTTGCTATGGTCAGTTGGAAAAACACAAATACTGAAAATGATGATTACATATAAATATAAAATAAATCTTTTCTCTTCGACAGACTTTCTGTCTCAACTGTCAAAGGTGCTACTTTCTGTTCTTAATACACAAATAGCTATTTTGTCTTTTATTCCAAAATATTCTTTACAAAATATCAGTTATCTTATAACACTAAATAAATCTATTGAGCAGATTCTTCACCAAGAGTGTTTGTAGGAGTAACCATTGATAGTAAAATGACATTCTAAATGTCACAAAAGAAGCTTCCTTTAGTGTTTTTTCAATTCGAACAAATTAGAAATAAAGTATCTCTTGATAATCTTAAGCTAATGTGTTTTAGCCTTGTCCAGATATTATAAAATCATTGCTGATTACTGTCCTAAATGAGTTATTATATCATTACACAAATAATTCTAAAAATAGGTGTCGTGACATGCAACCCAAATGGTATGTAATAGAAAGATCATATTTGTATATTTATGTATCTGAAATAAAATTGTTCTGTTTTTAATAGCTTTTTATTTGTAGGGTAAGGTAGTCCAGCAATATAATTATTCTTTTTTCGACCTGTAGAAAAGGTTTTCAAACAGTACCCATGTAAAAATAATAATAAATGGCTTTATATTTTTACTTGCTCTTTGCTCTTCATTTAAAAAAAAAAATATATAATAAAATACTAACAAAAATGTTCTTCCACTTTGAGCTACCTACTATTTTAATCTATAAGAAAATATATAAAATGACTTTTTGAATGCCCTTTATAAATTGAATATGTTTTCTTTAAATTTACCTTTGATTCCGAAGACCCATAGGTTATTGATTTGAACATTAAATAATTTTTACTAAAAATATATGTAAACCCTCCCGAAACACTAAGTCAGTGTGCGACGTACGATTCCCCTTTCCCCGTCTGGTAAAACATGCGGACAGAAGGTGTATTGGGTATACAGTGTGTAGGGCGAGTCTTAGATAATATGATGTCTATGGTCTACTCTACATCAATCATAGATAGGGTTGCCAACTTTGTTTTTTAATTTTTCTGAACGAGGGTAATAAAAATTCAGGACATACGGTATAAATTCTGGACATTTTTATTATAGCAAAAAAAAAAACAGTAACAAACTTAAATAAACAATTCGACAAAAAAAACTAAGTGATGAAAACATGGATTCTTTGGGTAAATAGGAACTTATGATTAAACATTTTATTTAAAAAGAATATAAAAAGTTACAGTTACTTAACAGTGCATTTAAAATCATATTTTTTTTTAGTTTTTGCAGCTACTATTAATTTGCTAAAGTGACTATAAAATAAAAGAAATTAGAGATATTATTTGGAAGACTGAAATTAAGTTCAATAAGCGTCCTGCAATAGGTTGTTGCAGGACACTGGACAATGCACCCCAAATTGTGGACGTCCATCGAAATGGAGGACGCTTGGCAATCCTAATTATAGATAAATATCTTTAAACACATAACCTGTAGCAGAATAAACGAAGTTACTATTCCCTCATAAAAAATAATTTAAATAAATTGTGAAAGAAACTGTCAAAATTAAGTGGTGCCCCATCTAGCGGCAAATTAATACGATTATTTTACTCGCTAGTTATTTTGCCGGGCTAGCCAAGAAAAGATGCCTTTTGACGTCTATATAGAGAGGTCAAAATTGAGTTTTTTGTTGATGTAGGATAAAAAAAACTTTTTCCTACGACCACTTAGGAAAGTGACACATATCACACTATATAGTCCTATGGAAAGTGCCCTATATCACACGCGTATGAATAAGAATTTACTTTCCACCCACGTACCTACGAATATGCTACTTTCCGCAGTAGCTGTCAGAAAATGTCAAACACATAATTTCTATTTTGATCTATGTAATGTCCATATTAATACTAAAATCGATATGATTGTTAAATTATTGAAATTGTTGTAAATTAGATCCTAGTTATTTATCTTTAACAATTATTATTAAAATAACTAAGATATATTTGCTTTTTATTCAGGTTAAACACATAAGCGATTAGATCAATCAATTACCGTAAGGCCTGTTAGCTCAGTTGGTTAGAGCGTGAACTTTGCAATTTGAGATTGTCTAGCGACCGCGTTCAAATCCTGGCTGTGCCAGATTTTTTTTTTTTTTAAATTTTTTTTTATTTGTTTAGAAATTATAAAAATTGAATAAATACGATTATTGTTGATTATTTTTTTAAATACATTTTAATTATTATAATAATAATCTGGTTTTAAATTTTTTGATGAAATTATTTTGTGGTCGTAGGAAAAATATTGTACATAACTTGTGTGAAAAATGTCACTTTCCACACTCGTAATGTAATATACTATTACCGGTCCCTAACGTCTACTTTCCGGTCTTGATCGGCAAAACGTTATTTTCTAGACAAAAAATTGTTTAGAGTGTATATTTTCTGGTCGGTCTTAAAAAAAATAATTACTAGGTACCTAGTTAAAATTTAGAAGGAAATTCAAGTACCTATTTATATCTGTAAAATCTCTCGTTCTACATCCTGTTTTTGTTTTTTTTACCACTCATGTTAGGTACTTTTTTGTGCTTTTCAAAAAATAAATAAAGTGGACTAGAACATAAAATGAGGGGTGATGAACCACTCCTGAAATACAGGTACCTTTTCACTCGAAATCACTACAAATTCTCTCGAAATTTCCGAAATCATCACGAACATTTTAGTCGAAATGAGTTCCGAAATGACTTCAAAATCAGAACTAAGAACGCCGGAGGTTGTGGATCAACACACACGGGAAAAGAAAAAAAAAAGGTTCTACCGAACATCAAGTGAAGAGCTTTCAAAAAATTTTTAGGCGATTTCCGAAATACGGGTACGTTTTGACGTTAGTGGTTTACCCCTCGTACTCGTCATAATCGAAAATTAAAACTTTTCTACGTACTTCAAATGAACTGCTGCAAAACACTTTTACGATCTAGGCCGAAAAAGTTAAGCAGCTCAGATTTTGAAGTATTCTTTTTTATTTTCAGTTTACTTGTTATTACTACCGGCTATATTTTCCTACACCCACATTGACATTAACTATTCTACGCACAGACTACAAAAGTATGCCATTGGGTTCAACTGAACGAATATATTTAATATCCATTCTAAGTAGTGAAAACACTGCAAAAAATGAAATCTACCAATCACGGTTCATATTTTGGATACCCAACTACTATTTTTTTTTTTTTTTAATTTTGTGTCGTCGACTACTATGGCCATTAGCCTCGTGTTCTGTGTAGGCTTTGTTATTGTTTCCCAGCGCCACTTTAGGAACAGCACTGTTAATTAGAACCCAACAGTGAATGGTCGAGTGGAGAATCCTACCAAGGCATCCCAACTACTATTGTTTCTAAAATTTTAAATAAGTGACAAATTAATTGTCAGTATATTTTTTAGTTATTGAGATTAAATATATATTAAAATGAGTTATTCTTGCGTGGAATCGATAAATAATAGCATTTATATTATTATTTCGTCTATATTTACAAATAAACCATAAATTTTAATAAAACTATTTGAAATCAATTTAATTAAGAGTATTAAAACTAAAATATTATGTGTGGCGATGGAGCAGGGACTAGGTCATTTGGCTTTCATGCAGAGTTTCCGGGTTCAATTCTAGGATTGGAGACTAATTCAATTATTTTTTTATATATAAATTAGTAAAAGTTATAAATTATTATACCAAAAACCTGCGTAACAATATTCTGGAATCTGAATCTCATTTTGCATGTATTTTTTTTTATTTATTATTATTATTATTATTATTTACTAACGCACCTTTCTAACTGACGAAAACTGATATTTCTCAATTTCGCAGCCTTAATATTATTATTTACATATTTTGTTTCTGTAACGATGTTCGATTTTAACTATGAGAATAGCATAACAACCAAAATATATTTAACAATACTTACAATTAATGCTGCTGTTCTACTATATTATCTGGTATAACTTACCTGAAAAAAGAAAACTGTGTTAAACATATATAAAATTAAAGATTAATGATACGAAGTTTTTATTTACAATTATTTATAAAAATGAATGACAAATGTTTCTGTAATTTTTCATTTACAAGACTGTCATTTTATTGGTATCTGTAATGATAATTCGTTGTGATAAAATTGCAGAAAGCACTATGAAACTGATTTTTTTTGTATATCAGTTTCTATAATAGGCCTAAAATTATAAAATATACAGGGTATTTCAAAAAAGTATGTCATAAATTCATCCTCAGATAGATTACCAAAAAATAAGTGGATTTGGCTATATTTACCTATATCAAAAACTGGCTCCCAACAAAGTTACAGGGTGTTAAACTAACATTTAGAAGAACGTTTTTTTTTTTTGTAAAAAGTTTGCTGTTGCGATTTTTTCTTCGAAATTTTTGCCAGTGCTGTAGATTTGAAGGCTTAATATTATAAGGAGAAAAAAAAAATTAAAGCGACCCCCTTTAAAAACAATTGGGGGGTTGGGTACCTTTTAACCCCCCCCCCCGTATTTTTTTGACATAAAGAAACTTGCTTTATCGATCCTAAAATCAAAAAGAACTATGAATTTTTAAATGTTTTATAGCGAAATGAACTTTGTATTGTAACCTACCGCACCCACGTTTTTTTTTTTTGTAAAAAGTTTGCTGTTGCGATTTTTTCTTCAAAATTTTTGCCAGTGCTGTAGATTTGAAGGCCCAAAATTTAAAGCACCCCATTGAGGGGTTGGGTACCTTTAACCCCCCGTATTTTTTTTTGACATAAAGAAACTTGCTTTATCGATCTTAAAATCAAAAAGAACTATGAATTTTGAAATTTTTTTATAGTGAAATGAACTTTGTACTTTCTTATTTAACTATTTACAATTTTTTAACTGAATTTCTAGAGCAATTCGTCCGTCCTGGACTTAACATATCAACAAAACTATGAGTAGATTAGGAGTTATTGTACAAAACACGCATATAAAAATCAGTGGTGTGTCTAGGGCTTTGCTTGAACCGCCCCTACAAAAACTACCTCTTTTATTTATATTTTTGTATTAAAGAAGGAGGATATGTTGAATATTTACTAATCTATAAAATATGTATAATAATTATTACCAAATGTTTATTTTTAATTGTTAATTTGTTAATTGTTTAATTATAATTTTTTTTTTATTTACTATTAAATTTAATAAATACATTTCCCAACTGACGTGTATTTTTATCAGTGGCATGGTGAACCCATGAGCCACACCATTTTTATAGCGCCAATCCAATATTATAAATACCTTTTTTACAAAAATATAAATAAAAGAGGTAGTTTTTGCAGGGGCGGCTCAAGCACAGCCCTAGACACACCACTGATTTTTATATGCGTTTTTTTTGTACAATTACTCCCGACCTACTCTTAGTTTTGTTGATATGTTAAGTCCAGGAAATACATTAAAATAAAATTAAATTAAATTAAAAAAAAGTATTATTATTATTAAATCTGAAGCACCCCTGTGATAAAGAAAATCTTTTGTTCAAATTACAAGAAAAGGTGGCAAGCCGAGGTAAATAAATATTATACAATAATTAAAATAAAAAATAAAATTGTATTAAGTACGATATCTTTACAAATGGCGCCCACGAATTGCTCTACAAATTGAGTTAAAAAATTGTAAATAGCTCGTTAACTAAGATACTGTGACGGCCACCCCCCAGCCCCCTCTTTATTTGTGATTTGCTCTTGTGTTTTACTCTGTGAAATTGTTATTTTTATTTATCTCACAAGTTTTACTTTATTTTAAATTCTTTACTTACTGTATTTGGCCTTTTTCCTATAGTAGTAGAAGTGATCGTCTAGTTAATTAATTGATATTTTATGTACCCACGTTGTGATAATGTTAATTAAGGTAAACCAGAATTCGATGCAAAGTTTGGTGCAAATTGATAAATAAAACATACAAATTCATATTTAAACTCTTTTTATTTGTCATACTTTAAATGTGATGCAACAATTAGCAAAGTATATCACAATTGTTACTATTTACTGAGATCTCACTTGAGTCTCGTTCAAACGCAAATTTTACTATCTTGGTTTGTACAATTTATCCAAGATAGCACAACCCTGTATACTTCCAAAATATTGATTTTTATAATTTCTATTGAAAGACTTAATACAACCCTGTATATGTTTTAATATTGATTATTATAATTTCTATTGAAATAACTTAATACAACCCTGTATATTTCTTAATATTGATTTTTATAATTTCTATTAAAATCTAGCGTCGTGGAAAACGTCGATTTAGGTACGTCGCTTCGTTGGGCGCCGCCTCGCGTCGAGACGCCTAGCGTCGTGTTGAAAAGGAAGTTATTTAATACGGTACTCTATTGGAACAGATATACGGTAGAATTATGTAGGTGGTGCGGGACGTGATATTATGAAGGAAATATTTGGGGACGGCAAGCGTCGGAAATAAGGCGTGGGACGTTGATCGTCGAAATGAATGTACGGTAGGAAATACTTAGATGATGAGGAATGTGACAGCGTTCGAGACGTAGGGAGTAGGACGGCAGGATGTTGGGCGTCGAGACGTTGACACCTTCGGGGATAGGAGGTATTGTAGGATAGACGTCGTTTAGGAAGAGCGTTTTAGGAAAGGTACTGATTACTGAACTTGAAATATAACTGGATACAAATAATAAATGAATGTTTGCACATCAAATAATTGACAATGAATGACCGCACCTCAAATAATTAAAATTGAATGCTTCCGAGCTCATTTGGGTCTGGCTTTTTATAATAAAGTTTTAATGGCTTTGTGACGTCTCTATGTCTTTAGTTCTCATAGAAACACGGTGGGTGCAGGGGGTAGCTTATTTATTACTTGCCTTGAAAGCTTTGTGTATCGAAATATTGTCGATATCGGTCTTAACATTGATACTAGAAAAATAAGCGAGTTAAGTATTTTAATGATAATTACTTCGTGAAAAGAAATATGGTCTGTGTTCCCAGACACGTTCAGAAATTTGGATCTTTTACGGACGTGGTTATAGATATTATTTATTAGGTGTCGTAAATAAGATTTAATTATCTGAGAGATTTTTCGTTAAATGAAGCATTTTGATATTTAATAAGAATGCAATATTATATTTAATATATGAATTAATAAATTATTAAGGTACCTGGGTGCGGTAGGTTACAATACAAAGTTCATTTCGCTATAAAACATTTAAAAATTCATAGTTCTTTTTGATTTTAGGATCGATAAAGCAAGTTTCTTTATGTCAAAAAAATACGGGGGGGGGGGGGGGTTAAAAGGTACCCAACCCCCCAATTGTTTTTAAAGGGGGTCGCTTTAATTTTTTTTCTCCTTATAATATTAGGCCTTCAAATCTACAGCACTGGCAAAAATTTCGAAGGAAAAATCGCAACAGCAAACTTTTTACAAAAAAAAAAAAGTTTTTCTAAATGTTAGTTTAACACCCTGTAACTTTGTTGGGAGCCAGTTTTTGATATAGGTAAATATAGCCAAATCCACTTATTTTTTGGTAATCTATCTGAGGATGAATTTATGACATACCTTTTTGAAAGACCCTGTATAAAAAGATTTCAGCTAACACATTTTAAAAAACTGTTTCAAACGCTATTGTTTACTGTTTAAAATATGACGCCACTGCAATTTTAAGTTAGGTATTCATCAACGCTCTCTTGGAAATAATTTATTAGTTATTTCATCTTAATATTCTAAAATAATTTAAAATTTTAGTTAGTGGGTCGTAGAAAAAATAGACGATTCAGCACTCCGCCTACGATTTAAACTTCGTCTTCGTGTGATATGGCCATCATATCCGCTCGAGTTGTATAGTATATTTTTTCTGTGACCCATTAACGAAAATCTATAAGTTTCAAAAAATATTTTAGGTCATTAAGATAAAATAACTAATTTAAAAATAATTGTTATGACTTTTACTAATTTATAAAATAAAATAAACAAAAAACAAAAAAGATTTAATTTGTCCCCATTCTAGATTTTCAACCCGGGCCTTTCGCATGAAAGTGCCATGATCTCACCACCATCAAGGCGTTTGACATTTTTGCTTTAATACTCGTAATTAAATTAACTTTATAGTTTTATCAAAATTAACGAATTATTTATAATTATATTCAAATAGTTATTTATTATACAAAGGAAAAAGTAGTAGATTTTAGCTCCAGGTTCAAAGGCTCAAAAACCTTATGTTTTTTCCGTGTATAATAAATATACTATTTTTTTCTGTAACGGGAAAAACGACAATCTTCACTCTCGAGATTAAAAGTGGCACTTTAGTCCCTTGGTGCATAATATACTATTAATGTATATTTAATCTCAATAACTAAAAAATATTATGTCAATTAGTTTGACAGAATGGTCACTTATTTAAAATTTTAAAAATAATAGTAGTCGGCTGACTAAAATATGAACTATGATCAGTGGATTTAATTTTTTGCAGTGTTGTCACTACCTAGAATGGATATGAAATATATTCGTTCAGAAGCATACTTTTTCGTTTTGTAGTAGGTCCGTAGATAAGCTAATATCCACGTGGGTGTAGAAAAATTACTCTTTTCAAACACTATTTTTCTATTTAAAGTAATCCGTAATCCATAGTCCACATACTCATCAAATTTCATTACAAGCATTTTAGAAAAACTAAAATTAAATTAATTTGACTCATGCACATGTAAAGCAATTGTTCAGTTGTTATCAAGAATATATCTACATATTCTTAGTGTTTCCAAAAATGGTGGTCTTGTTGCTAGGTTAAGTAGAGTACTGAAAAATAAGTGGGGTTAGGTTATTAAAAAAACTGTCATATGACTTCCGTATTGGAAATACAGGGTGTTGAAATTTCAAGTTAGGACTTGTACTGTCAAAATTAATTGAAACAAATTATTCACAATAAAGCCAGAGCCTACTAGACTATTTAAAAAAAAATACTTTCATTTAGCTAATTATAGATAATCTGTTTTTTATTTTTTTTTTCCTCGATAACGGTTGCAGATATAAAAAATTACAAGAGATCAACTAGACAAAAATGTATTTTGTATTTTGCGCACCGAAAAAAGTTCAGCGGAAGAAGAGGCGACGCAACGCCTGAAAAATGTCACCCTATACATTTTCACAAACCATTTGGCATGTTCAATGATGTAAACACTACAGCGTAACCTAGATTCCAAATCTGAGCTAAATATCTTAAAAACAGCAAGAGCTACAAAGAAAAAACGAAAAAAAAATTCAACACCCTCTATCTCAAATACGGATGCTATTATAACAATTTTTTACTAATACAACCCCACTCCACTTATTTTTCAGTACTCTACCTAATCTAGTAACGGAGCTACCTTTTTTTTGGCGTCCAAATTTGTAGGGATGGTAGTTCGCATAATTTGAGACCGATTCGCAGATTTCATTTTTCCAAAATATTTAAAATAAAAATAATTAAAAATTAATTAAAATTTTTAAACAGGTACGGTCCTGCACAGCGATGGGATGGCCTCGACTCGCGCGCGCTACGATGTAGTTCTCCGTAAGTTTACTTAGAATCGATAAAATTGCAAATCGCATCTGTTTTTGAGTTGTAAATGGGTAATTCTCAGCAAAGATTACTTTTCGTTGTTTCCATTGTTGAAATGCTTAGTGGAGCAAAAGATAATATATTTTTATATGTAGTTATATCATGTATTTATTTTTTAAGCCGACTAAACATATTTCTTTCACAAAAATGTAGGAATCATGATTATTATAGCTTTATAATTATAGGATCGTCATATCCTCTGGCTGTTACTAGACAAAAGTGCTGCATATTTGCGATAAAAATGTCACTTTTTTCCTTATTATATTAAAATATATTGATATGCTTAAATAAAAGAGGCACCGAGGACCATGTATACCTATTGTCATGCCAAAATCAAACGCTATTTATAAATAGCTGTAACTTATATTGTGTTATCAAATTCAAACATCAGTCCTCTGTTTAAAATTGTAGTTCGATTATTTTTGTATAGATGGCACTAACATGTCAACTCGCAGTGTGACAGTTTAACACCATATTTGTTTTTATTTTCGTTACTTAAAACAATCCAGTTTAATTAACAAGGTGTCACATATCAATAATCAGTCCTCTGGTAAGTGTTTTAAACTATTATATATTTTTTAAAGTTGCTCTAATTGTATTCATATAATAAAAATTAGTTTAAAAACTATGTGCATGAATAGTAGGGTTATAATTTACTGTGGATTTGGTAATACGAAAACGAATTTGTAAATAAATCAGTCCTCTGGCATCATTCCTCTGGAATTAAACAACCCAGAGGAATGATGATATCTCCAGAGGAATTATTAGTTTTATATATCGTATTATTGGACAGGTTTACAGGTTGAAAAAAAGAATAATTAGGTAATGGGAAAATATTATCTTTTATAAATCTGTTATTGGACTAAAAAACTGTTTTAACACATTCAAATTACACAACCAAACCTCAGTTATGGAGAATTCTATCTTATTTATTGTTAGTTCTCAAATTTATAATTTCACAATAACTTCAAATCAATTTAATACGTTCTTTTAGGAGTGTAAAATGGTTAAAGCAAGGCAGATAGCACCCCAGACTAGGGAAGAAAAGTTGAGAAAAAAAAGGGAAACTGAGAAACGACGATATGAGCGTTTAAAACAGGACCCTGTTGGAAGAGAAAAATTAAGAGAGAAGGAGGCCATCCAATATCTAAAGAAGAAGGAAAAGAAAGTCATAAGACCAATTAATGAACTAAGTGACAGAGCCAAGCGGCAGAAAATAAAACAGTGGAAATAATATTCTCAAAGATATAGAAATAAACGAAAACAATTCCGAAATGAAAATGAGAACATACTGGCAAGATTGCGTGAAGATACTCCACCAGCATCAGAAGGGGAACAAGATAATGTAGAAGGAAATGTAACTCCCCAAAATGCTTACAGACGATCTGGTAATAAGAGATACATTAGAAATAGGAAAAACAGAAGCCGGGAAAATTAAACGAAAAACTGATTTAATTAAGAAACTTCAACTAAAGGTTCAGAAATACAAACAAAAATATTATCGCATGAAGAAACTTAAGGCTAAAACAAATCCGCCAACACCACGAACAAGAGTAAAACAATTGCTTGCTAATACTAAGCAGCAAAATGTTGTTGCAAAAAAGTTATTGTTCGGTGAAGTAATTTCAGACCAATTGAAATCAAACTATGTCTTAAAGGTGCCAAAGAAAAACAAATGTTTAAAAGAGCTGTATCAGGCAAAGTAATAAAAAAATATCGTGTGGAAAATAGCTTGAGAGTCTTTTTTCGTGGGAGTAGTATTCCAACAATATCGGATACAGGAGATACTATACTAAATTATTATCGAAAAACGAGTTCGGTGAATCAAGTCTCTCAAAAGAGAAGCACTATTCGGAGATTTCTGGAAAATGACTACAATAGTAAGTTGTGTCCAGGAAAGAAAGACTATTGCACGAAAAATAAAGTAATAAAACAAAAACGATATTTAAGTGATACACTAAAAAACCTACATAAAAAGTTTTTGATTGCTCACCCAGAAACACCGATCAGTTTCGCCTTCTGGTGCAAAAATCGCCCATTTTGGATTGTTTCCAGGAAAGTAGCGGCTCGTGATACATGCGGCTGTACCCCTTGTTTAAATATGACGTCATTAGTTCAAGCTTTACATCGAATTGACGTCCTAGCACAAATTGATGCTAATGCAGTCATCAAGATACTTTGTTGTGAACATAAAACTGAACAGTGTTTACTACGTGAATGTATAGAGTGCAAGGAAAAGAAAATAATTTTCGAACCTTATGATGAATCAAGACTTGCACATTTCTTCAAATGGGGTGCAAAGAAGGAAACTTTTTTTGATAAGAAATCCCAGAAAGAAAAATTTGTAGTAAAAACCACTAAACAAAAATTTATCAGGCCCATAAGTCACATTATTTCAGAATTTCAGGGATCTGTTTTCAATTTTATGAAACATAAAGGTAGAGCACTTCACCAGTACAGTCAAATTTCTTTAAAAAAAGCTACTCTTCAGCAAAATGAAGTATTGCTGCATATGGACTTCAGTGAGAACTACTCTTTAAAATATTCGGAAGAAACACAATCATTTCACTTTGGTGGCTCAATACAACAGATTTCACTTCACACAGTGGTTATTTACTTTAAATTTCAAGAAACAGTAAAATCAAAGTCATTTTGTACATTGTCTGAATCTCTTCAGCATGATGTACCTGATAGCCCTGCTACGCAGTACCGAAATAAAACAATGTTTTACTTCTTAGCAGCTAAACTTCACAAACTGTATCCACAAATTAAGTCTTTTTCTTGGAACGATTCAGAGTCTGGTCACGGAAAAGGAGCTCCAGATGGCATTGGAGGTGTCACAAAACGAACTGCCGACAGACTGGTCGCTGAAGGAAAAGACATAGCTTCATTTGATACTTTACTACAAAGCCTGAAGAAAAATAAAACAAATGTTACATATTTTTCAATTAAGAAACAGGATATTGAGAATATTAACAGTATGATTGAAAAAGAAAAGATAAAGCCTTTTGCAGGTACAATGAAAGTGCATCAAGTCACAATGGATGATTATGCAAGTGGTGTCTTAAGATTTCTATCACTAAGTTGTTTTGTTGTTCAGGAAGATAAGTATTTGATAGGTACATTAGACTATGCTCGTGAAAAAGAACCCGATCAGTTTGAGTTATCTTCAGAGTCCGAACAGGAATACATTAATTCATGTTGTAAGCAAAGAAACAGCAAAAAAATTCGATACGAAGATGTGTATAATTCAGATGAAAAAGCTGGTCCTAACACTACAGTTGTCAGTGAATTATAATAGTTGATCCCGAGGAATATCAAAACTGGAACCTACATCCTTGTAGAAATGAAAACGTCAAAAACAAATTACCGTTATGTTGCAATTACCCAAAGCGAGTTGGATGAGGATGAAGTAAAAGTTATGTTTTTAAAAGTATGCAAACTTCAGGACTCACGAGCTTTTAGAGCTAGTCAAAATGACATATCATTTATAGTCTATGATAATATTCTTGCAATTTTATCACCTCCGTCGATTTGCTCTTACGGTACTAAAACTTATTATACATTTCAAAATGAAGTTGATGTTTTTGAAAAAGTTTAATTTTTTTAAGTTCCAACTATATGTTCATTATTTCATAAGCTATTCTTAAGTTAAATCTTTGTGTTCATTAATTCCATACTATATATTTAAGTTAATCTTATTTTATTACTAATTTTATTTAAAAACTTAGTAAACGTCATTCCTCTGTTTCCATGACCATTCCTCTGGATGTACTTTTTCACAAAATGTGTTCTAAATTCAATAAAATAAAGATCTAAATGTGTTCCATGAGTAGAAGTTGTATTTTATTAACCATTTAACAATATTTTCACTATTTTGGTATTTTTTAATATAATTATTAATTTTTAAAAAATGATCTTCAAAAAGTAATCTTTGGTGAGAAACACCCAAATCCCGATGAGTAACCGATCAGGCGTACTATTGCGCTACGCGCTCAGGGTAGGACCCGCTATCTGATTTTTTTTATAATGGCTCTATTTTGTTTATTATAATTTTTTTTAGAAAAATGAAATCTGCCAATCGCTCTCAAATTATGCGAACTACCACCCCTACAAATTTGGACACCAAGTTCGGAAACACCCTGTATATATATATATATATATATATATATATATATATATATATATATATATATAGGTAATCGTACGTTGAGGCACCAAAAACGCATTTATATGGGCGAAGTGGCACCTATATTTACGTTGTTGCACCATTGCAAGGTGCCAGATCGTTTTATTGCATATTTGGTCGTTTTAACTCCTTACTAACCCCTCTACCAAATTTCAGGAAGGTGCCATTTCGACCATTTTTCTATAAAAACACGATTTTAGTTGAACCGTATACTCCCCAGAGGTCAGGCCAGTCGCTAACAACGCTCAGACTTTTACGACGTAGTGGCACCTCGCATGTAAAAATGCTTTCTTACTTTGTGGCACCTCACCTTGTATACATTTTCTTACTTTGTGGCACCCCAGTTTGTTTTCGTAAGTGAACGTAAGAGCACCTTAGGTCCTTTGGTGAAAATATCCCAAATACCGGCTAAAATATATGTCGACGAACATTATAATATGTATGATTCAATTCCAAATTTGACAATATAAATTTACTTTTCGAGTGATAAAATTAATTAATATAAATAAATTAAAATAAATTAAAATAAATTAAAATAAATTAAAATAAATTAAAATAAATTAAAATAAATTAAAATAAATTAAAACAAATTAAAATAAATTAAAATAAATTAAAATAAATTAAAATAAATTAAAATAAATTAAAATAAATTAAAATAAATTAAAATAAATTAAAATAAATTAAAATAAATTAAAATAAATTAAAATAAATTAAAATAAATTAAAATAAATTAAAATAAATTAAAATAAATTAAAATAAATTAAAATAAATTAAAATAAATTAAAATAAATTAAAATAAATTAAAATAAATTAAAATAAATTAAAATAAATTAAAATAAATTAAAATAAATTAAAATAAATTAAAATAAACTAAAATAAATTAAAATAAATTAAAATAAATTAAAATAAATTAAAATAAATTAAAATAAATTAAAATAAATTAAAATAAATTAAAATAAATTAAAATAAATTAAAATAAATTAAATTAAATTAAATTAAATTAAAATAAATTAAAATAAATTAAAATAAATTAAAATAAATTAAAATAAATTAAAATAAATTAAAATAAATTAAAATAAATTAAAATAAATTAAAATAAATTAAAATAAATTAAAATAAATTAAAATGAATTAAAATAAATTAAAATAAATTAAAATAAATTAAAATAAATTAAAATAAATTAAAATAAATTAAAATAAATTAAAATAAATTAAAATAAATTAAAATAAATTAAAATAAATTAAAATAAATTAAAATAAATTAAAATAAATTAAAATAAATTAAAATAAATTAAAATAAATTAAAATAAATTAAAATAAATTAAAATAAATTAAAATAAATTAAAATAAATTAAAATAAATTAAAATAAATTAAAATAAATTAAAATAAATTAAAATAAATTAAAATAAATTAAAATAAATTAAAATAAATTAAAATAAATTAAAATAAATTAAAATAAATTAAAATAAATTAAAATAAATTAAAATAAATTAAAATAAATTAAAATAAATTAAAATAAATTAAAATAAATTAAAATAAATTAAAATAAATTAAAATAAATTAAAATAAATTAAAATAAATTAAAATAAATTAAAATAAATTAAAATAAATTAAAATAAATTAAAATAAATTAAAATAAATTAAAATAAATTAAAATAAATTAAAATAAATTAAAATAAATTAAAATAAATTAAAATAAATTAAAATAAATTAAAATAAATTAAAATAAATTAAAATAAATTAAAATAAATTAAAATAAATTAAAATAAATTAAAATAAATTAAAATAAATTAAAATAAATTAAAATAAATTAAAATAAATTAAAATAAATTAAAATAAATTAAAATAAATTAAAATAAATTAAAATAAATTAAAATAAATTAAAATAAATTAAAATAAATTAAAATAAATTAAAATAATGAAAAAATAAAATAAATTATTTTTATGTTTTGCAATAAAGTAAAATGAAAACTAGTGATAATTTTTTTAATATTTATTTTGTTTAATTATCTTAGAATTAACAAGTATTATTATAATAATACTTTCCCTAATTCAATCTCGCGAGTAAATTTCCTAAAGCCGACTAAGCCTGTGTGGGGAAGGGACGGCTATTATTTTTATGGCGCTCAGTGACTCAGTGACTTAAAGATGATTTATAGAGCTATTTGACTTAAAGGTGAAGAAAACCCGAAAAACCTCAAGCATTATCATCAAAGCGGTAAAGCATGGCGAATTTGTAATAGAAATTAAATTACTGCAAATACGGCACACACCAAATCTATAACGAATTATGCAAATTAATTAAAAATTCACTTGGTTTGCCGTAGGATTCTAAGCCGTTTGTCTCTCAACCACAAAATTGCCTACAAGTGAATATAAACGCCTTAGACAACTACGCTACCTAGCCAACTATGTTGTTTTTGTATTACTTAAACTGATATAGCGAATTACATTACAAGTATGAAAATTGAAATTTTTTACTCGAGTGGAACACAAGTGTATAAAATCACTTTTACACAAGGGATGTACAATATTTTTCCTACGACTAAAACTTCATTTTATAAAAAAAAAAGTTTAAAATCAGGAAATCTGGCTATAAAGTTCAATCAAAATGTGGCTGGTTTTTTTTATATGCCTTAATAAATAATTTTTATAGCGTTTTACCTATTGTGTTTTGTCGTAATTAAAAACTTAATTTCATTTATAATCACTTTCATAGGATAATAACGGTGAAATTACATTAGGTATAAATAATAATAATAATAATAATAATACTCTCCCTAATTCACCCCCTTACGAGTGAATTTTAAACCCAAAAGCTCAGCTTGTGCTATTATTGTTATTTGCCCTGGCGTTTCGAGGCGACTTATAGATGATTGATAGTGCCATTTGACTTACAGGTGAGAAAAAATAAAATATTAGTTCATTTTTTTTTTCAAAAACAATATATAATAAGATGAACAATCGTGAACAAGAACTTTCTTGTAATTCTACTTTAAATTTTTTGCTGAACAATAATCAAAATAGTACAAAATAAATAGCGAAAAGAAAAGCTACCTATTTAAAATAAATAACAAAACTCGTATTTTTAATTTCATATTTTAAAAAAAAGACGTTGCTTCCATTTCGTCGCGATATGGTCGAAACATGCAAAGTTGATAAAATTGAGCGCTCTGTGAACTGAGCTAACAAGCTTTTCGCATAAATTATCCAATCAAATATATAAACAAAAAAAAAATAAAAAAAATAATATTACCTTAAAATTGTTTTAATAATTTGTTAAAAATAATTATCTAGAATCTAGTTATAGAAATAAATATTCACGATTTAAATTTACTATCTTGTGGCATAATAAAAACTGCATATTATGCGTTAGTTGACTCTCATTTACGTTATGCTGTTCAGTTTTGGGGAGTCTGTTCTGCCGAATTATTTGGTAGAGTCCTTATAATGCAGAAACGGGCAATAAGGTTCTAATGTGGAGCACACAGATTAGTTTCATGTAGACCGCTGTTCTTAAAACAAGAAATATTAACATTACCTTCTTTATTTTTCTTAGAAACTTGTTGTATGATCCATAAGAACAAGTCGAAATATAAATCGAATATATCCCGTGTAACTCGCCAAACGGGTAACTTGAAGTTGCCTATTCCCAAAACTGAACTCTGCCAATAACGGAAGCATCTCCATATCATAGGGCTGTCAGGATCCGTACTCTGCAGAGGGCGCGAGCAAGAAGATGAGACCATCGAGCATATTCTTTACGATTGCTTGACGCTCTCATTTATTAGAAGATTTGTGTTCGGCGAGTATCGGCTAACCCGGCCAATATAACAGAAGCACCTCTTGGCGAAGTTGTCAACTATATTAAATCTGTAGGCTGGCTCACGAGCTAGGAGGTGCCTATCATCTTAGGAGGATGCACAATGGTCCTAATAAGGCCTAAGTGCTGTGGAGGTAACCCACCCTCCACACGTTACAGATGCCCTTAACATTTGTACATTGTATTTGTTTTGTTAAAATAAATGTATAAATATAACAGTAACTATCATTAATTCATATCAAACTAAACTACGATTTTTAGATGCTTACATACTTATGTATATCATTGGCAATTTCCACTATTCCAGTATCGGTTCTTTAGTTTAAATTTCTTTAAATTGAAACTATACATTTTTAAAATTGATTGCAAAAAAAATGCTCAATATCAACGGTGACACACGGTATAGAAGTCACCCAAACCAAACTTATCACATACCAAAATCCTGAAATTTGGCTTGGAAGCCAACGTGTTAAAAGCAAACGTCACACCATCAAGTTCTACTCATTCTCAAGCTAACAAATTTGTTTTTCGTCAACTTTTATTTAATATGATATATATGGAGCTAGAAGGTATATATGTACTAATTGTATATACATATATAGGGTGCTAGAATGTATATATGTATAAACCATATATAAGGAGCCATTTAGTCAAATTAAGTGCGAAAAATTCCGGGTGCGAGAACGATTAAATAGTTTTTGGTGTTACTTCGTCGTTTTACCTGTATATATATATATATATATATATATATATATATATATATATATATATATAAGAGAGTTGATAGTCGTTGCTGACTAGTTAATAATTTAACCAGTAATTTGTGGGTAATGCAGCAAATGAAAGTTTACTTTTTTAAGTTTATTCCAAGCTTTCGGAAATGTTTATTTCCATCATCAGGGAGACTAAAATAAAATAATACCACATATTATGATAAAGTAAGGTAAAATTTTTAATTACTTACATCTTAATTAAGGTTGTTCATTATGGTGGTATTATTCATTTTAGTGTAACGATACAAAATGGACAAGCTGAATCAATTACAAAATAATATACACAAACAATAATGACGATACTTTAAAACTAAAAAAATATAAATAACGAAAGGTCAATTTGACAATTTGACATGACAAGTAAAATTTTTAAATAAATAACAAGTTATTAGAGGTTAGGAAATAAATGTGGATAATGCTATATTTACATAACATTAATATTTTTTAATGTTCAAAGAGTGATTTTTATATTAAATTAGCTCTGTATTATTTAAATTATGAATTTGGTTTGGTTTATTGTCCAAATCCAATAAATAAGAATAAATTTCACTTAAATTGTTAATATCTGTCTTTTTGTTCATAGAATTTGGTTCCTGTGAAATGAAAGCCATCTCCAAGAAAAGTCTTTTATGGTAGTTATTTTCAATGGCTAATATTTTAATTTCGTCATAATTTATATTATGTTGATATTTATTAGCATGTTCAGCCAAAGCACAACGTTCCGGATGCAGTCTGCAATCACTTCTGTGGGAGGAGATTCTACCTGAGATAGGTCTTTGTGTTTGACCAATATAGACTTTATTACATTCTAGACAAGGAATGTTGTATACTACATCTGATAATGATTTTAAGGGGGTTTTATCTTTGAGTTTAGAATAGATTGAGCCTATTGTTAGAACTGCCTTATTGGCTATCTTAATGTTACTATTAATATTTATAATTCTTGATAGTTTAGGTGTGATCTCCTTGATGTAAGGTAAAGAGGTAAAGTGTATGTTATTTTCTTGTGAAACAACTAAATTCATGTTATTGGGAGCTAAGTTCCTTAAATTATTAAGTAGAGCAGTATTTTGGGTATGTGGTGTAAGATTATCACTGTTTTGATCATGGTTTTCAATAATTGGGGTGATTTCTTTATTTTGTATGAATTCATTAACTGTATATGATGTACTGTATATAATTTTATTAAGGAGTGATTTTGGATATGAATTGTCAATAAAAAGTTTATAAATGATATCTAGATTCTTTTTATGGAAAGACCGGTCTGAGATTTTCAAAACTCTGTTTTTTATTTGTTTTACTAAATTCACTTTCATAGATTGTTTATGGTAAGAATGATAGTTAAGGTATCTACCTGAACTGCAAGGTTTTCTATACCAATCGATAATGATTTTGTTATCTGGGGTTCGAATGAACTTGGTATCTAGAAATGGAACCGAGCAATTTTCATCTTCCCTTTCTATTGTGAATTGTATGTATGGATCATAGCTATTAAGTGGAAAAGCTGAAAACTTGGTCAAAAACAAAAATGAAACTTGCAAAGGAATACAATCGAAGGATCTTCCTTCTTCAATGCCGACAATCAGGAATCATACCTAGACATGTCACTGATGCAACAAGACCTATGCAAGAACTACTACATAGACAGGACGCACATATCAATGTTTTAGATTTGAATAGAAGGTTAGGAAATAAATTAATAAATGTGGAAATCGCAACTAACCATAAAATTATCAAGCAATCAGAGTCTTCTTTACTAACTTTGAAATCAGAAATTATTGCTCAAACTAATGAACTTATTTTCACTACTTTTGCCCATAAACAACAAAGGCATTATAACAGACTATTTCATAAAATTAAAAATAACAACATACATAAAATTAATAATCTTAAAATCCAAGAATCACAAATCAAACTTAATACTAAAACTAATTGGATAAAAAATCTTTCTGAAAAAATAATTCCTGATGACATTCTAAAATTCTTATCACTAGGCCCAAAATTTAGTATTGAACCTGTGGTTGGTAGTGACATCCCCATAAAAAGCATTCTAGCTGATATAGATTATATTTCTTCATATATCAATGATAAACACTTAAAAAATATCATGATAGCTCGAACAACTAACGTTATTACTAATCATATACATAATAATACCTCTAATAACTTTTTTTATCATAATCTATACAATAAAACTAAAAAGTTTCTAAAAGATAATCCTGATATTGTCCTAACTAGATCAGACAAAGGTAATATAACCGTAATTCTTAATAAACAACAATATTTAAATCTTTCTAATGAATTAATTCTAAATAATAACTCTTATATACAAATTAATAATGATCCAACAGCATCAATTCAGCTAAAATGCAACAAATTAGTTAAGAATTTAGCTGAAACGAACCAAATAGATACTAATTTAAAAAAGAAACTAACTAACTATAAAGGAATATCACCAAAATTCTATACTTTACCTAAGGTACATAAACCTACTTTATCAGTTAGACCTATAGTAGCATCAATAGGTGCCCCTACTGCTCTTCTTGCTTCGTTTCTTACTGATATCTTAACAAAAGCCTATGACTATGATAATGTTTATTTTATAAAAGACTCCTTTGAAGTCTCACAAACTTTTAATGGTATGACACTACCTAATGATCATGTTATTGCTAGCTTGGATGTAGTATCTCTTTTCAGTAATGTTTACTTAGATGCAGTACACAGATCTATCTATAAAAATTGGGATCGCATAAGCAATCATTGTAATATTAATCAATCAACTTTCATAGATCTCATTTCCTTCTTATTTAATAATACATATTTTTCATTCGATAACAAATACTATAAACAAACTTTTGGTACCCCTATGGGTGCATCTATCTCACCTATCCTAGCTGCTTATGTGATGGATGACTTACTGGACACAGTTATTCCAGTTTTATCTTTTAATATACCTTTTATAAAAAAGTATGTCGATGACATTATCCTTACACTCCCTAGTTGGGTCCTAGACGAGATAGTAAATACTCTTAATAGCTATGATCCATACATACAATTCACAATAGAAAGGGAAGATGAAAATTGCTCGGTTCCATTTCTAGATACCAAGTTCATTCGAACCCCAGATAACAAAATCATTATCGATTGGTATAGAAAACCTTGCAGTTCAGGTAGATACCTTAACTATCATTCTTACCATAAACAATCTATGAAAGTGAATTTAGTAAAACAAATAAAAAACAGAGTTTTGAAAATCTCAGACCGGTCTTTCCATAAAAAGAATCTAGATATCATTTATAAACTTTTTATTGACAATTCATATCCAAAATCACTCCTTAATAAAATTATATACAGTACATCATATACAGTTAATGAATTCATACAAAATAAAGAAATCACCCCAATTATTGAAAACCATGATCAAAACAGTGATAATCTTACACCACATACCCAAAATACTGCTCTACTTAATAATTTAAGGAACTTAGCTCCCAATAACATGAATTTAGTTGTTTCACAAGAAAATAACATACACTTTACCTCTTTACCTTACATCAAGGAGATCACACCTAAACTATCAAGAATTATAAATATTAATAGTAACATTAAGATAGCCAATAAGGCAGTTCTAACAATAGGCTCAATCTATTCTAAACTCAAAGATAAAACCCCCTTAAAATCATTATCAGATGTAGTATACAACATTCCTTGTCTAGAATGTAATAAAGTCTATATTGGTCAAACACAAAGACCTATCTCAGGTAGAATCTCCTCCCACAGAAGTGATTGCAGACTGCATCCGGAACGTTGTGCTTTGGCTGAACATGCTAATAAATATCAACATAATATAAATTATGACGAAATTAAAATATTAGCCATTGAAAATAACTACCATAAAAGACTTTTCTTGGAGATGGCTTTCATTTCACAGGAACCAAATTCTATGAACAAAAAGACAGATATTAACAATTTAAGTGAAATTTATTCTTATTTATTGGATTTGGACAATAAACCAAACCAAATTCATAATTTAAATAATACAGAGCTAATTTAATATAAAAATCACTCTTTGAACATTAAAAAATATTAATGTTATGTAAATATAGCATTATCCACATTTATTTCCTAACCTCTAATAACTTGTTATTTATTTAAAAATTTTACTTGTCATGTCAAATTGTCAAATTGACCTTTCGTTATTTATATTTTTTTAGTTTTAAAGTATCGTCATTATTGTTTGTGTATATTATTTTGTAATTGATTCAGCTTGTCCATTTTGTATCGTTACACTAAAATGAATAATACCACCATAATGAACAACCTTAATTAAGATGTAAGTAATTAAAAATTTTACCTTACTTTATCATAATATGTGGTATTATTTTATTTTAGTCTCCCTGATGATGGAAATAAACATTTCCGAAAGCTTGGAATAAACTTAAAAAAGTAAACTTTCATTTGCTGCATTACCCACAAATTACTGGTTAAATTATATATATATATATATATATATATATATATATATATATATATATATATATATATATATAAAAAAATCGGATTTGAATAAAAAATAATACATGAAACCCGGACGAAAAGTGTTCTTTCGGAGTCCTACTCGTAGTCACCCGAAAAACTCAATTTTTCGTCCTTATAAACTACCTACTAGGTATTCATTATTTTTGCCAGTTATTCTTTGATTTTCAATATTAATAAAATAACCCACTGTTAAACATTTCTAACATTTCCAAAAAGTTTTAATATACTTTTTGTGAAACCAGTGTACATTTGCTAGGTTAAAAAATACAACAAAATTATATAAGGTAGGGTCCGATTCATCAAAGTTAGTCGCCACTAACTTGAAGAGCTCGCGTGGATGGATTCTGATTACAAACATGATTAAAATGCATCAATTAATCGCACAGACCCTACTCCGACCCTAAATTCTCCAAGTGATTAAAGTGTATGGTGGTAAATGCCTCCATCCGGTATAATTACGTTCGGCAACGCTGCACTGGTTCTCACTATTCACGACCCAAATTGGAATGGAAAATGGAATATCTATCTATGGTTTTATTCATTCCAAAAGTCGCATTCACGGTTATTGGACATTTTTAATCATTTATACGATATTATCGATTTTTTTAGATAGGATATAATTATTATACTGCTAGAATATTTGAAATTATTTTCTTCTCGGCCACTACTGAATGTAGTTCTTCCGAAACCACTTATACTACCAGAAAAAAAACATTCTCGTTTTTGAGATTGAAAGAAAATTCTGAAACACTTGCCTTTTATGTATTTTACACGTATTTCATCCTAACTCAGAAAGAGTGTTCATTATGTAATAGCTATATACTGGCTAATGGCTGTGAATACCACGCCCGTATCGTAGATACTCATGAATTTTACGACTGACAGTTCTACGCGACGTATCAGTAATAAAGATAAGCGGCATTTGTTAAGTCTAGCTTAGATTCAAAAAATTGGTAAATATAATGATTCTTATATGAAATTTGATAATATTCCTCCTAAACTGACAAATTTTTCAAATAATTTAAATAAAACCTTACTTAACATAACGTAGATTTAATATTTAATATTGTATTATTTTATTATATTCAACTCCTACTGTGACTGTGGCCGTGGAGAAAGTACAGTCTGTTATTCTGTGATAATGAAAATCCGATACCCCGCTCACGGTCGCGTTCAAATTCTTCCACTACGAATTTTCATTCGAACCATTATTATATCTGAATAAGGATATAATTTCCTGTCCATAGTGGAATTTTATATTGTTATGGAAATGCCTAAGCCGTCCCTGTAGAGCGCGACCTTCAGCCTGCCACTCGACTCATGATCGAAACACCGCTGACGTATAGAGACAAACGAATGGTCTGAACGAGAGAAAGCAGTAAATTTGACCATCGCTCTTCGAGGAAAAGCTTTAGATGTTCTTCAGACAATACCTGTGGAAGAGACATGATTTTGAACAACTAAAACAGACAATCAACATGCGATATGGCCACGAACCCTTAGATCAGGTTTATCGATTACAGTTGAAGAATCGCAAACAGAAACGTGACGAGAGCCTTCAAGAATTCGAATTAGATATTGCGAAGATGGTGCGATTTGCCTACCTAACAGCTCCGGAATACATGATTGAATGTTTGGCCGTTCAAGCATTTGTAGATGGACTTCATGACCATAAAATGCAAGGAAAATTTCGTTTAGCCCGTCACAAAACATTGATCGATGTCTTGTCTGCTGTTTTTGAATATGAAGCGGCTATGCTGGCTTCTGGTAGATACAGTGAAGTAAGGACTGTAAAAGAAGAACAGGGAAATAAATTGGACCAATTGTTTCACATGATAAAAACTCTTATTGAGAAGCAACCGAAGACTATTTAGTGCTGGAATTGCGGTGAAATGGGAAATGTAAGCAGTTCGCGCAAACGCCCAAAGAACACTACGAATCGAAAAATCGTACCGGTGGCTGTACAGGAAGGAACGGTGGTGTTGCCTGAAAGAAGTGAAACCATAAGAGTAACGCGGTTGCAAGGAACTGTAGAGAACAACGCTTGTCATGGCGGAACTTTCTAAGCGCAATGAAGGTGTTGGTCAAGGAACTCTGATTGGAAAGAGGTTGGCCATATCTACTAAAGAAGTTACAGTACGAAGAACGTGGGTTGTCAGCGATGAGTGGGCCCCTGTCAAACTTAGGGAAGAATAAGAGAACAATCCTATTTTAAAGAAGATGAGACAATGGAAAGAGGAAAATCGTCGACCTACTTGGCAAGAAATATCTAATCTCTTTCCAGTACTTAAGTCATATTTGGCTCGGTGGGACTTTTTTATACTGGAAGATGGCTTATTAAAGCGAGTACTTGAGAATGATAATGGTTCTGAGAACAGAAGACAGTTGGCCATTTCAAGGAATAGAGCAGCCGAAGTACTTCGTCAGTTACACGACAGTACATCAGAAGGACATCTCGGTGTTGGAAAAACCCTTCAGAGAGTTTGGGAAAGGTTTTACTAGATGAACAGTTCCGATGATGTAAAGAACTGGTGTAAGAAATGTACCACCTGTGCTATGAGTAATGGACCTCAACGAAAAAGGAAGGCTCCCATGAAGCACTACAACGTTGGTAACCCATTTGAGAAGATCGCCTTAGATATTCCTGGACCATTCCCCATGACCGAGAATGGTAATAAATACATGATGGTGGTTATGGATTATTTCACGAAGGGGGTGGAAGTCTAAGCCATTCCAAATCAAGAGGCCGCAACTGTTGCAGATGTATTGATAAAAGAGTTTATCCGCCGATTTGGAGTGCCCTTGGAGATCCAAAATGACCAAGGCAGAAATTTTGAAAGTCAACTTTTCCGTGGAATCTGTGACAGACTAGGCATGAAGAAAACCAGAACCACAACATTGCACCCACAATCCGATGAAATGGTAAAGCGAATGAATAAAACCATTGGCAAATATCTGTCAAAAGTGGTTTTAAACCATCAGCGAGCTTGGGATCAGTATCTTTCGCTCTTTGCAATGGCTTATCGATCCGCTGTCAATGAATCAACAGGCCAAACACCAGCAAAGGTCCTGTTTGAGCGTGAAATGAGACTACCGTGCGACCTCGAGTTTGGATGCCGACCTGGAGAAGATTATGTGATCCAGTTACGAAGAAGAATGGCCAATATGCATGAATTGGTCCGCTCGCATCTTCAAATCGCCAGCGACAGAATGAAGCGATACGATACCCAAGCCACAGAAGGATGTTTCAAGGAAGGCGACAAAGTCTGGCTCCATATATCAAAAAGACAAAAGGGTTATTCTCCGAAGATTCAAAGGTCTTGGGAAAGTCCGTATCTTATCAAGAAAAAAATTATTGATGTCATTTACCGTATAAGTAAGATCCCGAACGGTAAACCAAAAGTAGTGAACCAAAACCGGTTGGCGCCATTTGAGGGTGATCATGACGAGGAAGAAGAAGTAAACCAGCTCCAAGAAACACCTGACCTTGTCTTTGAAGAATTTATGGGTGCATATTGGTTATAGAGTGCGAGAGCCTAAAAACCCTCAAAATCTTTTGCGAAGGCTATCGCCGCGAACCAACTCCCCCAATCTAAGGTGTAAGGTAACGTGTCGATGGATGAATTGTCGCAGGGGCATATGCGGCAGAAAACGCTCCCCTGAGGGAACCTGGCGATACATTCTTGTATCTAGCCTTGCCGGCGCATGCGGGGCACTGCGTCGGTCGACCTTTCTCCCTAGCTACTCGTGGGAACCATATGGATTCACAAACACAAAACAAGAACCCAAAAAGACTGGACGTCATCGCTCACCTCCAGCAAAGGAGACTGGGCCCCAAGAGGCTGGACGTCAACGCTCACCTTCAGCAAAGGAGACTGGACACCAAAGTCCAACTAATGCGCAGGAGACTGGACAGAGACGATCAACTCAAAAAAACAGAGGATGGACGTCGACGCTCACCTTCTGCAAAGGAGCCGGGACAACAAAGTTCAGCTCCCGCACAGGAGGCTGGACAGCGATGCCCATCGTCAAAAAAGGAAGACGGACACAGTAGTTCACCTCCAATTAACAGGCCCCGGAGAGGCAAAATAATCTCTGGGTCTGAAGCAAAGAGGAGGAAGAAGGATAAGCTGCAGGCAGTGCTACGGCAACCGCCACTCTCAGCAAACCCCCTCACTACAAACAAAACAAAAGCGGCCTAATCAAGTCCCTAGACAGCGACGCTAGTTCTGCCTACACAAAAGGCCAGGAACACGACGCAACTAAAGACAAGAAAAGGCCGCGATCTCACACTTCTTCCGATGTAACGCCCCGGAAGGGAAAAAACCCAGACAGGACCACAAAGTTATGTCTAAGATAAGCTACAAGGATGCAGCCACCTGAAAGTAGCTATAATAGACAAGGGCAACCCTTACGGTAAGATAACTACCGAAAGAGAAATTCTTGTCAAAAAGACACTGATGGGAGAGCTGGACAATACAATCTTGTCCGCCTCCTGCAGCAAAACCAAGCCACCCACATTTAGGTCTTGGTCGCAGTCTCACTGTTATAAGGATGGACGAGCTCCCCAAGCTCACCAAAGCCTCTCTCTGGATCCCAGGGGAAGCGCAAGCTGATCTTGACGAGAAAGAGGTTGTGCTCAGGCGACTTGAGGGACAAAACCCAAACTTGCATGTGGCGAAATGGTGCACCTTCCACCATAAAATCGAAAAAGACCCTAAGGGCCATCTCATCGTCTTCGGCATCGGAGACGAAGAGATGGGAACCCTAAAGGCCAAATCAATAAGGATAAGCTATGCGTTCACCTCATTGATTATAAGGCCAAAGGACGAAAAAGAGGCTGAAGCGGAGCCCAGCGAAGACTCCTTGGTCAAGGACCCTCTTCCTCTCCAATCCAAGCCAACAGTAGAGGACATCGAGCCAGAAAAAATGGCAATCGATGACCTCCAGCAAGAAAACTAATTAAATTAAATCTTTTTTTGCAAATTTATTTTAATTTTTTTTTTATAAATTAGTAAAAGTCATAAATTATTTTTAAATTAGTTATGTTTTCTTAATGGCCTTCATTAATTTTTAAAATTTGCAGATTTTTCGTTAGCGGGTCATAGAAAAAGTATACTGTACAACTCCAGTAGATTGTCCGTAACCGACTCAGCTAATTGAGCATTCTGCTTGTCTTTCGTGTGATATGGCCATCATATCTACTCTTGTTGCACAAACTACTAATTTATATTCTCATTGATTCTATTTAATTTTATTAATTAACTTAATAAATATTAAAGTAGGTACAAGAAAAATCAAATGATAAACATTCAGAAACTGCCAATGTATCATAACATAACAGGCAGTTATATACACCTAAATCATAAGATTATTTTTCAGCTATAATCTACAATGAGAGAGAATATTCCGTATAACGTACTAAAAATTATTATTTTCCATTACTATCAAATCACTTATAGCGGAATAAACTTGGCGTATAATAGATAAGTCACATTTATTATCTGTGTTACTGCTCGTATACCACACATCTGTTAAAATACGAACTTGCATTCTGCATTCATTGACAACTATAATAAATAATTTCGTGTACAGCTTTCGTTCATTTTCTTGTGAATAGATAGTTAAAATAATAATATAATAACTGTTATTGTAGAAGTATTCGATGAGACCGCAAATCACGACGAAGCATTAATTGTTATTTTAGAGAAAATTGTTCAACTTGAAATAATTACATATGTTATTATATCTAATTGTTATGTGCACCCTCTACTCAACTTACCACTCTCCAACTTTAATTTTAACAAATAAGTCAACGTTTTAAAACAACTAGCTGTTAACCCAGTGGCGTAGGCAGAAACTTTTCTTGAGAGGGAAATATTTCAGATAAGATTGTTTTTATAAAAAAGAAGTAAATAAAAATTAATAATTTTTTTATAAAACGATAAAAAAGTGAATAAAAACAAACCAACGCGATCAACGCCAAAACGATGGCGGGAACGGTGACGCGAAGAGCCTCCATGGGAAGGGTTCTGATCCCTAAACCCCCCGTGTTTACGCCACTTTGTTAACCCCTCAATCATTGTATAAGTAGTCCTAGTAGATCAGTCCAATGCATTTATTTGTTTGATACCAAAAGGAGACCACCACCAGGTGGCCAGTCTAATTGAGTCTCTTTAAGCTAGAGACGGCTGGAGCTTTTGCTAGTTTAAAATAGATGGCAGAAAAAAGTGTTTGATTAGAAAAAGTTAGGTTATTTATATAATGGGTATATATTTTCTAAAATAATTCATTGTCCCAAGAATATCAACTAAGCTACTAAAATAATAAAATCTATAAATCAGTCTTTTAAATAATGTATTTAACAAATGTTTCACAATATATTAATTTACATGTTTTCTGACTTATCTGTGAAAGAAACGTGGAGAAAATACTTAGTTTTCCAAAATTGTTCTTGATTTTGTTGCTGTCTACTGTTGTAATGATGTGATAATTTTTTGCAGAAAGATGTCTTCTTTTTAACTTGAAATAAATAAAGAAAGAAGATCACTTAATTTTTTATTCTATACAAATATTAAAATATATTAAGTTCAAAAGAATTAAATTTAAAATTATTTCGGTCTGTACTGGTTAAAACTCAAAAAGATCTTATATAATTAATATTTTATAAATTAACTGATCCGCATTTTATGATGCTGCCGTTGAATGATGTATTCATATATTTGTTGTTGTCAACTTTGAGATATATTACATGATACGAGTTCGCGCATGACGTATTGTAGTGTGGAATATGGATGATTGACCATGAGCTGATTAAAATTTATTTTCGCGCGCTGTTTTCGATCACCACAATATGTCGCCATGATGTAGTATCAATCGGCGTAATATAATATTCTTTTTATATTATCATAGATATATATTACAAGTTTTCTCTTTTTCACTTCAACGATCTTATAAACAGACTGGGATGAGGTATGCGAAAACTTCTCAGTTAAAATTTTAAATTCTTGAAAGGTTATGAGTTTCTGCTTTTAAAATAACTGAATAATATAATAGAACAAACGAAGTTGCGTAATATTTTATGAACCCTGACATCGTATATTTAAAAATATTTGAATTAAATCAGAGACAATGACAAACGAGAACAAAAAATGTATTATGTTATTCGATGAGATGGTAATTAAGAAAACCATCGAAAATAATAAAAAATTAGATGTCATTGAAGGGTTTGAAGACTTCGAGAACAATAAAAGAAAGCCAATTTTTGCCGGACAAGCTTTAGTGTATTTTCCAAATGAAAAATTCCAGTAGCTTTTTTTCTAACCCAATGCTTAATCCCTCGAAACTATTATTATTAAAGGTTTAACACATATTCGAGACTCAGATTTGGAACCTATAGGGATAGTGTGTGATTTATCTACAGTTAACCAAAAAATCTATAGATCTTTGGGTATTACTGTAGACAACCCCAAATTTGCCATAGTAGAAAACAATTACTTTGCATTTTTTATGTGCCTGACCTAGTAAAAAGCGTTCGAAATAAGTTTTTACAAGATTATTTTATCTTCAATGGCAAATTTATCAGATTTGCTGATGTTAAATAGGTTTATGAACTGGACCAACGTAGCAAATCTGGAAGAGCTTTATTAAAAATCACTTTAAAAAACCTTTTCCCAAATGCATATGCACCACCAATTAAACTTTTTGCACCCCCTCCCTTTAGTAGTTATAGCTGTTTCATTACCGTGAAGTTGGCCCCCCCAATGATTTTTTCATGAAAAAAAAATATTGCACCGGTATGCACTCCTGATGCACTCATATGCACCACCAATTTTAGTTTTTGCACCCCCTCCCTTCGGTAGTTATAGCTGTTTCTTTACCGTGAAGTTGCCCCCCCCCCCCCCCCCCCATGAGTTTTTCACAAAAAAAAATATTACACCGTTATGCACTCCTGATGCACTCATATGCACCACCAATTAATTTTTTTGCACCTCCTCCCTTTAGTAGTTATAGCTATTTCTCTGCTGTGAAGTTAGCCCCACGCAATATTTTCTCAAAAAAATGTTGCATCTGTATGCACTCCTATTACACTAATATGCACCATCATTAAAACTTTTTTCATCCCCTCTCTTTGGTAGTTATAGCTGTTTTTTACCGTGAATTTGCCCCCCCCCAATGAATTTTTCACAAAAAAATTATTGCACCGGTATGCACTCCTGATGCACTTATATGCACCACCAAATAAACTTTTTGCACCCCCTCCCTTTAGTAGTTATAGCTATTTCTTTACCGTGAAGTTAGCCCCACGCAATATTTTCCCAAAAAAATATTGCATCGGTATGCACTCTTAATACTCTAATATGCACCATTATTAAAACTTTTTTCGTCTTCTCCCTTTGGTAGTCACAACAATTTCTTAAAGGAAAATCCTAACGGTTTTTCGTAACTAGAAGTTTTTTTATAAAACAAGTATTTTAGTTAGATACCGCGGTTTCTTGATAATCTATATTTTGAGTGAAATCTGTGCAATTAAAAGTTGTTGGACTGTTTTTAAGTGCATATAGGTGATTTACAAATTACTTTAATTTTTAAAGGTCTACTTATATTAATATAATTTTTGTATTATCATCTGGGTTGGGCTGAATTTTGTCTCGTTTTCGTCCTTTGTTTTTTTAAATTAAACGTACCTTCACCTATGATTATCGTAAAAGTAAACTTATAAGCTCACCATCATAACTTACTAGATCCTATAGTGACCAGAATATTTATTTATACAATTTGGTTTCTTCCATGGCGACATGTTATCAAAGCATACAACTACTACTTCTAACCACGTCGGTTATGTGGTAAGGTACACATTTAAACATATCGAGCATGCGCAAAGTGAAAAGAAATTTGAAGAGAGAAGTTTTTCTGTGATTAGGGTTTGTTTGAACATTTTTGTATTTACTATGAAAGAAATTAAATTTTAAATACAGGATACTGAAATAACTATAGATATTAAACCATAAAGATGGAAATATATTTCAACACAAATGTAAAACAAAATATAACCTTTCTTCTTTTGTTGGAGAAGACATCATTTTAAATAAATAACAAAATTAAAAGATCCTAAAATCTCTAATTTGGTTTAGAAATCCCTAACTTAAATTAAATTTTACATATATAAAGTTACACATTTAACGTTACCACATTATCTGTGTTGTCAACAGAGTAACTAAAATACCAAGTATGTTGTAGTAAGCTTAAAAAGTAATTTCCTTTCTATTTGGTTTGAAATTCAGAGATGTACTATGAAATATTACGAGTAATAAAATGTGCATCCACGTGCGAATTGGCCAAAATTTATTTAGGGCTAAACGTGAGTAAATAATGTATACATATCGGTGCAATATTGGTTTTGCTTAAATATCATTGGTTGGGCTAACATCACGGTAAAGAAATTGCTGTAACTACCGAAGGGATGGGATGCAAAAATGTTTATTAGTGGTGCACTTCTAATTTTATTACCTTATACATCAAATTTTCTTAATAACAATTTTCGATATTATTAAAAATAAAGGTACAACTTTACTCCTGCGTAAAATTCATAATTTTCGACAAACCTCGTATACGACTGAAAAAATTTGATACCTGGTGATTTCATTTAAGTTTTTAGACCATGTAGAACTTTTTATGACGAATAACTTTTTTCATAAAACAAATAAAAAGTTTTCCACATGGTGCCACTTAAGTAACACTAGGGTTGCCACCTTTTTGAAAAGTGAAAAAGGACTACGATGCTGACAGGGGCTCTCGTATACAAAAAGCAAAAAGTCCTCATCCTTCTAAACTTCTAAAAAAAAAAACGGGGAGTCGACAACCAAAACATCCTCGTCTTGTGTAAACCATGTCATGCCCCTTCCAAAAATATGTGCTGTCAGTCAAAAAAGACTTTTGTCGTAAAAGAGGACACTTGCCGTAAAAAGGACATTTTAAGCTTTAAAAAGTCGTAAGGATATTTTGCTTCAAAAAAGGACAGGTGACAACCCTAAGTAAGATATATCGATATAGGGGGTTATGATTGGCAATCTGTGTTATTTTTAACAGGTCTGTTATTTTATAAACACACAGAAATTACAACCTGTTCACAAATAACGTGTCTGTTAAAAATAACATTGCTTGTCCATCATAACCCCCATATTAGTTTTATTCAAGTAACAATTTCAAAAATTGAAAATTCAAAGCAATATTGCAAATTAATAAAATAATAATTTAATGAAAATTCTCGATAAAATAGTTATTTATGGAACAAGTGTGTAAAGTTACTCTTTTTTGACGAATGTGAATAATGTGGGCACGAGCCGTAGGCGAGTGCGACAATCCCATGAATCAAAAAAAGGACTTTACACACGAGTTGCATACAATATTTTTCTACTAACGTACACTTTATTCACTAATATTAGAAATATAAAAGTTACTTTTTTCACTAAAATAACTTTTTTTCACTTTAAGAACTAGTGAAAAAAACTACAACTTTACACACGGTAGTAGAAAAACAATTAATTGTAAACTACCTTTAAATAAAACACTAAAACTGTGTTTATAGTAGAAAGATCATAATTAATCTAATTGTGTTTAATACAAAAAATAATAAAAAATATAGATATAACCGACAAAGCAATTAGCAGACGATGAAGACTATTTTTCTAGCGATAATTACAATGATTTATTCCCTCAAAAATGTGTTTAATTTCTTGTATCTTGTTCGTCTTAATAGTGTTAATATAAACACGTATACCCTTGAAGATTTCATCTCGAATAGTGAACATTCTTGGGAATTTCTATCGATTACACTTTACGTAAATATGTCCCAATTTTGACGCATTTGAAGGGTTTTGGGCACTTTCTACATTTTAAGGTAAATAGATGAAAAAAAGTGCATCAACAAAACATAACGATACAATTTTTTTTTTTTTAAAATATCATAGGGAGGACTAACCTCACGGTAAATAAATTGCAGTAACTACTAAAGAGAGGGAGTGAAACAGCTACAACTACTAAAGGGAAGGGGTGCAAAAAGTTTAATTGGTGGTGCATATGAATGCATACAGGTACAATATTTTTTTTGTGAAAAAATCATTGGGGTGCCAAATTCACTGTAAAGAAACAGCTATAACTACTAAAGGGAGGGGGTGCAAAAAGTTTAATTGGTGGTGCATATGAGTGCATCAGGAGTGCATAACGGTGCAATATTTTGTTTTGTAAAAAAATCATTGGGGGGGGGGGCAAATTCACGGTAAAGAAACAGCTACAACTTCTAAAGGGAGGGGGTGCAAAAAGTTTAATTGGTGGTGCATATGAGTGCATGACAAGTACTAACTGGTGCATTAGAGTAAATCTTAAAATTTTCACCCCCACAAAGAGATGGCTGTAATTTCTCAAGGAAGGTGGTGCAAAAAAAATAATTAGTGGTGCATATTGGTGCATCACTAGTGCATTATGGTGCAATAGTTTTTTTTTGAAAAATATCATTGGGGGGGCCAACTTCACGGACCTGATTATTTATACAATGGTATTATACGTTAACGGTAGTGTAAATAATTAGACTCTAAGGCAGGTCTGCACAACTCAAATTTTGAAAGGGCCAGTTCAAAAAACCGTAGATGAACGAGGGCCTGAGCTTATAAAATAGCCGGTGGTCGAGGTGGTTTTTTAAAAAAAAGGTCTTTATATTTCTAACTCCTGCTTTCGAGCTCCTAAAGAAGGCAATTACTGCCTATATGAAATTTTGTTACAGAAAAATGAAAAAATGCATAGTTTAACGTAGGCGGGCCAAACTGGTCAACGGACAAAGGGCCTCTAAAACAATGGCGGGCCGCATGTTGTGCAGACCTGCTCTAAGGTATACTAGTGAGTAGAATATTAGTTTATGAAGTTTTTCATCCCTTGATAAGCTAGATTGGAATAAAATTGCTAATAGATCTTAATGATCAGATTGTAATAATCATAAATGTTTCTTCATTTGGAGCATTTATTAAAAAAAAACTATTTGTTTCAGATAAGTGCATTCAAAGGAATTTGTGGAAATTAAGCGATTTGCTTTTATATTTTATGAAATGTTTAAAAATTAATTATTTGTTTAAGAATCAATGTTTGAGTTTTGTGTATTTTAAATAAACATGTCTTTTTTTAGTCTAATCATATTTTAGAAAAAAAAGCTAGAATAGATTTCTGAAATATTACTATTTAATATTTCTAAAAGATTTCAAATTTTTATTTCAGAAATATTACTATGAAATATTATATTTAGAGAACATTTTTACGTTTCAGGCACATTTCAGAAATGTTTCGTAATATTAATACGTTACAAATGTTTCAATGTAATATTTTTGAAATATTTTTGAAATATTTCTGAAATGTGTTTGTGTTGTATGGGAAGAAATCAAGGATGTCTTGGTAATTTTCATTCATATTTTTCTCCAGAGTTTAGTGCCTTTTATGTTGTAGTTTGACCGAAAGTTATTAAGAAAAGTTGTTTAGAAACACCATCTAGGTCCATATATCAAATTTGAAAATCCTCGTCAAATTTTAAATCGAGAATTTTGTACCTTTTCTAAGTCTTTTCACCTACTCGGGGGAGGGACACACTATAAATTAGACTTATTTTGACCCTCTACAAGACGTGGTACCTAGCTCTATGTCCTAGCAATTTTCGTATACCTATTTATAGTACATATTTTTATTTTACACGTAGGTACCTGGGTATCATGTTTTCTTAAATGTACATTAATTAGATATAATAAACAATACGTCTATATTGTACGTCAAACGAAACACACCTAAAAACAAAGCAAGGCTCCAGTTATAGGTACCCTGTTTGTTAGGCCAACCTGTATGTTTTAAATCTTAAATAGTTTTATTTTTACTATCTTACTGAGTATCATACAATAAACTGTTTAGTTTAAATACACTCTGTATGTGTTTAGCAAACCAATAAAAGCAGGTTATTATTAATTATTAATAGTTTTATGATAAATAAATACGACAAATTGATAAACACACTAGGTACGTACCTACACCTAGGTGAATATAGGTACAATTCGGTTGCTTCAAATTTCGTATTATTACCAATTTGAATAAATTAAACATTACCAGTTCAAAATAATTAATAACTGTATTCCAAAGTAACATTTAAAGTAGGTAGAAAGAACAAAACCCACCTACTATAGCGGTGTAGAGGGACACGATTCAAGTGCACTTGGCAAACAAAGAAACATGTAAAATTACGTTTTCGATATCGCAATTACTACCATTAACAAATTCGGCGATTTATTTTATTAAACTGGCCTTAATTTTGCCGTAATAGAACGTAGAATTAATAAAGAAAAAAGGTAAAATCTAATTTTAAAGGAGTGGCAAGTGTTTCAAATCTGGCAACGCTGTTAATCACGTCGATACAATACAACGTGTCAGATCACAAAATAATGGCAAGATATTAATTTCTGCTTCGTAATTATAGTATTAAATGAGACGATGCAATTAAAGCAATCAAAAACTACCATAATGAGTTTTTAAGTCGGAAAAAAGTTGTATGTAAATCGTAGTAAAGAAAATAAACAAAAGAATGAAGCTTGGAGAGAGCGAGTTGTTGCGGACTTCGACCAATAGCATTAGCGCACATGCTAACGTCACGCGGATTCAGCCCGGGCAATGCCCCGCAAAGAAAACACCCTATTTTTCTCCAAATCGCAAATTACCATATATAACACGTCAAAACAATTAAAAAAACAAGTCAAATTTGCCAAGTACTTACCTAGCAACTTGGAAAAAGTTTCTTTATAGAAAGTAATCTTGGGATTGTCACAATTCACTTGTTTATTTATATTTTTTTAAACGATTTCGGGGAAGAAGTGGAAGAGAGGCGCCAGAAAACCCGTACGAAAACCACCGTTTCCTCGTAATTAAAGTGTGTCGTGTCCTCTCTTAAAACTTTCTAGTTTCTACGGGAAGAGCATCACGTGCACTGGCTGCTTTATCGACCAATAGATGCGCGAGGACCACCGTCGTGTGTTTTTCAGGGTTACACAAGAGTATGTTTAAGTTGAAATTGTCTTTCTAAACTGCCAGTGTAACTTACACACGACGGCGACCGATTTTCGCACGTTTCAGATAAAGTAACAACAAGAGAAAACCATCACATACACGGCCAAGCTTCAGCGACGCTGAAAACAATGAATGGAAATTTTATATGGATTAAGGTGACAGGCGTACAAGCTGTTGTATTGTGGGCTTCTGACAAAAATCGCTGCTATTCGATTTTCGAATCGATTTTATAAACATCGATGTTCATTCGCAAACTGCCGTGAATCATGCTGAGTTGGCATAGGCGGCGTTTAAGGGATTAAAAGGATTATTGTTTACAATTTATTGCAAGAAATACATTTCTTTGAGATGATGGGATTGGAAAGGTCGTTATAGACATCGAAACTATTCCCTTAATGTATTCACAGAACTGAAATTAGAAAATTAGAAGAATGGATTTGATGTCAGTGAGGGGTAACAGGCGAAGTGTTTTTCTTTTTTAAAACTTAGTATCAATTTAAAGCGTATTGATTGTTTAGTACAGTATTTCAATATAGTTCTGATTCAGTTGTTTAAACGAACACTAGATGGCGTTTTTTAAACAGTAACTAGTTTTTCGAAGTTTTCTTGAAAATTTTAAATAGAATGTTATAATTTTTTTACATTTAAAAAAAAATGAATTCTGACAAGAAACAGAAAAAAACGAGTCTTATTATCTTTTTTCTAACGGAATATAAGCAAAAGTCTATAATGGTAAATATTCCACCTAGATATTAGAGAGATATAGCAAGTTCACTTAAGGTTAGTCACTATTGGCGCCGCTCTTATGTTGACATCTGAGCATGCGCAGATCGTTTATGTTCTAGAACTGACTTTATAAAAGATTTTGCTTGTCCTTAATTCTGGATGTTTAAGGGCAGCAGATAGTGACGACTTTATAGCTTTCGGGTGCGCTCGCCGACATTCGTATCAGTTCGAAGATTTTAAATATTAAAATATTTAATATCATATTCATCTAAACCTTTTAAAATGATAATTTCTAATACCTCTTCAATAGTATCTACTATTTGTGACAACAAAAAAGTTGAACTGTAATTTAAAATTTTTAAAATGAAGTTAGAAATATGTATAAGGACAATGACTCTAATATCAAAATTTCAGTGTGCATTTTGACATGGAATTTATTTGCCTTTAATTACGTTGTCACTGATAGTGGCTGACGTTATAGAAATTTGCAATATCTATTAATAAATAAAATTCTTTATATATTAATCTAGTTGGCTTTGATACGTCAGTAATTTTTCGACAGCTTAGTTATAATGATTAACACAAAAAAATATTACAATCCTAATTTAATTAGGTATCTCTTTAGTTTAAGCTTTTACTGGTTTAATGAAATTAATTGTGCAATAAAAATTGAATATATTAATACAAAAAAACAAACAACTGAAAACAGAACAAAATAGAAAAGAAAATAGTAATAGAGTAAGTAGCGCTCGAATTGTTTTCCATTTTTATCAATACACTTCTATTTCAGCCTTAGGAATATGATCAATTGCAGTTTGTATCCGTTGGATTAGATCTTCTCTACTTACAGGCTGAGTTTGATACTCTACATTTTTAAGTCGACCCCACAAACAAAAATCTAATACGGTGAGGTTGGGAGATCTTGGTGGCCATGGAAATAGACTACTACCTCTTCCAATTTACCTATTCCGAAAACGTTGATTTAAAAAGTATTTTAGGTCATTTGTATAATGTGCTAGGCAGCCATCCTGCTGTATCCACATAACATTCACGTAATACGGTAGTGAAACATTTTTTAATAAAACAGGCAATTCATCTCTCAGTAATGTTAAATACCGCTCACCACATAAATTTTCATTAAATAAAATAGGACCTATAATTTTACGATCTAAAATTCCGCACCACACATTTACTGACCACCGACCTTGATTAAACACTTCTCGTATCCAATGAGGATTGTGGTTAGACTAATAGAGAGTTATTGCAAATTTCTATAACGTCAGCCACTAATAGTGACAACGTAATTAGAGGCAAACAAATTCCATGCTAAAATAAAACTTATTGCAGACCTGAAATTTTGACATTGAGTCTTTGTCCTTATACATTATACATATTTCTATCCCCATTTTAAAAATTTTAAGTTGCAGTTCATCTTTTTTGTTGTTTATAATAGTACATAATATGGAAGACATTAGAAATTACCATTTTAGAAGGTTTAGATGACGATAATATTAAATATTTTATATTAAAAAATTTCGAAATGATACGAATGTTGACAAGCGAACCTGTACTATAAAGTCGTTACTAACTGCTGTCCTTAAACATCCACAATTAAGGACAGGCACAATCTTTATTAAAGTGAGTTCTAGAATGTAAGTGATCTGCGCTTGCTCAGATGTCAAAATAAGAGCGGCACTAATAGTGACTGACCTTAAGTGAACTTGTAATAACTCTCTATTAATGCATAATATGCCTGTTTACTGGAAAATGTAGATTCGTCGGACCACATTATATGTGATAGAAATTGTGTATCCTCATTAAATATATTAAATATAATTTCAGACCTTGATAAAGGGCTACATATTACGGATGGAGAGACAATGTTGTTTTCAAATAGAACAAAGGCAGTAAGTTCTAAGTCGGAAGCAATTTTTCGTATACTTATATGTGAATTTGCTGCAACGTATTCTAATATATTTATTTCGTTAATTTGAGTTCTGCTTCTTCGACGTCGTTAAATAACTCTTTTAGGTAAAACACACCCGGTTTCTCTTAAACGATTTGCCGACTGCTATTATTTTTTTAAATTTTAAATAACTAATTATTCTAAGTACATTTTTTAGTTAGTAAAATTAAATATACATTAAAATGAGTTATTCTTGTGTAGAATTGATAAATAATAGCATTTCTATTTTAATTTCGTCTATATTTACAATAAATCATAAATTTCAATAAAACTTTATGAAATCAATTTAATTACAAATATTAAAACTAAAATGTTAAGTGTTTCGATGAAGCTGAGACTAGCGCTTTTAGCTGTCATGCGAGAGGTCCCGGGTTGGTTCAAATCCAGATTTTTAAATGTTTCTCTTGACTGTCAAATTCGCTTAGTATATTTCAATGCATGTATTCATGAGACAATCGGAGCATTCTCAAAACATTCAAAATATATTTTTTTTCGAAGCTATAGTTTCTGAAATACAGTTGCTAAGAGTCCTTAATCAGACAACTATGAAAAAGTGAAAACACTGAAACAGTTTAAATTTTTATGAAGAAAACACAGTCTTGTAGGGAAGTGTAGTTAATGAAATACGAGTGTTTTTTTGATTACCTTGGTTGAAAAATCAAATAATTGGAAATAATTATAGATTTCACTCTCTATTCGTCTACATGGATGGAGGTTGAGTGAGAGGTAAGAAGTCACAAAGTTAAAATTAACGCCATCTGCACTTAGTAAGCAAAATAAAAGCTCACTTGTAGTACCCAGTTTAAAAATTAGGTGGAACCAAAGAGCCAGGCAAGTAATTTTAAATGTCTATCTCTTGATGATGAGTCCTAATATAAACGTAATCGACCTAAAATGACTTTCTCCTTAGTAATCAACACGGGTATTAGCTACAAAACGAATATATTTCATACCCATTCTACTTAGTAAGAACACTTCACAAATATGAAATTCACCAATCACAGTTCATATTTTAATCAACCGACTGCTATTATTTTTTTAAATTTTAAATAACTAATTATTCTAAGTACATTTTTTAGTTAGTAAAATTAAATATACATTAAAATGAGTTATTCTTGTGTAGAATTGATAAATAATAGCATTTCTATTTTAATTTCGTCTATATTTACAATAAATCATAAATTTCAATAAAACTTTATGAAATCAATTTAATTACAAATATTAAAACTAAAATGTTAAGTGTTTCGATGAAGCTGAGACTAGCGCTTTTAGCTGTCATGCGAGAGGTCCCGGGTTGGTTCAAATCCAGGATAGAGACTGATTAAATTAAATCTTCTTTTCATGTTTATTTTATTTTAAAAAAATTAGTAAAATTCATAAATTATTTTTAAATTAGTTATTTTATCTAAACAACCTAAAATAATTTTTAAAATTTGTAGATTTTCGTTAGTGGGTCGTACAAAAAATATACTGTCCATATCCACTCTTATTGTACAAACTACTATCCGATCTATGTTGTTTTTATTTGGTTATAAATAAATATCCGTTGCAGTGTTAGCGTAAGAAGTAGTTTTCTAAAGGGAAACAATCGCTTGTATTATTTTGCGACACATGACTTTGCGTTTTGGTCACATTTAAGTTTGGAATCATTTTCCTATTTTAAAAAAATATGTTATAAAATTTATATTTCACCTTATTATTATAAAATACGTCACAATATTTTTACTCTGCCACTGTTCTTTACTATCTTCAAGCGAAACCCCTCACCAATCGATTGTAAAAGGTGCAACGCAATCGTTTGCGTATAATCGATTGTTTGTAGAACAACTTGCATTGCAACCGTAGTGAAAATTCGTAGGTAGAGGGGATAGCCACCGCGTGCCCCAAACTTGTGTGTGGTGCGTAGTAAACGTGCGCGTACGAAATTCGCACGGGCTGCGTGCAGCGCTGTTGCCGACGTTTCGAATAATACCGAAAAACTCAATATTTTTCGTGGAAACCACCTGCAAAACTGTAGTAATGATTTCTCGTGGTTCTTAACGGCTCGGAACTCGTGCATCATTGAACGAGATTGGATTATTAACGAAGAGAACGAGCCAAACACGTACGTACATTCACATCCACTGAAAAATCAAAATGTCTACAAACTACACCTAATTTTTTTACCAGCATTAAATCTGGGTACCTGCAATAACTATTGCAGTTTATACTAAAATTGATTACAATTTATATATGAATTTTATTTAAAATTCCTAGTATTTTCAAATTAAAAATAATAAATAATTGTTTTGAGCAAAAAACGGAACTTTCTAAAAATAAATACCTATTTTGTAGAAGTAATGATTATTTTCATTGATGCCAGAAATTTTGTCAGTTGCAAAGGCATAATTATCGGTTTATTTTTTAATTATGTTAATTAATTGCATTCAAAATTCAAGAAAAATGATCTTAAAAGTTTGTGGCCTTCAATTTATACCAGGGATTGTTTTTTGTTTAATAAAAAAGTAAAAGAACGCCGATATGTATTTCTAAACATTATTAGTTATAGTCAGCTGGCTGTTTTCTTCATAGTTTGACATTGATTTTTGTGTAAAAAATATTATATGAAATTTTACCTACCGTTTTTCGGTTTTTATTGTAAATTTAATCATTTTCACAATTTGACACACATGTCAAAATAATATATTTTTTAAATACCTTTTATTGGCAAATAAACCAGGTGAACTAAAATGTTTATTTTATAAGATCAGTCCCATCACAATACATAACATTACCCAGTTACAAACTAGAATAAAGATATATAATGCGTGGCATCCTAAATTATACTCTTCACAGTTTAACAAACCCCCCCTTAACTCCCATTTTTAATCAGATTTTTTCGGAATCAATAGGCTTTATCCTTTGAGCTTGATTTTTTCCAAAAATTTCAAGTTGATATTATTGTTCGTTTTTGAGTTAAATTTTTTTTTAAATATTTCAACCTCCCTTAACCCCCCCACTTTTATTCAATTTTTTTTCACAATCAATAGGCCTCATCTCGTTATAGAGCTTGATTTTTACTAAAAATTTTATGTTGATTTCGCTTTTCATTTTTGATTTAGGATTTTTTTTTATTTCAACCCCCCCTTAAACCCCCATTTTTAATCAGATTTTTTTTAAGAATCAAAAACTTCTTATAGAGCTTGTGTTTGCTAAAAATTTTCGTTTTTAATTTAGTGCTTTTTTTAATATCAACCCATCTTAACCCTCTATTTTTAATCAGATTTTTTCAAAATCAATAGGCTTTGTCCCCTTATAGAGCTTGTTTATTGTTTAAAATTTTCAAGTCGATATCATTTTTCGTTTTTGACTTATCGTGCAGACAAAATACGTGACATCGGACAGACGGATAAAATAAACCTATAATACTCTTCAAAGACTACTGTGTGAAGAGTAATATAATAATAATATAATCAAGGCTAAAACTATAACATAATAGACTAAAAAAATAGGTACAATAAAAAAATGATAAAGTCAAAGTTTTGAAAATTATTTAATATTGCGTCGAAGGTAAACTGCAGTCGTTCTAGTCAACTTTTTAGTAGAGAAGACTATTGTTGTTTGGACACTTTTGTGTTCTATATTAACATATATAAATTATATTTACTAATAATCTAACTATTAAAACTTTTTTTATGTAAGTAATTTTAAGTTTGTTTCACTACGTTTCACAGATCTGTTAACGGTGACTTATTTTTAGCTAAAGACTTTCGAGAACACTTCTCACTTATAAAACGCGATTAGCCAGAGCGCAGTGGCGTACTCAAAAATAGATATACACACGTATGAAAACAATAAAATTATTAAAATTTAACAGGCATCTAACGTTCGAGCTAAACAATTGCATATTAAGGGGGAGCGGCACGAGGAGGGTGAACCTCTTTGATATATGCTACGATTCAAATGAAGAGAAATGTTTTGAAATTTTTTTTAAGAAAGAAATATTGTCCTGTGACTCATAGTTTGTATGTTATGAATTTTTTGCGATATGGTTCTCGCAACGCGCGTCTCGACTTATCTGGGTATTGATTGCTGTTCAATAACTAGATTAAAGATATATAATGCTTGGAATTCTATATGATAATCTTCACAGTTAATCAAACTCCCTTTTAACCACCCATTTTTAATCAGATGTTCTTCAGAATCAATAGGATTCATCCCCCTATGAAAGCTTTTTTTTAGGAAGAATTCAAGTTGATATCGTTTTTTGTTTCTGAGTTAGGATTTTATTTTAATATTTTAATCCTCCTTAACCCCTCCATTTTTAATAGATTTTTCAAAATCAGTAAGATTTGTCCCCTTATAAAACTTGATTTTTAATAAAAATGTCATGTTAATAATGCTTTTCGTTATTGATTTTTTTTTTTTTTTAATTTTAACCCCCCCATAATCCTTCTATGATTGATCAATTTTTTTTAAAAATCAATAAGTTTCGTCCCATTGTAAAGCTTGATTTTTGAAAGGTGATATTGTTTTATAATTTTTTAAAGTTTTAACCCTCCTTAACCCCTCCATTTTTATTCAGATTTATTTTTTATCATAGGCTTCGTTTCATTGCAGAGCTTGATTTTTGCTAAAAATTTTAAGTTAATATTGTTTTCTGTTTTTGATTTATGATTTTTTTTTTAATTTTAACCACCTTTAATCCCCCATGTTTAATTGGATTTTTTAAAAGTTTCGTCCCATTGCAGAATTTGATTTTCCCTAAAAATTTCAAGTTGATATTGGTTTTCGTTTTCATTTTATGATTTTTCAAACCCCGGACGGATATTTTTAAAAGTTGTTTAAAATTTGATGAGAAGGATTTTGGTACAAAAAAATTGAATTTTGGATGAATATTAAAAATTTTGGTTCCTTGAAAGTAAACCTATAATATACTCTTTAAGAGTATAATAATAGAAGCAAGTTAGTGGCAAGTAACGGTTTAAGTGGATACCTACATATAGAATAAATTTCGCATAGGTCTTTGGTATTAAGCACATGCGTTAAGTGTATGTATTTATGATATGGAATGTGTTATTTGCTAAAATTAAAACTATTTAAAAAAATGAGGAAGCCTAGATGACAGGAGCTTTGGACAATTATTTCAGCTGCAGAAAGAAGGTTAGACTCTTCTAGTAAAAATATTTTATTCAAAAGGGATGATAAATTATCGGGGAGAACTAATAGTCCGCGGAATATTTTTATGTGTAAAAGTAATTAAGAAACTCTCTCCCTCTTTATCTAGAAACCGTCGACAAACAATTAGTGCTGTCGACATACGAACTATGTGTTTCATTTATAATTACAGTGGAAGAAAGAAGGGAAAATACCTCATAGCTATTCAAACAGGTAACTAAATTTTCTTACTATGAATCAATAGAGGTTATAAAGTTTTCAGAAAATTTAAAGGAAACTCCAGAAGAAGTAAATAAACTAGAAGAATTACATAGAGACCAACATGCCTCCGATTTATGGTACGTTGAAAGAGGAAAGAGGCTTACAGCGTCACTCTTTGGGATTGTTTACAAGAAAAGAACATCTGCCAATCACTTTTGAATATAATATTGTATCAATATATGAAGAAAATTCTAGGAAGCAAGTTGAAATAAAATTCCCTTATCCTGCAAGGCAAATGACCCCAGAAAAAGAAATTCAAACCAAAAATATTACTTGTTTGGAATAACAACGATATTAATAAAAACCACAAATGGTACTATCAAGTTCAAGGACAAGTACACATAACACGCTACACAGTTTAAAAACGGAAACAATCGTAAGGGATACAAAATTTTTGTTAAATAAGATGGAGCTTTTCCTACGATATTTTTAGTTCGATTGTATGATTCCTGAAATAATCGATTCATGAATGGCTAGAAACATGCTGATAAAATATCTTAGAAGTCATCAATAGTAAAAAAAAAACAGAAAAAAGAAAATAAAAAATATATTATTAGCGTCTACTTTAAGTTTTAAGTATTTACCTATTTTAGAAAACTTTTTACTATGTCGTTAATGCAATTTAATTTGTGATAGTGCTTTATTACTTTAACTGTTTTTTTTTTCGTATAGATGTTTTTTTTTTTATTTGTTAGTAAAGTACTTATGTGACTTCCCTTCTTTCTAACATCGTTTCTTTGTATTTTTGTAAATAAATAATGAGGTAGGTATATTGTTTTAAATTAAGTCACAACAAGATATATGATTAAGGGTGTATCTAAATAACACCGAAAAAATTAAAGGGGTGATTCTGTGATGAAAATTAATGTGTTTGGTATAAAATTTTTTGAAAAAACCCTCCCCGGAAAAGTTACACCCCTTCGAAAATAAAAAAAAAATGGTTTTTCTTTTTTATTTTCCCTGTATATCAAGCTAAAGACACGAAACTTAGTAAACATTATCTGTCAATAAAAGTACACTTTTTGAAATTTTTTCAACCCTGAAGTATGCTTAGAAGGGGTTGAAATAATCAACCCCTAAGATATTTTTTCTTACTTTTTTTACTTTACTTTTTTTTAGATGAAAATTTTTTCTTTAAAAAAGTATGACTGAAAAGCCCAATTCATTGACTAACTTTTTTATCTCTACAAGTTTTTTTCGAAAAATTTATGAGAAAAAAATAAATAAGCTCATGTAAAATAGCATTTTATTGAACAACAGGCAACCAAATTATGGTTCTTAAGACTTCTACAACTAAAAACAAAAGTGAACAAACAATGAACAAAAACCTGTCGAATATCGACAATACAATTATAATAAATATTGAAAATGACCGCCTTCAGCTTCAATACAAGCATCTACCCTTTTCCTCATAGAATTGCGTATACGATGAAATATTCCTGGAGAATTTCTTATAGTTTCACATCCTGCTACAATGCGGTTTCGCAGATTATCGATATTTTCAACTGGGTTTGTGTATATCAAAGATTTCAAATATCCCCATATGCAAAAATCCAAAGGATTAAGGTCAGGGGAGCGGGCTGGCCAGTTTACAGGTCCTCCTCGACATATCCATTGATTGGCATACACCTCATCCAGGTGAGTTCTTGCACGTATACTAAAATGAGCTGGTGCACCATCGTGCATGAACCATAAATGTCGCCTAATTTGAATGGGAACCTCTTCAAGAAGAACAGGTAATTCTTCAAGGAGATGACAATATGCTTCACCATTTAATCGTAGCGGAAGAAAATGGGGACCAATTAAATGATTATCAATAATTCCGAGCCACACGTTTAATGAAAATTGATACTGATGATTTCCTTCAAAAAAGCCATGAGGATTTTCGTCAGCCCAAAGGTGATTGTTGTGAAAATTTCTAATACAGTCTCTTGAGAAACTCGCCTCGTCAGTAAATAAAATATTACCTAAGAACTGTGGTGCTTGGCCAATCATATTAATAAGCCACTGACAAAAAATCACACGGGGTAAAAAATCTCGAATCATCAACGCCCGCACCCGTTGAAGATGATAGGGATACAACATTTGTTCTTTTAAAATTCTAAAAACAACGGAATGGCTTACATGTAGGACACGAGCTATTCTCCTGGTACTAGTTTCTGGGAATTCTTCAATTGAATTAAGTACGGCTTCTTCTACAGCTGCAGTTCTAACTTTTCTAGTACGACCAGAATCATAACTTCTTTTTTTAAAATTACCACGTTCCCGCAAGCGTCGGTGAATAGTTGTGAACGTAGTATGATGGGGTAGTCTACGCTGTAGGTACTGTTCAGCATAAAGTCTTTGCGCTTCCAATGAATTACCGTTAGCACGACCGTATGTAAAATGCATATCTGCCATTTCCAAATTCGAATATGCATTCATATTTTCGATCAACTAATATTTCCTACAATACACAATCATAAAACTTGTGAAACAATAAGATGGGTAACAGAAAATGACACTACACAATCCCGGTATCAGTATTAATGTTTTTATGCAAAGCACAGGCCACTAGACTTGACGCAAAATACACTCGCGTTAGCTCATCTTTTTGAAAATGCATTGCATTAGATTTTTTTTCTCGTAAACGCTCAAGTTTTAGAAAAAACGTAGAGTTAAAAAAGTTAGTCAATGAATTGGGCTTTTCAGTCATACTTTTTTAAAGAAAAAATTTTCATCTAAAAAAAAGTTGTAAGAAAAAATATCTTAGGGGTTGATTATTTCAACCCCTTATAATCATACTTCAGGGTTGAAAAAATTTCAAAAAGTGTACTTTTATTGATAGATAATGTTTACCAAGTTTCGTGTCTTTAGCTTGATATACAGGGAAAATAAAAAAGAAAAACCATTATTTTTTTTTATTTTCGAAGGGGTGTAACTTTTCCGGGGAGGGTTTTTTCAAAAAATTTTATACCAAACACTCACATTAATTTTCATCACAGAATCACTTTTTTAATTTTTTTGGTGTTATTTAGATACACCCTGTATAAAAAATAAATTACAAAATTGTCCTGTCCTTGTAAAAGTTTGCCACCGCCTATATAAACGGAAGTACATTTTACCGCCACTTGACTTTGTGCTTGTAAAGATATAGCTGATAACGTTTTACTAGCTTATTTTTGAAGAAATATTTTTTTCTTTGATTAGAATATTGTTAAGGAATGAATCTAAGTTTATCTTAGACGATTTTTTTATTTTTTCCCTATGAGTCAGGAAATTAAGTCGTGAAAATGCTCTTTTTTCGACATTTTAGGCACTCTGCCAAAACAACACCTGAAAAAAATTAAACAATTTGTTCCAAGATAAACCTTTATAATTGGTTTTTCTAGACATCCCAAACTTTTATTATTGAAAAATGAGGTTGTAATCTGTTATGAGCCGACTCTTTACATTTGTGTCAAAACTCGAGCGTTAGACTCCCCTTAATTCATATTTTTATGTTATGAAATGTAACTGGGTGTTCATTGCACAAATAAATCAATCGAGCAACCGCCCCTGGTTTAATAGTTCTTGTGTTATTGTTCCAACACCATAGACATTCTGTAGAATTTGTGAAGCAGTGAAACATTTGTAATTTGGAATTTTTTCAATCGACTTTAACAAATTGATCAGCGATTTACATTTAAATTTTGGATATTACTACTATTTTCATTTATATGTATAAATAAAACTGTTCCCTTATGCTCAACTAAAACTTACAGTGTGTAATAGCTAAATGGAATACATTCACTAGCTCACTAATTACTGTGCATATTTATAAAAAATCTCGTAATATGTCAATTTTAGATTATAAAATCACATCCTGCAACGTGAAAATTTCACTTCTACCTTCAACTCCCTTCTAGTGACAGTTGCAAACCCAAAATTTGCAAATAGGAAGTAGAAGTTTATGATACCTCGTTTGAAAGGTCCCTTCATTCTCTATTCAAATTGTGTGCAAAAATTAACAGTAACACTATTTTTATAATTTATTTTTGTTTTTAATTCAATAAAAGTGAAGTAAACGCGTTTAGATTTTATTCCACATTCTTTTATTTTATTAATAATAATAATAATAATTATGAACTGTCAAAATATGAAGTGATCCACAAAACATGTTTCTAAAGTAGACCTTGGAAAAACCACTCAAGTCGGATCGTACAGGAGCGTACAATTCCTCTTCTTTTTTTTACATAACAGTTTGGATTTAATTCAGAGTTGCCCTTATTTATTATTTGTATAATTCGATGGATGTATTTTCGTAAGGAGTCGTAGAAAAAATATTATTGGTTTTATAAGCAGCTAGCTTTCATTCTTACGAAAAACTAATTATTCTTGTGGCGATCAAAAATTCATACACGGCACAAATGTTTTGTTTCGAATAAGATTCTATTTTCTTCCTTACAAAAATCCCAGTCGTACTTTTCATTAAAGTGTACAGGTCCGCACTGAACTACAAAAAAAAAACGTATATTTAAATACGATATACATCAGCACCATATAGAAAACTTTTTATATATTTTTATGAAAAAAGTTATTCTTCATAAAAAGTTTTGTGATACAAGAAATACAGTCATTAGAAATCAATTTTTTTCAGCCATGTACGAGTTTGGCTGAAAAATATGAATTTTATGCAAAATTGTTGTTAAGAAAAGTTGACCAGACTTGCAACTGCGGTCAGGCATTGACTATTATCTCATTTATCATGAAAAATCGGTTTTAGGATTTGCAAAATTAAATGTATAGTTCGTAATTATGCCAAAAGCATTAAAGATCTTTTCTTCGTAGATGATAATATTGGATATCTGAGCGAAGATTTCAATTCTGATCAACTTTTCAACTATTGCATAAAATTCATATTTTTTGACGAACCTCATACATGACTGAAAACATTTGATATCTTAAGGTTGATTTTTAAGTTTTAGACCATGCATAATAAGTTTCCTATACGGTGCCGACCTAAGTGGCACAATGTATATATTTTATAGATTATGCAATATTGTAGATATCTAAAGATTTTCATTTTATATTTACCTTCAAACCCTCTACAGGTTCATTACAAAAAACTTGACTAACTTCAGTACAATTTATGTAACAAGTTTTAACCGGGCTTACTAGAAGAATTGAATGAGGTCTCTGTAAAAAAATAACGATTTTAGTCCATTAATACATAATATAAAAGTAGAAAACCAGACAGTGGCGGTCATATTACTTCGCGAAGGGGAGGGGGGTTTTATTGTAATAATAGTATATTAAAATACAAGTTGCAGAAAACCACATATTCCCGCACGAATTCGACATTTGGCCACGAGAGACGAAGGAGCGAGTGAAAGAACGAATAAGTGCGAGAATAACCTTTTGCAACATGTGTTTTATATTATTTATTTACAACCATATATATAATGTTGTCATTACTAACGTCATTGAAGGTTGGGAAGTGTCACATTACACACCTCTACTTCCCGCCCTCACTTCCCGCCCTCACTTCCCGCCCTCATTTCATCTATTCTAGATGAATATTTTTTATATTTAAAAAAAATAACACAGTGTTTGACAAATTTTATAATACCTATTTAATGGCAAACAATAAAAAACAACAATTATCCAAAATATAACAAACTACTTATTGATATTTATTATTCGCGAATTTAATATCCGGCTTTATCTGACATTTATTTATATTAGTGACAGTTGTTTACCCCGTAATCACAGTAACAATATATTTACTTACTTGATTATTCTGAGAAAATCGCGCGCTTGGCAATTTATCGTTAAATGTAATATTTTAGGTATGTTCAGAACAAAACAGAGATTTATTAACTTTGATCGAAATATGATGGTTGTAAATAAAATAGTATACAAACCTCGGTAGGAAGTTTCATTCCTGTCTCGAGATCATAGCTAACCTCGACGCTTCGCGTCTCGGTGATCTACCTAATCTCACGACAGGAAGGAAACTCTTCCCACCTCGGTGTGTAATATACTATTTCTTGATTTTGGGATTTATAGTTTTTTACATTTTTTTGTTGTTAGTAGGGGATTTTTTGCAAAATGTGTCAGTTGGTAACACTTAGTTAGTTACTAACAAACTGACAGGTGGAATTTATTCTTAAAATGGTCCGAATTCGAGAAATTTTACAAAAGTGCAAAATTCGAATTTTTAAGAAAATTGTTTAATAAAAAGTTGCTTGTGGTCATTTTTTATAATGATTTCCATGATTTCCCTAAAATCGACCGTATTCCAGATGTTTGAGAAAAATTGTCGAATTTATTAAAAACGCCAAATTTTAAACTTAATCTTTAATCTATCCTGCGTTGAAATGATAAATTTTAGGCATAGTCGAAGCATCTGGGGGGAGGGGGAACTTATAGGGTGTGTCCTTTTACTTAAAAAAATATCTGTTATTTAAGATTGGAGAAGAAAATTCTTCAAATAATAGTTATTTGCGATAGCATTCTCTATGTTCTATACAAAATTTCTCTAAAATGGACCGCAATGGGAAAATAAATAAAAAAAAAACGAAATTTAAGGAAAGTAAAATTTTAATTTTTTTAATATTTTCGTTGGCAATGAATATACAGGGTGTTCCGCATAAGTATCGATACGGAACAGATGCGTGTTGGGCATCCCAAAATATAATGATTTAATGCAATTTACCTCTATACAAAGTTGTACCCCTAAGAAGTTACGGAAGCCTAAAGTGGCGCCATAAATTTCAAAAAGATTTAATATCTCTGCAAACGGTTACCTTTAAAAATGTATATTTGGTAAATTATTTAAGCGCTTCATGGGTCTTAATTTTGGAGTGAGTAAGAATTAATTGAAATATTTTAAGGGGTGGTTTTGGGGTAACCCACTTCATAACTATACAGAACTTTTTTATTTATTGGTTTCATTTCATTTTATTTTAAAACTTTTTTACTCTTTTAATGTAACAAATAGCAAATTACTTTTAATAAAATCGATTTAAATGACAACACAATTAAAAATAATATAATAATAATATCTATATAATAAAAATTAAGGAAAATTGACCCCACTTTAGGTTTCCTTAGGGGTAAAAATTGGTATATAGGTAAATTGCGTTAAATCATCATATTTTGGGGTGCCTAACACGCTCCTGTTCTTATGTGGAACACCCTGTATATAAAAAAATGGTTCGAGTAAAATGTGTGTAGAAAATGTATGTATTTAGTTCATCTTCTAAACATTTACAGGGTGATACAATACATTGTACAAAATAACCGAAAGAAGCCTATAATAATTAGACAGGAAAATCATGTGTTGGACATATCAGATTTTTAATTTTGGATGATGAGTAAAGAAAAACTGTTCACCCAAGAGTTTTAAAAATTGTGAAGAAATAATTTATTTTTTATATAAAAAACGGAACGAAACGAAAGGTATAGTGAGAATCAACCTTTCCCCATTAGGTCATTGAGTTTGAATCATATTGTCACGATTCGTATAAATTCATATTTTTCCTAAATTTTAATTAATTATTTAAATAACATCCTGTACATAAAACTTTGTTTAATTATGTCAACAATTTGTTTTAAATAGCAATAATGTGCAAGGTTGGTTATTTAATAATTATTAAACATTAGTTTTAATAACAATAAACTATGAGAAAGTTATAAAGGTAATGTCGAGGGGATGCACGAGGCTTTTTCCACAGGGAACGGATCCTCCCTTTAGGAGATCCCCCTTGTAGGAGATTCCCTGTAGCAGCTTCAGGTCATAATCTTTATAGTTTAAATTAAAAGTCGTTTTTTAGTATTTCAAATAATTACATTTTTAAATGGTTTGTTAAGGGTTGTGACATGTGCCCCAAAGATTAGCGGAGTTGGTAAGTAAGTATTTTGTTGTCTTTTATACTATATTGAGCCTATAGTTGTGTATGTCGAGTTGAGACATATTTTATATAATCGTTGTAATTATAATATTATATTTGTTTTGAGAAAACATTGTGTTTCCTTCAGCCCTTTTACAGAGACGTGTCAGTTTCTAACATCAAGAGTAGAACTCTTATACAGTTAAGGACTACGAAGCCAAGTTTAAGGCTAAATAGTGTTAATGTGATTGAGTCCCAAATTCATATATTTTGTTATATACAGTTCATCAAATTTCTAGAGGCTTTCGACGGCTAGACAGAGAAAGCACTACTGACAGGCATCCCGACGGATTTACGCAATGAAAGTACACTCTGCGCATCAAGTATTTCACTATTTCATTCAGACGTAAATGTCAGATGTAAATTTCGCTAAAACATTTCTTTTATTTTCGTTTGTGTTTTTTGCTCATTACAGTTTAATAGAACCTAAATATGGAGTTTAATAGCAAATTAAGAGGCCGCGTGATTAACAGTCAATCTCGCGAAATAATAGCCAATGTTATAGAGTTTATGAGAAGAGAAGGAAACTTTAATTCACCTTCAATACCATTTAAAAATGTAAATGATCCTATTGCTGCAGCCACAGGAGTATCTAAAAACACTGTCGTCCGCATTTCTGGAGAGAAAAAAAGAATCGATAACCGTGAGATATCGGAATGTTTATCACCAAGAAAAACCATTAAAAAACCAAAAACAATTAATGATATAGATGAAGCTGCACAAGAATCAAATTTTATTTTTTTATTATTAGATAGCTATTTTTGTTTCTGAGTTGTGTTCATTTACATGCTCAATTTTTTTCCGTTTCTCCTTTTTGATTTTATATGGGGTTTCAAGTTGTTTTTGACTTATTTCGACGTAAATCACAACAACACTTTTTTAATAAAGCAAACAAGTGTTAAGAGGTATATGTACGTGTAAACTACAATTACAAAAAATTGATATGAAACCCATGAAACCACCAACAAAAATGTAAAGCTAGCTTCCGTACTAGAACATGGTGTCATTCGTCGAGATAATTTATCGTTTTGTTTAATAGATCAAGAAATGTAAATATTCCCCTGTTATTTTAGTACGGACTAAACATATTTGCACTTTGTGACGCAAAAACATATTATACAAGCGCAATTGAAGTTTATTGTGGCAAACAACCAGAAGGACAATATTGTTTATCCAACAGCCCGTATGATATAGTACATAGACTTACTATACATATAAAAGGAACTAACCGCAACCTTACCACTGACAACTGGTATACTAGTTACCCTTTAGCATGTTCACTTTTGAAAGATAAAATAACGATGATTGGAACTATGCGAAAAAATAAGGCAGAAATACCTCCCGAATTTCTGCCACACAAGAATAGAGCTGTGAGGTCATCTTGTCACGGTTTTCAACAAGAAGTGACTATGGTATCATATGTTCCAAAAAAATCAAAAGCCGTAGTATTGCTTTCTACTATGCATGATTAAGGTACAATTCATGAGTCTGGAAAATCCTTAGATTAAAGAGGTAAAACCGCAAATAATACTTGATTATAATATGACTAAAGGTGGCGTAGATACAGTTGACCAATTATGTAGTGGGTATTCTGTATCACGTACAACTAGGAGATGGCCGTTAGCATTATTTTATGCTTTATTAAATGTTGCAGGAATTAATGCACAAATTTTATTTGTAAGTAACCCAAAAAATGAGAAAGCCCAAAGGCGATTCTTTCTCAAAAATTTATCGTTTCAACTAATGAAGCCTCATCTAGAGGATAGATCGAAACTTTTAAATCTACCTTCAGATATTCAATTATTTCTGAAATCTTATAAGCATCCAGAAGTTGAACCCCAAAAGATGAACCTAGAAAAAAGCGTGGACGTTGTACTATTTGCGGAAGACAAAAAAATAAATTTACATCGATGATGTGTGGCAACTGTGACAATTTTGTATGCCAAGAACATAGTGAAACTAGAATTAAATGTAACCACTGCAAAAGCAACAATTTGGTACAAAGCGACGAAGAGGATTAGAAATAATACGTGTGTAAACTCTTTTTAATAAATAATGTATTTTATTTTCAATATTATATGTGAGTAAAACAAGTTTGTTAAGAGCGATATCCATGCAACACCTAACAGCAAATTCAGATTTAGAACACACTGACAACTTTCAGTGCATCTGAACCCACTTTGGCAACGCTGCTCTATTCCCAGACTTACGCTCCCTTCAATTTATTACTTATAAACTATAGATGATTTAAAATATTAAAAATGCCGATAAATCGCAGGTCCGGTCTAACAAAGAGTATTTCTGTTTTGTTTTCTCGTTTAAAATATTTTTTAAAGGTATAACCTGGTGTAACATTTTCGAAAAAATTTTTTTTATAACTAATTTATTTATTTACGAAATATATTTTTAAATATACATATGTACCTATTTCTACATTTTCTTATATACAGGGTGTTTGTTGGTAAGTGTGAATGATTTTAGGGAATGTTTGCCGAAGTTATTTTATAAAAAAACATAGATCGAAAAAGTCAGTGGCTCAGTACTTTTTTATTAAAAAAGTGGTATTCTCGCACAAACGCCACTGGTACAAGTAGAAATATTTGGAACACCCCAAAAAATACACATTTGCCCCTTCAAAGTTTTTTTGCAAATTTAGAGTAAATATCTTTAAAACTATTAAAAATAATTAATAAAATTTAATAAATTAAAATTTAAACATTCTGTATCTCGGAAACGAAGCATATTTCGACCTTTTTTTATAGGAACTTTTTTTAACAAAATAACTTTGATAACAATTTGCAAAAATCGTCCGTACTTATTTACAAATACCCTGTATAAAAATACGTTTTTTAAATAATAACCCATTTGATACTAGTTTGTGCAACAACAGTGGACAATCCACTGGAGTTGTACAGTATGTTTTTTTCTACGACCCACTAACGAAAATCTACAAATTTAAAGTATTATTTTAGGAAAAGACAAAATAATTAATTTTAAAATAATTTATGACTTTACTAATTTGTGAAATAAAATAAACATGAAAAAATATTTCATTTAATTAGTCCCCAGCGCAGATTTGAACTCGGGCCTCTCGCGTGAAAGACAGATGCCGTATCATCATTTTCACCTCCACATTTAAAATTTTAGTTCTAAAAGTAGTAATTAAATTAGTTTCATATAGGTAGTTTAATTCAAATTTAGGATTTTTTAAATTGTGGTCTAAATTAAAATTATTTATGAATCCTACGCAAAAATAACTCATTTTAATGTATATTTAATCTCAATTCCTAAAAAATATACTGACAATTAGTTTGACAGAATTGTCACTTATTTAAAATTTTAAAAATAATAGTTGTTGGGTGTCCAATATATAAACTGTGATTGGTGAATTTCATTTTTTTGCAGTGTTCTCACTACCCAGAATGGATATGAAATATATTCGTTGAGTTGAACGAAATAGTATATTTTTTCGTTTTGTAGTCTGTGCGTGAATAGTAGTTTGTGCAACAAAATTGGATATGATGGCCATATCGCACGAAGACGAAGTTTCAGAACGACGCCGTAGACGGAGTGCTTAATCGTCTGAGTGCGATACAGACAATCCACTCGAGTTGTACAGTATATTTTTCCTACGACACCCTAACGAAATTCTAGAAATTTAAAAAAGTAATTTATTAAGACAAAATAAATAATTTTAAAATAATGTATGACTTTTAATAATTTATAAAATAAAATAAACATACAAAATGATTTAATTTAATTAGTCCCCAGCCCTGATTGGAACTCGGGTCTCTCGCTTGGAGACAAACTCCGTGCCGTCGCCACACTTGCCATTATAGTTCTAATACTTGTAATTAAATTAGTTTTATATGGTTTGATTAAAATTTAAGATTTGTTTATAAATTTGGACGAAATAAAAATAGAAATTCTATTACTTATCGATTATGCATAAGAAATATTCATTTTTACGTATATTTAATCTTAATAATTCAAAAATATACTGACAGTTAGTTTGACTATATAAAATTTAAAAAATAATAGTAGCCGGGTGACCAATATATAATCTGATTGGTGGATTTAATTGTTTTGCAGTGTTCTTACTAGGTAGAATGAATATGAAATATATTCGTTCAGTTGAACGCAATGGAATACTTTTTTGTTTTGTAGTATGTGCGTAGATTAGCTAATATTCATGTGGGTATAGAAAAAAGCATATCTATGTGGATGTAGAAAATAGTAGTTTGTGTAACATGAGTGAATATAAATTAAATTGATTTCATATAGTTTAATTAAAATTTATAATTATTTATTTCTAAATATAGATCAAATAAAACTAGAAATGCTATTATTTATCGATTCTACACAAGTATAACTCATTTTACGCAATAGCATATTTTTTCGTTTTGTAGTCTGTACGTAGATACGCTATCCATTTGGGTGTAGAAAAAATTGTTTTCTAGTACTAAAAATATTTAAAAATAACATTGAGTAAAATGATTTATTATTAGTAAAAGAAGGAATAAAAATAATCATTTTTATTGACTATTGGTCGGATTTCTCCTCGGATTTCTACTCAAATTTCTAATATCTAAACCTCTAGTGAAACGTGGATCTCGGGTAGTATACAATCTAAATAAAATTGCTTTAGTTTGTTTTCCATATACACCAAAATCTATCATCTTTTTTATTTTTTCTACTAACATACTTAAAGGTATTAAAATAAATAAAAAAAAAATATTTCGTTTAGTTACGTTAAGTTGCCCCTGAACAATTATTGCATTTTCGCATTATCATTAATAATTGCAAATTTTATTATGTTGTCAACCATTGTTTTTTTCGGAGTCAGTTTTGAAGCAGTGGCAGGATATTTAATTTCAATAATACTGTCTGTTCCTAATAAACCGTCGGAACCTAAAAAACCATATTCAGAATCCACAAATAAACCACATTTATTGGATATCCGCTTTAAATTTGTAAATATTGCTTTAAAGCTAAAGGTTTTTTTTTATTCAATACTTAGTATATTAATTTCCCATATATTTTAACTTTAATGCTTAGAAGGGGTGCTAATGTTTGTCTTTTTCTAAGTAATCTAGCACGATAGATAGATAGATTTCCGTTGAAACGGAAATATAATTTTCGGCATTTCCGAAAGTTTTCCCATTTTTACCACAAATTATTATAACTCAGCTTACACATAAAAGTTCATATAAACACATTGACTAAATACGAAACAAAAACACCTACACTTGAACTAAAAAGAATAAAGTTTTTTATTATTTTATTTTTATCCCAATTTTGCGGTACTGCATGCACCGCCAACGTCCGCCGCCTTGTTGCCAAATCAATTAATATGGATTGGAATCTTGACAGATTTTCTCAGATTTCCTAATTCAAGGTTTTCAAAAAATATACGCTTTGGACAAAAAAGTGTATTGGAAAGAATTAGCTGATTTTTATATAACAATTCCCGGTAAAGACTCCTTTTTGCAATAATTTTCATAATTTGTATAGAAATAATTAAAAAATTAGTTTTTCTGAATTCGGGCTCTACAGCGGAGTTCTCTATCATTTGCTTAGTAGGTATACCAAATTTTATAAAAAAATATTTAAAACTGAGAAAGAGAACCTTGAAGTCGTTTTAAGCCTGTTTCTAACCATGGATATCGCTCTTAAAAGAGTATTGCTTTTTTTGTATGGTAGCATATTTGCAACACGCACCCGCTCTTGCAAAATTAATATGCGCGCCTGCTCCACGGTTAATTATAAAGTTGTCATTATTTATTTGTATATTGAAAGAAGGCCTTTGTAAATTACATTGCTCTCTATGGATCTACTTTAACACAAAAATAGTTTTGTGGCTATAAGTTGCTATAACCTATCGTCGCAAAACTATTAATAATTTAAACATAGTAAGTAGTATTAATATAAAATCAAGTAATTTTTTAAAATAAAGTACATGATCTCAAAATAGAAATAATTTATAATAAATGCGGGTAAAACGAGGGGTAAAGTAACAATAAATTAAGGGAAATACTTAAAAAGGGCAGGTTTAAAGAGTATTATCACAATAAAGTATATCCGTTCTGTTCATTTATCAAGTATTGTTTGAGGTTACTTTTGAATACATTTATTGTTTTTTTTTTAATTTCTGCAGGCAGTCTATTAAATTTTTTAAATCTTTAATAAAAATTGTTATTTTGGGAACTTTTAGTCGGCATGTCCTTTTTGCCCACAAATCTCTGTTTTCTACCTGTGTAAGTAAAGGGGTGCGTTAATCTTACTGGTATTTTGCCCACAGTAGCATTCAGGTACCTAAACCCGCAAATTACATCCGCCCACAAATAGGTACCTACCTGATTATTAATAATTCTAATAGGTACTTACTTTGGGTGTTTACTGTTTATATTTCAGTCAATTTTTATACGTTGATGATTGTAATTCGAGTGTTTATAAACAATAATTATTTCTATAATGTCAGCTACATTGATTAAAAGCACACGCGGGAAAGATGTACTCCTTTTGGAGAATTTTACGTTTGCCAAAGATAGAGAAATGAAAAGTGGAGAAGTTTCTTGGAGATGCTCCCAAAGAAAAACAAATGCTTGTAATGCCACTGTATTTACAATTGGTCCTGAACTTTTAGTATCCAGAGGCAACCTAATTCATAGCCATGAAGCAAATGAACCGAAATTAAACAGGAAAATTATTTCTAATTCGTGTAAGCGAAAAGCAGTTGATGATATTTCGGAAAAACCTTCTAAAATTATCCGTAAAGTACTTGCTACTAATTTACCAGAGTCACTAACTACAATTGATGTGTCCTACATAAGAAAAACTATATACAACAGTGTCGCAAAATACTACCAGGTCCATTACCTACAAATATACAAGAAGTGCATGATGCAGTTGACTTATATTCTAATACATTTAAAACCAGTAAAGGTGAACATTTTCTTTTAATAAATAGCAGAGAAAATAATATTATTGTATTTACATGTGAGACAAATATTCGTACTTTGTGTAAAATGAACGTCTTGTATATGGATGGAACATTTTCGTATTGTAAAAAGTTTTTCCTACAATTATTTACCATTCATGGGCTGTGTAATGGACACTATGTGCCCCTGGTATATTGTTTATTACCAAACAAATCTACCGATATATACAAACATTTGTTTTCGTTATTGCATTATAAAATTTTGGAAACTTACAGTATTGTGTCCTAATACTGTAATCAATGGCTGCCGATTTCATCTACATCAAGCGTGGTATCGTAAAATTCAGTCTCTGGGATTAATGACTGAATATACAACTAACAGTGATACCGGAAAATGGCTTAAAACATCATTTGGGTTGACATATTTAAACGCCGATGAAGTTGGAGACTGTTTTGTGTTTGACTTAATGGCAAGTAAACCAGAAAATGCCGTTCTCGATAGGTATGCCGATTACCTATTAGAAACATATATTGAAGAAAATTCTACATTTCCTCCAAGTATATGGGCAGAAAAAACAGCTTCAATTACAAGAACTACAAATGCCTGTGAGTCGTTTCATTCAAGGTTTAATTCTTCATTCTACTGTACACATCCTTCTGTATATATTTTTATAGAAAAGCTTAAAGACTTTCAAATCGACACGTATGTCACAATACAAAGCTCGAATTTCGTTTGTAATCAGTGAAAATACACTATAGTAACAGGCAATACTAACTACTAACCTGTTTGGTTTTCTCTGGTGCATATTCCCTTATTTGTATAACGATAGTTTTCTTTCCTTGCGACGCGTTCCATCTGGACCAAGCGAAATTAAAAACGCCGCAAATAAGAGACATGTTGGAATACAAATGCTTTTCCATCGGCCAATACTTTTCGCAACTACCTAAAATCCAACAGAAGTTAACAATAGGAAGACATCTGTTTTGAACAATGTTTTAATATCATTTAATGTTTACGTCAAAAATTTAAGAACGATCGACACACTCTGTATAATGTAATATAATATAAAATAAAATTACAAACCGTCTACGTAACAGTAGGCATCGTGTTCAGGAAATATGTCTATACCAGTTTTTTTTAACATCTGAAAATAATAATAGGTACATTTTAATTAAACATCTATCATCATTCATTTAAAAAAAAAATGGTTCTAAATTAGAAATTAAATACTGTCAGTTAAAAACGAAAAATTGTAAGCTATGACGTGCGAGGTTTTTTCCACTATCTACTTTAGAAATATTTTTATTTGGGTTACTATATGAAGAGTGCAGGGAAGAAAGGGGGAAGGTCATTTTTTGATGTTTTTGAGAATTATCAATTTTTAATGTTTAAAACCCTATTTTAGATAGAATAATGACTTATTTGTCACTTTTATAATTTAAATAATTCAAATAACTACCTGGTAACATGTTCGTAAAAAATAAAATAAAAAATTACTTATAAGAGTGCGAAAAAAATTTATTGTCACAGAGTTACACAGTAAGTATGTAAAATAATTTTAGGTTTTCTTAGGATTTTGGTTCTTCTTGGTAAAGGCCTTTTTCTTAACTGGGATGACGGTGTGCGGCAAGTTCCCATAATAGTTAATCGCCTTCTCAGTGCTGCATAGTTTCTTAAGATCCATTAAATCGCGATATTTCTCTGCAGATATTGGCTTCAAATCTAAAAAAAAAGACTTAAATTGGATGTAGTAAGGTTCTCTTTATGATGTTTTTCTTACCAAAATAAAGTTTATGTGGCAGGACAAACTGGCCATCTGGAAGCTTGGGTGTGATTGTATTTTTCGATGCAACAATGCGTTTGCGGATTATTGAGATGTTCCAGCATCCATTGTATGTGTTTCTGAACTCAATTAATCTACAAACAAAATACAAAGACAAAACACAAAATACTATGATTACAAATCGACAAACTGGACACAGTACAGAGACAAACTAGACACATACATAACAATAAATAACAACATCAACACAGTAGAAAAACTTGAAAAAGAAACAAAACTATTAATACAAATAATACAAAAAGCTAGAAACGAGACAACTACGCTAAAAACACTGACAGCACATTATGACAATCTGCCACCCGAAATCACTGAATTAATTAGTAACAAAAACAGACTAAGAAAAAGGTGGCAGACGCACAGGTTAAACGATGATAGGGTTATGATGCTAAATCTCGCTAACAACATAAACGAAATGATTAGAAACCATAGAAATAAAAAATGGCAAACAACCCTATCAGAGTTGAAACCACAAAACAACTCATTGTGGAGAGTAGTGAAGAGGTATAAAAAACCCTACTCGCTGCTCCCCACTTTGAGACGAGGACAAGAAACATTTATGACAGACGAAGACAAAGGTCAAGCCCTAGGTGAATTCTTTCAAGCTCAATTTGTCAACAATCAGCCTAACAACCCTCAACAACAGCGAGTTGAAAACATTGTTACCGCTCTCGGTCAAATAGAACCACTTACAGTGCCCCATTCTTGCCTTACCACTCCTAGAGAGGTATGTGAGGTAATTAGGTATCTCAAAAACAGAAGAGCTCCGGGACCGGACGACATTAACAATATACTGCTAAAAAACCTCAGCAGGAAAGGTATCGTGCAGATCTACCACATAATAAATGCCATTTTCAGACTACAACACTACCCTAGAAGTCTGAAGATGGCAAATATTATACCAATTCTAAAACCGGGAAAACCGAAGAATAATATTGATAGCTACCGCCCCATATCACTACTTAACACACTCGCCAAAATAACGGACACTATTATATTACGACGATTAAAAACAATTGAACAACACATACAGATTATCCCGAAGGAACAATACGGTTTCAGAGAGGGGCACAGCACCGTGGCCCAGGTCTTGAGAATTGCACATCATGCCAAAGAGGCATTTAATCGGGACCTGCAAACGGTGCTGGTGGCGCTTGATTCAGAAAAAGCCTTTGACACCGTATGGACCCAAGGGCTAATATACAAAATGATTATGAATGACTTTCCTGGGCACATTATCAAAACAATTTTGTCATATCTTACGGACAGAAAATTCAACATCAAAATAAATTCTACAATAACAGGACCTTTCCTAGCAATGGCGGGAGTACCACAGGGCTCTGTACTATCGCCGCATTTGTACACCATCATGACCCATGATTTACAAATGGGACATAATGGGGTGCAAACGGCGCAGTACGCCGTTGACATCTGTATCTACACCAGTCATAAATTAGCACAAACAGCGAGCAGCAGGCTGGATAACCATATTAATGGAACATTAGTGAATTATTTAGCAGAAAACAAGATGAAAATCAACACAACTAAAACCGAGTCGCTATTGTTCTCAAAAAGGCGTGCCCAAGGTATAACCACGCCCCTTCAGGTGCAAAACCAACCAATCGTTGTCAAGTCAGAGATGAAATATCTTGGTTTTCTGTTGGATAAAACACTATTGTTTAAGGCCCACATTAAAGACAGGGTAGGTAAAAACTCCGGTATTCTGAGGTCGTTGTACCCCTTAATGAATAGACGGAGCAAACTATCCCTGCCGAACAAGCTACTACTATATAAAACCATATTTAGGCCGATACTGACATATGGTTGTCCAGTATACTGCTCAATGTCTAACTCCTCATTTGCACCACTTCAAAGGGCTCAAAACAGATGTCTGAGGCTAGCACTTGGCTACGATCGTTATGCTAGAATACGAGTCATACACGGGACGACAAATATGCCTATGATCAAAGATTTTATCATTGAAACCTCTGAAAACTTCTTCGCGCGATGCCTCCCTGTGGAATTAAGGGAAAGCATCACCCAAATTCACCAGGGAGACGGCGTGCGACGGAAGCACGGCTGCATTCATAGCAATCTAGGCATATATAGACGACAATAACAGGACTCCTGACAATTTAAAACTATACTAAACAATAATTCACACGGACTAGATATTTACGAAATCTAGTCCGACGGAGGACTGAACGATAAATTGACCGGCGGAGTCGCGGCCGATAGCGATTATTCGCACTCGACCGAGGCACCTCCGGGTGGTTTATAGCTCACCCTCTCAGTGAATTATGACAAAAAACCACAGACTACCACAGACCACCCATCACGAACGACAACCCTGTTTTTTCTAGCTTTTTCAGGGGACAATAACGAAATTAAGACACGACAGACCTTTAAAATCATACAATTCCCGATTACAATCCCACCTAATCCCTTAATAATACCCCACGGGTAAGGAGTAGGGGCGGCTATTTTTATAGCAGAAGACATAATGAAGAAATGTGAATGCATATATCGCCTTAGGCCATAATTGTAGAATTAGGGTCGCATTCTGTACTGTGTACAGGATGTTTTGTATTATATGTATATATGTTGTTGTAAAAATTTTTAAAAGTGAATAAAATGTTTGAAATGAAATGTAGGATGTTCTTGGGAAATTTTTACTTCTCTAATCTCCCTTGATTTGTATGAAGGTTTGGTCATATAAATTGAATCCAATAATTCCGTCCAATTTCGAAGAAGTGCTTGGTCAACTTCAATTACAATAAAAGGTTCTGGTGGGGTGGGTTGGCTCAGTGGTTAGAGTCATAACTTTGAGATCGGAAGGTCTCAGGTTCGAATCCCACCGTTGGCCGGGATTTTTTCATTTAATTTAATTATTTGAAATTCAATTCTGATGCCTTGGTAGGATTCCCCACTCGACCATTCACTGTTGGGTTCTAATTAACAGTGCTGTTCCTAAAGTGGCGCTGGGAAACAGTTACAAAGCCTACACAGAACACGAGGCCAAATTAAAAAAAAAGGTTCTGGTTTTACTCTGCATGATTTTATTTCATTAAACCAATCTTCAGGAAGTTCAGCAGGAAGTTTTTGATTAATTAACGCCATGTCCCTGTCGCACTCCATGTAAGAGTGACCCCGCACCGGAAAGATCACTTGTATAGTGTCTAATCTTTTAGCAACATGGACAACGTAATGCAAATACCAAAACACTGTAAAGTTCTTATTTTGGCCCCCGCACGAGTCACAGAAAATGCGCAAATGTCTTAACTTTACTACTCAGTTGAACAAAAATAAAATAATGGAGTAAAGACGCGACGTCGTTGGATCCTTTTCCTCCAATTATTTCTGGATAACAATAAAAGGTAGCACTGTTTGTTGATAGCACGTGAATGTTAAAAGAATGTAGGGTAAGTTGCCTTTTATAATAGATTTCATTGGTAGATAGATTTGGCATGGGTAGGTTTTTTTGAAAGTCCATCGCAATACATTCAAAATCAACTTGCTTCATGGCCTGTTTTCTGGCCAATTTTTTTCGCTGGTAAAATACCTCAGGCTTCCTTTTATGTATGTTATTCTCCAATGTTTTTTTATTAATCTCTGCTTCAATGCTTCTTTTCATTTCGTCAGTTACATCTGTACCACGTAGCTTGCTTTGAAGAACCTTAAGTTCAGCTAAAAACTGGTCACATGAACTGCAGGTATCACTTCGTGGGTAACCAAAGCTTATATTAAAATTCGTATTAAATATATATTATTTGCTTTAAGATACATATTATACATTTTCTTAATATTTAGGTCTTCAGGTAGGTACAACTTTCTTGTCTTAGATCTGCTATAATGACTGTTTCGCCCCCTAAAACTGAAAATATGTGATTTAATTTGACTCAATACGTGTTCTGGTAACTTATGCTTTTTTATGTTAGAGCCACGCTTGCCAACATTTTTTAAAGATTTCTGAATAGTTTCAATCCGTTTCTTTCCAATACCGTGCAAGCTTAAAAACGCTTTAAAGCATACTGGCACTTCTATTATTCTTACCCTAAACGCATAAGAAGCATCATGTAATTTAGCAGAAATTTCATTTTTAGGCCTTCTTTGTTTTACCGGAAGTACCGAAATTAGCCCGCCCAAGTACGTTTTGATCATTACGATTTAAAGAGTTAAAATGATTAATTATAAATGACCGGTTTTGTTCGTTAACAACACTGAAACACTTTAGTCTTTTGCAGTGACAATCTTCACCTACCTCGTGGCTTTGTTCTCGAAGTTTTTTCATCACATTACTGACACGACCTGTAACTTTTCTCTTCCTGGTTTTCGCACAAGGAATGATGCATTCATTATCACTCACTATCATGGCTTCAGTATTGCTAGCCATTTTTAACTTGAAACTTCAGTTAGAAACACGATATTGTAAAAACAAACACAATTTAAGCAGTGAAAATGCCAGCAGTACGCACGTCACCCTCGCCTAATTTCGAATAAACTAAAACAGTAAAAATATGTCAAAAAAACAAGTACATTCCTGTCGCGACTCGATTCGAAATGTTTGACATTCCCCGTTTCTTCACTGTATGGTATATGAAGACCCACGACTTTAATATTTATAGACCTCGATTCTTCCCTGTTTAGACCTACATACTAATTCTATTGGTATTTAGCTACTAATTTCCACCATAAACTCGTTTTGCCTAAAAATTGACCTTCCCCCTTTCTTCCCTGCACTCTTCATATGTTAGCAGGTAAACAAAATTTTGTATGATTACTAATTGTAATATAATGTAAAGAACATTGGCAGTCAAGAGCGGGGAGTGCGGGGAACTGATGGCGGTAGTAGCGAACCGTCGTCTGCGCTCCTCCTGGCAGAACGAATTGGGTCGCCTTGAGTGTCTAGTGAAATTAGCTGTTAGTTGATGCTCACGCATTGTTCTATTTGACTTAATTATTTGGAGTGAGGGTAGCCATATGTGAGTAGTAGGGATTAAGTGTAAGGGTTAAAGAAAAGGTCCTTTATTTCTCACAAGTCAATTTAATTGGAGACCGGTTTCGAAGCTGTCACTTCATCATCAGGCACACCTAAATGGAATGTCAAGGAGTCAGTTGTAATAAAAAACAATTATAAAAGCATGAACGGACTTTAACATATACAAAATAACAGAAAAAACAGAAAAAACACAAAAGAAGTTAAACAATAACCTTGACTCACCTTGACTATTTCCATAAAGGAAGCGCTACTAAAAGTTTAACAAAACGAGTTAAAAAAGTCATATGTAATACAATAGTATTTTTTTAAAATATTGTAGGTTAGGTTAAACCGCGAGATGTCTGTTTGAATAAATTAATTAAAACACATGTAAGACTATTATTAACTAAACAACACAAAATAGTTTTTACAAGCACAAACAGTTTAAAAATTTTTAAGGATATAACGTCAATTAATAAAAGTAAAAAATAAAAATTATCAGACTCTCAAGACATCTATCTAGATTTTTTAACGAATCAATGTAGTAAACTGTAAATTTTAAATTTAGCGGATAAATAGTGTACTAACAAAGGTGTTATTTACTGAAAGTGAGTATAGGGGGCGGTGACAAAATTTATTGAAAGTAAAAATATTAAACTGGGAAATGAGAAAGCAAAAAATACTAACAAGAAAATTAGAACACTGAACAAGAAAATATGAAAATTCATATGTAAAAGGGAAATTTGAAGCAGATAATCAAAAGAAAAATTACTGTTACAGGAAACGGAAACTAAGTTGACAAGTACGAATGTCAAAAAAAGGGGGAAGGTCAAATTTTGGCGTATGACAACCACGTGGGAGAATTTGAATAAACTAATAAAACATTTAATAAGATGCGAGTGGGCAAAAAATTAATGGAAACAGAGAAGAGAATCTAAATTGGGAGAGTTAATTAATTTGTGGTAAGTAACTGATTGAAGATCAAATGAGTGGGGGTATAAGTCTGAAACTAATTTAAATAAGCGCAGAGAACGTTGGGGTACTAATAAATTGAATTTGTGCATTCAGAGAGCAGGAGGGGCCAGATTTAATATTTTTTAAAATTTCCAGGTTCTCAAAGTTATTCAGAAGGAATTTATTAGAAGTCATATGCAAAATGTCGAAGCCAATGCTAGAATCAAAATCGTGACCAGTGTCTAACAAATGAGCGGCAAAGTGAGAAAAACCAGTAGTGTTAGTGTTAAGACAGCGTGTGTGCTCTTTCAGGCGTATTTTAAAATTACGAAAGGTCCTTCCCACATATGAGCATGGACAGTTCAAACAAGTTAGTTTGTAAACACCAGATTGATCCATAGGATCAATCTTATCCTTATTCCTAACAAATAGGCTACTGATCGAGTTGAACGTTCTAAAGCTAATTCTGAAGGAATCTTTGAACAAGTTGGCTATACGATATGAGAATTTTCCAATAAAAGTAAGTGAAACATACTTACGATTATCTGCTTCAATATTGGGAAGGGGGTCAATTATGTAACTATTGTTCTGATTACGTTTATTCTGTTTTCTATGAAGCATTTTATCTATTAAGTTCTGATCATAATTGTGACTATTAGCAATTTGTTTGATAACATTGAGTTCTTTATTAAAGTTATCTACTGATAGTGGTACTTTCAGAAGACGTTCCAAGTAACAATTAAAAGGTGCTAACTTATGTGTAACTGGGTGATTGGATAAATTATCAATAACAACCCCTGTGTGAGTAGGTTTTCTAAATATGTTAAATTCCAACTTACGATCTGTACAATGGGATATAGTTAAATCAAGGAAGTTGATAGATTTGTTGTTTTCTATCTCTAATGTAAATTTGATGTTACTATGTATGGTGTTTATATAATTTAGGAAGTTATTTAACTTATCCAGTATCAGTATGTCATCAACATATCTACGATAGAATTTAATAGCTGAGCAAAAAGGATTGTTGTTTAATATATTGTTATTCTCAAAATTATGCATAAAGATGTCTGCAAGTATAGGAGATAAAGGCCAACCCATAGCTAATCCTGTTGTCTGTGTAAAAATTTCATTATTAAAGAGGAAGAAGTTTTGTTCAAGACTAATTGTTAATAAGTTCATAAGTTCCAACAGTTCTACATCTGGTAAGGTAGATAAAGACAAGTAAGATTTGATGTATTCTAAAACCTCTGCGATAGGTACATTAGTAAAAAGATTTGATACATCTAACGAAACTAAGTAATCTGTGTCAGTGACATGAACATCTTTGATTTTTTCTATCAATTGTACACTGTTCTTTACTGTATGAACAAAATAATCCTTGTAGTGTTCTTTTAGAATATCATTAAGCCATTTTGAGGTGTAATATGTTGGGGAATTGACAAAGGACACCACAGGCCTTATTGGCATTTCATCATAAACATCCGACTTGCAGACATCTTTATGCATAATTTTGAGAATAACAATATATTAAACAACAATCCTTTTTGCTCAGCTATTAAATTCTATCATAGGTATGTTGATGACATACTGATACTATGGACTGGTGATCTGGATAAGTTAAATAACTTCCTAAATTATATAAACACCATACATAGTAACATCAAATTTACATTAGAGATAGAAAACAACAAATCTATCAACTTCCTTGACTATATCCCATTGTACAGATCTTAAGTTGGAATTTAACATATTTAGAAAACCTACTCACACAGGGGTTGTTATTGATAATTTATCCAATCACCCAGTTACACATAAGTTAGCAGCTTTTAATTGTTACTTGGAACGTCTTCTGAAAGTACCACTATCAGTAGATAACTTTAATAAAGAACTCAATGTTATCAAACAAATTGCTAATAGTCACAATTATGATCAGAACTTAATAGATAAAATGCTTCATAGAAAACAGAATAAACGTAATCAGAACAATAGTTACATAATTGACCCCCTTCCCAATATTGAAGCAGATAATCGTAAGTATGTTTCACTTACTTTTATTGGAAAATTCTCATATCGTATAGCCAACTTGTTCAAAGATTCCTTCAGAATTAGCTTTAGAACGTCCAACTCGATCAGTAGCCTATTTGTTAGGAATAAGGATAAGATTGATCCTATGGATCAGTCTGGTGTTTACAAACTAACTTGTTTGAACTGTCCATGCTCATATGTGGGAAGGACCTTTCGTAATTTTAAAATACGCCTGAAAGAGCACACACGCTGTCTTAACACTAACACTACTGGTTTTTCTCACTTTGCCGCTCATTTGTTAGACACTGGTCACGATTTTGATTCTAGCATTGGCTTCGACATTTTGCATATGACTTCTAATAAATTCCTTCTGAATAACTTTGAGAACCTGGAAATTTTAAAAAATATTAAATCTGGCCCCTCCTGCTCTCTGAATGCACAAATTCAATTTATTAGTACCCCAACGTTCTCTGCGCTTATTTAAATTAATTTCAGACTTATACCCACACTCATTTGATCTTCAATCAGTTACTTACCACAAATTAATTAACTCTCCCAATTTAGATTCTCTTCTCTGTTTCCATTAATTTTTTGCCCACTCGCATCTTATTAAATGTTTTATTAGTTTATTCAAATTCTCCCACGTGGTTGTCATACGCCAAAATTTGACCTTCCCCCTTTTTTTGACATTCGTACTTGTCAACTTAGTTTCCGTTTCCTGTAACAGTAATTTTTCTTTTGATTATCTGCTTCAAATTTCCCTTTTACATATGAATTTTCATATTTTCTTGTTCAGTGTTCTAATTTTCTTGTTAGTATTTTTTGCTTTCTCATTTCCCAGTTTAATATTTTTACTTTCAATAAATTTTGTCTATACTCACTTTCAGTAAATAACTCCTTTGTTAGTACACTATTTATCCGCTAAATTTAAAATTTACAGTTTACTACATTGATTCGTTAAAAAATCTAGATAGATGTCTTGAGAGTCTGATAATTTTTACTTTTTATTTTTATTAATTGACGTTATATCCTTAAAAATTTTTAAACTGTTTGTGCTTGTAAAAACTATTTTGTGTTGTTTAGTTAATAATAGTCTTACATGTGTTTTAATTAATTTATTCAAACAGACATCTCGCGGTTTAACCTAACCTACAATATTTTAAAAAAATACTATTGTATTACATATGACTTTTTTAACTCGTTTTGTTAAACTTTTAGTAGCGCTTCCTTTATGGAAATAGTCAAGGTGAGTCAAGGTTATTGTTTAACTTCTTTTGTGTTTTTTCTGTTATTTTGTATATGTTAAAGTCCGTTCATGCTTTTATAATTGTTTTTTATTACAACTGACTCCTTGACATTCCATTTAGGTGTGCCTGATGATGAAGTGACAGCTTCGAAACCGGTTGCCAATTAAATTGACTTGTGAGAAATAAAGGACCTTTTCTTTAACCCTTACACTTGACTTAATTATTAATAATATCTATTATATATGTATAAGATAGACATGGTGTGAGCATGTTACTCGGATAGACTACGGAACCAAACAATGAATTAAATTACCTTTTTAATTACATGTAACTTCACATATTTCCCAATTTGGTCCAAAAGCGCCTTATTGGGACTATTTTGTAGTTGAGAAATACACATTAATCCATTTTTAATATTGAATTCTAGGATTATTATAGCTGTGGTGATATTAAATGTAATCGATCCGCTAAAAATAAATCCAAAAATAAGACGAACTATTATTTGAGCAGCTAATTATAATATATAAAAAAAGAAAGTATAATAGTTACTCTATTTAATTTAAAAGAAAGTTTCTCGTAAACAAAATGCTCTTTGACCACAGCACATTCAGCAGTTCAGCTAGAGGGTAGGAAAACATTTAAAACCAATAACAGTCGAGCTTGTGCGTATGTGACGTGGAGCCAACCCTGTCTAAGTAAGCGACCTTCAAGCCTGCCACCCGACTTATAATCGAAACACCGCTGACGTATAGCGACAAACGTACCGCTTCTCGGGAAACTACCAGAACAAGCAGTATGTGTATGTGCCGTTAAGTCATAGAATTGGAATTAGGACATTCCACATCGTCTAGAAACTTCTCGTACAGAGATGGGCTTGGTATAAATAGCACGACTTATCGTCGGACGGGCAGATTCGAATAAAGTGTTGGAATAAAAAGTTAAATTGTAATAAATTAGAATTGTGAGTTAGTATTATATAAATTAATTAGTACGTCATAAATAAATTGTAAATAGTGTGTTTTAAATAAATAAACTATAAATAAATTAAAATATCGTTACAGTATCATGCTGTTTTGCTGCGCGGAACTTTTGTTTAAGTCGTATAGAGATTAGACCCAATAATATATTTCCTCTGGAAAATTATCGACATGCATCTTGCTAATTATCATCGTTTACTAATAGTTATTACTCACTCTGATTCAGGTTTGATATCCCAAGCTTGAAAAGGTAAATTTGCATAACGTAAAGTGGCCAAACCGAAAATACCAAAACACTGCGTCATAAACGACAGGGTACCCTTTTCTTCGTTATGCTTTAAATCGTGAACGTATTTCTTCGTCCAACATTTATCTTCTTCTATCCATATACATACTATTGGTAGTTCTAAGAATATTACATGTTGAGGCCATCTACAAGTTATAAATTGGACAAAAAGAACACCATAAATCGATTTTACATAAAATTTTATCATAAAAAATTATAAAATTTAGAAATATTTTAAGCATTTCCAAGAAATAAACAAAACGGTTCTTCAACAGAACAAATTGAAGATGTAATAGGTTTTCTGAAAATGTTTAGATAGTAAGTTATAAGAGTAGTTAAACCAACGTTATATAAGTGTACAATCCTTCTCGACTTTCAATTGTCTTTAATTGTCTTCAATTGTCTTCAATTGTCTTCAATTGTCTTCAATTGTCTTCAATTGTCTTTAATTGTCTTCAATTGTCTTCAATTGTCTTCAATTGTCTTCAATTGTCTTCAATTGTCTTCAATTGTCTTTAATTGTCTTTAATTGTCTTTAATTGTTTTCAATTGTCTTCAATTGTCTTCAATTGTCTTCAATTGTCTTTAATTGTCTTTAATTGTCTTTAATTGTCTTTAATTGTCTTTAATTGTCTTTAATTGTCTTTAATTGTCTTCAATTGTCTTCAATTGTCTTCAATTGTCTTCAATTGTCTTCAATTGTCTTCAATTGTCTTCAATTGTCTTCAATTGTCTTCAATTGTCTTCAATTGTCTTCAATTGTCTTCAATTGTCTTCAATTGTCTTCAATTGTCTTCAATTGTCTTCAATTGTCTTCAATTGTCTTCAGTTGTCTTCAATTGTCTTCAATTGTCTTCAATTGTCTTCAATTGTCTTCAATTGTCTTCAATTGTCTTCAATTGTCTTCAATTGTCTTCAATTGTCTTCAATTGTCTTCAATTGTCTTCAATTGTCTTCAATTGTCTTTAATTGTCTTTAATTGTCTTTAATTGTCTTTAATTGTCTTTAATTGTCTTTAATTGTCTTCAATTGTCTTCAATTGTCTTCAATTGTCTTCAATTGTCTTCAATTGTCTTCAATTGTCTTCAATTGTCTTCAATTGTCTTCAATTGTCTTCAATTGTCTTCAATTGTCTTCAATTGTCTTCAATTGTCTTCAATTGTCTTCAGTTGTCTTCAATTGTCTTCAATTGTCTTCAATTGTCTTCAATTGTCTTCAATTGTCTTCAATTGTCTTCAATTGTCTTCAATTGTCTTCAATTGTCTTCAATTGTCTTCAATTGTCTTCAATTGTCTTCAATTGTCTTCAATTGTCTTCAATTGTCTTCAATTGTCTTCAATTGTCTTCAATTGTCTTCAATTGTCTTCAATTGTCTTCAATTGTCTTCAATTGTCTTCAATTGTCTTCAATTGTCTTCAATTGTCTTCAATTGTCTTCAATTGTCTTCAGTTGTCTTCAATTGTCTTCAATTGTCTTCAATTGTCTTCAATTGTCTTCAATTGTCTTCAATTGTCTTCAATTGTCTTCAATTGTCTTCAATTGTCTTCAATTGTCTTCAATTGTCTTCAATTGTCTTCAATTGTCTTCAATTGTCTTTAATTGTCTTTAATTGTCTTTAATTGTCTTTAATTGTCTTTAATTGTCTTTAATTGTCTTTAATTGTCTTCAATTGTCTTCAATTGTCTTCAATTGTCTTCAATTGTCTTCAATTGTCTTCAATTGTCTTCAATTGTCTTCAATTGTCTTCAATTGTCTTCAATTGTCTTCAATTGTCTTCAATTGTCTTCAATTGTCTTCAATTGTCTTCAATTGTCTTCAATTGTCTTCAATTGTCTTCAATTGTCTTCAATTGTCTTCAATTGTCTTCAATTGTCTTCAATTGTCTTCAATTGTCTTCAATTGTCTTCAATTGTCTTCAATTGTCTTCAATTGTCTTCAATTGTCTTCAATTGTCTTCAATTGTCTTCAATTGTCTTCAATTGTCTTCAATTGTCTTCAATTGTCTTCAATTGTCTTCAATTGTCTTCAATTGTCTTCAATTGTCTTCAATTGTCTTCAATTGTCTTCAATTGTCTTCAATTGTCTTCAATTGTCTTCAATTGTCTTCAATTGTCTTCAATTGTCTTCAATTGTCTTCAATTGTCTTCAATTGTCTTCAATTGTCTTCAATTGTCTTCAATTGTCTTCAATTGTCTTCAATTGTCTTTAATTGTCTTTAATTGTCTTTAATTGTCTTCAATTGTCTTCAATTGTCTTCAATTGTCTTCAATTGTCTTCAATTGTCTTCAATTGTCTTCAATTGTCTTCAATTGTCTTCAATTGTCTTCAATTGTCTTCAATTGTCTTCAATTGTCTTCAATTGTCTTCAATTGTCTTCAATTGTCTTCAATTGTCTTCAATTGTCTTCAATTGTCTTCAATTGTCTTCAATTGTCTTCAATTGTCTTCAATTGTCTTCAATTGTCTTCAATTGTCTTCAATTGTCTTCAATTGTCTTCAATTGTCTTCAATTGTCTTCAATTGTCTTCAATTGTCTTCAATTGTCTTCAATTGTCTTCAATTGTCTTCAATTGTCTTCAATTGTCTTCAATTGTCTTCAATTGTCTTCAATTGTCTTCAATTGTCTTCAATTGTCTTCAATTGTCTTCAATTGTCTTCAATTGTCTTCAATTGTCTTCAATTGTCTTCAATTGTCTTCAATTGTCTTCAATTGTCTTCAATTGTCTTCAATTGTCTTCAATTGTCTTCAGTTGTCTTCAATTGTCTTCAATTGTCTTCAATTGTCTTCAATTGTTTTCCATTGTCTTCAATTATCTTCAATTGTCTTCAATTGTCTTCAATTGTCTTCAACTGTCTTCAATTGTCTTCAATTACATGTTGCCTAATAGAAAGATAGTTTCTAAATAATTCTAGTGGCCTTTCATTTGTCTTCAGTTTTATGCAATTGTCTTCAGTGTTCTTCAGTTTCATTCGGTTATCTTCAGTTGTCTTCAGTTGCCTGCAATTGTCTTCAGTTGTCTTCAGTTGTCTTCAGCTGTCTTCAGTCGTCTAAAGTCGTCTTCAGTTTTCTTCAGGTGGCTTCAGTTGTCTTCAGTTGTCTTCAGTTATCTTCAGTTGTCTTCAGTTGTCTTCAGTTGTCTTCAGTTGTCTTCAGTTGTCTTCAGTTGTCTTCAGTTGTCTTCAGTTGTCTTCAGTTGTCTTCAGTTGTCTTCAGTTGTCTTCAGTTGTCTTCAGTTGTCTTCAGTTGTCTTTATTTGTCTTCAGTTTCTTCATATATAATTGCAGTATGTTCAAAAAATTCTGACATGTACTTTGTATTAAAAATAACTCATTAATAGATTGAATAGTACTGTCCCTAGAATTGTGCCTTGCGAAACGTCATATTGTAATCTGAGTTTAATTACTGATTGTATCACCTATTTCTACATGTTGCCAAATAGAAAGATAGTTTCTAAATAATTATATACAGTGGCCTCTTATGCCTATATTTTCTAACGTCTTTAAGAGTATATTATCGAGAAACACATAGTTGTGCCGTGTTCCTGTTAATAACATCATAAACCAACGTTGTTTTCAATTGTCTTCAGTTGTCTCCAATTGTCTTCAATTTTCTTCACTTGTCGTCAGTTTTTTTCAGTTGCTTAATAGAAAGAGTTCCTAATTAATTCTTTGAAGTGGCATCTATGCCTATATTTTCGAACGTCTTCAAGAGTATATTATCCAGAAACACATATACGTGCCGTGTTCCTGTTAATTACATCATAAACCAACGATTTATAAGTATAAAATCCTTTTCGACTTTTAGTTGTCTTCAGTTGTTTTCAATTGTGTTCAATTATCTCTAATTGCCTTCAATTGTCTTTAATTGTCTTCATTTTTCCCCAGTTGTCTTCAGTTGTATCCAGTTTTCTTCGGTTGTCTTCAGCGGTCTTCAGCGGTCTTCAGTTGTTTTCAGCTGTTTTCAGTTGTCTTTATTTGTCTGTAGTTGTCTTCGGTTGTTGTTGTCTTCAGTTGTGTTCAGTTTTCAACAGTTGTCTTCATTATTCTTCAGTTGTCTTCAGTTCCTTCAGTTATATTTAGTTGTCTTTTTTATATATAATTGAAGTATCATCCAAAAATTATGACCTGTACTTTGTATTGAAAATAACTCGTTTATAGATTGGATAGTACTGGTCCTAGAATTGTGCCTTGCGGAACACCATATTGTAAGCTCAGCTTTTAATCACTTGATTGTATCACCTATTTTTACATGTTACATTTCTAAATAATTCTATACAGTGGCCTCTTATGCTTATATTGTCTAACGTCTTCAAGAGTATATTATCCGTAAACACATTAGGCGTTTTCAGAAACTTACTCGGATCAGAAAGATTATGGATCCTATTGTTCGTTTACCTATGGTTACCAACCTAATCCGTGTTCGGAAACGAATAGATTACTGATCCAGCTTTGTGATTGAGATCAATATTTTGTGACCCATTCTACGAGTAGATTAGTAATACTGGGCTGAGAAATAATCGACCTCGGCAAGAGTTGGCGGCGCTAGGAGTAAATGCAATTGTTTTTCGTAAAAACTATCTTTCAAGGGACTTCTGTCAAATTTTCAGCGAGCTCCGTCACTTAGTTTGTACTTGACAGTGAAATGAATAAAATCGAATATCGCGCAGTGATTAGATTCTTGTTTTTAAAAAAGAAAACGAACGATGAGATCAAAATCGAACTGGATGATGTGTATGGGGACTCTGCACCTTCGTTTTCAACAATAAAATATTGGACTGCCGAATTTAAACGCGGTCGTACGATAATTTTTGATGATGAGCGTCCAGGCTGTCTAAGAGAGGTCACCACACCAGAAGTGGTCGATAAAATCCATGGTATGGTAATTGACGATCGACGGGTAAGAGTGTGTGAGATTGCTGAGGCTATGGGCATCTCACGTGAACGAGTGGAGAATATATTGCACGAATATTTGGGAATGACGAAGCTCGTTGCCAGATGGGTGCCGCGTTTGCTCAATGCCGATAACAAGCGAAACCGTGTGACAACTTCAAAGGAATGTTTGGCAATGTTTAACCACAATAAGGAGTTTTTGCGCCGTTTTGTAACCGTGGATGAAACATGGATTCATCACAATACGCCAGAGACGAAGGAACAGTCAAAGCAGTGGGTTTCTCAGGGCGAGTCAAAGCCAAAGAAAGCTAAGGTGGGTCTGTCTGCCAACAAGGTCATGACCACAGTTTTTTGGGATGCGCATGGTATTATTTATATCGATTACCTTGAAAAGGGCAAAACCATCACCGGCGATTATTACTCAAAGCTGTTGGACCGATTCGACGACGATTTGAAGCAAAAACGACCGCATTTAGCGAAGAAGAAAGTGCTCTTCCACCAGGATAACGCACCGGCGCACAAATGTGCAGTCGCAATGCAACTGTATGAATTGCGTTACGAATTGGTTCCTCATCCGCCATACTCCCCAGATTTGGCGCCCAGCGACTATTATCTGTTTCCAGACTTGAAAAAATGGCTCGGTGGTAAGAGATTTGAGTCGAATGGGGAGGTCATCGCTGCGACAGAGGCCTATTTTAAGGACTTCAAGAAATCGTATTATTCGAAGGGCATCGAAAAATTGGAGAATCGTTGGACAAAGTGTATAGAGCTCAAAGGGGACTATGTTGAGAAATAAATTGAGTTTTGCCAAAAAAAGTTGTGTTTTCTTGCCTAGGCCGATTATTGTTCAGCCCAGCCTCGTGCGCACCGCAGGATTTTATAAAGGGATAACGCAATTTTTTGGTGTTGGGTGTCTGCCAGTAGTAGTTTTGAAGTTTTTTCTACAATTAATTAGTTGTAACTTGTAATCTTTGTGCTCATATTGTGACTTTACTAGTCAGACTACAAATAGGTTAATTTAAAATGGTTCTTTAACAAATAAGAAGAGAATGTCAAAGATTGACAGACGTAGATGAACAGGAGCAATATTCCAACTCGTTCGTAAACTGTCCATTGGGTTAATAGCATCATAAAGTTTATTTGTTAATGTTCAGATTTGAACATTTTTCTTTATATTCACCTAGTAAATTAACATCCTGTATATGAAATTCATTATTTATTGAATTAAAATGTTTAATTTCATATGCAATTAATAATAAACACGTTCCAATTTCAGCTCAAGTTCAATGTTTAAATCGTAATAAAAAATGCCGACTTACTTTCAAAACACTGAATTGAAGACATTTAAATTGAAATAATAATATTTTTTTAAATATACATTTAAATAATTAAATATTAATTGTTATTGCATATTGTTTATTCTGTGATAATTTGTGGTGTGAATAAACTCAAGCAATAGCTTGAAGCAATAGCTTGTTAGTTTTAGCAGTTGCTTAAAACGGAGTGAATAAACATGAGTTGCCTCTATGAAGTAATTGCTTACCGAAACGAAGTCGAATCCGGAAAAACCGAAGCTGTAACTTGGTCAAGCATTTGCTTCAACGGACAAAAGTCGAGCACTTACTTCAAAAGTCAAGTTGTGACATGAAAGTTTCTCGTTCTATCGCCGCTTCACATCACGTCTGTCTAGGTCAGTCTTAATTAGTAAATAAACTAAGTAGACATGTCAAGTTCTAGCGAAGATGAGGGTTTTATGGGAAAAAAGTTTGATCGGCGTTTATTCAACAAATTATTGGCAGATAACAAAGTTGTCTTAGAAAAATCTAAATTACCGGCAGTTGTACAGGAGAAAAAAGAAGCGTGGGAAACAATTAGGGCGCTATATGCAAAAGGAACGGGGCATCAAGTGACGAAAGTACAGCTGACTAAAATGCTTAGTAATATGAAGACAATCGTAAAAAAAAAGACCGATGTCAAAGCCACGGGCAATAAAACAATAAAACTAAAAGTGTGGGAGAAAGATTTTTTTGCCATCATCAGCGATGAGAATAATCCAGTGTTTTCTAAAGTGCCTGGTAGTCTCACCGTCGGAGTAACTGTGGATAATGTAAATGTAAGTAATCAAAACGAAGATGAAGAGGTAGATGAAGTACAAGAGCAAGTGACGAAAAGATCGAAAATTGAGAAAATGAGAAAAAGTGCTAAAATTGTGAAGCAGTATGAATGCGATGAAACAAAAATGTATCAATACCACAACTTCAACGAATCGTATTATTACAACAATTTGAAATAAATAAAATCAAATTAGAGTGAGAAAAGAAGCTAAAGGAAAGTATGAGTAAGAACTGTAAAGAAGAGTCAACTCAAACCACAGAGGAAGAAACTGGGTGTTTTATTTTATATGAACAATTGTGAATAAATATTTTAGTTCCTTTGTGATTGTGCCTTATCTTGTAATACATCAATATTTTTCTCCAAAAGGTTTAGTAAAATGTATTAAAACTAACAAGAATTTTTTTAAAGCGCCCTTTATAATAGTACTTAGTAAACAAATACAAGGTAGCGAAAAAGTGGCAAAAAGGTATTTTCGGGTAGAATAAATAGATTTTAGGAAAATCGCTCGGATAATTTTGACCTCGAGGGGGACATTTTGACATAAAAACCATCATCGTATCATTTCATCCCTTTGCTCAGCAATTCCAACCCTTAAAATTTGAATAGGGAAGGAGATCAAATGGCACATCGATTTAAAGGACGTTTAATTCTCTTTCCAATGGTACCCAAATTTATTCACCAGACCTCGATTTTTGTGCCCTTTTTAGGGTAAAAAAGTGTGGCACCTCATATGAAAGTTTATTTTCGTCTAGGGTATAAATTTGAATATCATTGGAAAAAGAAATAAACGCCCTTTAAAATGATGTGTCACTTGATCTCTCTTTCCTAATCAAATTTTAAGGGTTGGCGTTGCTGAGCAAAGGGCTGAAATAATATGATGACATGTTTGAGCGAAAATACCTTGTTGCCAGACTTTTTCGATACCTTATGTACTAGAAAAATTGAAATAAGCAACTCCTTAGATAAATAAAATACAGTATGAAAGTATGTGCCAAATAAACAAATTTTTACAATTATCATCAGTTTAAATACCCAACTGTTCCAACATTTCTTGTCTTTTTTGTTCCCCGCGTAATCTGGTTGCTGCATTCTCGTACTGATCTTGAGCATTTGCATTTTCATGAATATTTTCGTTATCATCTATTTGATCTTCAAATTCGAACCGATCATTCAGATGTTTGGCAATATTGTGCAAAATAGCACAAGTTACAATCACTTTTGGTACCCTCTCTATATTAACCCTAACACAGTTTCCTAGAATTGGAAATCTCCTTTTTATTTGTCCAAAGACCCTTTCTATCACAACACGCTCCTGTGAGTGGTGCAAGTTAAAAATCCTTTGTGCCTCCGTATGTGCCGGCTTGAAAGGTGTGATTAGCCATGGCGAAATTCCATAACCAGAATCAGCCAGTAAACAAACAGAACCATCAAATCTCGACAGGATGTTTCTAAATGGGGTTCTCCTCCATATACGTGAGTCATGAACGCTGCCCGGCCACTCCGCACTGATGCTTGTGACTTTTTCACTTGCGTCGCACGTAGCCTGCACATTAATACTAGTGTAACCCTTTCTGTTGACGTATTCATCACCAAATATTGATGGCTTGTTTATTTCGACGTGCGTGCAATCTAAAGCACCTATTACCGAGGGCATATGAAAGCGAGTTTGCCACAAAACTATTGCTTCATTCATTTCTCTTGCTGTCGAGGGAAAGTGGATCCAGTCATTAGCTCTTCTAATTATCTGATCCATCACAAAATTTACAGTTTTACACACTGTACTTCGGTGCACGCCAATATCTTCAGCAATTCCAGATTGAAAACCTGGGTCCCCTACGAATCGCAAAAGAATCTCCATTTTTTGTCTCGAAGTCAACGCACCACCACGAAATTCAACCCTTTCCGGCAAAAATTCATTTGTCAAAAAATCAACACTTTCGTTTTGAAAACGCAGCAGTTCTTTTGAATTTACTTGTCTTCTTTCACGATAAGTTTTAACGTTGCGTACATTCATGAACATCGCCATAATCACTACTTAGATAAATGAAGCCTGCTGTACCCCAGACTTCAAAAAATCCAAGTAGTTGCTTAGATATAAAGAAGTATCTAATTTTTATTTACACCATTTTAAAGGAATTGCTCGGCTTTCCGGAAAAACCAAGCTTTTGCTTGGCCGAGGAATTTCTTCATATTTTATTCAATTGAATTAAAGCAGTTGCTTCCAAAAATCATATTTTAAGCTAGTGCTTCACTTTATTCACACCACCCATTATAAAATGTAGATACAAATAAGAAATAAAGAGATTGAATAAGAACATGTGGTAGTTTACTTTACAAAATTATCTCTGAAAAGGGATTCATGAAAACCATCTTGTAGTATTAATTATAAAATTCATCTTTGAAATCTATTCAGTTAAATATATTAGAAATACTGCCCGCATGTTAGTATTTTTCTTTCTTATTATTTTAATAGCACCAACAGAAGATTTTTGTTTTTTGTCCCACGTAACTCTTGCACAACTTTTCACAATTGTTTATTATTAGTATTTTCTGTTATTTTTGCTTGATTATATATTTTTTTGTTTAAAATATTCTACAATTCCAAACACAACGTCAAACTTCAAAAGACAAATAAAAAGTGATCAAAACGGAGTGCACGAACTAGTAGTAAATACTTACGTCAAATCTATAAATATCAATCCGTCAAGTGCTTCTTCCTGCTTCCTCATTTCTTCTTCGATTTGTTCAGGTTGTTTGCGCACATTCGGATCCGTCGCTGCAGGTGGTTCATATTCTGCGAAGAAGTCGACGTGTTGAAGTTCCTTAGGAAGATATACTAGAAGATATTCGATCACAAGAGTTATAAAACGTAATATTTTGGTACTTACGCCTTGTAATGCTTAAATTTGGTACCGAAGCGAATTCTTGAGGTTGCGGCGGCTGGTGAAGATAGTTTACGTGATAAACGCCCCCCAAAACTGTGAGTTTTCTTAAATTAAGTATGTGTGGGTCTTTAGGTACTTTAGACATGTAGGTTTTTGTAGCTTCGGCGTACGTGTTTTCTGGAACAAATTTGGGTCGGGATTAGCCATCGACCAAGTAGGTAATGTGCAGGGCCCTCACGAGGACTTAAGCCGCCGCGTGCCATTCCCTATTTTGGCGCCCCCTAGTTAGAGTTAGTATTTAAAAAAACAACACATATTTTCGCAAAAAAATTAATTATTGGTTTTTACAAGGGCGGTTTCTCCATTGGTTCATTTGTGCAGTGAACACCCAGTTCAATTTCACTGTACCAAATGAAACAAACTGTCATTCCGTCATTCCTCTACCAACCTCTACTATGAAACTTTAATTGTTTAATTAATTGTTTAATTATTTGTGCTCATTTAGAAAAATGTGTTTAATTAAGAACTGTGACATTAATAAATTGAAAGTATGTGTGTCAATTCAACGATTGTTCCCGAAAAACTTCTTTAGGGCAAGGTAAATAAAATTATTTTAAAGTTGTTGTTTTATTTAACTATAATAAAGTTTTACGAATCTAACTTGTTTTATATTTTGTTTCAGTGTTTAATTCTAATTCTAAGACCACTTCAAAATGGTCTATTTTGTAACAAACTGTAAATACTATGAAGTAAGAAGTAAGCAAAAATTTGTAAATTTTTTGTTTCCTACAAAACCCGCTAAAAAGAAAAATATGTTTAATTAAGAACTGTGACATTAATAAATTGAAAGTACAGTTCATCAAATTTCTAGAGGCTTTCGACGGCTAGACAGAGAAAGCACTACTGACAGGCATCCCGACAGATTTACGCAATGAAAGTACACTCTGCGCATCAAGTATTTCACTATTTCATTCAGACGTAAATGTCAGATGTAAATTTCGCTAAAACATTTCTTTTATTTTCGTTTGTGTTTTTTGCTCATTACAGTTTAATAGAACCTAAGTATGGAGTTTAATAGCAAATTAAGAGGCCGCGTGATTAACAGTCAATCTCGCGAAATAATAGCCAATGTTATAGAGTTTATGAGAAGAGAAGGAAACTTTAATTCACCTTCAATACCATTTAAAAATGTAAATGATCGTGTTGCTGCAGCCACAGGAGTATCTAAAAACACTGTCGTCCGCATTTCTGGAGAGAAAAAAAGAATCGATAACCGTGAGATATCGGAATTTTCATCACCAAGAAAAACCATTAAAAAACCAAAAACAGTTAATGATATAGATGAAGCTGCACAAGAATCAAATTTAATTTTTTTATTATTAGATAGCTATTTTTGTTTCTGAGTTGTGTTCATTTACAGGCTCAATTTTTTTCCGTTTCTCCTTTTTGATTTTATATGGGGTTTCAAGTTGTTTTTGACTTATTTCGACGTAAATCACAACAACACACTTTTTTAATAAAGCAAACAAGTGTTAAGAGGTATATGTACGTGTAAACTACAATTACAAAAAATTGATATGAAACCCATGAAACCACCAACAAAAATGTAAAGCTAGCTTCCGTACTAGAACATGGTGTCGTTCGTCGAGATAATTTATCGTTTTGTTTAATAGATCAAGAAATGTAAATATTCCCCTGTTATTTTTTATAAAATTATAAGAGAAATAAATATTTTTCTAAATAGTATAGTTTATTATTTTGTAGAAAAACAAAATTTCGAAAATTTTAGTAATGTTTCAGAAACAACCTTTATTAATAATAGGTACCATTTTCCTTAATAAGGTAGAAATAAAATATAAACTATTTCCACGATTTACAAAGGCCTACAAAAAAATTATAGGTATTTTCCGCTATCCTATAAAATTTATATTTTCTGACTCAATTTCAAAAGGTTGAAGGAATTCCAAAACACCTTTTATGGCATAATAATTATTTTCAATTCTACATTCTATCTTTAGCTGCTTTTAAAAACGTTCTAAGAAAGTCCAATCAGACCAATTTAATCCCTAAACTATTCCACACTTTTAAAATTTAATTACCTAAAAATATTAAAAACTATTTAAAATAACTTGTTTAGCAGACTGTACAATAGCTATCTTAGTCACTTGTAGCGCGTTCTCTGTCTGGGCGTCGAACACCTCTAGAAATTTGATGAACTGTATGTGTATCAATTCAACGATTGTTCCTGAAAAACTTCTTTAAGGCAAGGTAAATAAAATTATTTTTAAAGGTGTTTTGAGGTTTATGTCGTTGTATTTAGGATAAGTTATATAAATAATTAATTTTTATACTGGAATATTATCGTACACAGCTGGTACTATGGTATGACTGGCTGAATTTCTGTTGTTGTATAGGCCTTGTTAGGTGGAAAGACGTCAAATCTTTCTTGTCTTAATTTTTGGGACGAAAATCGTTCTCTTGCCTCGTGCCGCTCAGTTTATTTTTAACGAAAACCAAGCCATATGTTTTGTAATACAGTTTGTGGATTTAGAGCCGGTATTCGTGGACGTTTCCAAGTTTGTATATTAAGAATAGTAAGACATTTCTTCATTTTATTCTTGTTGTGTTTGAAAGAATCACGGAAACCACTCCAGTTGGAGGATTTATAAAAATAATACGACTGCTAGTGGTCAACGACAACGAGTTCCGCATGTTCCCGATACCGCACCCGCCATCTTCATCGAAGTTTTGGGCGTCATGGTGGCCATTATGGCAATTGGTTATTTTACCTACCATTTTTCTTCAAATGGAGCATGGTTTGGGCCTGTTAACGTTAACCTGTCCCGGTTTGCGTAAAGCGCCCACTGCACAACCTGCCGTCAACGGAGTATTTCCACTTTATCTTCTCGTGGCTGGAACCCCGAGAAGACTTAAGCGGTCCCAAGACGATCACGTGCCAACCGGCATTTTGCCTGACATCAAAAGTTTGTCTGACCCCAGAAGTTCTTCTGGCTCCAGATATTGTTTAAGAAACCTAACTTATTCATTGGGCGACAGTAAAGTTAAGTTTATTTTTTTTGTATATTTTAAGTGTTCACTCAATCGATTTATTAATATTAAACCATTTTCGTTTTGTACAGCCTGGTGCAGGCTTCATTATACAACTTAATTCCCTCTACTCGTAGAGAATGTGTGCTCCTTTAAGAGGCACTAAGCCTTTTATATTTTCTACTGTAACCTTGTTCTTTGGGCGAAACCGCCTTTTTTTTATGCCTAATTGGCAGTGTTAATTAAGTTACAAAAAAAAAATTGTTATTGGGTTTGATTTGTATATTTTGATTTTAGTTTTTAAGATTGTTAGGTTGACCATCACAGTCCTCTTATAAATAATTTGTTGTTTTATTTCTTTTAATCATTCGATTACAGACTGTGATAGTCAAGCACTACTTTTCGCCTCACAAATGTTGTGAACATATATTTTAATTTATTTCTTTCTAGCTAGTTGTATCTACTCTGTAAACACCGCCCCCCCTTTGTTCGAACAAACGGAGTGCCTTGATAACCCCGAGGGTTAGATGTTGTAGCCAATGTACCTTTTTGAATAAAACCCAGTAACAACACATTGTCGTTTATCATTGCATCTAGGATTCTGTAGTGTCCAGTAGAACACTGGACTATACAAGGTAAGCGTTTACTTTTATAATAATTACTGATTCTCCACTGCCATTCATATATTCATTGATATATTTTGTGTTGCCTATTCTCTTGACAACCAGAGGCGAGTTCGGTCAGTCAGGGGCTGGAGCGGGACAAATTTTAGGGTGCTTTTAAATGACATTTAAGCGTGTTAAACTGTCACTAATCGGACTAAACCGAACGCTAAAAGAGTCGTTTGGAGTTAAAAGTGTTAAAGGAGTTAAAGGAACGTGGCAAACCGAACGCAATGCAGGGATCTTGGGATTTTAGTTGGCCTAATTAAATTCCTGGCGCGGTATAAATTTATGAAACCCCACCTGACTGATGAGCTAGCAGGGGTAATTACGAGTGAACTACCAGGCAATAGGCAACCGGATTTATTTAATAATTTTTATAATTAGTAACAGGTAAAAATGAAAGAAACTCGTAACAGTTTTATTTAACTATAATAAAGTTTTACGAATCTAATTTGTTTTATATTTTGTTTCAGTGTCTAATTCTAATTCTAAAACTACTTCAAAATGGTCTATTTTGTAACCAACTGTAAATACTATGAAGTAAATTTGTAAATTTTTGTTTTCCCACAAAACCCGTTAAAAGGAAAAATTTAATTATTCTTATAAGGTATTTACTTAACATCATTATGCAAATGTACAATAAACGTTTGATAAAGATAAAGAAGCAAATGGTTTTTCACTTTAAAAGTCTAAATCGGAAAAATGGACCAACCATTAATTTAATATAGTCAATGAGAAATTTTACCTAAGAAATGGTATGTACATTTTAATAGTTTATATGTGTTATATATGTTATTTATCTATGTTATATATGTTAATTATCAATCTTGTTACCCTGAAATCTTTTCAAAAATATTAGATGTATTGGTAATTTGGATCATGCAGGTATTAAATAAAAATAAGGCTGTTGGTAAATTAGCTTACAGTTGGTAATAAAGTATGTCAATAAAGTATGAACAATAAGTATTAAACATAAATTTTGATTTTGATTAGGAACTTAATAAGTCACATCCCACATATTTACATGCTCTAGGTAATTAATCCTATGAGTACATATCAAAACATTAATATACTATCTACAATTAAACAATAATTTGAAAATACAGATGAAGCCGATTTACCTTTTTTTAAACTTTTAGTATCCTTTGATACAAGAAGTTGAATATTATTGTTGCCCTTGTTAAACTGTTTATTTAACTTTATATATTTTTTTTCTACTCTTTATACAATATTCTGTGAAGAGTATTATAGGTTTACTTTGTCCGTCTGTCCGATGTCACGTTTTGTATCTGAATGATAATTCAAAAACGAGAAATTATATCAGCTTGAAAATTTTAAGCAAAAATTAAGCTCTATAAGGGGCCAAAGCCTATGGATTTTTAACAAATATGAATTAAAATAGGGGGTCAAGTTGGGTTGAAATTAAAAAAAAAAACTGAGATAAGGGGGGTTAAAATATTAAAAAAAATCCTAACTATAAAAAGAAAAATGAAAAATACAAATTATTTAATTAACAGTAGTTTTAATATTTTTTAAATTAACTATAATAAAACAAACAATACTTATGCCTAAACAAAACATAACACATATTCGAGACTCAGGTTTGGAACCTATAGGGATAGTGTGTGAATATCTATAGTTAACCAAACAGTCTATAGATCTTTGGGCATAGGAGAAAACAATTACTTTGTATTTTTTATGTGCCTGATGAAGATACAGAGTTCTGAAATCGATATTTCATTAGAGAAGACGCTTCCTGTAATATAAGAAGAATGTTCCACTATGTACTTTGCCGGATACTTAATAAGAAAAAATGCGTAAAAAAATTTAAATGCGAGGAGTGTAAAAATTATTTCGAAGAAAAAGAAAATGTTTTGAATGATGAACAGCAGTTACTCATTTTTTATAAAACTTATAATCTAAACGAGCAATCTGGGCTAAAATGTCCATTATCACTATTGGGCCAATTTGCTAGAATATCGCTACAAATTGTCACGCAAAACAAAGAAGAATATTGTACCAAAAAAGTTTTTTATAATTTGCGAAAAATTATAATTGCAAAAAATAAAAACATTTTTAGCAGAATGGTGTAATTGTAATAGTAACTGTGTCGAACACAGACAGTATATATTATATTTCAGTAATGTGTGCTCCCTCAAAATTATTTGAACAGATAATTTACAATAAACTGTATGCACATGTTAAAAGTAGTATTGCTGATCAACAACACGGTTTTGTATCAAACAAATCAATTAATTCAAATTTGCTTTTGTATACACACGATATTAATTTAACATTGGATAAAAAGATACAAACTGACACCGTATACACTGATTTCAGTAAAGCTTTCGACATGGTCCACCCATGATGTGTTACTGGAAAAAATCTATCAGTTTGGACTTACAAATAGAAGTATGTCCTTATTTAAAAGCTATTTACAAAACAGGTTTTTTGTAGTAAGGCATGATGGTAATACATCTGGAAAATGTACAGCAAATTCAGGTGTTCCGCAAGGGCCCAATTTGGGGCCCTTGCTCTTCCTTTTGTTCATAAATGATCTACCAACTGTAGTAAAATACTCAAAATGCCTGATCTTTGCTGATGATTTAAAAGTATATAAAGAAATTCAAACGGTACGTGATTGCATTCTACTTCAAAAAGATATTAATAGTATTTATCAGTGGAGTACAAAATTTAAATTGAACTTTAATGTAAAAAAATGTAGTGTTATTAGTATAACTAGACAAAAAGAACCTATTATTTTTAAATATGAAATGAATAATAGCGATCTGGCTCGACAAAATGTTATTAAAGATTTAGGTGTAACATATAATAATAAATTATCCTTTGGTATTCATATCGAAAACACGATGAAATCTGCAAATCGGGCTCTTGGCTTTTTAATAAGACAAACTACACTTTTTACGGATATAAATACATAAAACGTTTATATTACACATTAGTAAGATCAAAATTAGAGTTTGGTTCAATCATATGGATGAGTGAGTATCCAACTATTCTCCAAGGAATTGAAAAAATACAGAATAAATTTTTAAGGTATTTGTATTATAAAAAATATCACACTCGGCCTGATTTCAAAACCGTAAGATCAAGTGATTTAAGAACTGAATTCAAAATAATATCTTTAGAAAGTAGACGAAAATTACTATCAATGATATTTTTATATAAAATTATTAATAATCGAATAAATGCACCCAATTTATTATCACTTTTACCATTCAGTATTCCTACACGAACTACTCGAAATTTTAACATATTCTATATACCCTTCTTACCTACTATTCGATCTCCCATTGTGGACATACTTCGGATGGCGAACAATTTAAATTATCTCCATGATCTTGACTGGAATATATCTTTATATAAATTTCGCATTTTAATATTTCAATGTCTTATAAATATTTTCACCTAAATTATGTTTTGAATTTGATCCCTTGCAATTCTGAAACCCGCTCACTCTGATATTTTATTTTCTTCTGATTATATAAATTAGTAAACTTTATCTGTATAAACTTATCCATGTAATTAGGCCTATAGGCCTGTTTGGGTAAATAAATAAATAAATAAATAAATATTTATTAATTATAACTCAAATTTTCAAATATTGTAAGAACCAATCCAAATTAGAAACGACAAAGAAAACGAGGAAACTTCAAGCTAGTAAAAAAATGTAAAGTTGTCTATAGTGCAAAAAACATAAATTAATTTTCAAATAGTAATAAAGTACAAATAATAATAATAATAATAATAATAATATTTTAAGATTAATATAGATTACAAAAAATCTAGAATTAGCAACAAGCCTAAGCAAAAGCTGCCTGTGTTGCTTGTGCTGATTCTAAAAGATTTGAAATAAAACGTACATTTTATATTTTAGTGCCTAAGTAGGTATAAAAATAAGTAGGATACAAAATTTTTTTTTTAGATGGAGTACATATGCAGAGCGAAGCAGACGAGGGTTATCCAGGAGTTATTCCAACATTTAATACAAATAGTTAACAACAAATTTCAATTTTAAATCAGGTATAGCTTACAACATTATAGCAGTAAATGTGATTTGGTTATCTATTATATATTTTTTAATATTTTGTTTGAATATAGATAGTTTACTTTTTTGTTTGAGATGTATGGGGATTAGATTGTAGAACTTAGGACCAAAGTAAAAGAAGGATCTTTGGGTTAGAGATTTTTTAAAAAGTTGAGTAGAAAGGTCCATATTTGTACTAGAGCGAGTCAATCGAGTTTGTTTATATTGAAATAGTTCAGGGCTATTATATACTTTTATGATACATTGGTAGATAAAGAGTGATTTAATGTTGAGGATTTCGTTTTCATTATATAATCGTATGGTAGTGAATAATTTATCTTTTTTTAATATTATTTTCAAAATTGTGTTTTGTGTTACTTGCAGAGTATTAAGTGTAGTGTTAAAAGCCCCTCCCCATGCCGTAATACAGTATCTTAAAACAGATTCCACTAATGAAGAATATGTCATGATTATTTTTGTCTTAGAGAGAATATCGCGAAGTACATAAAATGTATGCATTAGAGCCCTTATTCGATTACTAACATGAGTGATATCCTCTGTCCAACGTATATATTGGTCTAGTATAACACCTAAATATTTTATGGAAGCGACTTTTTCAATAGTGAGACATATGCAATTGTTTAGCTCGCAGTTTGGGCTGTGTAGTTTAATCGGTAAGTTAATTGGCTGATTTGTAGCAGTCGGGCTGAAAGCAATAAATTTTATTTTTTTAATATTTAATGTTAGTTTGTTATAGTTTAACCATAGTGTCACCTTAGTTAATGTAGCTTCTGTTTTGCGATGTACGTCTTCCCACGTTTTTCCGGTGAAAATTATGGCTGTATCATCGGCATAACACACAAGATGACCTTGAAAATTATTAATTTTTGTTATACTATTCATGTAAACAAGAAACAACAAGGGATCCAAGACTGTTCCCTGTGGAACACCCACTTTAATAATTGATTCGCAGCTAAATTCAGAACCAATCCTTACTCTTTGAACACGATTATATAAGTAATCAGATATAAGTTTAAGCGCCACGCCCCGAATTCCATAGTCTTCTAGTTTGTTTAGAAGTATTTCATGAGAGACTGTATCAAATGCCTTGGCTAAATCAAGGAATACAGCAGTGCATGCCAATGATTCATCCAGGGCACCGACTACTTTTCTCATATGATCTATAATTGCAGTTTCAGTACTTGAATTTTCTATAAAACCATGTTGATAGCTGGAGATAATGCCGTGAGTTTGAAAGAAAGCAGTTAGCCTCGCCTTCAGTGCCTTTTCAAATATTTTTGCTATATTGTTTATTAATGAAATAGGTCTATTATTATTTACTCTGCTGGAATCCCCTGATTTAAATATAGGGGTAACAATAGATTGCTTCCATTGATGGGGAATTTTTCCAGTCTGAAAACATAGGTTAATAATATGTGTTAGAGGAGAAACAATATATTCATGGATGCTTTTTATTGTTTTTACTTCTAATTTATCTGGACCTGGTGCACAATTATTTTTTAAATTCGAAATAAAAATAGTTACTTCATTTTTTGATATTGGCCTTAGAAATATACTCGAATTGATTTGATCATTACTGATAAAATTATCAGGTAAGTTTGTTGTGGGTATTTTATTTGCCATTTCGTTTCCGAGGTCTGAAAAAATCTATTAAACTCGTTTGCTTTTTCTTTATTACCATTTAGTATTACATTATTTTTATTAGTGATCGGTATTATATCTATTTTATTAGTATTTTTTGCACGTCCTGAGATGTTATTAATAACTTTCCAAATTTTTTTTGAGTCGTTACCGGCTTCATCCATTTGTTTTTGATAGTATTCTTTTTTTGTTTTTTTTTTAATAATGCGTTTATTTTATTTCTATATTTTTTATACTCACTTTCAAATTCAGGACAAAAGTTTTTTATTAGTTTTTTTTTTTAAACAATCTCTATGTTTAATTGAAGATATTAGCTCTAAGGTAATCCACGGTTTAATTATTGTTATTTTATTTTTTACTATTTTTGTATCAGTTGAGGTTGTAATGTGATTATCTAATTTGTTTCGGAATATATTTTATGCTAATTGTGAGTCTGTATTATTTTTATACAATCCATCCCAATTTTCTTTACTTAAAAGATTTTTTAGTTTATAAAAATTTATTATGTTTATTTTATTTACAGGTGCGTGAATAGTATGTGTTTGCGTTAAAAAAGATATAAATACAGCGGGTGAATAATGATCTGTCATATCAGTACGGAAAATAACAGGTTTAATATCAATAAAGTTTCTGATATTGTTTTGGATTCTTATGAAAATATGGTCAATTGTAGTTTTAGTGTTATTTGTTACTCGCGTAGGTTTGTTTATATAGGAAATAAAATCATTTGAGTTTAGTATATTAAGATATTTATTAGTTTCATGAGTATCTTTTTTTAATAAATCAATATTTGTCTCCTACATACACTTCTAAATTTTGTTTTTGTATTGTACTTAAATATATTTCTAAATCCTCTAAATATTTTTCTGTTCCTGGTAGTCTATAAAATGCTGTTAGCCCAATTTTATTATTCTTTGGTAAATAATTTGTTGTAAAAGTTACTCTTAGAAAATTACTTTCGTTTATTGGAACTTAATTCCTCATTTTCCGTATATTTTTAATGTACCTACTTATTATACCTAACAAAATAATAAAATGTTTAATAATAATACATTTATTATTTAATAATAAATAACTTCTGCCCGTGCAGTTATTTCCCCCAAGAAAGCTAATAATGATTGTAAGAGGCTGGTACTTAGGTTATTTAAAAATATTGTCTTTTATTAATTATAATATTATTATTTTATATCACCAATTTTTTTTATCCAAACTACCTACTTACATTTTATTAAAAACTATAAGTATAATAATTTCGTAAATTACGGTCCTGGATAACAAACATTCATACGATTTTATTATTTCCATCATAATTATACGAAGATAAATGACAAAATTGGCGATTTACCTACATATAGACAAAAATCTTAAATACCTACCGATGGCTTGAATTCACGCCAAAGATGAAATATGCCTAATATGGTAGACTACCAACTTAAAGACCATCTAAGGACGATCCAAAAAATTCGCAAAATGACAACGTTGTACGGTTGAACAAATAATCCCAACCCGGGGGGCTTATAGAGGGGCCTAGTATCAAAACCGGCAATATCCCACTTTCATAGTTTAGAGATATTTACGAATAACTACTGCTGCCTTATTATTTATGCTAGATAGTTGGAGATTATTGAAAACGGTAGTTTACTCGATTCTGAACAATAACTAATAGTTCTGTTACTTAGAACTGACAAGGTTTTTTCAAAATATAATGCAAAAATATGGAGATTGCCGGTTTTGTTCCTAGAGGTATGACATTGCCGGTTTTGATACCGAAATGTATAAATATACCCGAGAAAAAAGGCAATGAAAGACGAAGTGAGTGCTAAACTAAAACTGTATTTTTCTTTAGGTAACAACATAGTAGAAAATAATATCAAAAATTAAACCAATACAGATGGAATCTCTGCAATGAATTCGCAAGAGGGTTCATCATCAACAAGTTGATTAGCTTCTCTGTCTTGGGTTTCCTCCGACTCTTCAGGATTTTCTGTGTGGCTCTTCAACATTTCCTCGCTGGGAACGATATCATTATAAAACATCAGTTCATCTAGATCTCTCCACTTTTTGCCAAAGTTTTTGGTCAGCAATTTGTTCACGTCATTTAACTTCAGACTGTTGACCTGAGGCAGGCCGGCGTTGATTAGATCTGGTTTAATCATGCCAATTGGTTTTCCTTTTTTTGTGAATCCCTTAAAGGTTTGCAAGTCGCTCCTATAATGGACTTCACCTCTTATTAAAATATTTCCAGACTGGCATCTCTTCAGATAAAATCGTTTCGTATTTTTAAATTGGAAGTGCCATGATCCTGGGGGTTTCAGTACCTCTTTAACGCTTTTTTTCCAGTCGTAAACAGTACAGTCTGTACCTAAACGAATGGGAGTCGCAATTTTTGAAAAGATTTCAATGTAGGTGTCAGGTTTGGTTATTACTTCCAGTTTTTTAATGTTCTTTTCGAAGTGACCAAACACCCTGTCTGCTGGAAGAAAGGAATGCCCCACTACGGGAAAGATGACTTCCAAATTCTTAATATTTAACGGGGCATTATTTGCTAGCCGTTTGGAGCACATCCCTATAAGAGTGCTATTCTTGTTTTGGCCGCTACATCCATCTGCCATAAGCCTAACCGTGGTAGGGTGAGGGCCAAACTCAATTTTTTTCAGTCTATCATATACAGCTGATGAAACCTCATTGGAACTTTTTGCGAACTCATTTTCGGTCCAGTAGTACGAAAAAACATTTTCTGGATTAAGCTTGGATTTTGATGTACCTTCTACAATCGTAAAGTTGTAGAGGTACAACTGCCTTGAATAATAGGCTGTTTGGTCTGGCACCTTTGGTAGAACTAAGTTCTTCTCGTAATCGAAAGATATGGTTACCATATCATCTCTAGCTTCTTTAAGTAGATTAAAAAAAGCATCTGCTCTCAGTTTGTGAATTTTTTTGTCTGTTGAAAGCTTTTTCTTTTCTTCTTCATCTTCGCAACGTTTGATTTTTTCAGCCAATTCAAGGCACGTGGAACACACGTCAGTTCGCGGTGTTGTGAAACTCAAATTATACTTTGTGTTGAAAATTGTTCGAAAATACGACAATTTTACTTTTTCTTCTGGACTGCACTGCTGATCATACATGGTGTGCATTTTTTGTATCGATAAATCTGAAGGAAGGTATAGTCTTTTTGTACTGGAGCGGCAATAGTGTGATTCAATGCACTTGAAACTATTGATGAACTGTTGAACCGCCGCTTGTTTGTCTTCGTATTTAGGAGTTTTTCGATCTCCACCTCTTTTTTCTATTGGTGCTTGACCACTGGAAGTAAAACTCTTCATGACGTGGCTCACACGATGTTTTGTAATATCAAGTATGTTTAAAAAAGCCGACTGGCATACGGGAACGTTCGCTTTTGAGGAATAATTTCTCACAAAACATTTTACATGGGTAACTTTGGCTTCTCGTGTTGCATTTTTCGGACGGCGACGTTTGCACACATCAACAGAGCAATGCTTTAGAATGAACGAGTCTTGCAATAGCTTGTTTTTTGTCGCATAAAATGCTTCATGAAAGTCTTTAACTTCCTTCATGGTTAACGAAGAACACTGAAAAGCCTTCGTTTTGTGACCACATGTTGGATATTGTGGCAACTGTTTTGCAGAATATCTGCAAAGAAGACTAGACAATACAACTCTATTATCAGTATGAAAAGAAAGAAAATACCTGAGCTTCTTGCGAACATTACATTTCCATGTGACTGGATCACGTTTTCTTTTACGGGCCTTACCCGGCTCAGCAGGAGATGCATTCACTTCCATTAGGTTCTCAGGCAAAACTCAACAATCAACACAAGATTTAACAGGATGAACAACCACAATGGACTAAACGAAAGCAACAAACATAATAGGTATTTGCTATTTAAATGCTATTTCATGTGATCAGCTGATCACATGTCGCGATTCTGATTGGGTGGCATGGAGTTTGCCGATTTTGATTCTGAAAGTCATATGGAGATTGCCGGTTTTGATTCTGATGAGTAGTTTCCAAACTAAATTTATATGGGATAAAACCGTTTTTGTTACCAACTAGAAACATATTCCAATAGTGCACAACGAGACGAAAAAACTGCTATATGCAACACATTTTACTGAAATTTGGAGATTGCCGGTTTTGATACTAGGCCCCTCATATATGCGCGTTATATCAACAGGTTAGTGCGCAACACATCCGCGCAGTCCGTTTTACAATAACAAAATGATATTTAAATTTAAAGTACACTGAATAATTGAATAATTCAAACATATTTCGCTTAGTAACAAAAGTAACACACGGAAAGTATTGTTTTAAAATTATATATTTATATAAATACTACAATTATTTGAAAAACATGAATTGATCAATTATATTTGTACAATGTAAATCTGACTTTTACTTTTATTTAATTTTAGTTTTAGTTAAACATGTTAAATTTAAAATTAAGCAAAGACATTTTGGTGTTTTAACATGTGTTCAGCAGGTCCTGTTCGTAATAATTCATAATATCTAATTGTAATAGCGTTGTTTGGATAAAGGTAAATAGTACAATTTACTGACAAATTTATGGTGTAAATTTTAAGAGCACATTTTTTTTATTTCCTTCCCATATTAAGCAAGAAACTAAATGATTCCGCATGAACTTCATCATTCCACTTGCGAAAAACCATTTATAGACTGTGTAAATTGGCTTTGCCTCTGTTACCCTTGGAAGCTAAATTAACACTAAAGAGTAATACTAAAGTATTATTGTTATCATACCGTCAAACAAATTACCAGTGAAAAGAAAGTTACAATCGATCAAAATTTCATCCAATGAAATATAATTATTACCTAAAAAACAACAATTAGATCTTGGATTTTTAAATCAAACCAGTGAATAGTTAACTCCAAGGAAGAAAAAACTTTATTTCATAATTAGAAAACAGCAAAGTAAAATTTGCGAATCAAAGAAGGACCTCAAAGCTTGATCCCGCAGGCATCTGTTTTTTAAAAGTACACATCTAATTAAAAAAGATGAAGGGGCTACCATTATTAATTATAAAATATTATATTGATAGTATAAAACTGTGACAATGTCTAAAAGAAAAAAGAGAATCAAAAAATTATTTCCGTTTGAGCTTTCGTTTCAACACCCTCATCTGAATTAGAATTTTCATTAATACGTAAATTGCTAGACATCACTGATTCTGCTATTCTTCAAAATGTTTTCTAGATAATAGTGACGTGACATGACTCGTATCTCTCGCTTTGTCGCTCACGGCTTACTTAAGAAATATTTTTTAGTAAATCACTATTTATTATAGATGAAGATAAATTCTTGCACGCAAAATTAAAGAATGAGCGATGGTTGAATATAATTTTATTATGGGTTCCGTACAAGTTGAACAAGATTTTGCAAAGGGATATTCCAATAATATTCTCTCATGTTACTGTTTTTGTTTTTAACAAAAGCTCATCAGTCTTGTTGATACCAAGAAATCAGTTAAAACATGAATATTCATCTTCGAATAATCTTCTATTGTATTTCTCAAGAACATACTGACAGTACTTTTCATTAAATTATACAGGTCAGCACTGAACTAAAATAAAAATGGAATATAAGTATTTCTTTTATTTAATCTAGCTTAGTATGGAGTGGTATAGGTATTAATACTTGTATACCTTTATACCTTCCATAGGTTCTGGACTAAATTCTTCTGTATCTTCAGCGCATTTTAGATAAACGGCCTTGAGAGACGACGCCATCATTAACGTAAAACTTTTCTAAAATAAAAATAATAAAAAATGAAAAAAATAAACCAACATTGTCGTCAATCAATCCTGTTAAAAAAATATATAAAATATCTGCTTATTTGGCGTTATGGGAAAGTACGTTTTTTTTTTTCGATTAAAATTAAAATTTAATTTTTGGAGATTTTTTTGGCTTCTAATAAATTGGTATCACAAATGTTCCCGGCTGGCGTAAATACTAGATATTAATTTTTTTTTGCAAGATTTATAAAATATTAATTTTAAGCTATTGCATAGCTTTTATCGCGACCGAATTAAGAAATTCCATAACGAAAATAAACCTAACACCCCCCACTCCGACCGGCACAGCGGTGCGGCGGAATAACCTACATGTATTGTAAGATAATAATAGTATATTATGCAACGATCATGTATTAATACCATTACATGAGAGTTGCATACGCTATTTTTTCTACACCCGATAAATAATCAAGATCTATAAATATTATTAAGCTATTGCATAGCTTTTATCGCGGGCTTTGAGCGCGGCGAACGAATCAAGAAATTCCGTAACGAAAAAAAAAAACCTAACACCCCCCACTCCGACCGGCACAGCGGTGCGGCGTTAAACAATATTAACTTCTCATTTATTCAATAAAAGAAAATCGAAAAATCGAAAAATCGAAGAATCGAAAAATCGAAAAATCGAAAAATCGAAAAATCGAAAAATCGAAAAATCGAAAAATCGAAAAATCGAAAAATCGAAAAATCGAAAAATCGAAAAATCGAAAAATCGAAAAATCGAAAAATCGAAAAATCGAAAAATCGAAAAATCGAAAAATCGAAAAATCGAAAAATCGAAAAATCGAAAAATCGAAAAATCGAAAAATCGAAAAATCGAAAAAATCGAAAAATCGAAAAATCGAAAAATCGAAAAATCGAAAAATCGAAAAATCGGAAAATCGAAAAATCGAAAAATCGAAACATCGAAAAATCGAAAAATCGAAAAATCGAAAAATCGAAAAGTCGAAAAATCGAAAAATCGAAAAATCGAAACATCGAAAAATCGAAAAATCGAAAAATCGAAAAATCGAAAAATCGAAAAATCGAAAAATCGAAAAATCGAAAAATCGAAAAATCGAAAAATCGAAAAATCGAAAAATCGAAAAATCGAAAAATCGAAAAATCGAAAAATCGAAAAATCGAAAAATCGAAAAATCGAAAAATCGAAAAATCGAAAAATCGAAAAAATAAAAAAATCGAAAAATCGAAAAATCGAAAAATCGAAAAATCGAAAAATCGAAAAATGTAAAAATTTAAAAATTTAAAAATCGAAAAATCGAAAAATCGAAAAATCGAAAAATCGAAAAATCGAAAAATCGAAAAATCGAAAAATCGAAAAATCGAAAAATCGAAAAATCAAAAAATCGAAAAATCGAAAAATCGAAAAATCGAAAAATCGAAAAATCGAAAAATCGAAAAATCGAAAAATCGAAATATCGAAAAATCGAAAAATAAAAAAATAAAAAAATCGAAAAATCGAAAAATCGAAAAATCGAAAAATCGAAAAATCGAAAAATCGAAAAATCGAAAAATCGAAAAATCGAAAAATCGAAAAATCGAAAAATCGAAAAATCCAAATTTCTAAAAATCTAAAAATCTAAAAATCTAAAAATCTAAAAATCTAAAAATCTAAAAATCTAAAAATCTAAAAATCTAAAAATCTAAAAATCTAAAAATCTAAAAATCTAAAAATCTAAAAATCTAAAAATCTAAAAATCTAAAAATCTAAAAATCTAAAAATCTAAAAATCTAAAAATCTAAAAATCTAAAAATCTAAAAATCTAAAAATCTAAAAATCTAAAAATCTAAAAATCTAAAAATCTAAAAATCTAAAAATCTAAAAATCTAAAAATCTAAAAATCTAAAAATCTAAAAATCTAAAAATCTAAAAATCTAAAAATCTAAAAATCTAAAAATCTAAAAATCTAAAAATCTAAAAATCTAAAAATCTAAAAATCTAAAAATCTAAAAATCTAAAAATCTAAAAATCTAAAAATCTAAAAATCTAAAAATCTAAAAATCTAAAAATCTAAAAATCTAAAAATCTAAAAATCTAAAAATCTAAAAATCTAAAAATCTAAAAATCTAAAAATCTAAAAATCTAAAAATCTAAAAATCTAAAAATCTAAAAATCTAAAAATCTAAAAATCTAAAAAATCTAAAAATCTAAAAATCTAAAAATCTAAAAATCTAAAAATCTAAAAATCTAAAAATCTAAAAATCTAAAAATCTAAAAATCTAAAAATCTAAAAATCTAAAAATCTAAAAATCTAAAAATCTAAAAATCTAAAAATCTAAAAATCTAAAAATCTAAAAATCTAAAAATCTAAAAATCTAAAAATCTAAAAATCTAAAAATCTAAAAATCTAAAAATCTAAAAATCTAAAAATCTAAAAATCTAAAAATCTAAAAATCTAAAAATCTAAAAATCTAAAAATCTAAAAATCTAAAAATCTAAAAATCTAAAAATCTAAAAATCTAAAAATCTAAAAATCTAAAAATCTAAAAATCTAAAAATCTAAAAATCTAAAAATCTAAAAATCTAAAAATCTAAAAATCTAAAAATCTAAAAATCTAAAAATCTAAAAATCTAAAAATCTAAAAATCTAAAAATCTAAAAATCTAAAAATCTAAAAATCTAAAAATCTAAAAATCTAAAAATCTAAAAATCTAAAAATCTAAAAATCTAAAAATCTAAAAATCTAAAAATCTAAAAATCTAAAAATCTAAAAATCTAAAAATCTAAAAATCTAAAAATCCAAAAATCCAAAAATCCAAAAATCCAAAAATCCAAAAATCCAAAAATCCAAAAATCCAAAAATCCAAAAATCCAAAAATCCAAAAATCCAAAAATCCAAAAATCCAAAAATCCAAAAATCCAAAAATCCAAAAATCCAAAAATCCAAAAATCCAAAAATCCAAAAATCCAAAAATCCAAAAATCCAAAAATCCAAAAATCCAAAAATCCAAAAATCCAAAAATCCAAAAATCCAAAAATCCAAAAATCCAAATATCCAAAAATCGAAAAGTCGAAAAATCAAAACAACAAAATATGGGACCACCATTGTCGCAGTATTTTTCCGATATTTAGAGGATATCAAGTCTCAAACTTATGTTTCTTATTTTAGTTACCATAAACCTATAGTTTCAATGATAAAAATTCCTAAATAACCTACATGTATTTTAAGATAATAAAAATATTTTAAACAATATTAACTTCTCATTTATTCAATAAAAGAAAAAAAATTGTTTTCTTATCGGTCACCACGCTCAAAAATTGTAACTTGAATTAATATCAAAGAAAAAACTTGAATTAATATCAAAGAAAAAAAATACTGCATCATAAATAAAATAAATAAATAATTATAATTGCATAAGTTGATAAAAAATGCTATGCAATAGCTTTACCGCGGCAGTCTCCAAGTGCCACACGTATTTATTTTTTAAAATAGGGCGATAATTTACTTGTTTTCTTTTTTTCGGTGCGTATTCTCTCATTTGTACTACGAAACTTTTTCTCGATTGTGCCGCATTCCACTTGGACCAAGCGAAATTAAAAGATCCACACAAGGCGGCCATATTGGTGTACAAATGTTTTTCTGTCGGCCAGTGCTTTTCTAGACCTCCTAAAACATACAAAACGGTTGCCATAAGCCACAAGCATTTGTGGAAGGTCCAACGAGGACCAACTGGAAAAGGACAATGACTAATAATTGTCGCCCATATAACTAGTGAAAGTGATTTTTTAAACGACAGTGCTTTTTGCGATTCAAGCCAAGTGATACGCCCTCTGGAGGAAATTTGTAGAAGGTCCGTATAAGTAGGATATCGTTCAGTGTTGCCAGAAGTAGCAAAATTTCGCTACGTCGTCGGATTTTAGCTCTTGAAGAAATGGATGACCTTTTATTTAAGAATCAAAATTTGTGTATGGTAATATGTAATCATACTCTATATTTATTTTTTTTATAAAACCGATTTATTATATTAATTTTTTTTTTAATTTCAGTTTATTTATTAATTTTGTTTTAAAATCAGTTCATCATTTGGCAAAATTGGCGTTCGTGTTCATTGTTTACATTTTAATTTGTATCAATTATAATTCGAGTTTTTTCTTACTTTTTAGCTTTAAATTGTTTATTTCTTATAGTATGTGATAGTGTTTATATTAAAAATTAAATTTGCGAAAAAGTCCCCAGAAAATTGCAATCTATACATATGCAGTCATACATATGATAAATATTATATCTATGACGAAAGCACGAGACTTAAACTTAAATTAACACTAAATGAAACTCAAAAACACTCTTACAATGAGAATTGAAAGGGATCGTATTTAATTCCGTCCCCGTTGAATGGCAATATAAAACGTCCACCTATTCTATCGCTTTTGACCGCGGTAAATTCCAGGAACCAAAGTCGTGCATGCGCTGGAACAGAAGCAGAGAATCATCGTCATAGGAACGGGAATTAATTATTGAATGTCAGTGATTGAACGTGGAGAGAATGGAATGTCCGTCATTGTTAAAAGGTTTAGGTTTTTGTTAGTTTTATTTGTGATAAAAATGTAAGTGCCTTTTTAAATCAATTATTATGTTTCAATTACTTTTATATTATTTAACTAGGTGACGGTTCACTATTTAGATTTGAATTTCACTGTTATAAGTAATTTCATGCTTTTTCTTGACGGCATTTTTTTGTATCTGTCATAAAAAATTGCTTTCATTCCAATAACGAGTTTATTTGATTTTATTACTTATTTTACTATCTAAATCAGTGAAAAATAGCATCCTTTTAATATTTTAATTTAAATATTTTTGAAGTTTATTGATATTTTGTAGTTATACCAAGGAAAATTTGCTATAATTTTTATTTGACTTTGAGATTATTTTTTTTAGTCATTTTTAAAGTTCGGCAAGGGAAAAGTAATATTATATTAGTAAATTGTGTTTTTCTAACATCAGATATTCACAGCATTGGCAGATCTAAGTTAAAAGTATAAAATGCCTTGTTGATTGATACTAACATTTTCGCCCGTGGCTGGGACAACATCGGGATAGGTGTCTCGGTAACTTACCTGATTTTGTCACCAGAATATTCAACTCATAGGTGGGTAGTAAAGCTGTATAGCTTCCCCATTACCTTGTCCCTATTAACCTTTCTTCAGTTTTGCATCGAGTGTGTTTGAACCTAGTAATGCTCAATGTTTGTTATCTGATGAGGTATTGTTCTTAAAATATTTATTTTATTTTTGCCTTGCATTATTAGATATTGTTTTTTTATATAATGTATTGAATATTATTTCATATATGTGTTTAACTCAAATTGACTATTATTTAATATATTTTTCTGTGTTTAACTAAATCATCAAGTGTTAAATGTGTTTTTTTTTTCATATATATATATATACTTAATTTGTCATTTGTATCCAAATTGACGTTTGATTGGTTTTATTGTATTTATTATAACTTTCAATAAAGATTAGATATAAATCAATAGATATTTTCTTTTAACCTTTACCACTCCCTCAATAACACGTAAGTAGCCAATAGATAACGAATCTTTCAGTCTGTCACTCGTGGTGTCCTAGTCACTTCATAGTCGATCACGCCGCCACTTTATTTATCATACTTTTATAAAAGAGAGAGATATTAGTTAAGTTGTCTCTCTTTATTTCAGTTGGTTATATACTACAGAATATTATCTAAAAACAGTTAAAAAATCACAAATACAAAATCCGTCCAAAACAAAAACATGTAATTAAACAAACATCCTACTTATAGGTGACAAATGACAGGGGCGCGAAAATTAATTTGAATCGCCATTAGTTTTCTTATCTGAAAAAATGGGAGATTATCGCGAAGACATGAACGATCAACGCTTTGAAGGTTGGTTTGAAACCCTACTTTCACGGATCGAGCCAAATTCAGTGATAGTGCTTGATAACGCTTCTTATTATAGCCGCTTAGTGCAACGACTATGGCCACTAAAAAGCGGTGATGCAAGGTTGGTTGCGACAAAAGGTAATTCCCTTTTCTGAGGACATAGTTAAAGGGGAGCTTATAACAATAATTAAACAGCATCGAGACAGATATCATCATGTTGTAGATACATTGGCTCTTGTTCGAGGTATAACCGTATTAAGCCTTCCTCCGTACTATTGCGAATTGAATCCGATAGAACTTATTTAAGCTCAAGTAAAGGGTTACGTAGCTTGTGAAAACGTGACATTTAAAATTAGCGACGTCCAACGTTTACTGGAAATCGGAATGGCACGAATACGGAAGAAAGATTGGATAAATGCTGTAACCCACGTCATCAAGGAAGAAGACAAAATGTGGTGATTGGACGATAATCGAAAAGGTGGTGATATAATTTATTATCTCAGACGATTCCTGTTTTGAGGACTCTTATAAATTTATAGATTGGTCTATCCATTACAAATTTCTTTCAAAGCATATAGTGCGTTTGTAAATTTTTAAAGTAAGAAATAATAAAATCTATTACACATCAATTTTTTTTTGAGATAGGTGATTGATTCCATATAATTTTTTTCCATTTTTTTAAAAATAAGTGTAACACTGCTATAATTCCTATTTTTTGACATCCCCTTTCAGTGTCGCGAGTGCTTTCGGCGTATACAGACGTGAGCGATAAATATTCACGGCGTTTAAATTTTGCAAACCAATTTTTACTAATTTTGATAAGTTCGTTTTAAAAACAAAAATATATTAAGTGTTTATTTAATAAGCCCCCAATGGGGGATAAAAATTATACAGGGACGCCACCGGCGGAAAGTATGATGGTGTTAAGTGATAGTGATAACGAATTAGAAGACGATTCTTCAAAAAAAACACAACCAGAACCAAAAAACCAAAACAACGATGGTACCAAAAAATCTATCGATTTGAAATGTTTTAATCTACAATCAGATAAGTACAATTTACAGAATATTTGGGTTTATATTGAAAAAACTAATGATACTAATTTGGGTCGATTACATCCTATGACTGTAGGACACATTTTATATAAAAAGTTAAAAATTCCGATTATATTGGAAATTAAAAGCATAGGTAAAAATCGTATAAAAGTACTTTTAAGATCGATGTTTAATGCTAACAATTTAGTAAGAAATAGTGACCTTGCTGAAGATAATCTTAGAGCGTTCATCCCCAACCATCTACTGGAAGTAAAAGGTATCTTACGTGATGTAGATACTAAATTTGAAGACAATTATTTAATTGAAAATATGGAATCTACATCTAAAATATTAAATATTAAAAGAATGTTTCGTAAAGTTGATACTGATGGTAAAATCGAATTTAAACCAAAAAAATCAATTATCATTACTTTCGAAGGTAATTTATTACCCAATTTCATTGCTATTAACAAAGTCTATTTTCAAGTTGAAATTTTTGTGGGTCGTGTTACCCAATGTTATAAATGTCTCCGCTATGGACATGTTCATAAACAGTGTCGTAGCACACAAGATTTATGTATATCCTGCGGTGATATAAAATCAGAGTCTCATAATTGCAGTAAGGAAAATGTTAAATGCGTTCACTGTAATTCTAATAGCCATGTTTCAGTTTCAAAAATCTGTCCTGTTTACGAGAAGCAAAAGAAAATACGGGATGTTATGGTGAAAAATAAAATATCATTTTTAGAAGCTAAATTGTTTTGCGAAATTTCTTACTCTAATGTAGCAAACCCCAACCCCTACGCTCTTCTCTCCAATGATAAATGCGATTTTCCATCTTTGCCTAAAACGAACCCTGATGTCAATACTAATCATAAACCTACCTTTTTATCACAACCGTCTACAAGTAAAAGAAATAAACCTAATGAGATCCCATACACTCAACCTAGCTCAAATATTACGAACGGCCTCAACAAAAATAAAAAACGAAAAACTTCCTCTCCTATCCCACAAGATCCCTTATATAAGCCAATGTTTCCTTTTTCTTTTGGCCCATCAAAGCCAATAACTAGCTCTTTTATTAGACAAAATCAGGAATTTACTGTTAATAATGATAATAATAATGATAGATTAAATGAGAGCTTAGTTCATAACTTAAGTAACTATTTGTTAAATAGTATTTCAGAGTTTGTAAATACCTTTTTAGAAAGTATTCAAAATATAAATCATCAAGATAAAGAAACATTAAATAGAAATATTAAGGAGGCTCTGGAGGGAGTCCCAAAAAAGCCTCTTGTTTAAATAAGTTAAATATTATGCAGTGGAATGCTCGTTCCGCGGTTGCCAACAAAATTAGTCTAACAAATTGTTTAAACTCTAAAAAAATCGATATAGCTCTTCTAAGTGAAACTTGGTTCAAACCCAACTATAATTACAAATTTAAAGGTTACAATATTGTAAGGAAGGATCGCGACGACGGTTATACCGGCGTAGCAATTCTGAATAAGCAAAGTAATAATAATAATAATAAAAACGTCTTTATTATTTCCAATAAATACAATTAACATAATTAATGACAAAATATAGCAGATTGAAAATAAAGGGCGAAGTTTATTTTTGATTATGTTATTGGACACAATCAAAAATATTCTTCCACTCAACCCTATTAGTATTAGTTTTAAAGAAATAGTTTTCTAATAATTTCAACCAAAATATTCAAGTATGTGGAGCCAAAATTAAGTGCAAGAATACTGCACTAAGTTTTTTATCCATTTACCGACCACCTAAAATTAAACCCTCCGTTACGGATTGGAATAATATTTTTGATCAAGTTGATACTCCTTTTATTATTGGAGGGGACTTTAATGCGCATCATGCTGCTTTGGGTTCCGTTAAAAATAACAATAATACTAGCCCTGGATTTGACAATATCAAATATCCCATGCTTACACATTTACCTCTAGCAGTTAAAATACTACTTCTTGATATTTTTAATGATTTCATATCACATGGAATAGATGAAGATAGCCTAAAGAAAGTCATTGTAGTTCCAATTTTAAAAAGTGGAAAAGATCCAAATTTGGCCCAATCATACCGGCCAATCTCACTCCTGTCTTGTGTGCTGAAAACCTTGGAGCGCATGATCAAGACTAGACTCGAATGGTGGTTAACTAAAGAAAAATTACTTCCAAGTAATCAGTTTGGATATAGAAAAGGATATGGAACGAAGGATGCTCTCTCTACTCTGACAACAGACATTCAGAACAATTTCTCCCGAAATAACTATTTATCTACCCTTTTCATAGATATAGAAGGTGCCTATGATAGTGTAGATCTATCAATATTAAAGATTAAGATGATTAATGAGTGCAAAATTCCTTCTTCAATTGCTAATATCATTATAAAATTTTATTCCAGCAGGTGTATATATATATATATATATATATATATATATATATATATATATATATAAAAGAGACAATGAAAATAAGCTCCTAGGTCCTCGTTACACCAGCATTGGTCTACCACAGGGATCTGTTTTGAGTCCCCTACTTTTTAATATTTATACCGCCAGTTTACATAAAACTCGTTTGATTAATATACCGTTCAAAGTCATCCAATATGCAGACGATATATGTATGTATCTACACGGAACAAAAGAAATATGACTCTTCCCTTATATCCTTAAATACAATTATGTCTAGTTTCCAGTCTTGGTGCCGTATTAATGGTTTTGAAATTTCTACCAACAAGACTGTTGTATGTATTTTCACCCGACACAACACACCTAATAACAATACAATTAATTTAAAACAACAAGAATTTCCTTTACAAACACACGCTAAATATCTTGGAATGATCTTCGATAAGAAGCTCACGTGGAAACATCACATTGAATATGCGTCGAACAGGTGTCAAACAGGTCTAAATTTTCTAAAATCTATCTTGAAAGTTTGGTTAGGTGCCGAAGTTAATACAGGCTTACTATTTTATAGATCCTACATTCGATCTATACTGGACTATGGGTGTATTTTGTATGGACCAGCCAACAACTCTTTACTGAAAAAGTTAGAAGTTTTTCAAAATTCTGTACTACGCACATGCTTGGGTGCTATGAAATCTACTAAAACTGAATCCCTTTATATCGAAGCTGTAGAGCCACCCATTAAATATAGAATAGAATACCTAAGTCAAAAATTTCTCGTTAAGGCATTCTTACATAACTCAACCTTATTTTCTGAAATTATTCAACTTAATACATATAATCTAACAAATAAATACTGGATTCAGAAAAACTCACCGCCATTATGTAAAGCTGTTCAAAATTGTGAGATAGCGTTCGATTCCCTAGGTTCTTTCGACCAATTCTTCATTACATCCGACTTTCCTTGTTTCATTACTAAAGTCTTACTTAGACAGCCCAATTATGATGAAAATCCTCATAATTGCTCAAATCTACTCCTTTGTAACCTAAATGACTTTCCTGAACATATTGTTATATACACCGATGCATCCAAGTCAGACTTAGGCACTGGTTGCGCCTACTACGTCCCGTCTCTGCATATTAAAGCTCTTTACAAATTACCTGATAATTTTTCTAGTTACACTGCAGAAGCGATTGCGATACTAGAAGCCTTACAATTTGTAACAGAATCTAACACTAAAGCAGCTCTAATTGCGTCAGATTCTTTATCTGTTTTAAAATCGGCTGTAGCTCTGGATATTCCTAATTTTAATTCTAATCCATACATTCTCTTGATCAAAAAGGCATTGTTCCAACTAATTAATAATAACGTAAAGATATTTTTTATATGGGCAAAGGCTCATATTGGGCTTAAACACAATGAATATGTTGATATGCTAGCAAAATCTGCAATAAAAAAAGGAACCAACACCGTTCATAACATCTGTAGTCCAGATATTGTCGCCTTGATAAAATCCAATAATATGAGAAAATGGAGGCATGATTGGTCACAATTCTGTTGCACTTATTCGAATCAGTACACTAAAATTCAAAGACATATTCCAAACTCACCCTGGTTTAAAAATCATATAATTCCGAGACACTACATTAATCTTTAATTAGAACCAGATTTGGTCATGGCAGTTATCTCAAACACTTGTTTAAAATTAATGTAAAAGAAGATGAAAATTGCGAGTTTTGTGAAACAACCGGAGACCTTAATCACGTTTTCTTCGAATGCAAGAAATACTCAGTACATTCAAACACTCTTTATATGAATCTTATAAAAAATAACATTCCATCCCCCTTAAATATTGAAACAACTTTAACACATTTTTCTGATGATATTATCAACTGCCTCTTACAATTACTGAAAGACACTAAGATTCGTCTATAATTGGAATCTTAATCTTGTTTCCTCTGTATTTTACCTATTTGTTTACCCTCTTACCGAGGCCTAATTTTGTTTGTCTATTAAAAAAACGTCCTGATGGGTCCCTGGACGAGAAGCGAGTGTCCCCGTCCTATATTGTTTATTTTTCTTCTTCTTACACCTCTTGCTGTTAGGAAATATTCTTGGGTAGTTCTAATTATGGACGAATCTGTGTCTGGCTGAATGGCAATGTGCTTATGCCAAAAAAAGACATCCCCTTTATATGGTAAAAAATTTTAAATGTATCACCGCAAGTGGTAAGAATACCACCTTTAGGTATATAACGGAAGAGTAAATTGTATTTTTTTTATTGTCGAGTGTCAGAAATATTAATTTCTCCTGATTTTAAAATAAGTACATGAAATAATTAAATCTCACCAGTAATCCTGTGACGTAATGCGCGAATTCAATTTGGCTTACTTTTGTTACTTTTTGTTCCATTTTATACAGTTCACTGTTGCCAATATCACATTTCACGAACAAATCTGGAATACTAGGTTATCCTGCTTATTAGTATAATATAATAGAATAGGCCTTAACTTGGCTTACTAATTGCAAGTGTAACTTAAGTAACGAGTAAAGTCTACGTGTACATTTTGAAATTCTGAATTTAAAGAAAAGATGATATTTTATTCTGTTTACATTACCAGTTTGTTTGTATATCGATTTTGTAGCAGTTTTGTAGTAGTTTTGTAACAGTTTTGTAGCAGTTTTGTAACGGTGCTAGCTTAGTCCGTAACACCCTGTATAATAGCGGATTTATAATTTTATTAAATTATTAAAATTCGACAAACCTTCAACATAAAAATAAGAATCTGCCTCAGGAAATATATCTACTCCGTGGTTTTTTAACATCTGAAATCATGCAAAATGGTTTGTAAAAAATTTAGATATTATTAAAAAAAAACTTAGTTTGAAATAGTTCTATGAAGAAAATGAAAAGTACAAAATCAGGAATGTAATGTATAAGAGTAGAAATCTTTCGACATTAATTACCTTTTTCAACATATGGAACTGCTTATATTCGAATAATTTGTCTTGCAATGCGTTCCTCCTGGGACAGTTCTCTATCAGAGAAAGACAAATCAATCCATCTTTAACTATAAATTCTAGAATCAATACGGAAGCGACGATACTTATTGTGACCGATCCACTGAAAGTGTGACCAAAAATGTTTAATACAAAGTGAGACTTTTTGGCTATCTACTCAAACTTAAGCACAATCTTACTCTATCTCAGGTTTAATTTCCCAACATTTGTATGGCAAATGTCCGTATCTTGGAGTTGCTAAAGCGAAAAGTCCAAATTTCTGAGACCTGAATTCGATACGTTGTGATTCTTGGTCAAAATGCGAATAATGAATATACTTATTCGTCCAATACTTTTCATCTTCGAGCCACACATACACTTCTGGTTGTCGTAGAAAAATCACTCCCTGGGGTATCCTTGAAATACAAATTGATATATACAGGGTGTCTGTAAAAGGTCTTTACAAAAACATACCACATATTCCTTAGACCAAAATAAGTCGATTTAAGTAAAATTACCTTAGTACAAAGTTGCTTCCTTTGAGCTCCAGAGGGCCTTAAAGTTACAATTTTTAAATCGTTTTTCCCATATAAATTTAAAACGGCATATGAGATTTTGCTGAAATTTGGTATATTGGTAGAGTTTTATGTGGCAAAAAAATGGTATTAAAATTTTGTCCGATAATAATACATAGGCGTAGAACTTGATTTTTTAAATAATTGCACCTTTAAAAATTCTACGCCAATGGAAGAAAAGGAGTTTGAGTATGAAATTTAGATTTCGCAACTCATTTACTTTAAAAAAGGTACTCTTGATAAGACTGGATTACTCTCATGGTTTTCGCTAAATTTCTGTTTTAATAATTTAGAGTGTATAGGTTTCACAAAAATATTTATTTACAACATAATCAAAATAGAGATTTTACAAAAATTGTTCAAAGTGTTCACCATTTTCACGCATACAAAGATTTATACGTCGAAGAAAATTAAAATGTATCCTTTCCATAACATCCTTTCCATAACTTCTTTATCACCTCTAAGATTGTTTATTGCATCTTGAATACGTTGCCAGAGTTGTTCCTCATTTTCTACAGGTTCCCTGTAAACTGTGGATTTCAGATGTCCCCATAAAAAGTAATCCATCGGTGTTAGGTCTGGGGAACGTGGTGGCCAGTTTACAGGTGCGTCATTACATCTGCCTATCCATTTGTATGGATATTGTTCTTTCAAGTGGTTTCTAACGTTTAAAGAAAAATGTGGTGGAGCTCCATCTTGCATAAACCACATATCTCTCCGAAGTTGAAGAGGTAAATCTTCTAACAATTATGGCAACGTATTTTGTAGAAAATCCAAATAATTTTCTCCAGTTAATCTTTGTGGAAGTATGACAGGACCAACAATGAAATTACCAATTATTCCAGCCCACACATTAATTTTGAATTCGTGCTGAAAATGGTTTACTTTTATTGCATGCGGATTTTCAACGGCATAAACATGTTCATTATGGGTATTAGTTATACCTCTTCTTGTAAAACCTGCTTCATCGGTAAAGAGAACCTTCTTGACAAAGTTTGGATCTCTTTCTCTTTGCATATTAACAAATCGACAAAAACCCAAACGAATTTGAGGATCATGGACTAATAATGCTTGTACTGGCTTCTTATGGTATGGATATAGCAATTGTTCTCTAAGCACTTTATGAACGACATCTGTACTTACTCCTAGTTCCCTTCCAATTCGTCTGGTGCTTAATTCTGGATCTTCTTCAACACGTTCTAAAATGTCTTCTTCAACTTCAGGAATCCTTACAAAACGTTCTCTTCCATTATCAACTGTGTTGGGAGCAAATGAACCGGTCTCCCGAAGACGTCTCTCAACAGCAGCAAAAGTTGGGTGGCTAGGTACACGACGATTTGGAAACCTTTCAGAGTACACCCTGACACTCTCTCGAGCATTTCCTTCACAAAATCCTAATGTCAGTAACATATCGGTATATTCTGCATTGGTATATTGTACAGCCATATTAATAAACCACGCATTTGTTTTTTTAATTATTGAGTCAGACAGAATACTTTCAATCGTTAACAAGAGATTAGGTGTTAAAACTTGACAATATTTTTATTTAGATGAAACTATGGAAACCAACAATAAATGTTTTTGTATACGTATTGCAGGCAAATAATTAATATTCCTCAAAAAATCGTACATGGCAAGAATCGAATATTTTTGTTAAAAGTCTCGATTAGAGGTGTTGAAGAAGATATGAAAAAAGTACATTTTTATGTTTTTCATCGTATAAAATTTTGTCCGATAATAATACAGAGGCGTAGAACTTGATTTTTTAAATAATTGCACCTTTAAAAATTCTACACCAATGGCAAAAAAGGGTATGAAATTGAGTATGAAATTTGGATTGGATACTACAAAAAAGTACCCTTGATAACACTCGATTTACTCTCATGGTTTTGACAAAGTTTGTATTTTAATAATTATTGTTTATGTTCTAAAATTACTAAAATGCAAATTTCGTCAAAACCATGAGAGTAATCGAGTCTTATCAAGAGTACCTTTTTTTAAAGTAAATGAGTTGTGCAATCTAAATTTCATACTCAAACTCCTTTTCTTCCATTGGCGTAGAATTTTTAAAGGTGCAATTATTTAAAAAATCAAGTTCTACGCCTATGTATTATTATCGGACAAAATTTTAATACCATTTTTTTTGCCACATAAAACTCTACCAATATACCAAATTTCAGCAAAATCGCATATGCCGTTTTAAATTTATATGGGAAAAACGATTTAAAAATTGTTACTTCAAGGCCCTCTGGAGCCCAAACGAAGCAACTTTGTACTAAGGTAATTTTACGTAAATCGACTTATTTTGGTCTAAGGAATATGTGGTATGTTTTTGTAAAGACCTTTTACAGACACCCTGTAGAACAATATTTCATAACTAATTGAAAACTGAACGGTTCTTTATGATTTTTCGAGCACTTTATCAAGACAATATATTAAGGTCAGTTGCCTCCATTGGATAAATACCACCTAGTATCTCTAAGATAAGAAAGTGGTGAAAGAATTACAACAATAAACGAATCATTTAACTCATGGGTCAGGGCAGGAAAATCTTCCTCAGAAGACGAACTTGCCGTTTTTTATAAATATTTTGAAATTAATGACTACAATCTATGCTAATTGGTAATGGAAATGTAATTTATTACTTGTAAGTAAAGAATTATAAATGAAATTGATTTTTCTTCTACGATCTACGCTTTTAATGTGAACTTAGAAGCGTGGAAAAATGGAAGGGATGAGCCCATGTAAAGTACGATTCAACTAAGAAAAGCCACACACATCATACCTGACAAAGGCCGCAATAATTTAGCCTCTCTCTCAGGTCCATCCCATTTAAGCGTCAGTGGCGTTTTGGCGATTTTTTTCGTTTTTCTAATATAGAGATACAATTGCTTAATAATTTGGCAACGCTGTACGACTGCCGCATGGTCCAGAATATAATTCGAACAGAAGCTATCGCGTAAACATGGATCCCTTATTATTGTGAGCCAAACTTCGGCGTTGCCAAGCTTTTACTTACGAACAAAAATACGGGTTCATCGGAAGAAAGTGAAGACATCGAGAGTACTATACTGTTTTTAAACTAGGAGGAGCGATTAGAAAAGACGCATTTACACAGGGAAAAGTAACTAGATTTGTTACTAATAGCGAGTTTCGAAATATAGTCGTGTTCAAAATTTATGAAATAATTATCTTTGCCGGCCTTAGTCGGTAAACGGCCAATGAGCGGTTAAGAAACGAATAAATGTCATAGAAGTAATTTTTTAATTGGTCCCAGACAACGGTCGCAAATTTCACAGTAATAGAGAGTTGAAGTGTCTCCAGTACGTTAACGTAAACGTGAACGTCAACGACAAAAATAATGTTTACGGTATAGTCCAAAATATGAGTTGAAGTTGTTAAACGCATCGTGACATTTACGTATCATGACAGATAATGACAATTATTATTAGGATTTCTTTTTCCCAATTAAAAAGAGGTTATTTTATTTGCGTTACGTGCATACGCCAGAGCCCGCAAGCCTACGTATGTACGTAGACGTGAACGTAAAGGATATTTGAATGCGCATGCGTATATGTCAATTTTCACGTATACGTTTACGTTCATAGCATGACTTCAACTCTCTAATGTGATCTGAAATGTGTGTCTAAAACGAAATGTCACTGTCAAATTAAAGTCAATATGGTTGTTGATTGATGTCAGAAATACTTTTCTTGCTTTTGAAATCGACTTTTTGAGAATAACTACATATGATCTTTTTAAAATGGATATTAAATATTTAAGAAAATTGTTAATGGAATATCTAGATGTAGCCAGGTTAGTATAAAATATAAAGATCTGTTTACATTTTTAAGGATATATTTGTTATAGATATGTTATAGGTATAAAAAGTAAAAGTTAATCAGTGAATGACAAGTGGATCACACAGTAACTGGTATCTCTTCTATGATTAATGTGGATATTATGGCTTATTTAGTGTTAACCCATGGTTAATGCGTTAGAGGGCAAATAAAGGCATTCAAAAGTTTACAGGCCTATGAGTCAGAATTTGTTTTGAAAACTGGAACTAACATTTTCATAACACTACATGTCAACATATATTTTTTAAAGTGAACTATTCATACATACCTATGTATTAATTTTAAGTATTTTTAAAATATTTTTTGTGAAAGTAATGTTAACTCATTGTGCCAAATTAAGATTATCCCTAAAGTAGATGGTGTTTGCTTGAATAGTTACATTTTAATCATTTTGGTTAGAAATTCATCAATTTTTAGTTTTAAAAAATCAGTAATAAAATTATTTTTTTCTAAAATACTTCGGAATTCATCTCTTCATGGTAATCTCCCATCTTTTTACCTTCAAAAACCAATAATGCATTTTCTACAAAACCATCAGAATCAGCATGTAAAATAATAAGGTGTCTTCCCTTTCTTGTAAGGCTTTTCAGGAATTGCTACCTTTAATAGTACTCAGTGTAGAAGGATCCATAATTGTAGATTTTCAATACAATTGCTTACTGAAGAACTATTATTTACGAAATAAAGTAAAAAACTAAGTAATGGATGAGATATCAAATTATAAAATGTCAGAACTGTCAACAATATCAATTATTAGCTGATGTTCATGCTAAAAAGTAATGTGTGAAACTGACTGTAATCTGACCAATCAGAAGGCTACAGAATTGCCAACTTAAATTCAAATCGCTCCTCTTAGTTTAAAAACAGAGTATAATAGTTCATTAACGGACGAACTAGGATGTACTCTTCTAGTTTCACTTTTTGCACTAGTTGCATAAATAACTATAATTTTAATTGTAATAAAAATCTTAAATTACAAAATTGTGTTGCTATTTTTATTTACTTCCCACTGAATGTTTTGCAAGTCTAAAGTCGAAAAATATATGTAATGGTATTTTAGTTTAGTTATTTAGGGAATAATACAAATGTTTAAATCATTAAAATTTAACTTTTTATTCCAATAAATGTTTTTTGTTGGGAAACTGCTTTAATTCCTATTTAAATAAGAGCCTACGCCACTGGTATATCGATCTGGAGCAACGGAGAAGGAATATTTTAAAGTGAGGCAGACGATGACTAGTTGATGACGCCCGTGGCTTTTTCTAAGTTGGATCGTACTCTACCTAATTGTTGTTTGGTGTGATTTCTGATAAACAGTACGAAAATCTTTCTGGCAATTAAGACTAATACCTAGTGACACAATGAATGGAAGGTATAATTAATTGGAGTTTTATGGAGGAAAGGATGTATTAATCAAAAATTTAAAATAAAATAACTCTTACAATAGAAAATATGTCTGACAATTCTATAAAAAATTAGGCCCGATTGTACAAAGCAAGCTAAAACCTAGGTTCAGGTGAACTCGGTAAATAGTTGAACTTACTTAAAAATTAGTATGAATTGTACATACCTCCGAGCAATTACTACTAGAGGGAGTCTTCCCCCCTTCCCCGCGCTAAATTTTGTTAGCAACATCTACTCCCCCCGAGGGGGAAAATACCTCTTCTGTAATTGGCTTATTTAATCAGCGTTGCCAAGTTTGACAGCGCCAGTTCTGACACTTTCTGACACATGTCAATTTCTTATTTGTATTTTACGAAAAATATTATTATTTATAACGTTGTAAGGGTTGTAAATGTATATTTAATATTTATTATCTCTAATAATATGGTGAAAACATGCTTTATGTGTAAAAGGCCTGTTGAAAATGCTTGTTCAAGATAATATCATAAGTAAGTACAAACACAACCTAATTATCAGAGGCGGTACATTAGGCAATCACCTTTAATTTGCAATTAAACTTTCTTATATTCTTATCGAAAAATTAAAATTAAGAGCAAGTAAACTCCAGCTAAGTTCGCTTTCATCCGTCTCCTGTCCAAAATATAAATAAGTATAAATATTTAGATATTATGAGTGATTTTTTATTCTATAAATAGAACATAATTTGCTTCTAAATCACTACCTAATGAACTATAGTATATAGTACAAAACTAAACAAGAATATCACATTATTCATGTTTTTTTTAATTTTCTTAAAAAACGTCCCAAAAAAATGTGAATATTTATTATTGGAGTTTACATCGTTATGCTAAAACAATACTAGAACAACTTAAATAATGTGTTATTGACTATTTTGAGTTATGCAGATCATTATGATCTAAAAAAATGTTTGTCTGGTGCTATAGTCAGGTATAAAAACATTCATTTATTTAAAGTTGCAATATACATTTTATTTAGTTTTTAAGTTAAAACCTATTAGGACATCCTAAAATGACTTTTTTCGTTTGATGTGAGATTAATTATTATACATTTTTGTTGGTGAAATAGGATATATTAAGATGTCTTACTGTTTTCTCTGATTATCTAAAAAGTTAGAACAATATACAAAGACTGTTATAACAAAAAAGAGATATATACCTTTACTTAAACACACAATTGTACGATAATTTAAAGCAGAAATCCAGAAAACTTTAAAAATGTGTTTAAATGTGTTTTTACTATAACAAGGACATAATTATTAAAAAAACTTGGCACATTAACATTGACGATAGGTTTTTATAATATATATTATACAAATCACAACGAACTACACAAAATGACATTATTAATAATTTAGCAATAAAAAAGTTAAGTACAATGATGACATTAAAAGTGGAGTTTCTCGAAATACTTTTTTTTAAATTGTCTCAGTACCTACCTAGTATTTTTCTAGCACAATAATATTATATTTTTATTCTCCATAAGGTTACAGCTTCCTAAGAAGAAAGTTTAACAAGACTTACCAGACCCAAAATATCAAAATTTTACCAACCAATTGATGGTTCTACTGGTTTCCATAGGAAAATTCTCCTCGAAACTACTAAAAGAAAAGTGGCAGAGGCAACCGAAGAAGGCAAAAAAGTCTTTTGCAAAACAAAAACTAGAAATTTGTTTAAGAATTTAATTATTGTTTGAAGTTTTACCATTAATTATTTTTGATAACGATTTAAGATTATGAAGTTCTATTATGAATTTTACTCTTTGTTAACCTATGTTTAAATTTTTATTAGGACCTAAATAAATTATAATTTTCATTTCAACTACAAAAACCCTCATAATATTAAAAAGGGGAAATACGTTAGATTAGTTATGTTCAGGAAAAAACTCTTTAAACATTTATCTACTTAAAATGTGTTACTTTTAGAAGGTATGTTATTAACTTTCTATTTGTACTTGTATTAATTTATTTCATTTTATTATCTGTTGTATTTTCAAATTGATTTTGATATTAATCTTATTTATTTATATATTTTTTATGCTCACATATATGTTTTTTTTATTGAAACAAATGTTTATTGGCTTATTAAATATAATGAATTCATGTTGTTTTATTATATGCTTGTATGAATGATTACTTTTATTTCCTTTTAAAATGAATTTCGGAGATAAAGCCGAAACGGTGAGTGAGAATAAAAAATTAGACGAAAGTGACGATATTTACTGGAACTTTCATCTACACGCTCCTTTTTCTAGCTATCTACACCTGAGCCAGCAAGATTCGTCTTCCCTCCATCCTTACATTCTCCAAATTTACAGAGAAAACGCCGTCCTCTTTAACATATCCAGACCTTCTTTGACGGGGACTATACCACTACATTATCAGCTTTATTTGTTACCCCGAGCAATTTAAATGCATTCGTAATTGCTCATTCTCACTTCTTCTCTTGTAGATTCCGTACTCAGTTTTCTTATTTTTAGTTACGTTTGCACTGCTCTTTTATTTTCACAGCTTTAATTCTATAATGCTGTAACGCTACAATATGGATCCATTTTTGTGGTTTATACTATTTAATGTTATTCGTAAGTGACCAACCTATTATAATAATTAAATATTATTGTATTACAGGCCTGAAGATGTTCCTGTAAGGCCGAAACTAGTCGCTCCTGTATTTATTTATAATAAAATTGATTTTAAGGTTTTATTCTTCAATTGAAAAAATTAGACCTTTACAGTGATTTTGTTTCTTTTTCTGCATTAGATACATATAAGACGGTATTCATTTTAAAAATAGTAAAATTAGCAAATTTTTTAGTTTTTTTTTTACAATTAAAACGTTTGGACAATGTGTGTTTTTATAGATAAATGATACGCCACTGAACAAGAAGGATGTTTACCTTCCCCTTGTACCCGCTTCCTCACTTCCTCTACAGATGTTGCTAACACAACAATCGCCTACAAACTCATTTTCACGCTCCCTCTATTAGTAATTGCTCGGAGGTACATACCTCGCTCAATCTCGGTTTAGATAAACTTCATTGTTTAGGGTTGCCAGATTTAAATTTTAATAAATACGTAGGGTATTTTTGTTTCTCTTATTAGGAAATAGAGAAGCTATATAAAATGCCATTTTTGGCATTTTTACTCTAAAATTATTATTTTTAGAGGTTATACGTAGTTTTCCCTCGTGTTTCCAGACTGATAATATGGAAAATATGAATGTGTAATCAAAAAGAACGCCAAACTTTACGCATGCCGAAGAAAGTTTACTAGTGGAACTAGAGAAAAAATATAAAGACATTTTAGAAAATAAAAAAAAACGAATGTGAATGTAATGCGTAAGAAGAATGAGTGCTGAATAAAAATGAATTTAATTCACAAATCTTTGTACAAATTCCGAATTGTTCCACTTCACAAAATTGATTATCCCTTGGTCTATATATTTGTCATTTCATCCATTTTTATGAAACAACTTCTATGCGCTAGTTCAGTGATGATGTAATTATGGTTCCACTGACAATTAAAGTGACAGTAGATTTTTTGAGTGCGTTTTGTTCGTTTGGTTTACCTAAATTATATCGTTTTTTTCGCTTTTATAAATATATTCTTAAAGTAAGTAGATATCATGTATCAAATATACAATCGTTTAGTTACCTATTACATTACATAGCTTTTAACTATTTTTTATGACCTGTAAACAATATTTTGAAATACAATAAAAACAGTAAAAACGTATATGTCAAATTTATTGATGTTTTTGTTAAAAGTTTGGTTAGAATTAAATGCCAGTGGAAAAAAAATGACATCACACTGAACTAGCGCATTAATTAGGAATTCAGTAATTCGTATTTATCTTGTTGTTTATTTACCTACCTACGGTGTACGGTAACGTATAAGGTACCAACCCAAAAAAAAATATTTTTTTAGTGTGTTACCAACTAACTAAATTCAAAAATAGGTCTGAACTCGGTTTAAGCGCGGTAACATGACCGCTTTGTTGAACCTATAGATGAACGCAGTTTATGTTCTGAACTAGTATTGTACAACGCCAAGAACCAGGTTCATACTAAACTGAGGTTCAACTCGCATTGTACAATCGGGCCTTAATGTCACAACTATCCAAAATAAATATGAGGGTTATTCAAAAATTATATAATACAAGGTGAGTTCAATTTATTTACAACAGAAGGTAAAACAGGTGTCTCAATTCCCTGAAACGTATTGACTTACGGATTGATCGATAACTGTCATGCTCCGTAGGTACCTATTGTTTGAAAAAAAATGTTAAAAATTTGATATTCCTGCGACAGTTGTTAATTCTGCTTCATATTATTAATTTACTTACTTCAAACCAATCATAATGAGAGTATTCAAAGCATCCTGCTGCATCTGGTATTCTTCCACATATTCTGGAGTCGGTTGTTTTCGTGCATTCGGATCCACAAATAGATATTCGATAGGCGGATCGTATTCGGCGAAAAATTTTACATATGTAAGTTCTTGAGGAATAAACACTACAAAATTCATTTATTGTATTTATTTGAATTCGGTTTCTGTTTATCAACCAATCTCGTTGTTTTAAACTTTTTTTGCAACATTTGTATACTTACGCCTGGCTTCATATATGTGTGTCATAGTGGCGAACGTGGACGGCTGAGGGGGCTGGCAGATATAGTGTACCGCAAAAATACCTCCTAATATTGAAAACTTTCTCAAATTAAGAGCTTCCGTTTCAACTGGTACTAAATCGAGAAAAGCCTTTTTTTCTTGATTGTATCTAAACTCTAAAAGCACGGACATAATTTATTATATTTTAGTGTATTTCATCTTATTTTACCGTATTTCAACGTATTTTACTATATTTTACTGTTTTAACTGTACTCTACTGTATTTTACTGTGTTTTATTGTACTTTAATTTACTCTATTTTATCGTATTTTATCTTATTTTACCGCATTTTACCGTATTTTACTGTATTTTACCGTATTTACTATATTTTACAGTATTTTACATAGTTTTACGGTATTTTTACCATATTTTATCGTATTTTACCTTAATTTACAAAATTTTAACGTATTTTAAATACTTATTCTACTGTGTTTAACTATATTTCAGTATTTTTTACTCTATTTTACAGTATTTTACTGTGTTTTATCGTATTTGACTGTATTTTTCGCTGTTTTACCATATTTACTTTGCTGTATTGTACTGTATTTTAGTGTATTTTACTGTATTTTACTGTATTTTACTGTATTTTACTGTATTTTACTGTATTTTACTGTATTTTACTGTATTTTACTGTATTTTACTGTATTTTACTGTATTTTACTGTATTTTTACTGTATTTTACTGTATTTTACTGTATTTTACTGTATTTTACTGTATTTTACTGTATTTTACTGTATTTTACTGTATTTTACTGTATTTTACTGTATTTTACTGTATTTTACTGTATTTTACTGTATTTTACTGTATTTTACTGTATTTTACTGTATTTTACTGTATTTTACTGTATTTTACTGTATTTTACTGTATTTTACTGTATTTTACTGTATTTTACTGTATTTTACTGTATTTTACTGTATTTTACTGTATTTTACTGTATTTTACTGTATTTTACTGTATTTTACTGTATTTTACTGTATTTTACTGTATTTTACTGTATTTTACTGTATTTTACTGTATTTTACTGTATTTTACTGTATTTTACTGTATTTTACTGTATTTTACTGTATTTTACTGTATTTTTCTGTATTTTACTGTATTTTACTGTATTTTACTGTATTTTACTGTATTTTACTGTATTTTACTGTATTTTACTGTATTTATTTTACTGTATTTATTTTACTGTATTTTACTGTATTTTACTGTATTTTACTATATTTTACTGTATTTTACTGTATTTTACTGTATTTTTACTGTATTTTACTGTATTTTACTGTATTTTACTGTATTTTACTGTATTTTACTGTATTTTACTGTATTTTACTGTATTTTACTGTATTTTACTGTATTTTACTGTATTTTACTGTATTTTACTGTATTTTACTGTATTTTACTGTATTTTACTGTATTTTACTGTATTTTACTGTATTTTACTGTATTTTACTGTATTTTACTGTATTTTACTGTATTTTACTGTATTTTACTGTATTTTACTGTATTTTACTGTATTTTACTGTATTTTACTGTATTTTACTGTATTTTACTGTATTTTACTGTATTTTACTATATTTTACTGTATTTTACTATATTTTAGTGTATTTTACTTTATTTTAGTGTATTTTACTTTATTTTATTGTAATTTACGGTACTTTACTCTATTTTATCGTAATCTACAGTATTTTATAATATTTTATATTATTATATATTATTTTTATATTATATTATTTTATATTATTTTATATTATTTTATATTATTTTATATTATTTTATATTATTTTATATTATTTTATATTATTTTATATTATTGTATATTATTGTATATTATTGTATATTATTTTATATTATTTTATAGTATTTTATAGTATTTTATATTATTTTATAGTATTTTATATTATTTTATATTATTTTATAGTATTTTATAGTATTTTATAGTATTTTATAGTATTTTATAGTATTTTATAGTATTTTATAGTATTTTATAGTATTTTATAGTATTTTATAGTATTTTATAGTATTTTATAGTATTTTATAGTATTTTATAGTATTTTATAGTATTTTATAGTATTTTATAGTATTTTATAGTATTTTATAGTATTTTATAGTATTTTATAGTATTTTATAGTATTTTATAGTATTTTATAGTATTTTATAGTATTTTATAGTATTTTATAGTATTTTATAGTATTTTATGGTATTTTATAGTATTTTATAGTATTTTATAGTATAGTATTTTATAGTATTTTATAGTATTTTATAGTATTTTATAGTATTTTATAGTATTTTATAGTATTTTATAGTATTTTATAGTATTTTATAGTATTTTATAGTATTTTATAGTATTTTATAGTATTTTATAGTATTTTATAGTATTTTATAGTATTTTATAGTATTTTATAGTATTTTATAGTATTTTATGGTATTTTATAGTATAGTATTTTATAGTATTTTATAGTATTTTATAGTATTTTATAGTATTTTATAGTATTTTATAGTATTTATAGTATTTTATAGTATTTTATAGTATTTTATAGTATTTTATAGTATTTTATAGTATTTTATAGTATTTTATAGTATTTTATAGTATTTTATAGTATTTTATAGTATTTTATAGTATTTTATAGTATTTTATAGTATTTTATAGTATTTTATAGTATTTTATAGTATTTTATAGTATTTTATAGTATTTTATAGTATTTTATAGTATTTTATAGTATTTATAGTATTTTATAGTATTTTATAGTATTTTATAGTATTTTATAGTATTTTATAGTATTTTATAGTATTTTATAGTATTTTATAGTATTTTATAGTATTTTATAGTATTTTATAGTATTTTATAGTATTTTATAGTATTTTATAGTATTTTATAGTATTTTATAGTATTTTATAGTATTTTATAGTATTTTATAGTATTTTATAGTATTTTATAGTATTTTATAGTATTTTATAGTATTTTATAGTATTTTATAGTATTTTATAGTATTTTATAGTATTTTATAGTATTTTATAGTATTTTATAGTATTTTATAGTATTTTATAGTATTTTATAGTATTTTATAGTATTTTATAGTATTTTATAGTATTTTATAGTATTTTTATAGTATTTTATAGTATTTTATAGTATTTTATAGTATTTTATAGTATTTTGTAGTATTTTACAGTATTTTATAGTATTTTATAGTATTTTATAGTAGTTTATAGTATAGTATTTTATAGTATATTAAAGTATTTTACCGTACTTCACCGCGTTTTTATATTATTTATTTTACTGTATTTTACGATATATTACTAGAGTTTCACTGTAATGTACTCTATTTTTCCGTGTTTTAAAATAATTAACCGTATTTTAGCCTATTTTACCGTATTTTACTGTATGTTTCTGGATTTTACCGTATTTTACTATATTTTACCGTATTTGTTTCACTGTATTTTACAGAATTATTCTGTATTTTATTGTGTTTTACTGTACTTTATATATTTTACCATGTTTTAAAATATTTTACCGTATTTAAGCCTATTACTTTTAGTTTATTTTACGGTATTTCGCTATATTTTACTGTATCTGCATTTTACTGCGTGTTAAGTGCTTGTGATGCTCCTAACAGTTGTACTTAGACTAGCTTTAAAATTAACTTTAAATTATCTTCGAAGAGAGGGTCGTGGAATAACAGAATAAAATGGTATCATTCCAGAAAAATGAAGTGGTTTAATTATAGGTTACAGTTCAGCTACAGAAAAGAGAGGTTAAAGTTTTAAGTAAAGTTGAAAGTATATCGCAATACAATTAAGAGTAGAACCCTTTAAATGCCTGTATTACTGGATAGTTATTCATACAAAATAAACTAACAGTAGCATTGATTACAAAGCGTTACTGGTACGTAGTTTGCAATAAAGAAAAGTCTAAGCCTCAACATGCAGTTTTGTCAAGTAAAGTAGCCGAAGAGTGAAGAACGAAGAGAGTATAAGCAGCAATTCGTGACAAGTATAGTTAAATATGAACCCGAATCGTCTTACTTGTTATCCAGTGTTCCATGCAGAGTAATGATAACATGCGGTAATCTTTGTGTGAATGTACCTTTATCGGTACCTTATGAAAAGCCAGGGCAGTAGCAGCGATTAGGTAGGTCTATTTCCAATTAGTTTGGTTCTACTTAAGATATATTTATTGTTTTTACAATAAAAGAATACCAGCTCAAAATAAGAAGGCCTAAAAGAGAGAATGGAAGGTATAAATAAAAGCATTAGACAGAATAAAATGAAAGACAGAAAGCACAGAAAACTTACCATATGGTGTCCTTTAAGAAAGATCGCTACTGTGTTTTATTAATTATAAAAATAAGTGATGCCTTTTTATTTATCTCTTTCAATAATGATGAAGGTAGTAAATAATTTAATCATAATAGTAAAATATGGTGCATTATTTATCTTTACAAGTTAAATATGACTTTTATTTGGAATCCGTAGCATGGACTTTACTGTATTTTATCGTATTTTACCGTATTTTACCGTATTTTACCGTATTTTACCGTATTTTACCGTATTTTACCGTATTTTACCGTATTTTACCGTATTTTACCGTATTTTACCGAATTTTACTGTATTTTACCGTATTATACCGTACTTTACCGTATTTCACCGTATTTTACTGTATTAAGCATGGAAGGGCTTGATTTTTGAGTAGTTTTACTTTTCCGCACGGCTTGTAGAAAAGTGCAACTTTTCCCACGGAAATGCACGTGGAAAAGTACTACTTTGCGTACGCTCGTAGTAAAATTCAAATTGGTAGAATATATAATGAGTAGAGTAAATATTGTATCCGCTTACCTTCTAAGATGGCGACATACTCGTTGGGCGAAGGAATTAGATGCTTGTAAGGTACGAACGGATATTCTTCGTCCGGTCCGAATTCCTCCTGTTCCGGTACCCAATTTTCATATTCCGGATCGTCTTTGCTAGGAGGTTGCTGTCTATCCCGACGTTCGTATTTATATTTCAATTTCGTGCGCCATTCGTTTTTAAAAGTTTGCAGCATATCTGTAATAAGTTGGTACTTATGAGCACTTACGATTTCGCCGTACCTAACCTAATTTTTTATACTGTGCAAATTAAAATCGTTCAACTTACCTAAATCGAATGAAGGCGGGAATGTTGGCGGTTTGCTATTTTCGCAAGTATCACTCTGGTGGTCGTACCTTAAGTACATGACCCTCACGGCTTTTTCGTGACAATCCAATACGTACGGTAACATCAGTTTAAAATTGTGTATTTTCTCAAACGTAATGATTATTCTCGGTCTAAAATAATACGATTTCATGAGGAGTTGTTGAAATGCGAAGAGTTGGTAGTATGAAAATTTAAAAAGTTCCTATGAGCAAATGCGTTTCTGTGAGCAAGAATGTAATATATACAGAGTCTTCAACAATACCCGTGTCCAGAGATGTGAATTACCGATAAATTAACGTAGTAATTTACCGTAATTAACCAGAAATAAATTGCAGTAATTTACTCATAATTTACAAAGTAAATTATCGATTTTTGTGGTGAAAAATTTACATTATATACGGCATTTTCTTGTAATTTACAATATTTCGCGAAAGCGACGCCGACCTTGGTGAAAATAAGCACTAGATAACTGCTCTTTATTAAAATTTCCCACAAGGGATCAGTTATCAAATAAATTACTAAACAGTAAATATGATCGTGTAAAAAATTCCGTGAACGAAAAAATTCATACTGTTAAGACTGTAGGGATTAATAAAACATAGTAATTATTTCAAGTTGAAGTTTTATTATTTTGTCCGGATTTTTAAAAATGTCTCCCGAATATTCATTAGGAATGTCAGGAAATTGTATTTTGTAATATGGTAATCCTATTCTTACCATACCGGAGCCTGTGTTATATAAAATAGTAGATACAAAAGCACCTCGTTATGAAGCAACTTTCATGTGCAACATTATATCCGAAGTAATTGATGAAATAGGTTTAGAAAAAATTATGTCAGTTACAACAGACAATGAAAGAAACATGACAGCTAGCTGGAATTTACTTGCAGAAAAGTATTGCGATTTGTAGATCTAAAGAAGCCCTATTTGCTAAGGACTTCGTATGGACCAGTCTGTTACAGAATGAATTAATTTCATTTTCTTATTTTAAAATATTAGCGCTTTTGCCTCAAATCGCTTATTTCGAACATAGACCACACCAGGCGTTTCCTGAACGTAAAACCCCAGTATATATACCAATCAGTATTGGCACTCTGAGGCGGCACGTTTGATCTTTAAAAGTAGAAATTTTAGTTGACACTTGACGTTTTCGGGATATGAAAAGTTTTCTTTACACGGACTTGGTATACATGGTTAGTTGAATTTTTGTTCTGTTGCTTTTCAAATTCGTGTGTATGAGGGAGATGTGAGATACCTTAATAGACAACGGTTGATCAACTTAATTACTTTGAAGAAGAAAATAGTTTAGATATCAGGGCAGTCTTCGCAAATGTAAGAAGGACAGAACCGTTTTAAATTTTTTTTATATATGTGAAATATTACTTTTTGGTGAAAAGTTTAATTACTTTTAGTTCAAAATATAACGTTAGTTTGTCAAGGGAAATATATAACACACAAGGTTAGAGTAACAAAATAGAGGTATTGCTTTATTTCTTAAGAATTACTCTAATCTAAAACTTTTCTAGTATATTGTAAAAATTTATTCTATACGTTATTTAGGTACTGCAAAATCTATAGGAAAGTATGTAGTTTTAAATTTAAAAATTTGTAACGGAGACATATTTAGTGTAGTTTTTTTACAAATATACACTCAGTGACTTGTTTTTGTGAATGAGTTTAAGTATGGCAGACTAAAATCGTTATTTTTTATTATGAATTAATTTGAATTTATTTTAAAATGGGAACTATATGTATATGGTTTTCGTAGTTTTTACACTTGTGATAAAAATATCAAAGTTATGTATATTGGCCATTTACTACACACAGCAAATTCATAGACACAATACATATTACTATTTGATATTCTTGTAAAACCACTAATTTAAAATTGACTTTAAACTAAGTGACTACACACAGAATTGTTTGAAAGCAGCCATAAGGTATAATTTATGTATTGGATACTATAAAAAAATTAATAGTAGTTAGATGTAGAGTTAAGTAAAAAGAAATTTAAGACCAAAAACAAAACAAACCTTTATATCTAGTGAACTTAATTTAGTACAGTCCTCAACTTTCTTAGGCTAACATTAAAGATATCTATTTGGATCTCGCTAAGAAACTCATTGGTAACAGCCATCATCTTGTTAAAGAAAGATATACTACTTGGATCTAAATCAAATATTTTATTGTTACTTGGGTTTCTTAGATTAATCTTTGCCGCATTAACATTTATATAGTCAATCAATTCACAATCTTTGTACTTAAAATAGAGTACAAAATATATCACAGCCTGTTGCTTTCTTCTTTGTAAAAGAGATTTAATCTTAAAACTATTGACCATAGTTTTATACGAGATCTTAGGTATAAGGGTACAAGTATTTTTTATGACATAAAGGTACCGTAAAAATATTTTTTGTACTTTTTCAATATGATCAATTTGTGTGGCTTCCAAGGGCATCCATATTTGTGAAACATACTCAAGATGGAGTCTTACTAAGGCATTATATAATCTGATTTTGGTGGTAATCCTAAATTTTTTTGTATTTCTGATTTAAAAACCTAATGCTTTTATTGCTTTTTTAGTTATGTGTAAAAAATGGTTATTGAACTTCAAATTAGACTGAAAGACAACTCCCAAATCCTTTACCTCATATTAACGATTTAATGTGACATCACAGGTCTTATTTATAATGTAAAACATTAAGAGGCTATGGATCCTTACAACTTAAAATATGCATACGTTTGTAAGTGTTAAATAGACGGATAAAAAGTGTTGATTTTTATTTACAACTATAATAAGAACCCATTAAAAAGACTAAGAGCAATAGAACATTTCAACAAATTTCTATAGGTACACATATTTTTGATACCTGATAATCAATAAATAATATATTTTTTGGAGTAGCAACAGGTTTATTAATACACAACTATTATTTTGTTACAAATACTTATAATATTTATAATTAACATAATAGTTGATATAAGTCCTTTAAAAATAATATATTTTGATTTAATTGTTGAATTTATACATGAGCAATTTTCCTTGTAGCGTTGTTTACATTTTGTAGAGAAATATTGTATTCTGCTTTTAGCTGATAAATCATGTACATGAAAATGGGTTGAATGTAGACAATGTTAATGTTTTTGCTACTACTGCTGGCTAGAAATGCTGGGCTGGGACACCAACAGAAAAAAAGGAAGCACAAAGCACTAGATGTTTTTATCACTGAAGTGTATTTGGGGTATTTTTGATCTAAATCCACTATCAAAATAACAAATTTTCCGTTTTTAAGCTGTGAATGTATTACAAAAACTACTTCGATAAAATGTAAACAAAAAGTTTATATTTGTGTACAAAATATGGGTTGCCTGCGCATGGTAGCGAGTTTTTAACCGGATTTATGACAAGTGATAGGTTATATCCCGAAAACGTCAGCGCAGTAAAAGCTGCGCGTCTTTTTCCCGCCCAGGGAGTGTCATGGGCCTGGTAAAACCAGTGAAGCGACCTTGGATCAGAACAGTCTATTAATTGCGTTTATACACTTCGATGTGCCGTGTGTGTCCGTGTCGCCATATTTGCTGTACGAATTATACCGCTACGACTGTTACATAATTACAATCGTTATAATCGGGCCCGATTCTAAATGTGCTTATACCACTGCTACTATAAATTTGGAACAAGATCGTCCAGTTGAATATACAATATTAAGGTAAGCGAATTTGAGAAACAATTCCTTTTTTTACTGTTTCACAACCAGCCCCTTTGGGTAGTATTAATTAATTCATTCTAATACACAGTCTAAAAAATGGAAAACTGTCAGCAGTGACTTAGTGAAAATCGATTTGTTCAACAACAAACAAAGTTAAGCAAAGTAGATGTAGAGGTATTAAACTGCCCACCGTCAACAACTGCCATAGAACGAAGCTTATCAACGTATGGAAATGTCGATACAAATAAAAGAAATCGACTAACAAATGAAAGGGCACAAAAAATTGCAGAGTTGGCAGATATATATCACACGATATATATCATGATATATATCGTGATATATATCATGATATTTATTGCTAGATAAATATCAATGTTGATGATATATATCCAATATTTAAATATCTTTAAATCTGCTTAATATATAACAACCTGGCATCAGTCTGTTAACAACTGTCTGGGATTTTTCTGGGTAGAGTGTTTACATTTATCGATTTATTCTCTGTTGTGTGCTATTTTTAGTTACAGTTAGGCATTGTGTGTTGCAACTATTATTTTTCTCTTTTCTATACTGTTTATTTATTATTAAAAAATGCCAAAAAGTAAACATTCAGTGTGGGTAAATTTTCGATGCGTAAATAAAGATCAGAATAGTGGTAAATGGGCTATTTGTAAAAAATGTGAAAAGGAGATGCAGGGAATCCCACAGAGAATGTTAAAACACATTGAAAAGTGTCTAAATAGTGAAGCTGGAACAACGGATATAAATACTATTGGAAATATTAATCAAACCTTGACCCTGGAACAAGAAGAAACTGAACGTGTTAAAAATAAAAATGGTAAGTTATTTTATTTAATAAGCGCTTTTTAATAACCAAAAATGAAAATTGCATGGTAAATAAAGAAAATGTTACATTCTAAAAATACAAATTTGTATAAGGCTGTTGGTTGGCATGAATAAAAAATATAAAATAGTTTGTTATATGGTGTTAGCTCAGACATTTCCTTTTTTGAACTGTTTAATTATTACACCATCTCTTTTTATCTGCCGACCAATAATTATATCTATATTTAAAAAATAATATTTTACTTTATCTTTCAGTAACGATATTATCATCAACAGTAAAACCGCCGAAAAAAAAGCCCTGCTTAGATATAAATAAATTAAATGTTGCTAAGGACGTCAGCGTAATTTCAACATCAAAATCATATGCACACACCATTGATTTACAAATTGGCAAATTTTTCTTTGCGACGAATACACCATTTAGACATGTAGAGCATGACGAGTTCAAAAAAATGTGTAAAGTTTTAAGACCAGGATACAAGCCTTCTTCCACAAGGCAAATTGGAAATGATTTATTGGACGAAGTATATAATGATGTTACAGAACTATGTAAAGATAAATTAAAAGGAGAAGTTGTATCAATGTCAGTTGATGGATGGTCAAATGTTCATAATGAACCAATAATTTGCTGTTCTGTTATAAATGAATATGGTGAATCGTACTTAATTAAAACTGTGGATACCTCTGGACATTCACATACAGCTGATTACTTAAAGGAAGTCGCTTCTGATGCTGTTATACATATCGAAACATTTTTTGGTGCGAAAGTAAGAAGCATTGTGACTGATAATGCCAAAAACGTTGCAAAAATGAGAAAACTTCTAGCAGCCACACCTCAAATTGATGTTATACAATATGGTTGCTCGGCTCATATTCTCAACTTGTTGGCAGAGGATATACAGATTCAGGGCCTTAAGGAACATATTAATAAAAGTTTTAAAATACTTTAGAAACAAGCATTTACCTTTAGCCTGGTACAAGAGAGCGCAAGGGAAAATGCTTGTCCTTCCTCAAGAAGTTAGATGGAACACTGTAACTGATACATTAAAATCGTACCTAGAAAATAGAGGGATACTTGTACAAGTTTGTCAAGATCATAAGGACGCCATTGATCGTGATATATTCCGTATTGAAAATGATATAAATATCACACTAAATGCAAAAGAGTTTTTAAAGCGTATGGAGCCGATTGCAATGGCCTTAACACCAAGCCATTATTTAGCAAATTTATGCGACCATCGCTTTAGAGGGAGAAATTTAAATAATGAAGAAAAGAATCTAGCATATCAGTATTTAGAGACTATAAATAACAATTTTATACCTATTGTAATGGCATTAAATTCAGGGTCAAAACCGTTTCCTCAGTTTATGCTTGCGTCTGCTTTTCAAAGCACGTCCCCTATGACTTGGTGGAAGGCACTTACTTTAGATTTAGATGACAAAAAAGATTTCGTTTTTGATTGGACAAATTTACAACCCACCTTTTTAGAAATGTGTTCAAAGCTACTGACTGCAGTAGCATCATCTGCCGGATTGGAACGAATTTTTTCCACACATTTGGACTTGTACAGTGCAAACTAAGAAATAGACTAGGAACTGACAAAGCTGCCAAATTAACTTTTATTTTTAAATTTCTTAATCAGGACTGTTCCAAGAAAGCCACCAATTTGGACTGGTTATACAATCAGCAACAAGACCTTGAAGTTCCTGTGGCGTCCTGTAGTAAATATAACCCAGAGGAACAAGAACCAAACTCCGAATCGGACTGATATTCTTCTTCTTATTTTGTTTTTATAAAATTAATTTGTCATAGTTTTTATTTGAAGTAAATTAAAAGTTAAAAGTAACAAACATTTTCTAAAAATAATAAATGAAAACAAAAACTTATTAAAAAGTGTGTAATTATAAATAAAAATTTAATTCTGTTATTAAATTTACTGTCAAAAATACTCGACAATCTGCAAAAATCGAAGAAATATATTAATATATTTTTTCATCATTATACACTTTAAATACTTCTTTGTTTTTATTACTTATTAACCACGCCTATTATCCTCCAAAAGGATTTTCTCAAAAGTTAATTGAGACAATCTGATATATATCAAATTTTGATATATATCGTATATATCCGATATTTTGATATTTATAATAAATATCATGATATTTGCCAACCCTGAAAAATTGTTTATCAGACAAAATTTAAATATAGCGGAATATTTATCCGGTTCATTACAATCTTCTTTGGAGTCTGAATCTGGATATGAATCCAACTGGTCTAAAGTAGATAGCGAAACTGAACTAGATACAATACTTGATTTAGAGATTTCATTTAGTCCAGCTCATTGTGAAATGCCAATGTAACATATGCATAATATAATTAATAAAACAAGATCTTATATAATTCTTATAAAACTAAAATAATTTTTTCTTATACATAAAGTATAAGGAATTTAAGTTTTTTTAGATTAAGCACCTGCACAAACAATAAAATTTTATTTGATGTTGTTTTCTTTCGCGTTTTGTCAAAAAATTAGTTTTATCTACTCCTATTAAATTATATATTAATTATTCAACTGCTTTTGAGCAATTAATAGTATCAATAAACAAATAGCGTGAGTTATTATAAGTCACGCTGGGCTCCTACGATAATTCGGCATATAAATAGTGTGCGCAATAAATTCTTGGAAATTTTAAAGTCGATAAATACGTTTCATTGGCGTAAAATGTTAGAAAGATTTTTTAACAACTGGAAAGGAATGAATCAAATTAAAAGATTTTAAAATTATTAAATTGTCAACGCCTCTCAGTAGGCGGAACAGTCAATTATTACATTGAGGGGAGTAATGTCATTTGATATTTTAACAAGATAATTTTGACGTTTTCAAATCAATTTCTAATAATAGTGCTAAAAAAAGATGAATTTAGATAGTGAAGATGAGTTATTATGTACACCTCCAGAAATAAGAGAGATAGCTAATAATGCAATAGAGAAATTATTACCAGAAAAATCAAAAAACAAGTATAAAAGTGTATACTAAAATTTTGAAGATTGGTGTAACTCGTTTACAGAAAATGTACCTTTGGCATATTTTATTGAACTTAGCAATAAATATAAAGCATCGTCTCTAAGGACTTTCTACGCCTTGCTAAGAAGCACATTCTCAACATAAATAATGGAATTAAAATGAAGAATTATTCAAAATTACGTGCTTTCTTAAACGTCAATCAGAGAAACATATAGCTAAAAAGGCAAAAACATTTACGCTAGAACAACTTAATAATTTCATAAATGAAGCTCCTGATGAGAAATATCTGGGGACAAAGATAATAGCTTTTACAAAGATTCAAACGTTTTTATCATCTAGTCAATTATATAATTCTTTCTCGATACTTGCATCTTAGTATTTATTGTTATAGTCGTAGATAAAGTATAGTATTCAACTTGCAGTAATGGTCATAACTTACTTGATGAATTACAGCACTCGCCTGCTACTCGTGCTGCAAACTTCATCTGCGTGAGTTATGATCTGCATTACCGCTCGTTAAATAATATACTATTATTCACAAACAAATGAAACAATTCTATGTTCGATACAGACACTTACACACCTTAATCTCATTTCGAAGTCATGTGTATAAAATATATTACGGTAAATTAACACAGTAATTTACGACATAAATTTATTACAAGGGTAATTAATTTTGGTAATTAAAACCTGTAAATTACCACCGTAAATTAACAGAATATAAATTACGGTAATTTTACATCACTGCTCGTGTCCCACGTGACCCAATTCATGGCATCAATTGGCTTAAACTAACATTAACAACTTCAGTAGTAACTCTAAAACCTAAACACTTAGGTTGTGTTGAAAGTCACTAAGCACGACCATTTTTATGAAATTTATTGTTTTACCAGATCACGTGAGATACGATACGTTATATGAAATTTATTTGTGTAATTTCGCGATATTAGAAAATATAAATAAAATCATTCATTTTAAAACCTTTACCATTATTATACGATTAGATTTTTTTGTGAATAAGTAATAAACACTGTTTTACATATGGTACAAAAATTCTTTAGCACATTAGCTCCTTGTTAAAACAAAATATAGCTTAGGCAAGAAATTTGGCGGATTCGTGAAGAACCTCCACCAATTTTGAAAATATGAAATACAAAATTTTATTGCACTATTTTAGTGAAGGGAAAATAATTTTTAAGGGCTATCAAAGTCTAGAAAGTCAGATGATTGTTTTATAATTGAATGATCAATCGACTTACCTGTAAGAAAGATCGATCGAAATTATCCGAGCTTCTCCGTCGCCCCTCATCACACACTGTAGTTTACAATTTCCTGCCTGAACGGTACAAGTTTTTATAGCTGAGTCACAAAAACCAGCTCTTATCAGCAATCCATTAAATACCTCATTCACAATTTTTGCTATTTTACGTTATATCACATTAAGGGTTGGGATTGGTGTTTAATAACAATAAGGGAGGGTTTGTGATGAGGGGCGACGGAGAAGCTCGGATAATTTCGATCGATCTTCCTTACAGGTAAGTCGATTGATCATTCAATTATCCTTCGCATCTCCGTCGCCCCTCATCACACCCTGTAGTTGTTTAAAGTTTGTGTGATATAACGTTACCTAAATAACATTACTAATATTGTGATAGCACCTGTCAAAATAAATACATCACAAATGATATATTGTAATATTTTATTAAACATAAATTTTAATTTTACATTTAAATGTAACTTTTATAAACAATAAACAAATTTAAGTACCTACATAGTACGAACAACAAGAATAAATTTTAATACAAACTTTAACTTAAATGCTAAATTATTTTTGGTTAAAAACACATTTAGCAAATAGATTAGGATCTGTAATCACTGAACAATTGTAAAATTTTGCAAATGTTTTCGAGTGTTCCGTCCAGCCAGCAGTCTTTTGTATTAAATCAAGATTAATACCGGATCTAGAGGCGGTCGTAGTGACTGCATGTCTAGTACTGTGTGCTCCGAATATGTTCGTGTTAATACCGCTAGCTGTTAAGACCGATTTTATCCATCTACTGATAGATTGACTACTGGCTGGATGTTTGTTTTCTGTTACAGTCCTTATCGATTTTGTAACTTCCAGATAACGATCCAGAGTTGATGCAATACATAATTGGGGTTGATCATTGAAGTAAGGGAGTACTAAGTTGGGCTGTAGTCGATTTTTTCTTGCTGGGATTCTTATCTCAACTCTATCATCTTGGCGTAAAATATTATCTAATTCTATTTTTGATATGGTCTGAGCTCTTTGTGCAGTTGCCAATGCGATTAGTGTAGTTAATTTTAATGTCAACTGTTATAAATTGAGGTTGTTATTGGGATATAGTTTACCTAAGTAATTTAAGACAAGTTGAGGGTCCCAAGTAATAGCGTATTTGGGTTTCGGCGGTTTTATATTAAATGAACCTTTTAAGAACCTTTTTATGATATTTTCTCCCTCTAAATCTATATCTAGTATAAGTGAAAGAGCTGCTTTGTGAGAGTTTATTGTTGAGTATGCTGCTCCAGATGATAGAATTATACTTAGAAATTCCAGAAAGTTAGACAACTCGTAATGATAAATGCTTTTCCCTTTGTCTTTGCAGTATTCCCACCATTTTGCATACGTATTTCTATATTGTTTTAATGTGTTTTCCGACAGTGAAGAGATGATTATTTTTATGGTGTCTTCACTCAGGTTCTTGCGTAGATATGCGCCCCTGATAATTTCTCCGCTACTAGGACAAGTTTCTGCCATAGGGGATGATGTGATCTGAAAGGAGATGAAAGTAAATTCCTATAAGGTCCTAAGGTTATTGGTTTCTCTATTAAAAGTTCCCGAAAAATAGGATACCATGATTGTGAGGGCCAGTCTGGTACAATAAGTATACCTTCAGCTTTTTCCTCTATAATCTTTTGCAATACTTTTGGAATTATGCAAAATGGAGGGAATGCATAAAAATTAATTTTTCCCCAGTTTATAGTAAATGCATCAACAGAGACTGAATATGGATCAGGTAACCAAGAAATGAATTTTTCGCATTTTCGATTTATATTTGTTGCAAATAAATCAATTTCTGGAGGTCCAAATTTACTAATTCTTTTTTCGTAATGATTTTGAGATAATTCATATTCAGTTTCTGTAGGTTTACATCGTGATTCTTGATCGGCTGTTATGTTTTATTTAGATTTGATATAGGCTGCATGTACTAGTATGTCCGTTTTTCACACCAGTCCCAAATTGTCCTTGTTACATTATTTAAAACTGAAAATTGAATGCTGCCCATCCTATTTATGCAAGCTATGGCTGTTACGTTATCAATCCTTAAAAGTATGTTGGTATTTTTAGTATTTGAAGCATAGCATTTCAATGCAAAAAACGCCGCTTGAAGTTCTAAAATATTTATATGTAACGTTTTCTCGCTTGTATTCCAAAAATCATGAGTTTTTAGACCATCGCAAGTTGCACCCCATCCACTAAGTGAGGCATCTGAGAAAATTTCTTTTGTGAAAACTTTTGTACTGAAATCTTGTTTGGAAAGGGGTATCTTTTCTTCCCACCATTCAAATTCCTCCTTTAGGTGTTAAGGGACTTTTTCTTTCATAATTGTTATTATGTTCTCTAAGTGCTCTAAATTTAACAATCTCGAAAGGTTTGATATGTAGCCAGCCATATTTGATTGCTGGACAGGCAGCAACCAGTTTTCCCACAATTTGTGCAAATTCTCTAATTTTACAGACATTTTTGTATTTAATTTTTTTAATAACTTGACATAGCTTTTTGCTTTTTTCCTCGGGCAATTTTATTGTAAGGTCTAGTGTATTATATTGAAAACCCAAAAAGGTGCAGATCTGTGTGGGGTTTAGGTTACTTTTTTTGGAATTAATTATAAATCCTTATAGTTTTTGATGTATTTTTCCTACACTCTTTTTGTGATTTCCCTATGATTAACCAATCATCTAAATAGACTACCCATTACTCCCGAGTTTCTTAATTTTTTTATTGCTGGCTTAAATATTTTTGTGAATATGTAAGGGGCTACACACAACCCAAAAGGTAAGCAGTTAAATTGATATAAGGATTTGTTAAACAAGAATCTCAAATATTTTCTATGTTTTTTAGCTATTGGAATTAAGTAGTAAGCATCTTTTAAGTCTATTGTGCTTAGGTAGTTATTTTTCATAATCAGTTTTTGGGCTAAACGGTAATCTTCAAGTTTGAAGTGCGGTGCAGTGATAAAGCGATTTAACTTTTTTAAATTTAAAATAAATCTTTGCTTTCCATTTGATTTTGGCCTTAAAAAATAGCTAGATAAAAATTCATTATTACAAGGTAAACATTTTTCAACCGCACCGATGTTTTCTAATTTCTTAATTTCATTATCATACAATTTTATTTCTGAGGTTTTGACGTTTTGTTTTGCCGGGTGAGTCTGCACTGGATTTTCGTTAAAAGGTATAACATAACCCTGAACACAATTTAAAAGGGTGTTGTTGTTTGTTATTTTTTGCCAGTTCATAAGGTAAAATGACAGGGTACCTGCATATTTTCCTCTTACCTGTTCAGTATTATTTATTTCCTGTAACTGTAATGTGGCCTCCCCCTCTCTGATTGTCTTTCCTTTTTCTTCGTATTTTGCAGAGTCCATCGTTTGTATTTGGTTCCCTGAAATGGGCGCTGGTAGTTTAAAGAACTATTAAAGCGCGTTTGAGGTTTAACTATGGTCGATTTTTCTTCTTAATATATTTAAGTTCATCTCCAACTTTTTTAACTGTTTGTGCAGATTTTAATCTGTCCTGCAAATTATTCCCAAAGAGCATATCTGAGATGGGTGCCTCCTGAATTAACTTCCTATGTTCTGTGCTTAGGGTTGGCAGAATTAAATATCTTCTGTGCAGAGACAATGAATGGATTGTGTCAGCTATTGATTTGGCAGCATCCGCTAAAGGTGTTATGTAATCTTCAACTTTCTCTTTTAAGAGTGTTTTAGTAAGTGGTTGACCTAAAGCTGTTAATGCGGCAGCTAGTTGTTTTTGGAGAAGGCTTAAGAATCGATCCTGCCTTAGAACACTACTGTCCACTGCAGTTTCTATTTCAGGATTTAATACTGCAAACTTCAACGCTGAGCAGTTAGCTGCGATGACATATTTATCTATATTTTTTGTTTTTCCTCACTACTTACTCCTTTCTTTAAATAACTATTCCATCTACAAACAATTTCATCGTGTAAATCAGGGCCTGCAGCGCTTTCTCCATCTGGTTTCTCGCCAAGTAAGTTAGTAAGTTCAAGATCATCTTGAGACATTTGTGCAGGCACGACATCTATATCATCTTCAGCTGAACGATGCACTTCAGCGTCAACAATTGAAATGCCTAAAATAAGCAATGAGTCCAATGTATATTGGGTAAAAAACCACTTTTTTTAATAATGTATAATTAAATTAATTAATTAATTAATACAGTAATAAATAAATAAAATTATTTATAAATTTTTAAATTAATTGTTTCACCCTGTAAAAATTTTTAAAATTTAAAACATCTGCAAATGTTTTAATTTTTACATATAACTCACATCAGTGTCTGCTAACACTGTTGAGCTATTTAAGCAATTTATTTATTTTCCCTATACATCTGCTAATGTAGGGTTTTTTTTTTAATCTATAATCAGAATTACTACATTCATTGCCTTGTAATGTTCATAAATTACACCGACAACGATGAGATTAACAATAGGTACTTACTGTTTGATTCGCCGTCACTGCTCGATTCTGATGAAATTCTTGATTCGAGTTTTTTCCGAATTTTCTCCAATTGCTTTTTTAATTTTCCATAAGATTTGTCTTTTTTCCTCTTTTTTGAAATAGAAGAAACCACACTTTCACTGTCACTTTGTCTTTTTCCCATTTTTATAATTCTTTTTAATTTAATTTCAGTCGTAATCAATAAGTATTTTACCGTTCGGGTACAAAATTGTGAATGAGGTATTTAATGGATTGCTGATAAGAGCTGGTTTTTGTGACTCAGCTATAAAAACTTGTACCGTTCAGGCAGGAAATTGTAAACTACAGGGTGTGATGAGGGGCGACGGAGATGCGAAGGATAATGTTATAAAAAAATGATTAAATATAATTTAGTTATTTTAGAGTAGCAGTTGAAGAAATATATTAGGATGAAAATTGGACTATCGATAACTGGAGGAGAGTCCTATTCTATGATGAAACAGGAATAATGTATATGAAAAAAAAAAACGGTTGACATATTGATATTTTTCTAGAAAAGTGTCATGCTTAAAAAACAAATTATTTGAGTTTATGATCGCTGATACGAATATTGTCAAATTTAGATGTTTTGGAAAATTATTGTACATTACTTTGAGGAAATATCCTACTTTCTTGCAATCCATCCACATTCAATTACTGATTAATAAAGTATTTTACTCAAAACTATTTTCTCTAATGCTACAGGTTTCCGCTAACGAAAGTCAGGTCAAAGCGTTGAGTGGATATAAATCATTGATGCCAAATTGTATTAAACTTCCGACATTATATCTGCATTTTTTGTATAAATAGAAATAGGTATGATTGACAGGAAATTTTAAAAATAATACAAATATTATTTCAGAATTAAGTGTAATTTTCAAAAACAATAATAAATAATAAAGGGATTGATTAGAGAATCCTACATTTGTCTTTGTACAGTTCATCAAATTTCTAGAGGCTTTCGACGGCTAGACAGAGAAAGCACTACTGACAGGCATCCCGACGGATTTACGCAATGAAAGTACACTCTGCGCATCAAGTATTTCACTATTTCATTCAGACGTAAATGTCAGATGTAAATTTCGCTAAAACATTTCTTTTATTTTCGTTTGTGTTTTTTGCTCATTACAGTTTAATAGAACCTAAGTATGGAGTTTAATAGCAAATTAAGAGGCCGCGTGATTAACAGTCAATCTCGCGAAATAATAGCCAATGTTATAGAGTTTATGAGAAGAGAAGGAAACTTTAATTCACCTTCAATACCATTTAAAAATGTAAATGATCGTGTTGCTGCAGCCACAGGAGTATCTAAAAACACTGTCGTCCGCATTTCTGGAGAGAAAAAAAGAATCGATAACCGTGAGATATCGGAATTTTCATCACCAAGAAAAACCATTAAAAAACCAAAAACAGTTAATGATATAGATGAAGCTGACAAAGGTATTTTAAAAAGAATTATTCTGTTCATGTTAATCTCGGAAAATATTGTTCCAACATTAAAAACAATTCTGACTAAATTTAGAGAAGCTACAGGGTACAAAGGAAGCTATGAAAGTTTAAGAAAAATAATAAAGTCGCCAGGATTTCGTTGGCGGAAAACAAAAACAAACAGAAAAATATTAATGGAAAGGTTTGATATTCAAAAGCTACGTTTAGACTATCTGATTCGTTTAAAAAGTTATCGAGCAGAGGGCCGTCCAATTGTCTACTTAGATGAAACATACATTCATGCCTCCCACACACACCAGAAAGCTTGGAGTGATAATTCAAATGAGGGATTAAAGAAACCAATTAATAAAGGTGATAGACTAATTATTGTCCATGCAGGAGGTGAAATGGGCTTTATTCCGAATGCCCGGTTAATTTTTAAATCTGGAACCAAAAGTGGAGACTACCACGATGAAATGAATTTTAATAATTTTTCTAAATGGTTGAAAGAAAAGCTGTTTCCGAACCTCCCTCCAAGAAGCGTCATTATTGTTGATAATGCTCCTTACCATAATGTCCAGGTAAATAAAGCACCAACGTCAACTTCTAAAAAAGCTGACATGCAGGATTGGTTAAAGAATCATAATATTGCTTACGAAGAGGATATGCTCAAAACGCAATTATACAGTTTAGTGCTATTGCATAAGTCACGATTTAAGAGATTGAAGAAATGATAAATGAACATGGTTTTAGTTGTTTCCGTTTGCCACCGTATCATCCCGATCTTAATCCGATCGAATTAGTGTGGGCATCATTGAAACAATATGTAGCTAGTAACAACACTACATTTAAGAGGCAAGACGTACAACTGTTGTGTGAAGACTTTTTTGATACGTTTTCTAAAGAGGAGTGGCAATCTCGTTGTAATAATGCTAAAATGTGGGAATCTAAATTTTATGACAGAGAAGTTACTTTGGATGAGGCAACTGATAGATTTATAATTAACTTAAACAGTGACAGTGAGACTGATTTTGAATCTGATATGGAAACTGAAGAAAGTTTTTCGGAAGACCATTAAAATTATATCTGTACCTAAGATCAAAAAAGTATTATCTATTTTTACAACGAAGATGCCCAAGAATCAAATTTTATTTTTTTATTATTAGATAGCTATTTTTGTTTCTGAGTTGTGTTCATTTACAGGCTCAATTTTTTTCCGTTTCTCCTTTTTGATTTTATATGGGGTTTCAAGTTATTTTTGACTTATTTCGACGTAAATCACAACAACACACTTTTTTAATAAAGCAAACAAGTGTTAAGAGGTATATGTACGTGTAAACTACAATTACAAAAAATTGATATGAAACCCATGAAACCACCAACAAAAATGTAAAGCTAGCTTCCGTACTAGAACATGGTGTCATTCGTCGAGATAATTTATCGTTTTGTTTAATAGATCAAGAAATGTAAATATTCCCCTGTTATTTTTTATAAAATTATAAGAGAAATAAATTTTTTTCTAAATAGTATAGTTTATTATTTTGTAGAAAAACAAAATTTCGAAAATTTTAGTAATGTTTCAGAAACACCGTTATTAATAATAGGTACCATTTTCCTTAATAAGGTAGAAATAAAATATAAACTATTTCCACGATTTACAAAGGCCTACAAAAAAATTATAGGTATTTTCCGCTATCCTATAAAATTTATATTTTCTGACTCAATTTCAAAAGGTTGAACGAATTCCAAAACACCTTTTATGGCATAATAATTATTTTCAATTCTACATACTATCTTTAGCTGCTTTTAAGAACGTTCTAAGAAAGTCCAATCAGACCAATTTAATCCCTAAACTATTTCACACTTTTAAAATTTAATTACCTAAAAATATTAAAAACTATTTAAAATAACTTGTTTAGCAGACTGTACAATAGCTATCTTAGTCACACGTAGCGCGTTCTCTGTCTGGGCGTCGAACACCTCTAGAAATTTGATGAACTGTACATAGGTAATTTTTTGTTACGGTATGTTCCGTTCCGTGTTATTTTCTAAACATACGAACTACAAAAATTCAATAAATAATTCAGTGCGATATTTTTATGAATCGCTAAAAAAATCTACGTCTTAAAAAGTAATTTAGAAGTTATTAACATAAAACTACTATTTTAAAAATAATTAACACGAAGATTTGAATTTCTGTATTCTACCAAATTATAAAATAAACTTGAAAAAAAAAACGAATTTGCTTGAATTCAACTTTAATGTGAACCTCGGACCTTTCGTACGAAAACTCAGCCCTTAAACTCTTTGTGATAACTTATCATTTATTTCTCTTTAACATTTACACTTACATAATTGGTTTAGGTCATTTTGTTATAATTTTACCAAAATTTTCTGTTTCTTTAACTATTAACGATGAATATATCTAATGGATTGTTATTATTTATTGATTCGTTATAAGAATCACCTATTTTTAATTGTATTTTATCCTAATAAAAAGAGTAAGATAATTAGTTTGACAAAATTGTCACTAATTTAACGAAAACCTACAAAATTTTAAAATTAATTTAAAGGGTAAAATAAAATAAATATTTTAAAAATATTTTAATTAGTCCTCGTCCTGGATTTGAACCCCAGACCTTTCGCATGAAAACTCACTACTCTATCTTTGGAATAACGAGACAAACAACTTTTTTTTTTAATACTGATAATTAGATTGGTTTAGTGTCAATAATATTTACGATTTATTTGTAATTATAGACGAATATCTTGAGGAATGCAATTAGTTTGGCAAAATTGTCACTTATTTAAAATTTTAAAAAATAATAGTAGTCCGATCTTTCTAGAATGAATATTAAATTTTATAATAATTCAGTAGAATGTAATGGCATACTTTTAGGTTCTGTAGCCTGTGCTTAGAATAAATGTATAATATCCGTGTGGGTGTAGAATATTTAGTCGGCGGGCTACTAAACGTTTGGTGGATTTAATAATAATAATAATAATACTCTCCATAACTCACCCCTTACGAGTGAATTTTAACCCCAAAAGCTGTGCTTGTCCGGGGAAGGGACGTCTTTAAAATAATTCGGAGCGACCTTTCAATATTAAAATTTCGACTTGAAATTTTCAGGATCTTTATGATTTTTCTTATAGAAAAAAATAAAATAATGAGAAAAAAAAATTAAAACAAAAAAAATCCGGTTTTCGACGATTTTGAAATTTTTTAAAAATTCGGAGCGACTCTTTAAAAAATTTTTTTTTGAGCTGTTCCTTGGAGGGGGATCTTAAAACATGATAAACTAACATATTTTCATAGGAGACTTAAATTAAAAAAAAATGTTCGCTTTTTTGGGCCACCCTAATATTTTTAGAATAAAGTACCGTTATTTTGGGGATTTGTAGATCTTAATCAATTATAAAGAAAGTCTAAATATAATTTTCACATAAACGTCCCTGTTTTCATTCTACGGGGTGATATTTTCTAAATATCTTCCCTTACAGTAAAGACTTTAACTTAAAAATATGTATACGATAGGTAATCGTTATTATTAGTTAATACACTACTTCGATAAATTACCATAACCCATTGACGTAGAATGAAGGGCTAAAGAAACAATTTTATTCAAAACTTTTTGAACGCCTTACATTTTATAAAACTTAAGATTAATAAATATTTCTCACGCCATTTCTCACAAAAAGGGACTTCTGATTGATATTTGTAGACTATTCCATTTCCGAGGTGATAGAACTGATTTATTTTATACAGAGTGTTTTGAAACATGTCTTAAATATGGCTAATTTTAAGTTCAATTTACTTAATTTTGTTAAATGCAACACACTGTATATTATTTTCGCATAAAATTCCTTATAAATTTACCTATCCAACGATACCAACAATAGTGCGTAATTGATCGATAGCTGTTTTATTATTGGAAATAGGAAAAACAAATTAATATAAAAGTTGTATGACCATGTTTAATAAATATGCTTAAATATACAGGGTGGTCCATAAACGAGGGGCTGAACAAACTTATACATTTTTATATTTGTTTTCACATCGTCAAACAACTTTAGTAGACTTCATTTATTTGCTATGTTGTATATAGGGTGTTTCAAAATGCGGGGTAACGATTTTCTCATTTTTTTAAATGGAATACCCTATATGTCATACCACCAATTAATTATTACATGGTATTCCATTTAAAAAATTGAGAAAATCGTAATCTCACGTTTTGACACACCGTATATACAACATACAAAATTACTTAATCTTGATATACATAAATGAAGCAAATTTATTTTTATATTTAGGAAAACAAAATCAACCAAAAGAAAAACATTTTTTGTTATTCAAAAATTTTTTTAATATAAAGTGAAATTTAATTTAATTAAAAAGCTAAAATAACGAAAAGATTTAAAGGAGTTTATGTAAGTGAGAGCAAAAAAAACAAAATATTTAAAATTATATAAATTGAATTGTGAACGAAAATTGCTATCATCCAGTAAAACTTTAATTTCTTCTATGACATTTGTATATACCGGGTGTCCGCGCGAAAACTTTAAATGGAATTATTTCTGGTGTTTTAAAATATATCGACTTGAAATTTTGGAAGGTCATTAAGGAAGTAGGGGGTAAATTAATAGTGTATAAGATACCACTCCAACGTGATACCTGCCGCCCCCAGCCACCCCCGGTTCAAAAGTTTAAATGACACCCTGTATTTTTTTTACATATTCTGAAAGAGCGTAGTTTTTTTAGTATCTCTATGTGAACAAATTACTTAATTACATAATGAACTTTGAAAGATATTTACAGCTAAAGGTTCAGATACCAGATATTCAAATATCGAAAGCAAAAAATAATAGCAAGCCATGAAAGCTGATTCGTTGCTTGAACTGTCAAATAATATTGTTTGTGACACTTCTGTTTACTCGTTAGTACAAAAGTTTTCGAAAAAATTTGACTTAGTTTAAATTAAATAGCTAAAAAAATAGAAAAATGGTTTACAGTTTGGAAGAAAGAACTGAAATTGTAGTTTTATAAGGGACTGCAAACAGAAACTATTCGCAGACGGCAGCATTATTTAACGAAAACCATCCCAACAAAAATGTATCTGCTGTTTATGTAATTAATCTAATACAAAAATTTTTTGAAACTGGATCGGTAAATAATAAAAAACGTGATATGAATAATCGTGGAGCAGCTTTCAGTTAGAAAATTATCAGAAGTTTCGGGAGTGGCAAAAACAACGTGCCATAAAATATTAAAATTAAATAAAATGCATCCTTATAAAATACAGCTTCATCAAGAGTTGGGCGACGATGACTTCGATAGAAGAGTCCAATTTTGTGAAACTATGACAGACATGATTCGGCAAAATAGAAATATTTTGCGAAATATTTGTTTCAGTGACGAAAGTTGCTTTTCCTTAAATGGTTTCGTAAATAGACACAATTGTCGATATTGGAGCGATGTTAATCCCCACGTTTTCTGAAAAGCCCATACGCAACGTCCCCAAAAAATTAATGTATGGGCTGGAATTCTAAATAACCAAATAATTGGTCCAATTTTCTATCACGAGAATTTAACTGGGCCTAGATATTTAGAGTTTTTAGAAGAATTAATACATCCTCTTATCATTCAGTGCTTGGAAGAAAACTTAGATCAAATGCAGGAGAATCAGTTATACTTTCAGCAAGACGGAGCTCCCCCTCATTACTGTTTAGAAGTAAGGCAATATTTAAATATCGTTTTTCCAGGACAATGGATAGGTCGTAGGGGTCGTATTGAATGGCCAGCTCGCTCCCCAGACTTGACCCCACTGGATTTCTTTTTATGGGGACATTTGAAGTCTGTTGTTTACAGGAGACCACCACAATCCATTGATGATTTGCGTAATAGAATCATAGAGGAATGTAGAGATTTAACACCACATGTCTTTGAAAATATTCGGAACGCTTTCGAGAATAGACTGTACTATTTTTTAAATGTAAACGGTGAACATTTTGAACATTTGATTTAACTAAAAAAATAAAAAGAGTCCTTACTTTAGTTTATAAAGCGAAATTTTTTTGGTCTATAAGAATACCTATTTTTGTGATAAGTTGTATTTTTTTGTGATAAGTTGTATTTTTTTGTGATAAGTTATATTTTTTTGGATAATTAGATTTTTTTGTTTCTATCTGCTTTAATTATTTCGAAATTTGTCTACTGTCCAAGGTTACTAGTTCTTTTTTTTAATATCTGGTATCTGAACCTTTAGCTGTAAATATCTTTCAAAGTTCATTATGTAATTAAGTAATTTTTTCACATAGAGATACTAAAAAAACTACGCTCTTTCAGAATATGTAAAAAAAATACAGGGTGTCATTTAAACTTTTGAACCGGGGGTGGCTGGGGCGGCAGATATCATGTTGGAGTGGTATCTTATGCACTATTAATTTACCCCCTACTTCCTTAATGACCTTCCAAAATTTCAAGTCGATATATTTTTAAACACCAGAAATAATTCCATTTAAAGTTTTCGCACGGACACCTGGTATAGCATATATTTTTTTTTCTGAGTGTAGATTCGTCAGGAATGGTTTTATTGCAATATTTTTGTAAAAATTCTCTTAGATGTAGGTTTTGTAAATTTTTTAATGGAATATTTGCCGCAACAAGAGCTTTGCACAAGTCCTGATTAAATACCTCCTTGTCACTTTTTGTTTTGTCGGCGTTTTGAAATGACCTTATAACGCATTGTTGAACCGATTGTGATTTCATTTTTTGCAATTTGGCTTTATGCAATGATGTTTTCACGTGTTGAACCACTTTGAACTTTTTTTCACAAACAACTATTTTGGTACAAGCTTTACCAAAAACTTTATCCCTATTGATTTCCAACTCTAGAAAGTTAATAATCCACGAAGAAATTCTCGATATTTTAGGACACTTTAAAAACAACAAATCCAAAAATTCAAAATGTCTTTATTTTAAATATATCTGTATATTCTGTTAAAACAGTTTCTAATTTGCACAGTATAGTAATTTTTTTTGAAAATATGGAATATTTTCTCAAATTTTCTGAACTTTGGTAAAATATGCTATATTTTTTGAACTTTGGTAAAATATGCAAAAAATGCATATATATGCATTTTGCATATATTCCGCTCTTTACTTATTAAAATTAAATATACGTAAAAATGAGTTATTCTTTTGTAGAATCGATAAATTGCACTTCTTTTTATTTTTGTCTACATTTACAAATAAATCTTAAATGTTAATCGATCTACCTATATACAACTAATTTAATTAAGAGTATTAAAACCAAAATCGTAAGTGTGGCGATGGAGGTGAGGACATGGGCGTTTGTCTTCCACGCGAGAGGTCTGGGTCAAGTCATAAATTATTTTAAAATTAGTTATTTTGTCTTAAAAACCTAAAATAATTTATTAAATTTGTAGATTTTCGTTAGTGGGTCGTAGAAAAAATATACTGTACAACTCGAGTGGATTGTCCATATCAACTCTTGTTGCAAAAACCATTAAACTCGTTCTACTTTGGCTTTGTGGATAAGGTTTTGACTTTTCAAACCAGAAGTCGTAATAATTTTTTATATTATTAAAAAAGTAAATATACATTTTTCATAAATTGACAGGCTTGGCGAGCACTATTCGAGTAAAAATAGCGTCCAAGATGGAAGAAAGATTATGTCGCAACCATCTTAGATATAAGAGCCCTGCTCACTAGCAACTATTGTTTGACAGGTCGTGAGTAAATTTTTCTTTTAAAGCCATATATGCAGTGTGTTATTTATTTCACGAAACTATGAACGTCAGTTATATTTTTTTTAAATGGAACAATTGATATTTTATATTAAAAAAATTAGTCTTTTTAAATGCAAATCATAATTAATAAAAACAGTGTGTTATCTATTTCACGAAACTATGACGTCATTAATATTTATTTAAATGGTCAAATGATATTTTATATTAAAAAAAGTTAGTCGCTTCTAATACAAATCCTAATCCTAATTATGTTATGTTATGTTGATAATGGGGTGTTAATACACTGCGACCTAAAAGATCTATTGTGCCCCCTTCTGTCGCCACTGCACTAAGGAAATGTCTCAATGCCTATAGCGACCCTTCCAATCCTATTTTCTCAAGGAAGTGTAGGATTTGAAGTGGTTTCAAGTTAGGTAAGTCTCCCTCTTCTATTTGATATCCTCCTAGATATAGTGCCCTTGGATTCTGGAGTGCTACACATTCAGTTAGGATGTGAATGGAGGTTTCGTCCTCCTCCTCACAGAATCTGCACTCACTATCCTCTACTACTCTCAGTTTACTTAGGTGTCCTTTTAGTCGGCAGTGCCCGGTAAGGATCCCTGTTACAATACGTAGCCTGTTCTTGCTCAGGCAGATGCAGGCTTCCGATCTTTTTTGGTTATATTCACCCAGAAGTATCTTGGCCTGTCTCAGCCCCAAGAGATTGTTCCAATTATCGGTTCTTCTACTACCCAATTCTTTTTTAATCTCTTCTAATATTATGTTACTGCTGATACCGCAGAACGGCTCAGGTCCTACAAAGGGTGTTTGAGCCCCTTTCCTTGCAAGACTATCTGCAATCTCGTTACCCTGTACCCCGTTATGTCCCGGGACCCAAGTGAGAGTAACTCTATTTTTCTCGCCTAGCTCATTCAATTGTTCTAGGCATCTCCATACCATTTTTGAGCTGATTACGTAAGAACTCAGCGCTTTGATGGCGGACATGATGATAATCTCTTGTCTATGATAGTTTCTCTCGATGTTAAACTGGATACACTTCTCGATGGCGTGAATTTCCGCCTGGAAGATGCTTGGGTATTTTCCCAAGCTTTCGGACTGCTTGGTTCTCGGCCCATACACTCCTATTCCAGTTCCTTCTATGGTTTTGGAACCCTCCGTGTACCACTGAATAGCACGTCTTTCGGTTGCAAGCGCGATGGATTCTTGGCTCCATTCTCTCTTGCAGCCCAGCTCTGTGGTTTTGAAGTTTTTCACAAAACTGTACTTCTTTTGCATTTCATCCTGGGGCATGTCCCAGGTATCTTTAGTCCTGAATCAAGTAGACTTTCGTCTGATTACTCCGCTCCTGATCATTCTATATCGTGTCCTTTTTGCCACATTCTCTATCATCAAATGTAGAGGGGTGAGGTTTAAGATCACCTCCATTGCGGCCGTAGGACAGGTTCTCATTGCACCAGTAATGCAAACACAGGCTAGTCTTTGTACTTTTGAGATATTAGCTCTCGTAGTAACTAAACTAGTTCTGTTACTCCAGGCTATAGCCCCGTAAGTGATGATTGGTCTCACTATTGCAGTATACATCCATCGCAGTATGTTTGGGTTACATCCCCATCGTTTACCCGCCATGTTTCTGCATACCATTAGGGCTTTTGTGGCCTTATTTACTACTTCCTTCTCATGTGTGTTCCAGAGAAGTTTGTTGTCCAGGGTTAGGCCTAGATATTTGACTTCATTTTTCCATTCTATATCTATCCCGTCTAATTTAACGGTTTTGAGATTAAGTTTTCTTTTCCTTGAAAAGGCTACTAGTGTTGTTTTTGTAGGGTTTATACTAAGTCCCACTTCACGGCACCATCTTTTGGTATGTTCTAGTCCTCTTTGGACTATATCACACAGGATATTACTAAACTTGCCACTAGCAAATATGACTATGTCGTCGGCATAACCTTGACAGGGTATGCCGAGGTCAGTCAATCCTAATTAATAATAATTCTAATTTTTCTCGAACAGTTTAGAAAATTATACAAAATGACTTTACAGCTTTATGAAATAAAACAAAAAAATCTAAAATACGATGTAGTCACAAATACATAAAGAGTGCAAATTGTCAATGTTGCCATTATTTTAATTACAGGTACTCTTGAATAGGTACAGATTTCATCTTCCGTTTGGCTTTAAATGATCAAAACTATATTCCGAACAGAATGTTTAAGATCCTTGATGGGAACAAGTCGATTGGCTCTATAAAGAATGCGTGAACTAAAATCATCGGTAAAGAAGGTAGACAATGGTATATTGTTATATTATTTGAAATTTCGGCTTGTATTTTATTTCTCAATTTTCTTCGTCATTACATCAATTTGAGAATTAGTTTCAATTATATTTTATTTTTATATAATTGTTAAAACTTTTATTTTTATTGTTTTTAAAGTTATATTATTGATATTAGCGCTTTTAACGCGAATTCTTAGACTTTTGATTTATGTCACTTTTCTCGAAAACCATCGATATACAGGATAGGCCACCTATAACGCCTCGGTCTATATAGCCAAAACTATTTGATTTCTTAACAACGAGATGTCAAAAAGGCAATAATTTAAAGGAAAGTGATACATATCTATGTTGGGTTTTTAAGTGGGAGTGGCAGTGGGATTGGAAGTGAGATTACTAAGAGATAAATGAGAACACTTACTCACCTTGGTGGTCTCCTCGGATTGGTCAGAGGTATTGGATTTTGTACGCGCAACCAAACGCATATAGTAGAATAATCATCTTTGAAATTGTAATCAGCTATCGGTATATTTACTCGATTCATGTTCTTGCCAACGTTCTTCATAAGCCTGTAAGTCGCAATATCCAAACAGACTGTTTGCTGATCGCGGAACAGCTGACGGATCTGGAATGAGTACAAGATTAAAAAAAATGTTGTTCAATAGAAAAATTACAATTTTGCTCCTAAAGTGGCGCTGAGAAACAGTAACAAGGCCTGTAGGCATGTAGGAGTGTATTAGAGTACTTACTACCACTGCTACTTTATGGAGCATTAGAGTAGTAGTACTTTATAACTTACATAAAACACGAGGCTTATGGCCTAAGTTGTTGAAGCCGAACAGGCCATTAAAAAATAAATAAATTAATAAATTATTATTTATATTTACCCAGAACCAATTTGGAAGCTTGTGTTGATCGTCTTCTGTGGCTAGTGCGATCACCTCTTCGAGATCGCTGATCAACTAAAAAAATTAATTACATTTCAACTAAAACGCTTTAATAGGTGTAGGTGTCTTTTAGGCTGTAGAGTATGATGAAATAATAAAAAAACTATTTAAAAAATGACGGTTTATTAAATCAAAATTTAAACATGTTTAAGCGGCACTTATTTGTACATAGCGTAATATACGGCATGTCTTACACAGTCTCCCCTTCTAAGAAGTTATCACTCCTGTGATAAAATTGGTGAATATTGCTGATATGTATTTTACTTCATAAACTTGGAAAGGACCTTTGGTTATGACGTATTCTTTACCAATTTTCTGGTTTTGAACTAAAATCCAATCTCCTTGTTTAAGTTAAGATGGCTTTCTTCTTCTATATTTATTAGCTTGTTCTTGAATTTTTTGTTTGTATTTTATTTGCTTCTCTACGCTTTTAGCTTTTTCTTCAATGTCGATTTTTATACCTAGTTCTTTAAGTGCAGGTAAAATTTTATTTTTCCCATGCAACTTAAAATATGAACATCCCAAGTATTCATCGTGGGAATAGTTGTGATGCTGTACGGCACATTCCAATACAACTTTCCATCCTCCGCCCTGGAAAGTTATTACAACAACTCATGAAGTTCTTAAAATCTCGTATAACCCTTTCTGCTATGCCATTTCCTGCTGAATGGTCCGGCGTAGTCGTTATTAAGTTAATGCCGTTTTTGTAACCCATTCTTTGATAACTTTTGAAGTGAAAGCACTTCCACAATCGCTTACTATGTTCTTTGTTCGATTAATAAAAGGATGCTTGTCAAGGTATTTTTTTCACAGCAATACTGGATTCTTTTATTGTTTTTGCAGCAACATATCTAGGTGCCTCATCAATTACCACAATAAAAGATTTCGTAATTCTGTTGCCTTCTGCATTTTTACACATTTCTGTAAAATCGATATGTATTGTATCGAAAGGGTTTTGAGAGTTTGAAGTTACATGAACATAATTTGGTTTGGGAAAATATTTAAATTTTACATGTTGACAGATAGAGCAGGCTTTAATATATTCTTTTATGTCTTTACCAGAGATAACAGAGATATAAGAAGTCATTCATAAAATATAATATTCATGGTGCCAAGAACAGTTCGCACTCAAAACATTCTATTTCTAGACGCGGGGCGAGGCGACGAAAGGTGAAAAGTAAAAGAAGGGATACAGTGAAGAATTTTACATAGTTTTATCAATGAATAACTGCCCGAGCTTTTACTACTTAACGTAACTTTTCTTGCCGGTGTAAGCCCTGTTGCCACTTCCAATCTAACATCACTAGGTTTTGGAATTTGTTGAAAATTATTACATCTAATTTAATGAAATTACATCTAATTTGGTTAAAAATGCCTATTTTTTGTTCTAATGCTCAATTAAGTATTTGTAGGAAGTATTTTTTTATAATTATTTAAAAAAATCATTTACATTAGCCCTTATGATCAAAAAAAAAATTTAAATGTCTCAGTTTCAACCGTCTACAAATTTGTATAAAAAATCTTCTTTTAGAAATATACCTCTCATTTGACGAAAAACGAAGGCCTAAAAGAAAAAAAACTATTCCTTATAAAAGTTTCGCCTATGTATTGACAAGGTAAAAGTACTTTCCTCATATTAACAAAAATATAGCAATAAACCATTAGTGATGTCATGGTTTTACTAGAAAGCAAACATTAAAGGCAGAGCCTATCGACTCTTTATGCATCTATCTCAGTATTGAAATGTATGCAATCAGTTTGACCCCTCTTATATTATTTTATACAGGGATTATTGATTTATCCACCATGTTTAATAGGGTGTACTAATTACTTCAAGATTTCTTTTTTATTTTTAATGTAAAATGAAAATAAGAAAATATAAACTATTTATTAAAGGTATTTATTGAAGTATCAATTATAAACAGTAAGGCTATTGCTTTGCAAAATACAATAAATCCCCAATATAAATAAATTATAATAATAATAATAATAATAATAATAATAATAATTGGAAGGAAGTATATAAAGCATAAATTAATAATATTAAAATTTATAATTACAAGACTTTCAAACTAATCAGAATCAGATTCACCACACGAATCAACATTTTCCACAACATTAGCGGCTGTGGTCAAACTATTTCTACAGTTTTTCTGTGCCATACAGGTGCAGGAACCGATACAGTAAATATTTTTTTTCCTGCATTTGCAAATTTTGCCTACACAGTCTAGAACAGAATATTATTGTTAGAATATTGTATAGTATGTTTTTTGTATTTGCATGATGTAAGTTCTGTTATGTCTGGTGGCAGGTCGGGCAGAGTCTTAAAAGTGGGTATCAGACTTCCATCTTGATCTACTGTCCATCCATACTCTTCAACATTAGGAAGCTGCATCTGGGTTTAAAGAGGTTAGCCAAATAGTTAGCTGGTAAAAACATCTTAAACAATGTAGTCTTAGGGCGTCTTCAGTCGGTGGTAATTTAGCGATGGTTTTTGAAGAGGTCAATAATCCCCTCAAAATGTTAATGAAAGTAACATTGGCAGTTTTGAATACATTTTTAGGAAAATTCTTTCAAGATTAGAGAATATGTTTTCAGAGTACTGATCAGTGCCAAATCCATCCAAATGGTTTTCAAGGTAGGTTTTCTAACAGGTTTTGTTCCCAATGCCGGACAATTAAATGGTTGTATCACAACCGGTCAGAATGAAAATCAGGCATATTTTTTAGAAGGTTATCATCCAAATTTAAATAATGTACTGCTAGAAATCGTCTTGAGTCTCCTCGCCCTGTTCTGAACCATATATCTTTAGTCAAAAACTTCTTAAAATAAATTAATAAGACATCTGTATCGTTGCAATAAATAATGCAGCGTGAATGCACCGAATTTTTGGCTGACAATATGTGCAATGAGATACGATTATTAGCGTCTTCGTGATTTGAATTTAAAAAAATCGTCTTTTGATGGTTCAAAATTCTTTCCATATTTATTGATTTTCGCGAATCCACCACTAGTTAGAAATTGAATATGCTTTTGCTGAATGGAGTTTTGAAGAAGTTGCTCTGGCAGAAAATGTGTTAAACGTCTTTTGTTAAATATCTAATGAATAAACAAGTTCTATTGTTGCGGAAGTGGAATATTGGGTCGGTCAATTTTTATATCAATTTATTTCTGAAATCCTCTCTTTTGACGTGTTGTATTTTTGATAGAATGTCCTTTATAATGATCAAATGCCACATCTATCATTTGAGCATTAAATTTATTTCTAAAAATAATGTTTACAAATATATGAGCATATTCTTTAAATGATATGCAACTTTTGGGCTTTCCTATTTTGATATAATTTTTGTCTCTGCTACTTGCAGCAACAAATCCGTAATTAAAATTTTAAACGAAAACTTATAACTTACCCAAATATATTTAGCTGCAACAGGATGAATGTAGATATAATAAAGATGCAAAAATGTCTATTTTTTCCCAATTTATTAGGTAATTTAATATATAACACATACACTTATTAATTCTTTAGTAAAAACAGATAACAATATGACACATTGCCCTATGGAACATAAGAAGTTTTATAATAAAAAAAATGAAAAATCCTACCATATCAATAATGTGATACATCAGCCCGCACGTAGAGAGAAACAGAGCTATGCTACGTTTGAAGGTGAAGAGAAAGATACACTGAGAGTCAATAAATTTGACGGTGAGAATTAATTACAGCATAAACCTATGACATCTCTCATCGTTTATTGTTATATATTTGTTAATTCAAAAGCAAAAAATATAGTGTTTACTCTGTTACCTTCTCAACACATAAGCAAAAATTTTATAAAGAATGTTTTTTTTTCATTTAGGCCTTCGTTTTTTGTTAAATGAGTGGTATATTTAAAAAAGACGACTTTTTAACAAAATTTTTGAAGGGCTAAAACCAAGATATTTACGTTTATATTTTTTTTCGGCCGTAAGTGCTAATGCAAATGATTTTTTTTAAATAAGTATAAACAATTACTCCCTACAAAGATTTTATTGTGCATTTGACCAAAAAATTAGTATTGTTTTCTCTATTCGGTGGTATCAATATCTGGATTTCTGATGATAGTGCCCTTCTGCACAGTCTAATTTTGTATTAACTCCGGAAAAAGGGTTACCTTATCATGACCTTCCATCTGTGAAAAATTCAGCTATGTGACAAAAGAGTGGGAGGTGAATCGTTTTCTTGAGCGAATATTTTATTACATACACTTTACTAACAATGACAACAGCGGATATTATACCCACAATATATTGTGATTATACCCTACTGTGTCCCTTAGAATATGTCTTATTCACGGCCGCACGATATTTGTTAATAGTTACATCTCCTGGTTATCTCTGGTCTTTACTAATAAATTTCCAATTTTGTAATAACATTTGTATTATCTATTATGTCCCCCTGAATATGGATCATCATGATACAGTTGAAGAATATTTTTTATCATATCCTTTGTCTTCACTAGATATTTTCCATTCTCCATTCTAGTTAGTTTTTGAATGTTTAAATTGCACCAGAAAGATTCTGGAGTATTTCCTGGAATATCTATACACAATCTACTGATTGCGTCCGCGTCTTGGATCTTCCGTCTTCTTTTATGATTTATCTCTATGTCAAAACATCTTAAAAATAACTGTCACCTTGCAAGACGATCTCTCAAACTTCCGTGGCGATGCTAATATTTTCCTAGTAAGCACTGGGAATGCTAGCCGAGTCCACAAATGTGTGGTTGGCTCCTTAAGTGATCTCCTGTTGTTTTGATTTTGTGTACATTGGCTGCAGAACCATATAGAATGCTGCCGTAGTCTAAAATGCTTCTTACCATAGTTTTATAGAACATTAAGGCTATATTCGGATCTGCTCCCCACTTAGTTCGACAAAAGGCTCTTAAGATGTTTATTGCGATTTCTTTATAGTTTGGCGGATAGTATCCTTCCACAATAATTTCCTATCCAAGAATAGTCCTAAATATTTAATGGTATTTTTGATTGGAATTAAATATGGTCCTAGTTGAATTTGGTTTTGGGGTGAGTTTCTACTTCTTTGGAATAAACAAATAAACAAAGTGGGCTTAAGATACTACCTTGAGGAAGTCCTACACTCTATTTGTATATATTGAGTTTATAAATAGACATAGTTTTGCTAGTATGCCAATACATATCATTTTTAAATATAATATGTCCATGTTTACATTATCAAATGCTGATGATATATCTAAAAATGCAGCTGGTGTGATAAATTTATATATGAAATTTGTCAGGATATCTGATATTAGTACTGAAATAGCTTCGAGCATAGACCTAGATTTTCGAAATCCATATTGTGATTCAGGAATTATCTTTCCTCTTTCCAGCCAGTGCTCAAGACGGTTTTTTATTAGACGTTCCAGGGTTTTCAGAATGCATGATACCAGTGCTATAGGTCTGTACGAGGTAGATTGAACGTAATCTTTATATCTGCTTTATAATAAACTTTAGTATTGCCAGCTAAACTTTTAATTATTAATTGATGTTCAAATTTCTTAAGCTTATATTTTTTTAAATTAGCATTTTTTATTATGTCTAAATCTGAGCCTGTATCTATTAAAACATGTATAATTGTCATCATTAAGTCAAATTTGTATATTTTCGTTTCTTTCCAAGAGGCTTGGAAAATTTTAATAGAACAAATAAAGTTCTAAATCATTTATTTTATCATTTCCAATTTCGTTATAAATATTGTATTTCAAAATTTTGTTTTCATTTCTATCTGGTATTCTTCTGTCTTCATCTCATCTTCTATATTCTTTTCTTCCACCTTGCTCTGGTATCTAATTTTTATATCTGGTTTCGAAATTTTGGCTCGTTTGTTCTAATATTAACAAATTTTAAAGCTTGTAAGAGGTCCTTCTTATTTTTAGTATTGTTACAAATTTGTCGTTGAATATAAAATGATAGACCTAATATGAGCTATAATGGATTCTTCATATAATGCTTTGTCAATCCAGTTCAGCAATCTCAATTTCTCATAGAAATATTCCATGAGACAACCTTTGAAAAATTTAAAAATAACTGCCTTTTCCCATTTGGATACTGTATCTTTATCAAAAGCGTCTATAAAACTCATTTTCCTATCCGACCATTTCATACTTTCATCGAAACTGTTCTGACACATCTGTTCATACCATTTTAGTGCAATTCCATCCAAACTAAACCCAAGATTGAATGTCTTATCTTTTCCATCCAGTTATTCGATTCATAAGATTTGATCCATGAATTTAAATACTTATTGATTCCGGTAAATAAAGGAATCTTTACATTACTTTTGGAAGTCGAAGCTAGTCTTAGCCATTGACACCCCACCTAGCACAGACACGTGATTTTCACGTGAAATACACGTCACATTTTTACGTCGAAATCACCAATTTATGACGTGCTAGTGACGTGATTATGACGGCAATATGTCACAGATCAAAGACGTCATACAGTGACGTGATAAACACGTCACCAGATAACGTGTTTAGACGTCAAAAAAACACCATAATATTCATTTAAAAATGTTTAATTTGTAAAAAAAATGTTTATAAAAAACGTTTTATTTAAAAAAATGTTTAATAAAAATATGTTTTATATAAAAAAAGATAGGTTACTGCATAAAATTTCTGAATTGAAACATAGTAAGTATACTAATCTAAACTATTACTAAATAACCATTACTTCTTAGAATATGTACTTAGAATGTATAAATTATAAAAGATTATATAGCAGTGTTCAGATATTATATTCAACAAATCATTCCGAATATACAGGCTTGAAGCAGCTTCAATGGTATCCTTATTAAATTTTCGTTTCACTAAAACAAAAATATAATAGTTATAACTACCAGAGACTTACATTATTTAAATAAAATTTGAGCCAAAAAATAGAGTTAGAATGACCGAAAAAGACAGAAATTGTTTTATATCATTAAGCTGTCACAAAAGTGATATATTTGATGGTTCACAACTTATTATTATATGCTAAACAAGATAAATAAAATCAGATCTGTCAGGAATGGGTATGTTTAAATTATCTTTATGAACGGTTTTGTTTTAAAATCCTTAAATTTTTGTTTATATTAATGTCTACATTAATAGTTAAAACAAAATTAGGCTAGCTACAGGCACCTTTACAATATAAAAAATCACTCACCTTCGGTAAAATATGTTCTATAAATAGGAAAGAGTCCAATTTTCTCCTTTTTTAAGCTCTTGTTAAAAGATTCTTGTTGTTTATAAGAACCTCATCTCCTAGGATGTAGGCCACTTGGAACTTGAAGTGGTTTAATGATACTCCGGTGCCGTGCTTGTCGGCGTATTGAATTCCTATAAACATACTAAAAATAAACAATAATATCGCACTAAACTTCCTAACTACTTACCTTCAAAACACATAGAAAATCATACAATAAAAGAATGTTGCAAGTTGCAAACACAAGTTACAAAAATAACAAAATGGCATGAACCGTTAACCTTGGACAATGACATGACAGCTGACATTTCTAAACAGTGTTGTCATAAAATTTCATTTAAAAATGAAAATTCCCAAAAATCCCTAGAATTAAAATGAGAATCATAAATTTATTATAAACACTAAAGATACTTTTATTAATAAATAGAATGTAAAACAATAAAAGGTATAGAATCGACGTGTACACATGCGCAGTTTAACGCCTCATTTCAGAACGTGACAAACTAGTCCATAAACAACGTCATAGTACGTCTTACCTTCTATTTATTTAATAATGAATAACACATACTTTGATTTTCTTTTACTATACGGAGAATGGTCGCACTGCGCAGCTTTCTGAGTGCCTTTTAAAAGAAGATAGAAAACTCCGCCATTTTGAACCCTTATTACGTGTTGCCCACATCTTGGCGCAATATTTTTAATAGGTGCGTTTTAATCATCCGCTTCTGCTTCGGAATTGTTGGTTTTCTTGTTTTAATCTGACAGGTTAAAACGACTAAACCGACAATTCCGGAAGCAGAAGCGGATGATTAAAACGCACCTGATATTTTGCTTGCTGCTGTCAGTGTCAGTCGTGTCAGTGAATATTATTTTTGAAGTCACAGTTTATTGCTAAAGAATCAGTTAGCTCACTCGGACCAGTTGAAAGTTCCAAAATAACATCCACTCCAGGGATACAAATTCAGGATACGCAGAAGACTGCTGTTTTATTATAGGCGGTTGTCATATATTGTATTATCCGAGTTGCACAGTGTATAAACTGAAACATTGAGATCAAAAGTGCCGACGCAGAGTGAGCGATCTGATTCTTTAGCTGTAAACTGTGTCACAGGGTTCAAAATGGCCGCGCCCTATGTTGGGCGTGTCGGACCTCTCTCTTGCCTCGTATAGTAATCAAAGTATGTGCTCGAAGTGTATTAATGACATAAATAGGTTTATTTTGTTCGCAACATCTGTGTTTACGTGTCAAATTGGTCCGAAAATGACATCATTATTACGTTACTTTTGCGTCAAAAAATCACATCGACGTATTTGACCAAAATTCAACGTGATTATGACGTGAAACGACGTCCGGTGCTAGCTGGGACATCATGTTGTTTGGGTCTATCTTGTCGATACATATGTTGTTGTTGGTGTTGTTGTTATTGTTGTTGTTGTTGTTGTTGTTGTTGTTGTTGTTGTTGTTGTTGTTGTTGTTGTTGTTGTTGTTGTTGTTGTGCTCCATAGTTTGATACGCAAGTATGATTATCAGCTCCCTCATTTACATTTTTGTTGTAGTTTATCTGCATAAATTCGTTTTCTGACTGCGCCATTGTAATAAAGTATCTTCAGAATTAAAACAACTTTTATTAACTAAGTCGGACTCGCGCATGAAAGGTTCCGCACCATCGTACAAGATTTAATACTATGTAGGTACTTTTTAAATACTTTATTAGGATCTAGCAAAAAAATATTTATAGTAGGGAGCCTTATTTTTATTATTTGTTTTTATAGTGACAACAGAAATACACATTCTGTGACAATTTCAACTGTTTACCTATTACTGATAATGAGATACAGCTCGCTGACAGACACACTTACAGCCGAGACTTAGTAATAGGGTCCCGTTGATTACCCTTCGAGTACGGATCCCTCAGGATTGTTCCAGACCAATTTAAGAATGTGAATTTTTTTTACAATGAAATTGTATAGTTTTGTGCAGTTTCAGACATTTGATATAAAAGTGGAAACTGACACTACTGACAGTGATGAGTGATGTAAAATCCAAGATAAGTCGGCATTAGTGACCCATCTTCGCCTTGGCTCCATAAAAAAATATTAAAAATGATCTGGAACGAATACAACACCTAATCATTTATTTATAAGTTACAAGCCAAAAACTTACCGATCCATTATTCACAATGCAATGACGCAATCACAGTGTATGTCTGAGAACGTAACTTACGACTTACATTTACGTACGTTCCCAGATCACGACGAACAAGAATAAATATTCGGGGAATTCCCCGTTTCCATGATGACAATACCGAAAAATTTCTGACTTAATCGGCATCTGCCAGAGTATAATACAATTATTATATAATCTGTACTAGGGTTGCCAGATTTTAAAAATTGAAAAGCGGGAGGTGTGGGTAATGCATTTGAGGGGAAAATAAATAGCTCGAAAAAATTTTTTTGGGTGCCACGCCCTGAATATGCCGTATTTTGTCATAAAAAATACGTGTGGCACTCGGGGACTGCCGCGGTAAAGCTATTGCATAGCATTTTTTATCAACTTATGCAATTATAATTATTTATTTTATTTATGCAGTATTTTTTTTCTTTGATATTAATTCAAGTTTTTTCTTTGATATTAATTCTAGTTACACTTTTTGAGCGTGGTGACCGATAAGAAAACAATTTTTTTTCTTTTATTGAATAAATGAGAAGTTTATATTGTTTAAAATATTTTTATTATCTTACAATACATGTAGGTTATTCAGGAATTTTTATCATTGAAACTATAGGTTTATGGTAACTGAAATAAGAAATATCTGGAAAATACCGCGTCAATGGTGGTCCCATATTTTGTTGTGGATTCTTGTGGATCATTATTCATTTTCAAATTCAATTTTTGCGAAATTGTGTCTAAAAGAGGAAGAATCAGTTATGAGCAGTTAGCAGCTAGTCTACACGCATACGTCTAGTCGCACGCACACAAACACCGTGCCGAAGTCTGCCGAACTGAAACGACGTTAGACGATGACGGCTTTCCATTTTTCCATTTTTCCATTTTTCCATTTTTCCATTTTTCCATTTTTCCATTTTTCCATTTTTCCATTTTTCCATTTTTCCATTTTTCCATTTTTCCATTTTTCCATTTTTCCATTTTTCCATTTTTCCATTTTTCCATTTTTCCATTTTTCCATTTTTCCATTTTTCCATTTTTCCATTTTTCCATTTTTCCATTTTTCCATTTTTCGATGATTTTTCGATGATTTTTCGATGATTTTTCGATGATTTTTCGATGATTTTTCGATGATTTTTCGATGATTTTTCGATGATTTTTCGATGATTTTTCGATGATTTTTCGATGATTTTTCGATCATTTTTCGATGATTTTTCGATGATTTTTCGATGATTTTTCGATGATTTTTCGATGATTTTTCGATCATTTTTCGATCATTTTTCGATCATTTTTCGATCATTTTTCGATCATTTTTCGATGATTTTTCGATGATTTTTCGATGATTTTTCGATGATTTTTCGATGATTTTTCGATGATTTTTTGATGATTTTTCGACGATTTTTCGATGATTTTTCGATGATTTTTTGATGATTTTTCGATGATTTTTCGATGATTTTTCGATGATTTTTCGATGATTTTTCGATGATTTTTCGATGATTTTTCGATGATTTTTCGATGATTTTTCGATGATTTTTCGATGATTTTTCGATGATTTTTCGATGATTTTTCGATGATTTTTCGATGATTTTTCGATGATTTTTCGATGATTTTTCGATGATTTTTCGATGATTTTTCGATGATTTTTCGATGATTTTTCGATGATTTTTCGATGATTTTTCGATGATTTTTCGATGATTTTTCGATGATTTTTCGATGATTTTTCGATGATTTTTCGATGATTTTTCGATGATTTTTCGATGATTTTTCGATTTTTCGATTTTTCGATTTTTCGATTTTTCGATGATTTTTCGATTTTTCGATTTTTCGATTTTTTTTTCGATTTTTCGATTTTTCGATTTTTCGATTTTTCGATTTTTCGATTTTCGATTTTTCGATTTTTCGATTTTTCGATTTTTCGATTTTTCGATTTTTCGATTTTTCGATTTTTCGATTTTTCGATTTTTCGATTTTTCGATTTTTCGATTTTTCGATTTTTCGATTTTTCGATTTTTCGATTTTTCGATTTTTCGATTTTTCGATTTTTCGATTTTTCGATTTTTCGATTTTTCGATTTTTCGATTTTTCGATTTTTCGATTTTTCGATTTTTCGATTTTTCGATTTTTCGATTTTTCGATTTTTCGATTTTTCGATTTTTCGATTTTTCGATTTTTCGATTTTTCGATTTTTCGATTTTTCGATTTTTCGATTTTTCGATTTTTCGATTTTTCGATTTTTCGATTTTTCGATTTTTCGATTTTTCGATTTTTCGATTTTTCGATTTTCTTTTATTGAATAAATAAGAAGTTAATATTGTTTAACGCCGCACCGTTGTGCCGGTCGGAGTGGGGGGTGTTTGGTTTTTTTTTTTTCGTTATCGCGTTACGGAATTTCTTGATTCGGTCGCCGCGCTCAAAGCCCGCGATAAAAGCTATGCAATAGCTTAAAAGCATGAAAATGTTACAACAAAACATAACTTTATGAAACTAGAAATAAAGATAATTTTTTTTGAAACTACCTTTACCAGGATAAAACGAATAAAAAAAATAGGAACAAAACAAAATTTTATTTTTAAAACCTTAAACAAAAAAATATACTTAAAACAAAGAACAAATTAAGTAAAATCGTCATCCTAAAATGTGGGACACATCAAACATATTAAAAAATACCTACACAAAATTTGTAGGCATATAAAAACATATTTTAATATTATTATTTTTTAATTTAATTAAGAAATAGGTGGATTTTTAATATTTGTGGCTAGATTTAACCTTTTTTATAATATTTGCACCATCTTTTTTTAAGAATTTAGCAAATTCTTGGCAAGATTGGGTAAAATTATGTTTGACCATTAATTCAGCTTCTGTTTTTATGTCCAGCCTGTTTATCTCTTTTCTCCATGCCAAACCCATTAAATTAAAAATTCTTTCGTTCATGGAATTTGAATGTGAAAGGGCGAAAACTAAGGAGGAAATTTTAAAAAAAATTGGGGCATTACTTTTTTTGAAATAGGCTACACATTACTGATCTGCAGTTAGCTCATCAAAATTTCCTAAAAAAATTTCCATAAAATCTAGTAAGGTAGCATATTCTTCAAAAAGTAAATCTTCGTTAACTTCGATATGGAACTCTTTGCAAATTTTTAAAAACTCATTTAAATCTGGCTTGTTTTGCAAAATCATTGCACTAAGTGATTTAAACTTATTATCATCATCAAAATTATACCTACAAATTAATTTAAATATATTTTTATGCAAGCGAAAACATTTGCTGTTTAATTATTTTTAATTTTTAAATTGTTTAGTTTTTTGTGTATTTTAATTAATAGTGCAGTAAACAGATGAAATTGACCATTGGGGTGCACCTGTGCAATCAATATATCAATTGTGTAGCAAATTACACAATTGTGTAGCTTGGAACAATCCTGAACCCTAACTAAAAAAATACCTACTTCCAAACATTGTTTTGTTGTTTCAGAAGCTTCTGGTATGGTGATGACAGTCATATTCTCCTCCCACATGCGAAGAAACGTCGTCATATCGTTGCAAAATGCTGGATTGGGTAATTTACGACATTGAAGATACAACTCCCACTGAAAATATAATAGAAAAACTGGTTAGTTTTCCGCCACTCGTATTACAGAATGATGAACTACTCAAGCAAAATAAGTTATACCTTGTACGTTAATCGTAAAAATGGTGTACACTATACAATAGTTGAAATTGTAGGGTTCTATTATACAAATAATAAATCTGCAAGAGTTGAAGCTAGACAATTTAATGCTGTTCATCTCGAAAGAACTTCAACAGACAAGTGTAACGGCGTCTGCATACCTCCCCTCTGATGCAACAACGCCACCACCCAGTAAAGAGATGGAGGATCTGATTGAATAATGCTTGGAACAATAGTTTGAGCTGGTAATAGATTGCGACTCAAACGTTCATCACTTCAGTTGAGGCAGTAAGGATAACAACACTAGAGGTAAGTCACTTTATGATTATACAATTACCAAAAATCTTTGTATTTTAAATAAAGGTACCACACCAAAATTTTTAAACTCTTATAGTCAAACACTAATAGATATCACTTTACCCACAACTGGTATATATAAATCAATTCTAAATTGGCAATTTTCTGATACCATTTTGATGTCAGATCACCGCTGGTTAACATTCAAAATAAACTTGATGTTGCCGACCTCCACGCTATCTCGGAACCGCAGGAAAACGGACAGGGCCAACCTATGCCCACCTTCTCCAAGAGGCTCTGAGCGAGATGGAGGCCGAAACACCAAACAATAACATTGCTTTGGAAAAGTACACAAACACTATCCAAAGCACAATAAACAATGCCTATAAGAAATCCTGTCCTCTGAAGCTGGTCCAACACGATCAGACGACTACGCCACGGTGGGCCGCTGGCTATGTTGAGTTTGAAAAAAGTGTAGAAAGGAACTGGTTAATGGAAACTGTTCCTGAAAGGCCCAGGAATAAGCTCCTGTAAACCCGAAAATCGGCCCTGGTCCTTTTTCGAAGTTGCGTTATTTTTTTAAGGAGATGAATTGAATTCTGGCAGCGGGACCGACCACACTATAGCAAAGTGATTTCTTGTAAATAACTCTTTTGTATGATGCGTAATCAAAAAAATAGCAACGTACCGCCTTAGCCCTGATAATTATCTAGCAATGTTCAAAAAATTTGGTCGACTAGCTTTATTTTTGGTCGCACAATCTAGGATAGCGATTTTGCCGACCAAGAAGTTCGCAATTCACGGCATCTCAGATTGTGTGGCCAAAAATATTGCTAGGTGGCCAATTTTTTTGCAGACTGCTAGATAATTGCCAGGGCTAAGGCGGTACGTTGCCATTTTTTCGATTACGCATCATACAAAAGAGTTATTTACGAAAAACCACTTTGCTATAGTCTAGGCCTCCCACCGCAATCTGGAGGTGAAGTGTATATTCCGAACAATCAGATTTTTTTTGAGGTAGGAAGGTTTAGAATGAATTGTTCTCAGTGAATTGTGTGATGTATGACGATATTTATTGTGGAAGAAAAATAGAAACTCCCATAACAACATAGTGCCCAGCTTTTGAATAACAATGTTTTCACTAGTTAATAATATATAAGAATTATAACTTTTATTTATAAATGACTTGAAGAAAATTCAGTAACTGCAGCTTTCAATCTGGTCAAGTACTGTGGAGCATTAATTGCGTTGATTTTATAATTTTCCCAAAATTTCAAGAATTCTCGGTGAATGGATTCCCCCGCCTGCTCGGACCAGGTTCCCAAACCCTCTCCCTCCAAAAATTGGACACATTCGCTGATGTGTGCCACTAGCACATGGATTTTGAGCGTTTCCGTCAATCCTGTAGCTTTGAAAACCGATTCCAGTTCGCGGATATGTCTTTCTAAATGTACATCAACTGCTTTAGTAGAGAAACAAGAGTCTACGATTCGGTTCATTACTTGCAGGGCACGAATGAGCGGTAGCACCTGCAGTTCATTGACGTTGATTAAAATTTCTGGATCCTTAAGTTTATCCGCCTCCTTGAGAAGCTTCCGGCAGGCATTGCCCTCAAATACCTCACCATGATACCCTTTTTTTACCAAATTGAGCTTTTCCGGCCACAGAAGCGCCGTGTTTCGGCCTAATAGAGGCACTAAACCATCCCAGAATACATGGTTGACAAAACCTTGCAAAATGTGGAGCTCTGGTATTATACATTTTTCTAATACATGTGTCGTCATTCTCGTTAAATATTGGTAGGTTGACCGTGCTGTGAGATTCTTTAGCTTGTTTAATATTTTTACCTAGAGCACAAAATCTTTGATAATCCTCCTTTAAGTACCTGTAAGTCTTTAATGTTAAACTTTTTTCTGACTGTGCATTGTCAGCATTTCCGAGATCTTTTAAGGGCACATAACAATAGGGGCAAGGAAAACTGGAAGTTATAATCAGCAAAACTTTAAAATCAGAGACAAATCGAAAAGAAATTCTATTGATATTAATAAGATTAAATAAAAAGTGCAAATTGTAATAGGTCTCTTTTATATCTGGCACTATGCATAAAATTATTGTTCGTTTCACACTTGTTAATTTGGCTTTTGTGCCAACATGTTCCATCTTAGGTTTTTTTGTTTCCGGTTCACCAAGTGTGTCATCTGGCACATCCAAGTCACTATCGGTGTCCGGTAAAAGTGAAAAGCACACTTTGAAAAACCCTTGGGTATCTATTCTTGAATCTCAGGGAGTAGAAATTTTGAGGGAAGAATGAGACAAAAATACAAATTTTGCGCGTTGCAGATAAAGAGACAAAACCGGTTTTCTATTCCCTCGAATTCAAGAATAGCTTGGCCTCCATCCGCCATGACTTTCACAGTGTAGCTTCCTACAAGTTTTCTTTCATCCACGACTGCCTCGACAAGCTCCTGCGCATCAGCCCAAATACATGGACGTTTTTCTCGTGGTCCCTTACTACCAGGAGCATCAAACTCGAACTCACTATCAAAATAAAAGTCACTCAGGGCTTTGTCTTTAATGGAAATTTGTTGAACTGCAAACGAAGGTACAGATTTTTTACCCGCACATTGTCTAACAAAAGTAACAAATTTCTTCATCGGATTATATGATGATCCCGTGTTCGTCTTGAAATTTGCAAGACTCTCAACTGGAAATTCGGGACTTTTTTCCCTTCTCGGCTTCACACATATTGTCGTTTTTGGTCCCCGGGTATTTAAATTCAGTTCAATCCCTACAGGGATCCGAGTTTGTCCGGGAGTAAGAGTTTCAGTAATTTTTTTATTTATCGCATCCGAAACGACTTGCATTTTTCTATTTTCGGGCAGTTTGTCCATCAATTTCGCAATGTTTACACTGCACGCAGCTGTGTTATTAGGTTTAACGCACGGATGATTTTTGCCTCTTGAAACTTCTTGAAAACACTTTTTACAAATTTGTAAAGTCGCATCATTGCCGTTCCCTGATCTTTTTTTCTCGAACTTCTGATCATCAGAAATACTGACCCGTTCTATTTTCCTCGATAGAATCCCGGATACTCCATTATTTGCATCAATCCGCTTGACGGGCTTACGAATATTTCCACGCCCTTTAGATAATGTCTGGTGTGCAAAAGATCTCGCCGTAATGCATATATAACAAAAACATTCTGCCGCAAGTATACTATTACGCCGAGTTTCCTTTTGCAAAATAATATCTCCATAATTTGGAAAGCATATAGCCGGCCGTTTTGTAATTCCTCGTTCCATTTCGTTGAGTGTTAAAGAGCAAGTTCCACAAATGCTGAGTGGATATTTGCTATCTGTTATAGCGAAATCTTCACAAAGAAACTTTTTAATAAGCCCGCAAAATCTTGCACTTATAAGAAAATGATCTAGTGTTTTCCTGCCCACGACAATTTTTCGACCACAAGGAGCACATATTTTATTTCTGTTCTCTTCGTGAGAGCACCGAGCTGACGGATGAGCCATTTTGGTTTCAAATAATGACCGCTTGATTTTGTTTTTATTTAGTTAACTTTTCTCGACCGCTTTAATTTCATACAACTGTGTATTACATACAACTTTGACTTTTTAAGTAGAACTGTGAACTGAAGTGTCTGGAGTTGTACTGTGTTTCTCGCCGAGATTTTCCCTAATGTATGTATAAAACCAGGTACATTGTTTACAAACAAAAAATTGGCCACCTAGCAATATTTTTGGCCACACAATCTAGGATGCCGTGAATTGCGAACTTTTTGGTCGGCAAAATCACCATCCCAGATTGTGCGACCAAAAATAAAGCTAGTCGACCAAATTTTTTGCACATTGCTAGATAATTATCAGGGCTAAGGCAGTACGTCGCTATTTTTTCGATTACGCATCATACAAAAGAGTTATTTACAAGAAATCACTTTGCTATAGTGTGGTCGGTCCCACTGCCAGAATTCAATTCATCTCCTTAAAGAAAATAACGAAAAAGGAGCAGGGCCGATTTTCGGGTTTACAGGAGCTTATTCCTGGGCCTTTCAGGAACAGTTTCCATTAACCAGTTCCCTTCTACATTTTTTTCAAACTCAACATGGCCATCGGCCCACCGTGGCACGCATGGTGGTGTCACGAGTTGGATCACCTCAGGAAAATGACTAGGAAATCTTTTAATAAGGCAAGAACCACAAAACTCAAAGAGGACTGAGGAATTTACAAATCTCACCTCAGATAATACAAAAAAAATCGTCAGACAAAAACAGAGAAATGCACGGAGATCCACTGCGAAGAAATCGAAGATTTCGCGCAGGCAGTGAAGCTTCAAAAAGCTCTCTCAAAAGATCCACACCGAAGCATTGTTGCGCTAATCAAAGAGGATGGCACGAAAACTTCCAACCTCGAAGAGAGCATCAAACTTCTGCTGTCAATACACTTCTCTGACTCGGTCATCACAGATGTGGCGGACTGGGCAGAGTAAGAATATAATCCATTTTCTATGATTGGCAAACTGCCAAAAACATTGTAGACGATGAAAAAATTATATGGGCAATATCCAGTTTCTCTCCATTTAAATCGCCAGGACCTGACGGTATCTATCCAGCCCTACTTCAGTGGGGCCTGGAAGAACTCACACCGCACCTGGTGGGTATATTCAGATCCTCGTTGGCTCTGAGGTATATCCCCAAAAAATGGAGAGAGATAAAAGTGGTATTTATACCCAAACCTGGAAGGATGGATTACACTGTCCCAAAAACTTACCGACCAATTAGTCTGCACACCGAGGAAGAAAACGTACTACATCTAGCACAATTATGAATTGTACTAGACTAACAACACTGGTTTTGTGTTTGTGTGAGCGGCGCGCCAATTAATGTGTTCTTTTGCAGTTTGAAGGAACTGTTGGCGTGTTGTTTTCTCTTTTTAGCTCTATGCATTCACAAAATCATCTCGCTCGTCTGGGCTTACTCATCATAATGCGCCAGAGACACAATATAATGGTAGGGTCCGATTACAATTAGAAGAACACAGCTACGTCATCATTTGGCAAAATAATTAATTGGTTATCGCCGCCTACTGGGGGTTTAATGGAGTGTTAATATTATAGGAATATAGGAAATATTTTTTTAACTAACAACTTATTAATTTTTACTTATTGGTAGTTATAGATAATTTGTATTCAAAATTCGAAGTAATGGTTATGACTTATGACATAGCTGTGTTCTTCCAATTGTAATCGGACCCTACTGGTAGGTATACTGTGTCAGTGCCACAGAGCGCAATAATGTACCAAAAATAGAGGTCTTCGGACTGAGCGCGGTGGCGTTTCGGCGTCGTCGATGCTTCGGAAAGATGACCAAACTTGATCATTTAGAGAAAGTAAAAGTCGTAACACCTGTTACTTCCTCTTAAAAAAAATGAAGAGGTAAAGGGAAATATTTCGATAGAATTAGTAGAGGTTGCGGACATGATGAAAACATATAAAGGGTGATTATATATTGTGCAGCGACCCCTTCGGGGACGCTGACGGGATGTTTCGTCCGGAAATCTCTCATACAAAATTGGTCCGAAAAAAAATGGCGCCCGACAAAAAATCCGTGTGCGTGGTGAGTTAAAGAGTGGCAAAGAGTGTTTAAAAAAAATTATTCATGTGTAATAAACCGTCGAAAAAGGATAACAAAATTTTCAAAACGTCATAAAAAGGTGACGACTAAGATCTCTTAAGTATCTGCCGTTTATGCAAACTCACTTCCATAGTGCACCCAAATCCCGGAAAAGGGACCCGTGCGATTTTTAGAGATTTTTCGCGGTTTCCAAGGAAACTGTCACACATATTTTAACGCCGATTTTTTTTCGGAAGCGTCCCGTGGGTATACAGCCTCCGTCCGAGTTTCATCGAAATCCATCCTTCCGTTCGGACGATACGATTTTTTAAAGTTGCCCGGAAACCCCTCATACGAAATTGGTCGGGAAAAAAAATGCGAAGGGTGTTTGGAAAAAATACTCAAAAAATTATTCGTTTCCATTAAAATGTCGAAAAACGATAAAGAAAATTTCAAAACGTCATAAAAAAGTGACAGTTGACGGGAGACAAAAAAGACCTTCATTCTAGCCGACCACGATGTCTTCAGCGTCTACCGTTTATGCAAACTTACTTCCATAGTGCACCCAAATCCCGGAAAAGGGACGTTTGGACGATTTTCGTGCGATTTTTAGAGGTTTTTCGCAGTTTCCATGGAAACAATCTAACAGATTTTGACGCCGATTTTTTTTCGGAAGCGTCCCGTGGGTATACAGCCTCCGTCCGAGTTTAATCGAAATCCATCCATCAGTTCGGACGGTACGATTTTTTAAAGTCGCCCGGAAACCCCTCATACGAAATGGGCGCGAAAAAAAATGGCGCCCGACGAAAAATTTGTTTGCGTGGTGAGGTAGAAAGAGGCGAAGGGTGTTTGGAAAAAATACTCAAAAAATTATTCGTTTCCATTAAAATGTCGAAAAACGATAAAGAAATTTTCAAAACGTCATAAAAAAGTGACAGTTGACGGGAGACGAAAAAGACCTTCATTCGAGCTGACTAAGATCTCTTAAGTATCTGCCGTTTATGCAAACTCACTTCTATAATGCACCCAAATCCCGGAAAAGGGACTCATAGGACGTTTGGACGATTTCCGTGCGATTTTTCCATGGAAACCGTTAAACAGATTTTGACGCTGATTTTTTTTCGGAAGCGTCTCATGAGTCCGCACCTTCGGTGCAAGTTTCGTTAAATTCCGTCTATTCGTTCTTAAGATATGATTTTTTTTGTGATTTTGGAAACCCTATTTTAAAAATTTTCTTAATAAAAAAAAATATTTCATTTGGCAATAATTAATTGGTTATCGCCGCCTACTGGGGGTTTAATGGAGTGTCAATATTATAGGAATATAGGAAATATTTTTTATAACTAACAACTTATTTATTTTTTATTTATTGGTAGTTATAGATAATTTGTATTCAAAATTCGAAGTAATGGTTATGACTTATGACGTAGCTGTGTTTTTCTAATTGTAATCGGACCCTACTGGTAGGTATACTGTGTCAGTGCCACAGAGCGCAATAATGTACCAAAAATAGAGATTAACACGTATGAAAATAAAAATATTAAATTTATATTTTTATGTAATTTTAAAATAATGTGTTTTTCTGAAATTTAACTGGGTGTTCACTGCACAAATGAACCAATGGAGAAACCGCCCCTGCCCATATGTGTTCTTAGTGATCTAGCAACCAAAATGCATAATGAGAGTATCAACGGGTCTTACCAGCAAGATAGGTTTTTTCTCAACTATAAAAACTGGTGACGAATTCTATATATCGGAAGTATCTACAATATATGTTCTAACGGACCGGCCCTCGCATAATTATGATTGAACTTTCTTACAGGTAAGTCGTTTAATCCTAAATACCAGCTTATTTACTAATCGGAAAAAGCCTTTTTAATGAGTTTTTTTTAAATTTTATTGAAAATATATCTTTGTTTTATTTATATAGCAATATGTCGATTTCGATTTTTCTTTTCGAAAAGTTAATTTGACCAAATTATAAAAAAAACAAAGTAATAAAAAAAACCCTTCCGTATACTAAGCCACGAGCAGCCACTGATAAATATTATACCACCTACTTCTCTGAGTTCCTTTTCAGTTCTAAGAGTCTCTCGGAAATGATGGACCACTTCTTGCGTCATAATAACGGACTTTTCGAGCTGATCCGCTCTGAGCTGAGCATCGATTTGTTCGCGTCGCTCGTTCTCCATGACCCTCTCCAACTCGTCAGCTCGCTTTTGCACCTCTTGCTCTATTTTCCTAGCTATTTCCGCTTCTTGTTGAATCCGGATTTCTTCGATTTCCTCTTTCTTCATGTTCGGTTTCTTCACCAACTAATAACAAGAAATAACTCGTTTTATTAAATCTGATTTGATGGTGATTCGGAAATATGCCAACCTTGATCATGGCTTCTTCTAGCAGAACAGCGGCTGCGCAGAAATATGATTAGATTGATGGTTAATTGGGGGTCGTTTATTATTTTCGATGGGTCTGAAAAACTAGCTATTTTTTTTAAATGCTAGGTTAGAGAAAGTTAGAAGATTTTGTCACCTTTTATTAAATTGACATTAGCATTAGTAATAACGTTTCTAGCTTAAACATGTTGGCTGCTTGAGAATATCTATCGTTGTGTGTTTATTCACATCAAATGGTTGCGTTTATATTATTCTCGAACAATTTTTAAATGATGATCTCATTTTAGGGATTGCACTTTAGGGCAACAATGTAATTCTATTATGATTTTCAGAGGTCAACTTACCGGGATAATTTTATTGTTTACGCTTCGTCGACGCTAAAATTTAAAAAGTTGAAAGAGTTTTCAGTTATGATGAGTATTCTCAACCAAGCTGTAGTAATGTGGATAACGTATCTCAGACGGCCAAAATCCCTTGCCCATACCAAATAATTAGTAAAACTGAAGATGAATATCAAACAACTAGTTTTGTGTCCAAGGAAAGTGACTCATCTGATAATGAAGTGTCAGGAATTACTGAATTTATAGATATGGAAGAAAATGATTCTGACATTGAAAATGTAGATGATGACCGAGACGCCGATTTTGTGCCCGAAGGTGAAAAATCTGACAAAAACGACCCATTTAGTGACAGTGACGATTCTGATAATGAGCCACTCATCAACAAAGTATTATCCAAAAGATGTAAGCCATCAAGTCCTGATAGGGAGAATAATAATAGTATGCGGCAAACAAAAAAAAAAGAAAAAGAATAAGCAGAGAATTGATGAAGAAAAAGAAATCAAAAGGGGAGGAATATATTAACCAGAAAAAGAGTTGTGAAACCAGCCAAAGAATTTGAGCCTGTCGCTACTTGTTGCAAATGTTGCAAATGTGTTGAGAGACTGTCACCAGAAGTACAAAAAAGTATTTTTGAGAACTTTTATAAAAATATCACTGACAAAGATCAGTTTCTAACTGACAGAATAAGATTCCCGAAAAAAAAAGTAGAAAGAAAAATTCAAGATACCAAAACCGAAAAAAGAAAGAATAGGGATATTACGGTCTCATACTTTGCTACCTTACCTGGCCACTGATCTGTATTATTTTACTGGATATGATATAGGCTATATTTAGCATACTAAAAAACCGTTCCACCAAGGAGACCGGAAGTGCAACACTGCTTTCCGATTTGGGCAAATTATGGTGGGATCACATAACTGAAATTTGGGATAATTTGACATACCTAACCTATAATTTGATTAGTTTTTCTTCTTATTCTTCTTATAGTCCTTTTGCGGGCGATGTCCTTCGGGATAATTCACCCAAAATTTTATTTTTTATGAAAGAAAATATAAAATATAAAAATGGAAACGTGAAGCATATTGTGTCTTCAGGAATGAACGTTTATTGTTTATTTCATAGTAATTCTATCCGATACTACCTATGTCATAGAATTTATTAATTCAATTCACTGTATTTGATCTAAATTGTCAAGTTGTTATTTCAGTCAGAGTTGTCAGGTTGATTTATTCAATAGTTTATGTTAATTAATATTAATGCTGTGTAAAGCCTTAATAAAGGTAAATCATTTACTTTGTTTAATTATTACAACAATTTACAGCATTAATATACAATGGATCGCATTTTACGTCCTCAAAGATTTGACCTCAATCCAGATGACGCAAACGCTTCTCAGGAGTGGAATCACTGGTTTAAAACCTTTCGTAACTTTATTTCTTCATCAGATATACAAGATACAGATATACTAAAGGTACTAACGAACTTTATATCTCCATCTGTTTACGAATATGTAAGTGAATGCGGAACTTACAGTGATGCAATTAGCGTTTTAAAGAACATTTATATAAAACCAGTAAATGAAGTTTTTGCTCGACATAAACTTAAGACCCGGCACCAGGAATCTGGAGAAACGATTGACGGGTATCTCGAATCTCTCAAACGCCTAGCTAAAGTCTGTAACTTTAAAGCTGTTACTGCAGAAATTAACAGAGATGAAAGTATTCGCGATACATTCATAGATGGTCTGCAATCATCATATATTCGACAGAGATTACTTGAAAATCAGACTTTAAGTTTAGATGACGCCTTCAAATAAGCAAGATCTTTTGAAGTTGCACAACATCAATCTCAAGAATATTTAACTCCCTCGATCAATGCGGTAGCTAGTAAAAATTCACCTTCTACTTCAATTACATCAAACGACCAAGCTGACAAAATATCTACATCTGATTCTGTTGATTATAAAACAACGGTAGCTGCTATAAGCTGTTACTTTTGCGGGTTAAGAAAGCACTATAGAACCGAATGTCCTGCTAGAGATGCAATTTGTAGATCATGTGGTACTAAAGTACACTGGCAAAAGGTCTGTAAGAAAAAGAATAGGACTGGAAGATCAAATCTGTCCAATCATCATTCTAATTATATATTTATTTACTAGATAATATTGTATTTACCGTTATTTTGTAAATAAATTATTATTATTATTATTATTATTATTATTATTATTATTATTATTATTATTATTATTATTATTATTATTATTATTATTATTATTATTATTATTATTATTATTATTATTATTATTATTATTATTATTATTATTATTATTATTATTATTATTATTATTATTATTATTATTATTATTATTATTATTATTATTATTATTATTATTATTATTATTATTATTATTATTATTATTATTATTATTATTATTATTATTATTATTATTATTATTATTATTATTATTATTATTATTATTATTATTATTATTATTATTATTATTATTATTATTATTATTATTATTATTATTATTATTATTATTATTATTATTATTATTATTATTATTATTATTATTATTATTATTATTATTATTATTATTATTATTATTATTATTATTATTATTATTATTATTATTATTATTATTATTATTATTATTATTATTATTATTATTATTATTATTATTATTATTATTATTATTATTATTATTATTATTATTATTATTATTATTATCTACTACGGCCATTAGCCTCGTGTTCTGTGTAGGCTTTGTTACTGTTTCCCAGCGCCACTTTAGGAACAGCACTGTTAATTAGAACCCAACAGTGAATGGTCGAGTGGGGAATCCTACCAAGGCATCAGAATTAATTTTAAATAATTAAATTAAATGAAAAAATCCCGGCCAACGGTGGGATTCGAACCTGAGACCTTCCGATCTCAAAGTCATGACTCTAACCACTGAGCCAACCCACCCCCCCTATTATTATTATTATTATTATTATTATTATTATTATTATTATTATTATTATTATTATTATTATTATTATTATTATTATTATTATTATTATTATTATTATTATTATTATTATTATTATTATTATTATTATTATTATTATTATTATTATTATTATTATTATTATTATTATTATTATTATTATTATTATTATTATTATTATTATTATTATTATTATTATTATTATTATTATTATTATTATTATTATTATTATTATTATTATTATTATTATTATTATTATTATTATTATTATTATTATTATTATTATTATTATTATTATTATTATTATTATTATTATTATTATTATTATTATTATTATTATTATTATTATTATTATTATTATTATTATTATTATTATTATTATTATTATTATTATTATTATTATTATTATTATTATTATTATTATTATTATTATTATTATTATTATTATTATTATTATTATTATTATTATTATTATTATTATTATTATTATTATTATTATTATTATTATTATTATTATTATTATTATTATTATTATTATTATTATTATTATTATTATTATTATTATTATTATTATTATTATTATTATTATTATTATTATTATTATTATTATTATTATTATTATTATTATTATTATTATTATTATTATTATTATTATTATTATTATTATTATTATTATTATTATTATTATTATTATTATTATTATTATTATTATTATTATTATTATTATTATTATTATTATTATTATTATATAGCTTCCATGTCGACTTGTTTGAAAAATGCAATTGTTTCTGTTTCTATAAATGGTTCAATGGCTTTTGGACTGATAGATACAGGAAGCTCAGCTAGTTTTATTAGTGAAAATAAAGTTCACAAACTCAATATTCCTATTATTCCGAGTAAAAGCGAGAACGTATCTATGGCTTCTACTTCTCTTTATTCTTCAATCAAGGGACGATCCAAAATAAACCTTCATTTACAAGGACATGACTACAAAGACCTCATAGTATTCTTCCAAATCTCTGTTCAGATATTATTGTTGGACATGATATATTAAAACGACATTCTTGTGTACAAGTACAATTCGGTGGAGAAGAATCACCTCTTAATATATGCAATATTGCAGTAGCTAATCTAGAGCCAGCAAAACTTTTCATAAATCTATCACCTAACTGTCGTCCAATTTCTACTAAATCTCGTAGACATACCGTTTCTGATATAAAATTTATTGAATCTGAGATCGAACAATTACTAAAAGAAGGAATAATAGAAGAAAGTATTTCACCTTCGCGAGCGCAAGTATTGGTAGTATCATTAGGAAATCATCGTCGTAGAATGGTTGTTAATTACTCTTAAACAATTAATCGATAGATTTAGATGCCTTCCCGTTACCTCGAATTGACGACATTGTCAATAAAGTTGCCTCTTATCGGTTATACAGTTCTGTTGATCTCCGAAATGCATACTATCAGATACCAATCAGTGAAAAAGACAAATCTTATACAGCGTTTGAAGCTTGTGGTAAGCTATACCAATTCACAACATGCTATGAATAGTACAATTTCGGCTGAAGGTCTAGATGGTGTTCAGGTTTACTTAAAAGATATAACAATTTGTGGAAATAATCAAGATGAGCATGACAAACATTTAAAAAAATTTATGGATGCTGTAACAAAATACAATTTAACTCTCAATATGCAAAAAAGTTCCTTCTCAATGAGAGAAATTCATCTTCTAGGGTATATAATTAGTCATAAATCTATAAAGCCGGATCCTGAGCGTCTTCGACCTATTCGTAATTTGTCAATCCTTAATGATACTGCTTCACTTCGAATAGCTCTTGGCATGTTTTCACACTATGCTCAGTTTATTCTCCAATTTGCTAGTAAAATACAGCATCTAACTAGAAGTTCGTTCCCTCTAAACTGTGAATCAATAAAAGTGTTCGAGGAATTAAAACTAGACATTCAAAATGCTGTAGTTTTATCGATAGATGATCGAGCTATGTTCGTAGTGGAGACAGATGCTTCTGATCATGCAATCGGAGCTACCCTATCCCAGAACAATCGACCTATCGCTTTTTTTTTGAGATCGATTTCTAAATCAGAAATACATCATTCCTCTATTGAAAAGGAAGCTTACGCCATCGTGGAAGCGCTACGGAAGTGGAGACATTATCTCATTGGCAGATACTTCCGACTTATAACAGATCAGCGTTCCGTTTCCTTCATGTTTGATAGAAATCATCCAGGGAAAATAAAGAACGAAAAAATCATGAGATGGAGACTGGAACTGTCAAGTTACAACTATGAAATTATGTATAGACCTGGAAGAGAAAATATGACAGCTGACGCATTATCCCGAATATGTTCTTCGATTGGAAAAAATTTATCACAGCTAAGTAGGTTACACGAAGTTCTATGTCACCCTGGACAGACAAGGATGTACTATTGGGTAAGAAGTAAGAACTTACCTTTTTCTTTGGAAGATATACGAAATATAATATCAAGTTGCCATGTGTGTACTATAATAAACACGATGGTCATCTTATCAAAGCAACTCAACCTTTTGAGAGAATTAATATGGATTTCAAAGAATCAAGAAATCGTTATTTACTTATTTTAGTTGACGAATTTTCACGATTTCCATTCGCTTTCCCATGTCAAGATATGTCTGCTAGCACTGTCATTACAAAACTTAAAGACATTTTTACATTGTTCGGAACACCTGCTTATCTACACTCTGATCGAGGTTCAAGTTTCATGTCACGTGAACTTAAATCATTTCTTTATGATCTTGGTGTTGCTACAAGTAGAACCACAGCGTATAATCCACAAGGTAATGGTCAAAGTGAACGATATGTTGGAATCATTTGGAAGACCATCGAATTAGCACTTAAGAGTCGCCAACTTGACATTACTAAATGGGAAATAGTCTATCAAGAAGCTCTACATTCTATCCGTTCATTATTATGTACATCGACAAACGCAACACCACATGAAAGAATGTTTAATTTCTCCAGAAGATCTAGCAATGGTGTAACAATACCTTCATGGCTGATGAATTCTGGACCTGTTTTAATGAAGCGACCAGTTCGTCAGTCAAATACGAACCTCTGGTTGAAGAAGTGTTATTATTGGAAGGCAATCCTGAATATTCATACGTTAGGTTACCTGATGGAAGAGAAACAACTGTTTCTACAAGACATCTTGCACCAATAGAGAATGCACAAAGAGAGGCAGTAATCGAACAAATTAACAGTTTTCCAAAATATCAAAGTCATTACTCCAGAAGCTATACAACAAAGCTATACTTAGCACCTACCCTTAATGTCGCCAAAATGTATGACATGTACGTCGCTAAAAGAAAGGCCAAAGGAGAGGGAAACTGTAATGCTATAGTATGTACGCTAAACAGGTTATAAAATTAAAAACCCAAGCACAAATACATGTAAAACATGTGACAGGCTCACAAATGAACTTAAATGTACATCTACTGAGGAAGAATGGAACGAGAAAGCTCTGGAGGAAGTAAAACACTTGGAATTGGCAGAAAAAGCTTATAATACGAAAGAAAGTCGACAAAGAAAGAGCAAGCCAATCTCAAAATGAGCGTGTACTGGTTTTCGACTTACAGAAAAATATTCCAACTCCTTCGTTAACAACTGGGCCTATAAATTTACAGTAAGATATTGTAATTTTTTTTTTTTATTTATTTAGTACACCACTCAACAGATAAGAACCAATTACAGAGTGGGATGAACATAAATTAAAACAAATACAATATATTAATGATATACATCACAAACGAGTTAAGAACATCAGATATGACTGAACATGAAACAAATAAGAAGTACAATAAAGCCTATTTTTAAGGAAAACTGAAGGTAAAATATTCAGTTATATTTAAGTTCTTAAAGGAGCATAAAACAAATTTTAAAAAATTAAATTAAAATAAATACACTATATTATCAACATACCAAGCAGGATAAACACCTACTCAGTTTCTATGGTAATAGCTCTAACAATATCTATTTTCCTAAAACTAAAAATATCCAAACTGTCTTGAAGGCGATGATAATTATTGATCATTTGAAAAATTGGAGAACCGTTCAAAATATTTGTATTTGCAGCTGGCAAGTAAAAGCTTAAGTATATTCTAAGGCCAGGGCGGGGTACTTTAATGTTGATATAATCCTAAAGGTGAAATATGACTTTTTCCTAGTATATGTCATAACACTACATTTACTAGGATTCAAATGCAAATAATTTTTAGTACACCATATCAATAATTCAGCTAAACAACTTTGTAAAGCTGTGCAATCAACAAAGTTCCGTATTTCAGCAAACATTTTTAAATCATCAGCATACATTAGGTATTTTACTTCTATGCTTTTGCAAATAATGTCATCAATAAAAACTATGAAAAGAAGGGGCCCAAGGACCGAACTCTGCGGTACACCTGAAATTTGCTTAAAATGGTTTCATCTAAATCCTTGGTGTTGCACGTACTGACGTCTATTTTCTAAGTAAGAATCGATAAGTAAAAGAAGAAGATCAGATAGTCCCTTAGACTTTAATTTTTCTAATAGGATTTGATGATCAGTTCTATCGAATGCCTTAGAAAAGTCGGTATAGATAACATCGACCTGACTTCTTCTATCTAAAGCCTAAAATTGTGTTTTGCACACAAGATTCGACACAGTGGACCTACCCTTCATACATTCGTGTTGGTATTGCGATAATGAACCCGAAAGATGTCTAGATAAGTATGTATGAATAATGATTTCAAATACTTTGGAGAAATTACAAAGTATGCTAACAGGTCTATAGTTGTGAAGATCATCTTTGGTTCCCTTTTTATAAACTGGTGTAACGCGAGATAATTTCCATAATGCGACATGTTTTATGTGGTATGAAGCTATAACAGATCGTGGGGCTAACCAAATTGCTTTCTGCATTAGAAAATGTTTGAATAATTTGCCATCAACTGTAACTAAAGTAGTAGATTTTTGCCCTGGTCAAAATAAAAATTATATTATGGCTGCAGCGATGTCTAGGTTTTTACATTCATGTAAAAATCTCCAAGTCATAGAACACAAGTTTTTAGAAGTTGGCCACTCAATACTGGAATGGTATGCGGACCATGCGAGAATCGAGAGAGCAAAAAAATCATTAGGGTAATTTGAGATTAAAATCCTCCATGATTGGTATCAGTATGTCAGAACTGTCCGAGGGGAAAAATTTTAAGTTATTGAGATGCAAAAAGAAGACTTTTTGGCATATTCTTTTCTTCTGAGATCGGTGTTTGTGAAACGTGATGCCACGGAATCCGGCCAAAATATTCGTTGGCCTGAAATTATTGAAGTTAAATATTCGCAATGAGCAATTTACTCGTTCTAACATAAAAAGAAGAGGAAAACATGATCCAGAGTTAAAGTATATTTACAGCGGCCCCAAACCTATAAATCCTAAGAAAAAATGGAAGTTGCTGTCGCTCTTAAAATACATAGACACGGCTTATCATCCATTTTACGAAAATCTGAATGTTAATGAAAACGCCACAGAAGATATTATCTAAATAGTTAATAATTTCATGTTGTTTATTGTATTTTTTCCAAATAAATAAGAAAATATGCATTTTTTTGTGTAGTGGATATCTACACATCCCATCCCATTCCATCTTGGCAAAACATGACATTTAAATTTCACTTTCCACTATTTTTTTTTTCAATAAATGTTTTTTGTTTTCTAAACTCCATGTATCCTCACACAAAAGTTACATACCAAAGGTTATTACAACAAAAAAATTATTGAGAAAAAAATTAATTTTCCAAAAACACTATTTTTAAATGGCTCTACTGTAAAATGCGTGGGGTTGGTTGTAGCTTAGCCATTACTTTGTAGTTTAGATTGCTTGCTTGCACACTCACTTAACACGCCCGCTTTGTGGGTAGGTAACTTTTCTACAGGACGATGGAGAAATGCAACCATCGAGTGCCTGCCTCCTCGTGGCACCACTGGATAAGGCCAATAGCGATGCTTTAAAAAGCACTACTATTGACTAACCAAATGGCACTCCAGCAAAGCCCAACGCCACGGTGTAAGGTAACGTGCCTAAGGATGAATGGCCGCAGAGCTTAATACGCGTTTGCGAACGTTCCCTTGGGGGAACCGGGCGAAACCCCCAAGTAGCCAGCCTTGACTCTGTATGGGAAGCACTGCAGAGTTGGACCAATTCCCCCATACTCGTGGGAACAAATGAGTACAAATATTTTGGACAAAATGGACACCCAAGGAGAAGAGTCGGATACAGACGACTCAGGCTCCATGAACATGACTGTCGGAGAGATTGCGTTAGCTTTGGACTCCGACAACTCAAGGGAAGGAAGAACTGCGAAAGCAGAGGACTCTAACCTCTTAGCAGGAGGAGGATCTGTGAAAACAGACGACGGCTCTCAAACAAAAGAAACGGGGAAAAAGCAGAGGTTAAGCCTGCTAACAGACCTTCAGGAGCGGAGAGGAAGAAGCTTCTGAAGAAAAGGAAAATGGCTGCAGGAACGTGGACGGAGGAAAATCCTCACAAGAATGCAGCCCAAAAACGAACCCAACGGAGGGAGGACCAAACGAAGAAAGGGGATAAAAGGCCCCGATCTGAGTCGCAGACTCACCCCACTCGAAGTGGAACCAAGCGGGCCAGAAATACTCCGGCATTGGCTGGCTCGTACAGCGACACTTTGAGGGGTACCCGACTGGCTGTCATCCAGAGAAGGCATCCAGATATAACCCTAGACCAAGCACAAGGAGACTTGGTACAAGAAACTCTCGTTGCCCCTTAAAGCAGTGGAGGAGCACCACAGTTTCATAGAACATCGTTTAGCGAAGGGGTCATTTGGATGACCTACGCTAACCAGCAGACCGCGGACTGGTTAAGGAGGACGGTCAGCATTCTGGGAAACCTTTGGGAGGGCGCGGATTTGACCGTAGTTGAATCTAAGGACCTCCCGAGAAGACCTAGGGTTCTGGTTTTCATCCCGGACGAGTCCGAGGTCGAAAAAGTCAGGAGATTTCTTCAGCTACAGAATACGGAACTGAAGCAGCCGGACTGGCTTTTAGTGAGCAGGAAAATTAAAAATCGAGGGCAACTCCTAGCCTTTTCAATTGACGAAGCGTCGTACAGGGCCCTCGAGAGATCACAATTCCGGTCCTATTATAAGCTAGGAAGGCTGACCTTCAGGGTCCTAAGACGGCCTGGCGAGGATCAGGATAATCCAGATCAACCTTTAGCACTGTAAGGCTGTTTCGGCTGTACTTACAGTGGCGATGGGGAGGTTTGAAGTGGCCCTGATACAAGAACCGTGGATTAGACATGATACAATAAGACGTTTAGGAGGGTTGTGTGGAGAGTTAATATATGACAGATCCATAGACACCCCTCGAACCTGCATAATTGTCAAAAAAGGCATAAAAATTCTGCCGTTAACTAATTTCTGATCCAGAGATTTAACAGCAGTCAGAATCAAGATCGATGCAGGAAATGGACCGAAGGAGGTAATACTCGGATCAGCATATCTACCTTCAAACGATCCTGAAGCAACACCTACCAGAGAAGTGGAGGAGCTGGTGAGATTCTGCAGGCGCAACGGAATGCAGATGATCATTGGCTGTGATGTAAACGCACACCACAGGATCTGGGGGAGCACCGATACCAACGAAAGAGGTGAGTCTATACTACAATTTATTATGGCAAATAATTTAGACATAACAAATATAGGCAATAAACCGACCTTTATAAAAAAAAAAACAGAAAGGAGGTAATTGTGTCAATTAAAGCTTATTCAATATTAGCATTTTATCGCGAATCATTGTTACGCCGCTGCATAGGAGGATTGTGGGTAATTCTAGAAATACAATGTTGCCTGCCGACCATAATCCTTCGATGAGTCACCATCATTTAAAAATGTAATAATATAATACTAACTCTATGGTTTTCACTTTGACATTAGCAAAGCATATTGGAAAGCGTCCAATAGCTGACACTGTATGTAAATTAATAAAATTTGACATGTAATCTAGTAACTTTAGCTTATCTATTTAAAATTTATTTCATGTTATTTACGTTTGACATTTTTCGATAACTTTGTAGATTAATGCCAACTTTTTAAAATTCAAAGAACGATATAATTAATAAAATTAGCAAAAAGTTATGTTTTGTAGGTTTCGTATATCAAAATATCGTAGAAGAGTGTTACCTTGCATTGGCTGGTTACTTTACCATGACAAGAGTGTAAAGGAATTACCAGTTTAAAAGTTTTACCATTTTTGATATTTATACATATTTTTTTAAGTTTCCAAAATAGAAATATGCCATATTTATATATAAAAGTGGGGGTAAGGCGCTAGAAAGATTATTCTGACGAGAAATTTCAATTAAAGGCCCTGCATATAGTTGATTTTAAATATAAAAGTCTAAAATGATTGTTTTACATTTTTATGGCTGAAAAGCGATAATACTATCAATTTTATATTTCCATCGTCCAAGATACTGGCATAATGAACAAAAAAAATAGCAAAAAATGTATACGAGATAATTTCACTTCGAGGGTTCCTTTGCCAGAATTAAAAAAATTGTATAAAATGTACCTAATATTCAAAATTTGGACATAGAAACAGACTTGTAAAAGTTTCCTCACAAAAAATTGATAATTGTCTTTTTAAACAAAGGTGATGTTTCCAAAAATTTTTAAAATATAGACAAAGAAACTACAAAAGTCGCAATTGCGAGATAATAAGTTACAATTGCGAGATATTAAGTCACAATTGTGAGATATTATTTTTTTATATAAAAAAAGTGGCCCCAGGAAGCTTTCGTAAGAAATACCTCTCTACTTCAAAATAGTTATTACGTTATTAAATACAGTTCAGAGTTGTGGGACCTGCAATGGTTTTACTTACGATCTGGCAACGGTGGTGGCGGTTTGTAATGCCCGGCTTTCGATTTTATGAATTCTGCTACCAGTTCATCTTCAGTCATTTCGCCTTCTTTGACTACTTCATCCCCTTCTAATTTTAATTTTACACCTTTCACAGCTGCAGATTCTTTTTTTCCTCTTTTAGCCTATCAAAACGTTTTACTCGTAAATTATACCTCACTTTATAGTTCACAATTTTCCTTGCTTGCACATAAAATTGAGTAATCCGAAATGTCAGATAGAAAGCAAAATGGCCGCATGTAGACACACGAACTTCTTTACCGTCAATATTTTATACGTGACGGTCGTGATTTGTTGTGTTATTTTTTTAACAATAAAAAGTTATTTGAATGACCAGTTTTGTGTTAGTTACTTTTTTGAATCATATAAATTTGTATATTTAACAGTTTTTTTGTTAAAATCGTTATACTTTCTCATCTGACTACAAAAATTGGCATATCGTGTTTTTTGCTTGGTAATAGATAGGTACATGGTCGGGGGTGAACAACATGTACTTAGAATTTTTTAGAGGGAAAAAATGTAACAAATAAAAAAATTCTCACATTTTTTATCGTTATTTCTGATTTATCTTTATCCAAATAAATACATATTTAGAATAAAGATTTAACTTTTGAAACCCTATGGAAAAATAATCTATATGAGCTACTGTCTATAATAAACCAAAAATTAAGTAAATTAATATAATTAAAATAGTTACAAGAGCTTCTTCTGACTGCGCTCCGATTTTTCCCTTTTTCATCTTAGGCTTGCTTTTCCGCACTATTTCTTTCTCTTCCTCCGAAGACGATTCCTCCGAGGAAGAATTTATGACTTCGATGGAAGAAGGTATTTCTAAAATCTAAACAAAAACAATAGTTCTATAAAAAATCAATTAAAAAGTATTAGGTACCTGCACTTGGGGCGGCCGATATTTACCCGTGCGTTATCAACATAATATAAAAAAACATACGTGGGTTGGTTGCAAAGGCGGCTCGTGAGCAAAATATTAGGGGTGCACAGTGACAGAATATAGATCTCAGTACAGATTTGTAATATATTTTTAAACGCAAAGTTTCTTACCTGAATCAGTACTAAGATCTATAATATGTCATTGGGAACCCCCAATATTTTGGTTACGAGCCGCCACTGGTTGGTTCCTATGTTTTGTTACCAACCTATTTATAATAAAAATAATATTTCAATAATTACTTTGTTTTTTCATATAATCTGCCTTGATCATTAATAATGTTAAAAGCTTTACGTCTTAATGACATTTCAAACTAAATGTCGTTTGTCCCGTTTAAATTGAGCCAATAATAACGCAGATATAGACTTAGGCCCTGTTGATAATCCTACTGCGCATGTTTTATAGTAAATGACATATAAATGTCATTTCATACTGAAGAACGTTTCTCCCGATCAAATCGACCCCTTAATGACGAAGATTTAAACACAGGTCCTTTTTGCAATGTTACTGTGCATGTTAATAAGACGTCGCTATTTCCTTTTCGTCGAGTATTTTTGTCTTGAAAGAACTGGATGATTCTTCGTCACTTCTACAGCTCCTCTTTTTCTTTTTCTTCTTCGAGTCTCCAGAGGCTTAGTTCAACATTCTACTCCACTCTTTCAGTTCCTCTTCTTCGTCTTCGGGTCTCCAGATGCTTTTTTTAAGGTCTTACGGCCACTCCTTGGTCTCCTTTTCTTCGTCTCCAAGTCCCTAGCTAGATACTCTTTCGAAGTCTTTTCTAACCGTCAAAAAAAATTTGTATCTTTCTACTTTCACATAAAACTTTTGGCGGTTATTAAAGAAATAAAACTAACAATATTCCATAGCTGACTATATTTTGCCGCACTCATTACTTGTAATAATATATTTCGATCGTAATTTGACAGCATGCGAATCAACCCTCGTACATATATGAAACACGGGTAAATATTCGCCGCTCCAACTGTGGAATACCAAATAAAAAAAAATTGAACCTCTTATTCTTACTTTTTCTTCGGAAGTTGAAAATTCCGCTGCCCTTTTCCGTTTTTTGAATTGTTTGCTGCTGGCTAAAAAATATATTCCAATCCAAAATTAGTCAAAACAGTATTGGGGATTCAAGCTAAGCCATATTCCCTCTGTAGAACATTGTACGAAACGTTGTTTAGTCGTCATTCTTCAGTATTTGTTTTTGTTAATTTTAGTATTGCAAAAAAACATTTTACTTCAAATTGAAAATATTAAATTAATTAATAAAATTTTACTGGATAAAAGTTAGTCTATGATCTAAAACCCAGTACAAACTTCATATATATTAAAAAATTTGTACCATATAGGTACGAGGGAGGTCAAAATATATGAATTATATTTCAGCGTCCAGTCCTCGATATCACTTGAATAATTTGTAGTACGTGCTCCCAGGTACTCTCGCCAGTGTTGCCAGAATATATTTTTGTAATGTACCAGATTTATCTAAAAAATGTACCAGATTTCATAAAAATGTACTAAATTCTATAAAATTATCAGATTTTTCTAATTATGAAGTATGGTCATTAAAGAGCAAAAAAAGGTTTATAGAAAACATGAACACAACTTTTTTAAACAATATTTTATCTCTCGACAAATTTCTGACACTATTTTATCTCTCGAGCAGTTTTTGAATAAGATTTTAATACCTTTTGATACTCTTTTATCTCTCGAACAGTTTTTAAATATGTTTTTATCTCTTGAGCTATTTTGAAACAATATTTTATCTCCGATAAATTTCTAACAGTATTCTATCTCTCGAGCAATTTTTAACAACTTTTTTTTATCCCTCGTGCAATGTTTGTACAACATTTTTTGTAAAATTATTAACGTTATTTAATCACTCGAGCAATTTTTAACAGTTTTTTATCTTTCAAGCTATTTTTGAACAATATTTGACCTCTCGTGAAATTTTTGAGCAAAATTTTAAATTTCTAACACTATTTTATCTCTTAAACAATTTTTAAACAATATTTTACCTTTCGATAAATTTCTAACATTATTTATTCTATCTCTCGAGCAATTTTTAACAACTTTTTTATCTCTTTAGCAAACTGCACAATATTTTAACTCGACAAATTTATAAAAATATTTTAACTCTTGATAAATTTTTAACAATATTTTATATCTCGAGCAATGTTTGTAGAATAATATTTTATCTCTCGAGCATTTTCTAATAGTATTTTATCTCTCGAGCATTTTCTAATAGTATTTTATCGTTCGAGGAATTTTTAAACAATGTTTTATCTCTCGAGAAATTTCCAATACTAGGTATCTCTTGAGTCAATTTTGAACAATATTTTATTTCTCAACAAATTTTTCAATAGTATTTTATCCCTTGAGCAATTTTTGAACACGATTTTAACAATTTATAATACTATTTAATCTCTGAAAAAATTATTAAATATTTATCTCTCATTAAATTTCTAACAGTATTTTTATCCCTAGAGCAATTTTTGAACAATATTTTACCTCTCAAGCAATTTCTAATACTATTTTATACTTCGACTAATTTTAAACGCCCTTTTTTACCTCTCAAGACATTTTTGAACAATATTTGATCTCTCGTACAATTTTTAAACAATGTTTTATCTCTCGAGAAATGTCTACTATTTTATCTCTGAAGCAATTTTTAACAACTATTTTAATTTCTCTTGCAATTTTTGACCAATATATTTTACACTTCAAATGGAAACATACGCTGAAAAAAGTACTAGATATTGTTTCGAGTGTACTAGAGTACCAGATTCTCAGAAAATGTACTAAATCCAGTACAATTGTACTAGACTGGCAACACTGACTCTCGCGCACAAGTTTTAAAGACGAAGAACTGCCTTTCCCCTACCCCTGCATTACCTACTATACCATCTCTAGAACCAGGCTAGGGGATCTTTTTTTTTTTTTTTTTTTTTTTGATTTATTAGTGGAAATCTTAAGTATTTTACATTTTCTAGGACATATTGTTTTCCTATTTCCCTGCTATAGGAGTTATCCTCCTTTTCAGGGTGGTCTGCCCTGATTACAAAAGTAACCTAGCTAGCTAATTCCTAACTTTTGTGCGCGTGTGTGTGGGACCTGTGTGGCAGGTTTGTTCCCCAAGAATATCGCCAATTTTGCTATTTCCAACCCCATAATTGGACAGGTCCATGTATGAGGTGGGAAATATGATTTAGGAAAAAAACCACAAAACCTAAACCACGATATTGTACATGTGTTTTGATTTTCTAATTAAGTAATTTGGGAAGGTTTATCTTATACTCAGCGGGGCTGATTCCAGCAGATCCTGGAGTTCAGCGGTGAGGGGGAGGTCTTGGGCGTCTGTGAGGAGTTTTAGATTCGGCTGTGGCATTTTTCTTTTCGGTTTTCGAAAGAGGGGGAGTTGGTTGGGTCGCCAAGGGGTACGAAGTGTGTTTTGGGAGTGGGTGTTTGTGCCTTTCAGCGTGCGAGAGACGTATTGTTTCCTGAGGGACTGGAAATGTGTGAGGATGGGGGTGTTGGGGGTGTTGGGGGTGTTTAAAAAGACTTCTCCGCTGGGGGAGCGATAGGGGAGGTATTGGCATCGTCTGAGGATACGTCTCTCGAGTGTGGTGAGTTTGTGGGACAGGTGTGTGGGAAGTACACCGTAGGGTATAGCTCTGTATTCGGCAACGGGTCGGATGAAGGAATTATAAGTATGGATAAGGGTATCTGGGTTACAGCGCCCTATTCGCCCGCACAAAGCTCCAAGGAGACTGGCTCGCTTTCGCATCTTATCAAGAGTGCGTTGGACGTCAGAGGACCAGTTAAGAGTACGAGAAAATCGTACCCCCAAATAGTCGACTTCGGTCTGTTGAGTTAGCCTGACTCCTAGGAGATTTACGTTTACGAGTTGGGGGTTCTGAGAGGTTCTTTTGGAATTTGGGTGTTTGAAGACGATAAATTGAGTTTTCTGTGGATTTAATGAGACCCTCCATCTGCTACACCAGTGAGAGTACCGGTTTAACAGATTTTGGGTTCGAATATTTAGTTGGTTAGAATTTTTGGCTACCGAAATTAGAGCTGTGTCGTCTGCGTATAGCAGACATTTGGATGTGGGGTGGTTTGGGGGGGGAATGTCGTGAGTGTAAATGAGGTAGAGGAGAGGGGCCAGGACGGAGCCCTGTGGGACTCCTGCTAGTGGGGTGAATGTTTCGGATAAGGAGTTGCCCACTTTGACTGTAATTTTTCTGTCTGAGAGGTAGGAGTGTATGAGTTTCGAAATTTGGGGGGGAGACCTATGTTCATAAGTTTTTTGACTAGTCCGGCATGCCAGACTTGGTCAAAGGCTTTTTGAACATCAAGGAGAACGGCTGAGGAGATTTGCTGGGAATTTACCGCCGTGACAGCGGTAGTGTGAAGGGAAGATATTGCGTCCTGGGTGGAGTGGTGGGGTCTGAAACCATGTTGGGATTGGGGTATGATGTTTCTCTCTTCACAAAATTCCCAGATTCTTTCCTTGAGCAGAAGCTCGAGGAGTTTACCTAGGACTGATATGCGAGAGATGGGTCTGTATGAATTTAGGGATTTGGGGTCCTTGCCTGGTTTGGGGATCAAAATGGTGTTTGCGGATTTCCAGGCAAGTGGAAAATAGGATAAGGAGAGGCAGGAGTTTAGGATAAGAGTGAGAATAGGAAATATGGTTTCAGGAAGATGTTTCAGTGTTCTCCTGTGAATGGAGTCAGGCCCGGAGGCCGTGTTTTTGCCTGCTTGGCAGGCGTATTGGATGTCTTGGGGGGTAAATGGGGCGGTAAGGGGGTTTTCGACATCCAAAGGGGGGAGTGGGGCGGCAAGTGTCTAAAGGACGTGATGTTCGGTCTCGATTTTGAATTGTTCGTCAAAGTGGGGGTTGTCGGGGGTTCTGAATGTGGCTTCGAGGTGAGTTTTATGGGCCAGGGCTTTCTCGTCGGGGGTGGCGTGAATTTGACCGTCGATTAGGAGGTGTGAGTGGGTTTTGGATTTTTGACCCGTGATTATACGGAATTTGTCCCAAAACTTGGAGCCGTCTCTATGATCCAAATTAGAGGTGGTATTGATCCATTGTTGCTGTTTGTGCAAGTTGATTTGGAGCCTGATCAGGGCGTTGAGACGGTTCCATTCTGTTTTGATGACAGGGTCGTGGGTACGGACGTATTGTCTATACAGGCGTCGTTTTTGGGAGATGAGAGTGAGGATGAATTGGGGGAGGGCTTTTTGGGCTGTGTTTATTGAAGTGATAGGGGTGGATGTTTCGACGGCGTGGGTGATGGATGTTTGGACTTCATCGATTAGGGTGTCGATGTCCTGTGGCGAGTTGAGCGGGCGTTGCTCTGGAATGTTAGTAGAGATAGTTCTCTGAAATAGGGGCCAATCTGCTTTTTTGAGGTTGCGGAAGGTGTGAATGGTAGCTCTAGGAGGAATTGGAGCAAGTAGAGATGTGTGTAACATCAAAGGAAGGTGATCGGAGGTGATCGTAACCCTTATGAAGCATCTATCAGCAACCAGTCCAGTACAGGAGTCTGTCAGGAGGATGTGGTCAATGATAGATGATCCCAGGTGGGATACGAAGGTGGGAAGTCGGTTTGAGGCTCTGAATATGGGGAAGTCTATGAGCAGATTAGCTAATCGGATTCCGTTTGGGTTAGAGGCGTGATCTCCGAACATGGTATGTCTGGAGTTCAAATCTCCAAGCAAAACGGCTCGAGGGAGGGAAGATAGATATTCTATCAGTGGTAGGGAGATGATTTGGCCTGGGCGGTTATAGTACGAGATTATAGTTAATGGATTGTCTATCGGGAGGTCTATTGCTATTATATCAAGATCAGCTAGATGAGCTGGAAAAGTGTGAGAGTTGAATGGAATTGAATTTTTGATTAAAAGTGCATTCCCAAAAGAGTTTTGGGATTTATTTAAATGGACTGTTTGATACCCAGTGAAGCTGGGGGGAAGTTTTGACTTAGTGTCGGTAAGAGACAATATTTGTAGATTTTCCGAATTTAGGAGATTTTTGATTAATGGCCTCTTCCGAGCGAGGCCATTGCAGTTAATTGTGCCGATAAGACAATCCATTAAAGGTCAGGGTTTATCGGGGAGTAGGTGAAAATTGCTAACTTTCCATGACCTGTTACGGTGCATGAATGGCCGAATATGGCCGGGATTAGCGTTCCCAAGATTTTAGTGAGTATTTCTCTACTATTTGGGAGGAGGTTCATCAGAAGAGTAGAAAATATTTGGATTGATATTTTGAGCTCTGATGTTAGCTCTTGGGGGGGGGGGGTGGATGTTGGGAGGGAGACGGGAGCAACCTGTTCAGGTTTCTGGGGGGGTTTTTGTCTTTCGGGGCAGGTGATTGAGTATGCGGGGTGGTTGCCGCGACAGTTAGGGCATTTTGGCACCTCTGACTTTTTACAGTCAGCTGGCCTATGGTGCTGCCTGTCGTTGGGACAGGCGGGTTTTTTTGGAACATTCTGAGGCCGAATGACCAAGGCCGGTGCACTGAGTGCAATATTTGGGAATGGGAGGCAGGGGGTTTTGGTTTGAGGGTTCGACTGGGTGTCTACGGCCGTAGATGCCGAAGCCCTCTCGGATTAAGTAAGAATAGTGAGACTCTGAAGGAGTCAACACCCTGATAAAAGAAGTAAATTCGAGGGTTTTCTGGGACCTTATCCTCCATACTTTCGTATAGGGGACGCTAAGGTCCTCGAGAACCGCCTGGATTTCTTCTAAAGAGATGTTTTTATCAACCTGGCGGATGACAAGGGAGAATTGGGGGGCAGGGGGGGATCGAGTGATTTTTTCAGGGGGGTTTTGGGCGTATTTGGGATTAAGGATAAGTTTATTATCCCCCATTCGCTGCCTTATGAGGGTCTGGAGCTCGGTGGGGGTTTTGGACGAAGTGGTTTTGATTAGGGCCGTTTTGTTAAAGTTAGCCTTAACAAAAACAAGGTTGGAACGGAATAGTTCTTGGGTATTCAATATATTGAATAATGCTTTTTGGGTGGAGTAGGCGGCGGGGATGTTCCTGAGAACGAAGAGTGTTTGAGTGGGGCGGAGGGGTCTGTTAGAGGGGTTGTTGGGTAGTGTGGGGTTTGGGGCGGGTTGTTGAGTTTTTAGGGGGGAGTTTTCACGGAGATTTTGAAAAATGTTGGAGGGTTGGATGATAGGGGATCTTTAATAGGGAAATGCTTACTCGTGTTGTAGTACTGTGCACCACCCATAGATGGCACTACTTTACACAAAGTTTGCTCGTTGCATTCGTCGAGCAGATTCAGAGTGTATTCAGAGCAGGTTCAGAGTAACGCAAGTTGTTATTTAATGGCAATAATGGTAATGTTTGATTTGTTTTATTAGGTTAGTTTTTCGAAGAGAATTTTTAAAGCTTTAAACATATATAATTATGGTGCGAATTCGTCCTTGTGCTGATCCAGATTGTCAGGATAAAGTTAGTCGCAGGTAAGGAATACATTTACAATTTTATTTCTTTACAAGTAAAAACTTCTTTTTGTATTTTATTCTTAAATACTTTGCCAAATTTTAACAGCATATATTATTACTTAAAAGTACCCAATTTGTGAAATAAATTTCCAAAATAATGCGGGTAACCTAATGTTTTCTAGGAAAAATTAAAAATCTTAACCTAACTTTTATCATTTTCTATACAATTTCAGTAACTAGATAAAATATGTGAATATTAAGAAGATTGAAATAAATAGTGTTATTAGTATTTTTTTAGAATTATACAATATGTAATGGATACTTTATATTAGATACCTATATACAATTTTTTTTCCGAATTCAAAATGAGGTACTTTTCAAACATACCAATAATTGTATATTTTTAAGAAATGCCGATTCATTCCCACTAGCTAATAAATTAATAGCTCAGCTGAATTGACTCAAAACAAAAATAATAAAATTGAACTTTATATTTTTTAACTGATACTCTTCTTCATTTTTTACGTGAAAACGAATCAGCAAACACTGCAATAGGAAGTACACCCAACAGCAGCCAGAGCCAATTTTCCCCAGGAACTTTCGTTACAACTTCTAGTGCATACAACCATGGGTGAATTTCGTAATAGTTTTATATTCATATTTCTTTATTATTGTGTACTGTAATAAGAATTCGTGCAATTTTAATTCTAATAATAAAAAATATATGGTTATAATCGTGTTTTACTTCATAATAAGATGTATTTTTTGTTCCACAAATCCAAAATTATAATTTTTCGTTTTCTTTTTAACTTAAAATATTTCAAATTTTATCTATCACAGAACATAACCCAATGGATTATATCCATCAAAGTATGTTGAGTGAAGAATAAAATGTTTGAATCATTTTAAGTAAAAAAGAACGAAAAATTATAATTTTGAAAACTTAGTAGTGGTTTATTAGAAAGGCCGAGTTTGAAAAACCCGCGCTCATTGACCCCTACCGCCATCTATATAATAAATCTTGAACAAATTTTCAATTATTAGTTATCTTCTTTTTTTTTAACTCAACTATTTGCAACTGCTACGGATGGCGCTGAAAGATGAGTAAAATTTTTCACTGTTGAGTGGCCCATCTTTAAAGGGTATGGTCTGTGTCTAGAACTTCATTGTGTTTCTTGGGCTCATCGCGTACGTATCGTAGCTTGTGGCCGCTCTGAGACGAAATACGTAAGTAATTTTAATATATTAACGCATTCCTTTTACAGCATTCTTTTTAGTATGGGAAAATCTAAAAAACATAAGAGAAAGAGAAGCTCATCATCGAGTTCTACAGACTCTTATTATTTGTTAAAACGAATTAAAAAGTTAGAAAAACAACTGAAATGCCAACAGGCGACATCTCGGACTCGAAGTCCCTGCGTCGATCGCCGGCAAAAATCTCCATCGCGCTCTCCGAGACAGATCACAGAGGCACTGTTCACGAGATTCCTTGGCTCGCAGTCAAGCGGCTTCGAATACAGGACGGGGAGTTGTGGGGTCTATCGTACAGGCCCGAGAGTTAAGTCCAGTTAATTCTGAGCAGAGTTCTTTCTCAATTTTATCGAATGCTCGTAGCGTTCGTAATAATTTTAAAGATAATCAAAATGATGAAAGTCTAATTCTACAGGATGATGATTTGTTAAATCTATTAGGAGAGAATCCCGAGAAAGAACATAAAAATAAATTTGTTTTGCACGAAGCAATAACTCCTAGATGGCGACATTTCCTATTAAATGGGATCAAGAAAGAGGAACTGGTGCCTCTCCTCGAAAATTACGTAGCACCATCAAACCTACAGGAATTAATAGCTCCGCGACTGAATCCGGAGATTTTCACGGTTATGCCTAAGGCTAACCTATCAAAAGATGGTTCTCTCGTAGATATCCAAAATCATCTGGGAAACGGACTTTGCGCGCTCGGCAAAGGAATTACCTTATTATTAGAAGATAAACATGAAATTCCCAAGGATGTTAAAGAAGCACTGCTGATGCATATCTCTGATTCAGGAAAGATATTTTCTAATCTCTTTCACAAGGTATCTATTTCTCGAAGAAATATGATCTACCCGCTACTAAATAAAAATATTAAAGAACAGGTGGATAAAAATCCTCCCTCAGAACTATTATTTGGTTCTGACTTAGGAGACAAAATTAAGATGGCTAAAACTCTGGAAAGTATAGGTAAGGACCTGAAGCCTTCTTCTACTGTTCCTAATTTTTCAAAAAGAAAAGGGGAGGGGCGAGTGCCTTCAATGACACGAAAAAGTCCCAGAGATTTAAACTATTATCGCCCGGCCCGTCGAACGGGAGAGACGAGGCCTCTCAAAGGGCAGTTCTCCAGATCAGCCCATTGGCACAGTCAAAACAAACGAGACAGGACGAGCCAGAACCGCAGGAAGGACAATTAAAAACGGTAAGTAATTCATATGCAGGTCGTTTAAGTTTTTTTCTCCACGAATGGAGTAATATTACGACTAACGACGTTGTTCTGAAATGGGTTAAAGGTTACACATTACCTTTCACTGAGAAACCATTTTAGGCTTGTCCACCAATACCTACTAATTTTTCCTCGCTGGAAAAAATCAAGTAAAAAGTGAAATTTACAAACTCATTAAAATAGGAGCCATTAATTTATGTAGCCCAGTTAAAAATCACTTTATTTCTAAGATTTTTCTTGCAGATAAATCTAACGGTAAAAAACGTTGTATATTAAATTTGAAAAATTTAAACAGTTTTATCGAAGCTCTCCATTTTAAAATGGAGGATGCTAGAACGGCAAGCAGACTTATTCAGAGAAATTTCTTTGCAGCGACCATTGATCTAACCGACGCTTATTACTTAATTTCTGTTGATAAAAACTTTCGTAAATTTTTACGTTTTAATTTTGAAGACACTCTTTTTGAATATACATGTCTTCCGTTTGGACTTTCGTCAGCCCCTTACACTTTCACCAAGCTCATGAAACCGATAATTCAGATATTAAGAAGTTCAGGTATATTATGCGTTAACTATCTAGATGATTTTTTAATTTTGGGCTCATCAGCTTTAGAATGTTCCCAAAATGTTCAATTTACAAAGCATTTGTTACAAAAACTTGGCTTTATAATCAACGAGGAAAAATCTGTCTTAATCCCTAGCCGGATCTGTAAATTTTTGGGATTTATTTTTAATACGGAAAATATGACATTAGAATTAACAACCGAAAAACGAAAACGTATTTTGGATTTTGCCTCTTCTCTGCGCTCAAAAAGTGAATGCAAAATTTTAGACTTGGCTCGCTTTATAGGTTTACTAACTTCTGCTTGTCCTGCCGTGAAATACGGCTGGATATACACAAAACGTTTAGAGCGAGCCAAGTATCTGGCATTACTCGAAAATAATGATAACTATGATCAAAAAATATCATTGCCAGATAACGTTATACCTGATTTAGATTGGTGGTACCTAAATATTAACACTGCAGTTAATAATAATAGAAATGATAAGTTTGATGTTGAAATTTACACAGATGCCAGTTTAACCGGCTGGGGAGCCTTTTGTAAGGGTAAAAGTACAAATGGTTGGTGGACAAAGCGTTTACAAAAAAATCATATTAACTTTCTGGAACTTCAGGCTATATTTAATGGTTTACAATATTTTGCTAATAATTTACGCCACTGTAATATTCTTCTGAGAACGGATAATACTACAGCTTTGGCATATATTAATAAAATGGGAGGTATTCAATTCCCTAAATTGAGTGAATTAGCTAGGCAAATTTGGGAATGGTGCCAAGGCAAAGATATTTGGTTATTTGCTTCTTACATAAGATCCTCAGAAAACATTCAAGCAGATCAAGCCTCACGTATCTTACCTCCCGAAACCGAATGGGGCTTAGGTAATATTTATTTTAACCAAATAATAGAGAAGCTTGGAATTCCAGAGGTTGATTTGTTTGCATCATCATATAATACAAAATGCTTAAAGTATATCTCTTAGTTTAGAGACAATTGTTCTTGGAAAGTGGACGCTTTCACCATAAACTGGGATAACCTTAAATTTTACGCCTTTCCCCCCTTTTGCCTTATAACTAGGGTATTACAAAAAATACTTAACGATAAAGCATCTGGAATAGTTATTGTTCCATATTGGAAAGGACAACCATGGTATCCACTTTTCATGAAACTAATGGATGGTGACCCCATTTTACTAGGCCCGGCCAATGATCTTCTGTTTTCTCCTTTCAGCGGCAAGGAACACCCACTTTCAAAGAACCTTATCCTGGTTGCATGCAGATTATCAGCCAAGCGTTCTTAACTCGGGGTGTCCCAGAATGTGCCTTAGACACGACTCTAAAATCTCTAACGCCTACAACACTCAAACAATACAACACTTCCCTAAGGCTGTACTGACAGAAAGATTAGTCCCTTTGAAGGAAACATTAGTGATGTCCTAAATTTTTTCCAATATTTGTTAGAAACGACAGATAACGTTTACGGATCCTTCAATTCGCATCGGGCAGCCATTTCCTTAATTGTATCCCAAAACATAGGTCAAAATCCACTCTTAAAGCGCTTTATGAGAGGCATTTACAAGCAAAGACCACCAAAACCTAAATATGATGTTACATGGGATCCAAAGCTGGTATTGAAATACCTCGAATCCTTACCAAATACCGACTTAAAAACGATTTCTTCAAGATTAGTTACTATGATGGCCCTTGCTACAGGACAGAGGCTTCAAACGCTGTCGCTGATCAAATGTAGTAACATTAACCAAACTGAAACAGGGATTCGAATCTTTATACCTGACCCGATAAAGACCTCCGGACCGAATAGGGCGCAACCTTGCTTGGATTTCCCTTATTTTACCAAAAATCCAAGACTTTGCGTGGCAGACGCTATTAAGGAATATCTTACAGCGACTGAGGGTTTAAGGGATCCGCAAAGTGACCTTTTCTTCATTACTTCCACCAAACCGTATAGACCTGCATCAAAGCAGACGCTCAGTTGGTGGGTGAAAGAGACTATGGAAAAAGCTGGGGTGGATTCTTCCTACTTTAAGGCACACTCCACAAGGCATGCATCTACATCGGCTGCGTTAAGAAAAGGACTTCCGTTCGAGACAATCCGGAAATGCGCGGGATGGTCCGAAGGATCTTTAGTTTTTTCTAAATTTTATAATAGACCTCTTATTCATGATACACATCTGATGGAGGCAGTATTTGATACATAGTTTAAGTTGTTTTGTGTTCTGTTATTTAATGTTCTTATTAAAAGCTGATGTTTTGCACTTTTTATCTTTTAACATCTACAAATTATTCAAGTGATATCGAGGACTGGACGCTGAAATATAATTACTAGATCAAAAGAACTTACCTGAAGTTCGATCGTAATTATATGAAGCGTCCAGTCCGAAGATATCACTTACCCAACCCGTGACTAGGACCCAGCTCTAATTACCAGCAAAACACAGCCGTCTTTCAAACAATGAAGTTCTAGAGATGGTATAGTAGGTAATGCAGGGGTAGGGGAAAGGCAGTTCTTCGTCTTTAAAACTTGTGCGCGAGAGTACCTGGGAGCACGTACTACAAATTATTCAAGTGATATCTTCGGACTGGACGCTTCATATAATTACGATCGAACTTCAGGTAAGTTCTTTTGATCTAGTAATTTCGGCTCAAGAGTAATGAACCCACAATTATAAATTACTTATATTATTGTATTAAAAAAAAATCAAAAAATTGTTCCTGTACAACAAGTAAATCCATAAACAATATTAAAATAAATAGTAATAAAAAAACCTAAACAATCTAGGAATGATGCAAGCTGTCACGTTTGGCATTTGTTGTGTCTGGCAGATGTTAGATTCGTCAGATGTGTCTGGCTGTTTGAATATTCTTAATAACTGTCCAAATAATATACAAAATTCAGCTTTCATACTAATACGTAAGTTTTCCAACTATTTTGTGACCTTGAAAGTATCTACAGCAGACGTGACGCCTCAAAAAATGTCAGGCAATTGTAGATTTAAGATTATAATATTATCCAGTTAAACATTTTTTAAAAATCTGCTTTCATACTTTATCTATTTTATATAAATAAATTATACGTACTTGTAGTTTTTATATCGTGTCCCGATTTCGGTGCGTTTTTTAAGTCGACTTTGGATCTGGATCCCACTTTCGTAACAGATTTGTAGCTGCCGCTCTTGGATTTATGGGCTTTCATGAAAATCCAAAATTAAAAATTGTATTTATTCGTTTAAATTTTCACTTAAAGTAGATTTTGTATGCTTCTAGTTTCAGTAAACAGAATAATGCTTAAACAATTATCATTGAAACGTGCTTCACAGATTTAATTATTTATAAAAAGATAGTAGGTAATATCCTATATACAGGGCGTTAAAAAAAAAGTGTCACAAAATGAAATGGTGAATAGTATGACCCAAAATAAGTAGACAAGTCTTAATAAATATATGACCGCAAATTAACGGTTTCGGAGATACGGACCATTTTGGATTTATAACAATTTTTTATTATTATAAAAAAACAATGATATTTATAAACAATCAATAACAATATAGAGTTAAATGAGATGTTCAAAGTGCCCTCCCTCCATTTCAATGCATTGCCATTTGCACGACCGTACATAAAATGCATGTCAGCTAATTCAATATTAGTGTAAACAGGCATAACGAAAATTTATAAAATTATTCGCCCACAACAAAATAATAACTGCAAATAGTATCTATGAAAAAACATCGGTAGACTCCGATAGGAAAAGCAAGTTTTTGAGAATGAAAAAAGATAATCAAAAAATGATACAAAACACAAAACACTCCGTATCTCTGAAACCATTCATTTGCGGACATATGTTTATTAAGACTTTTCTGCATATTTTGGCCCATACTACCCCCCGTTTTATTTTGTGACACTTTTTTTTTAACACCCTATATATATTTGGACAGCCTCAGCAAATACGTAACTTTCTATATTTGAAGTCGGAGAGATATGAATATAATTCTCCAATTTTATAAAAAGCTACATAAAAAACATAAACTTAGAGAAAATTCTAAAAAAATATATTAGTACATTTCTTTCTGCTCTGTCACTTGTAGCAAGTTTGGCTTTTTAGTCTTCTAACATGCGTTAAGGTCACGGAATTAGACTTAGATTCTAAGGTAAACAAATGAATAATAGATAACGAACGGTCTGGATCTGTTTGAAGCCAGTATAAACCATTTTTTCTATTACTTTCTCTTTCTCCTTGGTCTCTAATGTGATTCGACTATTTTAAATAGCAACGCCAAAATTTTCTCACAACTGCCAACAAGTACTAGGGAACTATCAGTTTTGTTTGTACATGTACATTTTGTACGATTTTATGTTCCCAGGGCATACTTTTAAAATTTGTATAGTTTTAAGATTGTTTTTTTAGCGAATTTTGTTAGTTGTAACTTTGAAGATATTCATTTCGTTTGGTGGAAGAAGGAACCGTCTACCTATATTGCTTGTGTACTATTTTAGCGGTAGTTATTGGTATTTATTGCTAAAAGGAACTAAGTCATGGACTTAGTTCCTTTTGCAAATAAAATGTCTCGCGCATGGAAACATGGTAAAACCGGAACCTGTAAAAATAACCTCAAATTTTAATAATAGCTTGTTCCACGACATACAATAGGTTGTTTACTTAATTATTTTATCTACAACTGTCATTATATGGATGTATTATATGCGTATCTAAGGCAACATAAAGCAATCCATATACACTAGTGAGAATATATTCATATTACACGATTTTTGTCAATTATACCCCACTAGAATGAAAAATCATTAGATCTAGTATGCGTTTGACAAGTTAGTTGACAGCATGTTGACAGTTATTCGTTTTTCCCGATTCTTTTTTGAAATTAAACTTAAAATATTAAGCCCGTTTTAAGTGTTTATCAATTAAAAAAATGGAAGACGATGATTACATGGAACTAACACTTCCTGAAATGCGCGACGCTGCTAAAGTGGCGTCGTTGGAATTATTACCTGAAATATCGAGGAAAAATTGTGAGATTGCATACAACAAATTTATGTCTTGCAAACCAACGAAAAATGTATCCTCTTTTTCCGAAGACACTGTGCTTGTATATTTTATGGAAATTTCTAGTAAATACAAATCGTCTACTTTATGGACAAACTATTCCATGCTAAAAATCATGTTAAACATCAAGCACAATGTCGACATTGATAAATATCCGAGATTACGTGCTTTGTTGAAAAGACGATCCGAAAATTACGAACCTAAGAAATCTGAAGCTCTGACTGGTGAACAAATTGAGAGGTTTATAAAGGAAGCCCCAGATTTTAAATATCTTGGAACAAAGGTAAAAACTCGAATCGAAAATAAAAATTCTTTAACTTAATCTACACATTTTTTTAAGGTTGCCTTGATTATGGGAGTCATGGTTACTTGCCGATCATGTGAATTAAAGAATATGAAAATTGGGGATTTAAGATGTTTTGAGGGATGTTTTCAAGTAAACGTACCACATACAAAAATCAAAGTCCCAAGAAATTTCACAATTGTGGATAATTTTTTCAAAATCGTTAAAAAATATATAGACCTCCGGCCCGAAAATGCACCACAAGATTTTTTTCTCAATTTCCAAAAAGGAAAGTATACAAAACAAGTGATAGGAATAAACAAGTTTAGAGCAATGGGAAAGCAAATTGCTACGTTTTTACAATTACCAAACCCTGAGAGATATACTGGCCATTGCCTCAGGCGTTCATCTGCAACATTGGTTGCTGATTCTGGAGCTTCAATGACAACATTAAAACGGCATGGAGGCTAGAAATCCGCCTCCACAGCAGAAGGGTACATCGCCAATTCAAAAAAGAACAAAATAGAAATAGCTCAAGCAATTTTAAGTCTAATCAATAATGAAAATTGTGTTGGTCTTAATAATCCATCATCTTCTGACAGTGATCGTCATGATTCTGTACTCATCAATAGCAACACTAATTTTTCTTTAAAAAACAATAATCTAAATGATATTACCGGAGCTATTAATATTTCAAATTGTAATGTTACTATTAATTACATCAATAAATAACTTTAAACGAATTCCTGTATAAATTGGCGTTTTATTTCACACGGTGGCTTAAATACTCTTCATTTGAAAGGTCTTTTAATTGTGAACAATCTTGTCAATTCTATTTATAACAACTTCAAAGAATTTTTTCTAAAAATCCCCTTTTCATTTTCGGTGAGCCCCCGTATTCAGTTGTAGATAAAGTATAGTATTCAATTCGTGTATATGGTCAACATTATACACTTATTGAATAATATACTATATTTTTGGATACCTGTTTAATAATCAACAAAAATAATATTAATATTAAGCAGCTAGTAGTGTTATTGCCTACTATGGATGAAAATAAAATTATCGAAGAGGAACCACCTTTAAAGCGTCGTGAAGGAATAAGAAACGATGCCACATATAAAAGAAATTTAATAAAAAGATCAAGAGTAAAAGGACTAGACCACAATATTCACAAAGGTGCTTTGGTAAATTCTAAAAGCATTGGACAACCATGCAGGTAAGTTCATAAAAAATTATGAAGACTTAGATGCTATAGCTTCAATAAATTATTTCAGATGTACTATGAAGTGTATTAACAAGCTTACTCACGATGAAAAAAATTTAATTTTAAATAAATTGTACCAACTTGAAACAAAAGATGAGCAGGATACACAGGATGTTTCTAAATTCATGCGATAAAATTGAGGAGGTGATTGCTCGTATGAAATTAAGATGGGTCTTTTCTATAAGAAAATTTCCTCAGCCCACCCCTTTCCGAGATATCACCGTTAAAAGGTGGTGACTAAAATTGAGTTTTTTTTTTTTTTTTTTTTTTTTTAATTTCTGTAAAGGTAGAAACTTGAAGGTCTGTATTTTTCGTGCACTCTCAAAGGACTAATCACGAGCATTTTTTCAAAATTCCTGTTACATTATAGGGGGGTGAAATTAGCAATCCTTACTTTATTTCATATCAAAACTTTTTTTCAAGATGAAGTTTTATGAAACAATTATAACCTTATTTTTAAATTATTTTCATATTCATTAAGTACATAATACCATTAATTGACTTAATGGATTTTTCTGTTGGTAAGCAGATGAAATTTTATGATTTAGATGTATAGAGGAGGTTTCTCAGACATTGTGCATACAATTTAGGAATAAACAGGCTAGATACTAACGTCAAATTTATGGAATTACTATTATTGTCTTACTTGTTTAGAAATGTAAGAGAAATTTTAGATCATGAAACTTTAATCTGTCTTTATTATGCTCAAGTAGAATGTCGATTGAGATACGGGATTAGTCTACGTTAAAACTCAACTGATTCGAGTGACGTTTTTATTCTTCAAAGGAAAATCCTTAGAATAATAGGTAAATTTCCTAAATATGATTCTTGTCGACCAATATTTGTAGAATATGGTGTTTTGCCACTAGCTTCATTATATGTTCTAGAAATTTGTTTATATGTTTTTAAGAACTTACATAAATTTAAGCAAAATATAGATTTCATAATTTTGGAACTGCCAGTTAGTAGATTACATTTAACTTAAAGGTCTCCTAAATGTATAGGACTCATTAGGCTGATTAAAAAAAATAATTAATTTATTTTTTTTCGAAATCCTTATGTAAAAACTTTCGAGAAGGTGTTAAAAGATACCTGTGAAAACAAGAGCCCTTAATATTAATATTAAGAGGTCGCGAAACGCAGATTTCTATTTCCCATTTAAATACCATGGAATTTTTTTTTTTTAATTTTGGAATTTTGTAACTCTGAAGCGGTTGAAGGGATTGTCAAACCAAAAATTATTCTTTTAGGAAATTTGACGCTCTACAAAAAAGTCTTTGGAAAATTTTTGATTATTTTAACCATGTAGAAGTTATTCGAGGTCAAAATTAAAGTTACAAAAAAATTTCCAACAGTAATTTATTGTAAAATAAAGTGCACTTTTTTACCGACATAACCAAAAAGACAAAAGTTATGACTGTGTCACATTGTTTTGACATTCTCTTTTGAATTTTTCCTTGGATAGTGCTATTTATAGTTTTGCTCTGTAACTTTATAGTTATTTTGTTAATTATTCCATCGAATATAATGGATTTAAAAAAATACTTAATCGGCGAGATTCAGGAAAATTTTGTTGGTCGAAAATTACCAACAAATAAAGAGGTACTGTCAGTATTTTTATATCAGCATTTTATACATAAGCTAACATTAAAACAAAGTGCTTCGGTTACAATAAAAAAAGTTGAAGAGAAATGGTTGCAAACTGAACTTCCAACTTGTTAAAATTTTCATGCTGTGCAAAAAGTTTTAAAGTTATTTAATCAATGGTTAAAACTCAAAAAAAGTCAATACAGAAAAAAGTCTCCAACGCAGAAAAAAAAACGAGGCAAAGTTTAAAGAAAAATTTGGTAAATTATTCGATATTGCTCGTTTATATCCAAAGTAAAAACTTGACGATACAAAGCAACTATTTTTAGAAGCTCAAAGATCTACCAAGCGTTATGGATTTATTGATCCAAGTGTTTTAAACGAAAAAACTGATCAAGATACTATGGATGTTAATGGTTATTAATCATTTTATTTCCTAGAAAAAAATTATTTATTGCATTTAGTATTTCAAATAGAATTCTGCTTAATACAATGTCTATTTTTTTACCAAAAATATTTGTTAATACATATTATTTCCACAGATATTGATCAGCCTACATTTGATAATCAAGTTCAGGATAGTGGTGCTCTGGTACGTGTCCAATCGTCAACTGATACAGAAACAACATTTGGTAGTCAGAAATCAGCAATCGTTTCTGACTATGAACCTCCTTTCAGTCAGCTCAATCCGCCTCCCAAAATTGATAGAGCAAACGTTAGTAACCGAAATGCTACTTTTGTTTTAGCTGCTGCTTACCAAAGCATTGGAATAAATATAGAAACATTAAACTCAAGCTATAGTACTATTCGACGAGGTCGTATAGAGTTTAGAAAAACTATCGCTGAACACTTGAAAAATGAGTTCAAAGCTGAAGATCGTTACACTGTTTATTGGGATGGCAAGCTTCTAGCTGATTTAACCGGTTCTGAAACTGTAGATAGAATTGCAATAATATTATCTACTTCAAATGTTTATCAACTCCTCGGTGTACCAAAAATATCTGATGGAACTGCAGAAAAATCATTCTGTAGCAATATTAAATACATTGGAAGAGTGGAAAGTTACTTCTAACATCAAGGCAATGTGCTTTGACACTCCAGCAGTTAATACTGGTATGGTTTGTTTTGTTATCTTATTCAGATGATTGAAAATTAATTAATAGTTGACATTATTTTTTTTGCTCTACTTTATTGGACTTATCTATAATCCAGACATTTACACTTAATTTATAGGAATACTAAATGGTACAGCTGCGTTGATTGAAAAAAAAATTGAACCGGAAACTAATTTGGTTACCTTGTCGCCATCATATTTTTGAAATTATTTTGAAAGGAGTTTTTGAAGTTTTCTGGCCGACAACTTCTGCTCCTAACGTTCCAATTTTTGGACGTTTCAAAAATTTTTGGAGCGAACTCGATCAATCGAAGTACCAAAGTGGCATGTAAGATGAATTAATTGCAAATACCTTTTTAACGAACAGACTTGAATTGATTAACCTAATTAATAATTTATTAAAGATATATTATTATTTTGTGCTCGAAACAGTTGAAAATTTGCGTTTGATGATTTCAATTAACGAATTTTTTATTAAACAGGTTGCTCAGCCAAGAAATGATTACAAGGGACTTCTCGACTTATCATTGATTTTTCTTGATGATCTCCCAGAAGGTACAGCAAGTTTTAAATGCCCAGGAGCAATGCATCATGCACGATGGATGACTAAAGCGATTTATAGCTTAAAAATCTTCATGTTCAGAGGTCAATTTTCACTTTCTAAACGAGAAATTGATAGCTTGCGTCAAATATGTACTTTTATTATTTTAATTAAAGTCAAAGTATGGTTTACTTGTTCTGTGGCAATCCAAGCGCCGAATAATGATCTGCAACTGTTGAAGAAGTTACTTTCTTGCCCAGAAATTCAATTGCCAGTGCTACAAAAAGCTTTAAAAAAATTAAGTGCTCATCTATGGTACTTGGATGAAGAACTAGCAGCACTCGCATTATTTGATAACAATGACTCAGATGAAATGAAAAGAAAAATGTGTAGAGCGATCAGTCAAAATGATCAGTCAAATTATCAGAGAGAAACGATACGTCGCTAGAGAACTTGATTTAATGTCATTTTCAAACAAAGTTTTGAGTGAATTTGTTTCGAAAAATTCACTCATACTTTTCGAAACGTTTGATTTACCATGTGATTTTCTAGAAGTAGATGTATCGCTGTGGCCTAACAATGAAAGTTACAAAGAGAATTTAGATTTTTTTAAACAACTTCCTGTGATTAATGGTGTAGCAGAACGTGGTAACGCTTTGATTGAAGATTACAACAACTGTTTAACCAAGAACGAAGAACAATTACAGTATCTTTTGCAAGTGGTTAAAGAACATCGTCGTCGTTTTCCGGACTGTAATAAAAAAACCTTAACATAGTCTGGGTTTAATAATACTATTGATTGGAAATCTAAAACTGATAATTCATAACTGATGTCTTTAACTATTTATAAATGTAACTATGGAAAAAAGTGACCATAAGAAGCAAAATTTTAAAAAAAATTAATAATATTAATAAATAGTTGAAAAAAAATGGAATTTTATTGTAATTTTAACTTTGACCTCGAATCACTTTTACATGGCTAGGATAATCAAAAAATTTCCAAAGACTTTTTTGTAGAGCGTCAAATTTCCTATAAGAATAATTTTTGGTTTGACAATCCATTTAACCGCTTCAGAGTTACAAAATTCCAAAATTAAAAAAAAAATTCCGTGTTATTTAAATGGGAAATAGAAATCTGCGATTCGCGACCTCTTAATATTAATATTAAGGGCTCTCGTTTTCACAGGTATCTTTTAACACCTTCTCGAAAGTTTTTACATGAGGATTTCGAAAAAAAAATTAATTATTTTTTTTTAATCAGCCTAGGACTCATTTTACACAATAAACTTCCAGACTTCATAAAAAATTGTAAAAGAGATATTTTATTTAAGAATAAGCTCAGAAAGTTTTTAAAAATATGTATTATTTATTCTGTAAAATTGTCTACATGAAATAAATTATCTGTCTCTCTATCTATTGTAATATTACTCACCAGAATAAGTTACTTGGCATGTGCCGTAAATTTATGAAAAATGTATTTCTCATCTATAAAATTATTTATAATAAAGAAATCTTTTAGTTAATTTAAACAAAAATAGAATCTGAATCGATAACAAATCACCGAAAATGTTACTAGAGTTGGGGACGTTTTTATAGAAAATTTTAATGTTACTATTTTTTAATAGTAAAGCAACAGTTAATTTATTTCAGCTTTGTATTTAAATGTAAATATATTATCTGAATGAAATTAATGCCACTAGTCAATGTTTTAAGGCCTCGTCACTTCAACCTTTGTTTTAGATGCATTTTCTTTTAATTTGTCCTTGACTAAATATTTACAAAAGAATCCCTTAGATTCTGATAAGAAAAACTATTTGATGCGCCCATGGAGACCAAAACTGTCAAAAGTTCGTAGATATTGGCTTCAAACAAAGCCTATGTTAAACGGCGCTCGTTAGTTATCTATATTTCATTTGTTTATCTGAGCTTAGATTTAAAAGTATTATGGACAGCCGTTGCAAGTGCTATACTCTGTTTTTAAACTAAGAGGAGCGAATTGAAAAGTCCTATTTACACAGGGAAAAATAACTAAATAAGTAACTAGATATCATTAGCGGTAAATTTGAATTTGTCTTGTATCATTTCAAGAAAAACATTTCAAAACTTTGTTATGAATTCATTGAAGTCAAAGTTTTAGATAACCAACGAATAAAGATGACACTAAATTGTGCTCATTCCCTTTTTGATTTATAATTATTGTATTTTAGTTATACTTTTATTTTTTCCTTACTTCGTCTCATATCGCAGCTCGGACCAGTATGTTGAGAAGAGAATCGCCCAAGCAGCGACCAAATTTCAGTAAATTGAGTAAAATGTCTCCCAACAAAATACAAAATAATTTACATTTTGAGTTTAACATAGAGTTTTAATTCGATATTTTATTCATTGTTTTATAAGTAACTGTGATTAGAAAATTATATATCTATTATAATAACAGAAAAGAAAGTAAATAGTAGGATTTTCAATTTGATGGAAAAATTAGAAAAATAGGTATGCCAGTTCTATTTGTTGGAATGAAATTAAGCACCTATTATTACCTACCTATTACAAAACATATTTAGGAGGGACTGAAAATTATGTAGTTGAAGAAAAGCTTATTTAAAATGAAGAATTTTGGCAGGTACAAAAAAATAAAGTTTATTTTTATATTTCTTTATAGGGATAGTTTAATTTGTAATATTTTTTCTTAAAATTAAACTACAAGATTACCATTAGTTGTATGGATTTCCTAATTAAATAAGGGTTCTTTCTTCAGGTAAAATGTAGCAAAGTTCTGAAGTATGATACGATATGTTTGCAGACAAGTGTTTTGAAATGAAATAAATCAAATCTATACGAATTTTGTCTCCACTAACAAGATGATATAACAGTCGAAAGTGTAAACTTGTGGACAGCAGCTTATTAAATGTATGTAGAAGTCCAAGAAAGTGCAATGGTACCAGCTTTTACTATAATAATAATAGTTTTTATCATTCTCCTGTTTTTTTGTAGATAGGATTTATAATTGTTGCTTAAATTCCACATTGTGTATCAGAATGTCTTTGGTCTTCTTGAAAACATATTTTTATACAATATAAAGCAGATGGTATATTTTTTTGAGACATCCTTCAAGCCTCTCGAAAACTAAATGTTTATTTGCAGGTAAGATAATATGTATCTTAATTTTGTATGATAATTTATTGTATAGATAAATAATTAAATAAAAATTATTAAGGCATAAAAAAGGTAATTTGTAACTTTGTGTCAGCAGAAGGATTTCCTACACCCAATTTAATATATTTTTTACAAACAAAAATATCTTTAGTATGATCGGTAGATATTTTTAATAATTCAGCACTACATATGTTTCGAAATCTTCTGGTGTAATCACAGCTTTTTAAAATTTAAAAAAACATTTAGGAACATAAACACTTTAAAATGATCATGAACGAAACCCATATTTTGTGATAGTGTGTAAGTAGCTTACAACTAGTTGATCAAATTAAAATACACCTTCTACACATTCGCAGAGTTTAATATGTGTAAGTGTAGTTATAATCTTTGCAGTCTATTTTATAAACTACATTTAGTTGAGTTGCTTTCTTGAGTTTGGGTTTAAAATTTAAAAATAAGGTTTCGTTTATGAGCAATTTTTACATTATATCTAGATAATATTTTTGACTCTTGTTTGGAAAGTCCTTTTACATATAGCAATTTAATGTTTAAAAAAGGGTGCCACACCAAATGTTACAGTGATAACACTTTATGCTTTTGACTATTTAAGTACCAAGCTATTTATTTAAAATAATAAAACAAGGTATTTGTTTTAGGTTAAATAATGAAAGTTTTGGAGGCCACAAATTATGGACATATTCAGATGACAATAGCACTTTTAAATATATCCAAAATATTTTGTAGTTTTAAATGTTAATTACCAATTTTGTAAATGGTTTATTTTCAAATAAATAAAATTTACTTTAATATTTAGTTATATTTTAATCATTTTGATTAGAAATTCATTAATTTTTAGTTTAAAAAAAAATTAGTAATAAAGTTGTATTTTTTTTTAAGTAGAACACCAAAAAAGCAATATTTACCGGGTAAACTATTTAAAGCTGCTCCCATTTTTATTGTAAAATTTAAAGGACGCCTTTTTTATAAATCCAGATTTCTCTAAAACGGCTGCTCAAATCTACTCTTACCACTTATACCTTGCAGAACAAAAATTTTTAAGTTAAATACAGACTGGCGCTTAAATGTGTGTAAGATACAACAATTTTACAATAAAAATGAGAGCAGTTGTAATTTTTGTATACTACACTGTAGTTTTGTAATTTTTTTTTAATTTGGGTTAGAAAAACAACATATGAATAGTAGTATCTTTATTTTGTAAATTTGTTATATTTTAATTAATAATAAAAGTTTGAAAAATAAAACAAAAATACATAAGAGGTGCCTATACAACATAATAAGTGAAAAGACAAAGTACATCTTGACATTTACATTGAATCAGAAACAAAAAACACTAAGTACTCAATATGTTAATCTACATCAGAAGATTCGTTGTTTTTAGCTGACACCTGATTTATTTGTGCCTCTATCAATTCTATGGGATTTAACTCGCAGTGATATGGGGCAGCCACTACACAACTTTATTGGTTTCTTTAGCCTTTGCATTGACAACATTCAAATTATGTGCATCTTTATGTTGCCAAATTAGGTGTAAAAGTTGATATCACTTCATATTTAAATAAATTTAATATTTTTAGTTTTGTTACCATTCCCGTCAGATTTTCTTGATGACAAATGAATTTTTTCAACTTTTCGACTATGATATGATACATTTTACATGACAATCATAGCATAATTAGAAAACTTTGTAAAAATGTAGAAAACCAATTCTAAAATACTTTGGATTTCGTCTCGTCAAGGTAAATGCATTTTCTACAAAACCTTCAGAATTAGCACGTATATTAGGGCACCTGCTTTTGGCTTTTCAGCCTGTTGATAAACCTTATTATGATCTTCATCAAAGTAGAAGCTTGGTCTGTTTTATTTTCTATATTGTTTGATGGATCCAATACCTATTTGTACATATTTATTATTTACTGCTTTTCTGAGATACGAATAGCCTAAACTCATTCGTTTTCGTTGTTTTGATGGACTCCGCGAGGAACGGTTATAATAGTATTCGATGTAGAAGGATCCATAATCGTAGAAATTCAATACAATTGCTTAATAAAGTTTTGAAAAGAACTGTTATTAAAGAAATAAAATAAAAAACTAAGTAATAATGATGAGATATCAAAGCAATAACAAAATTTAAATTATAAAATGTCAGAATCGAAAATAGAACTGTCAACCCCTGTCAACAGTAGCTAAAAAGTGATGTGTGAAACTGACTTCAATCTGACCAATTAGAAGTCTACAGAATTGCCAACTTAAATTCAAATCGCTCCTCTTAGTTTAAAAACAGAGTATAGTACGTTCGTACCTTAGATTATAGTGTTCCATGTATATTATAAAAGTAGGTATTTAATTTAATTTTTCTACACCTACATGGATATTAGCTTATCTACGCATAGATTACAAAACGAAAAAGTGTGCTATTGTCTTCAACTGAACGAATATATTTCATATCCATTCTAGGTAGTGAGAACACTGCAAAAACATTAAATCCACCAATCACAGTTCATATTTTGATCAACCAATTGCTATTATGTTTAACATTTTAAATAAGTGACAATTTTGTCGAACTAATTGTCAGTATATTTTTTAGTTATTGAGATTAAACATTCATTAAAATGAGTTATTCTTGTGTAGAATAGATAAATAATAGAATTTATATTTTTATTTCGTCTATAATTATAAATAATTTGTTAATTTAAATAAAACTATATGAATTCAATTTAAATTATTAAAGTATTAAAGCAAACAAAATAAACGCGTAGATGGTCCTGTGGTCACAGTTCTTGCCTTCCATACGGAAGACTCGAGTTCAAATCTCTATTTTATGTACATCTGGCGTCATCACTGATCATGCTTTCTGTTTACTTATTTCGTACGTTAGCGATGACATATACGCCATTATCGCTGAAATGGTCTATACTACTATATTTTTAACCGACTTCAAAAAAGGAGGAGGTTCTCAATTCGTCGGTATATTTTTTTATGTATGTTTAGCGATAATTTTTTAACCCGGTGTCCGATTTCAATGATTCTTTTTTTGTTAAAAAGGGGGTACTTCAGGAGTGGTCCCATATAAATTTGGTCAAAATTTAATAATTGGGTCCATGAGAAAATCCTCAAACTCTTCATTTTTTATGTATATTTAGCGATAATTCTTTACCACCTTGTCTGCTTTCTATGATTCTTTTTGTTGTTAGTCAAGGGGTATAGTCCTTCCATTATCAATTGAAAAACACAGTTATGTGGGGAATCATCAATATTTAATATATACGCACGGTACTCATGCCAAATTAAGAAACGAAAAATAATGTTTACTCCCCTTATACAAAGCGGTAAATATTAAACGAACAATCAGTTGTTTACCAATGAAAACATCGAATCGTAAACTTAAATGCACTGTATTGGCCGAAGGTTTACGGAAGGCAGGTGTTCGAAAATATTCTTGGAAGACAGTCTGCGATATCAGTGGAGTACTGTCGTGCGGTGTATTTTGTATGTGTGGTTGGTTTAATTTAAATTTCTTTTAATAAATATAAATATGACGTTCTTTAGACCATGGGCGAATAAAGAAAATGAAATTGCACAGTGTAGTGAGATTAAAGACAGGTATGACTTTAACGATAAGGATTTAGATATACAAACACAACAAGTTATTTTAAATATATTCGAATGTTTAAAAAAGGAAAATATTCAGCAGTCTGATAATGCGTTCATAATAACAATTGCTGAATTAACTAAAGTAAATAAATTTTCCTTTTATCCGGTAGTCACGAAAGGGGTTGCTGTGGATTATTCATAAAACCGAAAAACATGTAAAGAAAAACTGAAATCAGTTGACAGAGCTACCCAAGATTTTATACGAAGGACAATTTATAGTTTATATAAGGAGAACAGGGTTCCGACATTGGAAGTAATACAGCAAAAGGTGGCAGATTTTCCAGGATACACTTATACCAGTTTGGAAACATTGCGTCAAGTTTTGTCAGCATGTGGTTTTAAACATAAAAAATTGAATAAACAGATGGCAATCACCGAATCGTCAAGGATAGTTCAATGGCGACAAGATTATTTGCGTCAGATAAAAGGCTACAGAAGTTCTAATAGACACATAATTTATCTAGATGAAACATGGTTTGACAGTCACGATGTAGTAAATTTCGGTTGGGTTGGAAGTAGTAAAAATTGCTGTTTGAATGGGCCATGTTTTAAAGGGAAACACATTATAATAGTACACGCTGGAAGCAAAGACGGTTTCGTGCCTAATGCTTTTTTATTATTATCTGCTAAACAAATTAAAAACTGTGCAGCTGATTATCATGAAGATATGACAGCAGAATTATTTGAAAAACGGTTTAATGAACAGCTTTTACCTTACATTCCACCACAGTCAGTAATCGTTATGAACAACGCATTCTACCACTCGCGGCAACTCCTTAAAATACCAAATACTAGCAGTAAAAAAGCTTAAATTTTAGCTTTTATGTCTGAAAAAAATATTCCTATTCCTGCCAGTGATAGTAAAAAAGGACCAACAAATAAAGAATTGCTTACTGTTATTAAAGGTATAAAGTTAGAAAAAATGTATTATATTGACAAGCTGTGCAAACTCTTCTCAGACTACCTCCTTACTATTGCATATTTAACCCTATAAAGTTAATATTGGCACACTTAAAATCAGAATTACGAAAATGTAATCAGTCTCCAGAACTGAGTAAAGAAGTTGTAGAACTCGTAAAGAAAGTTCTAGCAGCAGACCGCCAAGAGCTTTGGAAAAACTGTGTTGAACATGTTATCAAAGAAGAAGATGAGTATGTAGTATTACCCTCTTTACAACCCATCATAATTCAACCAAATGATGGCTCTAGTTCAGAGGATTCAGACTGGCATGATTATTTATAAAGATACTTTAGAATTGAATTGCTTTTTTTTCTTTTGTTTTATTTGCAAATAATTTATTTTCCTTTATGGTTTTTTCTTTGAAATTTCGTTTTCCAGAAAAAGAACGAATGGGGTACAAAAAGGGTTCAGTTCACGTCTGGTACCCTGTTTAAACCAAACGCCCTTACAGGCAGGTACACTTTAGTCGCTTTTTTACGTTTTATAATATAATATTCAGTTGTAGCAAGTTAACGAGCTATAATGATTTTTTTTAAGTCCAAGTAAGATTACAATTAAGTGCATCTGTCTAAATAAGGGCGTATAATAACGTCCAATTTATAATTATTCGATTTCCTTTTAACGAATACTTTCTTGCATATGATATATATTAAAAGTATTAATAAAATAAATTTATAAAATGAGGTAGGTATCTACGCCTATGGCAGATCAAACAAAATTGTCGGTAAAGGTTCCGAACGAGTTTTTATGATCTGCAATTGATAATGGAAGAACTATACCTCACGGGTGGTCCCATATAAATTTGTTTAAGATGTGGTAATGACATCTGCGCTTTTGCCAGATCTGGTCAGATCCAAATTTCTAAAGTAAAATCTTACATTTTGTCTCTAACAGTATCATCTAATGATACAATGATGAGCTTAGGTCTGCAGTGTTTGAAAATAAGGCTAACTTGTGCTTATATATACAACAGAAAGATTTTTAATTAATAATAACTATACTAACCTGAAATATACATAGATTCCGATTTTTTTGGGGCGTGAGTAACCTTTTTCTTATCTTCTTCTGGTGCTTCGTCCATTTTTTCGGTACCCATATTTCCCGTTTGTGATTCTGTCATATTTGTTACAGTTTCGATAATAACTATTTATGTTTGATATTAAAAAAAACTGTGTAATGCCAGACTGACAAGATAAATAAAGCATGTTATAAATAATCTGGCGAAGGTGAAGACAAACCAACCAACCAATCAAAATAATATCTTCTAATAATAAATTAAATAGTGAATTTTTAAAAGTTGGCATTAAAAATTTCAAATATTGATGATACAAATTACCAACTTACCTGTTTTAGGCCCATTATTATTAATTATTTGTTAAAACTAACAGTTAACGATGAATACACGAAATATTTTTACCTATTATCGATCAAACGTTGCCTTGACAGTGAAAATTAAATATATAATGTATTATAATTCACTATTTTTCGCTTTATTATGAAGGTTACTTTGTTTCAACTTATTGTGTCTAGATCAGGATTTCCCAAAATGGTCCAGGTGGACCTCAGGGATCCACGGGAGACTCGACGGGGTCTACGTTGGGCGTAATAAAAAATGGGGGTCCACAATCGTAAGCGGGGGTACATGAAAATTAATTTGGTTTCGATAGTAAAGCAATATACTATTAAACAATTGATTACTCATTTTTCCATGTGATGAAGAAATTCTTGCAAAAATCTTCAACTGTTTATAATATAAACAGTCAACATTTTAGTTACTAAAATGTTGACTTGACTTCTCTTATCAATATAGGCAGATAATATTTTAAGAAGCTCAGCGACTATTACTTGTAAAAACTTGAATATTCCATATTCAGTAAAACGCGTCGAGACTTGTCGTTGCCGCACCGGCCGCCGTTCCGTCCGCAACGCTTGTTCAGACGTGCAAATTAATACGACTTGTGGTGTATGTGCTTGCAATCTTGCATAAACGTGTTTGATTCTTCGCCAATATAAATACGAATGTCAAGGATACTCGTTACTCATTTGTTTCTGGAATTTCATAAAGAAAAGTGAATCGATATTAGTGTTGGCCAGTGACTGAATTTGTTTCCAGACTTTCGAAAAGAAAAGTAAAATTTTTTTTTAAAGTTTAATGAAATAAACAATTATCCCGTAGAAACCATAATGGTTGTATGGGGATGGCTGTTAGTGCTGTAGTATAAACTTAAATAATGTATGAACTTAAATATAGTACAAACTTAAATGCAGTATAAATGTACAATTATCTTGCATAGTTATAAAGAGAAATAAAAAGGAAATTAAGAAGACAAAACTTAATAAATTTAATCAATATAAAAGCGCGTTTGTATATCAGACATGTCAATAAAATCGCGAACCATATAACTATCTAATTGAAATATGAAGGATTTGAAGTATTTTTTAAATAAATTAAAATTGTTTAAGGTTACTAAAAGAGTTTTGTAGAATTCTGGTAGATTATTAAAAGTTTTTAAGGAGAGGTATGTATAGCACATTTGGCCTATTGATTTATTGGCGTAATTAGTGATTACTAATTTATTTGATTTTTGTCTTGTGTCATAGCTGTGCTCTATGTTTTTTAATATTTGTTTGTGCTTATTGGTAGGGGAGCGCGGTGAGGGTCTGGACACTTTTTTTTAATTTATCTAAAAATTTTAAAATTGTGTTTAGTAAACGAATTGACCCATTAATAAATTGATACATTAGTATTGTACAATTAAGGCATTAATCAAATAAATTCAATCATATTAAAACATATAGTAACCCATTTAGTGGTTATATGCAGAGTGTCCAGACCCTACCCACTGGTGGGGACTGTATGGACATAAATAAATTAATAATATCAGTACTAAATAAGCATTATATTTGTATTAAAATCATACCAATAATGAGTAACTTAGGAAGGTAATATAGAATAATACAAAAAATAAATAATTCTGAGCATTCGAACATATTTGAAACAGTAAAAAATATTAAATCAAGTTTAAGTAAAAAAAAAAATCAATTAAATCAAAATTTAAAAATTTGTATTGTTAAATCCAGATTAATATTATTAAAAAAGACTGTATTCTGTTAAATCCCGATTAAAATAAATCATGTCTTTGTATCTAGAGCTCTTATCAGCTATAGGATTTGGCAGCTGCACTACAATATCATTAAACGGAACGAAAGATGTAGGCTCTTCGGAATATTTAAATCTGTTAGAAGCTGTTTTTTTAAAAACTTTACATTGTAGCCTCCAAACACTACTTCTTCTACTCTGGCTACAAATTGTCTTACAGACTTTTTACCATAAACTTTGCAAATTAGAAAATGTCCGACCTCAAGATTCTCAGTGTTTTCAGATTCTTCTTCAATCTCTGGTTCCAATTCAGAGGATGAGTCCTGATAACTTAATTCTTCGTCACTTGAAGAAGATGATTCTACAAACACCTTTTTCTTAACCTGTTTTACTTTATTTTTATCAATCTTTGGCTTTGTTATCTTCATTTTCTTTTTTGCAATATTATCTCGTTCCAGTGGGTCTGTAGCAATGATTGATTTTTTTTGGAAAGGACCTCTATTAGCCACAGTAGGGGACTTCCTTTGGGGTGCTTTTGGATATGACAAAATTTTTGAAGGTGAAACATAACTTTCGTCGTCTGGTGCAGTAGATGGACCCGCTTTTGGATATAACAAAGCTTCAGCTTCAACTTCTTCGGAGGAAGCAGCTTTTGGTGACAAATTCGTAACTGGTATGTCATTGGATGCCGATTTTTCTGGTTCCGATGTAGATACAGGTCTATCAGTTACATAAGAACATAGGAAATCTTGTTCAGTAAATATGTTCTTGTCAAATGGCCATATCCCTGTACATCTAAAGCCAGATTTAATATTACTTGGAGTGGCACCTCTGTCCCATGCTTTACAACATATTGCTGGAAGGTCGTATATTGATAGGGTTTGTCCAGGATGAGAAAGCATCCACTCGTCAGCTCCCTGATTAAAGAAACGCATAAAAGGTCCGAATACTGCTTTATCTAAAGGTTGTAAATGATCAGACGTGTGGGGAGGCAACGTTAAAATTATTATTCCATTTTCTTTACAGTAATCTATCCCAGCGACTGACAGGTGCGATTCGTGATTATCCATGATAAGAACGACATTATGTTCAGCAGAACATCGAACGTGTTTAACAAAATGTTCTAAAACTTTAAGAAAATTGTCACTTGTCATCCATCCGCTCTGATGCACCAAGCTTATGGCACCGTATTCTGCAGGAACATTTTTTAACATTCTATGTGGGTCGTATTTTTTTCGGGGGAATATCCAGACTGGCGGCAGAGTTGTACCGTTTGCTGCAATGATTTCAACTTGTGTTACTAACTCGCCCCTCTCCCGAGAGGTAACTTGACCCACTTGGTGCTGCCCTTTTGTCGCAATTATCTTTTGTACTTTCTGGACTGTAGTAACACCAGTTTCATCCAAATTATAAATATCAGATGCCAAAAACTGGTGTCGTTTTAAAACAGATTCTAATTTGTTCTGAAAGTCACCTACAGTGGTTGGATTGAAGCTTGATATTCTAGTTAAACTGGTTGCTTCCGGCGTTCTTAAAGATAAATTAGGCTGGCGGGATAAAAAGCCAGTAAACCAATCTCGTCCAGCCTGATGATTTTTTTCCCATGCAGGTGGGGTTTTGACTTTATTTTTTTTAGCAAACTCGTAAGCTAACCGTCTCGTAGATTTAGGCGTTAAGCCATGGTACATGTTTGAGCAATTTCTAAGGTAATTAGCCATTGCGGATTCTAACTCATCTGAAAACACTTGTGTTGTTACATATTGTGGAGAAAATTTTACATTTTCTATTCCGCTTTCCCTGCTTTTCTTAACATAAACTGCTAAAGTTGATTTTCGAACATTATGTTGAATTGCACTCTGTCTTACAGACAGTCGTCCCAACAAAACATCTTCTGTGGCATTTTTCATATTTTCCGCAGGAAAAGATCTGTCTGTCACCCTTCGGTACTTCCTAGGCATGTTTCTGAAAAATAACACATTACCATTGATAGAAGTGGGACCCTCTGGACACATACGGGACGGTCTGGACAACTGTCCTGACCCTCCCTCAAGAACACATTGACAAAAAATTATTTGTATTACAAAATGTTTATTAAATCAAATATGAACAATATATCAATATGACCTATAGACTTACCTTAAGGTGTGGCCACAAAATAAATAATTAATAACAAGCTGGAATCAAAATATTCTTTATATTCTTGCACACAAATAATAGGTCCCAACACTCCCAAATCAAAAAATGTTTATTAAAGTCAAACGCGAAATGTGATTCGTACGGCGTCTAGTCGAGTACTAACTCGACTAAAAATCAAATGTTTTGACGCTACACAGATAATGCACGTGTATTATGACCAGGAAATTTTGAAGTGTCCATACCCTCCCGTCGTCCAGACCCTCACCGCGCTCCATTAGAAGATTGTAGAGGTACAGTTTTCTTGGGTCAAATACGTGACTTTCTTTAAATAGTAAATCTGTGGAGTATAAAATTGGTTTTTTGTAGATTATTTTTAGAATTTTTTTTAGTAGGACATGAAGTTTATTTAAGTATGTATATGAGCAAGCACCCCAACTGAGTATGCAATACTGTAGGCGTGAATCTACTAGTGCATGGTACAAAATTTTTAACTAGTTTAAAGTAAGTATTTTACTTAAACATTTAAATTTGTAGATTAACAGTCTAATTGTTTTAGTTATAGATTCAATGAGAATCGATGATAATACCTAGATATTTTAAATGAGTTGCTTGATGTATTACGACGTCGTCACCTATACTGAGAGTGTTAAAGTTAGGTAGGTGGTTTCCATAGCTAGCAAAAGGAACATAAAAAGTTTTCTCGAAGTTGATCGTTAATAACTTATGATTAAACCAATCGAAGATTTTTGCAAGATCTAGCTCCATTTCTGTTTTTAGGTGAAGCCACGAATCAGACGAGTATAGTATTGCAGTGTCATCAGCGAAACTGTAAATGGTTCCTGCAAATTTTTGGGTTAGTAACCCATTTATATATAAGGAGAATAATAAGGGCCCTGAATGATTTTTACAGCTTGTTTTCGATCTTTTAAATAATTTTTAAGTAATGCTAGTGTTGGTCCCCTCACACCAACTTCTTCCAAGGCCTCTAACAGCTGTGTATGATCCACAGTGTCAAAGGCCTTGGCAAGATCTAAGAAAACACATGCCGTGGGTTTCCTAGTATCAATTCTATTATAAATTTCACCGATTAATGCTGCCGTCGCGTCATTTATTGAGATACCTGTCCGGAATCCAAATTGTTTATTTGAGATTTGATGCGTTTTATCCAAATAATCATTTAGCCTGTTTTTTAGAGAAATTTCAAATATTTTGGCAAAGGTATTTATTAATGAAATTGGTCTATAGTTAACAACTTTTTTCTTGTCACACTTTTTATAGATTGGAATTACTATGCCCTTTTTAAATATTCCGGGGCATACTCCCGTTTTGTAAGTTACGTTTATTAAGTACACTAAAAGTGGGGTTATTTCATCTGAGATCATTTTAACTGTTTCCGATTTAATTTCATATTCGCCAGGTGATTTGCCTGTTTTCAGATTGTTTATTATTGAGGAGATTTCTTTATCATCCGTTGGGAACAGATAAAAGGATCTCAGGAATGTTTGAGTTTTAGGGGGCCGTGAACAGGGTTTTTTTATTTTAGATGCATACTTTCCGCCAATCGATGAATAGTGATCGTTAAAATAATTAGCTATATCAAGTGGTTGAGTTAATATTTCATTATTTTCAGTTTGGATTTCTTTGATTGTTTGAACTTTATTTTCACCAGTTATTTCCTTCACAGTGTTCCAAAGATTTTTTGTGTTCCCTTTATTATGTACTATTTGTTTCTGATAGTATACCGTTTTAGCATCATTTATTATTCTATTCAACTTATTTCTCTATTTCGCGTAATCGCTTTTTTTTATATCATTATCCGGGTCTAATTTATGGATTTTATATAATTCTGCTTTTGTTTTTGTCGAATTTATGATACCCTTTGTAATCCAGTCCTTACGTGGTTTTTTTTTAATTTTTACTTTGGTTTTAATTGAATTTATCAGATACTTTATTTTTTCCGTTAGATATTCAGATAAAAAGTCAGGGTCCTTTGAAGAATAAAATGTTACCCATTTTGTATCAACAATATCTTTCTTTAGTTTTTGATAATTAATAAAAAAATTATATTTGTTTTTCACCACATCAGGAGTGTCTTCGTGTTCTATAAAAGCGCCACCAACTACTTCTATGATTGTTTACACCAGTTTTACAAGTAAAAGAGAAACTAGTATTTGGTATATCTTGTTTAGTTTTTAAAAATATATGATCTATACAGCTAGTAGAATCACCCTGTTCATTTGTTGTAGCATTTATTAATGATACAAAATTAAATTCACTCATTAAATTCAAATATTCACTTACAATTTCATTTTGTTCTCCTTTTGAGATATCTATATTTATATCTCCAACCAGATAGTGTTGTTGTAGTAAAAAGTTTTTGGTTTGTTCCAGATATAAGCGCAAGGAATTGATAAAAGTATCTTTATCGCCAGCAGGAGACCTATATATTGATGTGATTAACACGTATTTGTTCCTATCAACTTCAACCTTCACCTCTACAACCCTACAGTATGCAATATCTACATTTCTATATGTATATTCTAAGCCTTTTTTAACGTATACCACCACTCCGTCGTTTTTATTGAAAGATCTCTCACTATACATTACATTATAATTATTAATTTTATGGCAATTTATGTCCAGAACTTTAAAGGTTTCTGTCAAGACAATGCGCTAGTTCAGTGTGATGTCATTTTGGCTCCACTGACATTTAATTATAACCAAACTTTTAACAAAAATATCAATTAATTTGACATATACGTTTTTAGTGTTTTTAATTTATTTCTAAATATTGTTTACAGGTCATAAAAAATAGTTTAAAGGTATGTAATTGGTAACTAAACGATTGTATATTTGATGCATGTTATCTACTTACTTTAGGAATATATTTATAAAAGTGAAAAAAACGATATAATGTTGGTAAACAAAACGAACAAAACGCACTCAAAAAATCTACTGTCACTTTAATTGTCAGTGGAACCATAATTACATCATCACTGAACTAGCGCAATATTTCAAAGTCTAAAGTTATTTGGTGCAAATAAATCTTGTACTCATCTAAATTTTTATTTATGCTTTGAATGTTTTGGTGCAAAATTTTAAAACTTTTTTTATTATAATAACTAAAGTTTTTATTTAATTCAATAATATTGTCGCATTCTCTCGTGACAATAGGAATGTAATTAAAATCTCTGATAAACTGATTCATTTAATTGATTACTTATTTAAAATTTTAGTGAATAAGAAGATTAAAAATAAACAGTAAAAAGTATCAAAATGCAATAATCAATAATTATTATGAAAACCAAAATGTTTACAAAAATACAACTGTGCAAGATAACAGAGTGTGATAAGAATAGTGAAAATTAAATTTGCGTATACAAAAATAAGGTAGCAGCAAGCAAAAACTAATAACACAAATCATCTAGAATGGGCGTGTGCCGATTGCATGTGCCCTGCCTATTTAAATATAAAATAAAATTTAAAAATTTTTTTAGTGGAAATATTTTTAAATAATATAATAAAGTTCTTAATTGTTATAGGTATATGTGAACCAGAAATAGTCCAACGCATATTATTTAAGGATACAGTTTATTTTAAGGATATAGTTTATTTTTCTTTTTTTTAAAGTTCTTCATTTAAGATTATTTAGGCTATCCATGATTCAATTTTACGAACATTATCTGCATTTTGAAACTTCAGATAAATGTTTCCGTAGCTACTCCATACTCGGCCTTCTTTACCAACCTTTGTGATTGCAGATTTCAATAATTTTTGTTGTTCAGTACTTAAGTCTTCTCTTATAATTATTTTACTGTTTTTAAGTAACTTTTTGTTAAAAAATACTAAGTTTCTTTGACGAGAATTACAAAATTTCACCAACACTGCTTGTTTGTTTTTATTATTCCCTAAAGTGAATCGATATTAGTGATTACCAGTGTCGGAAAAGTAAGTACCTACCTGCCTATTTGTTATATGCATATATTTTTAAGCCGAGAAAGATTAAACTTATCGTCCCTACTTTATTTTTATTACCTATCTAATTCATTTAATTATTGCAGAGTTTTGATATCAAAGTATTGTTTAAAAGTTTCTATTGAATTTACAGAAATATATTAAAATATAATAAATGAAATAATAATCTTATATCACATTAAAATAAGTTCAGCCGTTTTCATAAAACTCTATTATGGATCTTAGTGATTTATTGCTTTTAATAATTAGAAACAGTTTGCAGCCGGAACTTTGTTTATTTCGTAATATGTATAATTGATTAATCATGTTATGTTAAAATAGCCATATCCTGTTAAATTTGAATCGCCTTAAGATTACTAAAACAAAGTTTTTTTATTTATTTACTTACACATTTACATGTAGGTAATTGATACAAAACATGGCCGAATCTAAGAAGAAGTGTCGTCAGTACAGTGTTGAATATTTAAAATTTGGTTTTCTTCCATCAAAGGCAGACAAACGATTGCCCACATGCCTTTTATGCAACAAAGTTTTGAGCAATGACTCTATGAAACCATCAAAGCTGGAAGATCATCTAAGAAGGTATCATCCTGATAAAATAGGTGAAGATTTGAAATATTTCCAAACATTAAAGGAGAAATATGAAAAGAGACCCACCGTGCACAGTATGTTCTCTTCAACGTCTGAAAGCAACGATGATGGCTTGCGGGCATCTTATAATAACTCATTACTTATCGCAAAATCTGGAAAACCGCACACCATTGGAGAACAGTTAATTTTACCTGCTTTTGAAGAGGTTTTAAAAACTGTTCTGCACAAATCTTCATTTGACATACTCAAAAGAATTTCTTTGAGTAACAACACTGTACAAAGACGTATTGATGAAATGAGCTCTGATGTTGAAAGTTTCTTGTGTGATTATCTACGAACAACTCATTTTTCTATTCAACTGGACGAGTCAACTTTACCTGGCAATGAAGCATTATTATTGGCATAAGTTCGATTTGTTATTGGCGAAGAAATTCATGAAGAGCTACTACTCGCGAAAACTTTGAAGACGGACACTAAAGGTGAATCAATATTTAATGTTTTGAAGGATTTTTTTAAAGAACAATCGATTCCATTCAGACACGTTATTTCGGTGGCAACAGATGGAGCTCCAGCCATGGTCGGGCGATATCGTGGGTTTATAAGCCATCTTAAAAGAATTATACCAGAGGTAATTGCGATTCACTATGTTATCCACCGACATCTAGTAGCGAAAAATTTGAGTGATAGATTTCTCACCAATCGCTTCAATTTGTGATTAATGCAGTTAAAAAATAAGAAGCAATGCATTGAATACGCGTTTATTTGCACAATTGTGCGATGAAAATGATGAAGACTTCCAACGATTGCTGTTACATACCGCCACATACTTTGATTACTATACGAGGCAAGAGAGAGGTCCGACACGCCCAACATAGGGCGCGGCCATTTTGAACCCTGTGACACAGTTTACAGCTAAAGAATCAGATCGCTCACACTGCGTCGGCACTTTTGATCTCAATGTTTCACTTTATACACTGTGCAACTCGGATAATACAATATATGACAACCGTCTATAATAAAACAGCAGTCTTCTGCATATCCTGAATTTGTATCCCTGGAGTGGATGTTATTTTGGAACTTTCAACTGGTCCGAGTGAGCTAACTGATTCTTTAGCAATAAACTGTGACTTCAAAAATAATATTCACTGACACTGACAGCAGCAAGCAAAATATCAGGTGCGTTTTAAACATCCGCTTCTGCTTCCGGAATTGTCGGTTTATTCGTTTTAACCTGTCAGATTAAAACAAGAAAACCGACAATTCCGAAGCAGAAGCGGATGATTAAAACGCACCTATTAAAAATATTGCGCCAAGATGTAGGCAACACGTAATAAGGGATCAAAATGGCGGAGTTTTCTATCTCCTCTCCACTCAGAAAGCTGCGCAGTGCGACCATTCTCCGTATAGTAAAAGAAAATCAAAGCACGGCATTATGCCGTGATATAAGTATGTGCCATGGGTATGTGCCTTATCCACTGTAATTACTTCCCATTCTGATTCTGTGGCCAAAACATTATCCCTTCCACGATTTGTGTACCGTGGTCCCTTCCCTCCTGTTTTTTATTGTTCCATGACTGCAACCTTCAGTTAGTTTATTGACAAATGTCTTAATATATTTTGAAATCCTAAGAATGTTTAACTAAACTCTTTTTTTTTATACATATATGTATGTTTCGTTAAAATGGCAAATTGTGCGCGGTGTTTTTTTTGTCTCATCTTGATGATCATTGGTATACCCATTGCGCTGATTTGCGGACTCCTCTACTGGTTTTGCTACTGCTGTACAGCATGTTCAACGTGCTGTGACGATTGGGCCTGCTTGTTCCTTCAAGGATCTCAAATACCAGGAAAGAGTTTCCAGTGTATCTTGTGCTGCGGAGATTCGCCCTACATTTGCTGCTAATATTGGATAAATTGTAGCCTAATAAAATTATTCAGTGTAAGACATAAAAAATGTTTCTTTCCCTTATTTTACCCATTTATCAGCTTTTAGTTAAAAATATTCAGTAGCGTAATCAGATCTCATTTTTTTAGGAGGCACAACGACAGTTACAAATTTTAAAACATTGTGGTGTATAAGAAACAACCTTATTTACATCCTGGGCTAGCAATAGCAATTTCGCCTCCCCGGCAAGAAAATTTCGCCCTTTTTAAACAAATTTTAAAAGAAATAACCTAAACCCTTCCCACTCTTAGTAGTAAAATAAAACATGAGCAAAAAAATTGGTATTAAAAATGTTTAGTTTAACTCATGTTCAGTGGCTAATGTTGTCAAGCCATTTAGCCGATCCTCGGTAGTTGTAGAGCGTGTTTTTTTATTAATTAATTTTAATTTAGAGAAACTTTTTTCTCCACTTGTCATATTTATTGAGAGAGTAAGCAAGATTCTTAAAAATATACCGAGATTTGGAGCAAAATTCAGCTTTGAAATGAATGTTTAAATCTTGAATGGACTTTCTTTTTTATTTAGTAAGGTCAAAACTTTTATATATGAAGAATTCCCATTAGTTTGACACTAGATCTTTACAATATTTTAGTAAGTCGTTTTGAGGGGTATCTTTTAAATCATAAATTTTGTATAAAACCTGGAAATAGTTGCTGTCGGTACTGATCAAATCAAACCTGGATTCAAATGCTTGATAGCTTGGTCTTATGTGAAAAAAAAAAAAAATAAAACTGCCATAACTTAGTCACATGTATGACAACGCCTGTGGATCTATATTGATCCTTTCCTATTTATTATGCTCGGCGATGAAACATTTGTTCTTTAAAGCGTGAAGAGCAAGCACAATGCCTAATTATAGGATGTTATGTACAAACGAATAAAATGATTCTGAAATATTCACAAAACACCTTTTATGAAATACAAATTTCCTTCTATTGTAGATATGAATATATACCAATAAAAACTCCCAGGCCAGATATTTTAATAAGTAATAGAGATATTTTAATTCTGTAAAAGCCAGTTCACAGAGCACTAAGAAAGCTTCAGTTTTAGACAAATTGATTTTAAATAGATCAATATGTAGATGGCGCTGCCCTCAATAATTTTTTTTCGATGGAAGGATCTTTCTTGTGTAGCGCATCTTGTAAAAAATGCATTTTTTAGCAGATTTTGTTCTATGAATTAATTCGACAAATCTAGCCATTTTTGATATACAAAGTGGGTCACTCAAAACAGTTTCATCCCGTTTTTCAGCATTAATCATTGGATTTTAAGAAAATGCTAAACAGGTCGATTTTTATTCCAAATTAAAAATATTTTAGACATCTGTCATGTGTCAACCCCCTCCCTTGCATTTCTCCAACACCTTAATTTTAAATAGGTATAGTCCAGTAACTGAAGGGACCAACCTGTCATTAAGTCGGTCCAGATTTCCGTTGTGGCTCAACTCTTAGGTCTCGGCGGTTGCTTCCAAGGTCGAAAACTTTTACCAACTCTGCTGCATCGGAAAGGGCCCAAAATGGACCTTAAAACTGGCTTCCCGCCAATATCTTCCATAATATGCAAATTAGAGAATTTTTGTTTAGATAAAAAAGAAAGATCTTATCATTATCTACAAAAATGGTCCCTATCATTTTTGTCGGGAATTCGACAGGTTTCGAGATAACCGCAATCAAAAGTCCCCTCGTTCAGCCCCTGCTTTATCTCTATAGCAATGCTGATTAGCTTGTAAACGGGTGGACAAATTGTTTCAGAACTCGGTCAAAAATTGATATTTTTCGATGATTCAAAGTTCATTACAATGGAAAAATCCATATGTATCGATCCATGTGCCTTGAAGCCCGTTATTTCCTGTCAAGAACATTGAAAAAGGGGTCAAAGTTGCGTTTTCCCACTATTTTGGACCACTTTATAGTAATTCATTCATATTTTTTTTTCTTTTAATAGTTTTTTATCCCATTTTTGTTTTAAATGGGATCTTGAGATGTCTCGAATGATCTCAGAATTTTTTTTCCAGTATCTTCCTGGCGTTTTAAAACAAAATTGATTTGTTTATTTGCATTTTTCATACGTTTTCAGAGTTCTAGAAATCTTTGAAACAAGCAGTAATTAAAAAATCATATTTCATTATATTGTTATTCAATGCACACCATTTTAAAGCTTGGAGTGTCTACTTTTCGAATGTATTTTTTTTTTTTTTTAATAAAGTTGCTCCATTTTCCAGAAATCGGAAAAATTGATCACACCGGGGAAAACCGGACTTTTTTTTTAAATACTTCTTGTTCTCCGCTGTTCATTTTTTGAACATTAATACCCAGACCGAAGTGAAGCTGATATTCTCACCTTCCCATTTCTATTAATTGATTCCCGTATGTGAGCGTAGTTCTTAACTGTTTGTTAGAATTATCTCCCCCATTTTTACGCTCTCCGCCTGAGATGAATTTAGTATGTCCCAAAAAATGTGACGTATCAAAGTTTTTTGGCACACTTTGTATTTTATTACAATTTTAGATTCTCCCTAAATAACTAATTTCATTGATCTATCAGACTTGATTTGTTAAAAAATAGAGATTTTTGAATTTTGAAATTTTTTCTGCCAAAATTATTCATAATTGATCAAAATGGCTAACTTATTTCTTCCTATCCTATTTCTTTTATTTACAACCTCATAATATTTAATTAAAACAAAACAAAAATTCAGATTAGGTAAAATATAAAAGTACTTTGTACTTGTAATCAATTCTGTTTTTGAAAAAGTACTTTGTAATTGTAATTATTTTTAAAGTACATGTAATTACCCAGCTCTGCATGACACACACTGTATAAAGGCATGGGCGAAGTTAAGGGGGGGCTTGGGGGGGCTAAGCCCCCCCAAAAACCAAATTAGCCCCCCCAAAAATAATTCGAACATTTATCGCACATCCACCCAAACATTTCAGATTTCAGAACAGAAATTAAAAAATAAAAAGAATCGTGCCATTTGATTCTGCAATTTTACATTTAGTTCAGGAGGCAGTGAATTTTTTTCGTATTCATTTTTCCAGTCGGTGTATATGAAAAATAAACTGTTCTGTTAGTGACAAAAAACAAAATTTTTGAGTCTGACACTTATTTTCCCAGTCATAACTATTTTACATTTACTAAACTAGAACATAAAGCTTATAAAAATGGCAGTTTGGATTATCTCAGATAGTGGAAAGTGAGTGTGGCAGAAAATTGAGCATATAAATTGATACAATCATGAACTGTTTATAATAATAAGTCTGGCTGATTTACGAAATTGGCTAATGAGTCTGGTAATATCTTCTAAATGAAAAAAAATATAATATTTTTGCTTCTATTTTCCCGGGTTTGAAAATTTGTCACGTGATAGATTAAATTATAAATTTTACACCTCAATTTTATAGCCAATCAACTGCTTTTATTTTAAAACACTTTCATGACAACCAGAAAAATTTCCGGAAATTTTTCTTTTGGTGGGTAGGTACCCTGAACGAAATTATACTGAATTTTTTTTTGACAGTTGAGCAGCTCTTTCATGCATATAAAAAATTTGCCGTTTCAGTGGTTAATATTTTATTTAATACCAATTATAACTAGGTAGAAATACACTACATTTATTTTATGTAAAATAATAATTAGGTTTTTCGCGTCAACTAAACGACTTCAAATATGACAAATGGTCATGGTATGGCCACAGCATATAAAACATATGTTTTATATTCTGTGGTATGGCAAAGTAACTTTCAGAACCTTTGAAAATTTGATTTTAGTCGTTTTAATGCATGTCTGTCAAGTTTTGAAATTTGGATAATTTGGTGTAAAGCTTTCTTACCCAATACCAAACGTGCCTAAATTATTATCAGTAAATTTTTGCACACTCACGCATATTTTAAGAACATTATCCATCTACTTAGGATAAATTTCAAAATATTCGTAAGTGAAAATACACGTCTGGCTGACAATTACAATTACGGAGGCCTGCCAGACTCACAAGTAGTGTCCGACCGAAGGTTCGGTTACGGTTTCGGCCAACTTTGGCTTTAAATAATAGTTTCGACTACAGTTTCGGTTTCGGCGGAAAACTGGCCGAAACTGCAGCCGACAGCGAAACTACTTTTAAAAGTTTTCGTATCACAATTGGTTGTGTCCGGCACAATGGCCACTGTGCCGGGTGCCATTCCTACACAGTGCATGTACACACAAACTTCTCTGCTTTGTTTCAAGTGAATATGTCAATAAATTTATTAATGGCTTCTTTTGATCACATAAATAAACAGGTAATAAGTAAATGTAGCTAAAATTTATAATACGAGTTAATTAGTCTAAAACAAGGATTACAATGAGATATTGCAAATTTCAATAAGAGATTGCCTTAGACGAGTCTGGCAAGGCTTTCGGGGTGTTCCACATTAGCCAGATTGTATTTTAAGCTGTTATCATAATATACATTTTTCTAGTAGTGAGAACACTTGTAACAGGGATCCTTACTGGACATTGCCAACTAAAATTACTCCTTAGTAAACTGAGAGTAGTAGAAGATAGTACAGATTTTGTGAGGAGGAGGAAAAAATCTTCATTCACATTCTAACTAAATGTGTAGCACTTCAGAATCCAAGGGCACTATACCTATGAGCATATCAAATAGAAGAGGGAGATTTACCTAACTTGAAGCCACTCCAAATCCTACACTTCCTTGAGCAAGATATAATTGGAAGGATCTTTATTCTCGATTCAAGCTCAGTGATACGCCCTCTGGAGGAAATTTGTAGAAGGTCCCTATAAGTAGGATATCATTCATTGTTGCCAGAAGTAGCAAAATTTCGCTACGTCGTCGGATTTTAGCTCTTGAAGAAGTGGATAAGACCTTTTATTTAAGAATCAAAATTTGTGTATAGTAATATGTAATCATACTCTATATTTATTTAAGGACTTTTTTTATAAAACCGATTTATTATATTAATTTTTTTTTTAATTTCAGTTCATTTATTAATTTTGTTTTAAAATCAGTTCATCATTTGGCAACGAGTTCATTGTTTACATTTTAATTTGTATCAATTACAATTCGAGTTTTTCTTACTTTTTAGCTTTAAATTTGTTTATTTCTTATAGTATGTGATAGTGTTTATGTTAAAAATGAAATCTGCGAAAAAGTCCCCAGCAAATTGCTATCTATATGGTGTTAATGTCAAAATCAAAATTCAAGTATTCATTATTTTCCAAGTGCAAGTCGTAAAATTTAATTTTTTTACCATAAATGGATATCTACAAATTCACAATATTGAAATTTTGCAAAACTTTGTTTAGAATCGATATATGATATTTTATCCATTTTCATAGATTCGCCAGAATTTTTTTACTTAACTTCAGTAGGTATACCTCTAGAACTATTATATATTATATGACTAGGGCTAGGGCTTTAGCCCCCCCAGATCTGATGACATAACTTCGCCCATGTATAAAGGTAATGTTGTAGTTGAAGGGTCTGGAAATGTGCCAGTCCGCCCCATTGCTGTTCCGGCTAGTTCTGTCAGTTGGAATCGTTACATAGTTGCCAGGTTATATTTAATTATTTGAAACCAGGGAATAAGCAGATTGAAATAACTATTTTACTTTTAATCATCTATTTACCAATTTTTACATCGATTAAAAATCCCATCCCCAAGTTAATACGATCGTTATTTTTAATGTCAATAATATCTTTCAATAGTGATAATTACAAAATTTTAATTTAAAATCTATCAAAACTGTCTTATAAAACAAAACAGAATTGTTATTTCAAAATATAATATAAATCTTTATATTTATTTATCATACATTTTAATTTACAGAGGTTACAATTTGTCTAAATAATAAACTATGAAATAAAGCAAGCTAAAATTAAAGTGGAGATTTGGCAAAGTGGCTTGAGCAAATTCAAATTCTAGACGTCAATGCAGAGTGATGTGAATATGCGCATTTCTAGACCCGTCAATTACAACATTACCAAATTTCCGTTACTTTTGGAAACACTCAACAAAGTCCTACTTATAGACACATTTTACAGAAGGCGTAGAAATTAGTTTGAATCGCGAATATAGGTATTTAAAGGTTCGTAAAATACTAAAAGCAAATTTTATTACAATTCCACATATAAATTTTTCATAAGTATTCAAATGAATCTTGGTTTAATCATTTTATTCCTAAACTAGTTCATTTTACCCGCACCCTGTTGTCTGAAGGTCCTCCCATTTCAATAGCCTGTTGTTATAAAGCTTCAATTTGGCATCGCCGCGCAGCGTAATTTGTGTTGCCTACATTTAGGCTGCCTACCCGGTTGGGTTTTTAATTCCTCGCCTTCTCTTGTCATTCCATATTTCCCATATCCATAATGTCAAAGCTTTGTGTGTGTTTATGATTGTGTAAATATTTTGTGATTGGCGAATTTGTGCTGGTACACCCTCGGTAAAACTTGTAAACGGTGTGATATGAACAGTTAATTACTAGTAAATGTGATTAAATAAAATTTAATTGAAATAATATTGGGAAAATGTGAATTAGGGACAATACGGATATTTTTATTTTGAACCGGTAGTAGTTGAACTTTTGCTCTAAAATTTCTTGTACTTACCTAGATAATTATCTAATGCAATTGAGGATCTTCAACATAAAAACATGTTGAAGATCAAAATGGTTATATGAAGACTCTTGGATAGTTCGTTCTTTATGAGGTTTTGGTGTTCACAAGTGTTAGTCAATAATGAACAAAATAGTGTTTCGTCTGGCTTTATTAACTTTATGTTCCTTAGGTAAGTTATTTTTTAAATATATCTTTATTTTTATAAAAGGTAACTTAAATTATATGTAAACATATCTATGTAATGTACCTAGGTACCTAAATATCTTAAAAATAACCTAAAACTGTGTACCTACCTAATCATATTTATAAGAAGAATCTGTGTCAATAAGGATACTAATTTTTCACACTTTGTTTACAAACAATAAGCTATAGTTCACTCCTTAGAATACAAACAAGTCTTTAACTCCTGTTATAAATACAAGTTTTATTGACAAAATTACTCATTTTGATAGTTTGATGAGTGATGAGACAGAACTATATATAGGTTAAGATATAGGTAGATACTAGATAACTTACACGTCACATTTCATATTACAAACACAAAAAATCTGATGTGTCCAATACATGACTTTCCTATCTAGTTATTATAGGCTTTTTCCGGTTATTTTGTACAACCTATTGCAGCATCTCTATAAATGTTTAGAGGATAAACTAAATATATACATTGGCCACATACTTCTACCTCGAAACATTTTTCTATAGATATTCATTGAAAACGAAAATAATGAAAAATTTAAATTTAGCACTTTTCCTACAATTTTTCTATTACGGTCCATTTTAGAAAAATTATGTATAAACAAAAATTATAGAGATCGATATCGCAAACAACTTTTAGTTCAACAATTTTCATAAAAATCAGAATTTTGCACATTTTGTCAAATTTCTCGAATACGGACCATTTCAGGAAATTTTGACATAAAACAAAAATTATAGATAATAATATTAGAAGTAACTTTTATTTGAACAATTTTCTTCTCCAAACATAAATAACAGATATATTCCATAAAATATAAAAACGGCCTCCCATAAAGTACCCCCCAGATGTTCCGACTTTGTCCAAAATCTAATCATTTCACGTCAGGCCGAAATAAAACTTAAGTTTAAAATTTAATGTTTTTTTCTTTATCCGTTTTTGAGTTTTCTTCAAAATTCGAAATTTACACATTTCTTCAAATATCTCGAATACGGTCCATTTTAGAGAAATTATGTATAGGATAAAACTTATAGAGAATTATATTACAAACAACTTTTATTTGAACAATTTTTATAAAAAAATATTTTTTTTACATTTTGTCAAATTTCTCGAATACGGACCGTTTTAGGAAAATTTTGTATAGAACAAAAATTATGGATAATAATATTAGGAGTAACTTTTATTTGAAAAATTTTCGTCTCCAAATGTAAATAACAATATATTCCATAAAATATAAAAATGACCACCCATAAAGTACCCCCCCCCCAGATGTTCCGACTCTACCCAAAATCTAATCAGTTCATTGGACGCTGGAACAAAGCTTAAGTTTAAAATTTGGTGTTTTTCTGCATATCGGTTCATGAGTTATGCGACACACAGACACACACAGACACACAGACACACAGACATCATCGCGAAAATCCGTCGAAAACTCGAGGTCGAAAAAAATCATGATTCCTATACTTTCCTTATATCTGTATACAGATAGGAAAGTAAAAATGCTTCCAATGCCATTTTAAGTTCAGAAATACCGCGTTTAAGCTATATCCCGAATTTCATTGAAAAACATAAATATCCGGTCACGTGGCCTACACCGGAAGTAGCAAAACCGGACAACAGAAAATGCTTGCAAAGGAATTTTTTATTGTTATATACGAGGGGCGAACCGCTCTTTGTAAAAATGTACATGTATTGCCGAATTCACCTGATTTCCGCAATCATATGGTGATTTCTGGTACTGCGGTGATTTCTATGTGACTTCTACAGATTCATAGTTACTGCGGTGATTTCCACATGACTTTAATAGATTTACCTCGTGATTGCGCTGTTTTATGTATTGACTGCGGCGATTTCCGTACTGATTGCGGCGATTTCCGTATGGATTTTTACGACAATGTATGGCTTTCCAGTTGGTTTCCAGTAAAAAAAACATTAGCTGTGTGTTTTTGTATAGGACATGTATGAGTCATACAAGAAAAAAAAACTAAAGTTTGTATAAGACGTGAAAAAACGTGAAAATTTACTTTTTTTAATATTTTAAATGTCACAATTCTTTTATTGAGATTAAATTTAATTAAAAATAAATTATTCTTGTGAAGATATTCGAGTATATTTACAAATAGGTATATCGTAAATTAAAAAAAATATTTTTTTTTGTTTTTTAAAGTTAATTTTATTTAATAAATTAATAAAAGTCATCAATTATTTTTAAAATAGTCATTTTATCTTAATTATCTTTTTTAAAATTTTGTAAATTTTCGTTAGTGGGTCGTAAAAAAATATACTGTACAACTTGAGTAGATTGTACCTACTGCCGTCATATGAAAAGCCCCCGTATCTCCAAAAATTGAACAAAAAAATATTACCATATACATGTTTCTGGTAGTATAAACTACCATTTTACTAAAAAAAAAAAAAAATCGTATTTGCCTTTTTTTGCCTAAATTTATCATAAAAATTATTTCCCTGTATATAGCTTAGCGGCCAAACAAAATGTGTTAAACAACGTTTTCCTCGAAATCATGTTTTCTGGAGATACGAGGGTCTTTCATAAGATGGCAGTGTACGTATTACATATGTCCACCATATTCACTCTTGTTGCACAAACTACTATTGTGGATCACTCTTTATAAACTCTATTAAAACATATTTACCTAAATTAAATAAACTCATACTAATACTGCTCCTGTCAACTATTATTCTAAAGGTAAAGGGATGAATCAGGGTGTGTTTTTATTACGTCATGTATAAAACAAAAATTATAGAGAATGATATCACAAACAACAATAGATATTCCTTAAAGTAAAAAAAAGACACCCTATAAAGTACCCCCTCTCCCCCCAGAGCTTCGACTATGCCCAAAATTTAATCAGCTCACCGCAGGATTTAATAAGGTCAAAGTTTAAAATTTTGTGTTTTTCTCTTCGTCCGTTTTTGAGTAATTTCCAAATTCAAAATTTGCAATTTTCCTCAAATATCTCGAATACTATCTATTTTAGGAAAATCATAGAAGGGACAAAAATTATAGAGAATGACATCACAAGCAACATTTATTTAAACATTTTTTTTTTAAATTCGAATTTTACACTTTTTGTCAAATTTCACGAATATGGACCATTTTTGGAAAATTATGTATATGATAAAAATTCTAGAGAAAAAGATCACAAGTAACTTTTAATTGAAAAATGTTCTACTTCAAGTGTAAATAACACAATGGTGGTCCATATGTGTGGAATATATTAATTATTGGTTTTATTCGAGGGGCAAACCACCTTGGAATTATGGTGTACACATTGATGGAATTCCAGTTGAAGTATGTGGAAGTCCGTGGAATTCCAGTGGAAGTCCGTGGAAATATCATCACATAGCGCATGCGTTGTGTTATGACTCTTCCACATACCGACTATAAACTGGCGGTAACGACACTTGGGCTGATCTATAATGATCGATGTTGCAAGAAATTTAAATATTTAACGGTTTCGACGGCACTTACTACTTGCCGTAGTTGTCGTATTGTGGTTTAGCGCCGCTCGCGCAGTTATATGATGTGTATGTGTATAACATAACCTCAAAACATTAAATTTATTTGCTTTAGCAGGGAAGTTTTCAATTTACTCTGAATATTGTTTTTAAATCAATATTGCGAATTTAATGGTTTTTTTTTAATTTCCTACTACGTTGAAACAATAAATATTGTTTTAGCATAGAGTTGGTAGTTTTTTTATGCAGTCCGTTTCAAAACAAACTTTTCTTTCCCAGACATGTCAAGGAAAAATAATATATGTCACTAATTTAAAATAAATTAGTATTTTTCTACAACTGTCAAAAATTGGGTGTTTGCATTAACGTCAGTGACTAAAATGAGACATTTTTTCATTAATACTATTTTTTTTTGTGTTACCAAGACACACACCATGCACAAAATATGTTATGTATTAGGGTACAATTTTTTTTGTGCATCAAAAATGGGTGTATATACATAATATATATGGTGGCGATATCACACGAAGACGAAGTTTGAGCATGATGCCGAAGGTGGAGTGCTATACGGACAATCCATTCGAGTTGTACAGTATATTTTTTCTACGACCTACTAACGAAAATTTACAAATTTTAAAAAATTAGTTTTTATTAAGATAAAATAACTATTTTAAAACTACTTTATGACTTTTACTAATTTATGAACTAAATTAAACTAAAAAAATATTTTATTTAACTAGTCTTCTCTCTGGATTTGAACCCCTGATCTTTCGCATATTTTGTTTCTAGTACCCATTCTTAAATAATCGATTTTAGATAATTTTATGGAAAGTTGCAATTTATTTGAAAATACAGACAAATGTTATTAGGTATTTATCGATTTTCCAAAAGAATCTCTCATTTTATATTATATTTAATTTTAACAACTAAAAATATACTGAGACAATTAGTTTGACAAAAGTATCACTTTTTAAACTTAAAATAATAATGGTAGGCTATTAACCAAATAAAAACTGTTATTGGTGGATTTCATATCCGTACAGGGTGCTTACTAGGTAGAGTGGATATGAATTATATTCGTTCAGTTGAACGCAATGGCCAAATCAAGCGTGTGAGAAAAGTGATTTGCGCACCATGTTGCACAATACTTTTTCTACGACCACATTTTTTTTAGAGTTTATGTAGATCTTAGATTTTATTACAGGAGAGTATCAAGGAGTGATTTTGGGGATAAAAACCCTCCCTCTAAGTAATAAAAATTATGGGAAAGAGAAGATTGGTTGATAGTCGTAAAATGGGCTGTATATTCCATAACAAGTAGCCTGAATTTATGTTTTTTTTTTTACTATTCATGGCCAACATGGATATAGCAGAGCAAAATGCTAACGAGTTCTCTGAAGCTGAAAAGGCTTTAAAAGTAAAAATACAAAAAGAGTTTAAAAATATCCTAGCACTAAATGGATATACTTCACTGCGCTTAATTGCGGAAATGACTGACGAAGACGTTGAAAATTTAGAAACAGTTTTAAAGGAAGTTTTACCAAATTTAATTGAGCTGGGTCAGCATAAAAAATATTTTGGAATTTTTCATACAGTCCTGGAAAAATTTACTTTCTTGAATGGCCACAAAAAACTTGCCGATTTTTTTTAACTGCACCCCCTATATAGATTACTCTGTCAACATTTAATATCATGGTCAGCCCCCAAAAAATTTAAAATCTCCGAATTATCACTAACATATATTGAGTAGGTATAGACTATATTATATGTATATTGGTAACCAGGACATATTTACATCAAAAGATTTTAAACAATAAACTATAATATAAATATATAATGAGTCAGCACATGCGCAGAATCTTCTTATGAAATAGTAATATTGAGATGTACTTGATATATACACAAAATCCATAAAATTTACAACCTTATAAGTAAAACATATCTACTTTTTTTTTTCATTTTTTAAAGTGGTAAATAGCGGGTACTTGGAGTTTTACTGTGCATGATAGTGGAATTCCATGGAATTAAATTTAGTGGAAGTATGTGGAATTCCAGTGGAAGTACGTGGAATTCCAGTGGAAGTACTTGGAATTCCAGTATAAGTAAGTGGGATTCATGTGGAAGTATGTGGAAGTACGGGGAATTCCAGTGGAAGTACATGGAATTCCAGTGGAAGTACTTGGAAGTACGTGGAATTCTGGTGGAATTATTTAAGGAAGTGGAATTATGGTGTACAATTTTTCTCAGGTGGTTTACCCCTCGGCTTTATTATTACGTTTTAAAAAAAAATCCTTGGACAGGTTGATTTTTATTTCTAAAATGACATTTTCTAAACAAAATTATTTATCTCCCCCTTCAACCCCTTCGGAGTAAAAGTCGCCCCTTTAATTTTTTTAAATAGAAAGGGGTAGCGTGTGATACCTCATTTTAAAGGATTTTTAATTCCCTATTCAGCAGTATAAGATTTTTTGTTTTTTGTACATTTATATTCAAGAAACATCAATTTTTATTTTTAACTATTCTATTAATAATACTACAATTTTATGGATATAATGTTCAAAATGACTGGTTATTAAATTCTTGAAGAACATCTTGTATGACGTCCGGGCCAATTTTTTCAATTTCTTCGGCGATTCTTTCTTTTAATTCTTCAATAGACACCGGTCGATTTAAATACATTTGAGACTTTCAGTGGCCACAGAGAAAATAATCAAGCGGCGTTAAATCGGAAGATCGAGATGGCCATTCAATGGCTCCACGCCTGCCAATCCATCTGTTAGGAAATATTTCATGCAAGTAGTCTCTCACTCCACGTGCAAAATGTGGTGGAGCACCAGCTTGTTGAAACCAAACATTTCTATCTGTTTCATCTGGATTATTATCAGGATACAGAACTTGTAATTGAGGTACCAAAAAATTTGTTAAAAAATATAAATATCCTTCACCTGTCAGAGAGTCATCAAAAAAGTAAGGCCCAATGATTTTATTTTCAATACCACACCACACATACACTTTTTTAGGAAACTGAGTGTGAGTCTCCATTATCCAATGAGGATTTTCTCTGCTCCAATAACGAGAATTGTGTCGGTTGACAGTACCATTTAAGTAAAACGTTGCTTCGTCCGAAAAAAGTAGTTTCTGTAAAAAAATGCACATCTGCCTGACATATGTTCATTATTTGTTCACAGAATTGTAGCCTTCGGTCTGGCTGGTCCTCAGATAACTCCTGTACCAACTGAATTTTATAGGAATGGTACTTTTCTTTGTGTAAAAAACGCAAAATTGTTGTTTTACTGACGTTGTGTTCGGCAGCAAGTTGTCTAGTAGATTTATGCGGATTTTCTTCAAGGGCTATCATAACATCTAATCGTTTATCCTTAGGGGTTCTTCCTGCGTTACGAACTTGCTTCACATGCCCAGTACTACTAAATTTATTTGCTACTTTGCTAACTGTAGACTATGAAATATTATGTCCTGGATATTTATTATTAAATAATTCAAATACCTCCCTATGCGTTCGTTTTCTATTGTCACAACCAAGCATTATTCATAAAATTGAACTAATTAAATAGTATAAATTATAATCGTCAATTGTAAATAAATGTTCCTTGCTTATTCCCTTGTAGCAGAATAGCAGAAGTTTCTCATAAAAAGCTCGGTTTAACTTTTTATTGCCATTTTTTTACATGGTCTAACAAATATTATTAATAGAATAGTTCGGGGGCTGGTTAAAAGCTTTAAAAATAAAAATCGATGTTTCTTGAATATAAATGTGCAAAAAACAAAAAATCTTATACTGCTGAATAGGGAATTAAAAACCCTTTAAAATGAGGTATCACACGCTACCCTTTCTATTTAAAACAATTAAAGGGGTGACTTTTACTCCGAAGGAGTTAAAAGGGGAGATAAATGATTTTGTTCAGAAAATGTAATTTTGGAAATAAAAATCGACCTGTTCAAGGATTTTCCTTAAAACGTAATAATATAGCTAATAATTAATATAATCCGCAAATATGGACCACCCTGTATATGTATTTATTTATTGGATACTTTACAAGCCCAATAAAAAATTAATAGTAATGTAGAGTTAAGTAACAAAAATAAATTTAAAAATAACAAACCTTAATATCTAATGATCTTAATTTAGTACATTTCTCAACTTTTTTAGGCTAACATTAAAGATATCTGTTTGGACCTCGTTAAGAAACACAATGGTAACAGCCATCATCTATACTTGGATCTATACTAAATAATTCCATTGAGTAGAAAAACGACAATTTTACAAAGTGCTCTGACTATGCCCAAAATCTAATCAGCTCATTTGAGAATGGCTTGAGTTAAAAATTTTTGTTTTTTTTTCTTTATCCGTTTTTGAGTTTGCACCATATTCGAAATTTGCACTTTTTCTCAAATATCTCGAATACAGTACAAATCATGTATAGGACAAAAATTATAGAGAATGACATCACAAGCAACTTTTATTTAAAGCTTTTTTTTCCTCCAAGCGCAAATAACATATATTTCATGGAGTTAGTGATGAGCAAAACAAGACCAAGACCAAGACCGGGTTGGTCTTGGTCCTCGTCTTGGTCTTGCAAGCTTTCAGCTGGTCTTGCTCTTGGTCTTGTAAAAAAGCAAGACCAAGACCAGTCTCGCTCATCACTACATAGAGTAGAAAAACGACCCCCTATATAGTACCCCCCCCCAGATTTTTCGACTATGCCTAAAATGGAATTCACTCATTATTAGAGGAATAATCAAAGTTTGAGTTTAAAATCGCGAAAATAGTCGAAACGGATTTAGGGGAACCTAAAACGTAAAAATCCGTCGAAAATTCGAGGTCGAAAAAAATCATGATTCCTATAATATTTTCCTTATCTGTATACAGACAGGAAAGTGAAAAATGTATTCTGTCAGTAAATTAATTCCTTTTTAAATAAAATACATTTAAAACCCTAATTAAAACGTGTATGACCCCCTATAAAATACAGACAACTTTATTATTCATTAAAAAAAAATCAGGTGAAATGGAGACAATTCTGGACCACCTTGGAAATATCTTCTATACAAGTAGGTAGATCAGAAATTTAATGAACTGTGCCAACAATGGCATTTTAAAATTAAAAATAATCCGAGAGACGTTAAAATGGTGGTTCCCACCTTATCGAGACTGAGGCCCACAAGGGTAAACTCGTAGCGTAAAAAAAACGAGAAATTATTTAACTTGGAACGAAAGACCGAAAGCCGATAGTAGTATTAGGACGTTGAATTTTTTGGTTTGTGAAGCATTGGCATTACTTAGGTTAAACCATGTGATAATTTTTACAAGCCTTGATTTTTAAAACCATTCTATATCGTCTTTTGATAAGGATCTACAAACTTGTTCGAGCAATTTATCGAATAATAATTGGCCCCTTTACCTCTTAAGCCTGTTCATGTAAAATATTTGGGCTCCTTACTTCGCCTATTTACCTAAAAATATTTGGTCGCTTTTAAATATGTCCATGTAAAATTTTATGATGCCTTTTTACTCCCTTAGATTTGTTCATGTAAAAATATTTGTGCCCAATGTCGCTTAAGCCTACCTACGTATTACAATTTAAAATGGTTTCTTTTTCATTTTGATAAATTTATTAATACCAATTCTTTGGGCAGTGCATTTATCGTTCTGATAGTTTAAAAATAGTGAAAATGAAATCCATCAATCACAGTTCGTATTTTGGACACTCAACTACTATTATTTTTTTAATTTTAAATAAGATGTATGGTTGCAACTATGAAAGTCGCAACCCTCCTTAGACATCTCAACCTTTACAATCAACAGCTGTTGTTTGACAGGTCGTTGGAGTGCCTAATATTGGAATGTTTGCAATGTTAGGAATGTTAGACGTTAGGAATGATTGGAATGCGTAAAATAAGTCGCATAAGAAATGGGCGGATTTTAAGAACATTGATATTAAAGTAGTTAGGATGAACCAAAAATTCTTAAAATCAATAGGATTCTAAGTTAGAAGCAATTATTCAAGAAAATCAAAACCGCAAGTCAATCAGAACTTTCGTTCTAGAGTTATCGTGCTGACATACATACGCACAGACGACCAGAATTTTTTTTTAGCATTTTCGGACTCAGAATGATCGGAAACGTGGAAAAAAGGTTAAAAAAAGGAGATAACAAAAATTTTTTCGTCTACACGATTGCAATACTGAGGTACCATAGAAAGGGTCTCAGTAATTGATGGAACGGCACTTTCGATAATCGTAAACTGCAATTTGTTTAATGTTACATAAGATGACTGTGACGGCCTAGTCAAAGCATCTACTTAGACTATAGCGAATAGGTGAAATGTCAACTGACTGCGCGCGATTGTTAATGATTGCTAGTGAATGCTCAGCGACTGTGGGAGATTTCGGGGAGACTTCGAGGGAATTCTGAACGACTGCGACCATTTCTTAGCAATTGCCACAGATTTTGATGGGACTATGGTGATTTTAAATGGGACTTCGGATATTTTGTACATATATTCCGGGAGTGATTCGCCCCTCGGTTATATACATCTAGAAACATATTATTTTATTGCCAGCAAAAAACGCAACGTAACCCTCATCGCCACGCTCGCCGCTCTTACTCTGAACAAGGTTTTAGGCGTCTCAAAAATATGCTCCTTGCTTATTTTTTTGCGTAAAGAGTAGACATTACCGAATGGACACTGTGCACTAATATTCTATTTTTTTTTTAATTTTGCTATGCTTTCCGGAAATCGGGATTTATTTTGATTTTTCAGTAACTATTTAAAATTCAGCATATTTATTTGATTTGTTATAAGTTTAAAAAATGTTGCTCGATTGATAAATCTATATGCGGCATACTGACTCCTTATTTTGGTCGCCCGCGTGCGGAGCACACAGAGAAAACAGGAGATGTAACTACTAACAAATATCGTGCGGTCCTGAATAAGACATTCTTAAGGGACACAGGAGGGTATACTATCCGCTGTTGTCATATGCCTATTTCATTATTCTCGTTTTGTTTACAACATTATTTACATATATCAAAAAAGCTAAAATAATTCAACCTATTTCATTACAACTCAACCCAAAAAAAATTTGAATCATTAGTTATATCAAATTTAACTAAATTAGATGTAATTTTACTAAATTAAATGACGTGTGTGAAGTTGGCCGGAAAAAAATCCCGGCTGGGGGGAAAAACGTGGAAATCGAAAGACCTTCGTTAGTCTACCTTTTTCCCACAAATAATTTCGTTTTTCTACGAACTCTTACAAAAAGACATCTTTCGCTACAGGATACTTTCAGCGAAAACTTGATTTCCGTCACTAGTGAGAAAAAATCCCATAACGTTTACTTTCGTCTCTAGTGACGAAAGTAAGTTGTTACATATTTTCATATATCAGTCGCCTCGTATACTATTTTGGCAGCTTATAATTATTAATAATGAAATAAAAAGATGCTCATTAAATTCTATATGCGTTTTTACCTAATCTTTAATGAATTAAAGATAAAATAAAAATGTATAAAAATAGTGCAAATTAAACCAATCTACATCTAGTTTCCTGGTTTCCATTTGTTTATTTGAAGTTTTATCACTTTTGAGAACTGTCAGTTTCAGTTCGTCCTAAATTTAACACATTTTCATGATGTCTGAGTCAGAAAGCGATTGTACTCCCCCAGAAATTATTTTTAAAGCTGAAGAAACCTCTTCAGATTTATTACCGGCCAAATCAAAAAAAAGATATGAAGAAATTTATATCAAATTTTTGGACTGGAGAGAAAAAAATAAAGTGAAATCATTTTCGGAAACTGTACTACTAGCATACTTTGGAGAAATATGTTCAAATTTTAAACCGTCGACGTTATGATCCATTTATTCGATGCTAAGAACTACACTCTCTGTTAAAAATGATGTCGATATTAGTAAATATCCAAAGTTACGTTCGCTTTTGAAAAGAAAATCTGATGGTTTTAAAAGTCAAAAATCCAAAATTTTTTCGCCTGAAGACATAAAGACTTTCCTAAAGAATGCACCTGACTATAAATATTTAATAACAAAGGTAACGGAATTAATATTTTTATTTTAACAAATACTTGATACATAACTACTAATATTTGTAGGTAGCATTAGTTTTTGGATTATCTGGTGCTTGTCGTTGCCACGAACTAAAAGATTTAACAATAAGCGATGTAAAGGATACTGGAAGTATTCTGTTAGTTAAAATCCGTAATACAACAACAAAAGTTCCGCGTTCTTTTCATATTTCTGGACCCTTTTATGATATTTCTAAAAAATATATGAGCCTACGTCCCGCAAACATGGATCAAATTAATTCAGATTCTTTATTAACTATCAGAATGGAAAGTGTAGCAGACAGGTTGTTGGAATTAATAAAATCAGTAAATTTCCTAACGAAATTGCTCAGTTTTTAACGCTTCCGAATCCTCAAGATTACACTGGGCACTGTTTCCGCAGAACATCCGCAACGCTATTAGTGGATGCAGGAGGTGACTTGCTTCTGTTAAAAAAGCACGGTGGTTGGAAATCTAGTAGTGTTGACGAAGGATATGTTGATGAATCCACGAACAGTAAAAACCAAATACAAACCAAAATTTTACAATCTGTACAAAATAAGGAAACTACTAGTTCATCCAATTATGGCGCATCATCATCTGAAATGACATTTAACAGTAGAACAAATATGTCGGCATCTACCTCAATAAATAAACAGCTTGAGTGTGATACCCCCATAATTTTGAACAATTGTTCAAATATAACAATAAATCAATATTTAAATAATAAATAATATTTCTGAAATATTTAATTGTTGGTTAATTTTTTGTTATTCCTAACACAAAGTAAAGCATTTGCTAACGTTTTTTTTTTTTCATTTTAGTAGGTACCTACATGACATAATAGAGTTCGTAGAAAAAGTATAGTGTTTTACTCGTCGAAAATCATTTTTTCGTCACTCGTGAAACAATATACTATTTTTCCCCTCCCAAAAAAAAGTTTTTTTTCACATTTACCATATAAGACTGTAATGGGACTGTCGAAGCCTATTATCGACTGAAAAATGTTGAAATGAGATTAGAAAAAGCAGAAAAACATTTTACAACCCTCTCAACAATTTTACAACTCCCAAAGATGGCCCAACTGACTGACTTGCTTTGGCGACACCAAGAATAATTGACGTATATGACAGCAAAAGGGTCACAATTTAAGGGTTGCAACTAGTTTACTCAAAATATTGAACCCTTGTTGACCAAGATTTTACACCCCCTGTACGCCCTCAACTTGGCACGAATAAAAAATTACTTCAAAAATTTAAAAATATGGAAAACGTGTGGGTTAAATGCTTAGAAACATGGATCACATTATGCAAACAGCCAAGAGCACCCCCACAAGATTTTTCCCACACATTATTTCGTTTTTCCACCCGTTTAACGTATTTTAAAATCCCGGCCAACTTCACAAAGTGTGGAAAATCGTAGGGGTTGGTTTTTGAGGGTTGAAAACGTTTTTCCATAAAAAGTGCACCCCCACAAAATTTTTCCCACACATCATTCCGTTTTTCCACCCTTTGAGAGATAGCCGGGATAAAAATAACGTATTTTAAAATCCCGGCCAACTTCACAAAGTGTGGAAAATCGTAGGGGTTGGTTTTTGAAGGTTGAAAAAGTTTTTCCCATAAAAATTGCCCCCACAAGATTTTTCCCACACATAATTTAGTTTTTCCACCCCTTGAGAGATAGCCGGGATAAAGATAACGTATTTTAAAATTCCGGCCAACTTCACAAAGTGTGGAAAATCGTAGTGGTTGGTTTTTGAGGGTTGAAAACGTTTTTCCCATAAAAATTGCACCCCCATAAGATTTTATTCACACATCATTTCGTTTTTCCACCCCTTGAGAGATAGCCGGTATAAAGATAACGTATTTTAAAATTCCGGCTAAATTCACAAAGTTGGAAAAATCGTAGGGGTTGGTTTTTGAGGGTTGAAAACGTTTTTCCCATAAAAATTGCACCCCCACAAGATTTTTACCACACATCATTTCGTTTTTCCACCCCTTGAGAGATAGCGGGGATAAAGATAACGTATTTTAAAATCTCGGCTAAGTTCACAAAGTGGGAAAAATCGTAGGAGTTGGTTTTCGAGGGTTAAAAACCTTTTTTCCATAAAAAGTGCACCCCCACAAGATTTTTCCTACACAGCATTTTATTGTTCAAAAATTGACTTTTGCGATGTAATTTACATATTTCAATGCAGAAAAAATCCTGGAATTATTTGGTATTACGCTGCGTTTGACAACGTTATGTAACAAGCAGTGTTGCCGTTTCGGTACAATTGTGGAGCAAAGACGCAAATGCCGATAAATCCAGTTTTGCTGATTTTGAGATATTGGTCAAAAACATATACAGCGGAATCCGCTAGGTATTTTTAAAAATGTAATAAAGGGTTTTGCTCTTTTTGGTTTGTCTTTGATTGTCCCAAAATTTCGTGGTCGTTGTATTTTTTTGTTTTTATTTTTTTAGTTTTTTTTTTGGATTTACCTATCGGTTTTTGCTTGAAAAATAAGTTTTTGTGGATTTATAAGAGAGGCGTGTTTAAAAATCTATTTGATTTTATCCTTATCAATATAGTGATAATAGAAATAGATAACATACACGATTAAATAGATATTTTATTCATAGCACAAAGCAAAACAGTGAATATGATATAACAAGAGCATACAGTTAACACAGAAAGAGTTTGGACAAAACATTTTATTAAAAAAAAAACTAAATATGAACAGCCGCTTCCTCTTCAAGACAGTCGCATATACCTTCCGGTTCAACAATGGGATCCCCTTCTTCATCGGGTAATGTATTTCCATGAAGTAATGTCCGATATCATTGCAGATCCTCTGACTCCTCCCAATTCAGACCAAATTGCTGATTTAGCAAATGCTGAAGAGATTTTTTTCTTCTCTGGAATGCCCCGTTTGGTATCTTTTTCCACTATTGTTAAATCTAGATCCGAAAACTTAGGTTTCAACAATTTTTCAAACTTTTCTGTTCCTGAGCAGTAGTAAAAGTTTTCAAATGCGCATATTTTAATCAACGCTCCATCGTAAAATTTTTGAAAAACTACTCTTCATTTCTGATAGTCCTTTAACCCCTACGATTTTTCCCACTTTGTGAACTTAACCGGGATTTTAAAATACGTATTTTTCATCCCGACTATCTCTCAAGGGGTGGAAAAACGAAATGCTGTGTGGGAAAAATCTTGTGGTGGTGCACTTTTTATGGGAAAAATGTTTTTAATCCTCAAAAACCAACCCCTACGATTTTTCCCACTTTGTGAACTTAGCCGGAATTTTAAAATACGTTATCTTTATCCCGGCTATCTCTCAAGGGGTGGAAAAACGAAATGATGTGTGGGAAAAATCTTGTGGCTGTTTGCATAATGTGATCCATGTTTCCAAGCATTTAACCCACACGTCTTCCATGTTTTTAAATTTTTGAAGTAATGTTTTATTCGTTAGGGCGTGCAGAGGGTGTAAAATTTTGGTCAACAAGGGTTCAATATTTTGGGTAAACTAGTTTCAACCCTTAAATTGTGACCCTTTTGCTGTCATATACGTAAATTATTCTTGGTATCGCCAAAGCAAGTTAGTCAGTTGAACCATCTTTGAGGGTTGTAAAATTGTTGAGAGGGTTGTAAAATGTTTTTCTGCTTTTTCTTGTCTCATTTCAACCTTTTTCAGTCGATAATAGGCTTCCACAGTCCCATTACAGTCTTATGTGGTAAATGTGAAACAAACTTTGTTACTAAATAACTTTTTTTGGCCTTTCGATTTCCACGTTTTTTCCCTCCAGCCGGGAAAATCTTCCCGGCTTGTGAAGTTGGCCGGGAATTTTTTCTTTCAAATCAAAAAAATGGGAGGGGGGAAAACGAAACTAATTATGGGAAAAACGTGGACTAACGAAGGTCTTTCGATTTCCACGTTTTTCCCCCCAGCCGGGATTTTTTCCCGGCCACCTTCACACACGTAATTAAATGTAATAATTTTCAATAAATTCCAAAATCTAGTAATCGTAAGTTGGAAGTGGCAACAGGGCTTACACATTTATTCATTGAGAAAATAAAGTTGTATCTGCGTAAAATCTTTCTCTTTACTTCTCGCCTTTACTTCTCGCCTTTCGACTTTTTACCGCGGACCTACAAATTGAGTGTTATGATTGTCGACTCAATTTTGGCATCGTGAATATTATATTTTATCAATGAATGGCTATATCTCTGTTATCTCTAAGTGCACACCTGTTAATATCGGCCCCGCATACAATGCAATACATATCAGTCCATACTATATTTTTTGCTATTCTGAAAAATTTGATCTCTTCCTTGATGGTTTTTGATGTCGACCCTTCAATTATTATTTTTGTATTTCACTAGTGTAAGAATTTTATTAATTTATAATTGCATTAGCCACCCTCTATTAAAGGCGCATACATTTCAAATTACAATTGATTCGAATTCAATTGTTCTGACGCACAAGAATACGGGCTTCTTAGAAAAAAAATTGGTGTCATTAACTTATTAATATTGTAATCCATTGATATTTATTATCTTCTGAATTACATGCATTAATTAATTCTACAAATACAGAAAAGTGCCAATCGTTATTAATTTACTTGGTATTTCTGTTATTTTATCAAGTTGACGAGGTTGAGGTTAAAATACACAAATAAATAATGACCTCCGTGGTGAATCTTGAATGTCTTGATTCGATCTCTTTAGATTGCATTTCTATCGACTTCCTTGCATATTTTTAAAGTTAACAATACCAAGTTTTGCGAATTGAAATTCGTTGCTATTTATACAGGGAGGTTTTTTGAAATACATATCTTTAGGGTCGGTCTTTTCACTTTCAAATAAAGTGTTAGGTAATTTTTATCTCCCAACTAACTTAAAAAGTATTCTTTTCACTTCTGGATATACCTAACTTCTGAAAGATAACTTATCTTACTTAAGAAATTCCTGATAAAATACTTCACTGATGGATAAACAGGTAGCTACATAATCACATAAGGTTAAAAACTACTGGATATCTACCAAACATATTATTTACTTGAAAAAACAGAAAATTAATTATCTGACATATAGTAACTCTCAGATAATATATCCGTCAGTTAATTATCTGGAACTTTATCTGAAGGTGAAAAGACCGACCCTTAAACTGTTAGAAGTTAACGGACTTAATACTTAAACAAGACTCTGTATCTATGTATAAAAATGTTAACTTTATATTTTTTTTGTAATTATCAGTTAGACAAGTTTCAAATAAAACGTTCCAATTTGATATTAGCAATATCAACTTCGTGCTATACAAGAAATCGTTGCCCTTCAAAAAGTGTCCCCAATCATGAAACACCTTATTTTGGTGCGGACTGCAACAAAACCTAATGTTGAAAATTTCAGAACTTTTGGAAGCCAAGGCTATATTCTAAAAAATGATTATAAAATTAAATTTGAACTTAGAGCAGAAAAAGTAATATTTTTGGGATATTCTGAAGAATGTAAAGGATTTAGAGTCTGGTTAGTAGGCAAGAAAAAAGTTGTAGTGACCAGAGATTTAAAAAGTATACAAAAAAATTTGAAAGTAAATAAAAAAATGTAGATTTTCCAAAGTAATTAGAAGACGATTTAGAAGTTGCAAATGACCAAAAGGTTCAAGATGAAAATAATGAATTTATAATAGAAATTGCCAGCACAGAAGATGAACATGATAATTTTAGAATAGAAATTGCCAATTCAAAAGATGAAAGAAACAAAGAATTTATAAAGGGTCCAGGAAGACCAAGAATAATACGAGATGGCAATGTAGGAAGACCACGAAAACAATACAGAATGGTACCAAAGGTAGAGCAATTTGAATGTAACAATGTAGAGATTTCTTTGGACTCAGCTCCAACAGGAGACAACTCTAGAGAATGGAGAGAAGTGATAAGATCACATTTCGTTAAAAATGAATAAAACTTGGATTTTAGTAAAAGATTTAGAAGAGGAAAGAGAATCTGTAGGATGCCGTTTGGTGTTAGTAAACAAGTACAAAGCAGATGGAAAGCTTGAAAAACGAAAGGCCTGTTCAGTTGCCAAAGGATATTCACAATGTTCTGCAGTCGGCTTTAACGAAAATTTTGCTCCTGTGACAAGAATTAGTTCAGTGAGAACAATAATCGCTTATGCAATAGAACACTCTATGAAATTGCATCAGTTAGATGTAGAAACTGCATTTCTTAACGGAGATTTAGAAGAAAACATGATAATGGATTTGCCTAATCTCTTTGAGGATATAATAGACGATATTTGTACATATTATGAAGAAAAATCTGTTGCATTATAAGCTTTTCAGAAAACTACATGAAAACTCATCTCTTCCGGAATGCGTCGTTTACATTGGCCTCCCGTATTTGTTATTTTGGCTTTTTGAATCGAGGACATCTTCAGAGATACAGGTATTTAGAAGAAAATTTATTTTATATGCGTGTAGTACCGCTGCTTAAATGCAAACAAGGGGTCCACGTGTGTAAACAATAAAATTTTACTTCAAACATACTAATTGTATCTAATTACGGAAACATTTAAAATATATTGATTTACATTTTATTAATATATAAAAAAATTATATCAACTCAAAAATTCCAGGAAAAATCAACCTCTATAAGCGGACGAAGCCTATTGATTTTGAAAAAAATCTGATTAAAAATGGAGGTCAAGGGGAGTTGAAATTTCTAAAAAAAGAAATCAAAAACAAAAAGCGATATTAACGTGAAATTTTTAGTAAATATTAAGCTTTATAAGAAGATAAAGCCAATTGATTCTGAAAAAATCTGAATAAATTAGGGGTTAAGGGGCGGGTTAAAATGTAAAAAAAATCTAACTCAAAACGAAAAATGATATCAACTTGAATTTTTCAGTAAAAACCAAGCTTTATATGGAGACGAAGCCTATTGATTCTGAAAAAAAATTGAATACAAATGGGGGTTAAGGGGGGTTGAAATATTTAAAAAGATCCTAACTCAAAAACGAACAATAATATCAATATCGTCTTGAAATTTTTGGCAAAATCAAGCTCTATATGGGGACAAAGTCTAATGATTAAAAACAATCTAAATAGAATGAAGGTCAAGGGGTATTGAAATAAAAGAAAATAGAAATCAAAAACTAAAAGCAATATCAATATGAAATGTTTAGTAAAAATCTAGCTCTACACGGAAAAAAATGTGACTAGAAAATTTTACTACAATGTTGTAGTAGTAGACTTGTAGAAAAATACTTAAGAATTTGTAGAAAATTTTACTACAATTTATAGTTAAAAACTATTAATTATTGTAGCAATTGAATTGTCGAATAAAATGCTACAACAATAGGAAAGAAGTCCACAATGTTTAGTATATTTTACTATTGCTTGTAGAAGTAGAAATTTATTACAATTATCGTAATTACTACTACTAACTTCTGTAAAAATTTGTACAAATATTAATAATTATCTCTACAAAAAATAGTAATTTTCTCTACAAAAAATAGTAATTTTCTCTACAAAAAATAGTAATAGACAAGGGGGGTAGCCATGTGTGAGTTGAAGTAATTTTAAGGTGAAGGGGGGAGAAAAAGTCCTTTATATCTCACAAGGAAAGTCCAATGTTTAATTATTCAACAAAACATTGAGTGCGACCGGTTTCGAAGTAACATCACTTCATCTTCAGGCTCGCCTAGTGGAAAGGAGAATATGTGGTGTAAGGTGTGTTGACTTTGAGCCCACAATATATAAAATAGTAAAAAATAGAAAAAACTCACCATACTCTCCATCCACTAGGGAATACTACAAACCAGTTTCATCAAAACGTGGGGGATGAAATAAATTGTAAAAACAAAACAATGTTACAAGTTATAAAGTTAAAAATATTTGAAAAACAAATATTAGTCGATAAAACAGTTAAAAATTTTTAAAAAAATATTCAAGACGATACAAAAACAAATTACATACATTAAACAGATTAAAAGATAAGGCCTGTTTTAAGCAAACATTGCTGTTTTTTATATAAAAATCTAACATTTTTGAAAGGAGACCTGTCAAGTTAAGGCCTCTAAAGGTGGTGGTAAGTACTAAAGAAAGATTCTTGGATAAACTTATGACAGGGTATAGGCAATAAGATGTAAACTATGAGTGAAGAAATATTTATTATTTATTATATAAGATTTGGGCCATGAACCAATCACCAAGTGTATGTGATGTTGTAGGATAAAATAAGAAAGAAGAAGAGATGACTGGGTTAACTGTTGTGAAGCAACTGAAAAATAAAAGAAGAAGAAAATGACAGATGTGAAAACGCACAACTTAACCTAGTCCTTAAACAAGCACGTTGGTTTTTTGTGGGAAAAAAATTACTTACTGAAATGTACCCCTTGCAAGGAAATATGTGAATAGAAATAAAGGGGGAGGTTAAAAAGGAAGTTAGAACGATAAATTTAGATTAGTGTTGAGAAAACTGGAGGAGTTTCTGACATTATCTGGGCATTTAAGCAACCAACAGGATTTAATTTTAAATTTCTCAATATCTCGAGGCTTTCGAAGCTATTAAGAGTAAATCTATGGTAGGAACTATGTAGGATTTCGAAACCTTCAGTTGAATCGAAGTCGTGATTTGAGTCCAGTAGGTGGTTGGCAAAATGTGAAAATCCTGTTGTATTTTGGTTAAGACACACATTTCGAAATTTCAAGATCCGTTTAAAAGAACATTTGCGTTGTCTTAACCAAAATACAACAGGATTTTCACATTTTGCCAACCACCTACTGGACTCAAATCACGACTTCGATTCAACTGAAGGTTTCGAAATCCTACATAGTTCCTACCATAGATTTACTCTTAATAGCTTCGAAAGCCTCGAGATATTGAGAAATTTAAAATTAAATCCTGTTGGTTGCTTAAATGCCCAGATAATGTCAGAAACTCCTCCAGTTTTCTCAACACTAATCTAAATTTATCGTTCTAACTTCCTTTTTAACCTCCCCCTTTATTTCTATTCACATATTTCCTTGCAAGGGGTACATTTCAGTAAGTAATTTTTTTCCCACAAAAAACCAACGTGCTTGTTTAAGGACTAGGTTAAGTTGTGCGTTTTCACATCTGTCATTTTCTTCTTCTTTTATTTTTCAGTTGCTTCACAACAGTTAACCCAGTCATCTCTTCTTCTTTCTTATTTTATCCTACAACATCACATACACTTGGTGATTGGTTCATGGCCCAAATCTTATATAATAAATAATAAATATTTCTTCACTCATAGTTTACATCTTATTGCCTATACCCTGTCATAAGTTTATCCAAGAATCTTTCTTTAGTACTTACCACCACCTGTAGAGGCCTTAACTTGACAGGTCTCCTTTCAAAAATGTTAGATTTTTATATAAAAAACAGCAATGTTTGCTTAAAACAGGCCTTATCTTTTAATCTGTTTAATGTATGTAATTTGTTTTTGTATCGTCTTGAATATTTTTTTAAAAATTTTTAACTGTTTTATCGACTAATATTTGTTTTTCAAATATTTTTAACTTTATAACTTGTAACATTGTTTTGTTTTTACAATTTATTTCATCCCCCACGTTTTGATGAAACTGGTTTGTAGTATTCCCTAGTGGATGGAGAGTATGGTGAGTTTTTTCTATTTTTTACTATTTTATATATTGTGGGCTCAAAGTCAACACACCTTACACCACATATTCTCCTTTCCACTAGGCGAGCCTGAAGATGAAGTGATGTTACTTCGAAACCGGTCGCACTCAATGTTTTGTTGAATAATTAAACATTGGACTTTCCTTGTGAGATATAAAGGACTTTTTCTCCCCCCTTCACCTTAAAATAGTAATACTTTACATCCCTTCTTATGAAAAAAAATTCAATTTTGTAGAAATTCTAAGTCAAGTGAACAAAAAAGAATTCTGCTATTGGCCAACGTTTTCTGACGTCGATCATAAATGGCCAGACAGCAGTAGCCGTTCGCCATGTTCACATAACAAAGCATGGTACATATACGAGTACCTATAACACATTATTATATTATAAGCACCGATGCGTTTGAGAAAATTTTAATAATAAATTCTATTGGTGGTAAGTACATTTATTATTGTTTCTGAATAATTTACCTTTAGATAACTAATTTAAATAACCTTAGTAGATTATTTTAAAAAAATAGTTGTGGCCAACGATCGAATTTTGTGCCAAGTTCAATGATGTTTTTTTGTCTTAATTGTGACATACCTACTTTCTCATTTTTGTTAGTTATCTGACTTAGTCATTTAATATCCAAATCAGTGTAAAGGTGATAAATATCCCCGTTTTAAGGGTATGAACAGTTCAATTGGTATTAATTTTTATTTCATATTTTTCAGGTGCAGAGAAGCCAACTTAGACTGAGGGCGCTATTATTACTTTTTTAAGGTGAAGGGGGGAGAAAAAGTCCTTTATATCTCACAAGGAAGGCTATTATTACTGTTATTTATTACATAATGTAATTAAGACTTTGTATCTTTTATATTAAAACAATAAATTGAATATTTTATTAAGGAACATTTTTTTCTAGTTTATAATTATAATAATTATGGAATACTACTACAAATTTTATTAAAAATTACTACAATTTGTATGAATTTTTACTATTTATTGTGTAAAATTTTCGTATTTATTTTCATAAAACGCAATACATTTTTAATATAAATTCATACAATGAATAGCAAAAATTATAACAATTTGTAGAACAATTCTTATAATGCATTTGGATATTTTTACTAAATATTGTAGATAATAACTCTACAATACATTCTACACAAATATTTGGAAATTTTTACTACAAATTGTCCCTGTCCCTATATGTACTATTTATTGTAGAGAAAAAATCTATAATTGTAGAAATTTGTTCTACAATTTTTTTCCGTGTATAAAGGAAAGAATAAATAAATAAATAAATAAAAATGGGATAAAGCCAGCAAAGCATCTCGGTTTTTAAAGCTTCTTTCTAAAAATAATACCACATTTTTAGGCTATTTTTAAGCTCTTGAAGTATTATAAAACTTTTCTTAAAAAATTGGTATTTTTAAAAAATACAGGGTGCTTTACTAGAACAAAGTCAGCAGAACACCTCGGTTTTTTAAATAGGCTATTTTTAAAAACATTAAATAGAAGATTTTTTGGCATTTTCAAAAAATAGGCTCAGCTAGCTTCGAACGAAGCCAGCAAAACACCGCTGTTTTTAAAGCTTTTTTCTAAAATTAACCACACCACATTTCTAGGCTATTTTTAGGCTCTTTAAATATTATAAAACTTTGAACATTCCAAGAAACTATATAGAGCATTCATATTGACCCGACATAGTCAGAAATGCCATAATTCTTATACTCGTAAATATCCGGTCCATAACCCTCGCTGGGCTATCCCCTCATCATCATCATCCCAGCATTTTTATCAGTTTATTTGTCTTTCTACATTTAATTATCAACTTCGCATATTAGAAACGTCACCCCTGGTGATGTTCGAACATCTGGCACGCTCACATTTACTTATACAAGTAGATCAATGAAAAGATATCTTCTATAACTAAATCCACCGACTTATATGATTTTACGGAAGATTCATGGCGGTTATTTTTATGGGGTGCTTCGGGAAGCCATTAAATGCGTCATTTATCGTCGGGAATTACGCATCCTATGTGTGGAATTCCACGAGATATTTACAGGGTAATTCGGAGTACTATCGGCAATCTAATTGGATATGGGTACAGGGTTAAATTATATACTAATATATTGTGAACAGTTATTTTTTGGATGGCATTTAAATTAGTAACTAATGAAAATTTGTCACTAAAATACTTCATCGAATAGCAGCACCATGTTGCATTCAAATAACGTATGGTTAATAAGTTTTGCAAAAATTTTAAAGGCCAAATATTTTCAAACTGAAATAAGTTTATTCAAAAACTATTTTTTCGTTACAACTAGGAATCTGTCTAAAAATATAAATTAATTATTTAATAATATATAGTGGTCTATGCCACTCCACACGCCTCAAGTTCCTACAAACGTTCCTCATAAGTGTTTGGGCATTATCAGCGTCAAATTCTCGAATCTTAGACATGTTGTTTTTTACGATATACTTGACCACATCTTTTTAAAATTCTGCAAATTGTACTGTGAGAAGTTGTATTTGCTCAGCTATTTTTCGTTGAGACACGCCGACCCAGGGGCCTAATTCCTGACAGCGTTCGTCATCGTCTTGCATGCGGTGACGTATGCGAGTAGAAAAATTGTTTTCTTGAAAGCCTCTTCCGTATGCGAATGATCCCGCATGCGTCGCTTGGCGAATGATTTGCAACCAACCAACGGTCTTGACCTGAGCATACATTAAAATGCAAATGTGCCCAGCCAATGAGAACGCTCTGGCATCAGCCGGGGTGTGGCCTATGTGCCGCCAAATTCAAAATTCCAGTTTATGTAGTTATGCGGAATTCTGTACCATGGAAATGTTTTTAAATAGGTTCTATGATGGATTCAAATATGCCGCCAAATTCAAAATTCCAATTTATGTAGTTATGCGGAATTTTTGTATTAAGGACACATTTTTAAGTATGTATTGTGATGGATTTAAATATTTCAAATTTTTTATGAAAAAAAGAGCTGCGTTGTGCACATAAAGTAAATTATATAGTGCGTTCATAAAGTGTGGAAACGATCCATTATCTTACGAGTTAATTATTTGTAGAGATAAAACAGGACTTTTTTAGTTCTACTTTTTTTTTAAATAAGTTTTACTTCCACTACCTTACAAAATATGACCTTCGAAAATAATGAACTCTTAAGATAATGGAGAGTTTCCACACTTTATGAACGCACTGTATAATAGAATGGGATTATTAGAATAATTAATATTTATTTTGATACCTTTACTGATGGTGAGTTATTTTTTTTTATATATATATATTTTTAAATAAATAAAACCAATGAGAGGGAAAATAAAAACGAATAGGTACAATAGCATATGTTTACTGGGTTTATTTAAAACATTTAAATACAAATGTATTAAAATTACTAATTAAAAAAAATATGTATTATGTATATTTTTTGAAAAGATGCATGGTTATATTATACATGATAACCTAACAGTTAAATAAAGTTCAATACATTTTTCTGGATGTCGAGAAGTAAACCTTTGATCTAATATCCATTAGACATTGAAACTTTTCTAGGTCTGGCATCGCATTGTCACGGTCCAAACGTATTCAACAGTTTTGTAGTAAACATAAAACAAAAATTTAAATTACTGTTCTGTATACAAATTAATAGCTAATATACTCACAGGGGCCTTCCCCCATTCCTTTATATCAAATGACAACTAGCTTCTGCACCCTAAAAAACGGTAAAAAAATATATTGATAGCACACAAAACTTGAATATAAAATATGGAATTTTTTTGTAACTAAATGTAATTTTTATCTAGAATACCTGAAATATAATTTTGGTGGCATGGCTCAGTTTAAAAATTTAAACAATATACACAACATTAAGAAGAATAGATTATTAAAATGTTTTATTACAAACTTTCACCTTTCCAAACCATATCTACCGAAGCCTAAACCAAAACCTTACCAAAAACCATAAGTAGTATAAGAATAAAGCACTACAAAGAAAGTATCCAAAATATGAAAAAACCACAATCCACTTTGTTATACTTGTATACAAAAATCAAGAGTGACTAAAACTTAAAAAAAATTAATATTAGTTTTATTTTTTATTTGGATAGTATGTCTGTTTTTCAATTTTTCGTTTTTTATTAATGCCCTGACAGTTCTCTTGTTCCAAAACCATTCTATTTCTACATTTTTGGAAATCAGTCATAAATCTAGCAAATGAATTTTCATCTAAACTTCTACCAAAGCTACAAATTTCTTGTAATGCAATCTACAAATTATATAGGATGTAATAAAAACACAAATTATATTTTGATATAACTACTTCTCGCCTTTCTTCAAAATTAATTATTGAATTATTAACTTCCATTTTCGAACTCTCCTGAATAAAGTGGGTTACATCATCTTGATAATTTAGCTGACTAATTGTAGGCTCTTCAACACACAAAACATCATCCTCATCCTCTCCAGTATTTAAGGAACCTAAAACAGACTCGCTTCTCTCCTCAAACAAAGCTACAGCATGTATATGTTTACACAGCACTGTTTTTACAGCATTCTCTGGACACTGACATTGATATCTATGTAAACATATTTTACATTTATTACAATACCCAGTACGACATTGCATATCACATACTTCATTATAAGACACGACATAATATTTATTACTCACTGAAGATTGCACTTTGAATTTTCCAAATTCCAAAACTTCTACCTTATCATTCATACTTTCTGCTTTTTTATGGGCTTCTACAACAATTTTGTGTTGATAATTATTTGCATTTGGCCTTTCAGCATTAATTATCTTTTTTCCACATCTTCTCATCTACAAGTTCATCCAAAAAATCCAGCAACTTTTCAACTCTAAAAAAATTTGAATCATATTTTAATTTTATTATATCAACATTTTGCATTACACGTTTTGTCTAAGTGATAAAAATATTTTTACCTAAGATTACGTCGTCCACTCATTTTGTTATATTTCAATACTTTATTTAAACTTTCAATAGCCATATTTGTATTTATTCCTACATTAATTGTGTAACAATGGGCCCATGTCATGATCCTTTCTTCACTCTGGAAATAGTAGCTGAAAACAAATATCACTGTTTGATTTATTTTTTTTTATATATAGCCTATATTCTTTACTTTTGTAAGTATTTCAAAAAATCATTTTCATCCTCCTCTTCCAAATGCCTGAAATAGTTTTCCTTTAATACCATAAAATTTGTAATATTAGTTTCTTTTAATATTCTTTTCATTTTGTTCTTCATTTCTTGTCTATTTTCTGCCTTCTTAAGTTTTGATCTACCTTGGATGTTCCAATTCTTGATTATATGCCATGAACAAAGAAGTCTTCTGGGTTTTTCATAGAAATTCATAGCCTTGATCCATGCATTATAGTATTTTGGGTCATCATCACTCATTATATATTCTGTCTGAAGTATCTCCCCCAGTCTTGATTGAAGTGCCCTAAAAAAATTTCTTGAATTGTTTGATCTAACCTGTTTGAAAGTAAAAATGCCACTGGAAATCCCATATTATTCTCATCCTTAATAAGAAGTATTGTAAGATCCAAATTTCTTCGGTTTGTTCCATGCGTTCCATCAATACAAATGATCCTTTTAAAGTCCCTTAATTTCTTTTCCATAACACCATTCATATAACCCACTGCAAAATCTTCATCCTTTAATCCAGGGTAACTTTCACCTGAAAATAAAAACCCAACCTATACCTTCACCATCTAAACCTTAACCCTATAAAAATTACATTTTTTAAATGTATTTTTATGTACATACCAATTCTTTTGAATAAAAATGCATGGTTTTTTCCTTGCCTGTTCCATTCTTCAATTTTCAAAGCAGTAGCTGTCATATCATCAGCGTCCCTTTTTTTGTCAACATTATACTTCCTTATTAAATATGCTAAGTCTCCTCTTGTTATCAAGTTTATTCTTTCTATTGTATTATTTTGAATTTTTCTGGCATCTTGAATTATCCTGTTGTTTGTCACCCCTGCAGTTAATTGTCCAACTACAATATTTTCTTCAGCCTTTGACAGTCTCTTTGTTCTTAGCTCATCTGCATGTCCGACATGAGTTTCAAGAAATTTTACTTGAACTGATCCTAATAAAAAATATTAATAAAATTAACAATATTAAAATTATTAAATGAATACTACTAATTACCACATGTTAATACTTTCACTAGAATTCTTGAGGGGCACGTTCCTCGGATGCGAATACTTCCCCCAGATTTTATATTTCGTACTTTACATGAGCCACTAAATCCTAAAAATAAATTTATGAAATACACATATTTAACAAGTAAAAGTTGATACAACCTTTGAAATCACTTCTGTTACAATTGTAAAATATGCGTTCTTCACCATTTTTAAATTTGTTTCTTGTCTGACAAGCATAATTAACTTCCTTATTTTCCTGTGCTCTCCAAGATGTAAATTCTTCAAAATTCTTAAAATTTAAAACAGATTCTTTAATAGATATATGGTGAATATCAACCAAATGTTTGTTTAAATAATTATAATAAGAAAAATTCTCCATATTGGTACAAATTGGACACATAATATGTTTATTTTGTCCCTGTCCAGTAGATTCTGGGTGAAATTTCCTTAAGTGCCTGTTTCTTGTAGATGTACTTGAAAACTCAATTTCACAATATTCACAAATCACATTCTGTTGGCTGTAAAATAAATTTATATTATAATCTTAATATTCTTATCTTGAAAATGTCACAATATAAAAAATAATTACCTCCCCTGTGATTCCATATTTTCTTGCTGTAAACTGCAAAATAAATTTAGTTTATGTTCAAAATTAAAAATGCTGAAACGTTAAGTAAATAAATTATTGAAATTCAAAACCACTATAAAACTAAACCAACTTAGTTAATGTCGTAAATATTAAAATTAGCAATTAGAACTGCTGTTGTATTTATTTTTTTCGACTCTAATATGCACTCAACAAAATTGTAGGTACAATGATAAGATTTATAGATTTAGATTATCAGTGAATATCACCAATTCACCAAAACAACGAAATCTGAAATCTAAGGTTAGGTTAATTACCGTAAAAGCGCCAAATGTCAAGTTCCTTAACGAAATTGACATAAATTGGAATTTTGAATTTGGCGGCATATAGGCCACACCCCCGCTGGTGCCCGAGTGTTCTCATTGGCTGGGCACATTTGCATTTTAATGTATGCTCTTGACCTGACCATTCGACAAGCTCATCTCGCATGCGGTATCCAAGCATGTTACTTGTCACTGTCACATAGATCTAATATAATATATAATTATTATTCTTCCTAGTTTATTTTTTTAGGTCCTCTGAGTCAAGTTGAAAGTAACTACTCAGATGTAAAAATGTCGGCCCTTAATAATTAGTCATTATGTCATTTACTCTTAGTTATTGTATTTACAAGTGTACATTTTTTTTATAAAATGGTGATATAGAGGAATTTGACCTTACACAATTAATACAAAATTTTGAAGAGGCACAATTAGATGCAGAACTACGACCTCTCAATTACACCGGGCGGCAGGACTTATTTTTGTTACCAGATAGATAGTTTATAAAAATAATTTGCTAATTTTAAAGTTTTTCGTTCATTCTCAATCTCTATATCCTAATACCTACTCAAATGTATTTGTGTTACAAGTTAATTTTTTTGTACCATGCATAACTTTTTATGTAAAGTAACTTTTTTTCTAAAATTAATAGACCATGCAATTGTTTATGAAAAATAAATTTTTTTCTTAAAATTCTTAAAAAAGTTTTCCGTGTGCCGCCAACTTACATATAAATGAGATTAAATTTTTGGAAAATAATTTTTACTGATGCTGATCTAAATATTGTGGGTAAATAAGGTAATAAAAACACTTTTTTTACATTTTTCCTTTTTTTATTTGGTTCTTTGGCTCTAAGACCTTTCGGTATATAGGGTATTCCATTAAGAATGGGAGCAACTGAAGATTAACTGATTAGAAATAAGCCGATTAAACGAAACATCCGTAGGTAAAACATTACTCGTTTCCGAAAAACAGGGTTTTAAAGTAGATAATCAAAAATTATGAATAGCTACAATTTTTTTATTACTCAGTTTAATTTTACTAAATTCGGCAAACGTTATTGGTGTAATAAAATACAAGTATCAGCAAAAAATAAGTTAAATAAGCTTTGCCAGTGGCGTACGTCATGGGCAAGTAACATCTTTTTCCCTTCTGCCCAAAAACTTTTGATGTTTTTCAAATAACCTTCAGTTAGTTTTTGAGATATTCGCACATATTTGAAAATTCTGAAATTTTTAAATTTCGATTATTTTTAATTAAATTTCTAAGAAAAGTACATTATTTATTTAAAGATCATAAAAAAAAATACGCGTGGCATTCGGGAACTGCCGCGGTAAAGCTATTGCATAGCATTTTTTATCAACTTATGTAATTATAATTATTTATTTATTTTATTTATGCAGTATTTTTTTTTCTTTGATATTAATTCAAGTTACACTTTTTGTGCGTGGTGTAGAAAAAATAGCGGATGCAACTCTCATATACTGGTTATTAAAACACTCGCATAAACCATATGAAACTCGCCTTTGGCTCGTTTCGTATTCCGGTTAATGCTCGTGTATTAATTACCATCATTACATGATCGTTGCATAATATACTATTATAAATCTGGCAAAAAAAATAATATCTAATATTTACGCCAGCTGGGAACATTTGTGATACCAATTTATTAGAAGCCAGAGAAAGCTCTTCTAGTTCTTGTATATCATAAACGTTCCAGTCCGCAGACGTATATTTAACTCCGCTTCATACTAATACCAAAAGGGTCGGATAAAACCTTCCACGGCTCTTAAAACGCCGCACCGCTGTGCCGGTCGGAGTGGGGGGGTGTTAGGTTTATTTTCGTTACGGAATTACGAAATTTCTTGATTCGGTCGCCACGCTCAAAGCACGCGATAAAAGCTATGCAATAGCTTAAAATTTAAATTTTTATGTCCAAATAACTTTTTGGATAGTGACGCAAAATTTAGGAGGGATGGGGTATTACGTACCAATGCTGTACGTCACTGGAAAAGTTAATTAAGGTAACTAATTTTTTTGCTGATAGGTAAATATTATGACATTAAAAACGTTTGCCAAAATTAGTAAAATTGTTGAGAGTTATAAAAAAATATAGCCATAAATATTTGTTGGACTTTAACACCGTAATTCGGAAACGAGAAACATTCTATCTAGGCATGATTTGTTTAGTTGTATTATTTTTAATCAGAGAATCGTCAGTTGTTCTATGTCCCATTCTTAACGAAACCCCATGTATTGTATAATAAGTCCCTACGTAATGATACGAAGATCTTTGTCCTTTGTCCCGAATCTAATCCAAAACTTTTATTTAGGTACCTGCTACATCGAAAATATTTGTCAAGGTCAAGAACTCGTTTAGAACAGAAGTAAAAGTTGGAAATGCTTTTGCCAGTTCTCCCACTTTATACACATACATTGACAGGTTGGCAGCGAATCTCCCCGAAGTGGACGCGATACATTGGCGTACAAAATTATTTTATAGATGTTAATAACAATTTCGAGTAAATACTTTAATAAATTGTGAATAGCTGTTGAAATTTTGTAAAATTATAATTTGAATATTATAATACATGTTTAATAATTATTTATAATCCATTGTCCGGTTCCGCCGATAACAATTTAAAATTACTTATTCTATGAAACGACACTGGCAGGTAAACATTACTGTGAAATTCTCGGAGCCGCCCGACGTGGTTTGATGTTTACCCCCTCTCTACCTACCAAAAGACTTTTCAACTTTTACTTTCTCTATACTTATCATCGCGTAGTGGCTAGGGGTGATGAATTTGTTATTTTATAACAGTTACCGTTTAAAATTAATAAAATTATTACTCCATCTGTTGAACAAAAGAACTATTAAACATGGAATATTGTTCCATCTGTTGAACAAAAGGATTCTTAATTTATGACACAAAAATGACATCTATCAAAATTAGTTCATGTTACGAATATTGGGGGTGGTACTGTGGCCTTTACTTTTATTGTCTTCCTATTTGGCCAGTCGGGTTGTAAAATGCCTAGGTTTTTTTTTAATGACGTTCAGCGGCCAGTTTGTCAAATGTTTAAAATTATATTCTGCTTAACATTCTGGTGGGTGAAATGTTTTAGTTCTTTTATAAAATATGAATTTTATTTTAAAGTTAGGGCCATCAAAATTTTAATTGAAATTAAAACATTATAACGAATATTTTACATATTTGTATAATAAACAGAACAAATGAAACTGAAGACCAAATTAAACTGAACAACAGATGAACATAAGATAAAACAACACTTGCTAAGCTTAAAAGAACCAATAATAGTCTTAGATCCGGCCGTATGATTTCTGCACTATTTTTTAATCAAAAAACAATTTCTATAAATCTTTATTGAATGAGAAATACGATTTTGCTGGGTTGCCTGTCAAAATATGGCTTTTTAATATTACTTAAAGGTATATTTCTGTTATTTATGATTATACAAGAAAATTCTTTCAACCAGAGTTGTTTGTGATGTTATTCTTTATAATTTTAGTCGAATACGTGATTTTTTTTTAATACATAGACCGTAACGGAGAAATTTGAGGAAAAGTGCAAAATTTGATTTTTTCGCAATCCCAGAATACTAAGAATACCTTTCCATCAGACGGAACTGCACGCTCCTCGAGTGGAGGCCCTTCTTCAGGTTTGCGCCATTCTTTGGACTGACCTTTGGTTTCATTATTGAAATAAGGAATCTAGGTATAATCAGTGGTTATTATTGCCAAAATTCATCACCGTAACGGGCTAACAGCTCTTGAAGTTGACGACAAGTATCGGTCTCTTTAATCTAAGTATCAGACCTATTGCGTTTCTGTTCTAGTCTCAACAGCCTTGGCACCCAGCGCGCTGAAACCTTGCTAACGCCCTTACAATCATGCAAGATGTCATCAACTTGTCGTGTACCTATCCCTAGGGGAACACTAATTTGACGAATATTCATTCGCCTATCCTCTTTCAGTAGGTCTTCGACGGCAGTAAAGTTACTTTCATTTACCAACGTGCTTGGGCGCCCACTGCGTGGATCGGCTTCGAGTGATGTTCTACCGGTTTTAAAACGATCGATCCACCGATAAACAGTACCTTTGGCTTCTGCAGACTCACCAAATACTCCTTGCAGACGCTGAATAATTGCTGATGTTTTCACACCTTCTTTTCACAAAAAGAAAATTATTGCTCTTTGAGATTTTGCGTTTATATCAGTCTCACACCTAAATTAGACTGAACAATATTGCACTAGATATTTGCATAAACATGTCAAGACTTGTCTGGCACCAATAACATTGCCTATAAGTTCTGCGTAATTTTATTATAGCACAATTCCCAGAACTTCCGAAACATTTTTTATTAATTTTAAAACATTAAAATATTAATATTAAAACATGAATTAATATTACACATATTGAAATTTGTAAAATTTCCAAGACCATCCTAGATTTAAAAAGAAACCGAACGGAATATATTTTCTATATTTTTCATTACTTACATATTTTCCTTTTTTATAAAAAAATGCTACATTCTCTTTGTAGTTCTTTCCAGAAGAAAAAACGTTGAATTGCAATAGCTGTATCGAAAAAAAACCAGTTATCTAATTAATGAGCCAAATATATTGAGTACGAAAAAAACACCCTTTAAATTAAATGCCTTGTCCACAGAAGTAAATCAACAACCGTTTTCGCAACTAACCAACCCACTCTTTTTATTTCGTGTGAAATTTCGAGAAGCCCAAGTTCCTCCGCGTCTTTTTGTTATACACCCTCGACCCTCACCTCTCACCCCTCCATCGCCAGCCCAAATAGAATTAATGTGTCTATAAAATATCGCCCTTCTTTTAATTTAATTGATTTTGTTTGACTTGTGTGTAAGGTACCGTTAACAATGGAAACAATGAAATGGCGCAGTCGAATTCTGTCCCGGAAGTGCAGTAGATATTAATTCCTAACTACCCCGGTGTTTCAAGTTCGCGACGATAATTGTTGTGCACGCTAGAGTGGTTTACACTAGAGAATTAATCGGTGCATTAAGTGCAGAAATGTAGTTTGCTTACAATCGAATAGATAATAGATAATTCGTGTTTGTCGGGACTAGACCTACACTATTTATCCTGTAAAATACTGTAAATAAAGCGGTTTATTTTATCTATTTTTATTAAACTAGGAAGAAAACGATAACCAAAGCATACTATGATGACTTTTGGTCATAAATTAATATAATAAAGATTTTTCTACAAACTGTATATATTCATATTTTTTGACCTCCTTCGATGGTAGGTACTTTGACTAACGTTTTAATATTTATAAAGTTTACATTCGGTTTTGGGTATTGCACCAACTTTTATAAAGAATACAATTTAATTAACAATAAAAATAGTTTTCCTTATTATTATTAGTACAAACAAATTAGAGCCGAGGAATGAATCCTATTAAGCCCAAAATTAGAAGAACATAATGCAAACAAAGCACTAAAAATAAACTGTTAGGTTTCCTTAAAAAAGTCATCGAGTCGGTTTTTGAATACATTTAGATTAGATTTAATTAGGACTATGGGCCATGTAGCCTCCCCCACCTCTACCTTTTCAGATCTATTGCGGATATCCTTTAATCATTGTTTAGAGTACCTTGTCTAATTCGGTCTTTTGTAGTAGACTCCATAGACTGGGAAGTAGTTCTCCGGTATAGCTAGTTGCCCTTGGTTTTTCTTCTCCAAGTGTAAGGAATCTCAGTCTTGCTAGACCTTCGCAGTAGCACAATACGTGTTCTGCCGTTTCCTCTTCTTCTTTTTGAATACATTTACTGACTGTGCGCGAACGACACTCGAGGGTAAATTATTCCAAGTATAAAAAACTTTATTACAAAAAAGTTTCGTCGGGTATTTGTTCTAAAATTTTCTTTGCGCAACTTATACTCATGTCCACGTAGGCGCTCATCTGTATTCCGTGGGAGTATACTATAGAGGTTGGATGAAAAAGTACCATGAAGAATTCTCGCAATTAAATCACCTCTTAATCTTCTGAGGGCAAATGAACACAAACTCGCCATGTTAAGCCGTTCTTCATACGATGGTCTGATTCTGCCGAAAGGTATTCGAGTAACGTAGCATTAAACATTTTCCAATCTTTTTTGATTAGAAACCAGATCAGGACACCACGCAGGTCCGACATATTCCATCAACAGTCTAACGTAAGTTGTATAAAGTTTAGAAAAGCATTGAGCTCGAACGTTTACATACCGCTGATATGTGCTCTAACCACGTTAATGAAGAGTTTACAATGAGTCCCAGGTCGTTATAGGAGTTCACAATTGCTAACGCACTACCGTTTAGATAATAGTTCACGCACGGATTATTTTTTCCTATATGCAGGACGACCCATTTTTCCGCGTTTAAAGGAAGCAGCCAGGTGTCACACAGGTTTTAAATAATTTCAAGGTCTTTTTGTGGCTGGGTAGAATATGTTACATGATTAGAGTATAGCATAGTGTCATCAGCGTAACACGAAATATTAGAATTTAATTCTTTGCCTAGATCTGCAGCGTATGCCAAGAGTTGTAATGGCCCTATGACAGAGCTTTGAAGGACACCACTTAGAACTGGATACTCTGACGAGAACATATGTCCAACTTTTACCTTGAAGATGCGATTTGACTAAAAATCACTTATCCTGAGAAGTAAAGAGCCGCGAATGACAGCTTTTTCCAACTTATAAAGCAATCTGTTTTTGAGAACACGTTCAAAGGCTTTAGCGAAATCAAGATTTACGAAATCGACAGGCTCTTTATTGTCCACAGACGTAGTCCAATCGTTTAAACAGGTCATTAAGTTTGTTAATGTGGATCGGCCTTTGATAAAACCGTGTTGTTCTTTTGGCAAGACGTCATGGCTCTTGAGAAAATCAGACATATGTAAAGGAAGATGTCATAATGATGGATAGATGCGCATTCTTTTTAAAGCATTGCGGATAAATTGTCAATTCCAGGTGAGGAATTTGATTGAATTTTTTTGAGATTTTCATTAACAATTGCTGATGAGAACTCGACATTACATAAAGAGGTTGCTGTTCGGGCACCATGACTAACTGGGATGTCGCCTGTGGGTTCTACACTTGTGAAAAATGGTTGGCCAGAGCTTCAGCTGTTTTTTGATCATTATTTCATAAGATTCCATCCTTTTTTTAAGAAGCGGGACTGATACTTTGGAAGATAGAGAGCATCTTATGTGTTTAAATACCTTCTTAGGGTTATCGTTACAAGCGATATATTCTTCGTATTATCTTCTTACGTTATCAATAACATTGATTAAATCGTTTGCGAAACATCGATGGTTAACAAAATCTTTTGGTTGTTTTAAATTTTTTCCACATATTTTTCCTATGTTTAATTAAAGTTAAAAGTTGTCCATTGATCCAGGGTTTTAATTTGTTCTGGAGACATTTTTTTGTTTTTTTTTTGTTATCCTTTACAATTTCAGATATCTTTGTATGAAATAGTGTCTACATATCTTCTATTAATACAGTACTTCTAAAAAAGTGATTCCAATCAATTTCGGAAAGGACTCTCTTTACGTTATTAAAGTTTGTGACACTATAGGTTACGTCCCTATCGGAATTAGGGGTTTCTATGTTAAATTGCATATTAAATATAATAACGCCACGGTCAGATTTCCCAATAGGTGAGTGGACAGATGGAGAAATTAGAAGTTGGTCGTCATTTGTTAATATAAGGTCTAGAGTTGAAGGTTCTTGATTTAAGCTGGTAGGTTCGTTTATAAGTTGTTTAAGATTGAAGTCTATAATAAAATTTATAAAGTGTGAAACAGAGTTTTGCGATACTTCAAAACCTGCAGTAAGAGGCCAGGAAATTTCTGGAAAGTTGAAATCTCCAACCACCACAAGATTGTCATGAGAAATAGATAGGTTTGAAAGTACCTCAAAAAGCTGTTGGTCGTTTTCTAGAGAAGTTTTCTTTGGAGGACGATATAAACATACCAGAGTGGTTGAGAAAGATTTGTATGATAGTTTTAACGAAATTAAATCTATATTGGGAATATAGTTGAAGTGATGAATGACGCTAAGTAGATGCAGACCCCTCCACCAACATTATTTGCGTGGTCGCTTCTATCAATTGTAAATCCAGGAATGTTAATAAGTGAATCGGGAATAGACAACTTGAGCCAAGTTTCAGAAATTAGAATTATGCTGGGAGAAAAATGTTGCACTGAGCACAAAAAACTATTGAATTTAGCAGTTAGAGAATATATAGGTTAATATACATAAGGGTCCAATCGTTAAATTGTGGAGGTTGTCGGCTAGCGGGATTGAAAGGGATATGTCTTCAGAATTTTTGGAATACCGTTATGATATTTAATTGTTAGGTTATTTTCGCCATTCCGCTTTTTAGCTTCCAATTCATCTCTTAAGTCTTGAAGAATCTGTTGTTGGGTAGGAGTTTTGTCGTCGATAATGGTAATGTTTTTCAATGTTGCTATTTCTAAGACTTTCTTTTTGTTTCGTAAAATGTTTTTGGCGGCGTGTTCGGAAGGCATAATTACTTTGAGCCATCGGGAATAGCGACTATTTTGTTTAGCTTTTCCAACGCGGAAAAAAGTAATAGGTTGATCGGAAGAATTCATTGCCTTCAGTACATTATTAATTTCTATAGAGTCGTGTCGCTTTTTTCCTCAAAATTTCCATTAATCTCGAAAATGCCACGAATAATAATATTATTGGCCCTTTTAAGACGATCGACCGCTTCATTTGTCAGTTTATCAAACTGCATCAACCTTATTTAATTTATCCTGTACAGCGGTAAGTTTGGAGTCTATTAACTCAATTTTTGATTGCAAGTCCAGTTTAAACGATTCAAAGAGAGCTTTTATGTCGCCAAATTTATCCAAATCTGAACTACAATTATTGCAGACAATTTTAATTCCTCGTACTTTATTTCGAGTGACGCGATCGTCAGTCAATAGCTCGGTACAGCCAACGTGTGTCTCTTGCATCCATCGCGCTGTAGGTTACTTCTGTCGCGATCCGACACTGATTTGGAACAATTCGCGCAAATGCTGGGCATGACAAACATAAAGAATTTATATCTTACCAGTTGAAAAACAGAGATTGATTAAAACTGGATTTCACAAAAAAAGCACAGCACAAAGTCAATTTTAAAAAGTCTAACTTATTGTAAATAAAATTCACTTTCTTGCAGAGTAATTCGCTAATTTAAAACTTGTATAACTACACAAAAATAAACGGTGATTTACAGAGTGATTTGGAGCATGTGTTGCCTCTATAAAATGTAGACTAAAGGCGCACTATGCCGATCAGCAAAAGCCGCATAGCATCACGTCTACACTGCAGTTGTAGTAGGGTTTCCGATCTCGGCAAGAAAGATCGATTCTTAGTATCGATCCAAATGGTGGAGCCAAAAATCGATACAAGAAAAATCGGGAGGAAAAAATATCGATCTCGTAAAGATCGAAGATCGATTCTTTTTATGTAAAATATAAAATTAAATTTAATTAAAAAAAAATAGACAAAAAATTTAATCTTTATTTTAAATATAAACATTGGAACTTAAAATTGTTAATATTCAAATTCTAAGATTTAAAACTATTCAAAAATACGAGTTTATTTGACATTTTTCTACTTTTTCTATCAGGAGTCATCAGATTTCCTGTTCGAAAAAATAGTCTCTCGGATGGAATTGATGTTCCTAACACACATAAAGACTTTTGAGCAACTTTGTTTAAATTGTTGAAAAGAATTTGACTATCTATGCCAATATTTAATAGGATCTGTTGTCTTCAGATTCGAAAGAGGTTCATTCAGGTAACATTTACGCTTTACGAGAATACTCAAATATCCACAAAACACTCTCACATTACTCAAAACGGCGATAACGATCAGTGAATTTATTCTTCTGACGTTTATGGTAACCACAAAATACTCGAAAAGTACATGTAAGAGGTGGGCTAGAATCGATCTCCGATCTCAGTACTTTCCATCGATATATAGATCGATCTCTATTTTGAAAAATCGATCCTAAAAAATCGAAATCGTGAAACAAAAGATCGATTCTCGATAAGATCGTATCGAGATCGGAAACCCTAAGTTGTAGTCAGTACGCGAGACGAGGCCTGTGAAAAATGAGCGACGTTGAAGATGACGAAATGATGGCAATTGCAGCTGCAATTATAGTTGATGCGCTAATCCCAAAACGTCGAAAGAAAAGATTTTGGGTTCGTCTAAGCCTTCGAAGTAGAAGTAGATATAGTGGCAGTGATTTAATTAAAGATTTAATATTTGATGACGTTGATGATTTAAAATTGGAGTATAGGTGCGATGCAGGATTTAGAAACTTTTTCCGGATGACAAATACAGCCTTTGAATTTTTGCTGACGAACATAGGTCCAAAGATCAGCAAAAAAAAACACTACATTTAGATCAGCCATTCCAGCGTCTGAACGTTTAGCTGTAACATTACGATTTTTCGCTAGTGGAGATTCCTACCATTCTCTTATGTATACATTCAAGATCTCTAAGCAGACTATTTCAGAAACTGTTCCTAAAGTGTGTTACGCACTAATCGAAACACTTAAAGAATACATTAAGGTAAGTAAAATACATACAATTAAGGGTTAACGTTTCTTTGGTTTTATTATAAAAAAAGTAAACACAATTAAGGTATCTACTCGTGAGAAGATATTGAGATTAGGCGACATTGCACTGGCAAACATGGTTGAAATGTCGGAAAATATAAATGTGAAATTTATTTAAAAACGGTGATGCGGATAAAGGGGTGAAAGTTATACTCGGATAGCTCAAACAGACTCACCTTGTGTTTCTTTATAAATTGATCGGGAATCAGCCGTTCGGGTGCCCATACACTTCACGTTGTCTAGCGGTATACTCGATATAAACGGTGCAAATAGTAATTAGCGACTGCCGGCTGGACACTGTACACACTGTGTACTTATCACAAGCTACCGAGCCGGCTTGAGCATAAAAATACGCGAAAAACTAGACCTTATTAAAAGGTACAATATTTTAGCCGCAACAAACGGTACAAATGTTTTGGATTGATCTGTTACCTTTGGCCAGCTAGATTACTTAAATACCTCACTAAGCGTCAGTATAATTTAAATGGTTGATTTTTTCCGCCGTCCTAACCTCAATACCTCTTCACAAGTAAATTATAAAAAAAATAATCTAACGAACAAAGAATTCCCTCGTAATCGATATCAGTCCCAGAGCGCTCTTCAACCTCCCTTTGCTGTGATTGTGACGAATTTGGCCGTTCATCCCCATATGAGTGTTCAGATTGTACACTTGGAGATGTTGAATATACATAAGAGGTATTTCTCGAACAGCTGGTTGAAACAGGTGTAGGCGGAGACGGCGAGCAGTATGGCGGGATATACTGTGGAAGATTCGTGCTGTATATTGCAGCCGGATTGTGATGGGAATGTGGAGGTGGTAGATTGTCAAAATGTCCCACTTCTGCTTCAAATAAAATATTGTTTATTGCATTCTGAACAGCAAATTTTGCATACGGTGAAGATAATTTTCTCATTTTCATGGCCACCTGCTCACCAAATGCAGAAAACTCATCCCGATCCTGCATCTTCCTTGACTGTATCGATTTCATTAGAGTAATGGCCTCGTTTACAACAGGCAAATTCTGTTGACGTCCCCTGGATGTATGCCTCTTGGGTGACGACCGTAAAGAGCGATTTGTGCCAACTTGATCTTCCCTTGGCTCTTCAGTTGGCTCTTCATTTTCAATATCGACCGTGCCGTTATCCTGAAAACAATAACTTTGTTACAGATACCAGAATCAGCAGAAGATTGGAAACTAATAGCCAAACAGTGTGAAGATAAATGGAATTTTCCACATTGTTTAGGCGCTATGGACGGCAAGCACATTACTTTAATTCTGGCTCAGAATTCCATAACTACAAATCATTCTTTAGTATCGTCTTGTTTGCCGTCGTAGACGCAAATTATAACTTTATTTACGCCAACGTCGGGTGTCAAGGACGCATATCGGATGGTGGTGTGTTTAATGATACATTTTTCAAGAAACGTCTACAAGATAATACAATGTCTATACCTCCACCAAATGCACTGTCAGGAAGAAATATGGCAGTTCCCTACGTTTTTTTGGGTGATGACGCTTTTCCTTTATCAGTAAACATTATGAAACCTTTTTCTGGAATGCACCATCAGGGATCTCAAAATAGAATTTTCAACTATCGTTTGAGCAGGGCCCGCAGAGTAGTAGAAAATGTTTTCGGAATATTATCTTCTGTTTTTCGTGTACTTCGAAAACCAATGCTACTAGAGCCAGAAACAACAACGAAAGTAACATTAAGTATACTTCACTTACATAATTATCTAAGAAAGACATCTCTATCTATCTACAATCCTCCAGGAACTTTTGATTCTGAATGCAGCGACACTGGACGGGTTAGTCCGGGACTGTGGAGACAAGACAGTTCCTCATCCCAATTACAAAATATGTCTCGTGTTGCAAGAAGAAGTGCAGCGGTTGCTGAAGCAGTAAGGACTGAATTTGCGGAATATTTAACCCCAAATGGAGCAGTACATTTTCAATACGAAAAATAATTTAAATAATATAATACAAAATATACAGTACAATTAACGACGATGTGAGTTGCTATTTAATAAATATGCTGCTGAATTATTGTCTCATTTTTATTTACTTAAATTATTAGGTTAGGGTGGGTATTTATTTAAAGACGATTCAAAATTGTATGTACATTGCATACAAAAGCAATGAAACTACTATTAATCAACAAGCATATTAAGGTGGCGATTTCTCATTACAAAATTCCTTAATACCGACACTAATCTGTCTAATTTTTATAATAAGAAAATCTACTGGATCAAACCGATACTTCATATGTTGGTATAATTTAGTACGCAGTAAAGCTTCCTTAATACTCACAACTAAAGTATATCAAAATGAGATTGATTGAACTTACCTCAGTATCTATAGTCCCTCTAGGTTTATTTCTGTCGCGTAAAAACAGTAAATTTTTAAAGGCGAACCATTTACTTCTATACAGTTCGTCACTTCCGCTTCCACTTTTATTAGTGTCTTTTTCCTTTTTCACCTCCCGTGCAAAATGACTAAGCAAGTATCTAATTTTTTATATACCTTTTCTTTGCTCACTCCAAATGAAACAGCAATTTCCAGGAGAGCATCGTGCCGTTTGTTTTTATTTTTATAGTCCTTTTGCAGTTCCACAATATTTCCCTTTCACGGTAAAATTCTATTAACTTTAAAACCTTTACATACTACTCTGAGGTACATACTTGTAATGCAAAGCCGATCGGCATAGTGTGGATGCGCCTTAATGGTTCAACTTTTTTGCAACATACTGTATATGCATTACATTAAATTCTATTATCTCGAGAAATAAATATGACAAAAACTTTTTCCTCCACTCCTATTTACTTAATGATACAGTTGGTTGTTTTTAGTAAATGCAGCGTTTCTTTAATGTTTTTGATGATTTAAAAGCAACTTTCTCTAACTGGATTATTTTCAATCAAGAATAAGAATTATTTCAAATATTTATATCATATAGTACTGTGGCGACATCTTGATCCCCACATAACCTTACCTTTAGTTTTGACTTACATGTCATTTCAGTTTAACACTTCGGTGGGCAAATACCACATACTTTGATTACTATACGAGGCAAGAGAGAGGTCCGACACGCCCAATATAGGGCGCGGCCATTTTGAACCCTGTGACACAGTTTACAGCTAAAGAATCAGATCGCTCACTCTGCGTCGGCACTTTTGATCTCAATGTTTCAGTTTATACACTGTGCAACTCGGATAATACAATATATGACAACCGCCTATAATAAAACAGCAGTCTTCTGCGTATCCTGAATTTGTATCCCTGGAGTGGATGTTATTTTGGAACTTTCAACTGGTCCGAGTGAGCTAACTGATTCTTTAGCAATAAACTGTGACTCCAAAAATAATATTCACTGACACTGACAGCAGCAAGCAAAATATCAGGTGCGTTTTAATCATCCGCTTCTGCTTCCGGAATTGTCGGTTTAGTCGTTTTAACCTGTCAGATTAAAACAAGAAAACCGACAATTCCGAAGCAGAAGCGGATGATTAAAACGCACCTATTAAAAATATTGCGCCAAGATGTAGGCAACACGTAATAAGGGTTCAAAATGGCGGAGTTTTCTATCTCCTTTTAAAAGGCACTCAGAAAGCTGCGCAGTGCGACCATTCTCCGTATAGTAAAAGAAAATCAAAGCACGGCATAATAAACAATCGGCAGGCTAACTTGTCTTGGCGGCAACGCAACGCACATCTACGCGCACACCGCCATTTTGGGGTCCAACCTCTCAATCAAGCCAGTGGCGTCACTGTCGTCGTTTATATCGACAAAAACAAACAAGTTGCAGTAGCACGGAATCAGTAGCGTGTATCTTAAATTTATTTTGTTTGTGATGTTTGTATTATGTAGTTATTGTTATTTTTTTAGAATTATAGATATTTTTTGACACTTTTTATATAGTAGTTGTTTTCCAGTGTTAATTTGTTAACTTTTAAGTGTTTTACTATGTCTGGGCAAAGTTGTGCAGCAAAAAACTATATGAATAAACTGTATTAAAAGATTTTTTCGGTTTCTTAAAGATCTTATTAGGTATGTATGGTATACTTTTAAAAAAATCCTAGTTTATGAGTCAGTTTGTCAGTTATAAAGCTATTAGTAAGATGTAGGTAGGTGCCTAGTTAACGTCACGTAAAGTTTAGCGTCAATTTATATTTACTTATGTAGGTATATTATTAAGATTTAAAGTAAAATGTTATACAGTATGTCGCTAATGTATGGAATAAATTCATTATTTCTAAAATAATCGACTTTTAAAAAAAATCCAAAAACAGGTCAATTTTAATTTTTGAATCGTCATCACATGATGTAGATGTAACGAACATTACGTCACCAGTATTACCGTGGTGACGTAATCGGCAATTTTTTTAAGTGCAACCATGTGTCTCAAAACACCTCATTGGAAAGGTCTTCTAATCGTCTTTACAACGATGTAATTATTTGAATATTTATTTCTACAGGGTCGACCAAAACTGTTTATTTACTAAAATCTTAATCATAAATTCTGATTCACTGAACTAAGTTATTGTAAGGACCGCCACTGGAAATAAAACATCGTAGTGTACCCAAAAAATATTTCTGTATTTTGGATATGTTACTGATAATAGTACTAAATTCTAATTTAACACTAATTGATGTGTATCAGTCAAGTGTTCAATAGTTAAAATCTTTAAATTAGCATATTTTAGTAATGAAGCTTACAGAAACTGAACGAATCGAAATATTAATGATGATTGGCTATGGAGATAGAGTAAGGACACAGAGAGAAGTTGGCAATTTATTTAATGCTAAATACCCCAATCGTGAACCCATTTCTCAATCAACAATTAGTAAAATCGAGAAAAAGTTTCGAGAAACGGGCCATGTTAAAGATCTCCCCAAAAGTGGTAGAAAGTCAATTTCCGAAGACAAAAAAGTTAACGTTTTACTAGAGTTTCAAGAAAGAACCCACACCAGCACGAGACAAGTTGCGCTGGATAATAATTTACACCATTCTACTGTTGCTAGAGTACTGAAAAAGGAGAAGTGGCATGCGTATAAGGTACATTTGGTCCAAGAGCTGTTAGAAGATGACTTTGATAGGAGAATTGAATTCTGTGAAACAATTATGGAACGATCTAACAAAGATCGTAATTTCATAAAAAATATACTACATCTCCCGTATGGAGTTGACAAAATGGAAAAATCTTTATTTTTATTTTAAAGAAAAAGTCATTATAAAAAAATTATGTTTGACGAAAAAATAGGTTTACTATATTAATATGTTAGGTCAGGTGTACATGGTCTTAATAAATGAAGAAACTTAAAATTGACAAAAGGAAAAAATCTGTATTACCTTATTGATTTTACGAAGAAAAGTCCTTTCGGTTTTCCTTCATAACTTTAAAAGGAAACTTTTTCTTGTAATTTTCTTCAACAAGCAGAATTTTTTTGTATGGAATAATTTTTTTTTTCTGAAAAAAAAATGAATATTAATCGTAATTGTGTTATTCCCAAATATTGAAATGCTTAACAAAAATTTAATTCTGGTATTCATTTTGATAATTATTCTAGATATGCGAATAACAAAGCTTTATAATCTTGATAAATCTAAAGTATTTTCATTACAAAAAGCAAGAAAATCTTAATTAGCCATTAAAGAAATTATAAATAGTAAATTAGTAATGAGTCACAATCAAAATCATGTGTTTTAAGCAGTGCTATTAAAATTGTAAAATTCTTATATTTTGTCGAAGTAAATTCAAAAGCCCGCCAATTTTCAAGCTGAAATAGCCTTACATCTTTCTATATTACCGACTGAGTATTAATTGCACAAAACTATTCCATATGTCGCTGAAGGTAAACATGCTGCCAAATTTCTGTGAGGAATGTGCAACTCTTAATTATCCTTCCTCCATGATGGTAACTGTGTAAAACCTACATCGGTCCAAATTCAAAGGACGTTCAAAAAATTGCAATGTTTAAATTTATTACATTCTGGAACTGAAAACTGCGAAACAGGTGGGGATGCTTTACTTGTAAGGCTACATGAAATTCGTAGGACTAGTAAGGATGAGATTAAAATGACATTTTTAATGTAAAAATGTAATTTTAAACTTCGTTTAACACAACGGTGGAATCGGTCCTAAGTTATATTTAAGGCTGCTCATATATTTCACTTTAAAAATATTAATAGAAATTTTAAGACCATCAATAAAAACAAGCTAATTATTTGGCGCAATCTGTGAAGCTTTTTTGTTTTATTACGATCCTGCCTATCAATACCTTATTTTATTACAAAATCTTTAAATACGCTTTAATCCGACCCTGACTAAGACCCCCGAATGGCGTCGTCAAGGTCAAATTTTCTTAGTATAATATGTGTATGCGATCAGCGGAGAGTGGACCTGCCGATTGTTTTTTATGCCGTGATCAAAGTATGTGGCAAATACGCTCAAGGTCGCCCAGTTCAAAACAAACTATTTTCCACTGTATCCAAATTCACTAGCGTTATCTGTTGGCAGTATACATTTGACTCCAATTAGACTTCCATGAGGTGATACTACTATAGAGTAGTTCTTTATACAATGCTAAAGATGTATATGTGGTCTTGATGATATACTTGTAAAATTTCACATCGATTACTTTTCTCAGCCTCTAAAAATTTCTCTAAAATGTAGAAACTTTCGACGATTTTTCCTTTATTTAAATTGTAATTATACTGCTTAATGTTATTTGTTTGCCATGGGTATCGAAAACTGAACAAATGAGGCATTATGGAAAATTATAAACATCAGTGGAGTAAATTTTAGTGCCATTTCTTTCTATTTTTGACTTACAATTTATAATAATCTAAATACTAAGTGAAGTAAATTCATTAAACATTAAAACAAAAATTTTATAAAATAAATTAAACATTACATATGTAAAGAAAACATTTCTAATTAAATTTTTTATATTAGAAATCTTTTGCGTCTTATTTCCAAGGTTTTATATCTGCTGTGTAGTTTGTACCAATAAAATTTCTGCTTCTCTATTTACGGCCTCTCTCGTCTGATGGTTGAGCGGTAACTTTTGATCAATGAAGTAAATTAGAATACAAAATTTGTTCCATTCTGTTTTCTTATTGAGTGTTCCGAAGTATGAATAATAATAACAACCTAATTCACTAGACTAATTTGATTTGCTTATTATTTCCATATTTACTTGACATTTTTTACCAATGCGAAGAGTGAGTAGCAAAAACGGATACCCTAAAAAATAACATGAACATTATAGTTAATTACATAAATAATAGACAGTAATTTAATGCCAAGAATGTATGAAGAATGCTGACAGAAATGCCATACATGCAATTGCAATGTATGCCTATCACTGAAAAAAATCCCTTGTGTCTTAACCCCCAAAAACTTCCCCAAACTTTGGCGCATTGACATAGTACAGCATTCTTCACGTATTAAGTTACTGTCTATTATTTCGCTATTCAACTATACTCTGTTTTTAAACTAAGAGGAGCGATTTGAATTTAAGTTTGCAATTCTGTAGCCTTCTGATTGGTCAGATTACAGTCAGTTTCACACATTACTTTTTAGCATGAACATAATTGATATTGTTGACAGTTCTGATATTTTATAATTTGATATCTCATCCATTCATAGCCCTCAGAAAGTCTAGATACCGCTTGGCGTATACTGTCAATACAAAAAAATGACCCCATTCAAGCTTGTCGCCATGTTAGGTAAATTTATGTTTTGGCTACACTGATTTTTAGTTTGTGTGTTCTGTAATACGTGAACACCGATAATCTGCACTTTGTTATTAGTTATAAGTGAGTGAGACGCACAATTTCTAATTTCAAATTAAGAACAAAACTTTGACAAACCTATTTGATTTTCCTAGATCTGTTCAGACAGGACCGGTTTTATAAAATTTCTCGTTCTTGAAATGTTATTTTTACATGGTTATATATTATTGGATAAGTGGTTTGTGTACATATTGCTATGAGAATTATAGAGAAATTCAGTGAGATTTATGTAATATAATTCAAATTACAAGTAAACCATCTGTTCCTGCTTGGCAATATGGAGAAAATACCTACTTCAATGTCAAATGTACTATTTAAAAGAATGTGATTGTTAACCGGTCATTTATTCATATTATATTATGAAAATAAAAACTCGAATTTTTTAACTAGGGAAAGATATACTTACATCGGTAACAAGGTATTTTTAGAAAAACTAATAGATTACTCCTATTCCTATAGTTTATTTGAAAATGAATAATAGCAAAATTATATAAAAATATGGACCTTTGCCATAAAAACTGTGCTACCAAGCATTTTCAAATAAACTATAATGATAATATGATTTAATAGAGCGAGTATAAGATCTCACCTGTTAGAGAAATTGGGGCATAGGGAAGAGATTATGAAGCAGGTAAGCGAAGTCATTGCAAAAGATAAATATATAGAAGTTATTTTAAAAATTTGATAAAAAACTAGTGGAACAAGAAATGGAGTTGTCGCTATCGGAGATCCAATCAGCAGAAAGTAAAAAAAAAAACTTTGGGAATGTTGGAAAAGGGCACAGCAATAGGCCCAAAACAATTCTTTGGTTTTTTAATAAATATAATCTGAGATGCAAAAAATACTGCTAGAGTGGAGAAGCAGTATTGTTCTAATGTAGAAAACCCAGGGACATACAGCAGTGCACTAACCATAGGCGAATAGTCACTAAATTATACAAGAGTCCCATCTCGATTTTATTTTTAAATATTTTTGAGAATACCTATTATTATTTGTTACATTGAGTTTAATAAAACCACAGATTTCGAATGTATTGAAAGTTATTTAAAAAGTACCTCTATAAATATATAGAAAATGTGTATATGACTAACTGGTTTTATTAATCTTTTTTTGGGGTAGGTAAATATATTTTGAAAAATTTACCAACTTCTTTTGAATAAAAGACAAAATATTTCTGTTTTTATTAACTGAACAATATTTTATACGAACATAATATATACCTATTTAAAAGAAAATATTACATTTTACAAGAATCGCATATTTATATGAAATAACTAACTCAATAAGAAAGAATTAAATGAAACAAATTAATAAACAATGGATATGAAAAATTGCTATAATTTAATCCTTAGATAAACTTATTCTTACATATTGCTTTATTCAATTTATTTACTATAAAAGTATATTTCCTATCATTTATTACATATAATAAAATAAAGCATAAAACATACAAACTATAATATGTACCTACTTAGAACGGAACTAATATTATTGTAGTAATAGTGGACATTTTCCGAATAAAAAAAAGTAAAAAAGAAGTAACGGTCGACACGTTTTTCTGACTATTGGTCTTCATCAGTACGGTGCAGTCAAGTTCAAAGGATCATGGAACTTGTGTTGGAAAAATTGTACAATAGGTCACTAACAAGGAGCCAATAACACATTTGCCGTTTCAGCTAGTATCCCCAAAGAGTTAGTTGGTGATTGTCTTTTTTCAGCAAATATTTCATCATGGCTGAAGTAACAATGAACTTGTAATATAACTAGTGAATGATGCAATACACATTGCTCAACTTTTATAGGCTATATAAATCTAATGAGTTTATTACAAAGAATAATGGACCATAAAGATGCGATATAACAGAAAAGTTTTATTGTAAAATTACTTGGTTATAATTAAATTACAATGGCATAAATTAAGTTGTACATAAATAATTTAAATGAACACAAGTAAGCTATAAAGGGTTGTACATGGGCAAATAAAATAAAACAAAACCATATTCTGAAAAAATTATCAACAGAAAAAAAGTTGTATCAAGATAGTAATAGTGGACATTTTCCGAATAAAAAAAAGTAAAAAAGAAGTAACGGTTGACACGTTTTTCTGACTATTGGTCTTTATCAGTACGGTGCAGCCAAGTTCAAAGGATCATGGAACTTGTGTTGGAAAAATTGTACAATAGCATAGGTCACTAACGAGGAGCCAATAACACATTTGCCGTTTCAGCTAGTATCCCCAAATTTTCTGGGCTTATACTAAAGTCACAAAATGATTCAATGGTCTTCCTATGGCTATCAGTTATTCTTTCCTAACATTTTTTGGTATGCTACAACAAAACATACAAATTATTTGATTTTGTAAATACACAAATATTTGTGAAAACTTACACATGAAATGTTATTCCTTCCTTGTATCTTCTACCGTTAGATGCATTGTTACATTCACGTACAAAACAAAAAGAGATTTTGAAAATCCTGTAAAAATTTAACACCAAACCACAATTGTTTTTTATTAAAATAAAACACTAAACGACTAAACTAAAAAATAATGTTTTAAATAAAACCTTTACTAGAAGAACAAAATAAACAACACAACAGATAATAAAATCGATTATATACGTCGAACGCCGATCTTACGCTCATTACTAAACTTGCGCCGATTCTGTCTTGTCAGTAGTGCCAACTTAAAATTTATTGACATTTACAGTTCATCAAATTTCTAGAGGCTTTCGACGGCTAGACAGAGAAAGCACTACTGACAGGCATCCCGACGGATTTACGCAATGAAAGTACACTATGCGCATCAAGTATTTCACTATTTCATTCAGACGTAAATGTCAGATGTAAATTTCGCTAAAACATTTCTTTTATTTTCGTTTGTGTTTTTTGCTCATTACAGTTTAATAGAACCTAAGTATGGAGTTTAATAGCAAATTAAGAGGCCGCGTGATTAACAGTCAATCTCGCGAAATAATAGCCAATGTTATAGAGTTTATGAGAAGAGAAGGAAACTTTAATTCACCTTCAATACCATTTAAAAATGTAAATGATCGTGTTGCTGCAGCCACAGGAGTATCTAAAAACACTGTCGTCCGCATTTCTGGAGAGAAAAAAGAATCGATAACCGTGAGATATCGGAATTTTCATCACCAAGAAAAACCATTAAAAAACCAAAAACAGTTAATGATATAGATGAAGCTGCACAAGAATCAAATTTTATTTTTTTATTATTAGATAGCTATTTTTGTTTCTGAGTTGTGTTCATTTACAGGCTCAATTTTTTTCCGTTTCTCCTTTTTGATTTTATATGGGGTTTCAAGTTGTTTTTGACTTATTTCGACGTAAATCACAACAACACACTTTTTTAATAAAGCAAACAAGTGTTAAGAGGTATATGTACGTGTAAACTACAATTACAAAAAATTGATATGAAACCCATGAAACCACCAACAAAAATGTAAAGCTAGCTTCCGTACTAGAACATGGTGTCATTCGTCGAGATAATTTATCGTTTTGTTTAATAGATCAAGAAATGTAAATATTCCCCTGTTATTTTTTATAAAATTATAAGAGAAATAATTTTTTTTCTAAATAGTATAGTTTATTATTTTGTAGAAAAACAAAATTTCGAAAATTTTAGTAATGTTTCAGAAACAACCGTTATTAATAATAGGTAACATTTTCCTTAATAAGGTAGAAATAAAATATAAACTATTTCCACGATTTACAAAGGCCTACAAAAAAATTATAGGTATTTTCCGCTATCCTATAAAATTTATATTTTCTGACTCAATTTCAAAAGGTTGAAGGAATTCCAAAACACCTTTTATGGCATAATAATTATTTTCAATTCTACATACTATCTTTAGCTGCTTTTAAAAACGTTCTAAGAAAGTCGAATCAGACCAATTTAATCCCTAAACTATTCCACACTTTTAAAATTTAATTACCTAAAAATATTAAAAACTATTTAAAATAACTTGTTTAGCAGACTGTACAATAGCTATCTTAGTCACACGTAGCGCGTTCTCTGTCTGGGCGTCGAACACCTCTAGAAATTTGATGAACTGTATTTATCATGGCGCCCATCATATGGGGGGTCAAAATGTTTTTACGATGCGGTATCTAGACCTTCTGAGGGCTATGCATCCATTAGTTTTTTACTTTATTTCGTAAATAATAGTTCTTCAGTAAGCAATTGTATTGAAAATCTACAATTATGGATCCTTCTACACTGAGTACTATTAAAGGTAGCAGTTCCTGAAAAGCCTTACAAGAAAGGGAAGACACCTTATTATTTTACATGCTGATTCTGAAGGTTTTGAAGAAAATGCATTATTGGTTTTTGAAGGTAAAAAGATGGAAGATTGCCATGAAGAGATGAATTCCGAAGTATTTTAGAAAAAAATAATTTTATTACTGATTTTTTAAAACTAAAAATTGATGAATTTCTAACGAAAATGATTAAAATGTTAACTAAATAGCAAATTTTATTTATTAGAATAGAATAAAACTATTTACAAAGTTGTTATAACATTTAAAACACCATCTACTATCTTAATTTGGCACAATGAGTTAACATTACTTTCACAAAAAATATTTTAAAAATACTTAAAATTAATACATAGGTATGTATGAATAGTTCACTTTAAAAAATATATGTTGACATGTAGTGTTATGAAAATGTTGGTTCCAGTTTTCAAAACAAATTCTGACTCATATGCCCTTAGAGCATATAAGACTAGAGATATCATTCAATGTATTTTGTTATGTATAAGCGGGGTTATCACTTTAGATGTGAGGGGAGAGGGGTAGGTAGTCCATTCTCAAATGGCGTACGGTTTGAAAGGGTTCTTATTTATGTTTACAATTTATGCAGTGTAATGTCACAATAACTAATAATTTAAATAACTGATTCGCATCATTAAGGGCCCATCTTTTCACCTCGGAGTAAAGTTACACGTATGTTTACTTGACAGATTAGCGAAAAGTAGCCTATCGTTTAAACAGCAAGTAGTTATTCAACTTTACTCAAAGAGAAACAAATTTATTTAAACATATTAAGAGTTCTTTTTTATTTATATTAAGCTTTCGTTATACACTGTATTATATAATGTTTTACTGGAAATGACTATATGTTCGTTTAGGATTGAAAACTTTTTTTTATTGTAGATATAGGTTTTGAAACTACATGCTTTCAAATGGATTCGTGTCCATACATTATTTTCCTTTAGTAGATCATTTAAAAACTGTAATCTTTTTTATAGGGCATATAAAAGACAAGTAAAGGCAAATAAAAACAAAACAATAATTTATTTATAATAGTAATAATAATAATAATAATAATAAATGTACATATTTTTTAATAAAATTATTAATCAATGTAATCAAAACATAGTTATTGGTTGTTCCTAGATGTAATATCTGTGTGTAGAAGTAAGCTATTTATAAAATAAAACAAAAAAACGAAATTATCATTAATGCTACCAAATTGCCATGAAATTTATTTATTTAGTATACCACTCAACAGTTAAAAACCAATTACATATAGAATGGGATGAATACAGAAAAAAATAAATAAAAAAAGATTTAAAAAGTTAATGCAAATAAATATATACAATACAAAAAGGTATCTAACCCATTTTACAATACACAAAAAGACTAATACATTAAGCATTATATCGCAAAGGAAACAATTATTTTCTGTCGAACGCAACCAGTTGCGGTGATGCTCAAATGAAGAACTTTCTGCAAACATGTTTTCTTATTAATTTGCCCATTTCCCATTTTAAGTTACGTTTATGGAATACAGAATACTTACAGTTCATCAAAGTTCTAGAGGCTTTCGACGGCTAGACAGAGAAAGCACTACTGCCAAGCATCCCGACGGATTTACGCAATAATAATAATAATAATAATAATGTTGTTTATTCACATAAAACAAATATAATGTATAAAAAATGTCATTTAAAGATAAGCAAAATAAACATGAACTACACAGAAGCTGTTATGGACAGCTTGTACGTGGTAGGTATTACTAAAAAATTTAATCAAAAATTAATTCTATAATAATATGACCTAATAAATAATGAATAATGAATAAGCCCAATGGATCAGTTTCTTTGTATCTTAGACAAAATGTTAAAAATTAAATTATTTATATAATGTAATACTTGGAAAAGAGTCAAAATCGGGAATTAGTTACACTCAAGAGAAAGGTCGTAATCGAGATAGAGGATATAATCGAGATAGAGGACATAATCGAGATAGAGGACATAATCGAGATAGAGGACATAATCGAGATAGAGGACATAATCGAGAAATAGGTCGTAATCAGAAGAACAAGTCCTATTATTGGGTGAGTAAATTACAAATTTTAGGAAATTAAAGAAATTAATCGGAAAATCAGTACAGTTATTAAAAGTATGGAAAATGAATATAATAGTTTACGATAGGTAATTATTTATAACATTAGTAAATTCTTCTCGGTCTTCTTGAAGAATCCAGTTTCTTAGATGTTTTTTGAATACATTATAAGACGGTATATTTCGTATCTCTTCTGGGACTAAAATATACATTCTTGGTGCAAGATAATTGCATGTACGTTGTCCTATAGATTTTTCACTACGAGGAAAATAAACAGATTCTACTCGTCGTGTATTATACTGATGTTCATGTGATGTCAAAACAATTTTTTTTGTTTTTATAAATTGAAGAATTTTAAAAAAATATAATTGTCTTAAATCAAAAACTTTTAATTCTTTGTACAAGGAGTTACTAGAATATTGAATATCTTTGTTATAGATAATACGCAAAATCCATTTTTGCACCACATGAACATCATTCAGAAAGTTATCGTGTATTCCTCCCCAACCTATAATACCATAGACTAATAACGACTGTACCAAAGAGAAATACATTGTTTTTAGAGCATGAACATTTAAAAAATCTTTTAAATACCTGAATTTGGGCAATAATCCTCTTATTTTTTTAATAAGTTGCTTGGTATGTAAATCCCACCTCATATGCCTATCTATAAGAATTCCAAGATATTTTACTGAAGAGGATTCAGGGATTTCTATACCTAGGCCTACTTTTAAAGATCCCATGGAAGGAAGACCACTAGTATAGGAGCTAAACGGTAAGTAGTTTGTTTTTGTATAGTTTATTGTAAGTTTATTATATTGAAGCCAATTTGCTATTCTTGGAAAGTCACTTTCAACTTTTTGTTTTAGGTTATCCCAAGAAGACGAAGTGTATATGACAGCCGTATCATCCGCGAAGCTAAAAATTTGGCCAAGTGATTCCAAATTGAGAAGGCTATTTATGTATACAGAAAAAAGGATCGGGCCTAACACGGTTCCCTGAGGAACTCCAACAGTTACTGTTTGTGAATCACTTCTAGTATCTCCAATTTGAACAAGCTGCTGCCTATTTGATAAATAACTTTCAAAAATGTTATATGATTTACCCCTAACTCCATACTTTTGCAATTTTTCTAATAATTTCACATGACACACAGTGTCGAAGGCTTTGCAGAGATCTAGAAATATACATAAAATGGGTACTTTTTTATCCAAAGAGTTATAAATTGTTGATGTTAGTTTATAAATGGCATCCTCAGTTGATCGACCCTCCCTGAAACCAAATTGACGATCAGATAATATACGAAATTTGTTTAGAAATTTGCAAAGGCGTATTTTTAAAATTTTTTCAATTATTTTTGAAATAGTTGATAATAGCGATATTGGTCGATAATTTCCTAATTCATTTTTATTTCCATTTTTAAATAGTGGTTTGACTATAGCACATTTTAAAATCTTAGGAAAACACCCTGTATCTAAACATTTATTTATTAGAAAGGTCAATGGTTCAACAATTTCGTAAGCAATTTGTTTTAAAGTATCTGCACGAATTTCATCCAAACCAGGAGATTTTTTATTTTTTAGATTATTTATTATTTCTAAGACCTCCGATGTGTCTGTTGGAAATAGATACATAGTATTTTCCAAAAAATCTAAATTATCTTCATAATTATTCAGATCTGGTATTCTGTCAGCTAAATTTTCTCCAATTGTACTAAAGTAAGTATTAAAGTGATTTACAATTTCATCCGTTTTTTTACTGTTTTTCCGTCTAAAAGCTTAATTTCCTCAATGTTTTTATTTTGCTTTTGTTTACCGCAAATATCTTTTACGCATTCCCAAACGGCTTTAGACGTATTTTTGTTAGTTTCAATTTGTCGAGAAAAATATGTTCTCTTGACTTTTTTAATTATATTATTTAATCGATTATTATAGTTTTTGTATTGTTCTTTTAATTCTATATTATCTGGATGTTTTAAGCTATATTTGTACATTGTCTGCTTCTTTTTAATACTTTTTAGCAAACCTGGTGTCAGCCATTTTTTTTTATAAATATCTTTCGTTTTTATTAAGACTATGTTTGTATTTTTATTTATAAAAGATTTTAGTTTAGCTATAAAGTTTTCACACATGATATCTGGATTCATTTCATTATAAAGTTCATTCCAAGATTCATTTATTAATTCTTGCTTTAAATTTTTATAATTAATATATCGTTTAATATTTTGTGAAGGCTCTTTGATACTTACTTTATCTGTGCTAAATGTGAGGCCTATTGGGCAGTGGTCTGTTATATGGTACCTAAATATAAATGATTTTATATTTCCAGTTTCTGAGTTAGCCCTAGTTTGTATCTAAAATTGGTCCAAACAAGTTTTACTTGGTAAACGTGTGTATTCATTGATATATGATATAAAGCCCTGAGAACTTAATATATTTTTATATTCTTCGATACAGTCGCTACTGTCTAAAATATTCATGTTTAAATCTCCTACGATAATATTTATATCACTGCGATGAAAATGATTTAAATAATTTAACAATTCTAAATTAAAAATTACTGGAGAGATGGATGGTGATCGATACACGGCAGTAATATCTATGGTATTTTTGAATGACATTATTTGTATTTTTAAACATTTTACATCCCCGATAAAAATATTAGATGAAGTATATTTTAAATAAGATTTAATAAATATCAATATTCCATCATTTTTGTTTAAGTTTCCTTCATTATATAAAATATCGTAGTTAGGGATTTGGTGTAAGTTGGGGTCAAGTAGCTGATATGTTTCAGTTAATACTATCAGATCAAATTTTACAGTTAAACGGTCTAATACTATAAACAATTCATCGATATTTTTTTCCACGCTTCTAATATTCATGTGAAATATTTTAAACTCGTTTAAGTTAACATAGTTTTTGAATTGATTTAATTGAAGTATGTTTTGTGCCTCTATAGGTTCATTTTCATATTGTAAGATAAACGGATCCATTGTTTACAGTTTATAAATGAAATTTTATTTATTAATAATTTAGAAAATATATTAATAGTTAAAGTTTCCAATAGTAAGGAAAAAAGAAATAAAATTAAAAATAGTAAAAAGATTAGGTCCAAAGTTCATAAATAGCCAAAAAGGAACAAAAAAAAAAAAAAAAAAATTTTTTTTTTATAGTTTATAGTTTTATTTTTTCTTCTTACTTCTTGTATTTTTAGGGCTTATGTTATCCTTTTTTCGTTTATTAGATTCTGCACTCTTAGAATCTGTTATCGCTTCTAAATTTTCACTTTCATCTTCTTCTTCGCTGTTCGAGTTACTTTCACTATCACTTTCTTCTTCGCCTGTTTTTATATTTCCTTTTTCCAATTCTTCCACAGTAAAAGATTTTCCATTAATTAGAAGCTGCAGTCCTCTTATTTTAGCATTACATTTTTTATTTAGAGCATCTTGCAGATGAATTCTCAGAATTTTTTTATCTTCTCTATCTTCTTTAGATAAATCGTCGCAGATAGATAATCCTTTATCTTTGAGTTGCTTGAGTTTCTCTATATTTGCAAATAATGTTTTTTTTGTGAGATATGAAATAAATTCTACTAATATTGGAGTGTTTGGGCCCTTTCCTAGTTTGTATATGTTGTTCAAATGTTCTACTTTTATATTGCACCCTAGATTATTATTAAGGATACTAACAGTTTTTTCAATTATAATTTCATTTCCTTCTGTTTTTATTCCAAAAATAATAATATTATTTCTTTTTAAATTTCTTTCCAATTTTCTGTTTTCGTCTTTAAGCAGAGCTATTTCTTTACGAGCATCTTTTACAAGTACACTCTGCGCATCAAGTATTTCACTATTTCATTCAGACGTAAATGTCAGATGTAAATTTCGCTAAAACATTTCTTTTATTTTCGTGTGTGTTTTTTGCTCATTACAGTTTAATAGAACCTAAGTATGGAGTTTAATAGCAAATTAAGAGGCCGCGTGATTAACAGTCAATCTCGCGAAATAATAGCCAATGTTATAGAGTTTATGAGAAGAGAAGGAAACTTTAATTTCACCTTCAATACCATTTAAAAATGTAAATGATCGTGTTGCTGCAACCACAGGAGTATCTGTCGTCCGCATTTCTGGAGAGAAAAAAAAATCGATAACCGTGAGATATCGGAATTTTCATCACCAAGAAAAACCATTAAAAAACCAAAAACAGTTAATGATATAGATAAGGCTGACAAAGGTATTTTAAAAAGAATTATTCTGTTCATGTTAATCTCGGAAAATATTGTTCCAACATTAAAAACAATTCTGACTAAATTTAGATAAGCTACAGGGTACAAAGGAAGCTATGAAAGTTTAAGAAAAATAATAAAGTCGCTAGGATTTCGTTGGCGGAAAACAAAAACAAACAGAAAAATATTAATAGAAAGGTTTGATATTCAAAAGCTACGTTTAGACTATCTGATTCGTTTAAAAAGTTATCGAGCAGAGGGCCGTCCAATTGTCTACTTAGATGAAACATACATTCATGCCTCCCACACACACCAGTAAGCTTGGAGTGATAATTCAAATGAGGGATTAAAGAAACCAATTAATAAAGGTGATAGACTAATTATTGTCCATGCAGGAGGTGAAATGGGCTTTATTCCGAATGCCCGGTTAATTTTCAAATCTGGAACCAAAAGTGGAGACTACCACGATGAAATGAATTTTAATAATTTTTCTAAATGGTTGAAAGAAAAGCTGTTTCCGAACTTCCCTCCAAGAAGCGTCATTATTGTTGATAATGCTCCTTACCATAATGTCCAGGTAAATAAAGCACCAACGTCAACTTCTAAAAAAGCTGACATGCAGGATTGGTTAAGGAATCATAATATAGCTTACGAAGAGGATATGCTCAAAACGCAATTATACAGTTTAGTGCTATTGCATAAGTCACGATTTAAGAGGTATGCAATTGAAGAAATGATAAATGAACATGGTTTTAGTTGTTTGCGTTTGCCACCGTATCATCCCGATCTTAATCCGATCGAATTAGTGTGGGCATCATTGAAACAATATGTAGCTAGTAACAACACTACATTTAAGAGGCAAGACGTACAACTGTTGTGTGAAGACTTTTTTGATACGTTTTCTAAAGAGGAGTGGCAATCTCGTTGTAATAATGCTAAAATGTGGGAATCTAAATTTTATGACAGAGAAGTTACTTTGGATGAGGCAACTGATAGATTTATAATTAACTTAAACAGTGACAGTGAGACTGATTTTGAATCTGATATGGAAACTGAAGAAAGTTTTTCGGAAGACCATTAAAATTATATCTGTACCTAAGATCAAAAAAGTATTATCTATTTTTACAACGAAGATGCACAAGAATCAAATTTTATTTTTTTATTATTAGATAGCTATTTTTGTTTCTGAGTTGTGTTCATTTACAGGCTCAATTTTTTTCCGTTTCTCCTTTTTGATTTTATATGGGGTTTCAAGTTGTTTTTGACTTATTTCGACGTAAATCACAACAACACACTTTTTTAATAAAGCAAACAAGTGTTAAGAGGTATATGTACGTGTAAACTACAATTACAAAAAATTGATATGAAACCCATGAAACCACCAACAAAAATGTAAAGCTAGCTTCCGTACTAGAACATGGTGTCATTCGTCGAGATAATTTATCGTTTTGTTTAATAGATCAAGAAATGTAAATATTCCCCTGTTATTTTTTATAAAATTATAAGAGAAATACATTTTTTTCTAAATAGTATAGTTTATTATTTTGTAGAAAAACAAAATTTCGAAAATTTTAGTAATGTTTCAGAAACAACCGTTATTAATAATAGGTACCATTTTCGTTAATAAGGTAGAAATAAAATATAAACTATTTCCACGATTTACAAAGGCCTACAAAAAAATTATAGGTATTTTCCGCTATCCTATAAAATTTATATTTTCTGACTCAATTTCAAAAGGTTGAAGGAATTCTAAAACACCTTTTATGGCATAATAATTATTTTCAATTCTACATACTATCTTTAGCTGCTTTTAAAAACGTTCTAAGAAAGTCCAATCAGACCAATTTAATCCCTAAACTATTCCACACTTTTAAAATTTAATTACCTAAAAATATTAAAAACTATTTAAAATAACTTGTTTAGCAGACTGTACAATAGCTATCTTAGTCACACGTAGCGCGTTCTCTGTCTGGGCGTCGAACACCTCTAGAAATTTGATGAACTGTACTTGCAAAATGTCAACCGGGATCCTTTTAAGAATATTTTATTGCAAACTATACAAACTCTTGGCATGATTAGCATTTATTTTAAAATAAAAACACACTTTAAAAGTTTATAAAAGAGGCACCTCGTTCAAATTGTCTTCAGTAGCCCCAAAAACCGATCTTTTTAAAAACCAAAACAAGACGTCTAATGAAATGTCATTTAACACAAATACGCGCGCTATTTAAATTCGCCAATCATAAATCGTCGTGTACCTAACTCGCCAATCATAATGCGTCGTGTACCTAACACCGAAGGGGTTACCCCCCTCAGTACATAACAAACCCATTTGAGTAACACCTCTATTCTTATATGCTCTAAGCATAGGCCTGTAAACTTTTGAATGCCTTTATTTGCCCTCTAGTGCATTAACCATGGGTTAACACTAAATAAGCCATAATATCCACATTACTCATAGAAGAGATACCAGTTACTGTGTGATCCACTTGTCATTCACTGATTAACTTTTACTTTTTATACCTATAACAAATATATCCTTAAAAATGTAAACAGATCTTTATATTTTATACTAACCTGGCTACATCTGGATATTCCATTAACAATTTTCTTAAATATTTAATATCCATTTCAAAAAGATCAAAGTTATTCTCAAAAAGTCGATTTCAAAAGCAAGAAAAAAGTATTTCTGACATCAATCAACAAACATATTGACTTTAATTTGACAGTGACATTTCGTTTTACATACACATTTCAGATCACAATAATGTGAAATTTGCGACCGTTGTATGGGACCAATTAAAAAATTACTTCTAAGACATTTATTCGTTTCTTAACCGCTCATTGGCCGTTCACCGACTAAGGCCGATAAAGGTAATTATTTCATAAATTTTGAACACGACTATATTTCGAAACTCGCTCTTAGTAACAAATCTAGTTACTTTTCCCTGTGTAAATGCGTCTTTTCAATTCGCTCCTCCTAGTTTAAAAACAGATTATAGGTATTGTACAATGAATTTTTGTTGTTGTTCAATTAAATAGTACAAAAAACTTTTAAAAGTCTATCTTAGAGGATAGATCGGAATGTTTCTAGAACGAACCAGAAGATAGCACTTGTTTTGAAATAAATAACCGATAATTTTTTTTTCATTGTTCAACAAAACATTTTGTCTAAAGAACATTAAAACTATAACATATTCCATAGCTGGAACAAAAAAATAATTTCACTCTAAACATAGAACCTGTAACCTAAAATAGCATAGTCTTAGGTTTGATACATGGACAACTTTTTCCTTTTGACCATTTTCGTAGTGGACATAAGTTAAAATTCCTTCCATGTATTTTATACCTATTACTCTAACCCTTTACAACAATTTTTTTTTATATTTTCTGACTTTTTACTAAGATAAAATCGTTCACTTTCACGTTTGGGGGAAACATTTTTCTATTTTTATTTGCTTGCTTCTGAATGTTTTGTTTATATTTCAACTGTTCTTCCAAAGATTTAGGAAATTCTTTTAGGGGCCCTTTTATATTAAATTTTTTGTCAGCATTTAAAAGTGCTCTCTTTCCAAACAATACATTTTAATTTGTCTAGCGGTCGTACGATATTCGCATAGTCTTTTATAAAATGTAGGGATTTTAGATCATACGGTTTTTTCATATTTTCCTTACCAAGAAATAAAATTTCGGAAACACAAAATTTACATTATGTTAGTATTATTTTAAAATTGTTTATTGAATTGGTACATGACTTCTGTCGAAAGCTTAGCACACTCGTTATAAGTATATCCTCCACACAAAATGTCATCGATAAAAACTACATTCTTATCAAGTAGTTCACCTAAAGCTTCCTGCATTATTCTTTGAAAATGTGCACTAGGGTTTTTCCATCCAAAGGGAGGCCTTGTAAATTCATAATGCCGATCTTCTGTTACAAACGCCGTATATTTCTGTGTCATTTTCGATATACTTATATTCCAAAACCCATCCTTCAAATTTTGAGAAAAATTTACATCCACCAAATTTTTAAATGATTTCATCACCGATTGGAAAAGGAAATGGATCTAATTCAGTTTCCTCATTAATTTTTCGGTAATCAATACATAACCGAAAGTTCCCATCAGTTTTTGTGTTTAAAACACACGGTGAAGCAAAAGAAGATATTGACTTCGTAATTATTTTGTTTTTAAGTAACTCATTAACCTTATTTTTATCCATATTCTTTTATTTTCTGAATATCGATAGGGTTTCAGCTTAACAATTTTTGCGTTTTGTTTTAAATTAAAATCTATTTCAAAGTTTGACGGTTTTGAATTTTTATACTTTAGTAAATTTAGAAAATGTTTGGATATATTGTTTTCTGTAAACTCATTTTCTTTTTTTAAGTTCCAATTTAATTTAAATATTTACAATTTATTTAGTAAATGGCGTCCTAAAAGTATACCAAAATTTAAATCTTTTACTACTGCGGCCATTAAAGTTACGAGCTAATTATTGATTTCAATAGTTACTTCAGCTCTGAAAAAACATTTGGTTATTCCAACTAAGCTGTTTATAAAAATAGACGCTTCATGAACAGGAAATTTATTTTTATTTACTAATTCTTTATCAATCAGATTAATATCCGATCCAGTATCAAAGAGTACTTTCACTTTTTGACCATTTAAAAGTAAATACTCAAAATTATCTCCATTTGTCAGAGAATAACTAGAATAAATTTCAATAATATTTATTTGGTCTTCTGGTTTAATATTGCATTCAACATTACTAGCATTAAACACATTTTTAGTTTCACATCTAAAGTCTTTCTTATTACTGCTTAATTGCTGGCCTTGCATTTGAGAATCTCTTCTTGGCCACTGTCTATCAGGATATTCACCAACCATTGAGGATTTTAGTAGTTGGAGAAGTTCGTCTTTGGAATTGATGATTTTGCCTCTTAACTGTTTCTGAACACCAATGGGAAGACCCAGAATTATCATTGCCACTAATGAAAGTTCATAAATGTTACTATCTGCCCATTTTATTAATTTTTCTTTCTCGTAAAAGTATTCTAGGATATTACCATTATAATATTTATAATTCACAGCTTTCTCCCATTTTAAAACAATATTTTCATCAAATGTATTGATAAAACTCTCAGTTTCCAATTTTCCCATGTATATTGATTTAGTATATTATCTTCGTACCATCTTAATGTAATGCCTTTTCACTGATTTCTTAGATTAAAAATTGTCTCATTATCTGTAATCCATTTATTAGCTGAACAGATATATTCATACGAACTGAGCCAAGAAGAAGGATTCTCACCTTGCCCATCGTATTGAGAAATTTTTATAGGATCTGTTTTAGTTAAAGTGGCAAACGTCATCCATTTTGACATTAGCTGATCCAACTCCTTTTTTCCAAAAACAATCTTGTCTTGAGTACCTTCATATCCTTTACCATAGTCATTTTGGATAATTGGTTTGTTTTGCTCTGACTGCGCCATATTGTAGAGAATAATTTAAAGGATTTCTAAATAATTCAAGACATTATGTAGAAAATGAATACAATTATAAAGTTGTTTTTTCTGACTCGTTATAGAAATATTCCGATGTATCATCTTATATACCTACCCTTAGCATTAAGGGAAAATCTAATTTAAATAATCCATAACAGCTTAACTCAATAGGTGTTTTAAATGCATTTAATAACATTTGCAGAATGCCTCTATTCCTGCTATCCCAGTAATACCAGGGACTTCGTGTCAATTCGCTGTAGAAATTCTCAGACTACAATATTAAAAGTGGGAATGAGTATTTTATTAAACGTACTAATTCCTAATTGACTACTATACTGAAGACAATTTTTTGCTGTGGTAGCAAAAAATGTATTAACCATTAAAAAAACTCTATTGAAATAAGCGACAGCCAAAGTACTTTGCTACGGTTAAAAAAATCACTTTTTTGGAATTACTTTTTAGTCCCCAAAAACGTGCTTTTTAGTTTTTATTAATTTTAGTGGTTAGAAAGTAAAATTTTACTCACTAAAAAGTAGTTCTTTATGATCAAAAAGTAGGTTTTTAGTGGTTAAAAGTAGTTTTTATTGGTTAAAAATTAGATACTGATTAGATAGTACTTTTTTGTGATTCAAAAATATTTTTTTTACCTTTAAAAGGTAGTTTTAATTAGACTTAATTTTTACCTTTAAAAATTAGTTTTTAGTGGTTAAAAAGTAGTGTGTGGTGGTTTAAAAGTAACTGTTTACCTTTAAAAGGTAGATTTTAATGATTATACAGTTAATTTTTGCCTTTAAAAAGTATTTGTTGATAGTTAAAAGCAAATTTCGCTATTTAGGGCTGGTTTCTTCGGCTATTAGGGCTTTTTTCTACAAACAAATAAAGTTCAGTTAAAGTCGAAAAACGAGAATGTTGGGCATCTATTAAATGTCAAATTTCCAGTTTTACCGAGGATAACTGAACTTTATATTTGTTCATAAGGAAACCAGTCCTATAAAAATAGAAAAACTAACTTTTTAGCCGTGCATTAAAAAATTTATTTATATTATTAAACAAAAATTACCTAATATATAGCTATATAATTTATACAGGGTGTTTCAAAAAGGTTGGTCATAAATTATACCACATATTCTTGGGTCAAATATAGGTCGATTAAACCGTACTTACCTATATACAAAAGTGCACCCAAAAATAGTTACAGGGTGTATACACGGAAAAAAAATTGTAGAACAAATTTCTACAATTATAGATTTTTTCTCTACAATAAATAGTACATATAGGGACAGGGACAATTTGTAGTAAAAATTTCCAAATATTTGTGGAGAATGTATTGTAGAGTTATTATCTACAATATTTAGTAAAAATATCCAAATGCATCATAAGAATTGTTCTACAAATTGTTATAATTTTTGCTATTCATTGTATGAATTTATATTAAAAATGTATTGCTTTTTATGAAAATAAATACGAAAATTTTACACAATAAATAGTAAAAATTCATACAAATTGTAGTAATTTTTAATAAAACTTGTAGTAGTATTCCATAATTATTATAATTATAACCTAGAAAAAAATGTTCCTTAATAAAATATTCAATTTATTGTTTTAATATAAAAGATACACAGTCTTAATTACATTATGTAATAAATAACAGTAATAATAGCACCTACAGTCTCAGTTGGCTTTTCTGCACCTGAAAAATATGAAATAAAAATTAATAACAATTGAACTGTTCATACTCTTAAAACGGGGATATTTATCACCTTTACACTGATTTGGATATTAAATGACTAAGTCAGGTAACTAACAAAAATGAGAAAGTAGGTATGTCACAATTAAGACAAAAAACATCATTGAATTTGACACAAATTCGATCGTTGGGCACAACATTCGATCGTTGGCCACAACTATTTTTTTTAAAATAATCTACTAAGGTTATTTAAATTAGTTATCTAAAGGTAAATTATTCAGAAACAATAATAAATGTACTTACCACCAATAGAATTTATTATTAAAATTTTCTCAAACGCATCGGTGCTTATAATATAATAATGTGTTATAGGTACTCGTATATGTACTATGCTTTGTTATGTGAACATGGCGAACGGCTACTGCTGTCTGGCCATTTATGATCGACGTCAGAAAACGTTGGCCAATAGCAGAATTCTGTTTTGTTGACATGACTTAGAATTTCTACAATATTATAGAATATTTTTGAACAAAATTGAATATTTTTTATAAGAAGAGATGTAAATTATTACTATTTTTTGTAGAAAAAATTACTATTTTTTGTAGAGATAATTATTAATATTTGTACAAATTTTTTTAGAAGTTAGTAGTAGTAATTACGATAATTGTAATAAATTTCTACTTCTACAAACAATAGTAAAATATATTAAACATTGTGGAATTCTTTCCTATTGTTGTAGCATTTTATTCGACAATTCAATTGCTACAATAATGAATAGTTTTTAACTATAAATTGTAGTAAAATTTTCTACAAATTGTTAAGTATTTTTCTACAAGTCTAAGACTACAACATTGTAGTAAAATTTTCTAGTCACATTTTTTTCCGTGTAAGATAAAAATTTAAATGAATTTTTTTAACGTTGTTCTTAAACCGTTTGGCACTTTTTCATGAAATTTTATATGACGTGTTAGAATACCATGACTAATAATACCGAGGAAGAGGCAATATTTTTTTCTTGATTTTAATAGGTTTTTGGAGAGGGTCACCGCTCTTTTCTCCACTCAACTTTTTTGTAGTATAAAATTTAATTACAAATGAAATGCCACTGGAATACAACATTCATTTGGAAACTTTTTTGTCTCTTAGTATTTGTTTGTAAAAAGTTTAGTTTAGACGATACAGCCATTTGAAATATTCAATGGAAATTCTACGTATGAAAAATATCAAAATCAAGTTTATTTTTAAATTACAAACTAATGTCATCAAAATAAAAAAAATTAATTTAACAGGTGTCCAAAACTACATTCTCCTCCTGTATACACTTCCTACATAGTTTTAACAATGAAAATCGAATTTTGATATTTTTGCATACTTATAATTTACATTGAATATTTTTAAGATGTCATTTTAAGTGGCTGTATCGTCTAAACCAAACATTATTACAAAAAAGTTGAGTAGAGAAAGGGGCGGTGACACCCTCCAAAATCCTACAAAAATAAAAAAAAAATATATTGCCTCTACCTCGATTTTGTTAGTCATGGTATTCCAATATATCATATAAAATTTCATGAAAAAATGTCAAACGATTTAAGAGCAACGTTAAAAAAATTCATTTAAATTTTTATCTTATACACCCTGTAACTATTTTTGGGTGCACTTTTATATATAGGTAAGTACGGTTTAATCGACCTATTTTTGACCCAAGAATACGTGGTATAATTTATTACCAATCTTTTTGAAACACCCTGTATAAAGCTTTATTTAACCTGTGATGGAAATATGGATCAATATTGGAAAGGAAGGGTTTCAAAAATAAAAGAGATGTTTATTTTATAATAAATATATTAGGTACATTGCTAAACATTTCAAAAATGTATTTGAATTTTAACAATTTAAGTAGGTTAAATATGTGTTATTTTATAATTTAAACTTATTTGTCTTTAGAGGTATATCAAATTTTAAATGAACAATTAGTAGTTTCAAATTAATCCGGTATTTTTTGTTTGTGAAAAAAAAAAACTTAAAATAAATGTTATTCTATATATTGTATTATGTTTATTATAAAAAAAAAAAATACCTGTGACACTCGGGGACTGCCGCGGTTAAGCTATTGCATAGCATTTTTTTATCAACTTATGCAATTATAATTATTTATTTTATTTATGCAGTATTTTTTTTTCTTTGATATTAATTCAAGTTACACTTTTTGAGCGTGGTGACTGATAAGAAAACAATTTTTTTCTTTTATTGAATAAATGAGAAGTTAATATTGTTTAAAATGTTTTTATTATCTTACAATACATGTAGGTTATTCAGGAATTTTTATCATTGAAACTATAGGTTTATGGTAACTGAAATAAGAAACATAAGTTTGAGACTTAATATCCTCTAAATATCTGGAAAATACCGCGTCAATGGATTCTTGTGGATCATTATTCATTTTCAAATTCAATTTTTCCGAAATTGTGTCTAAAAGAGATAGAATCAGTTATGAGCAGTTAGCAGCTAGTCTACACGCATACGCCTAGTCGCACGCACACAAACACCGTGCCGAAGTCTGCCGAACTGAAACGACGTTAGACGATGCACGGCTTTCAACACCGCACCGCTGCACACTGGGGCAAGAAGCCCTCAAATTTGGCAATAAATAAAAAAATTAAATAGCATATACACTCTACCTCGTATTTTTTTCTGATATATTACTGTCCACTACATAATAAAACGAACAAGTGTGATCTTCTGTCTCACGCCTTTCATCACCACCCTCAGTCGAAGTTACTTATCTGAGGCGAGTATATATTCATTGTTATTTCGTAGTTTTTAACTTGTTTTTGTGCTGTGTTTAGGCTGTATTTTGATTTTTTTCTTTTCAAATTTCCGTCATGGAGCCTTTAAGTTCAGCTATGTATTATTATTTTAATAAGTAAAAAGTTGTAGAAAAATAAACGTAATCTTATAATATTGGGGTTAAGTAAAATGAAGGTTAAACGTTAAAATTTTAAAATATTCTTAAATACATGAAGGCTATTTGTTATGTTCCAAAGCAGTCCAAGCTTTAAATTTCGACTTTTCATAATGAATATTGTTTGTACTTTTCGAAATCGTTTAGTTTCTGTGCACTTATTTGCACTTTTCTTCACTATTTGGGTTTTTTCAAAGTATATAAATATATGGCGGGACGATCGTCAAAAACGAATTCTGTCTTTTTTAATATATTTCGTTTATTAATAAATCAATTTTATTGTCCTTAGGCTCATTTTATAGGCAACTAAATATGCTTCCAGACAGACATAACAAAATGCCAGAAATGTAAAATTTAAGATGGTCGACCTAATTGAAAAAATGACGAGCCTAAAAGTAATCCATTTTAAGCTCGTTTTGCGTAATAATTATAAATTAAATATAATTTATTAAAACTTTTGAGTAGCTATCTGCAAAATAGAAAATTTTTGGTGAAATTTAATGGAAACACTTCAGGGAAGTTCTATGCGAACTCAGGGGTTCCACAAGGCTCTAATTTAGGCCCAATTTTATTTATTATGTTTATTAATGATATTTATAAAGTTGTCTAATACTCTAAATTTTTATTGTTTGCAGATGACTTTAAGATATTTAGAAAGATTCAAACTGTTAGGGAGTGTGTGTTGTTACAAAAGGATATGATTAATGTATTTAATTGGAGTATAGAAAATAAGTTAAGTTTTAATGTGAGCAAATGTTGTGTTATGTCCATTTCTCGAAAAAAGAATTTGATAAATTTTGATTATACCATTGGTCAGGAGACTTTAATTAGATCTGCTGAAGTTAAGGATTTGGGAATAATCTATACCAACGAGCTTTCTTTTATTAAGCACATCCAAAAATCAGTGTTAAGTGCTAATCGTACATTAGGATTCATCCTTAGGCAGTCGTTTCATTTTTCAAAAATAAAAACAATAAATATGTTGTACAATACCTTAGACCAAACCTTGAGTTTGGATGTGTTATTTAAGGTAATCAATCGCAGGTGCATTTGGATTCGATAGAAAAGGTGCAAAATAAGTATCTCCGTTATTTGTATTTTAAAAAATATCATCGTTGGCCGGATTATACAACTGTAAGGACAGCTAGACTACGCGAAGAATTGAAATTATATCACTGATAAGTCGACGTAAGTTAACGATGATGATGTTTCTATACAAATTAATTAATAATATAGCATCATCTGCTGATTTACTGTACTTAGTACCATTTAAAGTCCCATCAGTAAGCACTCGTTTTAAATTGTTATTTGGAAAAATGAGAGTGGGTTACTGTTCTCCTTTGGAAGCCATGTTGCAACTAGCTAATATTATTAACACAACTACTGATATTGACTTTACGATACCTCTGAGGCAATATAAGAAAACAATATTTATTTACATAAGTATTTTTGGCGTAGACTGAAAAATTTCTGTAAAATTCTTGCATTTCTACATTTTTATTAATTTTATTAATTTTTATATATTTATTTATAACATTTAATATTAGGCTTTTATTTACTAGAATGTGAGTGAGGATCATACATAGGTAATTATTTAAATATATATAATGTAAACTATTAATTATAAATAAGTATTCCTGTAATTAGGTTGTAAAACCTGTTGGAATATTCAATAAATAAATAAATAAAATCTAATAACAAAAGTTCAATATCTAATCTATTTTCTTTATTTTAAGACCTCTCCGAGCACGATTGGTCCATAACACATCATTATGCTGTGCAAAGCTGCTATTTTAGTTTTTGACCGATTTGGACTCAATGGGTCTGATTTGGTAGGTATGTAAATATACTTTCCGACCATTAAATTAAAATGGCGGAAATTTTAAATTCCAGGATGGCGAACCTAATTGAAATATGAGTCGATTTAGAGCTAGTTTATTTTTGGTAGATCTGAAGGCATAGTAAGTTATCTATAACATGGAGCCTAAGAACAGTAAAATCTGTTTATTATTTAAAAAATGAAAATAAAAACAAAATACAGTTTTTTGTAGCCCACCCGGTAAAAATAAAACATAACAGTGTTTCGCACATAACTATTTAATTTATTTTTTATTTTATTTCAGGAACGAGGTTGAACACTATGTTTTTATCGAGAAAGAAACTTCTTAATATCATGAGAAGTTCTGGAAAGAATGATGTTAATAGAATTTGCTCACAACACCGCTAGATACTTTTTTGAAAAGTATCCACGGTCAATATGCCTCCGACATTGCACAAATATATATGGGCCTGAAATAATATCTTGTGCTTTGTTGCCTATAGACCAATTAACAGAGAAAACTAATGAGGACGTCTTTAATTCGTTTTTACTTAGTTTCGACATTGTAATCACGAGCAAACGAAAATTAATAAAGAAAGAACCTGCAGCACTTTCCTAAAAAGGCAGTAGATTTGTTTAAATCTGGACTCGTCCAGCTTCATAGCCATGGTATATTCATGACACTGATGATGACCGTGGAGACGATGAAGAAAATGTCCTTATCACATTCTAAAGAGGATGAAATTTGATTACAATTATCATAGCTTCTCTAAATGAAGTTATTATATTATTACATTTTTATTATCTGTATCTTTAACGTGTGGAGGTTAGATTACCCCTACGGCACTTAGGCCTCATTAGGTCCATGAGATTTTTATTATATTATATGTTAGTATTACAAAAGCAAATACATAGAGGGCTTAATAGAATATACATTTTTATTATATTATATTCTTAATAACTTTCTATTTTTTTTTAGCAAACAAACTCTTTATAAGCCCTCTATGTATTTTCATTTGTAATACTAACACCTCTTCAAAGCAATATTTAACTTACAAATTCATAAAGAGAGTCTGTGATTTATTGCCAACTTTGATGGCTTGTTGCCCCAGTGTGCGCAGTGCCGATTTTTAGATTTTTAGATTTTTCGATTGTTCGATTTTTCGATTTTTCGATTATCCAATTTTTCGATAAATGATAAGTTAATATTGTTTAACGCCGCACCGCTGTGCCGGTCGGAGTGGGGGGTGTTAGGTTTTTCTTCGTTGCGGTCGTTACGGAATTTCTTGATTCGGTCGCCGCGCTCAAAGCCCGCGATAAAAGCTATGCAATAGCTTAATAGAATAAGAAAATCTATGCCATAAAAATTATTAATTAGGTAGGAACATAAAAACATAACTTCTATCTACTGGGTGGGCCATTCCAAACGATCCTTCCTTAATATCTAGAAAAAAAATCCAAATTTATTAATACTATCTCAGAAACGCAAATTTCGAATTTTAATAAACTTGAGCACCAGTGGTGGATCCTAGAAACCCCTTCCCCTAGCTCAATATATTGAGAATTTAAATAAAAATTATTGTCAGGTATTTTTCAGAAATGTTTAGTTTTAGGTTTTTAAGGTCTGTAAAAGCTAAGGTTATACTGTTAAATGCAACAAAAGATAAATCAGTCTCCCGAATCCTTTGTAAATTCATTAAAACAACTTAAGGTGAGTTTAAACAACAAATAAAATAAGGAATAAAATAAAATAAGAATCAAGGACAAACTACATATACAAATGACTAAAATAAATAGAAATAAGAATTAACCAATCAAATCACAGCTTTTTTTGACAATAACTCTTTTGATATGTGGTTCAATAAATTTTAATAAATTATCAAACATCTCTCGAGACAGCCTAGCATATTTGAAAAATTGCTCCCTCTCATGAGTTTTTGTATACAACAATAAATTCTTTCAAACAAAATAAAATAAGATAAAAAGTTTGCCATCTTTTCTACTAATTCTGATTTCTTATTTTAGGTTATTTCGTGTATAAACGCTACAGATGTGCATGTTTAACTTTATTTTATTTGCTGTTCGTACAAAATGGCGAATCCGCCGTTAAAATGTTTTGCCAAAATGTGGTACAAAAAAAATAAATTACAAAAAAGATTTGTTTTCTATTTCTTGATTTAATAAAAATATCAAAAAACATTGACATACATGTGTTTTGTTAGAAATATCTGTTAAGTGTCCTGGAACAACTAATTTTAATCTTAAACATTTAACCCTTAGTACTCAAAATAGCCTTGCCAATTTCCATCAAAATCGAAAAAGGAATTTGATGTCTTAATAAAAAAAAACTTTGCAAAATTTTTCGCGTTACTGTTTTTTCTTAATTAACGTTAAAGTGAGGGGCCAATACATTTGAATCCGATAAATTACTAGGTATATAATACTTTTATATTATACGTTATGTACTTACCCTTAAAATGTTGAACAAAATCTTGTAGTCCACAATGATTCAGTTTTTCTGTATAATCCATTATCAGTCATCGAACACAATAACTCGTGCACAATTGCAAAAATTAAAATCATACCATGAGGTAAAATGGTGACACTATATTCGATGTGATAACGTGGCTAATTAAAACTTTTAAACTAAATCACTGCTTGTCTCTGCCTGCCGATACACCGAGTATGGTTTACACGAAAATTTTCTCGAGCACAAACGAAAAAGCTATCGAACGAAACCGATTGTGATTTGCTAAAAATATTTTTTATTGAACTTAAAAGGCGAATTGTTATGATGGAAAATATACGTATTAATATTTTAAATTTCTACTACAGAAAATAAATGTTTAGTAATTAAAAACTAATTTTAAAAACAAAAATGATTTTTGCTGGTTCTATATCTGAAAAAAAAATATTTGCAAAAGTATCATTTTTTTTTAGTATAGAAACAAAACTACATTGAAAAAGCATTGTATGTTTCCTTGTTTTAATATTCTTAGCCTACTTAAAAACCGCGTGAAAATTCTTTAGAATCGTCTACAATTTCCCACAGACGCTAAAAACAAATAAACAAGTTCTTGATGAAAATTTCGATATATTTGTTTTGACAAAAGTTATTTATCAATTATTTAAACAAATTAGTAACCAATATTTGTTCTTATGGCTAGAGGTTAAAAAAAGGTAAATTATAAGTCACCACTTACCGCATCTACTATCATTTGTCCATAGTAATTCGCAATTAAATATTCAATTCCTGTGTACATTAGCGCTGCGTATATAATGAAATTAAATGTTGGATTAACATTCTAAAAAAAAAAAGAAAATTATGTTGTGGAAGTTGTGGAAATACCTCAAGTCACAACTCCAATTTTATTATTCTGGAACGAGATGAGAGAGATATTTTCTCTCAAAAACAGAGAGACGAGAGAGTGTCATCTCTCGACGAGAATTTCTCGTTTCTCTCGAGCTCTCTCGGGCTCTCTCGAACAATTTTCTCTTTGCTTATTGGAAATTTTCAATTGTTTATCGTAACTTAAAATTTGAACATATTAGATTTCGAGATAGTCAAAAAGGTAACTATAACACATCTATTCTATATACGGAGTGGCCCAAAAGTCTGTAAACGGCCAATTATCTCGTAAATTGCTAATCCTAATTGTACAAAATTTGGAGTACACCTATTTTGGGATACGGAGATTCCAGATTTGATATTTGCAATGTTGCCAGATTTTCCGTTTCTCTTATATTATTAGTCATTTTGGTTTTTCAAATTCATCACCCTGTATATTCAGTCATTATTGGAATCTCCTATTCAATACGAGTTCAACCATATGTAACACTTATGATTTTATGTAGTCTGGAAGGTCTTAAATAAATAAAAAAATCATGGAGAAATCTGGTAGACCACACCATCGATTAGGGTACTGTCAACTCACAAATGGAGCACATTTTGAACACTTGATAAAGTAATCATTATGTTAAAAATGTTATAATCTTTCAATTGTTACGTTTTAATGTAGTTGAAAATAGTGTAACATATGGTTGAACTGGTATTGAATAGGAGATTCCAATAATGACTGAATATATAGGGTGATGAATTTGAAAAACCAAAATGACTAATAATTTAAGAAAAACAGCAAATCTGGCAACATTGCAAATATCAAATCTGGAATCACCGTATCCCAAAATAGGTGTACCCCAAATTCTGTACAATTAGGACTATCAATTTACGAGATAATTGGCCGTTTCCAGACTTTTGGGCCACTCTGTATATTAAATGGTAACAAATGATACATGTGTTATTAGAATTTTATAAATAGTGATTTATAAGAAAAAATATTTCTCATTTCATTTATTTAAAATTTATACAATCATTTCTTATATTTAATCCATTTTGCTTTTCTGGGGTTACTTTTGAAGATAAATTGAAAATTTTTAAGCGTTTTTTCGAAAAACTGTCAAAGAAAAGGTAATACAAACGAATGTATTATACAGGGTGTCCTTTAAAATGTGTCCCAAAATTCTCAGGCAGATTCCTTAACCAAAAAATGGAAAAAAGTTCCTATAGACCTATGTCCTAAAGTGCCCCCTAAGCGAGCAACAGCCTCTCGAAATCATTTTTTTTATTTTGATTTTTTGAATTTTCTTAAAAATGGAAACAAATAAAAGAACCAAATTTTGGCTGTTAAATATGATCAATAATAGTGACCTTTTGACACCTTCAAAAAGAAATTATTTCGTCAGGGGTGTACTTGGGAATTTTTTGAAAATTTTGATTATTCATAACTTTTTTGTGTTTTTGGTAATGACTTATCCATATTTTTTTTTACATTCTACATTGAAAACTACGTCAAAAAGGAATACTTGTTTGATCTCGATTGAAGCAGCCGTTTCCGAGAAAACATCATCCAAAGATATTCGTGCAGTTTAGGTTAATTTTCAATTTTGGCTGTTGTAGCCAAAAAGTTGGAAATCGAGGAACACGGCTTACATGTCCCTATCCTTACTTTTGAAGGTCTATTCAGTGGCAAAAAATATTAGTTGATACAGGGTGATCAAAAATCGGATGTGATTTTGGATTTTTGATCACCCTGTATCAAATAATATGTATTTTATGTCACTGAATAGACCTTAAAAAGTTAGGATAGGGACTGTAAGCCGTTTTCCTCGATTTCCAACTGTTTGGCTACAACAGCCACCTGAATTTGAAAAAATGTGATTTTTGAGTAGCTGTAGATCCTTTACTATTCATATTAGATAACAAGTGTGATATATCATTGAAATCAGATTATCGAGCAGATTCTAAAAATATAAAAATATACAGGGTGTTCCATTTAAAAAACATAACTTTGATTTGGCACGGCCTTATGAAACACCCTGTCACATCATAACTAATTTTAAAATGTGAAGCTTAAAGCTGCCTACTTTTATTATAACAGATCTACAGAGCTTCCTCACACTAATCAATCACCCTGTATACTATTTTTAGCTCTCTAAATAAAATTTAAAAATTTAGTTCCCATTTATTTATTATGAAGACCATAAGGTTTGTATTTAGCTGTTTAGAATAAAAAAGTAAAAATATGTATTTTTTTTGTGTTTCATGGATAATTTTTTTCGCTCACTGATAAAAATGTTTCTTCAGTTAAACATTATTTCTAAAAGTGTTCTGGTGCGATTCGTTGTATTGTTATTATTTTGTTTAAAATGGCTCACAATAACTACAGTAATGATTACACATTCGGCGAAATGACGGACATGCACTTATGTTTTGGACTCGCTTCTGGAAATGCCAATGAAGCTCGCAGACTTTATCAGGAGCGCTTTCCAAATAGGCATCTTCCATGCGCTAAGACGTTTTCTAGAATTGACGATAGACTTCGGGAAACTGGTACATTTAAGAAAAACTCTAGTAACAGTGGAAGACAACATTATGTGAGAACTCCTGCTTTGGAAGAAGCAATTTTGGATAGGGTAGCTGAAACCCCATCGACAAGTACCAGAAAAATAGCAAATGGTAAGTAATTACTTATTTATTATTTTAGCTACCCCGTACCTTATCGTATAAAACTAGTTTTTTTACTTGTTATTGCTTCTCTTACATTTCACGACTTTTCGTATCGAAAAGAGTTGCGTTATGCAGAAAAAATCTGATTTCCCAAATCAATGGATTCTCTTTCTTAACTATTCACTACACAGATTCTCTCATTTAATTTCAGAAGTGGGAGTCGGACGTAACACGGTATGGAAAGTTTTGCGTGAACAACAATTGTACCCTTACCACATTCAAAAAGTTCAGGCACTTAAAGCTACTGATTATGAGCCGCGAGTTATCTTTTCTGAATGGTTTCTTGGAAGATGTAATCAAGATGCAATGTTTCTTAATAAAGTGCTATTTACCGATGAAGCTGGTTTCACTAGAGATGGTATAATAAATTTTCGAAATATGCATGAATGGGCTGAAGATAACCCTCACGCGGTTGTTGAACGTCACCACCAGGATAAATTTTCAATAAACGTCTGGGCTGGAGTTATTGATAATTACCTTATTGGACCATTTGTTTTGCCGAATAGGTTAAATGGAGCAGCATACAGGCTTTTTTTGGAAAATAACTTACATGAGCTTCTTGATAATATTCCCATTCAAATCAGACATAACATGTGGTTTATGCATGATGGAGCTCCACCACATTACAACCTTGAAGCTAGACAGCACCTTAACGAAAGATTTGAGGGTAGAGTAATTGGCAGAGGTTGTCCTGTTAACTGGCCACCTCGTTCACCAGATCTAAATCCAATGGATTTTTTTGTTTGGGGTTATTTAAAATCATTGGTTTATTCCAGTCCTGTTGAAACAGTTGAAGAATTGGAAGAACGAGTTTTTCATCATTGCGAAGTTCTTAGGAATAATCCTGAAGTATTTTTTCGTGTAAGACAGTCTATGATGCGACTGTTGCGCTTGTGTGTGGAAACCAATGGTCGCCACATTGAGCATCTGCTTTAATTTTTTTTGATTTGTTTTTTTAGAATAAATATTTTTTTAAACCGTTTCTTATTATTAAATAAAAATAGTCCCACCACGACATTTGAACTACAATTATTTAGAGAGAGCTAAAAAAGTTATTTTTATTTACGAGATTCACCGAGGTAATTTAGGAAAATTGAAAATTAAGCTAAAGTGGACGAATATCTTTGGATGATGTTTTCTCGGAAACGGCTGCTCCAATCGAGATCAAACAAGTATTCCTTTTTGACGTAGTTTTCAATGTAGAATGTAAAAAAAAATATGGATAAGTCATTACCAAAAACACAAAAAAGTTATGAATAATCAAAATTTTCAAAAAATTCCCAAGTACATCCCTGACGAAATAATTTCTTTTTGAAGGTGTCAAAAGGTCACTATTATTGATCATATTTAACAGCCAAAATTTGGTTCTTTTATTTGTTTCCATTTTTAAGAAAATTCAAAAAATCAAAATAAAAAAAATGATTTCGAGAGGCTGTTGCTAGGGGGCACTTTGTGACGAAGTCACTAAAATTCCCATTAATTTATTCCATAAATTAATTTCTAAAATTAATTTCCGTCTATGAACATTTTCAAGACCCCCTGTAACTAATGTTTCCATAGAATTACCGTTTTTAAATCTTTACAAGAGCCCTCGTAGTTTAAAACTTTTCAATATCACAATAATGTAAATCGTCTCGTAAAATTGCAATAGTAGTAGATTTTATCAGTAAGCTGATCAATTAACGTTTTTTTTTTGCAATAACAATTTATTTCCTCTAGGTGGGGCTACCGCCCCACTCCGGCAAAAGTACGAATTCTGATAAAACTAAATGTTTGCGATGAAGAAGCTCTCTTTTCCTGCTGCTACCGTCAGTTCGATAGAAAAAGTTGTCTTGCTGAAGTGCCGTTTTTACCGAAAGCGATTTTTGTGAAAAGTTAATTAAGGTAGGCCTTTTTATTTAAAATTCCGTCTAATAATTCTCCCTGTAACATTCACTTCCGTACTATTAATTACATGAGCTATTCGACCGATATTTTTGATTTCTTAGTGCCTGTCAGGGTAACGAATTGTATTTAAATCCGGGGCGTTAGTGCCCTTCAACCATTTTCGTGTTAACCAAGGGATGATAGTGGTATTCGCTTGCTATCCCTGTCGAGAGTCGCAGCCGTTTCTGTTCTGTAGAAGCTATGGATTCCCAGATCTCCACATAAGAGAAACTTGAGGCCGAGTAAATAAAATAAAAATTCTCAAAGTATTGGTCGAATAATACCGCGTTAAGACACCCGTTATTTGGTCTATTGTGCCTAGTAAAATAATATTGCGGGGAGGATATTAGGCGTCGTTTTTACAAAGGCATCCGTCATTTTTTTTTTCTCTCATGAGTGGAGGGTGATACTGTTCACCACCATTGGCCGATTACCGATATTTTTTATTACTGAGAGTAGCTTATTAATTTTTTTTATTTTTAAAACGTATAGTTTGAATCATATTTAGTTTTATTATTGTAGATTTTTTTCTTATGACTAAAGCCGGCCGTTTTCATTAATAGCAAGGAATTTGTGCTAAGGGTGTTAGTGCCCACCGTTTTAATTTTTTTTAAAGGGAAAATTGTTATTTTATTTTCTTATGGGTATAGTATAGGTCATAGTTAATTTTACCGTTTTATCATTTTCTGTAAATACCGAGACCTTTTATTTTATCAACATACATAATTCTACATTTATTTTATTACCGTTATTAAACAGATAAATATATACCGATTTCATCCCGTTTATTTTATTTTAATTATTATTTATTTCATTTATTTTGTAAATATATTTTTGATTGAAATTCCTGAGTTTAATTTTGAATTACGCCTTTGCTTTTTTTTCCGTTTTCAGGGCGTAGTGATTAATAGGTAAAAGTGCAGTGAAACACTTTATTTACTTTACTACCCCAGTGTAGGTCAACTTAACAGCGAAGGTCTATCCGTTTCATTTTTTTTTTGTTTGTACCTGGACTCCACTGAGTCTACTGAGGGTGTACTCTACGTGCACCCCAGGGCCGCAGAGCAAACTGCGATATCAAAACTGGCGCCTGAGCAACCCCTATTCGGGAATTACATTCATAGCGCCACAGACTCGCTGAAGCACTGTAGGTGAATCAGGAGACTTGTCACAACTTTAGGACATAGGTCTATAGGAACTTTTTTCCATTTTTTGGTTAAGGAATCTGCCTGAGAATTTTGGGACACATTTTAAAGGACACCCTGTATACAGTGAGGACGAAAATTGTATCCTCCTCTATTTTAACTTCTAAATGCAAAAAGATAATGACAAAACAAAAACGAGGTAAAACTCAAGAGATATTATATTTTTGTTATAACGAGATGCACTTTACTTGAGACTCGTAAGATAGAGTTACTAGCTTTAAATTTTCTAATGGAAAGTAGGGTCATGTGATACCACATTTAAAAAATATTTTCTATATTTTTACGTTCATGTAAACAGATTTAGGTTTTTATGTTTTCACAGAAATTACATTAAATAAATTCATAAAGTAGATTAAATTCTTTTTTTTTACCGCTTCAACCTCAAAGGATCATTACCGGAGGTATAATACCTTATAAATGCTGTTTTTACAATAGTATACAATGGATAATTAACATTTTGACTAGTACTGAGTAAATGTCAGTATCTTTTATAAATTTAAGTAATTTTTTACTGTTAGAGGTATTTAACACTGCACAAATGGCAGTTTTTTGTAGCTGGTCTTGTTACATTCTTGATAACTCTCGTATTAACAATTTTTGTTTATTACTAAGGAAACGCTTCTTGTATTTACTAAAATAAATAAATTAAGAATATCAAAGGTGATTTAAATACCACTTGATGTATTAAATTTTTCATAACTTCTTAGCAAAAAAAAGCTTATTAAAAAATTCTCTTCTAACATTATCCAACATTTCTAGGATTATTGCGGCACACGAGGATTATCAAGAATGTAATTTTTGTAAAAACAAAAAAAATAAAACTGTTTGCTTGGACGTAAATATAATCAAAATATCTTTCAAATGAGGTATTACATGACTTTCCATTAGAAAATTTAAAGATAGTAACGCCCTCTATTTTACGTCTCAAGTAAAGTGCATCTCATTATAACAAAAATATCATAATGTTTCTCTAATTTCACATCGTTTTTGTTTTATGTCTCTATCTTCTTGAATTTTGAAAACGTACTACAAAATGCTTTCATTTGACATCGCAGGATTGCATTAGAAAAATTCTAACTTCAAATCTAACCTCTTCCCCCCCCCCCCCTCCCCAACTGACTTACCAGACAAATTACTTTCGTTTTTAGTTAACGCCTAATCTGGGCCACTTATTACTTCAAATTTTAATTGAGAACGACTGTGACAGACGGATAGACAGAGAGACATAAGTGTTTCTTATTGCCAAATTTGGGTACTAATGCACAAATTACTTGAAAAATTTTTTGTTTTTGTCTTACAAATTTTACCATTTTTTCATGTTTCGTCTTTTTCAAAAATAAATTTGATATTGTTTTATCACGAGAGAAACGAGACGAGACAAGACGAGAGAAACGCTCTTTCGAGCGAGAGAAGCGCCTTCTCGTCGAACCGAGAGAACAGTTTTCTTTTGCCCTACGAGACGAGAGAGGCTACTCTCTCGTCTCGTCTCGCGACATCACTACTCTGGAATACGTAGTTTGACAGTTATCATAGGTGTTAACTTGGATCAAATACAATATAGGACAATTAAAAATATGGTCCCAAAATTACCATAGTTGTGACACACTGTAGTTTTACTATGTTTATGGAAACTGGCAACATCGCTTTCGTACTATTGCGATGATGGCTCCACGCAAGGAATTAGCATAAACAGATATTTTATTTAGATGAATCATGGGTTAATGCTGGACATACAGTGACAAAAATTTGGCAAATTACCTCCATCAAAACTAAAAAACAAGCCTTTATGAAAGGGGTCTCTTGCGGATTAAAAAATGCAACAGAAAAATGAAATCGTTTAATAATAATCCACATTGCAAGCACCGATGGATTTTTGCCAAATGGTTTATTAATATTCGAGTCAAAGAAAACAAAAGACTACGATGAAGAAATGGATTGCCCTGTTTGAAAATTGGTTACAGAACATTATAAAAAAGATCCAGCCAATTATTTTATTGTTTTGGATAATGCATCCTATCACAATCAATTAAAGGACTACCTACGACAAGATCCACATTCTTTCGGCAGCTCGTCGAGTCGACACGCATATCAAGCGCTTTTGTGTTAATCCTATTAATAAACCGGCTATCTGATAGTGTTAATTTAAGTTTTTGTTATCAGTGCACTGCGAATTAAATCTAGTTTGTAAATTTGTGATCCAGGTAACAATATATTATAATAACTCATAAGTGCATAAACCTAAATTTTGATATTCGTGATTTTCGTGTAAACTCCAAGTCGTTCATTCTCACTGACCACTTTTTGTTCGCTTTTTTGTGGTAAAACATTTATCGCGATATGGCCAACGAATATTGTTTGGTGTGCAAAAAACCAGTAAATAGACAAATTCCCAAAGTTCAATGTACTAAGTGTAAACGAATGGCGCATACAGGATGTCTCAACCCAGCTGTGCCTCCAGATTCATATTGGTCATGTGCAAGTTGCAACAATAATATTTCTGACGCTAATCAAGCGTCGGGGTCCTTACATGTCGGTGCTCCCCAATTCGAAGAATTATTAGCGAAACTGAACTCTATTCAAACCGATACTTCTGTTCTAAAAACTGGCCAGCAGGAGGTTGTTGCCAAGCTAGAATACTATGCTACTAAAATCGATGAATTTGCGATGAAATTGGAAAGTTTTGAAACCAGATTGGCTACTGTTCCAGCTATTGAACAGAAGATGGTTAAAAACGAGCAAGTGATTACTGAATTGCATAATAAAATAGACAGCTTAGATCAACAGTTAAGATCGAATAACTTAATAATCAATGGATTACCACACACTTTCGACGAGAAATTAAATGAAATTGTCATCAGATTACTTATCACAATTGGTATCCAAGAAACTAATATATTTCAATCATGTTATAGATTAAATCAACTTAACTCAAATAGAAATACCCCCAGTACTTATTAAATTTCTATCCAGTGAATCAAAGGATTCGGTTCTCTCAGCATTCAAGAAAAAAAAAGGACTTAATGCCAATGATATTGGGTTTCCTGATCAACGATCAAGAATATTCCTAAATGAGCATCTAACTCCTATAAGAAGCCAATTATGCAAAAAAACGAGAGACATTTGCAGGATGAACAACAGTAAGTGCTGGACAAAAAATGGAAATATCTTCGCTCGTAATCCGGCGAACTCCAAAATCGACAAAATCGAGTCAGAGGCGGATCTAAAAAACCTACAAGATAACTTAAATGCTCCTACCACGCATCAAGCGCATTTTTAACAGGGTCTAACAGTTCATTCTATCCGAAACTCTACTACCAGAATATTAGGGGACTGAACACAAAATGCCATGAATTTTTCACATCAACTATAAGTTCTGACTATCAATTTATTGCCATAACTGAATCATGGCTTCAGGAGGGTGTTGCAAATTCTGAACTCTTTTATGACAATTACACTGTATATAGAGGTGATAGAAATCTAACAGCATGCTCTCGAACTACTGGTGGTGGTGTTATCTTAGCTATATACAAATCATTTAAATCTAATAATAATAATAATAATAATACTATCCCTAATTCACCCCCTTACGAGTGAATTTTAACCCCAAAAGCTGAGCTTGTCCGGGGAAAGGGACGGCTATTATTATTATTTGCCGTGGCGCTCCGGGGCGACTTAAAGATGATTGATGGTGCCATTTGACTTACAGGTGAGGAAAACCCGGAAAACCTCACCCACCATCATCGAGACGGTAATGTATGGCGAATTTTTTTTAATCTGCATGTCATATCAACAGAAATTGAATTTCTATTAATACGCCACACATCAAATCCTAAACCGAACCATGCAATTTAATTAAAAATCCACATGGTCTGGTCTGGGATTCGAAACCCAGCAGTCTCAGACTCATAAACTTGCCTATAAATGAATATAAGCGCGATAGACCGCTACACCACCGTGCCCGATAAATCAACTAGATGTTTAAGTATTTTGTGAAAATATTCCTAAAATCGACATAGTCGGTTGTAAAGTATTTACAGTGAAATGTGTTATGTATATTTTTGTAATTTATATTCCACCAAATACCTCAACTGCCGATTATCTATTACTATTTGATACTTTTGAGTCACTACATTACTTACATCATGGCAAAGTTGTTATTACTGGTGACTTTAATTTGCCACAGGCCTATGATGCTACTGGTAAGTTGAACCATTCTATCCTTTCTAATAATATAGTACACTCTTTTGATATGTTTTGTAATCTATTTGACTTTAATCAACAGAATCACTTAACTAATATTAACAATCATATTCTCGATTTTGTAATCTCCAATCTAACCTGCAAAATATCAAAAGAATGTATGCCTTTCGTACGGGAGGATACGCACCATCCTAGTCTCGAAGTCTCAATAGAAATTAATTTACCTAAATATAATACCTTAATTAACACGCATCAACAAAAATACAACTTCAGGAAAGCTAACTTTAATCTAATATATCAAGACTTGTTTAACACTAATTGGTCAGTAATAGAAAATTCCCTTTCAGTAGATGAAGCTTGTGACAAATTTTATGAGACACTCTACTCTATATTTGACCAACACGTTCCACCTTCTGTTTACCGCAAACGTCAGTTTCCAGTTTGGTATTCCTCTGAAATTATAAAAAATATAAAGAGAAAATCACGCCTGCACAAAAAACTAGGTTTTAATGGTGACACTTTTAGAGCAGAATACAATCGATTACGCTCGTTAATTAAGATTCAAATAAAAACGGAGTATGAACGATACATCGAATCTACTGAGCATAACATAAATTCCGATCCAAAACAATTTTGGTCTTATATTAAATCTAAACAAAATGGATTTCCAACAATTAATAATTTATTAAAAGATAATAATTCTGTAAATAACCCTCAAGAAATAGTTAATATGTTTGCCGAATTCTTTCAGTCAGTTTATACCACCCCATCAAATAGTACAAATATATCTCCTGCCAATAGGGATGAACTACTCGATATTTCAATTTTTACATTATCAGAGGAAGACATATCTAAATCTCTTAAAAAACTAAAACCACGAATGAATCAAGGACCAGATCAAGTACCTAGCTTCATCATTAGAGACTGTTCTGAGGTATTAAAAAAACCCCTATCATACATCTTTAACTTATCTCTAAAACATTGCTCTTACCCTACTAGGTGGAAAATCTCTAAGGTCACACCTATCTTTAAAAAGGAAAATCCAAATCTTGTTGATAATTACAGGCCAATCTGTCAAGTGTCAGGATTTTCGAAAGTCTTTGGGATGTCTGTATATGATAAGATTTTTCCACAAGTAAAATTTTCAATTAATCCTTCCCAACATGGTTTCTTTAGTTCGCGCAGTACCATCACTAATCTAACTTGCTTCACTAATTTTACTACTTCTGCATTAGATCATCATCAGCAAGTGGATACAGTTTACACAGATTTCTCAAAGGCTTTTGACCGCCTAGACCACTTAATATTGGCAAAAAATTATTAAATCTAGGGTTTGACAGACAACTCGTTGATTTTATTTCTTCATACCTCAAGGGAAGACTGCAATACGTTGAGTTGAATGGCTTTAAATCTTTTTTATTCGAAGCTACAAGTGGGGCTCCACAGGGAAGTAATCTTGCTCCCCTGCTATTTTCGCTATTTATCAACGATATTGTTTCTGTTCTCAAATGTAATACACTTTTATTTGCCGATGATCTAAAGATATTTAAAATCATTACTTGCAATGACGATTGCCATCAGATGCAAAATGATTTATTTGCCCTTGATCAATGGTGCAATGAAAACAGACTACCTCTTAATGTAAAAAAATGTAAGGTTGTGTCATAGTCCTTAAAGCATGATTTTTTTTATCTATAACTATCAAATTCAATCTATGTCACTTGCTCGCGTCTCAAATTTCAAAGATCTAGGGATTACATTTGATTCCAAAATGTCATTCAACTCACATATTGCAGCCATTTCTGCTTCTGCCACAAAACTATTGGGATTCATATATCGCTCCTGCAATAAGTTTAAAAATGCTTCTACAACTAAACTACTATGCTTCCATTACATAAGAAGCAAATTAGAGTATGGATGCCTAATCTGGAATCCTTATTATGAGGCTCATATTTAACATTTAGAAAAAGTTCAGCGTAAATTTGTCAAATATATGGCTTTTAAAATGGATGGAGTGTATCCTACCCGTGGATTCGATCACACTCGGTTACTTCAAAGGTTCAACTTGCCAACTTGCAAGGATAGACGAGTTTATATATCTCTAATTTTTTTGTACAAGTTGGTTAATGGTATGATTGATTGTTCTGATTTATTATACCAACTAAATTTTTATGTTCCCTTAAATACCAGATCCAAAAATCTGTTCTACCTACTCTCAGTAAGTACTAATATCATGCTAAAATCGCCTTTACATATCATGTGCAGGAACTAAACAAAATTAGTCCACATATTGATATATTCAATCAAACTTTATGTAGTTTTAGTAAGTCAGTGAAAAATATCTTATTTAATCAATAATAAACTTGGCGGGCTGTATCCTATCAAATGTTCATTTATTTGTAAACTAATATTTTTTTAATTACTTTGTATATTTTCTTACTATTCTTATCTGAATTGTCTTATTAATGGATGTAATTCTGTTAGACAATAAAACTTATTATTATTATTATTAAGATGGAAAAATAGTATATTACATTACGAGTGTGGAAAATCACTTTTCACACAAGTGATGTACAATATTTTTCCTACGACCACAAAATAATGTCATCAAAAAAATGTAAAACCAAGGTTATTATTACTATAATAATTAAAATGTATTTAAAAAAATAATCAACAATAATCGTATTTATTCAATTTTCATATTTTCTAAACAAAAAAAACTAAAAAAAATAAAAAAAAAATAAAAAAAAATAAAAAAAAACAAAAAAAAAATTCTGCCCCGACAGGATTTGAACCATAGATTGAACGCGGTCGAAAAATGGCAAAATTGGTAAGTTCGACGTCCTAACCAGCTGAGCTAACAGCCCTTGTGTCAATTGAATGATCTAATCGGTTATGTATTTAACCAAAATAAAGAGCAAACATTATTTTAAAATTATTTTAATAATAATTGTTAAAGATAAATATCTAGGATCTAATTTACAACAATTTCAATAATTTAACAATCATATCGATTTTAGTATTAATATGGATATTACATAGATCAAAATAGAAATTAGCTTACAAAATAATATCAAAAAAATGTAAAACCAAGGTTATTATTACTATATTAATTAAAATGTATTTAAAAAAATAATCAACAATAATCGTATTTATTCAATTTTCATATTTTCTAAACAAAAAAAACTAATAAAAAATAAAAAAAAAACAAAAAAAAAAATTCGGCTCCGCCAGGATTTGAACCATAGATTGAACGCGGTCAAAAAATGGCAAAGTTGATAAGTTCGACGTCTAAACCAACTGAGCTAATGGGCCTTACGTCAATTGAATGATCTAATCGGTTATGTATTTACCCAAATTAAAGAGCAAACATAATCTTAGTTATTTTAAAATTATTTTAATAATAATTGTTAAAGATAAATATCTAGGATCTAATTTAAAACAATTTCAATAATTTAACAATCATATCGATTTTAGTATTAATATGGACATTACATAGATCAAAATAGAAATTAGGCGTTTGACATTTTTTGACAACTACTGCGGAAAGTAACATATTCTCACTTGGGTGGAAAGTAAATTCTTAGTCATACGCGTGTGATATAGGACACTTTCCATAGGACTATATAGTGTGATATGTGTCACTTTCCTAAGTGGTCGTAGGAAAATATATTATCAGTATTCCTAAATCCTTGAAGGCAGAATTACTCGTAATAGCAAGGCAACATAAAAACAAATTCAAAAAGTATATTATAGACGAAATACAACATTTAAATTATCTGATGTGCGAAATTTGTTTTTGAAAGCAGATCCAGATGTTAATGAAGAACATTGGAGAAAATGCATTGATCAAAATTTATTTTGGAAAGTGGATATAGCAGTGGAAAACTTATTATACCCTATAACAATAAACCTCAGGAAAGATAATGATAATGATACCAGTAGTTATAGTGAAGAGAGTGACTTTTGAAGATATTTCTTGAACTTTTAATTTTTTTATGTACGACCGGGCGATAAAGTCCAGATTATAAATACGTTTAGGGGCGTAAAGTGAACTTTTATCACCCGCGAACTAATTTACCGACCGCGGGCCCGTCGGGCGGTAAAATAAGTTCCTTTTATAATAACCTGCTCACAAAAGACGAAAAAGAGAAAATAATAGTTATTTATTAATAAACGATCATTAAAATGGTCGTATATAAAATTTTATACAGGGTGTCCCATTAGTGCGTAATTGTTCAATATTTCAATTTGTGTTATAGACACTCAAAAAAGTTTCAAATAAAAATATTTTTGGATATACAGGGTGTTGCGTTTTTGCCTGGCAAATAAAAATATATATTTTTTAAATAGAACACCGTGTATTTTATTTTATTTTATTTTTAGAATGGTTTGGTAATACTGTATTCAACCCTAGAAAATTTTTATAGTATATCACATTACGAGTGTGGAAAGTGACATTTTTCACACGAGTGGGAAATATTGTCGCACGAGGCACAAGCCGAGTGTGACTATCACACGACTGTGGAAAATCACTTTTCACACAAGTGACAATATTTTTCCTACGACCACAAAATAATTTCATCAAAAAATGTAAAACCAAGTTATTATTATAATAATTAAAATGCTTCTAAAAAATATTCAACAATAATAGTATTTATTCAATTTTCATATTTTCTAAACATAAAAAAAAAATTCTATCATCGCGGTCGGTCGCCAGGTCTCAAATGACAAAGTTGATAAAGTTTGATACTCTAACCATCTGACCTAATAGGCCGTGGGTCAATTGAATGATCTAATCGGTTATGTGTTTAACCAGAATAAAAAGCAAACATAACTTAGTTATTTTAAAATTAATGTAATAATAATTGTTAAAGATAAATATCTAGGATCTAATTTACAACAATTTCATTAATTTAACAATCATATCGATTTTAGTATTAATATGGACATTACATAGATCAAAATAGAAATGATTCGTTTGACATTTTGTGACACCTGATGCGGAAAGTAGCATATTCGTACACGGGTGGAATGTAAATTCTTATTCATACGCGTGTCATATGGGGCACTTTCCATAGGACTATATAGTGTGATATGTGTCACTTTCCTAAGTGGTCGTAGGAAAAATAATATTACAGTGACCCCAAATTAAATTATCAGAATTTAGGTAGGTTTACATTGATTTCAAAATTGTTTAATACACAGACTTACAAGATACTGAGCTTAAGAATAATGGTGATAGAACTGATTTATTTTATACAGAGTGTTTTGAAACATGTCTTAAATATGGCTAATTTTAAGTTCAATTTACTAAATTTTTTCTAATGCAACACTCTGTATATTATTTTAGCATAAAATTCCTTAAAAATTTGCCTATACAACAATACCAATATGTTAGCTAATAACACATATATAGGGTATCCCATCAATGCGTAATTGATCGATAGCTGTTTTATTATTAGAAATACGAAGACATTTTTAATATAAAAGTTATATGATTATATTTAACAATTATTTTTTAAATATACAGGATGGTCCATAAACGAGGTGCTGACCAAATCTACACTTTATAAAGCAAAAAATCCCGCAGGTAGTTATACATATTTGATTGATTTCACGTAGTCAAACAATTTTAATTCACTTCACTTATTTGCTATGTTGTATATAGGGTGTGTCAAAACGTGACGTTACGATTTTCTCAATTTTTTAAATGGAATTCTCTGTATTAATTAATTGGTGTTTATTTAAGAATATTTATCAAACATGGTCACTAAACTATTTTATTAAAAATTATTCCTCGTATGTTCAATAATAAAACAGCTCTCGGTCAATTACGCACTGTATATGTGTTATTGACTAACATTTGATATAGTTGAATAGGTAAATTTATAAAGAATTTTATGCTGAAATAATATGTAGGGTATTGCATTTGAAAAAATTGAGTCAATTGAACTTAAATTTAGCCATATTTAAGACATGTTTACATTTAACAATTTTGCAATCAATGTAAACCTTTTTAAATTATGATAATTTAATTTGGGGTCTGCATTATTCTTTCAAAAAAAATTAATTGCTTGGCAACACTGTACTATGTTTTAAAACATTTTACGGTTGAATACAGTATTACCAAACTATTCTAAAAATAAAATAAAATACAGAGTATTTTATTTAAAAAACATAAATTTTTATTTGCCAGGCAAAAACGCAACACCCTGTATTTACAGTGTGTTTCATAAAGTTGGATCCATATGTGATTTTTTTAATTTTAGGACTCGAAAAAACGTCATAAGACATTTACCGCTGCTTTTTTAAAACTTAAAATAGCCCATAATAAAGTTGGCTAGGTACTGCATTAGTTATCTGTCAAAGTCGGTATTTTTTGAAAAATCGTTAGAAAAAAAATTAATTCGAATTTGACAGGAAACTAATGTTAATAGCCAACTTTGATATGGACTATTTTAAGTTTATAATTAAGCATAGGTGATTGCCCTACGACGTTTTTTTCCAATCGAAATATTAAAAAAATTTATATATGGATCCAACTTTATGACACACACTTTATAATAAAACTTAAACTTTAATAACCTTAATATTTCTACTTACGTCTAAAATAAAGTAAAAGGCTGCAATGACACCCAGTGATGCTGTTGTTAATGAAAGTAGAAGGGAGGCTGACGCTATTTTGTTTATTTGTTCTTTAAATATCCTAAAAAAAGTCATAAGAACATTTTAAAATAACCCTAGAAGCTGTATCGAACTGACATTTGCATTACAACTTTGCAGAAATATTATTTTTCGACATTATCGATGTCGTGCTTTGGATTTTATAGTGAATTCTGTATAAAAAGGGTATTGTTAATATCATGAGCCTGAAGCTAGAGACAAACTAGCAGACAAACCGCGCGGCGGTCCCCAAATGTTTTGATGTTGTTATTCGGCAAAATCTTTGGTTTAGGTGGACTTTAGCATCATGAAAGTTTAGAAATAAATAAATATTAGTGTATTTATTGAAAAAATGGATTAATTCAATTTGAATTATTAATTAAAATAAGATAATCTTACACAAAGACGGGGAAGAAACAAACACATTTACAATGCGATTATAAATATAATTTTTATACCAAATATTCATTAAGTTTTTGTTTAACAAAAAATTATGGCCGAACAATGATTTAAAATATATTTTTTTGTTTTTTTTAAAGTCAGGTGTTTTGTCGTCAAACGACTTTAAGAATTAAGAGTCCAAAAAAACACATTTAGCACGAGATTACAAATACAATTTTCATACCAATAATTTAGTACACCACTAGCTATAAAATAAATAAAAAATCATTAAATAGCAAGAGCTCTAATTACATTTTTTAGGTCTTTAAAAATGCGTGGTTTCGCGGAAAAACATTATTCTACCAAAATATCAAAAACCAATATTTAGCACGAAATTCTAGATATAATTTTTAATACGAATGATTCAATAGATTAGTATAATTCAAAAACACAATAAATCACTACATAGCAAGACCTCCAAATATGTTTTTTAGGTCTTTAAAATGGCATGATTTCGCGATAAACCTTACTTTATCAAAATGACAAAAACCAATATTTAGCACAAAAATTCAGATAAAATTTTTAATATGAATGACTCCATACATTAGTATAATTCAAAATAATACCTGGATTTTCGTGCTAAAGATTGTTTTTTGTCATTTTGATAAAGTAATGTTTATCCGCGGAATCGCGCCATTTTAAACACCTAAAAAACATATTTGGAAGTCTTGCTATGTAATGATTTATTATTTTTTTGTATTATAATAATGTATTGAATCATTCATACTCAAAATTATACCTGGATTTTCGTGCTAAATATTAGTTTTTGTCATTTTGATAAAGTAAGGTTATTCCGCGGAACCGCGCTTTTCAAAAGACCTAAAAAACGTATTTACAGGTCTTGCTATGTAATGATTTATTATTTTTTTTTGAATTATACTAATGTATGGAGTCATTCGTACTAAAAACTTTATGTGAATTTTCGTGCTAAATATTGGTTTTTGTCATTTTGATAAAGTAAGGTTTATCAGCGAAATCGCGCCATTTTAAACACCTAAAAAACATATTTGGAGGTCTTGCTATGTAATGATTTATTATTTTTTTAAATTATAATAATGTATTGAATCATTCATACTAAAAATTATACCTGGATTTTCGTGCTAAATATTAGTTTTTGTCATTTTGATAAAGTAATGTTTATCCGCGGAATCGCGCCATTTTAAAGACCTAAAAAACGTATTTGGAGGTCTTGCTATGTAATGATTTATTATTTTTTTGAATTATAATAATGTATTGAATCATTCATACTATAAATTATATCTGGATTTTCGTGCTAAATATTGGTTTTTGTCATTTTGATAAAGTAAGGTTATTTCGCGGAACCGCTCTTTTCAAAAGACCTAAAAAACGTATTTACAGGTCTTGCTATGTAATGATTTATTATTTTTTTGAATTATACTAATGTATGGAGTCATTCATATTAAAAATTTTATCTGAATTTATGTTATCTAAATCTGAATTTATGTTATCTAAATATTGATTTCTGTCATTTTGATAAAGTAAGGTTTATCAGCGAAATCGCGCCATTTTAAAGACCTAAAAAACATATTTGGAGGTCTTGCTATGTAATGATTTATTATTTTTTTGAATTATAATAATGTATTGAATCATTCATACTAAAAATTATACCTGGATTTTCGTGCTAAAGATTGGTTTTTGTCATTTTGATAAAGTAATGTTTATCCGCGGAATCGCGCCATTTTAAACACCTAAAAAACATATTTGGAGGTCTTGCTATGTAATGATTTATTATTTTTTTTGAATTATAATAATGTATTGAATCATTCATACTAAAAAGTATACCTGGATTTTGGTGCTAAATATTGGTTTTTGTCATTTTGATAAAGTAAGGTTATTCCGCGGACCCGCGATTTTCAAAAGACCTAAAAAACGAATTTACAGCTCTTGCTATGTGATGATTTATTATTTTTTTGATTTATACTAATGTATAAATACATTCATACTAAAAGTTTTATCTGAATTTTCGTGCTAAATATTGGTTTTTGTCATTTTGATAAAGTAAGGTTATTCCGCGGAACCGCGCTTTTCAAAAGACCTAAAAAACGTATTTACAGGTCTTGCTATGTAATGATTTAATATTTTTTTTTGAATTATACTAATGTATGGAGTCATTCGTACTAAAAACTTTATGTGAATTTTCGTGCTAAATATTGGTTTTTGTCATTTTGATAAAGTAAGGTTATTTCGCGGAACCGCTCTTTTCAAAAGACCTAAAAAACGTATTTACAGGTCTTGCTATGTAATGATTTATTATTTTTTTGAATTATACTAATGTATGGAGTCATTCATATTAAAAATTTTATCTGAATTTTCGTGCTAAATATTGATTTTTGTCATTTTGATAAAGTAAGGTTTATCCGCGAAATCGCGCCATTTTAAACACCTAAAAAACATATTTGGAGGTCTTGCTATGTAATGATTTATTGTGTTTTGAATTATACTAATCTATTGAATCATTCGTGTTAAAAATTATATCTAGAATTTCGTGCTAAATATTGGTTTCTGATATTTTGGTAGAATAATGTTTTTCCGCGAAACCACGCATTTTTAAAGATCTAAAAAATGTAATTAGAGGTCTTGCTATTTAATGATTTTTTTATTTATTTTATAGCTAGTGGTGTAAACTTTAAAAAGACTTTAAAAAGACCAAAAAAATATATTTTAAATCATTGTTCGGCCATAATTTTTTGTTTATTCAATTAACAAAAACTTGATGAATATTTGGTATAAAAATTATATTTATAATCGCATTGTAAATGTGTTTGTTTCTTCCCCGTCTTTGTGTAAGATTATCTCATTTTAATTAATAATTCAAATTGAATTAATCCATTTTTTTCAATAAATACACTAATATTTATTTATTTCTAAACTTTTATGATACTAAAGTCCACCTAAACCAAAGATTTTGCCAAATAACAACATCAAAACATTTGGGGACCGCCGTGCGGTTTGTCTGCTAGTTTGTCTGCTAGCTTCAGCCTCATGTTAATATCCTATATGACTTACCGTTTCAATTTAACGTGACGCTGTACGCAAAACTTTAAACGTCTATAGACGATATCTTGATAGTTTTTGTCGTCCATGCATATTCGTTCGTCTACTGTCAAATCAATTATTTTCTCTTTCGCATACCGCCTCAATGCGTCCAATTGAAACTTCAGATGCATCGAGATGTAAACCAGGGTCCAACCGAAAAAAACCACTTCAAACGCCATGATGAACCAGTGCGGTATAAACAAAACTATCAAAACGTATTTATTAATTTTGTTCTCGAAATATACTGATGGATAATAGACGCTGTCCTTGGCGTTGAATTCGCTCAAAAACAAAAATTCCAGGTGGATCCATAAAATCGTTATAAACATTAAAATGCACATCGTTTGAATGGCGATGATTTCTTTTCTTATTATGTTACTGTCTTTTTTCAACGAGACGAAATATTCATGAAAACAATCTTGAAGCTCGTTGATGTATGTATTTAATTGCATGTGCACATACATAATAGCGCAAGACTAAAAATAATAATACTTGTTTTAGATTCATGTTTAAAAAGCATTTTTAAAAATTTACGTTTTGCTGGATAAATTGAACGAGCAGAAATCTTTTGATGTAACTGGTATTTTTGGTATAAATTATAAGGAATATCACCCAAACGGTGACCAATTCAGTCATCATGAAAATGATGTACTGAATTAGACGAACAATCTTTTCGTGTTTTTTGCAAAATTGGTATAGTGCAATTGTTGAGATAAACTGTAGAGGATCTTCTGAAATAGATTTAGAATTTTAATAATAAATACATTTAAAAATAACAATTCATGCGAATAAAAAACTGGCCATGACGTCACAATTTAAAAAGTGATGACTCCATAAAAGATATACGTATAAAAAAATATGCGCATCTGAAAAAACAAATTCAACCTGTTCGAGCTTTGAAAACGGCACTTGGTACAAAGTTTTTATTGGTGGTACAAATTAGTACAAAATAGGTACTGAATAATGTAATAGATCTTAATCGATTCTGCCAAGTTGATCGTGCCAGCTTAAGAGAGGTCATTTTAATGTAACATCCTAGCTAGACAAAATGGATTTTTATGCGAAAAATTACAATTTTTACTGTTAATGATAGATCAATTATTATTAGATACCAAAACATGAAACAATTATATTTAAAACTTAAACATTTAAACTATTTTTGGTCTTAATCAATAAAGATGTACTTTCTAAAAGTGCTTGTCAATTTTCTCTGGAAGATAATATAATTTGCTTAAATAAAAATTTTTCGTTTTCTACATCACATCAGTGGCGGCTCGTGGTAATTTGAAATGGGTGTTTACTTTTTCCAATACTTTTATAATTTTTGGAAGTTCGGTCCAAAACTTTGCACAAGAGCCAATATCGCTGTTTTTTTATTATTTGAGTTTGTATTAAATGTAGTTATTATCAACATCATACTATTTTCAAGCACTATAACTATTAATAAATAAATATTTTAGTTGTTTTGTTTTTAATACATTGAAAACCACCTACACGGAAAAAAATGTGACTAGAAAATTTTACTACTTGTAGAAAAATACTTAAGAATTTGTAGAAAATTTTACTACAATTTATAGTTAAAAACTATTAATTATTGTAGCAATTGAATTGTCGAATAAAATGCTTCAACAATAGGAAAGAAGTCCACAATGTTTAGTATATTTTACTATTGCTTGTAGAAGTAGAAATTTATTACAATTATCGTAATTACTACTACTAACTTCTGTAAAAATTTGTACAAATATTAATAATTATCTCTACAAAAAATAGTAATACTTTACATCCCTTCTTATGAAAAAAAATTCAATTTTGTTCAAAAATATTCTATAATATTGTAGAAATTCTAAGTCAAGTGAACAAAAAAGAATTCTGCTATTGGCCAACGTTTTCTGACGTCGATCATAAATGGCCAGACAGCAGTAGCCGTTCGCCATGTTCACATAACAAAGCATGGTACATATACGAGTACCTATAACACATTATTATATTATAAGCACCGATGCATTTGAGAAAATTTTAATAATAAATTCTATTGGTGGTAAGTACATTTATTATTGTTTTACCTTTAGATAACTAATTTAAATAACCTTAGTAGATTATTTTAAAAAAATAGTTGTGGCCAACGATCGAATTTTGTGCCAAGTTCAATGATGTTTTTTTGTCTTAATTGTGACATACCTACTTTCTCATTTTTGTTAGTTATCTGACTTAGTCATTTAATATCCAAATCAGTGTAAAGGTGATAAATATCCCCGTTTTAAGGGTATGAACAGTTCAATTGGTATTAATTTTTATTTCATATTTTTCAGGTGCAGAGAAGCCAACTTAGACTGAGGGCGCTATTATTACTGTTATTTATTACATAATGTAATTAAGACTTTGTAGCTTTTATATTAAAACAATAAATTGAATATTTTATTAAGGAACATTTTTTTCTAGGTTATAATTATAATAATTATGGAATACTACTACAAATTTTATTAAAAATTACTACAATTTGTATGAATTTTTACTATTTATTGTGTCAAATTTTCGTATTTATTTTCATAAAACGCAATACATTTTTAATATAAATTCATACAATGAATAGCAAAAATTATAACAATTTGTAGAACAATTCTTATGATGCATTTGGATATTTTTACTAAATATTGTAGATAATAACTCTACAATACATTCTCCACAAATATTTGGAAATTTTTACTACAAATTGTCCCTGTCCCTATATGTACTATTTATTGTAGAGAAAAAAATCTATAATTGTAGAAATTTGTTCTACAATTTTTTTTCCGTGTATAAACATTATTAGTTAGTAGACTTTTGTTCATGATTTGAGATTATTTTTAAATATTTATATAAGGTTATGTAGAAAGCTTGACATTGATTTTTGTGTAAAAAAAATTATATGAAACTTTACCTACCATTTTCAGTTTTAATTGTAAATTTAATCATTTTCACAATTTGTCACAGATGTCAAATAAAAAATATGTTTATTAAATACCTTTTAAAATAATACCTTTTAAATAAAATAAGAACTAAATGTTTTAAATGTTTATTTTATGAGATCAGTCCCATCACAATACATACTATTACACAAATAAAAACTAGAATAAAGATATATAATGCCTGGCATTTTAAATGCTACTCTTCGCAGTTTAACAGACTCCCTTAACTCCCAATTTTCTACCAGATTATTTTCACAATCAATAGGCCTCATCTCCTTATAGGGCTTGATTTTTACTAAAAATTTCATGTTGATATCGCTTTTCATTTTTGTTTTTAATTTTAATTTCAACCCCCCCCCCCCCTTAAATCCCCCATTTTTAATTAGATTTTTTTATAATTAAAGGCAGTGGCGGCTCGTTATAATTTAAAAAGGGTGTCCACAATGTTTAATACTGTGCTCTATAGAAGAAAAAAAATATCATTTACACAATATCGGGTACAATATTAATTCCTCGATTAATACAGTGCAAGAAAGAAACGTCAAGTTTAAATTATAGAAATAATGCAAAAACATGCTTACCTAATATAATCAGTATCAGGTTTTTGCTCGGTTTATTGGGTAGTTCAGTAGTTTAATAATAATAAAAAAAGTGTTTCTCAATTTTTGCTGATAAATGAGATAAATCCCTAACTCCTGTTTTTGTCCTTTCTGATTTACTATTTTCATTGTTTGCAAAAACTAAACAAGGAAAACAAAACAATGTTTATCACACCCGCACAACCACGAAATTTTTTAATATTGTTTAATCTTAAAAGTATGTTTAAACTTTCTATTTCTTATGGCACATTATTGAACAATGTTTATCTCCGATCGAGGTGGGCCATTCTTTTTTATAAGCACTCGATTCTCGAAATTATGTTTATTGGTTTTTATAAATTTCACCGAATACGATTCCATCGTACATAAACACTAGTAAATTCACACAGAACCTAAGACCAGTACAGCCAACCTCAAAACAACGAAAATTCGGTTCACTGAACACACAAATCCATAAAAAGTATAATTTGTAAAGGGATCTCGTGTCTCACTGAGTGTATTCTCACTTTCTTCTTTTATATATCGATAAACAAGGATACAAATATATGCAGGACTTTTTATCAAGAATAACTTTTTTTCCTAAAATCAATAATAAAAATGTTTTCCATATGGTTCCAACTTAAGTAGACACACTGTATAATTATATCCATTCTATGTTTTCTAACAATTACAATTCATTACTTAATGTCAAGTTGACTATTTTTTTTATTATTTAAAATGAGTTTTAGTTATTAATATAAAATATAATTAAAAATTAGTGATTCTTGTGAAAAATCGATAAATAACGGAAATCAACTATAGTTTTTCTTATATTTATAAGGAAACTTAAGTAGAGTTTAAACAATTTTTATACTTATACGAGTATGTAGTCAGTAGAGCGCGTCACTTAGGTAATCGCCTATATGCTAAATGTGACAGCCAGCTTCGTTTTTCAGCTTCAAGTTTTTATTTATTTATTTACGGGTCAAAACTCATTTTACAGAATTGTATAACAAAGTTCCTAAATAAATATAACACAATTGGCAGCATTACAACGAGTTATAAATAATAATATACACGGCAGTGGCGTAACTACCATAAGACAAGTATTGCAAATATTTGAAGCCTAATATTTAAGTTTTTCTTAAACTTTTGAGAATTTATAATAATTTGCAACTAAATTACTACTTAGTTTAAATCGAAACTTGATTCTCTTTGATAAAAAGAAATATTATGTTATCATATGTAAAATAAATAAAAAAATTAGATTATTAGATTCGAAAGCAAATATAATTAATACCACAGTATAACACTGACAGTGATTCGTATCCGTGATCCGAAAAAAAGGATTCGAATCACTTGATTCGAATCCTTCTTTTTTAAAAAAGGATTCGAGCATTGGATCCGTGATTCCAATCACATCTCGTCATTCGGATTCGTGATTCGAATCCATTTTTCGAGGATTCGTCCCAGCTCTGGTGTTAAGTAGGTACATTTACGTTATTACTACTCATCTCTAAATTCGCGCTATATAACCGAACCCCAAGTAGACAGAATGACAGTTTGTTTGATTTGGTAGTGTTGCCAGAATATGTTTTTGTAATGTACCAGATTTGTCTAAAAAATGTACCAGATTCCTTAAATGTACCAAATTTTTCGAATTCTATTTGCAGTGACATCTAATTTATTGAAGAGAAAAAAAGGGGATTTTTATAGATAACGAACCCAAACAAGGAACACAATATATTTTACACGTGAACACTGCTTCAAGCAGAATGTACTACATCTAGTACAATTGTGAATTGTACTAGACTGGCAACACTGGTTTGGCAACCTTGTTTGTGAGCGGCGCACCAATTAATGTGTTCCTTTGACGTTTGAAGGATATGTTGGCGTGTTGTTTTCTCTTTTTAACTTTATGTATTCACCAAATCGTCTCACTCGTGTTAGGCTCACTCATCATAATGCGCCACAGACACAGTATACTTAGGTATTCTGTGCCACAGAGACGCGATCAGCCAGAGGGCAATGATGTACCAAAAAATATAGATTAACACGTATGAAAATAAAAATATTAAAATTAAATTTATATTTTTATGTTATTTATGTAATTATAAAATAATGTGTTTTTATGAAATTTAATTGGGTGTTCACTGCACAAATGAACCAATGGAGAAACCGCCCCTGCACCACATCCAAATATCTTTAGTCGTTTTATTCCAGTATGATGCATAATTGATAGTACCCCATAGGGGAGCATTTCTCACAGGTTCTTCCCAAAAGCAACAATACTCCTGTGGCAATTCTCCCTTATGAGATATTACAGCGTCTTGTGGTACATCGGCCGGTATAATAGTATCATTTTTCGCATTTCATTATAAACTTCAACTTAGTGAATCATGCACTATTTGGGGTCAATTACTTTAAATTTTTTTTCGAGGCAGATAATGTAGCAGCTGATAAGAGTGGTTTTTGTCTAATTTTTAGCGATTCACTCTTTAAAATTGTGCTCTCGTTAAAGTGTAATAATGAAACTACATGTGTAATATCTATTCCGACGAGTATACGAGCTATAACTAACTTTACGTGTATGGCTAATTATCTATTAAATACCTGTCATGGGATCAATTTCGGTTTCATAATCGATCATTTCTAAAACCTTCGATTTGAAAAAGTATATTGTGCCAATTTAATTCAATAGTCAACTACTTCCTCTAAGTTGGACAATAAAAAAATATATATTAGTCGGTATTTAAACCCTTTTTTATATAATTTTCCGTAAATTGATTATTGAGGTTATTAATATTTAAAAAAGAATACATCATAAAATATCCGACGTAATATAAACCTCGTTAGTAAATAAGTTATAATTAATTACCAGTAATGTTTCTTTTAACATGGATTTAGGAAATTAAGTAGCGATCCATCATGTTTCTAAAATAGGCTTGAACTGACAAAGACAGATACTGAATCATGTCCGTGATAAGTACGCACATCTCTGAATTAAATCCAAACTGTCATTTAAAATGAAACGTTAACAGTAACTTTTTAAATCGGTTACAATAAATAAATCATCAAAATGTTCAAAATAAATTAAATTAATTGCAATATAAAATTAAACAAATCTTTAAATGAAAGTCATCAACAAAATGTCCAGAATAAGTCAAATTTATAGTAATATTTAATGAACGAAATCTTCAATTCTAAAAAATAAATTTATATAAATTTTAAAAGTTAAAATTTCCCTTAAAATTATATCATATAATACGAGTAGGATTGAAAATTTCAATGTATGAATTGTTATAGTTCATTATATTTATTCATTGTCATTTGTATACGATTAAAAAAGGGGATAAATCTTGATCATATTACTCCTTAGTCCGTATGTCAAGTTAAAAATAACTTGATATAACAAACCAAATTCTGTTCGATATAAATTGATGTTAAGATTGGAATAACAACGTAGGAATTCACCAGAAAGAAACATCTGGAACAAAAACAAACTTGAAATGAAAAACCATCCGCTCTAAAAGGGTAGTAAATCAATATCAAATTGGTTTTATATTTAACGACCGCAACGAAAGAAAATAAAAAATAAAGAATCGTTTTACTCGGACCATGACATTTTTGAAATTATGAAAGAAGAATGAAATAGGTTAGCACTAGTTTATTCTAAAAATCCACAAGAGTAGATATGGCGGCCATATCGCACGAAGACGAAGTTTGAGCACGATATGGACAATCCACTCGAGTTGTACAGTATATTTTTTCTACGGTCCACTAACGAAAATTTTAAAATTTTTAAAATTATTTTAGGTTAATAAGACAAAATAACTAATTTAAAAATAATTTATGACTTTTACTTATTTATATAATAAAATAAACTTGACAAATAAAAAATAATTTAATTAGTCTCCAATCCTAGAATTGAAAGTGTGAAAGCCAAACGACCTGGTCACTATTCTATGGCCACACATAATGTTTTAGTTTTAATATTCGTAATTAAATTAATTTCATATAGTTTTATTAAAATGAATGTTTGGCTAAAAAATCGTTGATTTGTTTTGAAATTAACAACTTTAAAGCTTATTTATAGCTTCTCATTCAAAAATTGAACACGGCAATGTTAATTTCAAATTCAAAAAATAGTATATTACACACCGAGGTGGGAAGAGTTTTATTCCTGTCGTGAGATTAGTTAGATCACCGAGACGCGAAGCGTCGAGGTTAGCTATAATCTCAAGATAGGAATTAAACTTCCTACCGAGGTTTGTATACTATTTTATTTACAACCATCATATTGCGATCAAAGTTAATAAATCTCTGTTTCGTTCTGAACATACCTAAAATATTACATTTAACAACAAATTACCAAGCGCGAGGTTTTCTCAGAATAATCAAGTAAATATATTGTTACCGTGATTACGGGGTAAACAATTGTCACCAATGTAAATAAATTTCAGTATTAAATTCACGAATAATAAATATCAATACTTAAGTAGTTTGTTGTATTTTAGTTCATTGTTGTTTTTTATTGTTTGCCATTAAATAGGTATTATAAAATTTGTCAAAAAATGTGTTTTTTTTTTTTAATATAAAAAATATTCATCTAGAATAGATGAAATGAGGGCGGGAAATGAGGGCAGGAAGTGAGGGCGGGAAGTAGAGGTGCGTAATGTGGTACTTCCCAACCTTCAATGACGTTAGTAATGACAGCATTACATATATGGTTGTAAATAAAGAATATTTTACATCAATTAAGAATTAGAGTCATGCTGAATTTAAAATACTCATTCTTAGTTACATACTTTGACAAATTTCTTTCTTTGTATATTTATTACAAATAAACCATACATTCAAAACAGTAGGCTATAATAAGGGTTAAAAATGAAATAGATTTAGCATCTTATCACAAGTTTTATTCGTTTATGAAAGAAGCGAGGAAAGGTTAGGAATTTAAAAAATCTTTAGTTTTTACTGGAGAAGATTTACGTAAGTTTTCAAGTGAGGCTCCAGACAATACGTTTCTATTTTTTATGTTCATGTTACTTGTGTTTAGGTAAAGTTGTAAACAATTTAATTAATTTGACAATTCAAAATAAAATCTGACATAATCTAATGTTATTTATTGAAGCGGTTACCTAGCAACCTTTATACGCACGGCGTGCGATAAAAACCCGTTTATGCACGCTTTTGTGTTTGTTTCGGATGGTTTATGATACATGAATACTAAAAAACTTTTTTGCACGCCCACATGGATATTAGCTTATCTACGCACAGACTACAAAACGAAAAAGTACGCTATTGCGTTTAACTGAACGAATATATTTCATATTCATTCTAGGTAGGGAGAACACTGCAAAAAAAATGAAATCCACCAATCACAGTTCATATTTTGGACACCCAACTGCTACTATTTTTAAAATTTTAAATAAATAACGTTTCTGTCAAACTAATTGTCAGTATATTTTAGTTATTCAGATTAAATATACATTAAAATGAGTTATTGTTGTGTATAATCGTCAAATAATAACATTTCTATTTTTATTTCGTCCACATTTTGAAATAAATTTAAAATTTGATTCAAACTATATGAAACTAATTTGAATACGAGTATTATAACAATAATACCAAATCTGGCGGTGGAGGTCAGGAGAGAGTGTCTTCCACGCGGGAGCTTGGAGTTCGAATCTCAGCGGCGACATAAATTTTTTTTTATTTTTTTTTTTTCATATTTATTTTATTTTATAAATTAGTAAAAGTCATAAATAATTTTTAAATTTTGCAGATTTTCGTAAGTGGGTCGTAGAAAAAATATACTGTACAACTCGAGTGGATTGTCTATATCACACTCTGACGAATGAGCACTCCGCCTACGACACCGTGCTCAAACTTCGTATTCATGCGATGTGGCCATCATATCCACTCTTGTTACACAAACTACTATTTTCATTCAAAATATAATCTAACAAGTGCGTACATACCAATGTATATGCCGTGATCTTATTTATATTATAGAAACTTAATATGCAACGTACGCCCATGGAATGTGACTTTATATCCCCACTTTTACTGCACTCCTCTTTTATGCAGACTATGAAATATATTCGTTCAATTGAACGCAATGGCATACTTTTTCGTTTTGTAGTCTGGGCGTAGAATAGCTAATATCCATGTGAGTTTAGAAAAAAAAATGTTTCTAAAGTAGGAGGACGTTCAAGTATTACATGAGCAATAATTTTAGACTCATACCCCCTGCATAAGCAAAAGTCGTTAACATCCTTCCCTAAAATATAATACGTCAGAATTTTTTAAAATTACTTGTTTAAAGTCTGGGGTTCTCTGAATTGAACATCGGTATATTTTAAAAATGACTACTATACTTAGTAGTACAGCGTCTCAGGGTTAGTACTAGAATGTCACGAAGCTTTGGCCGAAGTATCCATCAACAATGTGGCCACCTTAAGATGGATCAAAGGTCACGCCACATCGAAAGGTAACCGTTTTGCTAATTCACTGGACAAGAAAGCAGCCAACCATACTTTTTGTACCTGGCTCTTCTATTAGCTGCACAAAATCGATAGTGACATACCTAATTAAAGAACATTCCCTTGTGAAATTCAAGGAAAGATAGGATGAAACAAGAAGCTACAGAGTTGCCAGGAACTTCTAAGTTATCCTGACAACAATGCAGCAGACAAATACTTGACTATGACTAGACAGAATCTGCGCCTAGTCACAGGCATTTTGACTGGTCATTGCTAAGTACAGGAAGCATCTCCATATCATGGGGCTGTCAGAATCCGCACTCTGCAAGGGGTGCGAGCAAGAAGATGAAACCATCGAGCGACATCAGATCCTCTACGATTGCCCGAAGCTCTTATTTATTAGAAAATTTGTGTTCGGCGAGTATCAGCTAACATCGGCCGATATTAGAGAAAGACCTTTTGACGACGTTGTCAACTACATTAAATCTGTAGCCTGGCTCACGAGCTAGAAGGTGCCTATCATCTTATAAAGATGCACAATGGGCCTAGTGAGGCCTAAGTGTCGTGGGGGTAACCCACCCTCCACGTGTTACAGATACAGATAGTAGTACAGCGTTACGTCAATTCTCGGGAAACTACAATAATTATTTGTGCATTACTAGTAAATTTACAAACAAATCTAAGTTTTTATTAAAAATAAGTGGAGTTCATAAATTATTGAAAATGAATTAAAAATATACTAAAAATGGAATAATTCTAAAATATAACTAGAATGATACGCGTAGCAGTTAAACAACCCCTATTTTTATTCAAATTTTTTAGAGAATCAATAGTCTTCATCTCCCCTATAAAAGCTTTATTTTTCTGGAAGAATTCAAATTGTTATATTTTTTGTTTCTGTGTTAGGATTTTATTTTGATATTTTAATCCCTCATAACCCCTTATTTAATCCCCCTTTTTCAATCAAGTTTGTTTTTTTAGTTAATAAGCTTCGTTTCATTGCAGAGCTTGATTTTTCCTGAAAATTTCAAGTTGATATTGTTTTTCGTTTCTGATTTTATTTTTTGTTTTTAAATTTTAACCCCCCCCCCTCATTTTTAATAAATTTTTTTAAAAATGAATAGGCTACGTTCCATTGTAGAATGTGATTTTCCTGAAAATTTGACAGTGAGATATGATATGACAATCCCAAAGTATTATTGCTTTGGTTATTGTCCTGCTTCTATCACTGATGAAGGACTGCACAATTGCGTCCATGTTTACTAAAAAAGAATGGGTTTTAATAAATAACAAAGTGAAAACATAAAATTTTATAATTTTGTCTAAATAGGTATATCATCTGCTTCAGCTGTATTTAAAAATTATTGTTAAATTGCAAAATAGTTTAATGTTTTCATACATAATCTATGCTAGGGTTAACATGATTGATAAATAATTACAGTCAAACATAATTTTACAGTGTAAGAATGATTTTATTTTCTATACAAATTTAATATTATTTTACGAAACACTCGGTTTTTAAACGCACGAAATATTTGTCTTCCAAAACAGTCACAGCCTATGTTTATGTTAACACTATTATGATACAGAGGTATCGGATTACGAATATGCCAACTAAAGACGCGTTCTCACGAGTCGATTTTAGTTGATCAAGAAAAGTTGAATAAAAATTGTTGTGAGAACCTGTCTTTCAATAGAGTTGATCAGCTTTTTAGTGGATCAACAAAAGTTTGACCCAGTCAAACTTTTATCGTTCAAGTGATGCATCATCATGAATTGTTTTCAAGTTGAAGCTTTTCTTGAGACTGTGAATTAGACAGTCCACTTTTGTCGAATGTGTAATGCATAGTTAAATAATGTGTAGTACGTTTGCAACTTTAATCTTGGTAAGATTGTTTGATGCATCATTAATTCTTGTTTTTTATGCGATCCTGAATTTTAGAGAGCAGTTCTTCGAATTTATCTTCAAACATTCGTAAATTATTTATGTACCTTCGATGCTTCCATTCTATTTCTTCTTAGAATCTAATGCCTCAACCAAAAATAACGTTTCTTACGACTTTTGTTCGTTTCAACAATTTTTTTTCAGTTCTTCTTTTAACAAAAGTTAAACAATCTGTAGACATTCAACGCCATTTTACATTGAAACTGATAACTCAGTTTATATTGAAATGTGTGAACAACAATTGATTCAAGTTGTATTCAACTTTTGTTGATCAACTAAACTTCCGTGAGAACACGACTTAAGGGTAAAATCTCAAGTAGGCATAGAATACAGATAATTTAAAATTTGAGTTAGTTGCTTTACGGAACAAAATTAAAGTTCGTTCCAATAATAATAAACTAGCTGTTTGCTAAATAGGGTGAGTTTTTTTTACTAAGTAATTATGTTTTATCAATTAGTTTTGTTTTAATTTGTAATCAAGTTATTTTGTAAATTCTATTAACCAATTTTTATCCACCAACCTTTTATAGTTAATTTTGTCAATTCTGACGTAAAGATATTTTGTCAAGTATTAAGAGAACCTAAATTAACGGGGTTATTTTTAAATAATTAAAACTTATTTGACTATTTACTTATAATTTGTTTTTCACTACGAGGTGTAATCAAAATCAAAGTGAATTATATTGTATATTCTGGCGTAGTACATTGAGATAGTGTATGCGTTTATTTTGGGATTACTGTGGTCAGTTTTCCAGAGTCGCCGTACCATGGTTGGTGCGGGCTAGTGACATTGCGGTCAGTGTGCTAGTAATGGCTTGATTTATATATCGATCGATAGTTTGGACATTGTAGTCAATGTCAACAGAGTCGAGAATCTAATTTTGTGTCAATTATGGAGAATTTAAAGTTGTGTCAATTATATTTTTAATTAATATTTTGAGATAAAGAGTTATCAATATAATTTTCTTGTTAATTAAAAGGACAATAAGTGTTTTGTTTATGAATATCACCTTCTCATAACTGTTCTTTAATATAAAACTGCTTTTGGTAAACTTGATTACTCATACTTGTTTTTCTTTTGTTTCAGGTACGCCATCTCACACAAGCATTAAGTATTTTATCTATTTTATTTTACTATTATTTTATTTACGTTTTATTGTTTTTAATCATTTAATACTTTCTCTATAATTTTATTTTGTTCTAAATTTTACCTGCCACTTTAAAGTTATTAAATCTTTTATTGAATTAATTTCTTGTATTTCCTGACAATGATTAAATAACTAAATATTTTCGTTCAAGTTTAAAATAGATATTTTTAAATTACAAATATTTTCCTATAACAGTAACTATTTAAATGTATATACCGTTTCTCACGTAATACTAAAGGCAAACTTTCTTTTTACAACAAATTCAAATATTATGATTGGTTAGAGCCGGTTGATCCATTTTCCAATCCTCATTTGTAAAGTGAAAACTGCAAAACATGTCTCTTTATTTTGTATCATATAACCAAAGTTTAAAAATAATAAGTTTCTCTTCTTATGCAGCGAAGTACAGGCATCGCATCCTAATTTGTCAGTAGTGGGGTAAAGTTTGCGCACTGCTAACACACCTTCAAACGATCTTACTGGCTACTATTAAAGCTCACTAGCATATACTACTTTCGCATAAAATAAATTTTCTAGGATTTTTAAAACGACCACGGTCAGATTAATCACAAAATTTTAAGAAAATTACCTAAAATTTTAATCCTTAATAACGGTCAAATCGAGTCCGCCCTCGTCTCTAAGAATGTTTTATCAACAGTGGCTATTATTTGATGGTATTATAGGAAATACCAGATTACCTAACAGTGGATCAAACGCAATTATGTAAATAGGTGTTTAAGTACTACAGAATGTGTTAAAATTTATTTATTATCTATGAGATAAAATGTATTCTGTTAAAAAAATTTATTGGGTGAAAAAATGGCGATTTTGCACTTGATATCTTTAATATTTTAACAAAATGTGAGGGTAAAGTAGAAGTGGTGAAAGTCATCAGCATACAAATATTAAAATAAGACAACGAGGATTTTTTAAAAATATGTTATAGGTCAACAAATACTGAATTTATACTAACCTATATTCCTTGTTGCTATAACTACTATCAAACAAAATAAACATAAACAAATTAACAGAGTTCTAAATCGTCATCAAAATCATCACTATCACTAGAACTATCACTGCTGTCTTCATTAACATTAATAATAACTGTAGGAATTACAACGTCATCCATTATAATTTCGCGATCTAAATATTTATCTTCGACAGCTATTACATGTGCACATCTTTTTTCCCAGTCTTCTTGGGTTACTGATTTAAATTCAATTTCAGCTATCATTTGTACATGTGCTAATTTAAAATGAATATTCTTTATTGCTACATTATTTTTTACTACAGCCCAGAGTATTTTTATTGGATTTAAGTCTGGGTGGTATAATGGTAATCTCAAAACTGTATGACCGTGTATGAAGAATAATCTATTAAATTTGTATTGCTTGAATCTATTTTTATACTGTTTGATTAATGTGAACAGCTGTGGTCGTAATAAGAAAGGTTGAAATTCATTATTGTTGGACGTCAACCAGTTTATCATTTCAGCTTTTTTTGAATTTGAATTCGGAGCAGGATTTTCTATAACATTGTGATACGGTGCATTATCCACAACTACAATAGCATTTAGTGGTACATTTTGGTATTAACAGTTCTCTTAGCCACTTTTCATAATTTTCTTGATTCATATCATTATGATAATCACCAGATTTGGCCCAAGACACAAACATTAATAAACTGTTAGGAATAAAGCCCATGTTACCACCAGCATAAACTATATTAGGTCTCTTTCCTTTCGAAATGGTGGAAAACAAATCTTTTGCATTATCACCACCCCAATTCACTATGGTTTCAATGAACCCATTTTTTGGCCAAAAGTCAAAACAAGATTTAAATTATGGGCTCAACTGTTTTTAATGGAGTATATTAAAACTATAAAACTTATTTTGGGTCATTTAGAACTAGATTTAAAATAATAAATACCTTTTTTCTTAAAATATATTTGATAGTTTAAATAAAAAGTAAAATCACATTTCCATATCTAACTCAAGTGAGTCCAAATGATCAGGCATTATTTCTTCCAAAATTGTTTCTTCTCCTTCGTCTTCGTCATAATCATCTTCTAAATTTTCTTCATGTTCCAAAGTTTGTGGTTGTTGTTCCAAAAGCATTTCTGTAACTTCAACTGGAAACTTTAACTTTTGTTGTTTATTTATTCGTTTTTGTAAGTTTATACTTGAAATAATGGGATCTGAGGTGTCCATAGCTCGATGAAAAACATCTTCGAGGTTATTTTGTCGGCTTGTTTACCTAGCGTGAAATTGTCGATCATATTTGTAAAGTTTATTTTTGGTTTCAGATCTCTCTTCCCTGAAATATCCCATGGGCAATATGGTATTCTCCATTATCTGTCTTCCATGTATTAAAACTTTGTGAATAGTTGCAGGCATAGGATATGAGGAATATTTTTTCATGTATAGTCTGGCAGTTTTATAACAAAAAATTTCAAATTTTTCCTCATCTAGTTGGTACTGGCAAGACAAATAAATTAGGATGATTTAAAATTTTTTTATTAGAGTTTCATCAACATCTGTTATTTCCGAAAACAGTTTGGTATTGCTAAAGGCTCTACGAGCAGTATTGCCATCATTTGTGCTACCAAATCCACTTGATTTTGGTTTATCTACATGTAGATGTAAAAGGAATAAGAATCGTTCTTGAATGTTTTTTTTTCTGTCGTTAAATCTTTCTTTATTTTCAGTACCTCTAACTTGCTATTCACATAAATCATGCCTATAGGATATGTGTAGTATGCACTCGAATAAACGTATCCAAGCATGTAATGGGCTTATTCCATATTGTAAAGTATTTGGTTTTGGGTTAAAGATAGTTATTTTGAGGTTCTCAACTTTTAAAAAACTTCGGGGAGTAGCATCACATATTGGACAAATTTGACTTGACTTTGTACCAGTTAAAGTATTAAGTATCTTTCCATCAATTAAAGTCATAAAAAGAATACATTTAATATGTATTAGCTTATTTTCAGGTAATAGTAATTTTAGTTCCTTTAGTTTTTCAATCTGCATGTCAATATTTTTTTTCTCTTTTAATATATGTTCTGATGATTCTTTAGTATACTCTAACTTAAGTGGTCTACAAAACCGAACAGACTGAGGAGTTCTATTGTTCCACAAAATGACATTATTTTTTGACTGCAAACGAAGAGGTATACAAGTCGTTGCAAATAAAGACTCATCGGACTGAGTACCTGAAGTACTGAATTTCTATTTGTAAGCTGATTGCCCACTACTTCCATCGAAGCCATAACTAAATATTATTTCTGCACTAAGTTCATTCACCTTCATCATTTTCATGTACTGCATAATGGCCTCTTCTTGTAAAAATACAATTCTTTTTGTAGTATGTTCTAGAAGATTTGATAAAGGAACTTCTGCTACAATATCAGAAACAATAATATCGGTTGGTCTACATTTAGGTTTACATTTCCACACTTCATTATAGTTTGGGTACATATCAGATTTTCTTGAAAGAGCTCCGTGCCTGATGTTTAAATACTGCTGTTTACTAAAATTGTTATCTAGAATAAATTCTAGGGCTTCTTCAGGCGTATACTTTACAGTTTCTTCTTTGGACGAAAACAGCATTTTTCTAATTTTAGCTGGTCGAGATGGGCTTTTGTTTACTTCTTTTAGCACGACTGCTAAATCTTGCATTCCTTGTTGTCGTGCCGCCATACTTGCAGCTTGTACTATTAATGATGACTCATGTTGTTTTTCATGTGATAACTGCCAGGCTTCTCTTCTTTTTGATCGATTTGATTTTTCAGAAAACGGAATTGTGGGACGGCCGAAAGATGTAGATGGGGCATAGGTTCATTTATCTCAATACTAAAATCACTTTTTAGCCAATTCGATTTTTTTTTTCTTAAAATATTCCTTGTTCCTCAACGCTTTTTTGGTCCATCTTTAATCAAAACTGCGACATAAACGATTAATTTTTTCTTTCATTTTTTGTATATTGGATGGATTTATCTTTTCTCCTACTTCCTTTATAATATAAAGATAAATAGCAGAAAATGTATCGCCTTTGTTTTTTTCTTTTAGCCACAGTTCCAAAAAGTCTTCATTCTTAAAACGACGCATGGCTAAAAAAAAATTGTTTTTTAGAAAGGGTAGCAGATAGTAGCAACACAATTATATTGAATAACAATCACTGATAAAGACGGAATGTTATCATAGTAAAAATATCTTGGCCAAACTCCGCCGAATTTTTATAAGTCTACCTAAATCTTGGAGTTTACAATTTTTAAAATAAATATACACTATTTATGTATTAATTAATTTAAAAAACTGGCATGAAGAATAACGTATTTTTGTTTATATAAATTAAAAGTACATACCTTAACGGTAATAACACGGTAATAACGCTCAGCTTTAAAGTTTGTCTACGCTCGGTGAGTGCTTAATCGTAACTGACCACCGACGGAAACTACAACTTGTTGTTACTTGTTACCCGAGTTAGGTAGAAGGGACGCTCAAATAAAATTCCCAGTTGGGATTCGTGAGCTCTGAAGTATTAATTTTTAATATATAGACTTGTATTTACTAAGAGTTGAAAAAATCACTTTTGGCCAAAAAATTCCTTCCTAGAAACCATAGTGCAATTATGTGATAATGTATGGTTACTATGTATATAAGTTTCATCAATATATACAATGGGACGGTTTTGAGAACGAAAATATCAAATTTTTTTAATATTATCTATTCTTTTTTCCTGATGTCAAGCCGTTCTATTAGAACTTGTCTGTTGTTTCGCGTTTTTCGCCACTTGAACCCAATTTTTTTTAAAATAGTTCTTAATGATGTGTAGCTCCCTTTCCACTCAATTTCCTTTTTTAATTTTTCACTAAGAGTTTTGACTGTTACGCGCATACCTTCTGTTTCGTGAAATCTATGAACTATATCTCTAATTGTTCCAATATTGTAGGATGGAATATCTGTTACACTTGATGTCTTGCACTTTTTTGGACTTTTAAACAATTGTTTAGGTATGGTCGATGTAGACTTTTCACCTTTTGATGTCTCACCTTCTATAATTATTCGTTAAATTGTTTTTGCCGAGTATTCTGTAGCTTCAGCAACTTGTTCTTTAATTTCAGTGAGAGTTTTGGGATCATCGTTCACAACACATTGTCTATAAGTTTCACTATCATCGTTGTTTTTTATTTCAAAACTATTTGTTGCCGAGGAACATTTTTTTTTTTTTTCATAAAATATTCGAATAGATGAAATATTATTTCCTAAATGTTTCGGCATTTTAACACAAGTAAGTCACTACTTTAAAGAAAAACACCACAAACAAATAAAAATAAAATATAACTCAAAATCTGCACGCTACACAAACACAAATTCAAGAAAATATTATCATCTACTGGTCACCCCTGACAACACGGCTATTGTTTGCATCTCTCTTTAACAGTTACAGTAGGTGTTGATAATTGAAATTCGAGATTAACGCGCATCCCTTCTTCAGACCCAATTAGGTTGCGATGCCTGTAGTTATCAAAATAATCCTTTTTTTCTTTCAACTGGTTTTGTAGGAAACAGAAAAAATTAACAATTTTTTTGCTTACTGCATAATACTTACAGTTGGGTACAAAACACATGACTATTCTACACTGGACAAAAAACAAAATATAAATTACACTCATAAAACTAAATCATTATTTAAAATTGAAAGTAAACAAACAACATGACCTCAAAAATACTTATATGCTTAAAATAATAGTAAATGCTTTACTTTGAAGACGTTGGTAATAATCGTTGATTTGGCATATATAGGTACTTCCGATTTATTACAGTCGCAGTTCTTATTTAAACACAATTAAAATTCGAGAGACACTAAAATGGTGGTTCCCACCTTATCGAGACTGAGGCCTACAAGGGTAAACTCGTAGCGTAACAAAAACGAGAAATGATTTATCTTGGAACGAAAGACCGAAAGCCGATAGTAGTATTAGGACGTTGAATTTTTTGGTTTGTGAAGCATTGGCATTACTAAGGTTAAAACATGTGATGATTTTCACAAGCCTTGATTTTTAAAACCATTCTATATCGCCTTTTAATTAGGGTTTAAAAACTTGTTCGAGCAATTTATCCAATAATAATGGGGCCCTTTACCTCTATAGCGTGCTCATGTAAAATATTTGGGCTCCTTACTTCGCCTATTTATATTCTATTAATAATATTGATAAAGGACAGAAGAAAGAGTATTACAACTATCTTAAAAGAAATAAATTGGCTTTCAGTTCAGAACTATATTCAGTACATGACTGATATTTATTTATAAAATAAAAATGACATAGTACCATCTCATCAGATCTATTAGAAAAAATTCAATATAATTCGCAATATCACAACTATAATACAAGAAGCCAATCTGACTTTCATGTACGGCAAGCCATCACTAAAAGTTCCCAAAATACAATTTTTATTAAAGGTTTAAAAAATTTAATAGACAGAAATTTTAAAAAACAATAAATGTATTCAAAAGTAACCTCAAACAATACTTGATAAATAAACAGAACGGATATACTTTCTTGTGATAATACTCTTTAAACCTGTCCTTTCTAAGTATTTCCCTTATAATTTATTGTTATTTTACCCCTCCTTTTACCCGCATTTATTATAAATTATTACTGTTTTGAGATCACGTACTTTATTTTAAAAAATTACTTGATGTTATATTAATACTACTTACTATGTTTAAATCATTAATAGTTTTGCGACGATTGGTTATAGCAACTTATAGCCACAAAATTATTTTTGTATTAAAGTAGATCCATAGAGAGCAACGTAATTTACAAAGGCCTTCTTTCAACATACAAATAAATGACAACTTTATAATTAAAATGAAAAACAACAAAATACCTCGGTATCATAATTGATCAAAATTTGAAATGGTTTGATCACATTACGTCATTAAAATCCCAAGGTAAGAAGATTAATTTAAAAATTTTATGAATTGAGGAAATTTATGACTAGGAGATGACTAATTATTATTTACAATTCGCTGGTTGAATATGTAATCCAAAATCGTATAATTAAAATTATCTACAAAAAACCAGCATTACTCTCTTTTATATAATAAAAAAGTGCTTTGTATAAGAACATTATATTATCTGTCTTGCTGTACCTTTATTTATGGAAAGCCTGAATTGAGATACACTACAAATTATTTGCAATAAATATCAAAAGAAGCATACATTTTTAAATAATTTGACATTTAAGAGCCATTCACACATCACAGTTGACATCTTGATATTTGACAGGCACAGCCAAGCATTATTCTGATTTTTGCCAAATAAAATGGCTGGTTAATTATTCTATGGGGTTGCGACAGAGAACCAGTAAATTTAATGAACGTGTTTTTGTGGCTAGGGGCGAAATAGTAGTACGCTTAAGTTAGCACCACCATAAAAAAGTCATTTTTAAGAAACTGCTTGTATATTTTTTATAAATTGGCAGACTTGGCGACTAATTTTTAATAAAAATAGCCTTCAAAATGGCTATGGTTGCAAGTATGAAGGTCGCAACCCGCCTTAGAAATTTTACCTTTACTATCAACAGCTGTTGTTTGACAGGTCGTTAGAGAATGTTTGCAATTTATGGAATGTAAAGAATGTTAGGAATGTTGAAGTTAGAAATAATTGGAATTCCTAAAATTGTCACATAAGAAAATTGATATTAAAGTAGTTAGGATGAACCGAAAATTCTGAAAATCAATAGGGTTCTAAGTTAGAAGTAATTATTCAAGAAATTCAAAACCGCAAGTCAATCAGAACTTCCGTTCTAGAGTTATCGTGCCGGCATACATACACACAGACGACGAGACGAACGTTTTTTTGCATTTTCGGACACCGAATGATCGGAAACACGAAAAAAGTTTTAAAATATGGGGGTAATAAAATTTTTTCGTCTGCACGAATGCAATACTGAGGCCCCATAGGAAGGACCTCAGTTATTGTCTCATTAGGATTTACTTATAATGTATTTAGAGTTTGTCGGAAAGGTTTGTATGCCTTGTCCTACTTTGTGACGTCACGCATTGTTTATGTGCACAAACTAGCATGGTTTTAAGCTTTCATATTGTTTCTCGGATCTGTTGACTTCTCTTTTCAACTACAGACATTTGCAGAAACCTCTCGTGCTCAATCAGCATAGTGCACCGACAGAGGCGCGACCAGCAAGAGCGCAGTGGCGTACCAGAAAAATAAGAGTTTAACTTGTATGTGATTTTAAAATGATGTGTTTTTATGAAATTTAACTGGTTGTTCACTGCACAAATGAACCAATGGAGAAACTGCTTCTAGCTATTACTATAGAAACATAGTATCGCACAGAGGTAGATTTTTGGAAATTTTTCGTAGAGAACTTTTTCTTTTTAAAATATTGAAAAAATACTTTCTACGTGTGCAAGTAGGCATTCTTTAGTAATTCGAAGGAAAGAACTTATCGATTTTCGAAATAATATCTTTTTTTCTTTTAACAATTTCTTGTACAGTTTTTTAATTCTTTAAGGATTGCCATCGGCCTAAACACGGAATATTTCCTCTACCGCATTTCACCCAACCACAGTATCGTATGTTTTCTTTTCCGAATACCTACCGCCCCGACATCCAAAAGCGTCGATTCGAAAATAAAATAATATTTATACGAGGTTTACCGGTGCATTTCCGTTAAATGTGATTTATTTACAATTTTTTTTATTGCTCTTGTAACTTCTTTCAAACGATTCGACGAAGTCTGTGCGTTCCTGCGGATTGTTTACGGATTCCTTGCTATTTATAAAGTGTCATTTCACACTGATTTATTTTCGTGTTACCTACCGAGGATACAGGGAAGCGCATCGTCTATTTGATAAAACGTGTGTCTTTTTATCCAACTTGCTGTTTTGTAGCTAGTTTTTCAAAAAATTAAACTACCGATATTATAAAAACTCTAACACCAGAACAAAGTTCAAAAATAAAAATATAAACACCACTAAATAACAATAAAATATTAGCGTTTTTAAAAAACTGATGTACGACCCCAAGTAAAATATTTTCTATCAACTGACTTTTTTAACCGACTCTGGGGTCTATTCTGTAAAAATTCCTTTATATTTAACGGCCTTTAAAAATATTTTCTTCTTTAATTCGGTCACTATTTAAACGGATCTTTAAAATACATTAGAGGACTATCTTAAAGAAATCTGTTTAAATAATGATAGTAAATTAACGAATACAAATATACTTTTAAAGGCCGCCAATATTTTTAAAGGCCGTTAAATATAAAGGAATTGTTACAGAATAGACCCTTTTATCTACGAACTGTCAGTTCCCACGATGCAACACCAATTCATCAGTTTTAATGTAGGGTTTTTCCGATTAGATGTGACAACTGACAGCAGGATTGCGGAAATTAAGCAGAATTAAGAAGTTATTTAATTGTTCTATTGTGGGAAAAACCGAAAAAAATGGGCTTTTAAAAATAAATACTTTCAAATTAAGGTATATAGTGTAAGAATTTAAATTAAAAATAAGTAGTTTTTCTTTAAGAAATAAGTTTATTTCTATCATTCAAAAAGACAACCCCCTTCTTAACTACCATCTTTCAATCTCCCTCCCAGTCACCGGAAATACCGTTCCGTGAAAACTATCAAATGTCAGATGTCATGTCAAATGTCAAGGATATTTTGGGGCGGCAAATTCTAAAGTTTTACAATTAGGCATTCCAACGACCTGTCCAAATGGCTACCAGTGGGTAATGACAGTTTAGATATGGCAACCCTGTTGTCATGTTGTCATTAACAGGGTCAATGATACATATATAGTTATATAGATTGCTCAAAGCTGGTCGTTTACGAGCGGCCATATTGCCTTGCAAATATTTATTAATTTGAATCGGTTTCGAAAAAATGTGTTTTAAAACTAATTTTTAGCCTTTAGACATTAAAAAAAAATAATTGCTTACATTTTTACTTCAAGGCATAAGCTTATGTTTATTTTGAAAAATATGGATGATCAATCTATGTAACTATCTATTTCATTGACCTTGTCAAATCACCAGGCCTACAAGGTTGCCATAATTTTGCTATATCATAACCCGTCAAAACCCACTGGTAGCCATTCAGTTTGGAATGCCTAATTAGGTACATTCAAATAAAATTATAAACAGAAATATGTTTTTGTAAAAGTTATGCATTTTCAGTATTTATCATTCTAATGAATATCTAAAATCTTACAAATATTTTTATTCCTAGAAATATTTCTTAGCATTTTAATCCCTCTGAAGCGCGATTATGCCGTAATTGAATGGGTACTTATAGCAGGTACCAGCCTTGTGACGGAAGTGATCGCCCCGAAATTGTTAAATTATTTTTTAATAATCGATTATTTGCAAGTGGTCATTTATTTTTACTAGGGATTATAAAATTTAGATAGGTACTTATTATTTCATTTATTCGGCGTTGTGACATTATTATATTTCTTGGAATTTATTATTTGCAGAATTAAGGCAGGTAAGTAAAGGCGCTTATAAATAGACTACGGAATTTAAAGTTAATTTATTGTGCTCTAATTCTTGAACAAGTTAAGTTGAATTTTTGTAATAAACGAAATGGAGTTTTCGTCTAGTCAAAAAGGCAAGCGATTTCTTATTTACAATGGTTTTGAATATATACATTTTCGCACAACAAATGGGATAAATACATGGAGGTGCCGTGAAAATCGACAAACTAAGTGCCATTCCTTAATAAAAACGAAGGACAAGGACATTGTACAAGATCCAGGCAGTCATTGTCATGATTCATGTCCCCAAAAAGCAGAAGCAAATATCGCCAGAAATCAAATGCGAGAAGCCATGACAGCGGTGAATGCTACATCTCGCAATGTTATTGGAGATAAATTATCAGGAGTAAGCAATGATGCACTTGCTTATATTCCAAAACAATCGTCTCTTGCCAGAACACTTCGAAATTATCGAGCAGAGAAGCACTTGCCAAATCCATCTACGATGCATTTTGCAATTCCTGACAAATACTCGGACTTAGTGCTGCATGACTCTGGAGTTGAAGATCCAAACAGAATTTTAATTTTGGAAGATCGCGAGTTATTGTGCGAATTAAACCAAGCCACTCTATTCGGCGACGGAACATTTGATAAAGCACCAACGATGTTTTATCGACTTTATACTTTGCATGCCAAAGTAGGAAATTCGTATCGACCATGTGTGTACATATTGTTACAAACTAAGAATGAAGCAACATACCTACAGATGTTTCAAATTGTAAAAGGGTTAGTTCCAAGCATGGCGCCCCAGAAGATACTTTTAGATTTCGAGAAAGCCTGCATGAATGCTGCAGGACGAACTTTTCCAGAAGCCGAAATTAAGGGATGTTATTTCCATTTGTGTCAAAGCCTTATAAGAAAAGTTAATGCAGTTGGTTTAAAATCGGAATTCGAATCGAACATCGACACAAAATTAAAACTAAAATTTTTGGCAGCATTATCGTTTGTACCGTTAGAAGATGTACGAGATAATTTTAATAGCCTTGCAGAAACTTTTTATGATGAAGAGAGATTTAACGACATCCTTACATATTTTTTTTCAACTTATATACAAGGTGCCGCCGAAAGAAGTCCACAATTCCATCCGAGAATATGGAACCATTACGATGCCGCTCTTGATGAAACGCCAAGAACGACCAATTGTTGTGAAGGGTTTCACAATGCCCTTAATTCCATATTTCATTGCAGTCATCCGAGCAAATGGATGCTTTTCGATGGATTGAGAAGAGATTTAGCATGCCACAAACTTACATTGGTGAACTCCCAAGCTAACAGACGAGCCCACCAAAAAGAAATACAGACAACTGTACGCGCTTGTAGCCAGTTATGTAGAAAAGTATTAAAAAACAGATAACAAAGTATCTTACTTAAGGAGAATAGCCAACTTACAGTAGTACGTCTATTAAAGTGCGTTTATCTTTTGTTACATTATTCATTTTTTCGTTTTTAATGTATTAATATGGAATAAAAATATATTACACTAAAAACCTATATGCATTTTACGTTTGTACCTACATTATTATATAAAAAAAATATAAACACAAATCCATGAATATATTAGTACAAATAGTTGGCGATTATAAAATTAAAATAAAATCAACATGGAATTGCAAAAATATATAGGTTTTAAAGATAAAATATGTACCTATATAACTCGCCATTTTACAAAAAATTCAAAATCATTACAACCGGAATTTCATAAATATAATTATTACAAATCGTTAACGATTATAACATTATAAATGAAAACAATGATCAAAAATCATAATAGAACTCCAAAAATATTTCGAACCAAAAACCAATTCTATTTATCAATAAAAAAATATAGTACACTTGTCTGAATTTTAAAATTAGCTCGAAACAAAAATAAAACCAGTCTTCAGTAACTTACTAGTAACTTACTTATAAACGTAATTTATTATAAAATATTATGAAATAAAGTTATTATGACAGAATTCCAAAAACCTAACGTTATTCTACGAAGATTCTTAAATTTTGAAAAATTTTAGTTTAATTCAGGTTAAGGTCTATAATAAATAGATATTAATGATATAATCCCTAATTACCTTACAATATTCAAAGAAGATTGTTAAATTTGCAAAACTTTTGTCTAATTAATGTAACGGTCTATAATAAATAGATATTAATGATATAATCCATGAGTACCTACCATTATTCTAAGAAGATTTTAAATGTTAAAATATTAGGCACAGTTTGAGTTTAATTCGTGTCTTTATTTAAAACTGTTCGACTATCAATTCTTGTAAATGCCGTTTAGTGACCCTTAATTATTTTCGAAAAATTTCGCCAACTTAAATGGGAAAAATGAGCTGCCAAACTGTTTAACATCCATGCATATGCAAATGAAATGTCTGTTTCCGTTGCCTTCTGCTTGTTAAAAGACGAAAGTATACAAGTTACTTGAAACTGCAATGTGGCAACTTATAAAGAAAGAGATTGACGGCATGGGATTTATCCTGAATTAAAAATTATTAACAAAAAAGCAACTAATAAATGAAATAATAAGTACCTATCTTAATTTTATAATCTCCAGTAAAAATAAATGACCACTTGCAAATATTTCGTTTTAATTAAGATACACACTGTATGAGATAAGTAAAATATACACCCCCATCAGCATAATTTCCTCGCGGCGAAACTGATCGTTATGATTTTTTAAAAGCGGATTTGGTGGAATTAGTCTGTCCTCAACAATCCATAATGGAGATATAAATATTATAAACCGTATTAACTTTATTGTGAAAGTATTTTAAGAATTTTTTTAAACTTGTCTAATATTTTTCACTTGGAATATAACAAACCAAGGTACAGATCTATTCTTTATATCGTACTTATAATAATTCCGAATAAATAACTGAGTAGATTCCTGAATTAACAGCAAAAATTATGGTAACTACTGTAAACAACGATAATTAAAGTTTTAATCAAACAACAAAAATTGTAACAAAATATAAATATAAACTACATGCACTTTGCGCTTTTTTCAATGTGCGCTTTTTTCCATGTGCGCTTTTATACCCGTGAGCTTTTTTCCGTGTGCGCATATTTCCTCGTGCGGTTATTTCCTGTGCGCATATTTCCTGTGCGCTTATTTCCTTTGCGCTTTTTTCCGGTCACCCTTTACACATATTCTGTGAAATCAGCAAATTTTACAAATAAAGATTGTTCAAATAGGTAAAATGCAATTTTGATTTATTTCTTTTCGAAATATCGTCTTATTACCTTCTTAACCTTGTATTTGAAAAAGTGTAAGTTTAGAGAATAAATATATTCTGATTTCGTTACTTTGAGACGTGAAAATTAAATAATAGCTACACTTATCTCCTACCAAATCACAATATCAAAGTGTTTGTAGCAGTTACAGGCAATGACTTACTAGATTAAATTAAAGAAAAAATGCGATTTTGTAGACGAACTTTTTCTTGGCAATTTTCTTTAGGCATTATTTGATCCATATATTGAATTCTCTTTCCTTAGTTCTGCACTGACTTTTACCCATGACCGGTTTTTTCTTAATAAATACACACCCCATAATAAAAATAGATCAATAGGAGCGTATGGCTTCACCCTCTATGTAAATATTGGACAATAGTAATATTCTGATAAGCTGTTCGCTTAGTCCTCTGGGACTTGGGACTTTATTTACCAACCAGTTGCAGTTAACAGTGAAACGATACTTGAAACGGCATTTACACAGGAACGTATTTAGGTGAGAATACATGATTTTCATGTCACGTGAGATCACATCTAACCTAATATATTGATATAAGATTGTGTATGTTGGTTACTTATTTTTTTTTTTATTTATTTATATATCTTTATTCACAACTCATATAATTGATTCACTATCGCGAAAAATAGAAAATTTAAGAGATGATAAGATATAAAAAACAATTTAATTTAGTTTGTAATTATAATTATGCCCGGCGCCACTGTGTTTGCGATAATGACAATAGTAATTTATTGTTTTATTTGAGTTACGCAAGCATTAATTATTTACTCTCTTCAAAAATGTTTGTTGTTATTAAATTTGAATTTACTTTTCTATTCTCGTTTTGAAATTTTATTTATTAAAATTCTAATATTCCCCAATAAATTTATCCTTCATGAATTTACCTATTCAATAAAAAAAACAGAATTAAAGAAAAAAAAACCTTATACATTTTTATTACAAACGATAATTATTGAAAATGTTTGATCCTCTTAACTCTTAAACATTCATACAATCAGTGGCGGCTTGTGGTAATTTAAAATGGGTGTTCACTTTTTCCAATAATTTTATTATTTGTAAGTTCGGTTCAAAACTTTGTACAAGAGCCAATATCGCTGTATTTTTTTGTTATTATTTGAGTTTGTATTAACTTTAGTTATTACTATCAACATCATATTGTTTACAAGCACTACAACTATTAATAAATGAATATTTTAGTTCGTGTAATATTTGTTTCGTTTCTAATACGTTAAAAAACCTTCTATAAACATTATTAGTTAGTAAACTGATTTTTCTTCATAATTTGAGATTATTTTTAAATATATATCAGGTTATGTAGACATTGATTTTTGCGTAAGAAATATTATTTGAAACTTTACCTACCATTTTTCAGTTTTTATTGTAAGTTTGATCATGTTCACAATTTGTCACATATGTCAAATAAAAAAGATATTTTTTAAATACTGTTACAGGCTAAAAGTACCTTACTAAGCTATATATTTAAAATTTACATTAGTTACCTTTTTTTATGATTCTATCATATTTTCAATCATATAAATATTTAAATTTAATTATTTTCATACCTCGATGCGATTCAAGAGTTAAAACAAAACAAATGAACTTTATTTAATAAAATAATTTGTATAATTATACATTTTATATGCTATTTTTCGTTAAGAATCCAATGATTTTGGCTGGTTAGTTTCCCCATATTTCATTTCTAAAATAAAAAAAATAATTAAAAATATTCAAATATTGTAAACAAACAATTATAACCCTGTCATATTCTTCCTCATTTCTTCTCTTAATTTCTAACTTGTCATTAATTCTTAAAACAGTAATTTCTCTTAAATCAATTAAAAGAAGAAAACAGGATACCAACTAAAACAATTAATTTATTCCTAAAACTTCGCGGCAAAATATTAGCAAAAAAAGTGGTTCTTGCCTTTTTTTGCATTGAGCACATTTTCTGAGAAAGAAGCGTGCCCGCATTTTGCGGATTTTCTTCGAAAAACCTCATATTTAGTGAACTAAAAGATTTTGTGTTTATACTAAACAATAATCTCATCATTGTGGATAAAAGTTCCGAATATTTAGAGTTTTTCACCTTTTTTTATATTAACTTCAGTTGAAGCCCCTTTGTGGCCACCCATCATCCAAGGTGAGTTTTTAAGGAATAACCCCTATAAAAAAAGAATATTATTAAACATTTTATCATCCTAATTTTGGCAATATATTTTTAGGCCTCTTATGCAGACTTTCACTCTTATGCAGACTTTCACTCTTATGCAGCCTTTCACTCTTATGCAGACTTTCGCTCTTATGCAGACTATCACTTTCACTCTTAAGCAGACTATCACTCTTATGCTGATTTTCAATCTTATTCCCATTCAAATTACAATCTGAAGATTAATTTTTGAATTTACTACATCTAGTCTGGAACCCGGAGGTTCCTAGACACTGAATAATTTAAAGACATCAAATAAAACTAGTGGAGGAATCCAACCAGTCCATCTCTTTGGATTTAAGATAACTGGAGACTCAACTAATGGTCAACAGCCAGAAGACCTGGAAAAACAGCTAAGAATATTTAAATACTAACTTTATCTATACCTAATCATTTTTTTTTATGCACTTGTCTCTTCACCCGATTGGTGACATATAAGATCATTTGCTTTGATTTTATACAATTTATTATATCAATTAATCTAATTTTATTAGTATTATTTATCGACTATATTTATTTCTAGAAATAAACTACATCTCACCGTAGGTTGTTACAGCAATTACTAAACTTAATTCATTGCTTTTCAAGCTCTTCAAGCCTCTAAATCTTCAGATTATCTTCGATTTGTAATTGCTTTTCAATGTACCTAAAATAATTTATATTTATATAAAATAATAATTAAGGTATATAATTACTCACCTGTTTATAGTTTATAGCACAAAGGGTGCTTATTTGTCTAAAACCACAAAATATATATCTACTCTCATCACTTAATAGAAAATATTCCGCACTATTTTTGTTTTCTTAAAAGAACCTGAATCTGTTTTAAAAGCAACCAAAAACTGTTTTTAATCCAGTACAATACCTTTTATTAGCAAATAAAATAAGAACTAAAATGTTTTAAATTTTTATTTTATCAAATCAGTCCCATCACAATACATAATATTACACAGATACAAACTAGAATAAAGATATATAATGCCTGGCATTCTAAATGAAACTCTTCGCAGTTTAACAGACCCCTTTAACCCCCATTTTTAACCAGATTGTCTTCACAATCAATAGGCCTCATCTCCTTATAGAGCTTGATTTTTACTAAAAATTTCATGTTGATATCGCTTTTGATTTTTGATTTTTTTTTTATTTCAAATTCCCTTAAATCCCCCATATTTAATCAGATTTTTTTTTTATAAGTAAAGAGCTTCTTCTCCTTTTAGAGCTTGATGTTTGCTAAAAATTTCATGTTGATATCACTTTTCGTTTTTAATTTAGGATTTTTTTTTAATTTCAACCCATCTTAACCCCCTATTTTTAATCAGATTTGTCCCCTTGTAGAGCTTGATTTTTGCTTGAAATTTTCAAGTTGATATCATTTCTCGTTTTTGACTTATCGTGCAGACAAAAAACGTTACATCGGACAGAGGGACAAAGTAAACCTATAATACTCTTCACAGAATACTGTATGAAGAGTAAAAAAAAATGTATAAGGTAAAATAAACAATTTAAAAAGGTCAACAATAATATTCAACTTCTTTTATCAAAGGATACTAAAAGTTTGAAATAGCAGCTCATAATTGAACATTTACAGAAATCTGTGAACTAAAATAGTGAGATACACTTCATAAAATGTTATCACACTTAATTCTCCATATGACCCTTTCTAAGTGTATTTCACAGCACATTTCAAAGTATTCTTGCTCTCACTAATGTCCTACGCTCATGGCTGACTTTTGCATGTCCAAGTTTACTAAAAAATAATGTGTTTTAATAAATAATACAATAATAGTAATTTTGTCTAAATAGGTAAATCGGCTTTATCTGTATTTTCAAATTATTGTTTAATTGTAGATAAGTATATTACTGTTTTAATATGTACTTATAGGATTGATGACCCAGAGCATGTAGATATGTGGGATGTGACTTGTTAAGTGCCTAATCAAAATTTGTTTCATACTTATTGCTCTTTTCGAGACATACTTTATTACCAACTGTAAACTAATTTACCAGGTTTGTATACAACACAAAATCTAAACTAGAGGGTACCACGATTGATAATTACAGGCAAAAATAACTTATGAACTATTTAAATGTACATACCATTTCTTAGTTTCTCATTATGAGTAGGTATATTAAATTCAACTGGTTGATCCATTTTTCCTATTCAGACTTTTAAAGTGAAAAACCATTTGCGTCTTTATCTTTATCAAACGTTTATTATATATTTCCATTTCCATAATGATATCAAGTAGTTACCATATCAGAATAAATAAATGTTTCCTTTTAGCGGGTTTTGTGGGAAACAAAAATTTACAAATTTTTTGCTTACTTCTTACTTCATAATATTTACAGTTGGATACAAAATAGACCATTTTGAAGTAGTCTTAAAATGGTCTTAGACACTGAAACAAAATATAAAACAAATTAGATTCGTAAAACTATATTATAGTTAAATAAAACAACAACAACAACAACTTTAAAAATACTTTTACTTACCTTGCCTTAAAGAAGTTTTTCGGGAACAATCGTTGAATTGACACACATACTTTCAATTTATTAATGTCACAGTTCTTAATTAAACAAATTTTTTTAAACGGGCACAAATTAAATAATCTTAGTTTTATTAAAAGCGTTTCATAGTAGAGGAATGACGGAAGACGGAATGACAGTTTGTTTGATTTGATACAGTGTTGCCAGAATGTTTTTGTTATGTACCAGATTTGTCTAAAAAATGTACCAGATTCCTTAAATGTATCAGATTTTTCGAATTCTATTTGCAGCGACATCTAATTAATTGAAGAGGAAACAAAAGGGGTCTTTATTGATAACGAACCCAAACAAGGAACACAATATATACATATTTTACACGTGAACACTGATGCACGCAGAATGTACTACATCTAGTATAATTGTGAATTTCAAAAACTACTACGTTGCTACATTGAGAAATGTTCAGAATGACATGACAGTGATAACTGTTCTACCAGTTTGTAAGGGCGGATGATTTTGGATTTGGACAATGAATAAATTACACATATACCTTATATCTATTTTTTTTATATATATAAAAAAATTATTTTTATGCAAAAGTGATACATCGAATATACATATAAAAATTACACGAAATCAAATATTTGGACTAAAAAATTAAATCGTATAAATAACCTTAGTGTCAAAGTACGGTACAGTTTCGTTCAAAGATAATTCTTCTTCTTTTACAATTAAACATCAGTGTTATTAATACAGGGTGTCCCGAAATTAGACGGTCATATTTTAAAAGTGTAATGTACATCCTAAAATAGGAGTAAAAGTTCATATAAACATTGGTCCGAAAACGTTTCTTTTCCGAGATACAGGGTGTTAAAAGTGAAGTCCTGATGACACACTTTTGTAAATATTTTCTAAACGTTCAAAGATAACCAAGCGAAATTTGGTACAAATACTTATCTTTTTACGCTCTATTTAATGGACTGAACCCCAGTTTTTGATCATCTTAATAGGTGGGTAAATTAGGGGGGCTTAGGGTACAATTGCAGTTTTTTTTGTTGACAGTTTTTAACATTTTTGACTATAACATTTGGAAAACCAATGTTTTCTTTATAATAAAGCTACTTTTGTTGCATCTCGCTAGGACGCACCATTTTCAAGAGAAAAGCATTTGAAAATTTCATGATAAGTTGATGTTATCTTATTCGAAAGTGTAAACAATAATTAGTAGGCCTGTGAAATCAGAAATTTTTTTTTAACTTTGAAAACCGGTGACTAAAGAAATTTTAGAAAATATTTACAAAAATGTGCCATCAGGACTTCACTTGTAACACCCTGTATCTCGAAAACGAAATATGTTTTCGGACCTATGTTTATATGAACTTTTACTCCTATTTTAAGATGTAGATTACGCTCTTAAAATATGACCGTCTAATTTCAGAACACCCTGTATATCTTACGCTCATATAATTTTTTATGTGTCAAAGTAGTCATCGTGAACTATGTTAAAAAAAAAATATTTGTCCATAAAATTTGTCAACGTTGTAAGAATGTTTAGTTTTTCTTTAGGGTGTTTTTTCTTGGTAATAGTAATCAATAATTATATTTTAATCACACTTTTGTTCTAAATGACTAGTTCAGAGACAACAGGAGATGTAACTACTAACAAATGTCGTGTTGTAGTGAATAAGACACTAAATTAGTTGTAATTTTACTAAATTAGATTAATAATTTTCAATAAATTCCAAAATCCAGTTAATGTTAAGTTGAATGTGGCAACAGAGCTTACATCCACTAGGATTTCTATGTTGTTTATTATAAACGCACCTGGCTTACACATTTATTCATTGATAACAAAATGTATATCGCCGTAGAATCCTTCTCTTTATCACCTATCTTACTTCTCAGTACACGTCTCTTCACTCCGGACCTACAACTGGAGCGTATTAACTGTCGAATTCAATCGGTGAGTTCGAAAACCGTACAATTTCAAAATTTGACATTTTAAAGTAAGATTGAGCTTAAAACCGTATTATATACCTAGCCGTTAAAGTAGCACAGCTGATTGCACCCGTGAAATGAGGAGAAAAATCGTACATGTCCGTGACTCGTACGGTTTTTCATCTCAACAACAAAATAATGGTCAATTGCCACATGGCGAGATTACATAAAAAGCAAGCCTGTAACTTTTAGACCAGAGCATACTGGCGCATTGGTTTGCAAAATTGTTTTAATTCGTAATTTTTTTTTTTAATATCCGGAAGGCTTGCCTAATTATAAAAGTGTAAGATGACACTCGATATTTGTTGATGTTATTGTTTAAACAACGAAAAATTAATTAAGCCAGAAAAAATGCATTTTTTGCAATGAATTATTTTTTTTTATATTCTTTAGGATATTTCGAATAAAAAAAGTCCTTACGCCCATCATCGTATCTTCAACCCTTTAATTGTTATAAATTTTTTTAAATCCAAAATTGACGAAAATTCTAATTTTATTGAATTAAATAATATACCTTAAAATTTAAAATGCTATAATTTTAAATTTTTTACCGAATATTCAAACTATAATAAACAAAATTACCTAAATAAATTTTCAAAATTTTGTTTGTTGTTTTTTTACGTTATAACAATATGCTTCCTACGCGGCACGATGCCACGAAAAAGATTGTTCACTAGTATTTTCATTAAACAACAAATTAAATCGCACAGTCCCGTTATCGTTTCGACGAAGAGTTGCATTTTTTAATTTTAAATATGTAACAGGTTTCGGACACTTCACTAACGCCTCGCCATGATCACAAAATAAACACTTTTTGTCGTCAGATAATTTAATTTTTTTTTGAAATTAAAGAGAACGACATTATTATTCAGAAAATTACACGACTGCAAAGTAAACCAGTAGATGTAGAATCGAGCAAGACTGATTAACAACTGAAAAATAATTTTCAAAACGAGCCAAAAATTCTAAGGTAGGGTTGAATTTTCTATTTGGAAGGTTGTAAAAATTGTTTATGACAGGAAAAAAAAAATAGAAGAAGAGTTTTTTCAAAATACGAAATAAGTCCCTTTGCTCATTTGTATTCATAGTGCAAAAGATTGAAAATCATAAAAACATTTCATATTTATAGTACTTACTCTCAATATTAGAAAAAAAAAATTGTTTTCCTTATTTTTGTTAAGGTAGTTCACTCGTAAAACGGCCTTTTTTAAGAATTGAATAAAATTGAAATATGAGGTTAATGAAAGTGTCTTTTATGTACCTAAAAAAAAAATAAAAAAATTTGACCGTCTGTAAAACGAGATATTAACAATCAAAATGTGCATAATTAACACTCTTGTCATGCTGTATGCATTTATTTCAAGATATCTCGAAAACGGTTCTTACCATATTTTTTAAAAACTAATGTAAATCAAGAAGTTATAAAATTTTCTAAAAAAACGCTACATTTTTTTACCGTTTTGATAAAGAAATATAGATTTTTAAAATAAAAATGTTCTTAAAGTAGTCGACGCATAGTGGCGTATTGTGATTACAACGCCCGCTAATTCAAATGTCTGTTAGATCAGTGCTTCTCAACCTTTTTATTGCCGCGGACAGGTCAAGTTTATCACTTTATCGAGGCCTTCTGGGAAGGGACGTTGTTTATACTTAAGGTTGATATGATTTACCAATTTAAATTTAATTGTATTTAAACATGTCTTCAAAATTAAATAAATATGCAAAAGATAAATATAATTTTATTTAAAAATGCCTTCAAAATAAAATACAGTTACACAAAAAAAATGAATATAAAGTAATTTAAAATTTTAACTTACTAGTATGAGGAAGTAATAAAAAAATACAAATAAAAGTAATGATTTTCTGTAGTATAGATGATATCGTAGGAACGTTCATGACAGCAAGAAATTTATTTATACTTATGCATTTTTTTTTAAATTTACCTAGAACTGCTTTAGTGTTGACATCTTTATGCTTAACTTCACTTTTTGTTGCATGAACTTTGTCCGTAGGTACTATAGTTTCAATATTACATTCATTACATTTAACATTTAAAATTGAATAAGGGCCCTTTCGTGTTTCATTTGTAATATTTTCAAGAGAAAGAACTCTTTCACACCAGCAACATTTTAAATGTTTTCCCAACTCTAGTAATTCCACGATGCGACCATTGCACAGGTTATTTTTCAATCTTGGGGTTTCCTTTCTTAATTGATCCTGACAATGAAACATTTTGATATTTACATTTATTTCACTTTAGGAATACAGTTGACGTTTCACAATATATTTACGACGTTGCCGGATGGATTTTACGCGATATAATACCATATTTGTATATAGGATCACATGTGTTGTGTACAGTCTGTTGCAAAAATAACCTTTCTTTAGATTTAAGAATCTCGAACGGTTGGTATTCACTATAGGGCGATATTTTTGTGTACGACTGTCGCGAGTGAACTACCTTAAATGGAGAAAGGCTTGGATATTTTTGAAATCATAAAATTTTATAACCCCAGTAAGCCTACTATGTTCATTGTAACAGGTAGAAATTTTTCACGGATCACGACAAGTACATTTGGCCTTTTTATCGTATTGAAAAAAATAGGTTGAAGGAGATTTTACTTATCAGGCAGTATATGACAATAATATTTTCATGAATAAAAATAAATGTTTCTGTTAACAAAAGTAAAAAAAATCACATAATACAAAACTATTAATCGGCAAATATAACAAAGTGTTATGAAAAATGTTAATAATATTTTTTTTAAACTTATTACCTCGAAAAACAGCAAAAAATTGATTCAGCGCGTCATCGGGCTTTCTCTTACCCATCTTATACATTGAGTTGGAAGTGAGATAGAAGTACTTCTCTCTAAAAGTACACGCGCGTGTAGAAAGCATATTGTTATAACGTAAAAAAAAACATAACAACAAACAAAATTTTGAAAATTTATTTAGGTTATTTTGTTTATTATAGTTTGAATATTCGGTAAAAAATTTTAAATTATAGCATTTTAAATTTTAAGGTATATTATTAAATTCAAGAAAATTAGAATTTTCGTCAATTTTGGATTTTAAAAAATTTATAACAATTAAAGGGTTGAAGATACGATAATGGGCGTAAGGACTTTTTTATTCGAAATATCCTAAAGAATATAAAAAAAATTAATTCATTGCAAAAAATGCATTTTTTGCCTTAATTAATTTTTCGTTGTTTAAACAATAACATCAACAAATATCGAGTGTCATCTTACACTTTTATAATTAAGCAAGCCTTCCGGACATATAAAAAAAATTACGAATTAAAACAATTTTATTGGTAGTCCATTTTATTTTCTGAAAAACTACCATTAAAAATACATTGCAAACTATAAGATCTGAAACTTTTCTATGCATGAAAATAGTCTATATCAAGTAATTTCAACGTTAAAAGGTTTTTATTGTTTTCCTCGGAAGGCTGATATTTTATCTCTGTTATCTCTGGCCTGGTTAAAGCGTGACAATAAAGTGTTAATAAAGTCCGATTCTGGCTAAATCCTCTGTTTCTTCAAAATTATTTTCGAGGGAAAAAAATATCTTTGAATAAAACTATACACCGTTTATAAATATTTAAGAAATTAATTAAACCTAAAGAAAAATGTTCATCACAAACACCCGTTTCCCCAACACCCGCACCACGGCACTTTCCCGCTCAACGCCACGTTGGGCAGCGTGGACATTTTCCTTCTGTTCTCGGCCGTTTCGCAACTGCTCAAACTGTTTGTCCTTTCTCTATCCGAGTACTCGTCGAAATAGAGGCTGGAACCGAACACGTTGCCTAATCGGTGCTCCAAAATGTTGGAACGATCCGTACAGATGCTGAACGATCGTTCTCGGGCACCACCACCACCACCCCGTTGATCAGCCTGGCTCGCTCTCCGCTGTTGCCGATTCTTGTCGGGTTTTTTGTGCTTTTTGTGTTTTTTCGGTTGTTGGCCTGTAACAGAAATTTATTTTTTTTAATGATCTTGGTGGTAGCTTAAAGTGGGTAGGCAAGCTTTTTAGGACAGTAGGTCCAAAAAAACATTTAGAGACAATTTTATTAAAATTTTATAATAATAAAAATGAAACTAATAATATAATAATTGTAACGGTTGAAAATGTTATTTCGTTATTTGGGACACAATCACCTCTTACTCAAATGTCATTTGTCATATATGCTTTGTGTCAGAGGTAGTGACATTTTTATTTGATCTGTCAGACAGCGACAAATAGGTCACTTCTATTTTAATTTTATTTGGGTCATCCGAAATATTAAATTATCTTTATTTATGTTAATGACCGTCTCATTTTATAAAGTATGTTTTGTTAATAATATGTTATTAAATATATTTTTTGTTCAATGATTTCTCGAGCAAATTGTCAAATTTTATACATAACCTCTACATCTGCAATGAATGACACATGTTAGCTTCTATATAAAATTATATATTATTTGTTTATAAGAATCATTTATCTTGATGAAGATCGTTTGAGTTTGAATACAATAAGAATCATTTATCTTGAAGATCGTTCGAGTTCGAATACAAATAAGAATCATATACCTTGAAGATCATTCACGGTTCAATCATGAATAGTAGTCTTGAATGAGCGTTATGAAAATAGAATCCCGAATCACTTGGTGGAAGTTGCCTGACCGGTATATAATGTTTATGGATTGATGTACCTCTGCAGTTTGGAGCGAAGGAAAAATGCCTGATTTTTACCTTTGACTTACCATACCGTATATTACCTTATTTACCACTCAGATAAGTGCAATTGATATAATCAATAAATTGTTTTAAATTTGAATTATGTGCAAACTTATGTGAATTAGAATTTGATACCTACCTTATCTAAAGCATGTTTTAAGTATAATTTGTTAATGGTTAGTTAGTTAAGAGTATGTATAAGCTTTAAATATAGTGGTTCCCAACTTATTTTTCAAAGATATTAGAATTATTTAAAAACCTAACCCACGTCCTATAAATTGAGCTCAAACACATATATCAAAGTAGATAAAATAACCAATTATTCATGTTGCATAATACAAATAAGAATAATAATACCAACAAGAAAAAAAACTAATTTTACAAAAGTGTGTCATCAGGACTTCACTTTTAACACCCTGTATCTCGGATAAGAATAGTTTTCGGACCTATGTTTTTATGAACTTTTACTCCTGTTTTAGGATGTAGATTACGCTGTTAAAATATGACCGTTTAATTTCGGGACACCCTGTGTACATAGATGTAAAAAAAAACATCAGTAGTCGTCATAGAATTCTTACTTTAAAATCGTATCTGTTGTAATCTGTGGTACGACACTGTTCAGTCCATGAAGAGACAGGTCCTAACTAATTCATAAAAAAAAGATTACAACTAGGTATAGAATTATTGTACAATAGAGTTATATAACTTGCAGTAAAAGTAATTACATGCATCATTAGCTTCAATGAATACTTCCAAAGAACGTATAATAAATTAAAATTGGAGTGGTTTGATAATTAATTTGATTAATACGGTTTGCGGAAACGAGTACTCTTTTGTATTACGAGCGTTCTGCAATTGTCATATACGTAAAAGTTGACGTTTTTGACCATAATTCAATAGCCCGGTTTTAAACCGAGCAATTTGGTTACAATAAAAGTTGCAGCAAATGTTACAGCGATCTTTGATTTTGCTTACTAAGTACAGATGGCGATATCATTTTCGCTCGTTAAATATCTACACATGCTCAACCCGATGTTATTGTGTTCGAGTGAATTTCGTAATGACATCAGACTCCATTAGAGACTGGAGTCGAGATTTTCTATTTTTTGCTGAAGAGTTCTAATAAGGACGAAATCGATCCAAGAATGACTTTCTCGTTGACAATTTTTTCTATCTCTGCTTTTTTCTTTTGATGTAATTCAATACCTGATGAGGTGTTATCCAAAGGGATAGTTGTCAAAAGAGAAACGATTTTGAGATTATTTTAATTATATTTAAATTGTATTTTATGTTAAATAAAACCATTATTCTTGGTATTGCTTTCACAACAACCAGAAAGTAAAAAAGGATGAGATTCTAGGATTGCCTACTAATATAGCCATAACCACATACAAATATTCAAATATCAGCCCGAGAATCCTGGAAAAAGGGACTTCCCATACTGGCTGAACTTGTATGATATACAGTCGGTGCTAACTTCTTTGAACTCAAGTCGGAAACAACGATTTACTTGGGTTTAGGAGAATACGCACCAGTGTTCCAGACTGAACTGATAGCCATACAACCCTATGCAACAGAAATAATAAATCAGAAAGTATCAGTCAAAACTGTTGCCATCTACTCTGATAACCAAGCAGCTTTAAAGGTATTCAAATCACGAGTGGTATAAGACTGCCTAGAAGACTTGACACAACTAAGTAGTCAAAACAAAGTGACCTTAGCCTAAGTACCAGGCCACGAAACATATCAGTCAATAAAAAGTTGGACTAACTAGCCCGAGAAGGCTCAGATAATGCCATGACAAGTCCCGAACCCTTCTGTGGAGGCATTGTGCAAGGCATCCACTAAACAATGGATGCATAAAGATCCAAACTTGTAATAAAGTATCTCCAGAATTAAGACAACTTTTGTTAAATAAAATATGTCAAAGTGACCATCAACAATCTATATCGAATGATTTATTACATAGCGCAATATACGGCATGTTCTACAATAAGGCCAAAGAGTTCATTAAGATACGAATTAAGCCTGGAGACTTTTGGTCCTATTTGTGAAGTAAAGATTTTGTGGATATTTCCTCAAGGTTATCTGTTGAAAGAAATTGATTCAACTGTCTGGAAATCAGACGCTGTTTGACCAGAAAGTCGTAGTAGTGTAGTGAACTAATGTAGTGAATTTGCCTAAAGAGTATTTATGCTATGAACTTTGTTTCTAGTGTTTAATGTATATTGTCAATGTGTTATTTTGTATGTCAATTTTCGTTAAATAAAGCCTTATTTTAGAAGGTATTTCTCATTACAATTTATTTAGCGAAAATTGACATATAAAATAACACATTTACAATATACATTAAACCTTAGAAACAAAGTTCATAGTATAAATACTCTTTAGGCAAATTCACTACATTAGTTCACTACATTCGCTCTGGCGTAAAAAGTACACACTAGAAACAAAATGAGCTGGCTCTGCGACTCAGGCAGAGGCCAAAATAAAGAAAAAGAAGACAGTGGTTATGGTTAAATAGTTACTGTTGAACAGTGGTAATATTTCAAATAATCTGGTGGTCCGAAACTTTTATCAGTAAAAACTTCATAGAATCAGCAAATATTGAGTCACTACCAAGTAGAGGACAAATTAGTATGGCTTCAACAGCTTTACTCTTAAAAATTTGTGGACATTGTTTTATTAGTTTAGAATTCTTGGGCTATAAGTATGATCAAATTAGAATATCTATTGCCGACACATACTGTGATTGCCGAATATAGATGACATATTTAACGTCGTTTCACAATACAGCTTATCATCAACTACCCTTACCTGAAGCAGAAAGAAAATATACAGCATTCGAAGCCGATGGCAAGCTTTATGAGTTTCTTAGAGTTCCATTTGGTGTAACAAACGGAGTGGCTTGTTTTCAGCGAGTAATTGACGATATCATAAAAACTGAAGATCTTTCAGGTACTTATGCTTACTTGGATTATATTACTGTATATGGTAAAGACCAAACCGAACATGACGAAAATTTACACAAATTTTTAAGAGCTGTCGAAAAATATAAATTAACAATAAACAAAAACAAAAGTAAATTTTCTTCAAAGAAATGCATTACAATACTTGGTTACTTAAGGTTTATCTTACCCGACCAAAAAATTAATCTTACTTACTCATCAAATAAGTAACTAATGGAAAATTTTGAAAAAAATCTGGTGAGCCGTTTTTGAGAAAAAAAATGTTTTGTTCAAAAATTCAAGTATGTTAAAAAGTTATCTTTTATCAGATTTTTTTCAAAATTGTTCTATGCGATCTCTATGTCATTGTTATACTGGGAGAATTTTTCTAAAATTTTTAAACTTACAGTTTTTTTATAAATAATAATATTATTATTATTTCACAATAAATTATCGTTAAAACTTTTATAAACGTACAAAATTAGTCTATTTCCTGTTATTATAACTTTTTGTTGCTTTACACACTACCTAAGATTTATTCTAAACACTGAATAATCGTAAAAAGTGAATAAAAATGTTTTAATTTATTAAATATTTTTAAATTTGGAACCTAAAACATTAGTCCAGTTGGTGCTGCTAGGAATATATATTGAATTAACGTTTCTGAATCTACCCACTTGGATGTATCGTGACCGGCGAAATTTTTACGATGTTGCCAAATCGAATTACATATCAGAGAATATATGATATTACAGAATGGTTAATATAACAGCAAACATAATAATTAATTATGGGATTATTTATTGATTATACGGATATCCGACGACAAAGAACATTGTTAATAGACATGTTCAATTTTTTTGTAAAAAAATATATTATATTTATGTTTTAAATATTTATTCCATAACAACTGTACATATTCTTTAATATGTATAATATATAAAAATGTACAATGTTTAAAAGTTGTGACAATTAGATAAACGCATTACAACGCGAAATCGTTTTGAGACAATCAAAAACAAACTTGTTTTTTATGTCTATTAGATAGAGAGTCCCTATTATGCGTAGCCGTTATCTGTTATACAGACAACAGTGTAGCTTAATTATTTATGTACATTGATGAATTATGAGGAATCGAAGAAAAAAATGGAGAACTGTCATTAAATCCACGAACAAGATTTCTGGGCACTGACTGTTTACAAATAATAATGGAAGGCGGGACGTGATTGTCGTATGTAGGTATGCAAACGCTCATAGAAAAAAAAAAGGAAATTTGGCAATTTTATTGTGATACATAGAGTGCGTTAACACATGAATCCTTTGAAATAAAGATGAGCCACTTAATTATATTTGCATTTGAAAAAAAAAATAAGGAGAGATTCTCGTAAATCGGCTGACTGCCTGCCGTGATTAGACGCATCGTTACACCTCTGTCACTAGTGGGCTGGCGCGGACTGTTCTACCTCTGTCAAAAAAATAGCATCGCTTATTATATACCGTTCTTTAAGTGCATTTATGGGAAAGTTAACATATTGTATGTACGAGCAAATATATTATACCCGAAAGTTCTAATTATGTAGGTATGAGCGCGTACTAATAATTAAAATTACAAACAAAATATACAATTAAATAAAATTCAAATTGTTAAAAAAAATACATATTTTATGATCACGCTTAACAAGCAAAACATGCTGCAACGTTTTATAATTATTTATAACTAAATTGTTTACATAATTTAATTTAACGCATGAAAATTGTTTTTCAGACTATTTTAAATCAGCAACGTTAAACATTTCATTTTCTCATTATATCTATCACTAAAAATACCAGAAACCATTTAATATTTTACAATCAACAAATTTAAATTTACTTTTTAAGAGAATTATACCTAATAAATGCATAAAAACTACTGAAAAAGTATGGAATAGATAAAAAATTATAATATAACTCTCTTCATTTAGTAGAACACTAGTGCAATCCTATCCTTACTGTAACTAAAAGTATACCTAAATTAAAACATATATAGTCGAATTATAACAAAATAGTAAAGATTTATGCTATTTTTATTCAGTAACATTTCTAAGTGGCATATTTCTTTCGTGTCTACTATCTACTAACTCTACGGCAAAGTGATTAAAATAAAAATCCTTTAATTTTTTCAACATATTCGTTACGAATATGTGAGGAAAAACTCTTCCTCTGGAATGGTAAGAAAACGAGTTTAATTTTTCATATATATATTTGTTATTACCAAGTTTTATGTTTCATTAATTAGTTATAGCCAGCGCATATATAATTTTTACACTTTATTAGTAAACTCAAAGTAGGTAAAGTAAAAAATTACGGCAATTTGACCGTCGAAATTTTAAAATATAAGTCAAGAAAGGTAAAGTAATATTTTCTCGTGTTTCTTGTTTTCTTTTGAATCATACTGTATAAGCTTTATAAACTACCTATATATCATAAAATATAAGTCGAGAAAAGAAAAAAATAACGTTTTTCCTCTTTTTTTAATCATACTGTGTATGGTTTATAAACTATATATTTAAAATTATGGCTCCAGTCAGCTGATTGGCCTGATTCATAAAAATAATTAAAAAGTTCTTTATTTGATGTTTGTCTCTTAATATTTTGTTTCACAATATTTTGATTCGATGTTTTGTAATAATTTAAAATTATGCGAATTTTGTCACACACCGTGTTTGTTTGAATATTGAAAAAATTCTAGATCTATAGATTTTTAACCTTTAATAATATATTTCTATGACCGAACGTTATACATATATAAATAATAAATAATATCTCAAAAACTTACAAATCAGTTTTTCGTAAATTCCGGTAAATTCCAACCCCAACGAGATTTTTTCGGAAATAATCGGGGCATTTTATATGCGTTCTTAATAACTTAACAACTAAAATATAAAATAAATGTCCAAAACTTAAAACACTAATAATTTAAATTGGTTAATATGGGAAAAAAATTATTTCACAAGAAGTTATCTTTTTAAAAATTAAGTCTGATAGAAATTAAAGCAAAAAACGAACTGACTAATGAATTTAGATATTCCATGGCGTATGCACCCAAAGACTGTTTGTTTATATTACCAACATAAAAATCACTTCACAGTAAGATTATCACATTCCAGATTGGGAAGTAGGTGCCAGTTTTAAAACCGTATGTAAGCAGTATTAAAATAACCGAAAATACTTATTGGTAAAGTTTTTAAAATATAATATATGTATATTTCAAAAGTAAAATTCTCCTTGAAATCATATTACAAAATAAAAATAATATTTTTCTCTGTATCTTGAATTTTGCTCAGTCTGGCTGTGTACACCGTACAGACTACTAATCATATAAATTTAAACGTAACCCAGCTGAATAGTTAACCGATTAGGCCGATGTACGTATTATATATACAAAATTGATTTGGTCCAGCATCGAAAAGGTTTCATTGTGAATCTACGGTACGCTCGTCAAAATGCTGACATTGCCCTAGTGTCTTTTAATTATCTCTCTTATTATTTTAGATAAAATTATGATTTTACAATCGTTAGAATCCTTAAGTTTTTCTCTAGTAATAAACAAGAATACATTTTTTCAAATTTTTGCACAGTTTTTATGATATCGGCGTATATAAATAAAAAATCGGTAAAATATTATTATTTCTCTTAGGATAATTTTTACTTTAGAAACATATATATTAAACTTTCTTTTTGAGAATAACTCGTTTTCCTTGGACGATTTTTAGACAACCTAAGCCATTTAAATCTAAAACTCAAAAACTACTATTTCGAGAACTAACACAATAATTATTGTATCTATAAAATGCCAAAGAAAATCTAAACTACGCGATTTTTACCCTCCGCCACTTAACAATATTTACGTGACAACTAGAACAGTAGATACCTCTGTGTATATACTTGGCAACAACGTATATTGTTCCGTCTCTGTAATAGTTATATCAAGTGTTGCCCTCTTTTGCTTCACGCACCAACTCTAATTAGCAATATTTGTAGTTACAGAAAACTATAATGTTTAGCGCTAGTTTTCAACAATTTTTGTGCTATCGTAACTCCATCTTGCGTTAGCGAAACGTAACTTTTGTAGGGTAATATAAATCTTAATAAAAAATGGAAATATCAGGCCAGATCCATCAAAACTAGAATCTTTAGTGAAATTACCAGTGTCTACGATAGCTAAGAGTTTGCAAATAATATTTGGGATGTTTTCTTATTATTCAAAGTGGGTACCACGATTTTCTGAAAAAATATACAGTCTTGTCAATTCTAAATCATTCCCACTTGAAGAAAATGCAATTATTGACTTTAAAAATATCAAGAAAGATATATCTAATGCAGTTGTCATATCTATTAATAATGATGCTATTTTTGTAGTAGAACTGACGCATCACATCATGCAATAGCTGCTTGCTTAAGTCAATCTGGTAGGCCAGTAGCATTTTTCTCCCGAATGCTATCTAAGAGCGGTAGAAAAAGAAGCACAAGCCATCGTCGAGTCACTAAATGGAGGCATTTTTTGATTGGAAGATATTTCAAATTAATTACTGATCAAAAGTCAGTATCTTTTATGTTTACTTATAAAATTAAAAATGAAAATATATGAAGATGGCGTCTAGAGTTATCCTGCTACAGTTACGATATTATATATAGGCCAGGAGCTAAGAATACGGTCAGTGACACGTTCTCAAATATATGTAACTCGACTAGCGGAAACGTTCTATTCGATCTGCATACACTCGAAAATCAACTTTTGGTAATGCTCTACCATCATAGTTACTCACTCCTGGTCCGGTGTTAGTTAAAACATGTTAGAAATACAAAATATGATCCCTTAGTCTAGGAGGCTGAATTAATAGAAGCAAATCCGTATTATGCTTTAATAAGGTTCAAAGATGGAAGGGAGACTACCATATCCATAAAACATTTAGCACCACGCGGAGATACAAGTCTACTACTTCATAATAATAGTGAAGATCACGACGAAATTATAAATTCACAACTAACGGATCCTCAAAACATTGATGTTAATATAAACCTTCTTCCCAAGGGTAGTGGAGATCTTAAGAAACTGCAAATTCAAACAATCCTCAGCCCTTTGTTGTTGATGTTACAACTGAATATGAATATACTCAAAAATCGACGAATAGCGAAGCTATTAATTTGACTGAAAATAGTGAAATAACTGTGAGAGCAAGACGACCACCAGATTATTTGAAATATTACTACTGTTCAACAGTAACTATTTAACCATAACCACTATCTTCTTTTTCTTGATTTTGGCCTCTGCCTGAGTCGCAATTGGCCAGCTCATTTTGTTTCTACTATGTACTCTTTACGCTAGGGCGAATATAGTAAACTAAGTAGTGAATTTGCCTAAATAGTATTTATACTATGGACTTTATTTCTAAGGTTTAATGTATATTGTCAATGTGTTATTTTGTATGTCAATTTTCGCTAAATAAAGCCTTATTTTAGAAGGTATTCCTTATTACAAGTAGTTTATGAAAAACCTACATAAATAGCTGTACACTAATAATTAAATATATATACTCACCATCTTCTTTTACGTGTACGTGCTTCCTATCCGGGCTGACCGACACGCTCTTCCTAGACTTCTTCTCGCTACCAGATTCTTTCTTATCCGATTTCTTGTCGCTGCTATTTTTGCTATCCGAACTCGATGGCGTCTTCGGCTCCGCATTACCATCGACGACAGATTTTTGTGTATCGACGCTGGGAATCTTTTGATTCGTTGTCTTAGCGTTAAAACGAGCGTCGAAAATGGAACCCCTTCGCTCGTTCGGAGTTTTCGGAATGGACGAATCGGAACTGTACGAAAGTTTGTTTTTTTCCTTTTTTCCTTTAAAGTGAATCGATACTTTTTTTCTGATGCTGAGCTTAGGCGTTTTGGCGTCGGGTTTTTCCGGTTTCGAATCGGGTTTTTCTTCGGATTTTTCTGTCTTCGATGGTTTCGATTTGAGGATGTCTTCGTTTTCGCTGGAGACGTGTTCTGAAGATGTCACTTCTAGGAGGTTCGTTTTTGATCCGAATTTTTGTAGTTTATCTGTGGGATAAAAACAAAATTTTTAACATAAGAATTAATTGTAAAATAAATTGAAAAATACACTCTAAATGTTATGAAACATTTTTTTGTTTCATTATACGTAAACTTTTTCGATGGAGACAATAGGCACGTTTTGTTGTACCATAACCCGATCCGGTTCTGAGCATTGTAAGCGTTTTGTTGGGCATTCAAACCCATTCCTATTCTTGTTTTCATTCCCTCTTACGACTTGGTTTGAAAAACGGAATGACAAATGAAAGTGGATATATTTGTGTTCTATGATTTGTACTCTAACCTCTAAATCAGCAATTTTCGAAAACAAAGAAGGCTTTTTAAAGTTTTTGCCAATTCACAATGAATCGAGAACCTCTAAACGGCGAAATCATCAAAACGGATGATGGTCAATATATTCGGTACAATACACAAAGTAAGTTTTGAATATCTGAAGCCAGTGAGGGGTTCTCATTACCTACTTAATTTTATTTTTTAGTAGGCGGCTATGAACTTCTGGAAGGTGTTTTTGTCGATCAGCTGAATCATACCCTATCTACAGAACAGCCTGCAAATCCTGTAGACATTAGTACAGCTAATCTAGATGAAGATGCGCTTGTAGAAGATGAGCTTGTAGAAGATGAACTTGTAGAAGATGCCTCTTGTACAGATATGTTGAAGAAAAGACGGTTGTGGGATTTAAGTACAACTCTACTTATGATGGATGAATGTACCACTTTCAAAATGGAGTTGGTAGATCCAAAAATAAAAAACACTGCAATTTATAAAAATATCTCAAAGAAAATGGTAGAACATGGACACAACTTTACACCAGAACAAATACAGAACCGAATGAAGACATTGATAAATAAATATAAAGAGGTTAGAGATCACAATAATAAAAGTGGTAATTCTTTCAAATATTGGGAGTACTATGAAATAATGGAAAATTATATGGGACAAACTCCAAATATAACCCCCATAGCTTCCTGCTCTAGTTTGGGAATAAACATTATCAATGCTATACATTCTAAAATACCAATGACTGGGAAAAATAAATGTCAGAGCTCTGATTCTGAAGAAGGCTCCTCTTCGACAATATCTAAACGTTATCCATTACATTCCAGAAATAACTGATGTTAGTACCAAGAATGGGGCAAGTGATGAATCCCCTAATCGTTCCAAAAGATGTCGTACTAGCCCCAGAGTTAAAATGGTTGCATTCTTGAAAGACTACAAAGAGGATATGAAAAAAAGAGACGCCGAAAGGATGAAAATGATGCAGCAGCATCATGAGGAAAACAAAGAAATGGTCTCTGAACTGATATCAATGCTCAAGGAAACCAAACAAGAATAACATGACAAAGTTGTTAAAATGATTTGTGTTTTAAGATGGAATGTCTGTTTTTTTATTTTCGTTCTAGTTTTCTTTTATTCTGAATAGGATATATGTTTCGTTATATTACAATAGAAATGAGTTATTTTGATTTAGAAATTATGGTTGTGAAAAAAAGTTTAATTTTTGTGAAAGATAATTAAACACTTTTGATTAATTTTGGTTTTATTTTTAAAATGCTTACAGAACTTCATTACAATAAGTACCAAGAAAAATAATGAAATATAAATTTTGTTAATCTCATATTCTCTGAGCTCTTGGAGCGTGATCCCACAAATATTGTGTGAGAGCCTCCCTTATCTGTTGACCATCATCATTCCCAATATCATAGTTCTCTGCCCTATTTTCTAGAAGGTCTATTTGTCTCATACCTTCTTCAATAAAAGAATGAACATCACCTTCATGCATTATGCATATATTATGGAGAACACAACAAGCTATCACTGTATTTACAATGTGTTGCATGTCAACCATATCAAGGCAATTGAGGAGTCTACGAAACCTGCCCTTCAATAAGGCAAAAGAATTTTCTATTTTAACTCTTGTTTTTGATAGTATGAAATTAAAATTTTTTTGTTGTTGTGTCAATAAACCATTATTTCTGTAAGGGGTAATCACCCAATTTTTGCAAGGATAGGCTGCATCTGCTACAATGAAAAAATGGGGAGCACATAGTTCTTCACCCAATGGGTAAATTTCAGATGTACGAAATACCCTAGAATCATGTACACTTCCTGGCCACCTACAGTCTACATCAGTGAACATTAAATTTGGAGCACATATTGCTTGTAGTACAACCGAATATTTTTTTCTATTAAAATAATAAATACCATTTTCTGATGGTTTCCTTATGGGTATGTGGCACCCATCTAATGCTCCAATAGCATGTGGGAGGCCATATCTAGAAAAAATTTGTGACAACATGTTTCTATGTTGGATGGTAGGCCACTTAATAATCAATTTACACAAGTATTTTATTATCGCACTGACAGTAACATGAACTGAATTATGCACTGTACTTTTGGCCACTCCAAACCTATCACCTATTGAGCGATAACTTTCAGGTGTTCCTAGAGTCCATATGGCAATGAGTACAGTTTTTTTCCACACATAATTGTGATTGACCACCATAGATATTCTCATCACGTTTTATAAATTCAGGGTATTGGGAGAGGTGCCCTAATATAACTTCAAATGTTGATCGACACATGCGAAAATGTGATTTGAAAGTATCTAAATGGAGGGAAGGAATTACTTCTTCATAAAAGTTTCTGCACTTTGGGATATTCCGGTTGACCATCCTAAAACATCCAACAATGAGTTATTAATGAATAAGTATCATAATCATAAGAATCAACAGACATAATGATGACTTGCTCGAGGATTCTCCCATCCAAGGCATAGATGTCTTCTGAAAATTCCAACATAACTTTTCTGCTTTGTTGGTTAATAACCATCGCTATCAAATTAGCCAATATCAAGTCTCGATTCATGACTTCATTTACGATTAGGAAAATAAAAAAAATGAAATTTAACATAAAAGTAATAAATCCTAAATAAACATAAGACATAAGTAACAATTTTTAAGGTTAAGAGTTAAGAATTCCATATGTCAAAAGTGTCAATTACATCCCCTCACCAATCCGTTTTCTTGTGTCCACTCATTCTGTTACTTCCGGAATGGAACAACAAAACGCACCTTTTATCATAATTTAACATTTTCATATTTAATTTTCTCAGTTACGATTGCACCAAATTTAAAAAAAATATATATTGCTGAAGAAAGAATTAAAATCCCTTTTAAACAAGGTAGCACTTGAACCCATTTTTTTATTTAAAATTCGAGGGGTATTCATTATTATTTATATGCTCATAATTCAGAGGGGTGCATGAGGGGGGTAATATTTTCATACTATAAATTGTCAAATTAAGAATAGAAATCTGTCTGTCACAGGTTTTTTATCTCAAAAGTACCGCTAAAAATGAATTTATTCCATACATATGAACAGCACTGTACACTTTTTTTGGCTTGTGTAAAGCGCATAGCAAAAACAGTTTTCCATTTATCCTTACCTGCCTCTTGAGTATGGCCGTTTTCGTTTTTCAGTAAATTCCCGGAATATCTGTTATTTATGTCCGCAGTTTGGGCATTGCTGCTCTCCGTTTTGTACAAATCCGGATTATATCTCATGCTAAAATGTTCGGCATTGACGTAATTGTCCGTGAAGTTGCCGAAAAAGAACGGATTGGTCTCCACGTCCTGGTTGTGGTTTTGTAAATGATTTATATCTGGAATGGTTACTGGTCCCGATGGCGGAGCTTTATTAACGTGTTGCGAATCCGATTGATTAGTGGGGAGTAAATGGGCGGTTAGGATTTCCTCTTGTTGTTTTGTGGTCAGGTTTTCAAAACTCCTGCAAAAAATTGTATAATAAAGTATAATCACGAAGGTATTTCCTTCAAGGGCCTATAACTCAGTAATTAAGACGGAATTTGCACGCCAGGAAATTCATAACAAAAACTACAAATTAACTAAGTTGTCAATAGATGGCGATTAGATGCACTTCTGCGAAATAATTCAAATGTTGAATTATACCTGCCTGTTTGCCAAGTTGTGTAAACTACTTTCCGGCGACCCGACAAGCGTCCCCTTCCTCCCAAAAAGTGCTCGTAACATTTTATTGTACCGCCGGACGAGACGAACACTACATTACATTAGATTAGTGCTCCGCAACCGGTGTGCCGCGGCACACTGGTGTGCCGTAAGCCGACTTGAGGTGTGCCGCTCTTGCAGACAATACGAATCAGATTCGTATTGTAGCGAGACCCGCGAAAAATAAAGCAATCTGACAACAGCGCCGATGGTAAACGTCTATCCGTCTATCGGCGCGGCGCGGCGGCTTGATTCTCGAAGGCGACTAAACTAGAAAGATCCGTGCCGTTCGAGGCGCGACTCGATGTTTTCCTGAACATCGCCACTGCCTATATAAGCGCGCCTGTCGTCGCTCAGAGACTCAGAGAGAGTCGAATAGTCAAGTGAATCAGATAAATACGCGGGCAAACAAATAAATCGTAGAGTGAAATAAATAGTGAATTGCTATATAAATAAATTCTTGTGCCTTATAAATAAGTGAACTAGACTAAGTTTTGTTGCAGTATCTACTTTTATAAATAACTATAGTGCTTCAAATATGGATAAATTTTTGCTGAAATCACGAGCAGATGACGAAGAACCTAGCACAAGCTCCAGCATAAGTGCTGCAAAAAGAGCAAAAAAGGTGCTGAAAAGGAAGTACAATCAAGACTACCTTCGATATGGTTTCACTTGGTGTGGCGACGAAGCGGCTCCAAAGCCTGAATGCGTCATTTGCGGTGAACAGTTGTCAAATGAAGCAATGGTACCCAGCAAACTAAACCGTCATTTGATCACAAATCATCCCAGTTGCGTCAAAAAAGACATTCAATTTTTCCAACGGCGCTTGGATCAAAATAAGAAACAAAAGCAGTTTATGAAATCGGCGGTTACGGTTTCTGAAAAGGCATTAGAAGCAAGCTACCTTGTTGCAAAATTAATTGCACAACAAAAAAAACCGCACACTATCGGTGAAACGCTTATTAAACCAGCATGCATGGAAATTGTTAGACTTATGCTTGGGCCAAACGAAGTTAAGGACGTGAGTAAAGTTTCTTTGTCGGCCGATACTGTTAAAAGACGTATCCAAGATATGTCAAGTGATATTTTGGGAACACTAATTAAAAAAATCATTTCGGCTGGAATTTTTGCGCTTCAAATCGACGAATCAACCGATATTAAAAATAAAGCACAACTGATGGCTATTGTACGTTTCGTTGACGAGGACTCTATTAAAGAACATTATTTATTTTGTAAGGAGGTTCCAGAGAGAACTACCGGTGAACAAATTTTCCAAGTAACTGATAATTTTTTTAAAATACATAATATTCAGTGGACCAATTGCGTTGCTATTTGTACAGATGGTGCTGCTGCAATGATGGGCAGTAAGAAAGGTTTTGTATCTTGTGTAAAACAAAAAAATCCGTCAATACAAATTACACATTGCTGCATACATCGAGAAGCATTGATGGTCAAAAATTTGCCCGAACAGCTTTCGATCACAATGAATGAATGTATTAAGATCATAAACATAATTAAATCGAGAGCCTTAAATTCGCGAATCTTTGGAATACTCTGTGAAGAAATGGGAAGCGAACATGAATCCTTACTGTTTTATACAGAAGTTCGTTGGTTATCCCGGGGAAAAGTTTTAGCTCGACTGTTTGAACTTCGCTACGAAGTGCGTGAGTTTCTTTCAAGTCAAGATATGTACGATCTATGCCAGCACCTTCATGATGAATACTGGATAGCCAAACTTGCATACATGGCGGATATATTCGAACATCTGAATGAACTTAATAAAAAAATGCAAGGACGGAATGAAAATATATTGACGTGCTCCGATAAATTACAAGGGTTCAAAAAGAAACTTGAACTTTGGCAGGAACAGTTGCAAAAAGGATGTCTAGAAATGTATCACAGGACCAACCACAGTACGATCGAAAACAAGCAGTTGATTGTGGATTTGGCCCAACAACATTCAAGTATGCTTCAACAAAAATTTGAATACTATTTCCATTCTATCAACACGGAACAATACAATTGGATTCGAAATCCTTTCGCAACCAATGCAATAAGTTCCACGGAAGCACTGCCATTGCAAACTCGAGAGGAGTTCACAGAATTAAGTAATGATATGACCCTAAAACTTAAATTCGACGAAGTTCCGTTAGATGTTTTCTGGATTTCCATCAAGACAGAATATCCACGCATCACCGACAAGGCCATCTTCACACTACTTCCGTTTTCCACAACATATTTATGTGAGCAAAGTTTTTCAACGCTTGTATTAATTAAAAATGATAAACGGTCATGCTTAAAAGATCTTGACCAAGAAATGAGAGTTGCGCTGTCTAAAATTGAGCCGAATATAAAACTTTTGTGTTCAACGAAGCAAGCGCAGGTATCACATTAATCAGTCATCATCATGTCAAAATATTTATTACTATTGACGTGTCAACAGAAGTAAATTTAGTATACCTACCTGTCCTACCTAGTATTTAGTATAGTTCTCATGTATGTACCTATTTGTATTTTTCATTCTATCTGAATAATAAAAAAAAATAAAAAAAAAATATGTATTATGTCCTGAGTGAAAATTTTGATGCCCCAAATCTGAAAGGGGCTTCTTCACATTTTAAAACAATAAAAAAAACTAAGGTAGTTTGGACATCCATAAATAATTAGTATACATGGAGTGAACTGACCCCCGACCTAGCTACGCCACTGCTATAAATATATTTTAAATTTTGGTGTGCCACGAAATTCTAGGGAGCAGTTTGGTGTGCCTCAGATGAGGAAAGGTTGCGGAGCACTGCATTAGAATATCGAACCTATAGGGACCGTATTTAAATAATTTTGTCCACGACCACTTAATAATAAATCAATATTCTACCTCCTAACTAAAAGCATATAGTACCCATATATCACGGAGTGAATTATGATAATTCACGCTTTTGTAATTCTGGCACATTCCAGTAGATAACTAAAGATAGGCGATACTTTTCATAACGATATTTTCTAGATCGAAAAATCAAAAAAACGATAAATCAAAAAATCAAAAAATCGATAAATCGAAAAATCGAAATATCGAAAAATCGTAAAACGAAAATCGAAAGTCGACAATCGAAAATCGAAAATTGAAAAGTGGAAAAAACAACAGTTAGTTATCTATGTTTAATAAAAACTTTCCATTCTACACTTAACTTTTATTTAATAAAGAAACCATAATGGTCGTGGACAAAGTATAGTATTAGACTCGCAATTTATGGCCATTATTCACTCGGGTGACTTGCGCCCCTCGCCTACGACTCGGGACGTAAACGTCATCCTTCGTGAATAATGGCTACCGCATAAATTGCTCGTTTAATAATATACTATTATGAACCAGAATAAAACTTTTAGGACAATGTAATATAAACATTTGAATCTATTTTGGTTCGTATATTATTAAGTAGTTCTTTGTTCATCCAGTCTGAGCTTATTTGTTAGTTATCATTGTTTTGTTTTGTGTTTTTTTAGTGTTTTTATAGGTAGTTACACGTTACCCAGCAGTTGATCAACTGAGTTTGTTTATTAAATTTCATTTTGTTCTTGTTTGTGGTGGCGCAAATAGATTATGTTTTTATGCTTATGTAGGCCTTATTATTTATCCATCATGATTTAAAAAGCAGTGAAGCGATTGATACTGTTGACAGTTGTAAGCAAAACATGTTTGACGACGGTGAAGACGGTCAATAATAAGTAATAGTAATAATTCATTTTATTGACCTTAAATTAACCATTTACGAAAAAATCTGATGTGTCCAACACATGACTTTCCTATCTAGTTATTACAGGCTTTTCCCGATTATTTTGTACAACCTATTGCAGCAACTCTGTAAATGTTTAAAGGATAAACTAAATATATACATTTACATACATCTAACTCGAAACATTTTTCGATATATATTCACTGCAAATGAAAACACTGAAAAAATTTAATTTTACACTTTTCCTCCAGTTTTTCTATTACGGTCCATTTTAGAGAAATATTGTAAAAAACAAAAATGATAGAGATCGATATTGCAAACAACTTTTAGTTTACCAATTTTCTTAAAAATCATAATTTGCACCTTTTTTCAAATTTCTCGAATACGGTCCATTTATGGAAAAAATTGTAAAAAGTGAGAATTATAGAGAATAATATTAAAAGTAACTTTTATTTAAAGAATTTTCTTCGCTAAACATAAATAACATATTCAATAAAATATAAAACGACCTCCCATAAAGTAACCCCGTCCCCAGATGTTCCGACTTTGTCCAAAATCTAATCAATTCACCACAGGTCGGAATAACGCTTCAATTTAACAAATAATGTTTTTTCTTTATCCGCTTTCGAGTTTTCTTCAAAATTCTAAATTTACACTAATTATCAAATATCTCGAATTCGGTCCACTTTAAAGAAATTATGTATAAGACAAGAATTATAGAAAATTATATCACAAATAACTTTTATATAAATAATTTTCATAAAAATTTGAATTTTTTACATTTTGTCAAATTTCTGGAATACGAACCATTTTAGCAAAATTTTGTATGAAACAAAAATTGTAGAAAATATTATTTGAATTAACTTTTATTCAAAGAATTTTCTTCTACAACCGTAAATAACAAATATATTCCATAAAATATAAAAATGACCCCCTATAAAGTACCCCCAAGTGCCAACTGTGCTCAAAATCTAATCAGTTCACCGCAGGCCGGAATAAGACTTAATTTTAAAATTTGGTATTTTTCTGTTTATCCGTTCATGAGTTATTGAGTATACAGACACACACACACAGACAGCATCGCGAAAATAGTCAAAACTGATTCAGGGGATCCCAAAATGTAAAAATCCGTCAAAAAATCGATGTCGAAAAAAATCATGATTACTATACTTTCCTTATCTGTATACAGATAGGAAAGTAAAAAAACATACAATGTAAACAAAAATACAGAAGAGATAATAATAATAATAAAATTTAAACTATGCTGCAATAATCAGTGTGATAAATTTATTGTATTTTCAATAAATATTTTAAGTACTTTTTCAGTTGATTTTAAGAATATAAATTGGCTTAAAAGTTTGCTCTTACTTTTAACTCTTCTCAACTAATTTGTGAACCCACAAATGCATTTGAAAGGCCAGGATCGATGTTTTCACATGCATCTTGTTCCAATTTTCACGTAAATCCAGCCAGAAAAAACAAAACTCAACATTATATTTAATATCTGACAAATTACGTTCTTATATTTTGTAATATAAAAATGAAACATTTTACAAAATCTCTACACGTTTTAAATGTTTCTCCAAAACCAGACTTAACACAATTTACCTAATTTTTGTAATAAAATAACGAACTTCCTTGCTTCCGATACTTCATAACAATATGACAACGTTGCTCGATATAAATTTGATATTTTCAGGTGGCGTCATCTATATAAGATTGCCTGAACCTAAAATTACAGGGATTACACCTGTTTTATGTAATGTTGGTTGCGTTTTTTGGGTTAAAATTAAAAATTTTTGTGCATATAAGACTGGAAAATGAAAGCAAAAAATGAAATATTTCTTATGCGGAGCCTCTAATGGGAATATATTCTAGTTCCTGAAATAGTTTTTATAGCGATTTATGATGACTTTTTTACATGTAAAATTTTCACAAATTCGTTATTTTCTTCATTCTCTCAATTTTTTTCCACTTTAAAATATATTCAGGAACTAGTTCAATACTATTAGAATATTATAAAAGCAAATCCGCATAAATTCATTGTCTAGAAAGCCCGTCTTATATGTTGAAAAATTCTCCTATGCTAATACATTTGCTAACGCCGCCTTAAGGCTTTCACAAACAAATACTAAGAGACAAAATAAGTCCATGTAGGATTTCAGTGGCGTTTCGGGTTTAACTGAATTTCATTGTCCAAAAAAGTAGGGGGTCAAAAGAGTATGGAACTCTTTTTCAACTCCAGAAGCTGTGGTTAAATTTATTGTACATGTGGACTTTTCAGCTGAGAACATTTTTGAAGAGCTCTTAGTTCCACAAGTACCTTTAATGACTGTAGGAGTTTTAAAAACCTTTCAGCATTGAGTGTGATTTCATTAATTTACTAAGATCCTTTAAGGATTAAAAATAAGCTTTTCTAAGTGTACCCAAGTAACACAAAACGAAATGCGAAAACATTGCCAAGGATTAACATTTCATTGAGGCTTTATTTCAACATTAATTTGAAGCAGTCAAATCGCTTTGACTGCTAAATACAAAAGCGAATTGGAAATAATTTCCAACAGGACACAAACAATCATCAAAAAGTAGAATTAATTGCTTTTCTAAATGCCAAATAAAGGCGCAGCTAGTTGGCATTTAAATTAGAATTATTGCATACATATAAATGCCTCATTTAATGCTTTTTAAAAACTATACTTTGAAGTCATATATTGGCATTAATCTGGATTTTAAATGGCAATAAAATCAAAAAAGATCACTGAATATTGCTAACCTCAAATCCTTTTTGTGAACTGAAGGCGCCATGGAGAAAAATACTGTGCTAATCGGTAAAATATCAAAATTCAGATTTTAATAGGCGCCTAAATAAATGCAGACAAAATAAGCTTCCAAATAATAAGAAATTGGGTTTAAATATGGTCTAGCTTCCTTCTTCGTCTCACCAGGATAATACTCTTCAAATATCTACTGAGGCAATCAATAATCAAATTATAGACGAAGACAATTTTGAATTTATGGATTACGAAGACAGTGACAATTTTGAAAATCATGATAAAATAGTGGAAAGTAACGTTTAGCTTTTGCGGCAATGGGCTCTGAATTTTAACATACCACATACTACACTGAAAGCTTTATTGGGAGGGTTATATAAAATCAATTTTGCCTCCATTTTCAATGGTTTCGACAACTTTAAAACTGTTTGTATATATTACTAGCTGACCCGATCCCGCTTCACTGAAATTTCTAAAACCTCAATGATTAAAAGTGAATAAAAATTTTCGTTACTCGAGAGAACTTTTTTCATGCCATAGGTACCTGGAAAAATTTTTCTATTAATTTTTTTTATTTTTTTAAATTTTTAATAATTTTTATTAATTCTTATTAATGTTTATTAATTTTTATTGATTTTTATTAATTTTCAATAATTTTTATTAATTTTTATTGACTTTTATTAATTTTTAATAATTTTTATTAGTTTTTATTAGTTTTTATTAATTTTTATTATTTTTTATTAATTTTTATTAATTTTTATTAATTTTCAATAATTTTTATTAATTTATATTAATTTTTATTAATTTTATTAATTTTTAATAATTTTTATTGGTTTTTATTAGTTCTTATTAATTTTTATTAGTTTTTATTAATTTTTATTAATTTTTATTAATTTTTATTAATTTTTATTAATTTTTATTAATTTTTATTAATTTTTATTAATTTTTATTAATTTTTATTAATTTTTATTAATTTTTATTAATTTTTATTAATTTTTAATAATTTTTATTAATTTTTATTAATATTTAATAATTTTTATTAGTTAAATACACCATTATTTACCTATGATGAATTTTTAAGTTCCTACCTTTAAAAAAGCGAAAGTCTCAGAAAAACTTTCACCTCCCGTTTCCCCCTTTAATATTTAAAAATCCAAATACCCTGAAATATATCTTTTAATTTATGACAAGTAGCTGCAATTCCAATTTTCAAGTTCCTACCTTTAAAAAAATCGATGCTTCCATACATACTTTCAATCCCCATGTCCCCCCTTAAAATGTGAAAATCCAAAACCCTACAACACCGCATTATTTATTTATGCCCAGTAGCTGTATTTCAAATTTTCATGTTTCACTACCACTATGCAAAAAATTATGTCTGCTCCCTTGTTCTGTCCCACGGAATCGTACATTTTCTGGGATAAAAGTAGCATATGTGCTATTCCAGACTATAACCTATCTTTGTGCCAAATTTCATTTAGATTCGTTCAGCCGTTCTGACGTGATTGAGCAACATACATCCATTCATCCATCCATACATCCATCTATACATCCATACATCCATACATCCATACATCCATACATCCATACATCCATACATCCATATATCCATACATACATCCATACATCCACACATCCATATATCCATACATCCATCCACTCATCCATACATCCATACATCCATACATCCATACATCCATACATCCATACATCCATACATCCATACATCCATACATCCATACATCCATACATCCATACATCCATACATCCATACATCCATACATCCATACATCCAAACATCCATACATCCATACATCCATACATCCATACATCCATACATCCATACATCCATACATCCATACATCCATACATCCATACATCCATACATCCATACATCCATACATCCATACATCCATACATCCATACATCCATACATCCATACATCCATACATCCATACATCCATACATCCATACATCCATACATCCATACATCCATACATCCATACATCCATACATCCATACATCCATACATCCATACATCCATACATACATCCATACATCCATACATCCATACATCCATACATCCACACATCCATATATCCATACATCCATCCACTCATCCATACATCCATACATCCATACATCCATACATCCATACATCCATACATTCATACATCCACCCATCCATACATACATACATACATACATACATACATACATACATACATACATACATCCGTGCATCCATACATTCATACATCCATACGTACATACATCTATCCATCCATCCATGCATCCATCATACATACATCTATCCATCCATACATACATATATCCATCCCTTAGATAAAAGAGACCAGATATATAACACATCGGTGTTTAACCTGCGCAAATGTTGCCAATTTCTAAAGAAAGGTTAACGGAGTGGGGGAACTGGGCAGAAACCCGAACTCTGTGACAAGGACCGGACTTTGTTTATTAGCATCATAATGAACTATTAGATTTATTTAAAATATATGTTTAATGGAATTTTGTATTATGAAATAAAATTAACGTGATTTTTTAATATCAAACAGATGCACGACATTTTATGTAAAAAGAAGACCTTTTATAAAATATTTCGTTAGCGTTTATTTACTACGGACTTTTCAGAAATAGAATATTGTTAATAGAGCAAGAAATGGTACTCATTGTCTACGAGTATTATAAAAAAGCATGTGCGCAGGCGAATACTGCAAATCAAACCTTTTGAGTCAAACATTATATTTTTTCTACGGCTTACATAATATTAAAAATTAGTCATAATGAGAAAATGCTGTTTTGTATTGTAACCTCAGCTTCTTTCTTTAGGAATATTAATATAGAGGATGAGTGATTGTCGAAATAAATAATCGATCATTGAAAATAATCGATTATTTTCGATCATTGAAAATAATCGATTATTTTCAATCAATCCATTCTGTTCAATCTATTTGTTTTTCGTATTTCCTTTAAAATAGACTACTTGATTATCTTTGAAAAATCAAAAATCATCGATTAATTAAAAAGCCAATTAACCGATAAATCAGTGTTTACAAAAAATTATCGTTTATTTTAAATAATCGATTATTTTTAAATAATCGATTATTTTCAAATAATCCATTTTTTTTTTCGTTCATTGAAACAGATTATTCGATAGTCTTTGAAAAATCAAAAATAATCGATTAATTAAAAAGTCGATTAACTGATAAATCGATTTTCAAAAAAAAAAAACCGGATTGTCGATTATTTTAAATAATCGATTATTTTCGATCAATCGATTATTATCAATAATTTATTTTTATTGTATTTCATTTAAAATCGATAATTCGATTATCATTGCAATACCGAAAATAATCGATTAATTAAGAATCCGATTCTACGATAAATCTATTTTCCAAAAAATAACCGAATTATCGATTATTTTCTAATAATCCTTTTCATAGTTCCTTTAAAATTGATTATTCTATTGTCTTTGAAAAATCTAAAATATTCGATAAAAATCAATAAATCGAAAATAATTAATAATTATTAAAAAACTGATTAACCGATAAATCGATATTTATAAAAAATAACGAATTATATTCGATCAATTAATTATTTTCATATAATACCTTTGAAAATTTGAAAATAATCGATTAATCGAAAATAATCGATTAATCGAAAATAATCGATTAATCGAAAATAATCGATTAATCGAAAATAATCGATTAATCGAAAATAATCGATTAATTAAAACACCGATTAAACGATAAATCGATTTTTCCAAAGACTCGATTATTTTCAATCAATCGATTATTTTGAATAATTCTACTTTCTTTTTGTATTTCCTTTAAAATCGATTATTACATTATCTTAAAATTTTAAGTTATTCATCCTGTATTTTATCTAATATTCTTATAAAAATACTACTAATCAACTATGCTTCTTTACTTCTTATTTATCTACCAAAAAGAGCTAAAAACCACCTTTAGTAAATATTCTTATAAAACTACTTTTTAAAAACAAAATTTAGTTAGCAACAATGCCTATTTACTTCTTATTTAAATTAAATATTTAAAATTTTATCCTTTTGTAAATTTATGTAAGTAATACGAAATCTGTTTTCTGAAATATGTATTTGATGAATATTTATTGAAACCCCTTAATGCGGATCTGATGTATTCAGCTCAAAGGATTATGGCGCTTTATGTCAAAACGGTAATAAATATTTACCGCTGAAAACGAATATATTTTTTATTTTTCATAGCATTGGTACTTGTATTATAAGTATATACAATTTCTCAAGATACATCGTGGCATTTTGAGTTTAAAATTGAATAACTAGAACACTTTAAATTGCTAAAACACCAACAAATAAATCAAAAAACAGCTGTCAATGGTGACTGAACTCAGGCGGAGGTGAGCGTTGAATGGGAAATCGGAGCAATTCGGGTGGCGTCGTGCAAACAATGATTTTCAATTGGTGGGTTACTTGGAGTTAAAACAGACAACATGCGCAGTGTGCAATGTTACATCTTCGGTCTCTTTTATCTAAGATCCATCCATACATGCATCTATCCATATATCCAAAATTTCGCATTTATATATTTGCTGCGTTTGAAAAGTACCTCATCGAGCAGAGCGAGTATATTTTTTGGTCACGTGACATCGAGCAAACTATATCAATGGAGCAAACGGGGCGAAAGGGGTGGTATCGAGTAAAAAAAGCAAAACGAGGTACTTTTCAAACGCAGCAATAAGTAGGAAGTAGGATTAAACCCGAAAATTTTAAATTCTAATAATTTTTAAAATAACCTTAGAAATTTTAACTTTTCAAGCTTCTAAGCAGCACATTCGATAGCGAATTAGCATTCAATGCCAGTGAGCTTTATTTTGGCATCGGTGACTGCTTAGTTGACACCCCAGACAAACATGGATGATCCGTTCGTTCATTTACGACTTTAACTGTGTTGTCAAAGCGTCTGAAATTATATAGATTTCAAGAAAAATTTAGACATTTTAGTTAAATGCTATGATTGGTACAAAATTACTGGATAACAGTTTATTATCGTGAAATCTGGTCACCGTGGCTTATTAGCTTAAAATTTAATAAGTCACAAAATCTTCTTGCTTGCCAAATCACACGCTCCCTTTTGGCCAATGTTACGTAATGATGACTACTTCTAGAAGCTTTGGTGTCCAGATTTAAATGCTTATATTTGCTATTAGCACCGAAATCCACGTGCAAGCTTCTTTATGGCTTCTTGTGTTACTTGGGTACTTAGTTTGATTTCCGAAAATCAGGAGTATAAATAATCCTTTAGAATGACGTAGTTTTTTTAAATCAGTGGAATTACTAGTACTGTTTATCTCTCAGTTAGATTCAGTACTAAAATAATCGTGTTAAGGACCTTTTTAAGGTGCTTTGAAGAAATATATTTTATATATAAAATATTTATTTTCATTTTTCTCTTAACGCTTATTTGAAAACCTGAATTATCAATTATTATTCTTGATAAGGAGAAGTAAGAATAGCATTTAGCTTTCTGAGGCGAAGCAGATGCAAATAAAAAGTAGATAGCGGTAAAATGATTGATTTAAAACGAAGATTTTTTATAAGTAAAAATGTATACGATACACTTACACTATATTTATTATTTGATGTATGTCACAATATTTTACTTTCCCGGTAATTCGGACGACATAGACGGGGCGTGGCATGTCTTTAAAAGTCCAAATTATTTTTAAAACAAGAAATTCAGCACTTCTACGAATCGGAAACAAATTGCATCTAGACTAGGGGAGGCAAAAGAACGTAGAACGTAAATGTGACAAACAAACATTTTCTGAGGCAAGTTGTAACTAACAATTAAAATAATCTGTACATGCTATAGCCCTATTACAAATTCTCTTTTTTTGTGAGTTAATCTTTATCACTAAATCGTTAGTTACCTTTGAACGTTCTTGTATTTGTCGAATCCGATCAATGGCATTGGATTGGGCAGCAAGACAACATTGAGTTCGCTCTTGAATGCTTTGTCATCGTGACCTCTGTCCGTCGCTGCTTGCACGAGCTCATATCCTTCGGGATGATAGCCGAAAGGAGGGTTTTGAAGGTGGACTGCTTTCTGCAAATTTGATATCTTCAAAATTTCCTGTTAAAATTTATTTTATGGTTGGTGAAAGTAATATTGTATCCGTTAGTTTAGAGACCTTATATTACAGTTGTTTGTTTTTTAATAGTAGCAAAGTTTGTTAGTCTTTGTAATTACAATAGTTATATATGTATACGATATGTAACCAATGACCTAGTCTAAAGAAGTCACTGATAAGTCTTTAACTACTGTTGTCAATATACTATTAAGAGATAAAGGCAGCTTTACCACCAGCCAAAGGATATCCGGAAGGAATATCCATTCACCAGTGGCAAAAAATAGTAAAAATTAAGATTGAAAAATAATATAATCCCTTATTAGCATAATCGAGCGGTTTTGGTAACTGGTTGAAGACTCTTCTAGTCCTTAGGGGTAAAAACGCCGGAGTTTCACAAATGCTTGGAATATTTAAAAACTGGTTCTGGAAAGGGGCGGAGAGAATAATAATAAGTGAATAAACAATACTGTTGCGAAAAGGCGGATCTGTTCTTTGTTCACTACCTTACCCACAATACGAAGTCTAATGCTTGCCATATCGAGACAAACGCACTGCTTCGAGAAGCTACCGGAGAAATGGATTTGCAGCGCTGAGTCATAGAGAAGGAGTTCCCGGATGTTCTAGATCGTCTAGAAAGTACTAGTGCAGAGCTGGATTTAAATAAATAGAGTTTGTCGGAAGGCAGAAGTTTCAATTTAAGTGTTGGATATAAAAGATAAATTGTAAAAAATAAATTAGAATTGTGAATTGTAATAGTGCCTAAGTATTATATAAATAAACTAGCTATTGCCCGCGGCTTTGCTCGCAACTTTGCTCGCATACAGTCGTGTTATTAATATAAAAAAATACATGACTTCCTTTTTTATTAATTTTTATTAGTTTTATTGATTTTCATTCATTTTTTTATATTTATTCATATTTATTAATTTTTTTTAAATTTTTACTCATTTGTATTAATTTTTATTAATTTTCATTAATTTTTATTAATTTTTATTAATTTTTATTAATTTTTATTAATTTTTATTAATTTTTATTAATTTTTATTAATTTTTATTAATTTTTATTAATTTTTATTAATTTTTATTAATTTTCATTAATTTTTACTAATTTTTAATAATTTTTATTAATTATTACTAATTTTTATTAATTTTTAATTTTTATTAATTTCTATTAATTTTTATTAATTTTTATTAATTTTTATTAATTTTTATTAATTTTTATTAACTTTTATTAATTTTTATTAATTTTTATTAATTTTTATTAACTTTTATTAATTTTTATTAATTTTTATTAATTTTTATTAACTTTTATTAATTTTTATTAATTTTTATTAATTTTTATTAATTTTAATAATTTTTAAAAATTTTTAATAATTTTTAATAATTTTTAATAATTTTTAATAATTTTTAATAATTTTTAATAATTTTTAATAATTTTTAATAATTTTTAATAATTTTTAATAATTTTTAATAATTTTTAATAATTTTTAATATTTTTTAATAATTTTTAATAATTTTTAATAATTTTTAATAATTTTTAATAATTTTTAATAATTTTTAATAATTTTTAATAATTTTTAATAATTTTTAATAATTTTTAATAATTTTTAATAATTTTTAATAATTTTTAATAATTTTTAATAATTTTAAATAATTTTTAAGAATTTTTAATAATTTTTAATATTTTTTAACAATTTTTATTTATTTTTTATTAATGTTTTATTAATTTTTATTAATTTTCACCCCCGTTTTCCCCCCTTAAAATGTGAAAATCCGAAAACCATGAAACACTTTATCATTTATTTATGACGAGAACCTACAATTCCAATTTTCAAGTTCCGACCTTTAAAAAAATTGATATTTTCAAATAAACTTATACCCCTCGGTTTCCCCCCTTAAAATGTGAAAATCCAAAAACCCTAAAATACGTTATTATTTGTACTCATTAGCTGCAATTCCAATTTTCATGTTTTTAACTTTAAAGAGAACCAAAAACATGGATACTCCCAAATAAATTTTCACCCCCATTTCCCCCCCTAAAATGGGAAAATCCAAAAACCCTGAAACGCGTCATTAATAATTTGTAGTCAGTAGCTGCAATTCCAATTTTCATGTTTCTAACTTCATTGAGAACAAAAAAAATCGATAGTCCCTTACAAACTTTCACCCCCGTTTTCCCCCCTTAAAATGTCAAAAATCCCAAAACCCTGAAACACGTCATTTTTTATTTTTGCTCAGCAGCTGTAATTTAAATTTTCATGTTTCTAACTTTAAAGAACAAAGAGTTTCATTAAAAGCTCCTTCCCCATTTCCCCCCTTTATAGTTAAAATTTCCAAAAATCCTTTCTTAGAGGATGCTTACGTTATAAAATAAACCTATGTTCCAAATTTCAGCTTTCTAGGCTTAGTACTTTTGGCTGTACGCTGATAGGTCAGTCAGTCAGTCAGTCAGGACAAACAATTTTATACCTATATATAGAAGATAGAGTACGTTATAAATCAATTATAAATAAAGTGTTTTAAATAAACTATAAATAAATTAAACAAACGTTACAGTAACATGTTATTTAATATAGCGGGGTAAAGGATGATCAAATTGCAGATAGTCTAGTCTGTTATAGAAGATAAAGTGATATTGAATATAATTTATAATAGATGGAATTTGAAAAATTTTGTTTTTCCTGTATTTTATATTATTTGTGCCACGTAGATTTGATAATTTTTTATAAATAATTTATTTTTCTTTCTGACAGACTACTAAAAATAGGTAAGGCTTATTTATTAAACAATCGTAATCAAATCTTGTCAATTAATTGAAATCACTTAGTAACTAATTCGTTTACAATAATGTAAATATTCGATTTTTTTTGTTTATTTTAGTTGTATTTTATAAACAGAAGAGGTAAAGCTTTTCGATGTTTGCTTATCGATTGATTCGTTTATATTTATTTAGATAAACTTACAATTCATTGACTTTTCAAGAACTTTTTGATTTTTATTATTTTGTATTTTGATTAAATAGGGTGATCCATTAGTGCTAAGAAATTTTATTTCTCTAATATTATTATTATTGATATTTTTTAATATAATTTAAATTTTAAATCTATAGTTTATTTATTTGTCTGTGTGACCTTAAGTCTAAACTTATCTGGAATATATAAGAGATATAGAGATAAATGGATATATAAAAAAAGCTTTGGCTCCCTATACTTTTTGCGTTTATCATCGTAGCATAGTAACCCAATGAGATAAATTGTAGAAAACTTTTATGGACTTTAGAAATTCCGTAACGAAAATAAACCTAACACCCCCCCCCCACTCCGACCGGCACAGCGGTGCGGCGTTGAAAGCCGTGCATCGTCTAACGTTATTTCAGTTCGGCAGACTTCGGCACAATTTCGGAAAAATTGAATTTGAAAATGAATAATGATCCACAAGAATCTACAACAAAATATGGGACCACCATTGACGCGGTATTTTCCAGATATTTAGAAGATATCAAGTCTCAAACTTATGTTTCTTATTTCAGTTACCATGAACCTATAGTTTCAATGATAAAAATTCCTGAATAATCTACATGTATTGTAAGATAACAAAAATATTTTAAACAATATTAACTTCTCATTTATTCAATAAAAGAAAAAAAAATGTTTTCTTATCGGTCACCACGCTCAAAAAGTGTAACTTGAATTAATAATTATAAATAAATAATTATAATTGCATAAGTTGATAAAAAATGCTATGCAATAGCTTTACCGCGGCAGTCCCCGAGTGCCACACATATTTTTTTTTTTAGATTTCAAGATTTTGCTTGAGGACAAAAACACTGATCTAGATCAAGTATAGATTACATGCGGCACTCGAGAAATATTAGACAGCCCGCCAAATTTTTGATGGTAGAATTCTAAAATATCCAATATTTCCCGGGCGATAGCAAATCGACCAAAAGACCATGATCTGTTTATCTATTTATCCTTTTTTGTGGTGCATTGAATTAGTAATTAAATTTTCTTTCAAATAAGGTGTCACACTTTATAATACGTAGGTTTTTTTATCCCGCTAGAGGGCGATAAAATTTAAGTAACGCAATGTACAAGAATATATCTAAATCCCCCATTAAATTACTTTTTCAATGATGTGCCATACATGGTACATTACCTGTTTAAAATTAAGATGTTGGAGAAGTGCAAGGGAGGGGGTTGACACATGACAGATGTCTGTATTGTAAAAATGTTTTTAATTTGGAATAAAAATCGACCTGTTTTAGCATTTTCTTAAAATCCAATGAATAATGCTGAAAAACAGGATGAAACTGTTTTGAATAACCCACTCGGTATGTCAAAAATGGCAAGATTTATCGAATTAGTTCATAAAACAAAATCTGCTCAAAAATGCCTTTTTTTCACAAGATGCGCTACACAAGAAAGATCCTCCCCTCGAAAAAAAATTATTGAGCGCAGCGCCATCTACATATTGACCCATTTAAAATTAATTAATATCTAAAATTAAAGCTCTCTTAGTGCTCTGTGAACTGGCTTTTACAAAATTAAAATATCTCTATTATATACTAAAATATCCGGCCTGGGAGTTTTTATTGGTACACCCTGTATATCAGATACTCGTTGGAAGTACTCATCATTTTCGCACCCTAACAGCTATTAAAAAAATTGATAACAATGCCTTAGCACAGGAACTATCTTAGTTGGTAGTAAATTCACTTGACTCCACTTTTATCGTTTTTCCCCAAATATGGGGAAATTTCTAGAGTAGATCTGGTAACACCGCACCGCATTATTCAATGGTAAGTACGCCTGATAATTATCCGACAAACTTGACAAAAACGGCAACACCGTTTCTCCAGCGATCAATAGGTTCCTTATTTAAAATAATTAATGTTTCGTGTCTTTTCAATTATTGCTGGAGAAGCGGTGTGGCCGTTTTCCGTCAAGTTTTTGGGTTTTGGGTAATTATCAGATGTACTTAACATTGAATCCAGCGGTGCAGTTTTGCCAGATATAGAGGTCTTGCTCATTCCATATACCGGGTGATCAAATTAGTGTTGCAGTTAAATACCGCCTTTTATAAAAAAACATTTCAGACGAAACATTTTGGATAAAATCGTTTTTTATAGCTAACCATAATATGGCCAACTTTTTTTCGCGCAGTATAATTTTCAAGTAGGTATTACTCAATAAGTAAAAGTCCAATAAAAAAAAACTTTAAGAATATGTAAAAAAATGGGGTTGCAATTTGAAAAAAAAGTCCACCTCGATATGGCCATATTATGATCAGCTATAAAAAAATGAATTTAGCCAAAATATTTCCCCCAGAAAACTATAAAAAAAATTGTCTGAAACTTTCTTTTATAAAATGCATATTTTCGGTGGTATTTAACTGTAACACTTTAATTTGAACACCCGGTATAAAAAATTTATTTTTAATTTTATTTAGTTTTCCTTAGTTTTCCTAATTTTTATTCAAGTTTTGTTAAACAAGGTTGTAAAATAAAATAATAAAAATACTGAATTGAGTTTTCTCAAATTCCATTTTCAAAATTTCACAAAAATATCGGTGACATAGCTAAAATCATCCCTTTCCATAAATTTACATTTTTTACTTTCGCGATGTGTGTGTGTGTGTGTGTGTGTGTGTGTGTGTGTGTGTGTGTGTGTGTGTGTGTGTGTGTGTGTGTGTGTGTGTGTGTGTGTGTGTGTGTGTGTGTGTGTGTGTGTGTGTGTGTGTGTGTGTGTGTGTGTGTGTGTGTGTGTGTGTGTGTGTGTGTGTGTGTGTGTGTGTGTGTGTGTGTGTGTGTGTGTGTGTGTGTGTGTGTGTGTGTGTGTGTGTGTGTGTGTGTGTGTGTGTGTGTGTGTGTGTGTGTGTGTGTGTGTGTGTGTGTGTGTGTGTGTGTGTGTGTGTGTGTGTGTGTGTGTGTGTGTGTGTGTGTGTGTGTGTGTGTGTGTGTGTGTGTGTGTGTGTGTGTGTGTGTGTGTGTGTGTGTGTGTGTGTGTGTGTGTGTGTGTGTGTGTGTGTGTGTGTGTGTGTGTGTGTGTGTGTGTGTGTGTGTGTGTGTGTGTGTGTGTGTGTGTGTGTGTGTGTGTGTGTGTGTGTGTGTGTGTGTGTGTGTGTGTGTGTGTGTGTGTGTGTGTGTGTGTGTGTGTGTGTGTGTGTGTGTGTGTGTGTGTGTGTGTGTGTGTGTGTGTGTGTGTGTGTGTGTGTGTGTGTGTGTGTGTGTGTGTGTGTGTGTGTGTGTGTGTGTGTGTGTGTGTGTGTGTGTGTGTGTGTGTGTGTGTGTGTGTGTGTGTGTGTGTGTGTGTGTGTGTGTGTGTGTGTGTGTGTGTGTGTGTGTGTGTGTGTGTGTGTGTGTGTGTGTGTGTGTGTGTGTGTGTGTGTGTGTGTGTGTGTGTGTGTGTGTGTGTGTGTGTGTGTGTGTGTGTGTGTGTGTGTGTGTGTGTGTGTGTGTGTGTGTGTGTGTGTGTGTGTGTGTGTGTGTGTGTGTGTGTGTGTGTGTGTGTGTGTGTGTGTGTGTGTGTGTGTGTGTGTGTGTGTGTGTGTGTGTGTGTGTGTGTGTGTGTGTGTGTGTGTGTGTGTGTGTGTGTGTGTGTGTGTGTGTGTGTGTGTGTGTGTGTGTGTGTGTGTGTGTGTGTGTGTGTGTGTGTGTGTGTGTGTGTGTGTGTGTGTGTGTGTGTGTGTGTGTGTGTGTGTGTGTGTGTGTGTGTGTGTGTGTGTGTGTGTGTGTGTGTGTGTGTGTGTGTGTGTGTGTGTGTGTGTGTGTGTGTGTGTGTGTGTGTGTGTGTGTGTGTGTGTGTGTGTGTGTGTGTGTGTGTGTGTGTGTGTGTGTGTGTGTGTGTGTGTGTGTGTGTGTGTGTGTGTGTGTGTGTGTGTGTGTGTGTGTGTGTGTGTGTGTGTGTGTGTGTGTGTGTGTGTGTGTGTGTGTGTGTGTGTGTGTGTGTGTGTGTGTGTGTGTGTGTGTGTGTGTGTGTGTGTGTGTGTGTGTGTGTGTGTGTGTGTGTGTGTGTGTGTGTGTGTGTGTGTGTGTGTGTGTGTGTGTGTGTGTGTGTGTGTGTGTGTGTGTGTGTGTGTGTGTGTGTGTGTGTGTGTGTAGGTCGCATAACTCATGAACCGATACACAGAAAAACACCAAATTTTAAACTTAAGCTTTATTCCAGCGTCTAATGAACTGATTAGATTTTGGGCAGAGTCGGAACATCTGGGGGGGTACTTTATAGGTAGTCATTGTTCAAATAAAAGTTACTTCTAATATTATTATCTATAATTTTTGTTTTATGTCAAAATTTCCTGAAATGGTCCGTATTCGAGAAATTTGACAAAATGTGCGAAATTCTGATTTTTATGAAAATTGTTGAACTTAAAGTTGTTTGCGATATCGATCTCTATAATTTTTGTTTATACATGATTTTTCTAAAATGAACCGTAATGGAAAAGTCCTAAATTTAAATGTTTCAGTATTTTCGTTTTCAATGAATATCTATAGAAAAATGTTTCGAGGTAGATGTATGTGGACAATGTATATATTTAGTTTATCCTCTAAACATTTATAGAGATGCTGCAATAGGTTGTACAAAATAACCGGAAAAAGCCTATAATAACTAGATAGGAAAGTCATGTGTTGGACACATCAGATTTTTTAAAAAACAAAGGCGTCACGCTATAAAACTCACATAAAATAATAATAATAATAATAACTAAAATGAAAATTTATAATACTTGGCAATCTATATTATACTCTTCACAATTTAACAATCCCCCTTAACCCTCGTTTTAAATCAGATTTTTCAGAATCAAGAGTCTTCATCCCCTTATAAAGCTTGATTTTCCCTGAAGCTTTTAATTTGATATGGTTTTTGTTTGTTTTTGAGTCAGGATTTTTTCAATATTTCAACCCCCCTTATTTCCCAATTTTTATTTATTTATTTATTTATTTATTTATTTATTTATTTATTTATTTATTTATTTATTTATTTATTTATTTATTTATTTATTTATTTATTTATTTATTTATTTATTTATTTATTTATTTATTTATTTATTTATTTATTTATTTATTTATTTATTTATTTATTTATTTATTTATTTATTTATTTATTTATTTATTTATTTATTTATTTATTTATTTATTTATTTATTTATTTATTTATTCATTTATTTATTTAATTTCATGTTGTCGCTTTTGTCCCCTTATAGAGCTTGATTTTTGCCAAACATTTTAAGTTGATATTGTTTTTGAGTTAGGATATTTTTAACTATTTCTAGCCCCATTAAACCCCCCATTTTAGTCAGATTATTTTGAAAATCAAAGGGCCTTACTTCCTTATAGAGCTTGATTTTTACTAAAAATTTAAAGTCGACATCATTTTACGTTTTTTAAATATTTAATGTAATTTGTCCTGTTTTTTTTACAAATTTTGTACTGTTTCGCCTTGTTTTAAAGTCTGCATTATAAAAAAATATTAGAAATATATATAATATAACGTCAAACGCCAAACCATCTTTATTAATAAATATTTGTTTAAACCCCAGTAACACAACGTATTATCCCCCCTACAAAATGCAAGCCATGTTGCCAAATCTAGTAGAAAATTCTTGATATTCAACTAAATTTTGGAATTTATTTTTAAATTATTACATTTAATTTAGTTAAATTTGATATAACTAATGATTCAAATTTTTTTGGGATCAGTTGCAATAAAAGAGGGTAAATTGTTTCAGCTTTTTCGTAAACAAAATGAGAATAATGAAATAGGCATGACAACAGCGGATATTAATCCTCCTGTGTCTCTTAGAATATGTTTATTCACGACATCACAATATTTGTTTATAGTTACTGTTGAATTATATTCAACATGTTGCACTGTGCTCAGTATTGCATCAAATATACACCAAGCTTCCATTCTCAATTATTTTATTACTCCTGGAGACGTCTCTGTAAGCGGCACTGCCTTGGCCGCAGGGTTGCCAATCTGTGAGTAATTCCTCACATTTGTGAGTAATTTACTAGTCTGTGAGTAATGTTGTGAGTAAAGGGCAATTGTGAGTAATATGTGAGTAATCGGGAAGTCAGCGTGGGTATATTCATGGTAGTTAGGCAAAATCCTGATCGGATAATTTATTAAAACCGTGTTCTTTTTAAAATTTTAATATAAGCCTTATTTTACCCCCCCCCCCCCCCCCCCCCCCCCCAGCACTTTTAGCAGTCATTACAATTTTATAGTTTTAAAATTGCAACGTCCTCTATTGCTTGGTCAATGTAAAAGAGTAAAAGTAATTTTGATATTTTACAACACTACAGGTGTCGTGTCGATAGTGGATAGTCCCAATCGTCGATTAATATATTTTTTTTTGTTCATTTTAAAAGTATATATTTTTATTAGTAGATTTTTTTTAAGTATTAGAATTATTTAATGATTTATTATGATTTGGCCCGTTAATAAAGAAGCTACTCTGGTTCTCCAAACGTTTTGATCTGTTTTTTGTTCAGCTGATGACAAAGATGTTTTATATACAGGGTGGTTCATAACTATTTGGAACATAGGCTAAGGGCAGGTTATTTGTATTAAAATATGGGGATAGGGCCAAATATATACCTTAATAAAATATTGCTGTGGAATAAGATACAGGGCGTTAAATAATATTAATAATAGTAATAATAATAATAATAATAGACCATAATCTAACAGCAAATTATTTGACACAACAAAGCAAACTTTTCATAAATTAAATGTTTTGTGAGTTGTTCAATTGCGTTTTTCTCGAAAACGGGTGAAATTTTCTAATCAAAAATACTAAAAAGTTTCGTAAAAAAAGCTACCACTTAATTTCATCATCAGGAATCATGCACGTGGCGCCTCCTGTAACAAAATGTGAAATAATACATAAAATATTATTCCTTGTCGAAAAATATGCCTTTGTGCCAATTTTGATATCAATTCATAAATATACAGTGACATCAGAAAAAAACAAAAAAACAGTATTCAAATTTAACGCCCTGTGGGGTCTATTCTGTAACAATTGCTTTATATTTAACGGCCTTTAAAAAATATTGGCGACCTTTAAAAATATCTTTGTATTCGTTAATTTACTTCTGTCATTATTTAAACAGATTTCTTTAAGATAGTCCTCTAATGTATTTTAAAGATCCGTTTAAATAATGACAGAAGTAAAGAAGAAAATATTTTTAAAGGCCGTTAAATATAAAGGAATTGTTACAGAATAGACCCCTGTATCTTATTCCACAGCAATATTTTATTAAGGTATATTTGGTCCTATCGCCATATTTTTATCCAAATAACCTGCCTTAGCCTATGTCCCAATAGTTATGAATCAACCTGTATATTACTTGGTTATTAAAATAATGAATGAACAGAAAAAAGGTGCATCTGTTTTGACTCTTGTATGTTCTGAAAATTTCTCTTTTAATGTTTGGCAACATTGCACAGTAGTAAAATAAATTCAAACCAAAGTGCAAGAGTACGAAATATACGATTTATATATATAAAAACTAGTAATATTGATATTTTCAAGTTGTGAGTAATTGTGAGTAATCCGGAAAAGTTTTTGAGAGTAAATTGGTAAAGACCGGTTGGCAACCCTGCTTGGCCGATAAAAACGGTCACCCAACTAATAACTATGTCACATGCATCATTCACTTGTTATCCACTTCTCATTGGTTATCCATGCGCGGCAACCACCTTCATTGGTTAGCGACACATTGTAGTTGGTCAACGTCAAGCGCTTAACGACTGAGCTTCTTCTCTAAGGCAGAGATTCAGTACCTCTCAAACACAACACATCGTTTTGAGGTATTAAAGAAGGCGACGCTTCGTTCGCCATCATGTAATAATTTTTATGCCGTAAAAATGGCTTGAGTAGCAAACATGTCTTAGAGAAATACTGTAAAAAGTATGTAAACGCTGCCTCAGAAATATTGTCGTTTATCAATACGTCCGCTGGCGCAATCGACACATTTCTGAGAAAGTAGGCAGTTGTAAAATGGTTAAGTTTTAGTTGCAATGGAACGATTTACGGGACAACAACGTGCTTTTTGTATTCGTGCGTTTTATAAAAACAATGATTCTTATGTTCTTATGCGTCGTTTGTACAGAAATCATTATAACATAGCAAGAATGAATGATGCCCCAACTGCAGATTTAATAAAATACTGGTTAATAAAGTTTGAGAGTACTGGAAATGAAATTTTGCACTTGGGGTATCTTTCATTCGTGCTATGCTGAAATGATTTCTGTACAAACGACTTACAAGAATATAAGAATCATTGTTTTTATAAAACACACGAATACAAAAAGCACGGTGCAGCCGCGTAAATTGCTCCATTGCAACTAACACTGTCGAGCACTGTTTGCCAACTGCCTTCTTTCTCGGGAATGTGCCCATTGCACCAGCAAACGGATCAATAAACGAAAATATTTCTGAGACGACCCTATAGTTTTTAAGTGCACCATATAATAAACAATAAAATCATTCCAATAGTATTTAAAATAATAATAATAATAATTAGATGTTTTCATCTAAGTGATAATCCTCCCAGACCTATGAATCGCACAGGTATTTCCAACATTATTTTTTTAATACAGTTCATAATTTGCCAAGGTCCGAATGTCGGTTCTAGTTTGTTTATTGGAGCAGGAACAACGATAGAAGCCTGACTTTCGGTCATAACACGACAGTTACATTTCTGGTTTCAACCGAATATTCAACTATTTGTAAAAGAAAGCAATCCCAAGTTTCTTATTATTTAGAGTTGTAGCACTTTGTTGAAATTTTTCAGTTTAAGTTTTGTTTTATTGTAATAAAAACGTTAGGTATGTTTTACATATCTATACCTTCTCTGTTTTTAATAAATAAAATTTATGGTAAACATTTACTTTGTTTTGGCTTTTGTGTTCTACAGTTCATCAAATTTCTAGAGGCTTTCGACGGCTAGACAGAGAAAGCACTACTGACAGGCATCCCGACGGATTTACGCAATGAAAGTACACTCTGCGCATTAAGTATTTCACTATTTCATTCAGACGTAAATGTTAGATGTAAATTTCGCAAAAACATTTCTTTTATTTTCGTTTGTGTTTTTTGCTCATTACTGTTTAATAGAACCTAAGTATGGAGTTTAATAGCAAATTAAGAGGCCGCGTGATTAACAGTCAATCTCGCGAAATAATAGCCAATGTTATAGAGTTTATGAGAAGAGAAGGAAACTTTAATTCACCTTCAATACCATTTAAAAATGTAAATGATCGTGTTGCTGCAGCCACAGGAGTATCTAAAAACACTGTCGTCCGCATTTCTGGAGAGAAAAAAAGAATCGATAACCGTGAGATATCGGAATTTTCATCACCAAGAAAAACCATTAAAAAACCAAAAACAGTTAATGATATAGATGAAGCTGCACAAGAATCAAATTTTATTTTTTTATTATTAGATAGCTATTTTTGTTTCTGAGTTGTGTTCATTTACAGGCTCAATTTTTTTCCGTTTCTCCTTTTTGATTTTATATGGGGTTTCAAGTTGTTTTTGACTTATTTCGACGTAAATCACAACAACACACTTTTTTAATAAAGCAAACAAATGTTAAGAGGTATATGTACGTGTAAACTACAATTACAAAAAATTGATATGAAACCCATGAAACCACCAACAAAAATGTAAAGCTAGCTTCCGTACTAGAACATGGTGTCATTCGTCGAGATAATTTATCGTTTTGTTTAATAGATCAAGAAATGTAAATATTCCCCTGTTATTTTTTATAAAATTATAAGAGAAATAAATTTTTTTCTAAATAGTATAGTTTATTATTTTGTAGAAAAACAAAATTTCGAAAATTTTAGTAATGTTTCAGAAACAACCGTTATTAATAATAGGTACCATTTTCCTTAATAAGGTAGAAATAAAATATAAACTATTTCCACGATTTACAAAGGCCTACAAAAAAATTATAGGTATTTTCCGCTATCCTATAAAATTTATATTTTCTGACTCAATTTCAAAAGGTTGAAGGAATTCCAAAACACCTTTTATTGCATAATAATTATTTTCAATTCTACATACTATCTTTAGCTGCTTTTAAAAACGTTCTAAGAAAGTCCAATCAGACCAATTTAATCCCTAAACTATTCCACACTTTTAAAATTTAATTACCTAAAAATATTAAAAACTATTTAAAATAACTTGTTTAGCAGACTGTGCAATAGCTATCTTAGTCACACGTAGCGCGTTCTCTGTCTGGGCGTCGAACACCTCTAGAAATTTGATGAACTGTACGTAAAATTTTTCTAGATCTAGATTTAGCATAAGGATATTTACCTGCGAAATGGATTCGATATCGTTGAGCAATTCTTCCAAATTCCCACCATTGGAAAACGTACTTTGACTGGGCGTATTACTGAAAACCATCGTCTTGTCGCTAAAGTTTTGATTATCGATTTTAACTATTAAATCTGTAGCCGATTTCTCCAATCCCTTTACCTCGATTTCAGGATTCGAAGCGGTTTTCGGTACCAATACCATATTTTGATAAAAATTATTAGCGTTGGTTTTTACTAGTTTTTGGCTGATAAAATTTTCGTTGCGCATCGCATTGGGATCAAGCATGTTCCCCGTGGAACTCCTGAACTGCTGGTTGTTATAGAAATCCTCGGGAAATATTATTTCGTTAGGATTTTCTATCGGTTGTTGACCGTCGAAGCTTTTAGAGGTTTTAATCGGACCGAAGAAGTTTACTGGAACGTTATCGGCCATCGGTAAAGTAGGGGATTTGGCTAGGGTGATAAATTCTGGATAACTTTGGTCCGGTTTAAGAATATCATCGCAGATACTCCAATTATCCTTGTTTAGGGATACTCTATTGGAATTTAGTTCTGAGTTATCGGCACTGGTTTCTTCTGTCACGACTGATAGGTGATCGAATTGGTCTTGGAGGTTTTTCAAATTGGTTCTTTGTACGTTCTTCATGTTTTGAGTGGTTTCTACTTCTTCTCCGTCTTCGCTATAAGAGCTGTAGCTTTCCTACAAAAAACTTCGTTAAATAAAAATCTATCAAGTAGAGGTAGACCATTAAATTTATTCTTGTACTAATATACGTTACCGAATCACTAGAAGTAGATCCGGTCGTCGATGATGAAGAAAAGTCGAGTTTTTTGTCTTTGATTAATTTCTCTAGTTTGTCGTATTCGTCTCGTAGATACCAAAGGCCTTTCTTTAACATTTCGTTCTCTTTCTTGAGTTTCTTTATATCGGACACTCCTGAAATTAAATTATAAATAAAATAAATTAGTGTGAAATATACATTTTTAAACAAGAGATTAGTTTAAGTTTTGTTTTTGTTTTAAATTTAAAAATGTAATGAAAATTATGAAGATGCAACTAGAACATTCTAGAACTCCCTTTATAAAATTAGTGATAGGACAGACCACCGTTGGTGAATTCAGTTAACGGAAAATACACAGAAAAAATTAAATTCTATATTCAAGAATAGCTTTGCATTTGAAAGATTGCACGTCTTTAAAATAAAACACACTTTGTTCAAAAATAATAGTTTTTGATACACTTATAAAATAAATGTTGATAATCTTGTATTTTAAGATTTTAAATATTTAATCTTAAATGTTTTCATTCAAAACTAGAATTATTAACTTTTTTTTATTTTTAAATTATTGATAAAGATAATGAATGATAAATATTGGTGAAATAGCTGTAGAATCAGACGATTGATGAATGGATGGATAGATGTTTGTTGCTGAATCACGCCAGAATGACTGAACGGGTTTGGATGACATTTGGTACTAAGATAGATTATAGTCTAAAATAGCACATATGCTACTTTTATCCAAAACTATTTATAAAATACGTATTTTTTTAAATTCATATAATTTATATTTGAAAGTTGAAGTAATTTGCGCATTAGTACCCAAATTTGGCAATAAGAAACACTTATGTCTCTCTGTCTATCCGTCTGTCACAGTCGTTTTACAATTGAAATTTGAAGTAATAAGTGGCTCAGATTAGGCGTTAACTAAAAACGAAAATACTTTGTCTTGTAAGTCAGTTGGGGAGGGGGGAAGAGGTTAAATTGGAAGTTAGAATTTTTCTAATGCAATCCTGCGATGTCAAATGAAAGCATTTTGTAGTATGTTTTCAAAATGCAAAAAGATAGAAACATAAAACAAAAACGATGTGAAATTAGAGAAACATTTTGATATTTTTGTTATAATGAGATGCACTTCACTTGAGACGTAAAATAGAGGGCGTTACCATCTTTAAATTTTCTAATGGAAAGTAAAGTCATGTAATACCTCATTTGAAAGATATTTTGATTATATTTACGTCGAAGCAAACAGTTTTAATTTTTTTTTGTTTTTACAAAAATTACATTCTTGATAATCCTCGTGTGCCGCAATAATCCTAGAAATGTTAGATAATGTTAGAAGATAATTTTTTAATAAGCTTTTTTCCAAGAAATTATGAAAAATTTAATACGTCAAGTGGTTTTTAAATCACCTTTGATATTCTTATTTTATTTATTTTAGTAAATACAAGAAGCGTTTCCTTAGTAATAAACAATAATTGTTAATACGAGAGTTATCAAGAATGTAACTTATTAGTAAAGGCCCAGAACATGTCTGTATAAGAACAAAGTATCAGCTGCAAAAATTGTCATTTGTGCAGTGTTAAATTCCTCTAACAGTAAAAAATTATCTAAATTTATAAAAGATACTGACATTTACTCTGTACTAGCCAAAATGTTAATCACCCATTGTGTACTATTGTAAAAACAGCATTTATAAGGTATTATACCTCCGCTAATGATCCTTTGAGGTTGAAACGGTAAATAAAAAAAAGAATTTAACCTACTTTATGAATTTATTTAATGTAGTTTCTGGAAAAACATAAAAACCTAAATCTGTTTACATGAACGTAAAAATATAGAAAATATCTTTCAAATGAGGTATCACATGACCCTACTTTCTAGTAGAAAATTTAAAGCTAGTAACTCCCTCTTACGTGTCTCAAGTAAAGTGCATCTCGTTATAACAAAAATATAATATCTCTTGAGTTTTACCTCGTTTTTGTTTTGTCATTATCCTTTTTCATTTGGAAGTTAAAATAGAGGAGGGTACAATTTTAGTCCTCACTGTATATAATACATCCGTTTGTATTACCTTTCCTTTGACAGTTTTTCAAAACGCCTAAAAATGTTCAACTTATCTTCAAAAGTAATCTCAGAACAGCAGAATGGATTAAATATAAGAAATGATTGTATAAATTTTAAATAAATGAAATAAAATAATTTGTCTTTTTTCTTGAACCACCCTGTACAAAACGAAATAATTCTTATATGGTCGTATGGTAAATGCAAAAACCTTTCCAACGAGGGGTCACTCGGCCCCCCTTGCTATTGAAGGTTTTTGAGGTGGGGGCTGGTGGGGCCATGGGGTTGATCCGACAAAATCAGTTGTGATCTAAAAATGTGTCCCCCTAAGGATAAAAATTGACCTGTTTTTGGATTTTACCTGAATCAAGACGAGAACGAAGTTATCGAGGGTGGATCCTTTTCAAAAAATCACCCTCTATATACGGGGGTTTCAAAAAGGTATGACATAAATTCTTCCTCAAATAGATTACCAAAAAATAAGTGGTTTTGGCTATATTTACCTATATCAAAAACTGGCTCCCAACAAAGTTACAGGGCGTTAAACTAACATTCAGAAAAACGTATTATTTTTTTTTTGTAAAAGTTTGTTGTTACGATTTTTTCTTTGAAATTTTTGTCAGTACTGTAGATTTGAAGGCGCAATATTCTAAAGAAAAAAAAATATAGTGACTCCTTTAAAAAAAGTTCGGGGGTTGAGTACCTTTTAATCCCTCCGTATTTTTTTTTGTCATAAAGAAAATTGCTTTATCGATCTTAAAATCAAAAAGAACTATGAATTTTTAATTTTTTTTTATAGCAAAATGAACTTTGTATCTTTCTTAGTTAACGAGCTATTTACAATTTTTTAACTGAATTTCTAGAGCAATTCGTCCGTCCTGGACTTAACATATCAACAAAACTAAAAGTAGATCAGGAGTTATTGTACAAAAAACGCATATAAAAATCATTGGTGTGCCTAGGGATGTGCTTGAGCCGCCCCTGCAAAAAATACCTCTTTTATTTATATTTTTGTAAAAAAATTTATAATATTGGATTGGCGCCATAAAAATGGTGTGCCACCCGTCCTCATGGGTTCAACATGCCACTGATAAAAATACACGTTCGTTTGGAAATGTATTAATTAAATTTAATAGTAATTAAAAAAATTATTTTTTTATTTAAAAAATTAATGATTAAAAATAAACACTTGACAATAATTATTATACATATTTTATAAACTATTTAATTTAGTAAATATTTAACATGTCCTCTTGCTTCTTGAATACAAAAATATAAATAAAAGAGGTAGTTTTTGCAGAGGCGGTTCAAGCAAAGCCCTAGGCACAACACTGATTTTTCTATGCGTGTTTTGTACAATAACTCCTGATCTACTCTTAGTTTTGTTGATATTAAGTCCAGGACGGACGAATTGCTCTAGAAATTCAGTTAAAAAATTGTAAATAGCTCGATTTAAAACTATTTCAAACTATTAAAAATATGAATGACTGCCACTCTCTACAACGTAACATAAATCTATTAAATGATTGTGTGCTAACAGATCGTCTCTTAATGCTAATAAGCCAATATAATGTCTTTTTCTAAAAAGAGTCAGTCGTGCAATTTAATTAAAACCTTCAGGATATTACGCTATCAAGGCATGAGTTAATAAAAGATCCCGGTGTCAACTACTTTCCCAAATTAATAATCGGTGCTCATTGTATGAAATCTCAGCTATTGTTCGAGCTAAATTTGAATATGGAAGTATTATTTGAAGCCCAACTTATAATAATCATATAATCTAACTAGAAAGAGTTTAACTCAGATGTTTTAAATCTGCACTTTCATTTTTAACCGACCTCAAAAAAGGAGGTGGTTCTCAATTCGTCGTAATATATTTTTTTTTTATGTATGTTCAGCGATAATTCTTTAACACGGTGTCTGATTTCAATTATTCTTTTTTTTTTGTTAATAAGGGGGTACCTCAGGGGTGGTCCCGTATAAATTTGGTCAAAATCTAATAATTGGGTCCATGAGAAAAATCCTCAAACTCTTCATTGTTTATGTACGTTTAGCGATAATTCTTTACCAACTTGTCCAATTTCTATGATTCTTTTTTTGTTAGTAAGGAGGTACGTCAGGGGTGGTCCCCATGGGCGTCGTTTAGGGGGACAAGGGGTGTCAGTTGCCCCCCCCCTGGCTTTTACGACTTTACAACACGTAATGGCTGTATGTCACAATACTAAATTAAATATTAAAATTTAGCCCTAAATTAAGTAATTAATTTAGTCCTAAATTTAGAACTAAAAATATTTTTTCCTTTTGCAACGATATCAATTTTTAGTATAGGCGCACATGCATTGACGTATTATTATAATAATAATAATAATAATAATAATAATAATAATAATAATAATAAACTTTATTTGCAACTTCCAGTTTTTTATACATATAAAAATATTCAGAAAAAAAGTGCCAAAGAAGGCTGCAAAAAGGACTGGTGAACAGTGGATACTGATCAAAGCACCAGCCCTGAGTATTACCAACGCCACAGGACATCGTACAAAAAACAATATAAATATAAACACAAATGATAGTGAGAAAAAAAAGTATAAACATTCTAAAAAGTAGCTATCACTCTGCTGTGTCAAGAAGAAACTTTTTGTAAAATTTTTTAAATTTACTTACAGACATTTCTTTAAAATGTTGTGGGATAACCTTGTACATTGCATAAATATTATAAGTGAAAGACCGTCTGAAAATAGCAGTATTATGTATTGGAGGTGAGATACGACCACAAAAACGTAGATTGAGGTTATGAACATCAGAACGATACATTATTTTATTAAAAAGATATGGAGGGGATTTATGTAAAATAACAGAATGAAACAAATTAGCCGAGTGTAAGTTTCGTCTGGATTGCATATCTAGCCAGTTTGAATCCTTGAGTTTATGAGAGACTCTATCAAATTTCCGTATTCCATAAGAAAATCTTAAACAAGATTTCTGTACTCTCTGAATTCTAATTATGTCTGCCTTATCTAAACAGGCCCCATAAACTGAATCACAAAAGTTAAAATTACTCAGAACCAGGGAATCTGTTAATAACAATTTTGTTGTAGTTGGAAGAACATGTCGATGTGGGTAAAGCATTTTTAAATTCATGTATGCTGTTTGGATGCACTTGTTAGCGTGAAGTTTAAACCTCAAGTCATTATCAATTACTAAACCTAAATTGCGAGCAGATGTGGAAAATGATAAAATATTCCCATCAACTAGAATCTGCATTTCATTTTGTAGTTGATGTCGGTATTTACCAAATAACATTACTACACTCTTAGCTGGATTAATATTAAGTTGATGAATATTTGAAAGTTTAACTAGTCTGTCAAGATCTTCATTAATATGATTATTAGCTTCTAAGGAATCATTATGATTAAAAGAAAATTTAACTTGAGTATCGTCAGCATAAAAAAATGGCTTACCATTCCTAATGCTATTCTCAAAGTTGGAGGTATATAGTGAAAATAATAATGGCCCAAGTATTGATCCCTGAGGAACTCCACAGGAAATCTGCTTAGTATTTGATGAACCTGCATCAGTAACCACAAATTGTTTCCTGTTATACAGGTAGCTATTAAAAAGTCTGATAACATCATTAGAGCAACCAATAAAATGTAATATTAAGAGTAAAATTTTATGATTAATAGTATCAAATGCTTTGGAATAATCTAGCATAACAAGTGCTGCCGTTTTTTTGACATCAATATCCCTGAAGAGATCATCAGTGACATCCAGTAAAGCTGTAGCACAACTATAGCCAGAACGAAAACCTGACTGTCGCAGTGGAAGTATTTGATTATTTTTTAAATGAATATTTAATTGAAATTTCATGATTTTTTCAATCACTTTGGATAACACTGGTAGGATAGAGATGGGACGCAAATCGTTCACACTAGTAACGTTCTTTTTCTTGGGCAAGGGAAAGACTTTTGATAGCTTCCAAGATTCCGGAAAGATGCAATCGGTGAGGCAAACATTTATGATATGTGTAATTATAGGTAAAATTTCAGGACAGCAAAGAAGTAGCATGTGAATATTTAACTGATCCGCTCCCGAAGCTACAGACTTTATTTCGACCAAATACTTATATACGACTGGAGTACTGACAACACTGAATGAAAATATAGAACATAAATTATCCTTTAGGTTATTACTATAGAATTCAATTAGATCAGTGTCTGGTTCTTTATTACGTGCCGACGGACCTAAAAAATGATTATTAATTTCATCTGGCTTATTAAGGTTAATAGGAATCGAATTCATGGGATATTTCGCAGATATATTAAATTCTTTAATTTTTTTCCAAAAAATTTTACCATTACCTTTGGATTTATTTATACAGTATTCTAGATAGGCCTTTTTCTCATTTCTTATAGCAGAAGTTGTAAAATTTTTCAAGTTTTTATAATAATCCCAGTGATTTGGGTTTCTAGTAGATTTATATTTGTTAAATGCCTTATCTCTAAGCTTAATCATCAATTTAACATTATCGGTTAACCAAGGTGGGTTAGGCTTTTTAAATTTAATGGTATGAACTGGCGCTAAGGTATCAAAAATATTTAATATCGTGCTATTAAGATATTCAACCTTATCATCAATGTTATTAAAAGTAATAATATTTTCAAAAGGGGTAAATAGCAGCATTTCTTTTAAAATAACACGATTAATGTTTTTTAAATTTCTAAACTGAAATTCTTTTGGAGGATCAACTGTAATTGTTAAGTTTAGTGTACAGTATGTTAATTTATGATCCGAAATATTGAATACTTCCTTTACACCACTATCAATAGGATCAAACTGGTTAGGTATGGCTATCACATCCAATAAAGTAGCACTATTTTTGGTTACCCTCGTCGGCTCGTTAATAATTTGTTTAAGATTAAATAATTCTATGGTATTAATAAAGTTTTTCGAATTTGTTGAACTGCTATCCATTAAATCAATGTTTATGTCACCACCGCATATTATGTCATTACATGAAGGTATTAATACTGAAAGATTTTCTTCTAGATTCGCAAAAAACTGTTGGTTGTTTTTTTTTGGTGGCTTATAAAAAAGACCGAAAATATATAAACAGTGATTAATTTTAGTTTGAACCCATAGCTGTTCCACACATTCATGTTCCTTTACCGTGAGTATTTGATAATTAATTGTAGATTTTATATAAAATCCTACCCCGCCTCCTCTACTTCCTCTATCTTTTCTTATAAAACTGTAACCGTCAATACTTACAGCAATACTCGAGATGTTGTTAGTCAGCCATGTCTCACTTACTCCAATAAGATCTAAATTATTCTGCAAAATAAACGTTTTGAGATCTAAAAAAGTATTACATAACGTATTAACGTTGTAATATGCAAAAGATAGATTCTTCATGACACAAAAAAATAGCTAAAAAGAAAAATACACCTAATTAAACAATGAGCTAATATACAAGTAAAAAAGGAAAAATATACTATGTGACTCTTCGCAAAAAAAAAGTTATCTTTAGCAATTAGAGTACATAATACTGGTGCAAAGAAATAAATTTGTATAATTATGCAAGATAAAAAAATAAAATTTTTATCATATCGAACTAATGTTAATTAATTACTAAAATATACAAATAGCTACGCCTATGATCTAGAGTTTACCATATAGGTATGTATAATTGATCAAAATTGACCAGCAGAGAGAAAGAGGAAAAAACAAGTAAAAAACAATCAGTAAATAAACTTAAATGAAGCGGTAGGTAAATATAAGCAAATTAAATCGAATACACTGTAAAAAAGAAAATTTCTAGTCTATATCTTTAGAACTCGTGATAGTTTTCTTCTGCCCATCCACCGAGGCAAAAATTCTTCCATTGGAACTCCAAACATGTTGCCGACCATATTTAGAAACTGCAGATTTTATCAAAATTACGTTTGACTTCGTCAAATCTTCTTTAATTGTCAAACCACTATTCTTGAGATGTTTTTTGCAAGAAAAAACGACATTTTTCATCTTGTTTGACACAAATCGAACTAAAATAGGCCTGGGATTTAAGTTATGCTCACTATATTTACCAATGCGATGAAATTGGTCGAAATCAGATGCAGAAACACATGTTAATTTTAGATTTTCGGTAAACACATTAATAATATTTTTTTCAAGTTGGTGAGATTTTTCTTGTTTAACTTCTTTGACACCATACAGTAACAAATTATTTAATTTAAATCTTTGTTCATAATTTTCCATATTATTTTCCAGGTTATTTATTTTCTCCAAGTTTTCGGAAACATTTTCTTTTATGAAATTCAAGGACTCTTCAAATTTAGAAAAACAGTCATTTAAACTGTTTCGGATCATGTCTGTTTGCTGTTTGCAGACTTTCACAATTAATTCTTCCATTTCTTGTAGTTGCTGCCTGGTTTTCGACATTTTTAACAGTGTAGAAATTTATCGATTTATTGAAATATGGAGAACGATGTTCGGGGACGATAGTCACAGATATGGTTGAATTTAAATATATATCAATACGTATTATATTCTACTCACAAAGAAAAATTAGTCTAACTCCAGGATGCAGTTTGTCCTAAGCAACAACACTAGTTAACTTTTAAAAATGTACAGATTGTTTTTACCATTGAAATCAACACTTTTGCGAAGAGCACATTTAAAACGTATTACTCGTACCGCATCACGGCTTTTGAAATTTTACATGAAATTAGCACAGAAATGAAATATTCTGTGAAAAAGAGACAAGTGAATTTAAAGATTTTTTATTATGACTTTGACACTAGTTGACTTGACAACAACCAAACACAGCAATGCTACTAAAACCCACGAAAAAACAATAAAACCTACAAAATCAAACACAAGCGAAATTTATCCAAGAGATAATGCAAAGTTTTTGATAAAAAATGGTACAGAAAAGACCGTTGTGTGAACTTTTTCTGAGAAAAACTTCTGCGCAACATTTTAACGCATTTTTAGTACTAAATTTAGTAGAAAATAGAACGAGTTCAAATTATTTAATTAATTTTTTTTGTACTAAATTTAATACTAAATTTGCATTAATGCAAATTAATGCATTAATCTAGTTCTAAATTTAGTACTTAATTTAGTATCGTAACATACAGCCTTTATATATGCATTACTAATATGTCTTTAGGTAGGTACTATGTGTGCCACAGTTTGCCAAAGCTGTATACGGTCAAACTACGTAACTAATAATGCATTTTATTTGTTGCACTAGTGTTACACTCGACACTGTATTCGAACTGTCATACTTGTCTAAAGTATATGCTACATGTGCGCTACAGTCAAATATTTGAAGCTACACTGAACAAATCAAATGCGATTAGTGCAGAAAAAAATCCACTATAACACAATTACACAACTAGCACTAGTAGCACTGGCTCATATTGTCGATTGTCCCCATGCACGCATAATAATAAACACAATATGTTAGGTAGCCTTTAAATTGATTGAATTGTTTAAGGAAATTTTTTAAAAAGTTAGTAAACACAAAACAAAAAGCAACCGCAGTTGCTGTGTTGTAAATTGTAAAAATACTAGCAGAAAAAACAGCGTAAATTACACAAATTTTCAGTAGCAAAATGGAAATGAAACCAAAGAAATAAATATCTTGTGACTTCTTGATAGGGAACCAATTTTAATTATTAATTTCTATGGGTTCTTTCTAACTAAAAATGAAGAAATATAAATTACAATCGCAAATATACTAATTATTTTTGTCAATACGTTTTGTTACTACGTTATTATGTAATGGTATTGTTTTTATTTTCACATTATAACCTATTCTTCAATGACAACTTATTAAGTCTAGGCAAAATATTATACATTTTCTCGTAAATATTGTTGCCTGTCTGTTTTATTGATTTTTATTGATTATACTACTTTTTTTTAGCTGAAGTAATAAAAATATATAATAATAATTAATTTTTTCACTTGTTTTACAAATCCGTATACTTTTATTAAAATCAACATATATATTTTTTAAATACGAATTCTATTAAAAATTATATTGTCAGTATACGCAAATATCTTCCGTTAGTTCATAAATTAGTTGGCGCTGCTGTCACTCACAGAGCGAATAATGAATGAAAATAGGTTGACTGGGTTTTGCAAGATGAGCGTACATCGAAAAATAATCGCAAAAAACTAAAAAGAAATCATGTTTTCTTTTATCGATTATTTTTGGTAGAGGAAAAAGAAATTAAAAGTTGCGTTTTCCAAGTGTTCGTCGACGTGTTTGAGTGAGTTTTTTATGTTTCTATAAATATTTTGTTTTTTTTATTATTATGTATGGCTCTGTCTTCATATTTTTGTTTTATATCACACCTTCTGTTTTTTAAAAATGTGTTTGTTGTTTTTTTATTTTAGTTTTTGTCTTTTTTGTTGGGTTTTTTTTTTATTTATTAGAAACTTTTGTTAATTTGTATTGCTCCTTTATTTTTAATTTTCTTTGTTTTTCAACAAATAACCATTCTAATTTTTTTCAAAATTTTACCCCTCCCTATAGAATTGTGTAACGACGCCCATGGTGGTCCCATATTAATTTGGTTAAGCTGTGGTGACGGCATCTGCACGATTTTGAAGACAGTTTTTTTTTTTAATTACTTTTATTGTAGACAATATATTTCCCGCTAGAGAATATTGTTAGGTCCTGTTCGAATCTTGAACCTTTGTAAAACGCAGAATAATACTTTCGGTCATATTTTTACACAACATTTTTAATGGATCCGTTGATTGTAAGGAGTTAATTACCATAATCAATTTCCATACTGAGGAGGTGCAACAAGAGTAACATTGAAATAATACAGCAACTTAAAGAATATAGTACTGTAGAACATAGTTAATATTTCTTGGTACTTTAGAAACAGTGTCCGTACCAAACCATCGAGAATTTTGCTAAGAGTCGCGAACAACATCTAGAAAACTAGGTTAATGCTGAGGTCATCTAGCTCAACGCCAATTTGAAAAGAAAACTTAAAAAGATAAAACCCTGAGTTAGTGAAATAGTGTTAGTGTAAAACAGAGTAAAGTGTTGCAGATATAAACATTAATCTTACTGTAAATAATTAATTCTAAGGATTATTTTAGAATAAGTTCTTTAGTTTTTGATTTTCGGATATAGTAATAAAATTACTCATTGATCACCTGTTAGATTGTGCTTATAGTGAAATGCTTCTATCGAGTATTTTCTAATCACAAAAAAACCCTACACAATAAATATTTATAGTCCTTCAACGCAAATAAATTGGCACAGGGTCAAAAGAAGAAACCGACTGAAGATAATTCAGCGGCTCTTAAAAAAAGTAGAATTAGAAGCTTGCAGATACAAAGAAGCAAGAGATGTATCCTAACCTATTAAATAGCGCGTTGTTTTATATATTATTTAAATTCAGCTTATGAAACGTAATAGCAATAGTAAAACGCAAATAGAAATGTCTACCTACGGTTTCGTTATAAATACCGCAATATACTAATTGCGTGCCACGTTGGTATATTTAATAACGGGCATAATTAATTTTCCGGAAAATGTGCACTAAAACTTGCCCAGGCACGACACGCGACACTTTAATAATATATGTATACGTCTCTCCATACCACGGCTTAAAAGGTACAGTTCGGTTCAAATCTCCACCGAAAACTCGCAAACTCTGATGAGTTCAACAATATTTAGCGATTTTGGACTTGGTCCAGAAATTGCTGTGTCGTTTTAATAAAAACCTAATTGTAGAGATTTTTTTATAATTTAGCAAATTGCTGTTTGTTTGCCAGGTGTCGTTAAAAACGTGTTTATTATTAAGAGCGAACGAATTTAGGAAAAACAAGATGTATTTTAACATTTTCACTTTCATTGTTTTATTACCTTTTAAATGTTAAAAAAGTTTGATGAGTCATTGCGTATCAATTTAAACATCGACAATTAAAATTTAATTGGGACGAGTGAAGAAATGGTAGTAATTCAATTAAATGACATCGACCTGGGGAGACGGCCAAAGGCTTGCTGGTAACGACCAAACTGCAATAATAAGTGATTAATAAGATTAAAATGTTTATCAGATACTTGTAACAGTTCTTAAATGAACGTTTTATTTTATTGCAGTTACAGATAATGCCATCTAATCTAATGACTAATTACTACTCTTTTTGTGTTTTATTTCTACGTTTACTTGATATAAATAATTGTCATTGAATTTATTTCAATAAAAAAATAAATACTGTCACAAAAATCAAATCTATTTTTATTTTTTCTGGTTTATTTATGATACATACAAAAACTAAATAATGCTTAAATGTAAAACTAAGTAAAGGATTATAGTTTTTTTTTTTGTAAAAAATGTCGACTTCTGAAGATACAGCTGTTACCCCAACCATTACTACTATACAATCTTTTTCAACTTCCGTATCAAATATCGACAAATTGGGGGGACAAGGCAACTATACATCATGGAAATTCGCTATAAAAATGAGTTTGATGTTAGAGAGCCTATGGCATATAGTAGCAGAGGGTACTGAAGGCTCTGATCATTTAAGTAAACAAAAGGATAATAGAGCACTGGCAAACATATATTTACGTATTAAACTAACGTGTTGTTTATGTTTATAAAGCTACTTTTTGAATCCAAGAACATGAATAGAAAGTTTGATTTACAAAGACACCTCTTCAGGGCCAAAAGTTTTCAAACTAGCGGATATTAGCTCCTTGCGTGACAGCAGCGCCAATTCATTTTTGTACTAATGGACTATTTTTGCCTATACTGACAATACAATTTTTAATAGAATTCGTGATTAAAAAGTATATGTTAGTTTTAATAGAAGCATATGGATTTGTAAAACAAGTAAAACATTAATTTATTATTATTATTATTATTATTATTATTATTATTATTATTATTATTATTATTATTATTATTATTATTATTATTATATATTTTTATCGCTTAAACTAAAAAAAAAATAAGTATATTCAATAAAAATCAATAATAAGATAAAGGCAAGCAACAGTATTTACGGGAAAATGTATGAGAAGTTGCCTAAGTCTAATAAGTTGTCTTTGAAGAATTAACCTATTATGTCAAAATAAAAAAATACCTTTAAATATGCGTGAAGTTAAAATGTATAAACAGAAGGATTGTTATTTATATTTTTATTTTTGTTCGAAAGAAAACATAGAATGGATGATTAAAACTAGTTTCCTATCAGTAAGTCACGAAATTGCATTCCAGCCACACACAATAATCAAAGGCAGAAATTTAGTTCTTCTTGAACATGTAAGATTAAAGGAATGCTGAAGAACATCGTAAAATGATATTTATTGTTTATTTAAAACCTTTCAAGTTTCTGATGTCTACTATTTCCAGTATTACTGTTTTATTATTGCAAAAATAAAGGTAATTTTTCTTATTGTACACATATCCATTTATTTCTTTGATTTAATTTCCACTTTGCTACTGAAAATTTATATAATGGATAGGTGTCTCTATCAAAGACGACTTCGTTGAATTTGTAATGGTAAATGCTGAACATGAAGCTTTAGTTATGACGATGACTTATAATAATGATAAACTTATTGATGTTTCACAAGTGGATACTGTTATTAAATCTGCTATTTCGGAAAAAGAAAACTTGAATTACTTTTTATAATACTAATCAAAAAATATTGAAAATACCTTAACTACCAGAACAAAAGCAAATACGAAATAAGTAATAGTCTGTAGATAATAAGGGTATGTAAATGTAGATACATCAACAAAACTTTCATCAGATTAGGTGAAAACTGAGCTTATTGAAGAAGATGCAAGAAGATCTACCTAGGGTCAAAAAGACCAAAATGAAGAAATTTCTTTGCATTCAAAGAGTTACAAGAAAAAAATTGATAGAAAAAATCAAATGCTACTCCTGTGGTGAAAAGGGGCATAAAAAGCCAGACTGCCCCAAATTAAACGATAAAAAGCAAACGCTGCTGACTTCTGCAATGTTGGTAACTAATTCCACAGCTGATTGGGTAATAGACTCGGGAGCAACTTCGCATACGACTTTCAAAAAGGACTGGATGGTAAATTTTAATAAACATGAAATCCAGTACATTTGGAGGAAATTAAATCTGTTGGTGTGGAAAGTCTGGCTATAAATATCAACCAATCTGGGAACAAATCCACAAAAGTCGTGTATATAGTAACAATTTACTTTCAGTTAGTAAGATGACTGAAAAAGGTTACGTAGCAGTTTTTGATAAATTTGGTTGCAAATTTTGCGACGAATCGATTTTTTCAATTCGAGAGATTGTAGAGTTTTCTCGTAGACAATGGTTTATTTGCTGCTGACAAAAATGAAGATCAAGTGAATGCTTTATCTGTGTTTCCTTCAGATCTTAATCTGTGGCATAGGCGTTTGGGTAACTTAAACCTCAAAAGGGGTGCGAATGCTTAAAAATATGATCACTGGATTCAACTTTTCCGCTGGTAATGATGAGCCTTGTATCAAGTGTATCGAAGGAAAGCAAACTGTCCAGAAATTTTCAAAAAATAAAGCCAGACGCTCTAATAATCTAGAACTTATCCATTCTGATATTGTAGGTCTCATGAAAGAAGTATCCCGAGGAGCAAGGTACTGTCTAATTTTTGTCGACGATCATAGCAGAAAGGTGTTTAGATTCATGTTAAAACAGAAGAGTGAAATTTCGTATCAATTTCAAAACTTTAAAGCACTGGTAGAAAATCAAACAAACAAAAAGATTAAGTGCTTACCTAGTGACAATGGCACTGAATACATGAACAAAGATATAAAAGATTTTCTGAAAGTTCATGATATTGTTCATCAAAGTACTATTCCGTATACACTTCAAAAAAATAGTGTAGCGAACTTTAAAGACCATTGTTGAAAAGACAAGATGTTTGTTGTTTGAAAAACTTTTGGGCAGAAGCAATGAATACTTCTATTTATTTAAAAAATACTTGTGGCACTCGGGGACTGCCGCGGTAAAGCTATTGCATAGCATTTTTTATCAACTTATGCAATTATAATTACAGTGAAACCTGTGTAAAACGGAATCGCACGGTCGTGCACCGATTTTCCGGCATATACAGGATTCCGCGTTACACAGGGTAGATAAAAAATTGCACATAGTAGATTTAAAAAAGTGATGATTTTATTAAAAAAAATCTAATATACGTACATTTAATATATAGTTGTTATTATTATTACTATGTACCTACATATTTTTATTTATTATTAGAAACAATATAAATTATTATTTATTCCACATTTCTATCAATGTAAGTTGTTTTTTATTCTTTTGTAATACGTAAGATGATTCCATGAATGTCCTTAATTCTAAAATCTTCTTTCTCATCGGTTCGCTCTCTATTCTTTGGGAAAAATCCTCTAACGCTGCAACACTCCTCAAAGCTTCAGAAAAATTTTTTATCCGATCGGATTCTTCAACTTCTGTTCCTGTAGATAAAAATAATAATTTAAGAACATATCGTTTTGAAAAGCTAATGGGAAAATAATTTTTTCTATCTGTTATTTTTGTGATGGTAACTGAAATCTTCCTATCTTATTTTTATTATGTATTTTAACTTTATTTCTACTTGGCCAAATGCCCAATTAAGATGGAAAGAATAAATAAAAATTTGTTTATTTTTTTAGAGAATTAGAAAAATCGCTTACCAATTCCAATCCCATCATTATCGTCTGCCACAGTAGTTTCCACGGCAGTTTTTTCTAACACCAGTTCTTCTATGGACTGAAATCCAGCATTTGTTGTAACGGCTTCATCTAATGTGATGTAATCATGAACATTACAACCGGGATTAATTTCAGTAATTAACTCTTCGACTTCTTTTGTACTTTCGTCAATTTCGTCAACATTTTCGATTAGGTCAACGTCTCCATCTTGCTTGATTCCACATGCCGCAAAACATTTTTTAACACAATCAGGTTTAATATTTTTTACTGAATAATCAATCCATCTGATAGCATCCAAAACTGATATTTTTTTAGCCAAATCTCCTGCTGATTGAGAGAATCTCATATTCGCAATAATTGACCGCAGCACTTGTTTTCTGTAATGCATTTTGAAGTTTTGTATAACTCCATGATCGAGAGGCTGTGTTTGACTTGTGGTGTTTGGTGGTAGAAAACACAATTTTATATTGGATAGTATTATTTTGGGGTGACACGTTGCATTATCCAAAAATAGAAGGATGTGTCGATTTTCAAATTTCATTTTTTGATTTAAAATTTTTAGCCACTGTTCCATAAGAACTGATGTCATCCATGCTTTTTTATTTGCTCGCCAATAAACTGGTAGCTGAGGCACATTGGTATTGTTAAAACATCGCGGTCTGAGGGATTTTCCAATAACTAGAGGTTTTTCTATTTTTCCGTCAGCAAAGGCGCAAAACAAAACGGTTAACCTTTCTTTAGATTGTTTGCCTCCTTGACATTTTTCACCTTTAAAGCACATTGTCTTGTCCGGCAGCGCTCTATAAAAAAGGCCAGTTTCGTCACAATTAGCAATGTCTTTTAGGGTATATCCTTTAATTAAATCTGTAATGTGCGATGTCCATTCAGTCACAGATTCCATGTCGACGTCCTTAGCTTCACCGCAGATCTGATTAAATCTTATGTTATGTCGTGTTCGAAAACTTTCCAGCCATCCATTCGAAGCTTTAAAATCTACTTTTCCAAAATGGTTTGCAATTTCTCTTGCTTTTTCTTGAATAATTGTTCCAGATACAGGAAGATTGCGAGACCTTGCATCCATAAACCATTCCAAAACTGTTGAATTTACGTCGTCGTGATGTGATTCCTTTGGCTTTCTCTTAATATCGCCATTACCACCACGCATCCACTCTTCTTTAATTTTTTCCTTGTTTTTCAAAATTTCATACACTTGCGTTTTTCCGCACGTAAATTGAATAACCAATTGCTTTGGAGTAAGTTTTTTTTGGTCACTACATTTAATTAAGTCCATTTTAGATTTTAGCGATAATGTATTCGTTTTTCGGTTTGCCATTTTGAAATGTTTGCACTTTCATGGATAAACTCAAACTGCCGTACCTACACAATACTGTTTTATTTGTGTATTTACTGCTTTTGTACCTAAATTTCTGTGATAATGGTTCTAAGTATTGATAATAGTTCGCCCTTATTATGGGGCTTTCCGAAATCATAAACTAATTATGTAAACATCTATAAATTCTTTTATACCTGCAAAGCAATAACATAAGTAGGTTCCGGCTTAACAGATTAGGGAAATTCCGTGTTCGCGTTAGACAGGGTTCCGGCTTATAAGCAATTTTTACATTACAATATGTAGGTAATCGCCAAAATTTCCGTCATACACAGGATTCCGTGTTACACAGGTTCCGGCTTACTCAGGTTTCACTGTATTTATTTATTTTATTTATGCAGTATTTTTTTTCTTTGATATTAATTCAAGTTTTTTCTTTGATATTAATTCAAGTTACACTTTTTGAGCGTGGTGACCAATAAGAAAACAATTTTTTTCTTTTATTGAATAAATGAGAAGTTAATATTGTTTAAAATATATTTATTATCTTACAATACATGTAGGTTATTCAGGAATCTTTATCATTGAAACTATAGGTTTATGGTAACTGAAATAAGAAACATAAGTTTCTATCTGGAAAATACCGCGTCAATGGTGGTCCCATATTTTGTTGTGGATTATTGTGGATCATTATTCATTTTCAAATTCAATTTTTCCGAAAATGTGTCTAAAAGAGATAGAATCAGTTATCAGCTAGTCTACACGCATACGTCTAGTCGCATGCACACAAACACCGTGCCGAAGTCTGCCGAACTGAAACGACGTTAGACGATGCACGGCTTTCAACGCCGCACCGCTGTGCCGGTCGGAGTGGGGGGTGTTAGGTTTTTTTTCGTTACGGTCGTTACGGAATTTCTTGATTCGGTCGCCGCACTCAAAGCCCGCGATAAAAGTTATGCAATAGCTTAAAAATAAATCACCAGCTGCAGCAGTCAAGGGTAAGGTATCAGAAGAAGTTTGGACCGGTGGAAGAATAGATATGTCTCACCTAAAAGCTTTTGGTCCTCAGACTCAAGCACATATCCCAAAACACCTTAGAAAAAAGTTAGATCCAAAGTCATACCCACATATTCTAGTTGGGTATTGTGAAGAATCAAAAGATTTAATAAATCCTCGTAATATTATTAAAGCACGGGATGTAATTTTTATAGAATCTTTTCCGAACCAAATGCATTGTGAGATTCCTAAAAAAACATTACTTTGAATGAAGTTAACGAAACCGAAAAGAAAGTCGAGAATTGAAGTTAGAGGAAAATTTTGTTCCACAATGTTGGGTTATACCTAATCAGGTTTCTGAATCTAATGCTGTTTCTTAAGTTATTGAAGAAACGGAGAGACGGGGTATCCAGTAAGAAACAGAAATGCACCTGAAAGGTATGCACACCTACAACATTTGTACTTGATGATAGATGTGTTACTGATCCATTTGATATCGAGAATGTCCGTTGTAGAGGCGATAGAGATTTGTAGGAGTCTGCTATCAAAGAGTTAAATTAATTATCTTTAAATAAGACTTGGACTCTAGTTGATCATCCCAGAAGCCAGAAAGTAGTAAAATGCAAATGGATTTTTATACACAAAGCAAGATTAGTGGCAAAGAGTTTTTCGCAAAAATGAAGAGAAGATCTTGAAGAAGTTTTTTCGCCAGTTGTAAGATCAGCTACGTTGAGACTACTATTCGCTTTAGCTACTGAAAATTACTTTGATATTCACCACATAGATATCGCTACTGCCTTCCTCAACAGAGATTTAGAGGAGATATACCTGCAACAATCTCCCGGATTTATAGAACCTGGAAACGAGTCCAAAGTATGTAGATTACAAAAAGCAATCTATGGACTAAAACAAGCTGCTGGGGCATGGAATATAAAAATTCACCACCATCTAGTAGCGATAGGGTACACAAGATGCCAATATAATTATTGTACATTTCAAAATTGACAACAAAAAATTCGTCATTATTGCTCTTCACATTGACGATTTTTTTATTTTTTCAAATAACATGCGTGAAATAGAGAAATTAAAATTAGAAATAGGAAGCAAATTTAAATTACAGGATTTAGGAGAAGTAAAGGATTGCTTAGGAATGAAAGTTACAGGAGATAGATAAAATGGTAAAATGTACCTCGAAGTTTAATATGGATGATTCAAAAACAATAAATACTCCTCTAGAAGCAAATATAAAATTAGAAAACTGTACTAATTGCGAAGAAGAATTTCAATATCACGAACTAATTAGATCTCTAATGTATCTTTCTATGTGTACTCGTCCTGATATCCCTTTTTCAACGAGTTTCCTAAGTCAATTTAATAATTTTTATGCAAAAGATCAGTGGATTTCCTCAAAAAGAGTACTTAGGTATTTAAAAGGTACCATGGACTATTCCCTTTGTTTTCGCAAAACAGGAAAACCCATACAAGGGTTCATTAATGCTGACTGGGGCAACTGTATTGAAGATCATATCCACGTTTTGTGATTATTGTTGCCGAATCTGCAATCAATTGGCAGTCTAGAAAAGCAATGAAGTGTGGCTCCTAGTTCTACTGAGGCAGAGTATATGGCTTTGTGTGAGGGGGCAAAAGAAATAGTTTATTTACAGGGATTGTTAAGCGAACTGAATATGGAATGTGGCTCAATTGACATTTTCAATGATAACCAAGGAGCTACTAAGTTAGCTTACAATCCAATATTTCACAAGTGTACAAAGCATATATCTATCAAGTATCACTACATCAGAGAAATCGTGGAGAAAAAGAAGGTTAAGATCAAATATTTTTCAACAGGAAATGCCAGCTGACATTATGACGGAAGTCACTTTTTGTGTAAATCAACTTGAACCGTTTTAAAGCGATCAACCGGTAATTTGCGGTATTTACAGTTTTAATTAAAGCGATGTTTGTTATCCTTGATTACTTTCTATAACGTCATATTTAAGCCCTTTAAAACGTCATTAAATGTAACCGGAAAATACCTGAGTCCAGACGTGGGTTAATAATGACAAGTGGAAGTAATATTCGGGTAATATGCAATTAGTGTTTTTTGGTTACATTATAGAATTTGTTCAGTCAAAATTGGAAATGACATTAACTACGTAAATTATCAAAAAATTCTTCTGACACCATGTAAAAAACATATCAAACTGTTCTTTATTAAATTCTAACATCGTCTACACAAATATAATTCTTTTTGGTAACATATCAACATCACACAATTTTATTCCGGCTAGTTTCATAAAATTAACCTAGAAATTAAATGTCAAACTTCCATGTCATATTCCTTAAAAACGATTTAACGTCAATGCGTTACAATAACGGTTATCTTTTTTAGGGCTTTGATCACGTGATTTCAAGGTTAACCGAAGTGATTTCTGGTTCTTCGCTTTAAAACGGTTTTGGTTTGGAAAGGTTCTAGTTTTTTTTTGTAATCAGTCATTAGCTTAAGGAAGGATGTTAGAGTTATCTAATCTAATTACTAATTACTACTCGTTTTGTGTCTTATTTCTTCGTTTACTTGATATAAATAATTGTCATTGTATTGATTGATTTTAATAAAAAATTATATATTGTCACGAAAATCAAGTCTATTTTTATTTGTTCTGGTTTATTTATGATACATATAAAACTAAATATTGCTTAAATATGCCTAGCTGCAACATATAAGATAGTAGTATCTTATTATTTAGTTCTTAGAACATTTTTAAGACGAATTTATAAAACAGTTTTATAACTGTGCTAACCATTATCTTATAAATATTGTTACAATCACTTAATCACTTCTAAACAACAATTTAGATATTACAGCATTAGCGCAAATTGCTTTTATAAAAGTATTTATTAGAGTATTTCACAACAATAAAATTGTAAGATAATATTGCAACAGTTTTATGATAGATTTCTTTCAAAACCACAATGTTCTTAGGACACTTTTAGCACTTTTATTAAAATTCGATATGATTATTTCAAATCATAAATCATTAACAGGAGTATACAGTATCTAAATAACACCGAAAAAATTAAAGGGGTGATTCTGTGATGAAAATTAATGTTAGTGTTTGGTATAAAATTTTTTGAAAAAACCCTCCCCGGAAAAGTTACACCCCTTCGAAAATTAAAAAAAAAATGGTTTTTCTTTTTTATTTTCCCGGTATATCAAGCTAAAGACACGAAACTTGGTAAACATTATCTGTCAATAAAAGTACACTTTTTGAAATTTTTTCAACCCTGAACTATGCTTAGATGGGGTTGAAATAATCAACCCCTAAGATATTTTTTCTTACAACTTTTTTTTAGATGAAAATTTTTTCTTTAAAAAAGTATGACTGAAAAGCCCAATTCATTGACTAACTTTTTTATCTCTACAAGTTTTTTTCGAAAACTTAAGCATTTATGAGAAAAAAATAAATAAGCTCATGTAAAATACCAACCAAATTATGATTCTTAAGACTTCTACAACTAAAAACAAAAGTGAACAAACAATGAACAAAAACCTGTCGAATATCGACAATATAATTATAATAAATGTTGAAAATGACCGCCTTCTGCTTCAATACAAGCATCTACCCTTTTCCTCATAGAATTGTGTATACGATGAAATATTCCTGGAGAATTTCTTATAGTTTCACACCCTGCTACAATGCGGTTTCGCAGATCATCGATATTTTCAACTGGGTTTGTGTATATCAAAGATTTCAGATATCCCCATATGTAAAATCCAAAGGATTAAGGTCAGGGGAGCGGGCTGGCCAGTTTACACATCCTCCTCGACCTATCCATTGATTGGCATACACCTCATCCAGGTGAGTTCTTGCACGTACACTAAAATGAGCTGGTGCACCATCGTGCATAAACCATAAATGTTGCCTAATTTGAATGGGAACCTCTTCAAGAAGAACAGGTAATTCTTCAAGGGGATGACAATATGCTTCACCATTTAATCGTAGCGGAAGAAAATGGGGACCAATTAAATGATTATCAATAATTCCGAGCCACACGTTTAATGAAAATTGATACTGATGATTTCCTTCAAAAAAGCCATGAGGATTTTCGTCAGCCCAAAGGTGATTGTTGTGAAAATTTCTAATACAGTCTCTTGAGAAACTCGCCTCGTCAGTAAATAAAATATTACCTAAGAACTGTGGTGCTTGGCCAATCATACTAATAAGCCACTGACAAAAAATCACACGGGGTAAAAAATCTCGAATCATGAACGCCTGCACCCGTTGAAGATGATAGGGATACAACATTTGTTTTAAAATTCTAAAAACAACGGAATGGCTTACATGTAGGACACGAGCTATTCTCCTGGTACTAGTTTCTGGGAATTCTTTAATTGAATTAAGTACGGCTTCTTCTACAGCTGCAGTTCTAACTTCTCTAGTACGACCAGAATCATAACTTCCTTTTTCAAAATTACCACGTTCCCGCAAGCGTCGGTGAATAGTTGTGAAAATAGTATGATGGGGTAGTCTACGCTGTGGGTACTGTTCAACATAAAGTCTTTGCGCTTCCAATAAATTACCGTTAGCACGACCGTATGTAAAATGCATATCTGCCATTTCCAAATTCGAATATGCATTCATATTTTCAATCAACTAATATTTCCTACAATACACAATAATAAAACGTTAAGATGGGTAACAGAAAATGACACTACACAATCCTGGTATCAGTATTAATGTTTTTATGCAAAGCACAGGCCACTAGACTTGACGCAAAATACACTCGCGTTAGATTTTTTTCTCGTAAATGCTCAAGTTTTAGAAAAAACTTGTAGAGTTAAAAAAGTTAGTCAATGAATTGTGCTTTTCAGTCATACTTTTTTAAAGAAAAAATTTTCATCAAAAAAAATTTGTAAGAAAAAATATCTTAGGGGTTGATTATTTCAACCCCTTCTAAGCATACTTCAGGGTTAAAAAAATTTCAAAAAGTGTACTTTTATTGACAGATAATGTTTACCAAGTTTCGTGTCTTTAGCTTGATATACAGGGAAAATAAAAAAGAAAAACCATTATTTTTTTTTTAATTTTCGAAGTGGTGTAACTTTTTCGGTGTTATTTACATACACCCGAGGCAAACAGTGAAATCAGGCATTCCCCGTAATTTCTAGTCAATTCAGGGAATGCCGGCAAACGCCGTAACCGTCAAATTTTTTCAGCGTTTCACTAACTCTTTTAGTCAATCCCTGTAATAGCTAGTCTATGTCAGTCAATTGGCGGAAAAACGAATATCAAGCTGTTACCTTATTTTCCTATCTCAGTCATTCCGTGTAATAACCGATTTAGGCAATCGGTGTTCTCGCATTTGAGATCTAGGATTGGCTGAGACGAAAGACGGGAATGTCAGTCAAAAGTAGTTTAGCGATTGCATTGATTGAGATGTAAATAGGTTATGTTTTACATTCACGCAAATTTTTGTAGAGCAATATGTCGCAGCTTTCGGTTTTGTTTTACAAAAGGATAGATGAATATTATTCTAATAAAAATAAAAAGAAACCTTGGACATCTGCAGAAATAATTCAGGTGAGTGAATGTATATTAATACAAACCTATCCGTTAGTTATACAAACTGTTGTACAGATTGTCTCAAATTGGTATATTTTATGGGATCTCTCGAAAATTTAGTTGTCATAACTTATTTTTTTACACTGGCCAAACTAATTGTTAGTAGATTGTTTCGTTTTCAAGATACAGGGAGATTTCTCAAAAATGGCAGAAAACAACAGGAGTCTATAACTTCCTTAATAAGAATAATATCGAAAAATCATACAGGAACTTTTTATAGATATAATTAAATCGAATTCAGTGCGGTGCATAGCTAATTTTTAGGGGGTTTCACTAAGGAAATATGATGAAAACCTACCCTACCCTGTATATTTTAAGAAAAAGTTAAAAAAAGTCATAACATCCAAACTACTTTTTCTCCTACCGTTTTCGGGATACCTCCTAAAATATACCAATTTGGGACACTCTGTACAGTTAAATAAAAATTTGTCTCAAATTGTTTTGTTTTGAAATTTTAAAGAGACAGATTTTTGATAGGTTGTGACTTATTTTTTCTCAAACAAGTAAATTAAAAAAAAATAACTTATTTGCTATACAGGGTGTCCCATGACGAGTTAAAACTATCTGAATATGGAAAAATACTTATAGTATAGTAATGAAAATTACTAGGTTAAGGTCTTCGACTACGCTCTTTTGAACTCAAATATTTTCAAAGATGGCTGACTTCCGGTTCTACTTTGTTATTTTCAGTGGAATACCCTGTATCTATATTATATTATATAAATAAACTTTTTTTTGTTACATATATATTACAAACTTTCAATTTACATTTCTTCTAATAATAGCCTTAACAGTAAATCTAATCTATTTTCATCGCTACTATTATTTACAATATTGGCTACGTTATACCGTAATTCGGCTATAGTTTTTCGAGGTCCATTACGATATTCCTGAATGTCTCTGTGACCCCACGGTAGAGTTTTTACGGTATTTGATATTATAAACCTTTTCTCATCGTTGTAAGATAATGCAACTTTGTTTTTCATTTCAGTATATATATCGTGTAACTTACTCCTGAATGTATTCATTTTTCTAAATATCTTACCCCCACCTTCTACAATTTTTTGGTAGTCCGTCATGTTTAAGCTGTTTTGTATTACGCATTTTTTTACGCCCTTAGCGGTTTTGGTTTCTTTCTCATCTGATCGTGTGTCCTTTTACCCGTTGAAAAAATTGATAGAGGCCCTTCCGATCTGCAAAACTTAATATGTGTAATTACTGATTACAAAAATGGTGTATATCAAGTAGAATGCTCAGCTGGTCGCATTAAATCTTGGTTTATCCAACCAGACCTAATAAGTACAAAAGAGCAATTTTTCACAATAAATAATGTACCAAATCTGTTTGTGTCAAAGCGCGAAGCAATACAAGCATTATCACTAGCCGGGGGTCAGGGATACTTAAAGTGTTCGTGTAAACCGGTAAAAAAAACAATGCTTATCAAACAGATGTGCCTGTTTTAAAAAAAAGTTCTGTGCAATTCAAGGTACCATAAAAGCACAACTTGTGCCAATAAGTAGATAATATTTTTTTCTTATTTCTCTTATTCCTCTTTTTTTTATACATTTAGGTATAGTTTTTAACACAACTATTTACTTTTTGTTCATTGTTTGTTCTTTGTTTTGTTCTGTATTTACTTTGTTCGCTTTTTGCAATAAATATAATTGATAAAAACACAAAATTATTCTAGATAAAGTTTTTTATTTACCTATTAAAAATGAAGTGAGAACACCGATTGCCTAAATCGGTTATTACACTGAATGACTGGGATAGAAAATAAGGTAACAGCTTGATATTCGTTTTTCCGGCAATTTACTGACATAGACCAGCTATTACAGGGATTGACTAAAAGAGTTAGTGAAACGCTGAAAAAATTTGACGATTACGGCGTTTGCCGGCATTCCCTGAATTGACTAGGAATTACGAGGAATACCTAATTTCACTGTTTGCCTCCGACATACATATAATGATCGTATTTCAAATCTCCGCAATGTTCTCGGGACTCTTATAAAAATGTCTTATTAGGGTTGGCTATGATTGTTATTTCAAACCATTATAAAACATTGACTGGAGCAAATACGTACTGTTATTGTTATTGAAAATGAATGAAATCAGCATGAATCTCTTCCAATGGAGCAATTTAAAAAAAAGGCAATTCTAAAAGAAAAGTTAATAAAGATGAATCCGAATCTAATAAAAGCAACCTTGCAGGACCAAACACAGAGCACTTTTCAGCAGCCTTTCTAGCTCTTCTTCGGCAATTTCATACGTATTCAGATATTTTTTTGTATAAAATAAATGTAAAAAATTAAATAGATAATTTTAACTTGACAACGTTGTTCTAGCTTTATGTCTGCCATGAAGGAATGATAATTGTCTTGATCGACATTTGTCAAATTAAGCTGCAAATAATGATTTTGTTTATTTTTCATAAACAATGAATTATTTCATTACAGTAAATTATCTGACCAGTCAAGCTTTTGAAGCAAAATACTGTGAAGATGATAGCACACTTTTATCCAATTTATAAACTTTTTTGCGCCCACTGTTTATAAATATACGTCTTTTTAAGTGCTAAAAAGGTTAACAATCTATGAAACCAATAATAAAAAAGTTTCTTATATGCCACAATAAAATTATTTCTTTTTATTTTATTATTAGGCGTCGACATCTTGGTCATTGGTCTAATAAAATTATTTTTGACTAATTTGAGAAACTTAAAAATGCTCGAACTGGGCATTTTTGTTTTGGAATGATGTACGTAAGTTATTACCTTCTTGTATTTTGATAGCTTCTAGTATATGTGCCTTTTACTCTTATTACATCAGGTACTAAAAAGAATAATAACACCCCCAATAATTATTCCCAAACACAAAATAATTACGAGAATAGTAACTAAAAAACAGGTTACTCAGTCTCCGGCCATTATACACAAGCATTAAAACAATGTTACTTTCTTTTGATGAACTTCCTTCTCTACGTACAATCGAGGCGTGTTTTGCAAAAACCCCTTATGTCAGTTTTTCCGGAATTTTATGACACTTATAAAATCTATTTGCCTCGCAAAGAATAAATCCGCAAAATCGCCGATAATCCAGGATATGAACGGTTGAAATATTGACCTTTCTTTATAAACCCTATGCTTATATGTCAACAGCAGTTTTCATCAAAAACCACAGAAGTTGAATTTAATGAGAACTAGAGTTTATGCAAAGAACGCCTCAATCTTACTTGTTGTATCTCCGATATTTCCTGTACTGTATCAATCAGTGTTGCCAGTCTAGTACAATTGTACTAGATCTAGTACATTCTCTGAGAATCTGGTACTCTAGTACACTCGAATTAAAATCTAGTACTTTTTTCAGCGTATGTTCCATTTGAAATGTAAAATATATTGTTCAAAAATTGCTAAAGAAATTAGAATAGTTGTTAAAAATTGCTTCAGAGATAAAATAGTAGACATTTCTCGAGAGATAAAACATTGTGGAAATTGCACGAGAGATCAAATATTGTTTAAAAATAGCTTGAAAGGTAAAAAAGGGTGTTAAAAATTGATCGAAGGATAAAATAGTATTAGAAATTGCTTGAGAGGTAAAATATTGTTCAAAAATTGCTCTAGGGATAAAAATACTGTTAGAAATTTAATGAGAAATAAAAAATATTTAAAAATTGTACGAGAGATTAAATAGTATTAGAAATTGATAAAATCGTGTTCAAAAATTGCTCGAGGTAAGGTGTAGTATTACAAAATGTTAATACCTTGTTCTGAAAAATTGAAAAATTTGTTGAGAAATAAAATATTGTTTAAAATTAACTCGAGAGATATTGTTAAAAATTTCTCGAGAGATAAAACATTGTTTAAAAATTCCTCGAACTATAAAATACTTTTAGAAATTGCTCGAAAGATAAAATATTGTACAAATTGCTCGAGAAATAAAAAAAGTTGTTAAAAATTGCTCGAGACATAAAACATTGTTAAAAATTTATCGAGCGTTAAAATATTGTTATAAATTTGTTGAGATTTAAAATATTGTGCAGTTTGCTAAAGAGATAAAAAAGTGGTTAAACATTCCTCGAGAGATAGAATAATGTTAGAAATTTATCTAAAAATAGCTCAAGAGATAAAAAAAAAGGTTTAAAAATTGTTAGAGAGATAAAATAGTATCATAAATTGTTAAAATTTTGTTCGAAAATTACTGGAGAATTAAAAAATACTGTTAAACATTTCTTGAGAGATAAAACATTGTTTAAAAATTGCTAGAAAGATAAAAATTGCTCGAGAGATAAAATAGTGTCAGAAATTATTAAATGAGATCAAATATTGTTCAAAAATAGCTTGAGAGGTAAAAAAGGCTGTTAAAAATTGCTCGAGAGATAGAATACTGTTAGAAATTGATCGAGAGATAAAATATTGTTTAAAAATAACCCAAGAGGTAAAAAAAGGTTTATAAACTTTTCGAGAGATAAAATAGTATCATAAGGTATTAAAATATTTTTCAAAAATTGCTCGAGAGATAAAATAGTGTCAGAAATTTGTCGAGAGATAAAATATTGTTTAAAATTGTTGTGTTTGTATTGTCTATAAACCTTTTTTTGCTCTTTATTGACCACACTTCACAATTAGAAAATCTGGTAATTTTATAGAATCTAGTACATTTGTATGTAATCTGGTACATTTTTTAGACAAATCTGGTACATTACAAAAATATATTCTGGCAACACTGGTATCAATACAGTGTGGAACAGCCAAATGGAATAAATTCGGTAATAAATAAATGGGGGCGTATTTGGAGAAACGCTCGGACACGTCGATTGGTATTTTTAGTTGCGTATTTTTTTTAACAAAAAATTTTTATACGGGTTGTGTCATGTAACAGTGACCAATATCAATTTTCTTATTTTATATACAACACCCTGTATATTTTTCAATTTTTGGATTCTTCAGAAAATTCTAGACATATTTTAAGTACTATGTCCTATACCCAACTGTTTCGGAAATGTTAAATGTTTTCCGATTTATTGCAAAAATTAACATTAATAAAATAAAATAATTTAATAACAAAAATTCGTTACAACACACTCAAAAACTAATAAGGAATACTGTTTAATTCTTGATAACGTAACAAAAAAAAAAACACATCTCAATGTAAGAGATGTTCAAAATGGTCGCCGCGAACCTCTTGGTAATATCCTAATTTGAAATAAAAATGTCTTCTAACGTTACTCAACATCTCAGACGTGACCGATCTAATCACAAGCGTTATTCATCTTCTTAAGTCAGCTAGAGGTCAAGAGGTTTTATTTTTGTATACAATACTTTTGACATATCCCCATAAGAAAAATTCTTTCCATCGATCCTCGCCTCCCTATCCACCGATTTGGAAATACTCGATTAAGGTACTGCCGGACATTGATTTGTTAATGGAGCGGTGCTCCAGCTTACTAAAACTAAAACTGTGCAGTGAACACCCAGTTACATTTCATAAAAACACATTATTTTAAAATAAATAAAATTTTAATAATTTTATTGTTTTCATACGTGTTAATATCTATTTTTGGGTACGCCACTGCGCTCTAGCTAATCGCGTTTCCGTGGCGCTCTTTTATAAGTGACCCCAAAGGAGTGAGAAGTGTTCTCGAAAGTCTTTAGCTAAAAAAAAATGTCACACGTTAACAGATATGTGAAACAAACATAAAATCACTTAAATCAGCTTAATTTGTGCAACGCACAGAGTGACGTCACAAAATAGGGTGGGCATACGAGATTTTCAATCATTGATATAAACTAAAAAGGAGATGCTATGACGCATGGAGAAAGGATAATTAAGAGTTGCCGTTTCTTTGAAGAAATATGGCAACAGGTTTGCTTGCAGCGCCACCGGTAAGGGATTTGTCCAACTATTTCTCAGTCGGTAATATAGATACCTGCATATTTTATTTTATTTAAAAATTAGCGGGATTTTGTTTGTAACTCTACTTTAATTAGTATAACTAAAATTTTGCATTTTTATTGGCATTTTTTACAACACAGACAAGGTGCAAGATGTAACAAAATGCCAATCAAAATGTAAAATTTTATGACCCATAATTTTAGGAAGGGTAAAATAATTTAATATAAAATAATTGTATTATCTATTATATCATTAAAACTAATTTATATTAAATTTTCTAAATAAACAATATTTTAATAAAACAACTAAAACTTTCTGTAAACTTGGGTAGGTAACAAAACACATTAAGGAGAACCATCCATATAATCTGAAACAGAAAAAATTCAAAGTAGTATTTTAACTTCATATCATTTTGAATCTCTTTTTTCTTTTAGACATTGTCACAGTTTTATACTGTCATTATAATATTTTATAATTAATAATGGTAGTCCCTTCATCTTTTAATTGGATGTAGTACTTTTAAAAAAACAGATGTCTGCGGGATCAAGCTGAGGTCCTTCTTTGATTCGCAAATTTTACTTTGCTGTTTTCTAATTATAAAATAGAGTTTTTTCTCCCTTGGAGCTAACCATTTACTGGATTGATTTAAAAATCCAAGAGCTAATTATTGTTTTTAGGTAATAATTATATTTCATTGGATGAAATTTTAATCGAATGTAACTTTCTTTTCACTGATAATTTGTTTGACGGTATGATAACAATATTACTTTAGTATTACTCTTTACTGTTAATTTAGCTTTCAAGGGTACCAAAGGTAAAGCCAATTTACAGTCTTGTAACCTATAAATGGTGTTTCGCAAGTGGAATGATGAAGTTTATGCGGCATCATTTAGTTCCTTGCTTAATATCGGAAGGAAATAAAAAAAATGTGTTCGTAAAATGTACAGCATAAATTGGACAGAAGATTGTACTATTTACCTTTATACAAACAACGCTATTACAATTAGATATTATGAATTTATTACGAACAGGACCTGCTAAACACATGTTAAAACATCAAAATATCTTGCTTAATTTTAAATTTAACATGTTTAACTAAAACTAAAATTAAATAAAAGTAAAAGTACTTACCACGTTTTATTCAGCAACCATAACCATATTGTTTTGTTCAGTTTTGTTGTTGTATCGGTTCGAACGGGTGACAATCCCAAAGTCAGATTTACATTGTACAAATAATTGATTAATTCATGTTTTTCAAATAATTGTAGTATTTATATAAATATATAATTTTAAAACAATACTTACCGTGTATTACTTCTGTTATTAAGCGAAATATATTTGAATTATTCGATTATTCAGAGTACTTTAAATTTAAATATCATTTTATTATTGTAAAACGGACTGATATGCGCGGATGTATTGCGCACTAACCTGTTGATATAACGCGCATATGTTATAAGCCCCCCTGCTATGACGATACTAAAAGTGTCCGCACAGTTTTACGTCATATGTCAAACTCGAGCAAGTGGAGTTAGTCAGTTTTAGTGAGAATAAATACCATTTTTTTTTTAATAGCATAACTTAAATGATATAAAAACATTTTCATTCAGTCAATCTTCAAATTTAAAATTATTAACGTTAAATTAATCAATATACGACTCAAAGTTCGTTCACTTGTCATATCGCAAAATAGTATTTATGTCATCTCTGCATTATTTTATCTTGATGTTTCCAATCAAGCTGTCAAACTCTAAAATTCATGATAAGACAATTTTAATTGTGTTTATTTAAAAACCGTGTTTAAATAAAACTGCGAATTTAATAAATCGGAAGTATGTGTGTTAATTCAATGATTGTTAACGATACACGTCTCCAAGCTCCACATAAAACATTTATTATTATTTTTGAGGTTATGTTTATAGTTTGTTTTGTTCCAGTTTCCAAAATAGTCAAGTGTTTTATAACCCAACTCTAAAACAGAAAACTGCGTAAATGGATACAATGTCATCGGTATCTTTTATAGTAAAACCATCAAAATTAAGCGATGACTGAGTTCCATTAAGAAATGGGCTCTTATGGCAATGCTATAAAATCCTACCTAACTTTTAACAGATCTTAGATTGCAGTTGCCAGCCAAAAAAATCATTGTACATTATACCAGAAGGTATTTCACAAGTATAACAATTTTATTATACATTTTATTTGAACATGAATAATATCTTGACCATAGTACAATTTTGTATGAATAATTGTTTTATTTTGTAGGTTGTCCCTAATGAATTTGGAGTTATAGAAATATGTCCTATCTATAAATGCTAGAGGTACTGATAAACAGTATCAGACTGATATAGCTGTGAGCATGGGCGTCGTTACACAATTCTATAGGGAGGGGCAACATTTTGAAGAAATTTAGAATGGTTATTTGTTGAAAAACAAAGAAAATGAAAAATAAAGGAGCAATACAAATCAACAAAAGTTTCTAATAAATAAAATAACGCAACAAAAAAGACAAAAAATTTTTAAAAAACAGAAGGTGTGATATAAACGAAAAATATGAAGACAGCTTACATAATAATAAAAAAAATAAAATATTTATAGAAACACAGAAACATAAAAAACTCACTCAAACACGTCGACGAACACTAGGAAAACGCAACTTTTAATTTCTTCTTCCTCTACCAAAAATAATCGATAACAGAAAACATGATTTCATTTTAGTTTTTTGCGTTTACTTTTCGATGTACGCTCATCTTGCAAAGCCCCGTCAGCCTATTTTCATTCATTGTTCGCTCTGTGAGTGACAGCAGCGCCAACTAATTTATGAACTAACGGAACATATTTGCGTATACTGACAATACAATTTTTAATAGAATTCGTATTTAAAAAATATATATGTTGATTTTAATAAAAGAATATGGATTTGTAAAACAAGTGAAAAATTAATTATTATTATATATTTTTATTACTTTATTATTCAGCTAAAAAAAAAGTAGTATTATCAATAAAAATCAATAATAAAACAGACAGGCAACAATATTTACGAGAAAATGTATAATATTTTGCCTAAACTTAATAAGTTGTCATTGAAGAATAGGTTAAATAATGTGAAAATAAAAACATTAATATTACATAATTTAAAACGTATTAACAAAAATAATTGGTATATTTGCGATTGTAATTTATATTTTCTTCATTTTTAGTTCGAAAGAACCCATAGAAATTAATAATTAAAATTGGTTTCCTATCAATAGGTCACAAGATATTTATTTTTTTAAATTCATTTCCATTTTGCTACTGAAAATTTATATAATTTACGCTGTTTTTTCTGCTAGTATTTTTACAATTTACAACACAGCAAATGCGGTTGCTTTTTGTTTTGTGTTTACCAACTTTAAAAAAAAATGGATAGGTGCGTGTAAGATATGGATATGGAATAAATATATTCAACCTATAATATTCGTCAACTGTATTAGCTTGAATATTATTTTTATGAGATTGTCCGTAATTCGAGGCATTTACACCTGTCATGTTACAGATTTCTTCTATTTCCTTAAACAATTCAATCAATTTAAAGGCTACCTAACATATTGTGTTTATTGTCATGCGTTGCACGGGGATAATCGACAATATGAGTAGAGATGGGTTGCGACGAAATTTTCGTGTCGCAGCGACAAACAGCGACTGCTCCGAAAAAGTCGCAGTGACAAATCGCCGCGACTTTTCGGAGCGGTAAACTAGATCGCGACTTGTGACCTGTGTCACGTACTAGTAAGAAAAGGCAGCTGCTATTTTTTGAATTCGTTGCATTTTCTTAGAAGCAGTTTTAAATATTTTTATTTTTTCTTTTTTCATGTCTTTGGTTATCTCCGCTCTTTATACAATATTTTTTTAAATTTAATAAGATGTTAATTTTATATTTTATTTTTATAAGATAAAGTTTGAAGATTAAAAAACAATCGATTACTATTGCTGCCATCTATTATAATCTTAAGTAAATTCCACAACTGTCATTCGTTTTTAATTACAGAAAACATTTTTAGAATGTAAAAACTTTCTTTATTTTTCACAAGGAGGCGCGTTTCTCTTGGGTGGTTCTTGGTTTATTAGTGAATGTATTTATCAGTACTATTTTTTTATTGTGTGTAGTAGGTAGTAACATCAACTAATAATTTAACTAAAACTTAGAACGGAAACATCCGTTAGTGAAATTAAATTTGGGTAAAAAAAAGACACAAGTTAATGAAACAGTAACGACCTTAATCCAAATTTCTACTGAAGAAGAAGGAGAATGTTCAAAATATCCAAATCCAATTTGTGAGAAAATTGAAATACTTTCTACCAGTAGTAGTCATCAGGTGGTTCAGGCTCGGGTTCAGCAACAAACTAAACTTCCATATATCCCGAAGAAAAGGGGTGTTTTCATGAAAAATAAACTAGACAAATGTTTACTTGATTTAGTGGTAAAAGACTTTCAACCATTTAGCATTGTTGAGGATGCTGGCTTTAGAAACTTTGTAAATGCTTTAAATCCTGCATATACAATTCCGACTAGGAAAACAATAACAAGTACTATTTTACCCGCAGTGTATGAAGAAACAACTACAAATGTTACTAATCTTCTAAAAAATGTAATATTTATAACTGTCACTACAGATTGCTGGACTTCAATCAGCATACAAAGTTACATGGCTGTAACTATACATTACATTGATACAACTTTCTCGATTAAATCAGTTTTGTTAGAATGTTCAGAATTCGAACAAGATCACACAAGTAAAAATTTGGCATCGGCATTAAGACAAACAATGCAAACTTGGGGACTCGAAAATAAAATTTTGATTTGCATGACAGATAATGCCGCTAATATTACTAAAGTGGTGAGGGAGAAACTGCAATGGAAACATTTTGGGTGCTATGCGCACACTATTATCTTAATTGCTGAAAGTGCATTGACGGTTGTAGACTGTTTAATTTAAAAAGTACGTAATATTGTGTCTCATTTTAAAAAAAGTACCAAATCAACGTTAAAAATAATGGAAATCCAAAAACAAAATGGTTTAACGCCTAAGAAACTCATTCAGGGTGTTCGAACTAGATGGAATTCGACATACTATATGGTTGAACGATTCTTAGAATTGGAAGAATCGGTCAAAACTACTATCGCTTTGTTGAACACAAATAAAATCTCAGTTATATTTGTAGAAGAGTGGCGTTTATTAGCAGACATTAAAAAAGTTTTGGAACCTTTAGAAATAATCACCAAAGAAATGAGCGTAATAATTTTGACCAAAGGTTTGCAAGAAATGTTAGAGGAACTGACAAATGAAGAATTGTTTGCAATGACCCAAACAATGGTGTTGAAAATGTTAGCTAGTATAAAAGAGAGATTAGGGGGTCTAGAAAATAAAAACACGTTATTGGTATCAACGTTTCTTGATCCCCGGTTTAAAAATATCGGATTTTCATCCGATTTAATAGCCGAGAAGACAAAAAAAACTAGTTATAAACCTTGTGTCCTAGTAACAGCGAAGGAAATGAAAACAAAAATGATGAAATTCAAGTAGAATCGACATCTGCAAAAAAAGCAAGATTGTCAATTTGGACTCATTTTGAGAAAAAGCAGCTTCTTTTCAACCAAAAGGAACTTTTTCTTCGAGAGCAACAATTGAAATCCAGAGATATTTGGAAGATGGACTGTTGTATCGAAAAGAAGATCCCCTTTTGTGGTGGAAAAAGCACGCCTATAATTATCCATATTTGTCCAAAGTCGTTCTTGAAAAATTTGGAACAGTGGCAACATCTGTTCCTTCGGAAAGAATATTTTCAAAAACCGGACAAATTATAACGGAACGTAGATTGCGACTTACATCAGAAAAAGTAAATAAAATAATGTTTTTAAATGTTAATATTTTTATTTTTTTTTTGTTTGTTTAATTCGTACTGTTTTTAAATAAATAGATTGAGCAACTTTATTTTTTTCCCTTCAATTGTTGTTGTTTAAAGCCCAATTCCACCGCTAGGTTAAGAAATGAACCAGGTTTTAAATTTAAACTTCGTTTAACACAACGGTGCAATCGGCCCTTAGTAGTGTAAAAATAAAGTATGTGTATGTTTGGTGGCTAATTTTTCACTCCAATAATTTTTCTATGTCCCAATCTCAAAGAGTATGAAAGGTGGGCAACCAAAGATACATTTTTAAGTATTGTAGATGTCCTATTCGTTTTATACAAATTTTAGCGACTGCGATTAGAAGTATATAATATAATAGTTTTCGTTCTGATCGCAGTTCCAGTTCACATCAGATAAATATGCGAAGCGACATTTATTTTTAGCGGTAGTAGTACTTGAATGAAAACGTGCCTAAATTAAAAGCAGCTCCAAAAAGTCGCAGTGATTTTCAAAGAGCCGGAGCGGTTCGCTACAGCGACAGGAAAGTAGCGGCGACAAAATCGCTGACACATCTCTAAATATGAGCCAATGCTAGTTGTGTAATTGTATCGTAGTTTGACCGTATACAGCTTTGGCAAACTGTGGCACATAGTACCTACCTAAAGAAATATTAGTAATGCATATATTAAGACTGTATGTTACGATACTAAATTAAGTACTAAATTTAGAACTAAATTAATGCATTAATTTGCATTAATGCAAATTTAGTATTAAATTTAGTACAAAATTAAACAAAAGTAAAAAATTAATTAAATCATTTGAATTTGTTCTATTTTCTACTAAATTTAGTACTAAAAATGCGTTGAAATGTTGCGCCGAAGTTTTTCTCAGAAAAAGTTGACACAACGGTCTTTTCTGTACCATTTTGTTTTTGGTTAGCGACAACTTTGCATTATCTCTTGGATAAATTTCGCTTGTGTTTGAATTTGTAGGGTTTGTTTTTTTGTGGGTTTTAGTAGCATTGCTGAGTTTGGTTGTTGTCAAGTCAACTAGTGTCAATGTCATAATAAAAAATCTTTAAATTCCCTTGTCTCTTTTACACAGACTATTTCATTTCTGTGCTAATTTCACGTAATAATACGCCAATGCGCGTGCGCCTATACTTAATTTAGTACTAAATACGCTTCGTCCAATGAGATTTGTATGTTCAAATTCAATATTCTTGAATCCTTCAAATGAAAAGGAAATATTAGAAATAATAAAAAAATTAAAAAATAAAAAAGCACCAGGTATTGACGACCTAACCGCAGAAACAATTAAACAAATTGATTCGGAAATAGTATCCCCGCTAACTTACTTAATTAACCTATCTATCGAAAAAGGCATTTGTCCAAATCAATTTAAAATTGCAACAATCAAACCGTTACATAAAAACGGTGACAAATGCACACCATCAAATTATAGACCCATATCGATAACTACGACCTTTACAAAAATATTTGAAAAAATAATTAAGTCACGATTAGAATCATTTTTTGATAAAAACAATACAATTTCACCGAAACAATTTGGATTTCAAAAAAGTAAATCTACGGAGGATGCTATTGCCGAACTTACGAAAGAAATGTATTTAGCTCTGGATAAAAGTAAACCATCTCTGGCAGTGTTTCTGGATCTTGCAAAGGCTTTCGACACTGTTGATCACCAACAGTTATTGGAAGCCCTGCAAGATGCAGGAATAAGAGGCAATGCTTACAATTTGTTTAATAGACAACAAAGTGTAATAATAGATAATACGAATAGCACTTACCAACAAATAAAATGCGGTGTACCACAAGGTACAGTACTTGGTCCTATTTTATTTAATTTATATATCAATAACTTCCTATTAATAAATCATCAGGGTCGGATAATTAGTTTTGCTGATGACACGGTTATTTTCTATTCTGCTGATAGTTGGGAAGAATTAAAAGTAATTGTTGAAAATGATTTAAAATACATATTCGACTGGTTTAATCATAAACTCTTAACAATTAATTTCTCTAAAACATTCTTTTTACCAATAGTTAGCTATGAAAATAATCTACCGGAATATAACAACTTAGTAATCATCAGCAATAATCAGGTGCCTTTAACTATAAGTTCATCAAATAAAACGAAATATTTAGAAATAATTATTGATAGTCATTTGCGTTGGAATCATAATATAAATAACATTGTAAATATACTAAGAACCCTATTATTTAAGTTTAAATATCTTTCCAAAATACTAGAATTACCTTACCTAAAAATGTTGTACTACGCTTTAGTTCATTCTAGAATAACGTATGGAATATTAGGATGGGATGGAGCCTCAAATGTGTATATGGACAAAGTCGAAGTAATACAAAAATATTTTTTAAAAATTATATTAAAAAAAGAACGCACTTACCCATCTGACCAATTATATAAAGAAGCAGAAATACTTGATCCTAAACAAAACTTTTTCTTTAAAATAGCAAACTATTATTTTAAAAATCAGAGTCTTCTTAAAAATGTAACACATAAATATGAAACAAGATCCAAGGCAATGAATAAATTAGAAGAATCAGCAGCCCGTAAAACAGTATAACAAAAAAGCCATTTGTTTTTAGCACCCAAGGTTTTAAATTCACTACCCATAAAAATTAAAAATTCTCTGTCGATATCTCAGTTTAAGACAAGACTAAAAAAACATATACTCTCCATGAATAGAATAAAAATAATCGAATTAACGTATTAACCAGTAACTAAAAGTCAACTATAAAGTAGGTACCTACAAATAAAAAATTTATTTTTTTCTAAAGTATATTTTTTCATTATTATCATCAATATTATTATTATTAAATATAATTTTTAAGGTTATTATTATTATTTATTATTATTATTATTATTTTATTATTGTTATTATCATCAATATTATTATTAAATATTTTTGCTGTCATTATGATTGTTATTATTATTGTATTTTTTATTAACATTAATCTCGATAATTTAATTATAAAATTATACTTTATAGTATCTTAACCATGGACAGTCTCTGATTTTGTGGACATTTACTGTTTGTTTGTATTTTATATGTATTTTTTCTTGATTATTGTGTGTACATTTTTACAAATAAACAAATTATTATTATTATTATTATTATTATTATTATTATTATTATTATTATTATTATTATTATTATTATTATTATTATTATTTTATTATTGTTATTATCATCAATATTATTATTAAATATTTTTACTGTCATTATGATTGTTATTATTATTGTATTTTTTATTAACATTAATCTCGATAATTTAATTATAAAATTATACTTTATAGTATCTTAACCACGGACAGTCTCTGACTTTGTGGACATTTACTGTTTGTTTGTATTTTATATGTATTTTTTCTTGATTATTGTGTGTACATTTTTACAAATAAACAAATTATTATTATTATTATTATTATTATTATTATTATTATTAAATTGGTATCGTTGCAAAAGGAAAAAAATATTTTTAGTTCTAAATTTAGTACTAAATTAATTACTTAATTTAGGGCTAAATTTTAGTACCTAATTTAGTATTGTGACATACAGCCATTACGCGTTGTAAAGTCGTAAAAGCCAGGGGGGGCAACTGCCCCCCCTTGCCCCCCCTAAACGACGCCCATGGCTGTGAGGATTTAACTCGAATGATGGTGTCGCATGCATTTACAAAAAAATGGAAGTTTTTTTTAAAGACGATATAAAAAATAAATATTGCACTTGGTTAAATTAATTCAAGAAACTAAATAGTTGTGTCTATGTATACCTATGTCATGAAGACTTAATTAAATATTTACCGATATCAGTACCTAGGAAGTAAACTGAACTATGTCGTACTATTTATAGAGGCATGTTGGAGGTATAGGACACTATGTCATAAAAAAATTGTTATCAAAACATAGAAGTATGTTACCAAAACTAACAAGTCATTTATATTAAAAAACAGTTTTAATAGTTAAATTATTAGTAAAAAATACATATTGTGACAATTACTGAGGCTAACTGCATTTCTTGTCGAAATATTATTGATATATGTAATTATGGAACACAAAAGTGTCCATACAACATTGTCTGCTCTACTAAAAAGTTGTCTAGAATGACTACAGTTTGAGTCTATAATTTTTTTATTGTACCTATTTTTTTTTAGTCTATTATGTTATTGTTTTAGCCTTGATTATATTATTATTATTATTATACTCTTCACCAGGGGTGATTTCTCCATTGGTTCATTTGTGTAGTGAACACCCAGTTAAATTTCATAAAAACACATTATTTTAAAATCACATAAAAAAATATAAATTCAAATTTATTATACTTATTATTCTCGTACGCGTTAATCTCTACTTTTTTTAGTACCCCACTGTGCTCTGGCTGATCGAGTCTGTTCACATGGGCTAATTGAACGCGAGAGGTTTCCGCCAATGCCTATAGTTAAAAAGAGAGGTCAACAAATGCGTGAAACAGTGTGCTTTCTTGAAACGACGATATTTTTAGCATCATTTGGGGCATCGCACGTAGATTACGTCACTACGGTTGATTTCATTTGGTCCAAAGACTATTCGTTGCGCTTGGTGTCGGTCACTCTGACTATGGGTCTTTGATTCAGCGTTGCTACATTTAGCAGATTTCTGCTTTTTTAGATTTTCGGCTCTTTTGGCTACTTTTAATAGACAAATTTTTTTGGTAAATTTTAATTTTAATTAATAAAAAAATTCTTATTACTCAAATAAAACTTTCTATTTAAACAATTGTGTTGCTAAAAACGTTAGGTTACAACTAGGGCCGTGCAATTATCAAAATAAATAATCGATCATCGAAAATTTTCGATTAATTGATTACTTAAAAATAATCGATTCTTTACGAATAATCGAGTATTTTCGATTAATAGATTCCTTTCGAATGACCGATTATTTTCGGTCAATCGATTATTTTCGATTAATCGATTTTTTGATTAATCAATTTTTTCGATTAATCAATTTTTTCAATTATTCGATTTTTTGGATTATTCAATTTTGTCGATTAATCGATTTGTTCAATTAATCGATTTGTTCAATTAATCGATTATTTTCAATTAATGTATTCTTTTCAATTATTCGATTCTTTTCAAGTTGGTTAATAGTTTGTTGTAGTATCTGTATCTGTAACGTGAGGAGGGTGGGTTACCCCCGCGGTACTTAGGTCTCATTAGGCCCTTTGTGCATCCTCCTAAGATTATAGGCACCTCCTAGCTCGTGAGCCAGCCTATAGATTTAATGTAATTAACAACGCGTCGCCAAGAGGTGCTTCTCTTATATCGGCCGATGTTAGCCGATACTCGCCGAACACAAATCTGCTAATAAATGAGAGCGTCGGGCAATCGTAAAGGATATGCTTGATGGTCTCATCTTCTTGTTCGCACCCTCTGCAGAGTGCGGATTCTGACAGCCCCATGATATGGAGATGCTTCCGTACTTGGCAATGTCCAGTCAGAATGCCTGTGACCAGACGCAGATTCTGTCTAGTCATAGTCTAGTATTTGTTTGCTGCAGTGTTGTCAGGATAACTTAAGAGCTCCCTGGCAACTCTGCAGTTTCTTGTTTCATCCCATCTTTACCTAAATTTCACAAGGGAATGTTCTTTAATTAGGTCTGTCAATACCGATTTTGTCAGGCCAATAGAAGGGCCAGGGGTTGTAGTATTTGAAAACAGTATGATTTTGTAATCGACTAACCAAAATCGCATTTAATAATTATCTTTAAAAAATCGAAAATATCCGATTGAAGTGCGTATTTAAATTTATTTGCTTCGCAAAGTCCAAGATGGATATACTGGCTATTGTATAGCCAAGTGAATAAAAAAAAATAATCAAGAATTGCTTCACTAAAAGTGCATAAGGTTTGTGCGAAACATAAAATATACACAATATTTTTTCTACGATCACGTTATTTTAAAAAGTAGATGAAAACTAAAAACGTGTAGTAAGTAGTGTATAATATGTTGCCTATATCTAAGTTAGTCATGAAAAATGGAGTTTATATTCAAAGTCAATGTAAATTTGGACAATAAAACATCAAACTACGTACAAATATCTTGAAAATAATTTATTAAAAAGAAATATATTATATCTGATTTAAATTAGGTGAGTAATAAAGCTGTCAAGTTTTCCGCTCGGCGAGCAACAAAGCTGTCACTTAATATCAGTTCGCTGAAAATGTCAACTTTGCGGTTGTATTTCGAAGCGCAAAGGCCTATTTTGGATAGTGATCGTAGAAGAAACATATTTCAGCATTCACTGGCAGTTCTAAGGTTAGTCCTCGCTAAAAACTATCTCTAATCAAAACAGAAGGAAAATCTTTTGGTTTTTTTATATTGACAAGTTTTTCGAAAATGTCAGAGTTTCAGATGAAATAAAAACGGTAGAAATTAATGTACCATTTCTGGTAATTGATCATCTAAGTGAAGTTATCAAACAATATTTTCGTGACACGGGAATCTTAAAAAAAATCGGAATTTAATCGTATTAAAACGGACGATGTCAGTTTTGAGGGATATTCGAGCTTGTACAGAGTTTTGAACCGAACTTACAATTGCCAAAATTATTAGAAAAAATTGAACACCCATTTTAAATTACCACAAGCCGGCACTGCTCTTCACATAGTAGTCTGTGAAGAGTATTATAGGTTTACTTTGTCCGATGTCACGTTCTTTGTCTGCACGATAAATGATATTAAAAAAAATATATATATTTTGAAAATTTTGACACTTGGACCCTTTAGAAATTATGGTCTTCAATTATTATTATAATGTTAATATACACAAAGACGAAATATTTATTAAATTTAATTAGTACATTCGTATATTTACACAGTGTTTTTTTTGTTGCAGGTATGTATCCTTGCTGTTTCTTATTAAATTATAGACACACAAGTGTGGTAAGTTATTTGTACCTATGTTTTTAATAAAATATTTTTCAAAGATGTATTAGTAAAAGCTAATTCAAATATTATAAGTAATGTGGAAGATTTTATGTATAATAATTTAATTTGAAGAAATCTCAAATAGACTTCTTTATGTTCAATAAACATTTCGGCCATCAACGTTTTAGGTGTCTGCCTGCCGCCTTCAAAGTAACTTTAATTTTTATGCATTTTGTATTGGTTTCAGACTTGAGGTATATTTGTATATCCATGACAAAGCCATATGTCACAAAATAATACAAGTAACCGTTTCTCTCCGGAAAACAACTACTTCTTTGACTAACACTATAACAGATATAACAGTCTTATTGGAATTGGAATAAATAATCAAGAGCATACAATAAGGTTAACGATGTTCTTAATTAAATCTCGAGAAGTCAATAATTAGGAAAAATAATAATAGTTTGGGCAACAAGAGTGGATATGATGGCCATATCGCATGAAGACGTAGGCGGAGTGCTCAATGTCTGAATGCGATGTGGACAATCCACTCGAGTCGTACAGTATATTTTTTCTATGACCCACTAACGAAAATTTACAAATAAAAAAAATATTTTAGGTTATTAAGACAAAATAACTAATTTTAAAGTTTTCTACGTGGAAGGCAAGAACGCTAACCACAGGACCACCTATTCTTTTATTTTTGATACTCGTATTTAAATTGACTTCATATAGTTTTATTTAAATTAACAAATAATTTATAATTTTAGACGAAATAAATACAGAATTTCTATTATTTATCGATTTTACGCAAGAATAACCTATTTTAATGTATGTTTAATCTCAATAACAAAAAAATATACTGACAATTAGTTTGACAGAATTGTCACTTATTTAAAATTTTAAAAATAATAGCAGTCGGTTGATCAAAATATGAACGGTTATTGGTGGGTTTCATTTTTTTGCAGTGTTCTCACTACCTAGAATGGATATGAAATATATTCGTTCAGTTGAAGGCAATAATATACTTTTTCGTTTTGTAATATCCATGTGGGTGTAGAAAAACATTTTTTTTTTAATTGTATTTTATCTTTTTCCCGAAACATTTAGATTTGACTCAAATTAATAATTAAGAAAACTGTAGCGGAAATACCAAAACAACTTGGTATAACTCATTTTTTTCCGCTCTTTTCGAATATGTAAACAGATATTGAAAACTATGATATACAGGGTGTTGTTTTAGGTATCGAAGAATTTGTAAATTTTTTGTTAATCCGGACCTGGATTTTTCCTATTATTAATACGTCACTGGATTTGACAAATTCAGGTGTACTTGTATACCAAATATCAAAAACTATATACAGGTTGTTTCAAAGGTTATGAGTCTAGAAAGAATTTGGCAAAATTGATAAAATACCCACCTTGTATTATTAGTAGAATGAACATTGAAATGGTTTTTGCTTACTTTCTCATTATCATGACCTAAAAGGGAAATAAGTATTGAGTGTGATGTAGCGAATTTCTGTAATCAAACAAGTTTATTTTGTTAATATTAATTTTTGCAATAAATCGGAAAACACTGTTACATGACATAGGTACCTTGTATAAAAAGTTTTTGTTAAAAAATGAGCAACTAAAAAGACCAATCGAAGTGTTTTTTCGAACACGAACGACTCCATTTATTTATTACCGAATTTATTCCATTTGGCTCTTCCACACTGTATATTTATATCTTCCTGTTTAAATTAAAAACCTAGTTTATATTGATATCTATCCAGGTAGGCGTCATCGACTTCAATGAAAAATATTTACGTTTCAATCTTATAAATACTTTCAATATCACTCATCGTTATTTTTTGAGAAAATTTAAAAAAACATATACAATATAATAACTATATGCTTCGATTTGGCTTCTTTCCTGTTCCCAAAAAAAAATCCAGACTACTGTCGACCCTGACCTACTGAATCTCAGGTTGATTACTTTTGATAATCATCCAAACGTTTGTTTGAAAATTTCGCGTCAACAAAGGATTTTCGTGGCAACAATCGTTGTTTGCCATATGTTTGGATTACACGAAACAATGAATGGGTACTTTTTTTATATACATACTTTTGCCAAATTTATTGATATGGGTCAAAGTTAACGATATTTACAAACTTTTTACTTTTTAATGCATATCTTGGCAGATTCACTTGAAATAAGTTTCTGTTGTAAATTTTACGGTCGAATTCATAATAAAACAAGGCCAGTATCAAAGATTACCAAGATGAGACACATACATTCATGCCGTAAAAATAAAGTTCCCGACCTTGGGTAATTAAACGGGAGTCTGCACAAGGTGGCCTATATAATTTTATTTCTTTCACAAGGAATACTGTTTTTGATTAAATGATGGAAAAAGATACTTCCCCTAATTTAACAAACATATACAACTATAAAAATTCAATAAACTCTCTACAAGAAAGTTAAATAATTTAAAATTAAATAATTTTATTTTCAGATATTCATTTCAGTCAGATATCTTATCGAATATTTTCTTCAAATAAAGCAAAATCCGAGAATACCGATCAAAGCGACACTAGCTGTCGGTGCCTTTGATATCGGATGTACCTTTTTCACAGTATGATTTTGACTGATACACAACTTAGCACGCTGAGAAAACATGATTTTCTACACTGAGCGAAATAGTTTGGCAAATTATCTCAAATTATTGTTATAGTCCATGCGCAAATGTTGCAATGTGATTTAATTACATTGAAGTAGTTAGGGTTAATAGCAATGCTGAAATTTCGGCTCCAATATTATGTAATAATTAATTATTTATTATAAAAGTAAAAGACGTTTATTATTTTATAATTTGTTCAATATTTGGTTTATTTATTGTTAAAAATGTAATAAAAGCCCCATATTTAAATTAAATTACTTTTTCCTTAACTAAAAATAAGGTAAATAAAATTAAGGGTGTCAAAAAAAATTTAGGTAACAATTAAAAAGACATTAAGTTTGAGAGGTTTAACTAAATATTTGAAATGTGCATAAATTTTCAAAGCTTTTAGGTTTAAAAAGTACTTACATATTTTTAGAATTTCTAGATTTATATTATATTAAAAGGACTTTCAAGTGTATCACTCATTTCTGTAGAAACAAGTGTTTTCTCGCCAAGTTAAACCAGATGTCATTTAAGGTTTATGTATTTAGAGTTAAATACCTGACCTGGCTATTACCCAGACAATACAAATATGTCCGTTGGACGTCCATTCGATATACAATTTTGGATGTCTAGACGTCCAAAAATGAGTTTTCTGGACTTCCGACATCCAATGGACGTCCAGTGAAGTATACAAATGGCACACTTTTGACCATTCAGAGGATGTCCAATTCTGGAATATATGTGGACGTCGAATACTGGACATTCAAAGAACGTCCAGGATTATATTTCCATTGAGACCACATCCCCACTTTTTTTACAGAACCGCAACTCACCACACACTATTTTATATTATTAATAATTTGTTTATTATTTTCGCAAATCGCTATACACCATTTATTTATTTTTTATTTAAAATCGCTTGACCTGAGCTGGAATCGAACTCACGACACATCCATTATCGTTTTACGCTTTCAATCGCTAGACGAGCTCGACCAAGGAACCACTTGAAAACTTTTTACTAGATACAGTTATAATTGAATAAAATTTCAAACTTCCGCTGATAGAATGAAATGCAATAGATTCAATTTGTTAATTGTTAGTGACCAGTTATATTAAAAAAAAGAAGTATATATAGATGGGTATTATCTGGTAGGCTTAATAAATAATGACCTAAGATGGACGTTCACTGGACGTCAAAATACTACTGAACTTAAAATTAAGTGCAAAAACGGACGTTCTCTGGGTATCGATATTCAGCTGTCAATTTAATTAGCATAAACGGACGTACACTGGATGCCAAGATATGGACGTCCTGACCCTCAAATAGATCTAAAGTGGACGTCCATAGAGGAATTTTTGGAAATAGTACTTATTTAAGTATGCACCAATATTTCCAAAATTAACTCCCGTATGATTCATTCAATAAATGTAAATATGAATGGGCAAAACATCTTTATATTGACATAATTGTAACTTACAATTTAGCCATAATAAAGGGAGTTTGCCCACTTTGACCAATCCTAATTGAAATACGCAAATTTATTATATTTTTTTAAATATAATTTCAAAATAAAATAAACAAAATCTGCAGTTCATTGTTTATTAAATTTATTTAAAAGAAGAAAAACATATATTTCACAAAATACAATACCTACATATGAAAAATAAAATGAAAAAAATGATTAAATCATTATACTTAATATTTATGCATGTGATAAAATTCTTAGTTTCCTAATAACTTTTTTGGCACATTTTATATCTGTATTAGAATACCTAAGTGTGTAAAAATCTTCATCTTATTACTACACAAAACAAACACCAAAAAATATCACTTAACATTGCTCACGTACTAAACATAACTTGGACTGACTTTGACAGATAACATCATTTTGAGTGATACACAACTTATTTTCGCACATGCGCGTTACAAAACGGTACACTGAAAACACCAAGCTGTCGCTTCTCCTTGATCGGTATTATCGGGCAAAACACTCCCGAAAACAAAATTTGGTCATCTGTTGTCTTCATCACACTTTCAGGCGAATGTGTTTTATAAATGAAGTGTTGTCTATCTTAATTTTCTAACATTATTCGCTGTAAATCTTATAACCGGATTACACGCTGACTATACCAATTCCAGAAAACTATTTTGTTGAAAAAAAAAATTAATGTTATTGCTACAAAAATTTATGTTTCAGTTAAAGAAATACCAGTACATTGTTACGATTACAAAAAAAAGTTCCAAAACAAAAAGATTCGTTAGCATAACAAAAATTAATTTGATAAATAATATAGGGTGTCTGTAAAAGGTCTTTACAAAAACATACCACATATTCCTTAGACCAAAATAAGTCGATTTAAGTAAAATTACCTTAGTACAAAGTTGCTTCGTTTGGGCTCCAGAGGGCATTGAAGTTACAATTTTTAAATCGTTTTTCCCATATAAATTTAAAACGGCATATGCGATTTTGCTGAAATTTGGTATATTGGTAGAGTTTTATGTGGCAAAAAAAATGGTATTAAAATTTTGTCCGATAATAATACATAGGCGTATAACTTGATTTTTTAAATAATTGCACCTTTAAAAATTCTACGCTAATGGAAGAAAAGGAGTTTGAGTATGAAATTTAGATTGCGCAACTCATTTGCTTTAAAAAAGGTACTCTTGATAAGACTCGATTACTCTCATGGTTTTGACGAAATTTGCATTTTAGTAATTTTAGAACATAAACAATAATTTTATTAAAATTTGTCAAAACCATGAGAGTAAATCGAGTGTTATCAAGGGTACTTTTTTGTAGTAAATGAGTACCCAATCCAAATTTCATACTCAAGCCCCTTTTTTGCCATTGGCGTAGAATTTTTAAAGGTGCAATTATTTAAAAAGTCAAGTTCTGCATTTATGTATTATTATCGGACAAAATTTTATACGATGAAAAACATAAAAATGTACTTTTTTCATATCTTCTTCAACACCTCTAATCGAGACTTTTAACAAAAATACTCGATTCTTGCCATGTACGATTTTTTGAGGAATATTAATTACTTGCCTGCAATACGTATACAAAAACATTTATTGTTGGTTTCCATAGTTTCATCTAAATAAAAATATTGTCAAGTTTTAACACCTAATCTCTTGTTAACGATTGAAAGTGTTCTATCTGACTCAATAATTAAAAAAAACAAATGCGTGGTTTATTAATATGGCTGTACAATATACCAATGCAGAATATACCGATATGTTACTGACATTAGGATTTTGTGAAGGAAATGCTCGAGAGAGTGTCAGGGTGTACTCTGAAAGGTTTCCAAATCGTCGTGTACCTAGCCACCCAACTTTTGCTGCTGTTGAGAGACGTCTTCGGCAGACCGGTTCCTTTGCTCCCAACACTGTTGATAATGGAAGAGAACGTTTTGTAAGGATTCCTGAAGTTGAAGAAGACATTTTAAAACGTGTTGAAGAAGATCCAGAATTAAGCACCAGACGAATTGGAAGGGAACTAGGAGTAAGTAAAGATGTCGTTCATAAAGTGCTTAGAGAATTGCTATATCCATACCATAAGAAGCCAGTACAAGAATTATTAGTCCATGATCCTCAAATTCGTTTGGGTTTTTGTCGATTTGTTAATATGCAAAGAGAAAGAGATCCAAACTTTGTCAATAAGGTTTTCTTTACCGATGAAGTGGGTTTTACAAGAAGAGGTATAACTAATACCCATAATGAACATGTTTATGCCGTTGAAAATCCGCATGCAATAAAGGTAAACCATTTTCAGCACGAATTCAAAATTAATGTGTGGGCTGGAATAATTGGTAATTTCATTATTGGTCTTGTCATACTTCCACGAAGATTAACTGGAGAAAATTATTTGGATTTTCACTAGTAATACCACTAGAGGTCAAATTATTTCCGGAAATTTTTTCGAGCTCATGAATATTTTCTAAAAATATTCATGAGCGAGAAAAAATTTCCTGATATTAATTTGACCTCGCGTGGTATTCGGTAAGAAAATTCCACGCCGAATTATGGTTGAAAATTAAATATTTTTAAAATTTATTTTTCGTTTCTCAACAATGCAAATTATTTTCTCCAAGTCACCAGTGAAACATGTAACAATACCCTTACTTCGGGTTATTTTGGAATAAAGTTAAACGTGGGAAATAAGATGATTTCAAATAACAATTTTTATTTTAATTATTAATCCCTTTACACAATGAATTATAATGTTTCAGAGGAGTTATTCTCTGAACCACGTAAACTAGCTAGCTAAAACTAAAAAAAGTCCTATAACTAAAAATATAATAGATTCTACTCAAAATATCTAAACGAAAGAATAATTAATAGATACTACTCAAATATAAACTAAAAAACAATTATATATCTTTCTATGAATTATTTATGAAGAATTGTCTGTTATGTCCACTGTGAACATTGAGCACATCCTGCGCTTTGGACAATCCTTGGTAACAAGGCAAGTGACTCAATCTAGGACAACTTCTTACAACTTAACTTACGGCTATGGTGCAGTGGTTCTGGCTTTAGCCTACTGTTCGCCTTTGACCTACTGTTCCTCTCCTTCTTACCCTCTCACAGCAGAAGCAAAAGTAGGAGATATTTACAGTTTCTTTGAATAAGACCACCTCAACTAAAGAACAATAATATAAGTAAAGTTTATTCTATATTCTAAAAGAAACTTACCGTGGTCACAATTCAAAGATACTTTACAAAATATCGAAGCGAATTCTTAATTGATGGATACAATCAATTTCATGACATTTGTCATCTCAGACCTAAACGTGCTAGATATCATATTTTGCATGATACAGTATGTTCAAAAGTAAATTGTCTCGTTTCAAACATAAAAGGTGTTGTCGCCTTGATTGTTGAGTTGTCATGGTAACTAAGTGAGACCCTAACCTCGAATATAATTTCAGTTTTGAAGTTGTCAAGCGGCCCGACGTAAAAAAATGTTTCGCTGCAATTATTTAGGCCTTCAAATTGCTTATTTCTACTCATTGTAGTTGCATGGGAATACCATTTGAAAATAGAAAATAGTATATTCTTTAATTTTACGTAAGTTTTGAATAACTACAAGTGGTAGAAAATTGTTTTTCTGCGTTTTTATTAACATGCGTTATGAGCGCTTTAAAATGGTATGAAATTCATAACCAGCGTCAGCAAGCATCAATCGTAGGAGGCTGTGATCATTGTATTTTGATAGTTCAAAACATTAAATAACTCGCGTTTTGTTGCGATACAGAATATTGCACAGCAAGTAAAACCAACAAAATTACCTATTTGTTTAAAAATGAATCGATTTGAAAATCATACGCTATGCAAAATATGCGTGAAATTGTCTGATGTAATGATCAATCATTGCACCATGACTTACTTACTTGGATTAATAGAGGATTGTGGCTCCAACTTGAAAAACGAAAATTTGTTCCGAATTGTCCACGAATATTTGCACCTAAACTACGCAAAATTCAAAGTGCTGAATGGGAAAAAGGTGAATAAATTAGTGTCTAAATATTATATATATTTTATTAGACATAGACACATAATTCAAAGCATCCAAAGTCCTGCATTTTCGCCATTAAGAAGAAAAGAAGTGGCCGAAGAATATAGAAAACACCTTAGCATTGTAACTAAAATGTATCAAAACTAAACCTATTATGTGAACAAATAAAAACCAGTCTGTCAAAAATGGTCTGTTATTGTAAACGTCAAAAAATTTCCAGTATAATTCGCTGTTGGGTACCCCACGAGAAAAAAATTTCCACTAAAATACCTCCGTTGCCATGGTGATCTGTCAAAAACACGTATTTTGATTGGTTCAAAATTACAGGTGTGGAATTTTCTACAAAATACGTTGCCAGAATTGTTAGAAGATTTACCTCTCCCAACTTCGGAGAGATATGTGGTTTATGCAAGATAGAGCTCCACCACATTTTTCTTTAAACGTTAGAAACCACTTGAATGAACAATATCCACACAAATGGATAGGCAGAGGTAATGACGCACCTGTAAACTGGCCACCACGTTCCTTAGACCTAACACCGATGGATTACTTTTTATGGGGACATCTGAAATCCACAGTTTACAGGGAACAACTCTGGCAACGTATTCAAGATTCAATAAACAATCTTAGAGGTGAAGAAGAAGTTATGGAAAGGATACATTTTAATTTTCTTCGACGTATAAATCTTTGTATGCGTAAAAATGGTGAACATTTTGAACAATTTTTGTAAAATCTCTATTTTAATTATGTTGTAAATAAATATTTTTGTGAAACCTATACACTCTAACTTGTTAAAACAGAAATTTAGCGAAAACCATGAGAGTAATCGAGTCTTATCAAGAGTACCTTTTGTAAAGTAAATGAGTTGCGCAATCTAAATTTCATACTCAAACTCCTTTTCTTCCATTGGCGTAGAATTTTTAAAGGTGCAATTATTTAAAAAATCAAGTTCTACGCCTATGTATTATTATCGGACAAATAATACAATTTTTTTTGCCACATTAAACTCTACCAATATACCAAATTTCAGCAAAATCGCATATGCCGTTTTAAATTTATATGGGAAAAACGATTTAAAAATTGTTACTTCAAGGCCCTCTGGAGCCCAAACGAAGCAACTTTGTACTAAGGTAATTTTACTTAAATCGACTTATTTTGGTCTAAGGAATATGTGGTATGTTTTTGTAAAGACCTTTTACAGACATCCTGTAGAACAAAATTAAATATTATTACAAAAGGGTATACAATATGTCTCACTAAGTTGGAACCATATGGAAAACTGGTTTTGTGAAAAAATTATTCTTAATAAAAAGTTCTGCATGGTCCAAAATGCAACCATCAGATATCGGTTTTTTAAGCCGTATACGAAGTTTGATTTTGAAAAAAAAAATGGGAGGGATTAAGAGGGGGTTGGAATATTAAAAAAATCCTAACTCAAATAAGAAAAATGATATCAACTTGAAATTTTTAGCAAAAATCAAGCTCTTGAAGAGAAGAAGCCCTTTGATTTTGAAAAATCTAATTTAAAAAATGAGGGGATTAAAGGGGGTTTTAAAAAAATCCTAAATTAAAAACGAAAAGCGATAATAACATAAAATTTTTAGTAAAAATCAAACTCTATACGGAGAAAGCCTATTGATTCAGAAAAAAATGAATAAAAATGGTGGGTTAAGAGGGGGGGGGGGAAGTTAAAATATCAAAAAAATACTAATTTCAACACGAAAAATTATATCAACTTGAAATTTTTAGCAAAAATCAAGCTCTGTAAGGGGAAGAAGCCCCTTGATTGTAAAAAAAATCTAATTTAAAATGGGGTGGTTTAAAGGAGAATTTAATTAAGAAAAATCCTAAATGAAAAGCGAAAAGCGATCAATATCAATATGAATTTTTTAGGAAAAACAAGCTCTTGAGAAGACGAAGGATTTTGAAAAAATCTGATTTAAAATGAATGATTAAGGGGGGAGTTTAAATTTAAAAAACAAATTCTAAGTCAAAATCAATGCTGCTTCAAATGATAAAAATAAGATGACAGACCACATAAAAAAAATGGGTAATTCAGAATAAACATAAAAAAATTACAGAAGTCAAAAATTTCACTTGAATGTAATGTAGATACAATAAAATAAGTTTTATGATACAAGTTAGTGTACATATAACGTCACAGTAGAGAACAAGACACAATCAGAAGCAAAATAATACTTGACATATTCGGTTAAAAAGTAACATTAGGGATATTAGGACGTAATTTGGGTAAAACGTTACAATAAAGACCGGAAAATGTAATTTACTTTAAAGACGTTAGTTGCCATTTTCATTATTGTAAAATAAATAAATAATTAATAATTATTAACCACTTCACTAAACATTATTCCTCCTCCATTTTCAAATAAAGATTTTAGTTTAATTTTAAAAGCCCTGTAGGAGCATGTATTTCTTATCTCTGAGGATAATAAACTATATAATCTTGGCGCTAAAAAGTTAGTGTTTCGTTGTCCTATAGTTTTACTGGATCTAGGAATGAATATTTCTTCGTTCCGTCTTGTATAGTAAATACGTTCGTTTGGAATTAATTTAATTCTAACCTTTTTTATGGATAAAAGGATTCTGAAACAATATAATTGTCTAATATCTTTAATATTTAGGTCGTTATATAATAGACGGCTTGAAAAAATAATGTCTTTCCTATAAATGAGTTTTAAAATCCACTTTTGGATGACATGAACATCATTTAAATGACAATCTGCTACTCCTCCCCACCCTAGTACACCATAGCTTAGTATTGACTCAACAAGTGAAAAATAGAGCACTTAAGATGATTTAGTGTAAGGTAATCCTTTAGATGCTTAAACTTTGATATCAAGCCTCTTACTTTTTTTCCGTAATCTTGAAGTTTTTCCAGTAATCTTGCAGGTGCGACAGTGTCAAAGGCTTTCGAGAGGTCAAGGAAAATGCTTATCGTTGGTATTGTTTTATCTAGTGATTCATAAATAAATAAAGTTAGCTTGTAAATAGCATCTTCTGTAGACTTGCCCTCTCGGAAGCCATATTGACGATCTGAAAGAATATTATACTTATATAGAAAACTGCAGAGTCTTTTTTTCATTATTTTTTCAATTACCTTTGCTATATTCGATATTTAAGTGAAAATTAATTTATATTACAAGTTATAAAAGTAATTTTAAAAAACCGACTCCAAAATAGTGCAGATACCATTGTAAATTGAGTTTTCTGATTTTATCATGGACCCAATTATTAGATCTTGACCAAATTTATATGGGACCACCCTTGAAGTATGTCCTTTATAACAAAAAAAGAATCATTGAAATCGAATAATTTGTTAAAGAATTATGGTTGAACATACATACAAAATATATTCCAACGGATTGAGAACCTCCTCCATTTTTTGTAGTCTTTAAATATTATATTTATCAATTTCCCGAGGTCAATAATAAAAAAAAAAACAGTTTATGTCACCAGTTACTAATAGCTATATAGGAAGGATACTTACTGCTTTCTACTTCGGCATTTATGTTTATCGTTTTTAATCGGAGTTCCTCATTTTCGTATATCATCCCTCGGGAAGATTTCCGGTCCAACCTGTAATTCACGAATTCGAATTTTTTTATTATTATTAATACACTTTTTATTCAAAATAAATCCTTAAGTCAAACAAAATGCACTAGCTGAATACAATAGAAAAACTTTCAGTATTTGCATGCTACTAGCTTTTCAAAAACACACAAAAACCGTTTTTGAAATTGAAGTGGTAAGTGGATGAAGGGGTCATGTAATGATTTTTTAGTGATGTGGTAGTATGTCTAATTAATAATCCTTCTTACCAACTTATAAAACCGGATTTTGAAGATTAAAATGCTAATGAATCTAATTAAATCGTTAATTACTCAAAAACTGTTATTTGTAACATAACCCCTTCATCCACCTTCCTCTTCAATTTTTAATTTATTGTTTGTGAGAAATGAAAACTCATTTTTTAGAATAAAGGAAATGTAGGTATCTATCTACCAATGTATATCGCTTTTTTTATATGAAATATAATTTTGAAACTTTCTACCGTAGATTTATGAAAATGTGAATTATGACATTGATTAGATTGAAGATATCAAAAATACAAATCAAAACTTGGAAAGCATTAGAATAAAAAAATAGGTGATAAAATAAATGTGTGTGTACAGCAAGAAAGTAAAGCTGCATGTTTTGGAGTGTACTTTTATTAGTAATTTAAAAACAAATGTTAATAAAGAAGTTACCTAGATGCCCTGAACTCCCTGTAAGAAAAATTACTGTGTTATTACTTTTATTAAACCAACGAATTGGTAGTAAATTGTATTTATTTTAAATTAAACTGAAACAAATAACTTCTTTAAGAGTTTTTCGATCTAAATTAAAAGTCCGGTCTGTAAAGCCAAAACTATTCTTTTTTAAATTGTTTTTGGGGCAAGATATATATCAGAAAAGGCAATATGTCATTATACAGAGTACTCCAAGAAAGTGATACATTTCAAAGTTATGTTTTTTAAATGGAACAGTTTGTATTTTATTGCATTTTTGAAATCTACAAAGAAAAATACTGTAACTTTGTTATATTTAGAGTATTATCATTTTTGATATATTCTAGTGTTTCCAAAAGTATGGAAAGTTCAAAGTATTTAAACTTACAGTTCAAAAGATTCTAAATTTACCCTAAAAAAATCAATTTAAAATAATAAAAAATATTTTTAACAACTCATATTATTGAAAACACTTATATATGTTATACAGTGTGTAACAGGCAAATGCAATAAATTTTGTAGCTCAATTACTGTGCATCTTTACAAAAAAATTACGAAACGCGTCAATTTTAGATTATAAAATGACATCCTACAACGTGAATTTTTCACCCGTACCTTCAACCCCCTTCGAATAATAGTTGAAATCCCCAAATTTGTAAAAAGAAAATAGGGGTTTGTGATACCTTGTTTGAAAGATCTTTTCATTATCTATTTAAAAAATAATGTAGTTTTAAAATTTATTGCACAAATTAACAATACAAAAGTAAATTAACTACTAATAGATAATTAAAAAAAAAAATAACAAAAACATCGTTAATGGCGTAAGATCAGGTGATCGTGCTGGCCATTCTAATGATCTCTGCCTCCCTATTCACCGATTTGGAAATATGTGGTCGAGGTTCAGCCGGACATTATTTTCGTAATATAGTGGTGCTCCACTGCTGGAACCATATCGCATATCAAATTCGCTGGAACCAGTGTTGCCAACTGCAGGGAATTGTCCTGTTTTAGGGAATTTTGGTACCCAAAAGGAAACAGGATTTTTTTATAAAATCATCGAATTAAGGAAATTTTTGAGATAATACGTTCAACCGTGTTTTTTTTACTCATAAGATCTATATTTTGATCTTTTTTGTGTTTTCTAGAAGATATATTTAATTTTTTTTTTTTTGGGAATTTCAATAATTTTCTTTTTTATAGTTCCTTTTTTTTGTTGTTGTTTTACAATAAATTAAAAAAAAAAACAATATGTTCGTTGTTTTTGTTTATACTTGGGTGAGAGTATGGTGCCATTTAACAGTTTTGTTATTTTAGCAACATTGGGAGAGAGCAGGGAATTTTAATTTTAAAATACATGAAATAGGGAATTTTTGTCAACCATTAAAGACATTTCTACTTTAAAAGGTTGGGGACACAGGCTGGGACTTGTGGGTTTGCTTGACCAGGATATAAATATACCAACGTTTTGGTACGACATTATTTTGAAAATAATTATCTCTATTCATATTGCCATCAAAGAAAAAAGCACCCATGACATGGTTTCCAACTATCCCAGCCCAAACATTAATCTTTTCAAACGATCGTCTTCGTGCGATATGGCCATCATATCCACTCTTGTTGCACAAACTACTATTCTGATGTGTAGTTAATAAATTCAATGAATATCATGCGGTTACAATCACGCAGCAAGTTACTAAGGCGTTAGTGCCAACTATGAAGAATGTTGATACCTTCTGTTTTGTTAATACCGCCAAAAAAGGCAATTGAAATTGAAAGAACGAAATTCTATTAGTTATTAATTGTTTAGGGAGTTTTTTAGTGTCATTTTTGAATATTAAAGAGACCTTTCAAATGAGGTTTCACAAGCCCCTACTTTATGTTAACAAATTTGGGGCGTTGAAGATAAAAATGAAGTTTTCACGTTGCCGAATGTCATTTTATAACCTAAAATTGACGTGTTTCGAGATTTTTTGATAAATATGCACAGTAATTTATTTCATTTGACTGTTACACACTGTATATAGATTGACTATAGGTATGACAAACGCTGAATAAAGTTACACTATTTTTCTTTGTAGATTTCAAAAATGCAATAAAATACAGGGTGTCACATTTAAAAAATATAACTTTAATTGTATCACTTTCCTGTGACACCTTGTGTAATTGAAAATATTTTTAAACGTTGCCGAAGGCACACCGTGTATACGTATTTTTTTGTTAAAAAATATTTCTATACAAAAACCGTTACATATTTATTTAAAGTGATAATGATTGGCCTGATTGTTTTGCATATTATGTATAAAAATATACACTTATATTTATACCAATAATATACAATGTTTATACAAATAAATTTAATAAACATATGTGTCGATGAAATATTTATTATCGCTAATGATTTAACGTAAATATAAATTCCTGGAAATGTAAATCAATTAGTTTATGCATTTAATGATATACAGATTTATATTTTTAATCGCTTTTTATATCTGTTTTCAAGAATTTTTAATTAATTATCTTTTGCAATTTCCTACTGTGATTCATTAATTCATTAAAATATAGAAGAAAGTTTTAAGACGCTGTCATCTGCCCATAGAATTTGCATTTTATAACAGACTGGCGCATCCAATCTCAACATTTCAGTGAGTCATAATTTGATGCACTGAATTATCTAAACATCTGATAAAGACAACACTACTATTGCTATATTAGATACAATTTTCTTCGAGCAAATTTCCCAGCAATTTACAATAAACTCTTGAATATATAACATGGTCTTGTATACATCCTTTAGATAATTTTAATGAAGCTTGGCTCCAAATTGAGAGTACTAAGGTATTATTTCCAAATATTCTCCTGTATTTAAACCTTATTTGGGTAAATATCCAAAAATATACAAAAGAGATTATAAATAATATTATATCAAAAGATATAGCTAGGAAGAATGAAAAAAATAGAACATACCATATATAATACTAGTTTCCGCCTCTTGGGTGTATTTACAAGGGGTTAATATTAAATGAACTTTAAAATAGACCAAAATAGCTTTAAAAAGAAATAATAAACATTACAAAAATGTGTTATTAAACTTTTATGAAAAGTAATAAATGAAAAATATTATATTAACACTTATGACAGAGAAAACGCACATTAGAAAAATGTTATTAACTCCATGTTAAATCTGATAGAACAGGTTAATTCAACTAAATAATTTTCGGAATCGTGATACAACAATTAAGTGAAAATCTACCGTTCAGTGTTTGAAAAATGTAAATAAAAATAATGGTTTTAACAAGAGAAATACGTGATGAAATAGAATCGTCAGTAACAGCAGCAATAAGTAAGTCAATAAAAAACGACTCGCTTATCACCGATATCGCCAAAAAGGTGTCTCAAGCTATTTTAAACACGATTGATAGTAAATTAAAGGATATTATAAACTCAGTGGCGGAGATTAAAGCAAATAATAACAAAACATTTAAAGATTTTGAAAATAAAATTCAAGATTTAGAAATACAAATAAAAAAAGCAAACGTAGACAAAGATGATATGGAAAATAAAATGGATCAAATAGATCAAGCCACAAGGTCAACGAATTTACGAATTTTTAGTTTTAAAGAGAAATCAAACGAAAACACCAGAGAAGAGGTGATCAACACGTTAAACAAAAAAATATCAATAAACTTGTTGGATTCGGATATACTTTTATGTTATCGAGTAGGAAAAAAGCAAGCAGACAAAAATAGAGGTATCTTCCTAAAGTTAAAAGAATATAGTACAAAACAACTAATCTATGCTAAAAAGAAATAACTCAAAGGAACAGGCATCGTTATTCGTGAAGATCTGACCGGCAATAGGGTGAAAATGTTAAACGAAGCAATTGATAAGCTAGGACTGAAAAATGTATGGACCGAGAACGGGAAAATCTATATAAATAATGACAACAAAGTAACCATACTAAGAAATAAGGAACACTTTGGGGAACTTTTTTTTTTAAATTAACCAAATAATTTTGTTTTTTGTTTATATTGTTGTTATCAGGATTTGATCTATTTTATTGAACTTATATTTTATTGAATTGAATTTTATTTTATTTTTTAGGGAGTTCAATTATTAGTCTTACTATGTATATATCATGATCGATTTCCTAGATGTATTAGACAATGCAGATATTGATACTAAACTATTTGAAAATATTGAAGATTGTATGCAGGAACTGGCAGACAGAGAGACAGTTGGTTTGGGAATCGTACACTTCAATATAAGAAGTCTACAGAAACACTTTGATGAACTTCTGGTATATCTTGAGAGGGGTAAGGGCAGGTTTGACATTATAGTATTATCCGAAACTAGGGAAATATTTAATTCTGGCGAATTCTCTATTCCAAACTACTCAATCTATTATAACGAGTCCCATATTAACAAATGTGATGGCGTTGTCATCTATATAAAAAATAACATAGCCGCTAGTGCAAAAATATTTCAAATCAACAAAAGTTCATTCTTAAGAGTCACTTTTTTATCCAATTCACTATCAAAAAATAATTATATTGGTATTTCAGCCTTTTACAGGCTGCCGGCAACAGACACGGGACAATATTGTGAGGATTTAGAAATTTATTTCAATACAATTGAAAAACTCAATTTAGAGGTGTATGTAGGTGATATAAATATTGACCTCCTAAAGAACGAGTCTTATGAAACTAATAATTACTTAAATATATTAAATTCTAATGGTTTTATATCCTATATCAATAAACCCACACGAGTAACACACGATACAAAAACAATTATCGACCACATCTTTATTAGGACTCAAAATAACCTTGTAAACCACATTGACATAGAACCTGCCATATTCCACACAGACATGACTGATCACTATACGCCTTTTGTGTATATAAACTTTTCTAAGCAACAACGTCTTAAAGTTGAAACGCAACACAACTATTGCAAAATGAATTATGAAAAATTAATAGAAAAACTAAGTACAGCAGGCACAGGAAGAATTACTACCACACATAATCCGGCTATCCCGGAGCAGTCTGGAGCTGGGATATATACCAGAAGCATGGAGAAGGGCCAGAGTCATCTTTATTCCAAAAGTAGGGAAAAAGGATACCACACATCCTAAATCTTTCCGTCCAATCAGCCTCACATCCTTTGTATTAAAAACAATGGAGAAGGCTGTTGATAACTATATCAGAACAGAAGTCCTGGAGAGGGTGCCACTCCACCACAGCCAACACGCGTACCGAGCAGGAAGATCTACAGAAACTGCCCTGGTACAGTTGACTGATGTAATCCAGGATGCACTGACAAACAAAGAAACGGTCGTGTGTGCCTTTCTAGACATAGAAGGAGCTTTTGACAACACGCCACACGAATCTGTAAAAAGAGCACTTGCATACAAAGGAGTAGATAACATCACATCCAGATGGATGGCTCAGCTGTTATCTTCGAGAACTGCAGAGACACAGATAGGGCAGGACACCATCTCCATCTGCACAACCAGAGGATGTCCACAAGGAGGAGTTCTATCCCCACTAATGTGGAGCCTAATCGTAGACGAACTTCTATGCAGATTGACTGACCTCGGCATACCCTGTCAAGGTTATGCCGACGACATAGTCATATTTGCTAGTGGCAAGTTTAGTAATATCCTGTGTGATATAGTCCAAAGAGGACTAGAACATACCAAAAGATGGTGCCGTGAAGTGGGACTTAGTATAAACCCTACAAAAACAACACTAGTAGCCTTTTCAAGGAAAAGAAAACTTAATCTCAAAACCGTTAAATTAGACGGGATAGATATAGAATGGAAAAATGAAGTCAAATATCTAGGCCTAACCCTGGACAACAAACTTCTCTGGAACACACATGAGAAGGAAGTAGTAAATAAGGCCACAAAAGCCCTAATGGTATGCAGAAACATGGCGGGTAAACGATGGGGATGTAACCCAAACATACTGCGATGGATGTATACTGCAATAGTGAGACCAATCATCACTTACGGGGCTATAGCCTGGAGTAACAAAACTAGTTTAGTTACTACGAGAGCTAATATCTCAAAAGTACAAAGACTAGCCTGTATTTGCATTACTGGTGCAATGAGAACCTGTCCTACGGCCGCAATGGAGGTGATCTTAAACCTCACCCCTCTACATTTGATGATAGAGAATGTGGCAAAAAGGACACGATATAGAATGATCAGGAGCGGAGTAATCAGACGAAAGTCTACTTGCTTCAGGACTAAAGATACCTGGGACATGCCCCAGGATGAAATGCAAAAGAAGTACAGTTTTGTGAAAAACTTCAAAACCACAGAGCTGGGCTGCAACAAAGAATGGAGCCAAGAATCCATCGCGCTTGCAACCGAAAGACGTGCTATTCAGTGGTACACGGACGGTTCCAAAACCATAGAAGGAACTGGAATAGGAGGAGTGTATGGGTCGAGAACCAAGCACTCCGAAAGCTTGGGAAAATACCCAAGCATCTTCCAGGCGGAAATTCACGCCATCGAGAAGTGTATCCAGTTTAACATCGAGAGAAACTATCATAGACAAGAGATTATCATCATGTCCGATAGTCAAGCAGCCATCAAAGCGCTGAGTTCTTACGTAATCAGCTCAAAAATGGTATGGAGATGCCTAGAACAATTGAATGAGCTAGGCGAGAAAAATAGAGTTACTCTCACTTGGGTCCCGGGACATAACGGGGTACAGGGTAACGAGATTGCAGATAGTCTTGCAAGGAAAGGGGCTCAAACACCCTTTGTAGGACCTGAGCCGTTCTGCGGTATCAGCAGTAACATAATATTAGAAGAGATTAAAAAAGAATTGGGTAGTAGAAGAACCGATAATTGGAACAATCTCTTGGGGCTGAGACAGGCCAAGATACTTCTGGGTGAATATAACCAAAAAAGATCGGAAGCCTGCATCTGCCTGAGCAAGAACAGGCTACGTATTGTAACAGGGATCCTTACCGGGCACTGCCGACTAAAAGGACACCTAAGTAAACTGAGAGTAGTAGAGGATAGTGAGTGCAGATTCTGTGAGGAGGAGGACGAAACCTCCATTCACATCCTAACTGAATGTGTAGCACTCCAGAATCCAAGGGCACTATATCTAGGAGGATATCAAATAGAAGAGGGAGACTTACCTAACTTGAAGCCACTTCAAATCCTACACTTCCTTGAGAAAATAGGATTGGAAGGGTCGCTATAGGCATTGAGACATTTCCTTAGTGCAGTGGCGACAGAAGGGGGCACAATAGATCTTTTAGGTCGCAGTGTATTAACACCCCATTATCAACATAACATAAGCACAGAAAAGTGGAATGAGGTAAATAATAATATTTCAGGAGCACAACTAGCGTATGACATTTTCATAAACAAATTAAATAACTACATACTAGCTTCCCAGGAAATAAAAACAATAAACAAAAGATATCAAAAGATTAAGCCATGGATTACAAAGGGTCTAATTACCTCTATCAAACATAGAGATAATCTGAAAAAAAATCTAACAAAAAACCACTCCACCGAACTTGAAAACCAATATAAGAGTTACAGAAATAAACTTAATATGTTAATCAGGACAACGAAAAACAGTTTTTATCAAAAAAAGCTGCTTCAAGCAGGGACGAACTACAAAAAAAAAAAGGGGAAATTATTAATGATATCACTGGACCAACAAAAAAATCTAAACACATAGAAAATATACCAATTTTTAACAATAATAATGAGCTAAATAACTAATAATAAGGATTAAATATACTAGTATTTAATAGTTTCTTTGCTTCATTAGGTGTAAATATGGCAAACAAAATACCTCAAGTAAACCTCCCTCCGCATTTTCTCAAAAATGAAAAAATAAACTCTAGTATATTTTTAAAACCAGTTACTGAAAACGAGGTAATACAAATTATATCAAAACTGAAAAATAACTGTGCCCCGGGTCCAGACAATATAGATTCAAAAATTATTAAAAATATTCATCAATATATCGTCTCCCCATTAGCACACATTATAAACCTAGCATTGCAAAGCGGGAAAATTCCTCATCAATGGAAAGAGTCAGTTGTCATCCCCATTTTCAAATCGGAGGACTCTAGTAAGCCAGTAAATTATAGGCCAATATCTCTCATTAAAAATTTTGCGAAGATTTTTGAAAGTGCTCTTAAAGAAAGATTAATTAATTTCTTTGAATCGCATAATATCATAACTCATTCTCAATATGGTTTTATAAAAAAATCTAACACCGAAAACGCGATATTGGACTTCTTAGAGGAAACTGTGTCCGCTTTGGACAACTCCATGGGATGCATAGCAGTTTTCCTGGATTTGGCCAAGGCGTTTGACACCGTCTCTCACGAAAACCTTCTAAGCAAACTAAGTAACTACGGTGTTAGGGGATTGGCTCTTGAACTTATTTCGGATTATCTGTCAAATAGAAGTCAGCAAGTCAAAATTGGTAAAGAGATGACTTCTGGTACTATCTTAAAAAATGGTGTACCACAGGGAACAGTATTAGGTCCAATACTGTTTCTGGTCTACATCAATAGCATAACTAAAATAAATGGTTTCTCTGGTCATCTAGTATGCTATGCTGATGACACAGTATTAGTTTTTAAAGGCGAAAAATGGGATGAAATTCAACATAACGCAGAAGCTGACTTAAAAAAGGTAAACACCAACCTTCTAACTCTAAATATTAAAAAAACAAAATTTATTGCTTTTAGTCCAACTATAGTAAATTACATTAAAATTACATTCACAAGTTTGTGAACCAAACTGTAAGTGCCCCCCTTTAGATAAACTGTTAACATGTTTAGACCACAGAATGGACTATGATGCATCTAAGATTCTTGACACAGAATCCAATTATACCAAAAGACTCTTCTTAGAAATGGCTTGGATATACCAAAATCAAAATTGTATTAATAAAAGGACGGACATAAAACATCTAAGTGCTATTTACTCATACTTACTTAACACCAATACAACCCTTCATCACAATAATAGTGACAGTATTATTGCAGATGAAATCTAATTTTTTAAATGACCACCTTTTATGATACAAGTCTGATTAAAAAACTTTTAATATTCAACCTTTCATCATAGCAATGGTGACAGTATTGTTTTTGATGAAATAATTTACAACATCCTTTCATTCATCACAACAATTAGTGACAGTTTTGTTGATGATGAAATAATTAATCAAACTGCATTCTCAGATAAAACTTTATTAAATAATAATTTAGGTACAAAGTAATCTTCCTAACTAGGTTCCTTATTAGTAATTTCTATATTTAATCTAACACACTTGTATACATAAACAACGAATGACACAAAAATTGACATAACAGTTAAATTTCAAACTGAATTTTAACCATAATAATTTTAAGTTATATTGTAAAACTGTGTAATTTTAATTCTATATGTGCATCAAAATCATAACATTTAACATCATTAATAATTCATCCTCACAAAGATGTAAGTAACTCACTCTCTTAATAATATTATGTTCCTATGAAGACACACCACACCTTTTGTAGATTCCCTGAAGATGGAAATAAGTTATTAAATTTCCGAAAGCTTGGATCATCTTTAAAGAGTTTTCTTTATTATATATTGCTGCTGTCCCCAATAAATTAGTTTGAATTTTATATATATATATATATATATATATATATATATATATATATATATATATATATATAGGTAATCGTACGTTGAGGCACCAAAAACGCATTTATATGGGCGAAGTGGCACCTATATTTACGTTGTTGCACCATTGCAAGGTGCCAGATCGTTTTATTGCATATTTGGTCGTTTTAACTCCTTACTAACCCCTCTACCAAATTTCAGAAAGGTGCCATTTCGACCATTTTTCTATAAAAACACGATTTTAGTTGAACCGTATACTCCCCAGAGGTCAGGCCAGTCGCTAACAACGCTCAGACTTTTACGACGTAGTGGCACCTCGCATGTAAAAATGCTTTCTTACTTTGTGGCACCTCAATTTGTATACATTTTCTTACTTTGTGGCACCCCAGTTTGTTTTCGTAAGTGAACGTAAGAGCACCTTAGGTCCTTTGGTAAAAATATCCCAAATACCGACGACCAAAAGAATATTATAATATGTATGATTCAATTCCAAATTTGACAATATAAATTTACTTTTTGAGTGATAAAATTAATTAATATAAATAAATAAAAATAAATAAAAATAAATAAAAATAAATAAAAATAAATAAAAATAAATAAAAATAAATTAAAATAAATTAAAATAAATTAAAATAAATTAAAATAAATTAAAATAAATTAAAATAAATTAAAATAAATTAAAATAAATTAAAATAAATTAAAATAAATTAAAATAAATTAAAATAAATTAAAATAAATTAAAATAAATTAAAATAAATTAAAATAAATTAAAATAAATTAAAATAAATTAAAATAAATTAAAATAAATTAAAATAAATTAAAATAAATTAAAATAAATTAAAATAAATTAAAATAAATTAAAATAAATTAAAATAAATTAAAATAAATTAAAATAAATTAAAATAAATTAAAATAAATTAAAATAAATTAAAATAAATTAAAATAAATTAAAATAAATTAAAATAAATTAAAATAAATTAAAATAAATTAAAATAAATTAAAATAAATTAAAATAAATTAAAATAAATTAAAATAAATTAAAATAAATTAAAATAAATTAAAATAAATTAAAATAAATTAAAATAAATTAAAATAAATTAAAATAAATTAAAATAAATTAAAATAAATTAAAATAAATTAAAATAAATTAAAATAAATTAAAATAAATTAAAATAAATTAAAATAAATTAAAATAAATTAAAATAAATTAAAATAAATTAAAATAAATTAAAATAAATTAAAATAAATTAAAATAAATTAAAATAAATTAAAATAAATTAAAATAAATTAAAATAAATTAAAATAAATTAAAATAAATTAAAATAAATTAAAATAAATTAAAATAAATTAAAATAAATTAAAATAAATTAAAATAAATTAAAATAAATTAAAATAAATTAAAATAAATTAAAATAAATTAAAATAAATTAAAATAAATTAAAATAAATTAAAATAATAAAAAAAATAAAATAAATTATTTTTATGTTTTGCAATAAAGTAAAATGAAAACTAGTGATCATTTTTTTAATATTAATTTTGTTTAATTATCTTAGAATTAACAAGTAATATAATAATACTTTCCCTAATTCAATCTCGCGAGTAAATTTCCCAAAGCCGACTAAGCCTGTGTGGGGAAGGGGCGGCTATTATTTTTATGGCGCTCAGTGACTCAGTGACTTAAAGATGATTTATAGAGCTATTTGACTTAAAGGTGAAGAAAACCCGAAAAACCTCAAGCATTATCATCAAAGCGGTAAAGCATGGCGAATTTGTAATAGAAATTAAATTACTGCAAATACGGCACACACCAAATCTATAAGGAACCATGCAAATTAATTAAAAATTCACTTGGTTTGCCGTAGGATTCTAAGCCGTTTGTCTCTCAACCACAAAATTGCCTACAAGTGAATATAAACGCCTTAGACAACTACGCTACCGAGCCAACTATGTTGTTTTTGTATTACTTAAACTGATATAGCGTATTACATTACAAGTATGAAAATTGAAATTTTTTACTCGAGTGGGACACAAGTGTATAAAATCACTTTTACGCAAGGGATGTACAATATTTTTCCTACGACTAAAAATTAATTTTATAAAAAAAAAAGTTTAAAATCAGGAAATCTGGCTATAAAGTTCAATCAAAATGTGGCTCGTTTTTTTTATATGCCTTAATAAATAATTTTTATAGCGTTTTACCTATTGTGTTTTGTCGTAATTAAAAACTTAATTTCATTTATTATCATTTTCATAGGATAATAACGGTGAAATTACATTAGGTATAAATAATAATAATAATAATAATAATAATAATAATAATAATAATAATAATAATAATAATAATAATAATAATAATAATAATAAATAATAATAATAATAATAATAATAATAATAATAATAATAATAATAATAATAATAATAATAATAATAATAATAATAATAATAATAATAATAATAATAATAATAATAATAATAATAATAATAATAATAATAATAATAATAATAATAATAATAATAATAATAATAATAATAATAATAATAATAATAATAATAATAATAATAATAATAATAATAATAATAATAATAATAATAATAATAATAATAATAATAATAATAATAATAATAATAATAATAATAATAATAATAATAATAATAATAATAATAATAATAATAATAATAATAATAATAATAATAATAATAATAATAATAATAATAATAATAATAATAATAATAATAATAATAATAATAATAATAATAATAATAATAATAATAATAATGATAATGATAATAATAATAATAATAATAATAATAATAATAATAATAATAATAATAATAATAATAATAATAATAATAATAATAATAATAATAATAATAATAATAATAATAATAATAATAATAATAATAATAATAATAATAATAATAATAATAATAATAATAATAATAATAATAATAATAATAATAATAATAATAATAATAATAATAATAATAATAATAATAATAATAATAATAATAATAATAATAATAATAATAATAATAATAATAATAATAATAATAATAATAATAATAATAATAATAATAATAATAATAATAATAATAATAATAATAATAATAATAATAATAATAATAATAATAATAATAATAATAATAATAATAATAATAATAATAATAATAATAATAATAATAATAATAATAATAATAATAATAATAATAATAATAATAATAATAATAATAATAATAATAATAATAATAATAATAATAATAATAATAATAATAATAATAATAATAATAATAATAATAATAATAATAATAATAATAATAATAATAATAATAATAATAATAATAATAATAATAATAATAATAATAATAATAATAATAATAATAATAATAATAATAATAATAATAATAATAATAATAATAATAATAATAATAATAATAATAATAATAATAATAATAATAATAATAATAATAATAATAATAATAATAATAATAATAATAATAATAATAATAATAATAATAATAATAATAATAATAATAATAATAATAATAATAATAATAATAATAATAATAATAATAATAATAATAATAATAATAATAATAATAATAATAATAATAATAATAATAATAATAATAATAATAATAATAATAATAATAATAATAATAATAATAATAATAATAATAATAATAATAATAATAATAATAATAATAATAATAATAATAATAATAATAATAATAAAAACGATGCTAACACAGCAGTCAACGAATATCAACCAGACGAGAGCCCAACCAATGAAGAAAACGACGTGGACCTCAGAGATAAATGCAATGTAAGTGCCGACAACTCACTCGAAAAACAGATCATTGAGAATTACAATAAATATAAGATAATGGAGCTCAGCGCACGGAGCAGACTACCAAAAATAAAATTGAACTGCAAAATACGGAGACTAATTGAAGAAGCAAACTTATTCATCAGTAAATTTCTGAACAGCAACAATCTAGATTTTGCCCAACTTGACACATTGGTATACGCAGCGGCTACAGTAATAACAGAAACTGTACTTACAATTAAACCCAAAGTCCGAAACAAGTGTAAAAACGAAAAAAAAAAACGAATGGAAGAAAAGATTAACAGACAGAATACAATCACTAAGACAAGACTTGTCGAGACTATCAGATATTAGAGCACTAAGATCTAAGTACAATTTAAAAACAAACAAAGTAATTCAAAACTACAATATAAGAACACACAATAATTTAAACACTATAAAGGAAGAACTAAAGCAAAAAATAGCTGCCAGAACCCAGAGACTACATAGATACACTAGAAGAGAAAAACAATTCTCAGACAATAAAAGATATGAAGCGGACCCCAAAGGGTTTTATAGATCATTAAGGGAAAAGAAGATTGAAGCTAAAGAATTCCCACAACAAGCAGAAATTGAGTCTTTCTGGACAGACTTATGGAGTAACGAGGTAAAGCATAATGAAAAAGCAGAATGGCTCCAGCGATTTGAGGATAATTATAAAAACAAGAAAATGGCTTGGCAGAATATAACAGAAAACGAAGTAAGGGAAGCACTCCAAAACTCAGCCAACTGGAAGTCGCCTGGGCCTGATTTGATCCCCAACTTCTGGTTGAAGAACCTTAAATCAATACATGCCAATCTGGCACAGAAATATAACGAAATATTAAAATCAAACACGTTTCCTAAGTGGTTAGCAACTGGGATCACCTACCTATTGCCCAAAAATGACAACACCAAAGAAGCAAAGAATTATAGACCCATAACCTGTCTCTGCACCATTTATAAGAATTTAACAACAATTCTTACAAATAGAATTCAAAAGTATCTGTATGCAAATTCTTTATTGCCTGATGAACAAAAAGGATGCAGTAGAAACACAAAAGGATGCAAAGATCAATTAATATTATCTAAATATTTATTAGACGAATGTAGACAGCGAAAACGGAACATGACCCTAGCTTGGGTGGACTACAAAAAAGCATATGATAGTGTACCCCACTCATGGATCCTAAAAAGCTTGGAGGTAATAGGAGTTCACCCAGTAGTAATAACAGCTTGTAAGAACATGATGAAGCAGTGGAATACAAAGGCTCAATTAAAATTGCCACACGACACTATCATAACCCCGAGTATACAAATAAGACGAGGCATATTTCAGGGCGATGCTCTCTCACCACTTCTGTTCTGTATATCACTCATCCCGATATCCATCGAACTTAACAAAATGCGAGCCGGCTTCGAACTAAATGGCACAAAAATTAACCACCTGCTATATATGGATGACCTGAAAGTAGTCGGAAAAACTGAAACGGATTTAGAAGAACAGCTGGTAACAGTCAAAAAGGTCAGCGATGATATACAAATGGAGTTCGGGCTAGAGAAATGTGCAAAAGCAATATTTAAAAGAGGTAAACTACAAAAGAAAAGTAACATCGTTGAAAGTGAGTTTCAATTCCGCCAGTTAGAAGAACAAGAAAACTATAAGTACTTAGGCATAGAGGAAGGAGAGAGGATAGATCACAAAAAAATCAAAGATCAACTAAAGAAAGAATACAGAAAACGAGTACGTATGATCTTAAACACAGAACTAAATAGCAGAAATAAAATAAAAGCAATAAATCAAATGGCCCTCCCAGTTCTACAATATAGTTTTGGTGTAATAAATTGGAGACTGGAAGAAACTAAAGGTCTAGACAGAGGAACAAGAAAACTTCTTACTATGCATAAAATGCAGCATCCTAGAGCTGATGTAGACCGCTTATATGTATCTAGAAAAGAAGGAGGTCGAGGTTTACAACAGATAGAAGCAGCATTCAAAGCAACCATGCTCAATATGAGTGAATATTTGTTGAAGAATAATACAAATAGGTTTATAAATGTCATCAAAGAATATGATAAAGAATTACCAAAAATAAGATCAATTACCAAATTAGCAGCAGAACTCAGAACATCTTTAGAGCTAGAGTATAACCCAATAGAAAGTGTGGAAAAAAGTAAACGTAAAATAAAATCTAAACTAAGCGCAGCAATCACAACTAGCTGGAAAGAAAAAGTCATGCACGGACAATATATAAGGCAAAATGAAGAACAACCAGAAATAAACAAGACGCATACATTCAGCTGGTTAACTAGAGGAAACATAAAAGGGGAAACAGAAAGTTTACTGATAGCAGCTCAAGATCAAGCCATTAACACAAGGTACTTCGCAAAAAATGTGCTGAAACAGACAGTAGATCCGAAATGTCGAATATGTAACACCAAGGACGAAACAATTAGTCATATTCTGTCTAACTGCCCAATATTGGCCAAAAATGAATACATTAAGAGACATGATAATGTAGCAAAGTTAGTACACTACAGCATAAGTAAGGACATTGGAGCTGAAGTGACCAAGAATTGGTACCATCACTGCCCTGAACAAGTGATTGAAAATGAAAACGTAACGGTCCTATGGAACCAACAAATACAAACGGACAGGCACATAACAGCAAATAAACCTGATATAATAATTAAAGATAGACAAAACAACCTGTGTACAATAATAGATATTGCAATTCCAGCCGATAGCAATGCAATTCAAAAAGAGGCAGAAAAATATCTAAAATATAGAGATCTAGCCATAGAAATATCTAGGATGTGGAACATCAAAACCCAGATTATACCGGTTGTCATTGGCGCTACCGGTGCAATTACAAACAGACTAGAGCGTAATTTGAATAAAATTAGGGGAAACCATAATATTATACAGCTCCAAACCAATGCAATACTAGGAAGCGCACACATCATTCGCAGAGTGTTAGGATAGGTGCGACCCAAGGAATACGGTGTATTTTCGGTCCAAACCTAATAAAACCAGTGTACCCTTACAACATAAACACTGTGAAACTAAACAATAATAATAATAATAATAATAATAATAATAATAATAATAATAATAATAATAATAATAATAATAATAATAATAATAATAATAATAATAATAATAATAATAATAATAATAATAATAATAATAATAATAATAATAATAATAATAATAATAATAATAATAATAATAATAATAATAATAATAATAATAATAATAATAATAATAATAATAATAATAATAATAATAATAATAATAATAATAATAATAATAATAATAATAATAATAATAATAATAATAATAATAATAATAATAATAATAATAATAATAATAATAATAATAATAATAATAATAATAATAATAATAATAATAATAATAATAATAATAATAATAATAATAATAATAATAATAATAATAATAATAATAATAATAATAATAATAATAATAATAATAATAATAATAATAATAATAATAATAATAATAATAATAATAATAATAATAATAATAATAATAATAATAATAATAATAATAATAATAATAATAATAATAATAATAATAATAATAATAATAATAATAATAATAATAATAATAATAATAATAATAATAATAATAATAATAATAATAATAATAATAATAATAATAATAATAATAATAATAATAATAATAATAATAATAATAATAATAATAATAATAATAATAATAATAATAATAATAATAATAATAATAATAATAATAATAATAATAATAATAATAATAATAATAATAATAATAATAATAATAATAATAATAATAATAATAATAATAATAATAATAATAATAATAATAATAATAATAATAATAATAATAATAATAATAATAATAATAATAATAATAATAATAATAATAATAATAATAATAATAATAATAATAATAATAATAATAATAATAATAATAATAATAATAATAATAATAATAATAATAATAATAATAATAATAATAATAATAATAATAATAATAATAATAATAATAATAATAATAATAATAATAATAATAATAATAATAATAATAATAATAATAATAATAATAATAATAATAATAATAATAATAATAATAATAATAATAATAATAATAATAATAATAATAATAATAATAATAATAATAATAATAATAATAATAATAATAATAATAATAATAATAATAATAATAATAATAATAATAATAATAATAATAATAATAATAATAATAATAATAATAATAATAATAATAATAATAATAATAATAATAATAATAATAATAATAATAATAATAATAATAATAATAATAATAATAATAATAATAATAATAATAATAATAATAATAATAATAATAATAATAATAATAATAATAATAATAATAATAATAATAATAATAATAATAATAATAATAATAATAATAATAATAATAATAATAATAATAATAATAATAATAATAATAATAATAATAATAATAATAATAATAATAATAATAATAATAATAATAATAATAATAATAATAATAATAATAATAATAATAATAATAATAATAATAATAATAATAATAATAATAATAATAATAATAATAATAATAATAATAATAATAATAATAATAATAATAATAATAATAATAATAATAATAATAATAATAATAATAATAATAATAATAATAATAATAATAATAATAATAATAATAATAATAATAATAATAATAATAATAATAATAATAATAATAATAATAATAATAATAATAATAATATAGGATTCCCCACTCGACCATTCACTGTTGGGTTCTAATTAACAGTGCTGTTCCTAAAGTGGCGCTGGGAAACAGTAACAAAGCCTACACAGAACACGAGGCTAATGGCCGTAGTAGTCGACGCCGATGACACCAAATTAAAAAAAAAAAAAAAAAAAATAATAATAATAATAATAATAATAATAATAATAATAATAATAATAATAATAATAATAATAATAATAATAATAATAATAATAATAATAATAATAATAATAATAATAATAATAATAATAATAATAATAATAATAATAATAATAATAATAATAATAATAATAATAATAATAATAATAATAATAATAATAATAATAATAATAATAATAATAATAATAATAATAATAATAATAATAATAATAATAATAATAATAATAATAATAATAATAATAATAATAATAATAATAATAATAATAATAATAATAATAATAATAATAATAATAATAATAATAATAATAATAATAATAATAATAATAATAATAATAATAATAATAATAATAATAATAATAATAATAATAATAATAATAATAATAATAATAATAATAATAATAATAATAATAATAATAATAATAATAATAATAATAATAATAATAATAATAATAATAATAATAATAATAATAATAATAATAATAATAATAATAATAATAATAATAATAGATAGATTCGTTTATTGACCCCTATTACATACAAGAATGTACATTTGAAGTCCTTATAACTATGGATACTGAAATGAAAAAATGGTAAAATGATAAAAGGTGCAGTGTGGAAAATGCAAAGAGATAAAATACAAAGAGATGAGATAAAATACAAATAATACTTAAAAATATTTACATGGTACAATACAAGAACGACATATTACGTCTGTGTATAAAATAAAAGAATAAAAGAATAACAAAAAGACACATTAAAACTATGAATATTATACATTAAAATTATAGTATTCCTCGATTGAATAAAAACAGTGGGCGAGTAAGAATGTTTTTACAAAAATACGAAACTTACGGTGTGGCATCTTATTAAAACGTTCCGATCTAAATGAATTATTTACCTTGTTGTACATATCTAAATCTAATTTATTAGTTTTGGTCATGCACACTCTAGAGAAGAAGCTTACAAGATTGTTCGCCCCTCTAGTAGAGTACGCATGAACATCTGAATGTGTTGTAATGTTCAAAATGTTCTTATGTATGACTAATAGAGTTTCAAATATGTACAGACAAGGTAATGGTAAAATACGATATTTTTTAAATAGCTCACGACAGTGAGCACGGCATTCGGCACCATCAACTATGCGCACTGCCATTTTCTGCAAAGAAAAGGCTTTTTCCGCATAATAATAATAATAATAATAATAATAATAATAATAATAATAATAATAATTATAATAATAATAATAATAATAATAATAATAATAATAATAATAATAATAATAATAATAATAATAATAATAATAATAATAATAATAATAATAATAATAATAATAATAATAATAATAATAATAATAATAATAATAATAATAATAATAATAATAATAATAATAATAATAATAATAATAATAATAATAATAATAATAATAATAATAATAATAATAATAATAATAATAATAATAATAATAATAATAATAATAATAATAATAATAATAATAATAATAATAATAATAATAATAATAATAATAATAATAATAATAATAATAATAATAATAATAATAATAATAATAATAATAATAATAATAATAATAATAATAATAATAATAATAATAATAATAATAATAATAATAATAATAATAATAATAATAATAATAATAATAATAATAATAATAATAATAATAATAATAATAATAATAATAATAATAATAATAATAATAATAATAATAATAATAATAATAATAATAATAATAATAATAATAATAATAATAATAATAATAATAATAATAATAATAATAATAATAATAATAATAATAATAATAATAATAATAATAATAATAATAATAATAATAATAATAATAATAATAATAATAATAATAATAATAATAATAATAATAATAATAATAATAATAATAATAATAATAATAATAATAATAATAATAATAATAATAATAATAATAATAATAATAATAATAATAATAATAATAATAATAATAATAATAATAATAATAATAATAATAATAATAATAATAATAATAATAATAATAATAATAATAATAATAATAATAATAATAATAATAATAATAATAATAATAATAATAATAATAATAATAATAATAATAATAATAATAATAATAATAATAATAATAATAATAATAATAATAATAATAATAATAATAATAATAATAATAATAATAATAATAATAATAATAATAATAATAATAATAATAATAATAATAATAATAATAATAATAATAATAATAATAATAATAATAATAATAATAATAATAATAATAATAATAATAATAATAATAATAATAATAATAATAATAATAATAATAATAATAATAATAATAATAATAATAATAATAATAATAATAATAATAATAATAATAATAATAATAATAATAATAATAATAATAATAATAATAATAATAATAATAATAATAATAATAATAATAATAATAATAATAATAATAATAATAATAATAATAATAATAATAATAATAATAATAATAATAATAATAATAATAATAATAATAATAATAATAATAATAATAATAATAATAATAATAATAATAATAATAATAATAATAATAATAATAATAATAATAATAATAATAATAATAATAATAATAATAATAATAATAATAATAATAATAATAATAATAATAATAATAATAATAATAATAATAATAATAATAATAATAATAATAATAATAATAATAATAATAATAATAATAATAATAATAATAATAATAATAATAATAATAATAATAATAATAATAATAATAATAATAATAATAATAATAATAATAATAATAATAATAATAATAATAATAATAATAATAATAATAATAATAATAATAATAATAATAATAATAATAATAATAATAATAATAATAATAATAATAATAATAATAATAATAATAATAATAATAATAATAATAATAATAATAATAATAATAATAATAATAATAATAATAATAATAATTAATAATAATAATAATAATAATAATAATAATAATAATAATAATAATAATAATAATAATAATAATAATAATAATAATAATAGGGGGTGGGTTGGCTCAGTGGTTAGAGTCATGACTCTGAGATCGTAAGGTCTCAGGATCGAATCCCACCGGTGGCAGGAATTTTTATTTAATTAAAAAAAATTAAATATTAATTCTAATGCATAGGTAGGATTCCCCACTCGACCATTCGCTGTTGGGTTCTAATTAACAGTGCTGTTCCTAAAGTGGCGCTGGGAAACAGTAACAAAGCCTACACAGAACACGAGGCTAATGGCCGTAGTAGTCGACGCCGATGACACGAAATTTAAAAAAAAAAAAAAAAAAAAAAAAAAAAAAAAAAAAAAAAAAAAAAAATAATAATAATAATAATAATAATAATAATAATAATAATAATAATAATAATAATAATAATAATAATAATAATAATAATAATAATAATAATAATAATAATAATAATAATAATAATAATAATAATAATAATAATAATAATAATAATAATAATAATAATAATAATAATAATAATAATAATAATAATAATAATAATAATAATAATAATAATAATAATAATAATAATAATAATAATAATAATAATAATAATAATAATAATAATAATAATAATAATAATAATAATAATAATAATAATAATAATAATAATAATAATAATAATAATAATAATAATAATAATAATAATAATAATAATAATAATAATAATAATAATAATAATAATAATAATAATAATAATAATAATAATAATAATAATAATAATAATAATAATAATAATAATAATAATAATAATAATAATAATAATAATAATAATAATAATAATAAATAATAATAATAATAATAATAATAATAATAATAATAATAATAATAATAATAATAATAATAATAATAATAATAATAATAATAATAATAATAATAATAATAATAATAATAATAATAATAATAATAATAATAATAATAATAATAATAATAATAATAATAAATAATAATAATAATAATAATAATAATAATAATAATAATAATAATAATAATAATAATAATAATAATAATAATAATAATAATAATAATAATAATAATAATAATAATAATAATAATAATAATAATAATAATAATAATAATAATAATAATAATAATAATAATAATAATAATAATAATAATAATAATAATAATAATAATAATAATAATAATAATAATAATAATAATAATAATAATAATAATAATAATAATAATAATAATAATAATAATAATAATAATAATAATAATAATAATAATAATAATAATAATAATAATAATAATAATAATAATAATAATAATAATAATAATAATAATAATAATAATAATAATAATAATAATAATAATAATAATAATAATAATAATAATAATAATAATAATAATAATAATAATAATAATAATAATAATAATAATAATAATAATAATAATAATAATAATAATAATAATAATAATAATAATAATAATAATAATAATAATAATAATAATAATAATAATAATAATAATAATAATAATAATAATAATAATAATAATAATAATAATAATAATAATAATAATAATAATAATAATAATAATAATAATAATAATAATAATAATAATAATAATAATAATAATAATAATAATAATAATAATAATAATAATAATAATAATAATAATAATAATAATAATAATAATAATAATAATAATAATAATAATAATAATAATAATAATAATAATAATAATAATAAATAATAATAATAATAATAATAATAATAATAATAATAATAATAATAATAATAATAATAATAATAATAGGGGGTGGGTTGGCTCAGTGGTTAGAGTCATGACTCTGAGATCGTAAGGTCTCAGGATCGAATCCCACCGGTGGCAGGAATTTTTATTTAATTAAAAAAAATTAAATATTAATTCTAATGCATAGGTAGGATTCCCCACTCGACCATTCGCTGTTGGGTTCTAATTAACAGTGCTGTTCCTAAAGTGGCGCTGGGAAACAGTAACAAAGCCTACACAGAACACGAGGCTAATGGCCGTAGTAGTCGACGCCGATGACACGAAATTTAAAAAAAAAAAAAAAAAAAAAAAAAAAAAAAAAAAAAAAAAAAAAAAAAAAAATAATAATAATAATAATAATAATAATAATAATAATAATAATAATAATAATAATAATAATAATAATAATAATAATAATAATAATAATAATAATAATAATAATAATAATAATAATAATAATAATAATAATAATAATAATAATAATAATAATAATAATAATAATAATAATAATAATAATAATAATAATAATAATAATAATAATAATAATAATAATAATAATAATAATAATAATAATAATAATAATAATAATAATAATAATAATAATAATAATAATAATAATAATAATAATAATAATAATAATAATAATAATAATAATAATAATAATAATAATAATAATAATAATAATAATAATAATAATAATAATAATAATAATAATAATAATAATAATAATAATAATAATAATAATAATAATAATAATAATAATAATAATAATAATAATAATAATAATAATAATAATAATAATAATAATAATAATAATAATAATAATAATAATAATAATAATAATAATAATAATAATAATAATAATAATAATAATAATAATAATAATAATAATAATAATAATAATAATAATAATAATAATAATAATAATAATAATAATAATAATAATAATAATAATAATAATAATAATAATAATAATAATAATAATAATAATAATAATAATAATAATAATAATAATAATAATAATAATAATAATAATAATAATAATAATAATAATAATAATAATAATAATAATAATAATAATAATAATAATAATAATAATAATAATAATAATAATAATAATAATAATAATAATAATAATAATAATACTCTCCCTAATTCACCCCCTTAAGAGTGAATTTTAAACCCAAAAGCTGAGCTTGTGCGGGGAAAGGGACGGCTATTATTGTTATTTGCCCTGGCGTTTCGAGGCGACTTAAAGATGATTGATAGTGCCATTTGACTTACAGGTGAGAAAAAATAAAATATGAGTTCATTTTTTTTTCAAAAACAATATATAATAAGATGAACAATCGTGAACAAGAACTTTCTTGTAATTCTACTTTAAATTTTTTGCTGAACAATAATCAAAATAGTACAAAATAAATAGCTAAAAGAAAAGCTCGGACATAAGATTAATAAAAAGTACCTATTTAAAAAAAATAACATAACTCGTATTTTTAATTTTCATATTTTAAAATAAAGACGTTGCTTCCATTTCGTTGCGATATGCTCAAAACATGCAAAGTTGAAAAAATTGAGCGCTCTGTGAACTGAGCTTGTCACATAAATTATCCAATCAAATATATAAACAAAAAAAAAATGAAAAAAATAATATTACCTTTAAATTGTTTTAATAATTTGTTAAAAATAATTATCTAGAATCTAGGTATAGAAATAAATATTCACGATTTAAATTTACTATTTTGTGGCATAATAAAAACTGCATATTATGCGTTAGTTGACTCTCATTTACGTTATGCTGTTCAGTTTTGGGGAGTCTGTTCTGCCGAATTATTTGGTAGAGTCCTTATAATGCAGAAACGGGCAATAAGGTTCTTATGTGGAGCACACAGATTAGTTTCATGTAGACCGCTGTTCTTAAAACAAGAAATATTAACATTACCTTCTTTATTTTTCTTAAAAACTTGTTGCATGATCCATAAAAACAATTTGAAATATAAATCGAATATATCCCGTGTAACTCGCCAAACGGGTAACTTGAAGTTGCCTATTCCCAAAACTGCCAATTACGGAAGCATCTCCATATCATGGGTCTGTCAGGATCCGTACTCTGCAGAGGGCGCGAGCAAGAAGATGAGACCATCGAGCATATTCTTTACGATTGCTTGACGCTCTCATTTATTAGAAGATTTGTGTTCGGCGAGTATCGGCTAACCCGGCCGATATAACAGAAGCACCTCTTGGCGAAGTTGTCAACTATATTAAATCTGTAGGCTGGCTCACGAGCTAGGAGGTGCCTATCATCTTAGGAGGATGCACAATGGGCCTAATAAGGCCTAAGTGCTGTGGAGGTAACCCACTTTCCACACGTTACAGATTACAGATGCCCTTAACGTTTGTACATTGTATTTGTTTTGTTAAAATAAATGTATAAATATAACAGTAGCTATCATTAATTCATATCAAACTAAACTACGATTTTTAGATGTTTACATACTTATGTATATCACTGGCAATTTCCACTATTCCAGTATCGGTTCTTTAGTTTAAATTTCTTTAAATTGAAACTATACATTTTTAAAATTGATTGCAAAAAAATGCTCAATATCAACGGTGACACACGGTATAGAAGTCACCCAAACCAAACTTATCACTTACCAAAATCCTGAAATTTGACTTGGAAGCCAACGTGTTAAAAGCAAACGTCACACCATTAAGTTCTACTCATTCTCAAGCTAACAAATTTGTTTTTCGTCAACTTTTATTTAATATGATATATATGGAGCTAGAAGGTATATATGTACTAATTATATATACATATATGGGGTGCTAGAATGTATATATGTATAAACCATATATAAGGAGCCATTTAGTCAAATTAAGTGCGAAAAATTCCGGGTGCGAGAACGATTAAATAGTTTTTGGTGTTACTTCGTCGTTTTACCTGTATATATATATATATATACCGATAATGTCAAACATGCCCTGCGATTCCTCAAGCATTAACCAATTCAACATCAATAAGTCTGGCACTGTATCTGCCAAATCCCAATACATCATCTTCATTATTATTCCAATTTTTGTTTATTTTTTTTTATGCTTACCATTTATATTATATTATATATTATAATACAATTTAAAAAAGGGGACCTATAATGAGCACAATAGCAACACAGGCTACACAGCCTAGGCAAGATGCTTATTCTAGGGCTCCTTGTCAAATGTTAAATGCTTTCAAACTTTACTGTAATTATTGTATTTATATTTTGTCAATAATAAATTCTAAAATTAGTCACTTGAAAATTGTAATAGTTTGGAGCTTTAAAAAAAATAATCCACTTAAAATATTTTCACACACTAAATAAATACACTTTGCACGAAAAAATGATACATAGTAGTTATAACTTAATGTAATGTTTGTTTATTTTAAACAACAGTTTATTTATTAATAATTTATTTAAACATTTATTTTAGAACAATACTATTCTAATTTATGTATTTCGAAAGTCCTTAAACTGTTTCCCGTGACATTCATCGTTTTTGCTGTGTCCATCATTTTTTTGTTTCTTATAGTAGATTTTATTTGGTGCACTAGGTGTAAGTTTTCTGCACTAATCAAATTTGATTTGTTCAGTGTAGCTTCAAATATTTGACACATACTTGATTGTAGATTTATCTTAATCGATTGTAAGCAGGTAGGGTTAGGTTTGGCCCAGAACACTGCGGCCTCTTAGGTCTATTGTATTCCCCTGCTTTCCCTGTATTCAGATACTATCTCTGAAATAGTCCTGTGTCTTTGCCGAAAAGGATGAAACATCGCCTAGTAGCTTCGCATTCGAAGACCACATGGTATGAGGTTTCTTCCTCTTCCATGTAGAGTCTACACGTAGTGGGATCATTGTGTAATCCCATCACATGAAGGTGTTTCAGCAAGCAGTGTCCCGTTAGTAATCCCACAATGGTGGATATCTGAGGCCTCGCGAGTTGTAGTGCCTCAGTTACTAATTCTGTACCCTCTTATCTGTTGCCAGTGAATTTGGTGTTTTGTGGTTATCCACCTGTTCACTGCCTGTCGAGCAGAGGTTTTGCTTATCCCAAATACAGGTTCGGATCCTGTGAATGGTAGATCTGATCCTTCTTTGGCGATTTCATCAGCTTTTTAATTTCCTTGGATACCTTTGTGACCTGGTATCCACGCTAGTTTTACCTTGTTGTGGGTTGCCAGATCATTTAGTATTCCAAGGCAGTTCCAGACGAGCTTTGACTTAATTCTGTTTGAATCAAGGGCCTTTAAGGCTGCTTGACTATCTGAGAGAATTATGATGGTTTGTTTTTTGTATTTCCTTCTTAAATTCTCTCTTACACACAATTCGATTGCATGTATTTCAGCCTAAAATACAGTGGCATGTTTTCCCAGTGAGACGATGATGTCGCATTTGGGTTTAACTTCATGTAAGCCAGAGCCTGTTCCCGTGTTAGTTTTAGATCCATCCGTATACCATACGAGGCCGCTAAGCAAATATTTATCTCCTTATTTACCTCATTCCAGTTACAGTTAACGTGGAAAAGTCTGTTAAAGTTTAGGAGGGGTGTCATCTGATCTGATCCCATATTTAATATAGAATCATTTACTTCATGTGTTATTCTGGTATGTTTTATATGTCCCAGTGGGTTCCAGTTGCGGGATATTTTCAATCTGTATGCACTCATTCTGGCATCCCCCTTTATGACTTGGTCAAGGGGTGGGAGGTTTAGAATGATTTCCATAGAGGCTGTCGGTGTACTTCTCAGTGCTTCTGTAATACAAAGGTATGCCAGTCTTTGTACTCCTGAGAGGGTATTGAGGGCTGTTTTCTGGTTTACTTTTAGCCACTAAACAACCGCTCCATAAGTTATCATGGGTCTTGTTATTGCCAAATATAGCCAGTGGACCATTTTTGGTTTTAATCCCCATGTTTTTCCAAATACCCGTCTCCCTATAATGAGAGACATTTTACATTTGTTGGTCACTTTTTGTAAGTGTTGGTTCCAAGTAAGTTTGCTATCTAGGATAAGACCCAGATATTTTACTTGGTTTGTTTTGTTTAGCCTTCCTCCAAACAGTCGGAGTTTCTAAAACCTCCAACCTTGTTTTCTGAGTAAAGGTTATGAGTTGTGCCTTGTCAGGGTTTACCAAGAGGTTTTCCCTAACGCACCACATTTCTGTCAGCTTAAGAGCCCTTTGCATGAGTTCAAGACTGTGGTTTGGTGTTTCCCTCGGATAAGGATGTCTATGTCATCGGCATATCCTTGGCCGTACAGCCCTTGATTGTTTAGTGTTTTCAGCAGTTCATCTGCCACTAGATTCCACATTAGAGGAGAAAGGACTCCGCTCTGTGGGCATCCCCTGTGGATATTCACCTGCATGGTTTCACTGAACATTTGTACCTGTACTTGCCATCCGCATAACGTCTTCTATCCACCAGCAGCAGATGGTGTCTTCTATTCCATGTTTGCGAGCGGCAGCTACCATTGATTTAAAGGGGGTATTATCTAAAGCTAGTTCTATGTCAAGAAATGCTCCTAGGACCAGGGCCGCCGAAAGCCAGACCGGGCCCCGCGACAATTTTATAAAAAATTAAATAACAAAAGGTCTTCAAGCAAAAATTGCTCCTCCTCTACTTGAATTTATCTAAAAAAATAGGACTTCAAGCAAAAATTTCTTCTTCTCTACTTGAATCTCTCGTCCGTCGAACTTCTGAAAGTAACAAACACCCATTTGAGCCCGGGCCCCGGGAATTAGTCCCGGCTGCCTAGGCCTATTTCTTGGCTACCGAGTCTCCCCCCCTCTATCTTGGTTACAATATGATGCAGAGTAGACTCACAAGATTTTCCTGATTTATGAGCATGTGGTTTGCCGGATATGCTGATCAATCAGTTGTAGCAGTAGCATATTCTTTTGACAAGTATGACAGTTCGAATACAGTGTCGAGTGTGACACTAGTGCAACAAATAAAATCCATTATCCCGCTACTGAAGAGGCTCCCAGCAAAACAGCTCCCAGTGCTGTGTACTGGTTCAGCATATACTACAGACTCAGCTATTTTATCGTGTATTTAACTCGTTTTTAGAAAAAAAAGTGACTTTCATCGTTTTCAATAAGTTTAAAGTTATAAAGTTTCAATCAAATTCAAGGTCTTAACGCGAATATAAAACGTTTCAAATCAAGAATACCAGGGAATTTGACATATAAATCTGACGTTTTTGATAATTCTCAATGTTGCCACTGTTTTCCAGCATCTTATTAAATTCTAACCCTTTTAATCTTTCAATTTCACCAGATACAGTTGAATGCTCGACTCTATAAATCAAGTAGATGTGATTTACACGTATTTTAGAAAAGCTTTTAATGAAATTCATCTTTAATGATAACAAATTTGCGTGTATGAGACTGTCACCGTCTCTACTTTATTTGCTACAGAACTATTTAGTTAGACGCGCTCCATTTTTAGGGTATTATGAGTTTAGATCACAAGTATAAGTGGCCACTTCAGGTGTGCCACAAGGATCCAACTTAGTACCACTATTATTCCTTTTATTTATTAATGATCTTTTATTTATTTTGGATGTCTTTATTATTCTTTACAATTAAACATTTCCAAATGTAAAGTGGTTTCCGTTTCTCATCAAAATTATCCTTATTTATTCGATTACTTTATCACTACATTTTAAAGATTTCGGTGTTAAATTTGACTTTAATGAGCATATTATATTAAAAACATAGCTGCTGCTGCGTCTAAGTTGCTGGGATATTGCGTATATAATTGTTCTAGTTTTGCTGATGTCGAACTTTGAACTTTTTATGCGTTACATTTGTTAGAAGTGAATTAGAACTTGGTCATATATCTCTCTTTCTATCAGAATTCCGTACAAACTATAAGAACTTGTTTAGAGAAAATTTATTTTAAATCGTATGAACATTATCGTTCTTAAAAATAAATTCCAGTATTTTCTCATGGCCACTATAATCATATTTATTTTTTCTCTAAATTTATATACTCAGTAGTTACCTAGATATGTCGATGGCCTACCTGATATACGATATACATACAACATCGATAATTTTGAAATAGTGCAAATAAATCGCAGAACATTTACGTGTTAAATAAGAATTAGTAGATGCCAGCAATGTTAAACAATAGCTCAATTTGCATCATTCATGTGTTTTTAAAACATATCTTTTTGGTTTAATTATTATATTGGTTGGTTGCTATTATAAGTAACAGTTATATGAATACTTTGAAATTAGAATTACACATTGAGTTCCTAATAAATAGGAATGATAAAATTTGTGCTAATTAATTTTTCATTATAATTTTTATTTGTTCCCAAGTAATATTAAATTTATCAATGTATAATATTATTTTTTTCAAGCCAATGATAAAACTTTTTAATCCGCTGCTATAAATCTGCTTTAAAAATAAATGATTTTTAATACAATGTTTCAAAACTACTTAGATCTATGTCAAGGTCCTCATGGGCATATTAAGAACATTATAAAACCAAATTTCAAAAATAAGTTAAAAAACCGACTTAAGAGTACTGCTAAAAAGTATAGGGGCGCATCCCAACTCATACTCACTAATCCTTTAAAAGGTAAAAGAGGAAAAGTCTCTATAATTCGTATACCTAACTCATGCACGATTGAAAAATAAACCTGCCCTAATTAACATCCAATCTTATCTAGAAACTGTTAAAAGATTTAATATAAATTTCCAAGGAACAGGCATTATTGAAAAATTCCTTGTACTTTTTTTTTCTCTCTTGGGCTCGTCTGACTATGTGTCTCCGAATAACACTGAAGCTTATTGGCTTATTGTGTTTTACCCCACGTTAGTTCATAGCACCCACTTTGTCACCTTTGTACCTTGTACAAGTTTGTACAGATCCTTAGGTGAGCGGGTTCTATACGTTGTTGGATCAACCTGGGGTTGTCCAAAAAGAGCCTGTCTTTTGCGATCTAGAGCATCGCATTCGCACAGTATGTGTTTGGCCGTTTCTGGTTTCTTGTGATATAGTCGGCACATGAGTTCCCCAATGTACATGCCAATTTTGTTCAAGTGTCTCTTTACTGGGGCGTGCCCAGTCATGAACCCTGTTATCACTTTCAACTGGTTCCTATTCATTGAGAATTCTTTTGGGACATGGTTTGCCTATGAAGGTTTTTCCATGTGCCTGCTTTGGGGTGTTGATATGTTGTTCCCGAATCCAGTCGTTTATGAAAACCCGCACTGTACTTTTTGGTACTCCTGGGTTTGTGTCTGGTTCCGGTGTTTCTTCTGGCCCTCTTTTTGCAAGTTCGTCAGCCTTTTCGTTGCCTTCGATCCCTTGGTGACCTGGCACCCAAAATAGTTTTACTCTATTTCGGTCTGCCAGTATTCTTAGTTCTTCGATGCATTCCCATACCAGCCTCGACGTAACTTTCTGACTCGATATGGCCTTAAGTGCCGCTTGGCTGTCTGACATTGTTCGAATATGCTGATTTTCGACAGCTCTTTCATTGTTCGTTTTTGCACATTGCAAAATTGCGTATACCTCGGCCTGAAATACCGAGGAATGTATTCCTATAGCATAGCTATGGTTAGTATCAGGGTTTTTGGAGAATACTCCTGCCCCAGTGCCTTCCGCAGTCTTAGACCCGTCTGTATACCAGGTTTGTTCCTGTCGTTGGGCATTGGGATCCCTTATGGTGATCTCCGCTCTTTCCTGTATTAAAACCTCAAATGGAGTATTAAAAGAGCACCTCTTGGTTATGTGGTCTGATCTCATGTCTAGCACGTCTCCTGTCACTAACCTTGAGATACTCATGTGACCTGGCCTAATGTCAAGATTTCCCAGTGTATTCCCTAATCTGTAAGCACCTAATCGTGCCTCCCCTTGTATCACATAGGGAAGAGGTGGGAGTCCTATTAGTGCTTCCATTGCAGCAGTGGGGGTTGTTTTCATTGCCCCCGTTATTCCGAGGCAGGCAAGTCTTTGTACCTTGCTTAGCCTCGTTATTGCTTTTCTTTGCCACCACACCAAAGCTGCGTATGTTATTATCGGTCTTACCACCATGTTATAAAGCCAATATACCATGTCTAGTTTTAACCCCCATTTTTTTCCAAAGGATCGCCTTGCCATCATTAACGAGGTTTCCGCTCTCCTTGTGGTTCTTTCTAGATGCTGGTTCCAGGTAAGTCTCGAGTCAATCCTTGTACTTACTAGAAATCCGGAAAGTTTTTCTTTGGGATCTGATATTTATGAATGAGTTAGTTTTATATCGTAATTGTAAGTGGTAAGAGCAGCTCAATAAACATGTCGATTCGCGAAGTAATAAGTCAACGGGCAAAAATATTATTAATTATAGAACAGTACAAAAATCAAACCAGCAAAAAGTTAGCGTCTGGACAAATTAAGTGCGTATGTGTGAATAGAAAGTGTAAAGCCTTTCTTCGATCAATCAAATATTATTCAAAGACATATAGTTAGTGATGCCGCGAGACAAGACGACACGAGAGAGTGGCCTCTCTCGTCTTGTCTCGTAGGGTGAGAGAAAACTGTTCTCTCGTTTCGACGAGAAGGCGCTTCTCTCGCTCGAGAGAGCCTTTCTCTCGTCTTGTCTCGTTTCGTTTCTCTCGTCATAAAACAATATCAAATTTAAATTTGAAAAAGACGATACATGAAAAACGGTAAAATTTATAAGACAAAACAAAGAATTTTTCATGTAATTTGCGCATTAGTACCCAAATTTAGCAATAAGAAACACTTATGTCTCTCTGTCTGTCCGTCTGTCACAGTCGTTTTACAATTAAAATTTGAAGTAATAGGTGGCCCAGATTAGGCGTTAACTCAAAAAAGAAAATACTTTGTCTTGTAAGTCAGTTGGGGAGGGGGGGAAGAGGTTAAATTGGAAGTTAGAATTTTTCTAATGCAATCCTGCGATGTCAAATGAAAGCATTTTATAGTATGTTTTCAAAATTCAAGAAGATAGAGACATAAAACAAAAACGATGTAAAATTAGAAAAACATAATATTTTTGTTGTAATGAGATACACTTTGCTTGAGACGTAAAATAGAGAGCGTTACTATCTTTAAATTTTCTAATGGAAAGTAAAGTCATGTCATGTAAAGGCATTGATAAAACCTCACAAAACCAGCTTCAACGTGTACAAAACACTTGTTGTAGGTATATTTTTAATCTGAGGAAATATGATCACATATCCTTTAACATTAATGAACTTAAGTGGTTAAAAGTTAACAATTTATTTCAGCTACATTTTCTAACTTTCTTGTATCGTTTATTTAAAAATAGGATTCCTTTATACTTGTTTGAAAAGGTAATTTTTAGAAATGCCGTCCACAATTGTAATTTAATACTCTTACAATGCCACACCATTCTACTGCACTGTTTGAGCGTTCTTTTACCTATAATTTAGTTAAGTTTTATAATTTGTTTCAGCATCTTATGTATCTACCTTCAATTAACAATTTTCGTTACACTATTAAAAATATTCTCCTTAACAGGCAATAAATAATTGTTTTCTGAACATTTAATTTAAATTCTATTTTATATTTTTTACTAAATTACTATTGTTTGACAACTCTTTCAATGCCATTGTCCTTTTTTAACTACTTTTTTCATTTTTTCATTTATTTATTTTCATTTTCTTTTGTAAACCAAGAAGGTTAAGAGTTAAAGAGTAGCTTCAGCTAATCTTCGCCTTCTTGGTGCAAATGTAATGTAATAATTTATTTAATAAAGACATTATTATTATTAATACCTTATTAGAAAGATATTTTGATTATATTTACGTCCAAGCAAATAGTTTTAATTTTTTTTGTTTTTACAAGAATTACATTCTTGATAATCCTCGTGTGCCGCAATAATCCTAGAAATGTTAGATAATGTTAGAAGATATTTTTTTAATAAGCTTTTTTTGCTAAGAAGTTATGAAAAATTTAATACGTCAAGCGGTTTTTAAATCACCTTTGATATTCTTAATTTATTTATTTTAGTAAATACGAGAAGCGTTTCCTTAGTAAGTAACAATAATTGTTAATATGAGAGTTATCAAGAATGTAACTTATTAGTAAAGGCCCAGAACATGTCTGTATAAGAACAAAGTACCAGCTATAAAAAATTGCCATTTGTGTATAGTGTTAAATCCCTCTAACAGTAAAAAAATTACTTAAATTCGAGAGACGTTAAAATGGTGGTTCTCATAAATTTTTAAATAATTTGAGCCATTTATACATCACAGTTGACCTATTGATACTTGACAGGCACAGCCCAGCATTATTCTGATTTTTGCCAAATAAAATGGCCGGTTAATTATTCTGTGGGGTTGCGACAGAGAACCAGTAAATTTGATGAAGGCGTTTTTGTGGCTAGGGGCGAAATAGTAGTACGCTTAAGTTAGCACCAACATAAAAAAGTAATTTTTAAGAAACTGCTTATACAGGGTGTCTGTAAAAGGTCTTTACAAAAACATACCACATATTCCTTAGACCAAAATAAGTCGATTGAAGTAAAATTACCTTATTACAAAGTTGCTTCGTTTGGGCTCCAGAGGGCCTTGAAGTTAACAATTTTTAAATCGTTTTTCCCATATAAATTTAAAACGGCATATGCGATTTTGCTAAAATTTGGTATATTGGTAGAGTTTTATGTGGCAAAAAAAAATGGTATTAAAATTTTGTCCGATAATAATACATAGGCGTAGAACTTGATTTTTTAAATAATTGCACCTTTAAAAATTCTACGCCAATGAGAGAAAAGGAGTTTGAGTATGAAATTTAGATTGCGCAACTCATTTACTTTAAAAAAGGTACTCTTGATAAGACTCGATTACTCTCATGGTTTTCGCTAAATTTCTGTTTTAATAATTTAGAGTGTATAGGTTTCACAAAAATATTTATTTACAACATAATCAAAATAGAGATTTTACAAAAATTGTTCAAAATGTTCACCATTTTCACGCATACAAAGATTTATACGTCGAAGAAAATTAAAATGTATCCTTTCCATAACTTCTTCATCACCTCTAAGATTGTTTATTGCATCTTGAATACGTTGCCAGAGTTGTTCCTCATTTTCTACAGGTTCCCTGTAAACTGTGGATTTCAGATGTCCCCATAAAAAGTAATCCATCGGTGTTAGGTCTGGGGAACGTGGTGGCCAGTTTACAGGTGCGTCATTACCTCTGCCTATCCATTTGTGTGAATATTGTTCATTCAAGTGGTTTCTAACGTTTAAAGAAAAATGTGGTGGAGCTCCATCTTGTATAAACCACATATCTCTCCGAAGTTGGAGAGGTAAATCTTCTAACAATTCTGGCAACGTATTTTGTAGAAAATCCAAATAATTTTCTCCAGTTAATCTTCGTGGAAGTATGACAGGACCAACAATGAAATTACCAATTATTCCAGCCCACACATTAATTTTGAATTCGTGCTGAAAATGGTTTACTTTTATTGCATGCGGATTTTCAACGGCATAAACATGTTCATTATGGGTATTAGTTATACCTCTTCTTGTAAAACCCGCTTCATCGGTAAGAGAACCTTCTTGACAAAGTTTGGATCTCTTTCTCTTTGCATATTAACAAATCGACAAAAACCCAAACGAATTTGAGGATCATGGACTAATAATTCTTGTACTGGCTTCTTATGGTATGGATATAGCAATTGTTCTCTAAGCACTTTATGAACGACATCTTTACTTACTCCTAGTTCCCTTCTAATTCGTCTGGTGCTTAATTCTGGATCTTCTTCAACACGTTCTAAAATGTCTTCTTTAACTTCAGGAATCCTTACAAAACGTTCTCTTCCATTATCAACAGTGTTGGGAGCAAAGGAACCGGTCTCCCGAAGACGTCTCTCAACAGCAGCAAAAGTTGGGTGGCTAGGTACACGACGATTTGGAAACTTTTCAGGGTGTACTGATACTCTCTCGAGCATTTCCTTCACAAAATCCTAATGTCAGTAACATATCGGTATATTCTGCATTGGTATATTGTACAGCCATATTAATAAACCACGCATTTGTTTTTTTTAATTATTGATTCAGATAGAACACTTTCAATCGTTAACAAGAGATTAGGTGTTAAAACTTGACAATATTTTTATTTAGATGAAACTATGGAAACCAACAATAAATGTTTTTGTATACGTATTGCAGGCAAATAATTAATATTCCTCAAAAAATCGTACATGGCAAGAATCGAGTATTTTTGTTAAAAGTTTCGATTAGAGGTATTGAAGAAGATATGAAAAAAGTACATTTTTATGTTTTTCATCGTATAAAATTTTGTCCGATAATAATACATAGGCGTAGAAATTGATTTTTTAAATAATTGCACCTTTAAAAATTCTACGCCAATGGCAAAAAAGGGGTTTGAGTATGAAATTTGGATTGGGTACTCATTTACTACAAAAAAGTACCCTTGATAACACTCGATTTACTCTCATGGTTTTGACAAAGTTTGTATTTTAATAATTATTGTTTATGTTCTAAAATTACTAAAATGCAAATTTCGTCAAAACCATGAGAGTAATCGAGTCTTATCAAGAGTACCTTTTTTAAAGTAAATGAGTTGCGCAATCTAAATTTCATACTCAAACTCCTTTTCTTTCATTGGCGTAGAATTTTTAAAGGTGCAATTATTTTAAAAATCAAGTTCTACGCCTATGTATTATTATCGGACAAAATTTTCATACCATTTTTTTTGCCACATAAAATTCTACCAATATACCAAATTTCAGCAAAATCGCATATGCCGTTTTAAATTTATATGGGAAAAACGATTTAAAAATTGTAACTTCAAGGCCCTCTGGAGCCCAAACGAAGCAACTTTGTACTAAGGCAATTTTACTTAAATCGACTTATTTTGGTCTAAGGAATATGTGGTATGTTTTTGTAAAGACCTTTTAGAGACACCCTGTATATTTTTCATAAATTGGCAGACTTGGAGACTAATTTCGAATAAAAATAGCCTCCAAAATGGCTGTAATTGCAAATATGAAGGTCGCAACCTGCCTTAGGAATTTCACCTTTACTATCAACAGCTGTTGTTTGACAGCTCGTTAGAGAATGTTTGCAATTTATGGAATGAAAGAATGTTAGGAATGTTGACGTTAGAAATAATTGGAATTCCTAAAATTGGCACATAAGAAATGCATAATCGGATTTTAAGAAAATTGATATTAAAGTAGTTAGGATGAACCAAAAATTCTGAAAATCAATAGGGTTCTAAGTTAGAAGTAATTATTCAAGAAAATCAAAACTGCAAGTTAATCAGAACTTTCGTTCTAGAGTTATTGTGCCGGCATACATCACAGACGACCACGAAAAAAATTTTTATTTCATTTTCGGACTCAAAATGATCGGAAACATAAAAAAAAAGTTTTAAAAAACGGGGGTCAGAAAATTTTTTCGAATGCAATACTGAGGCCCCGTAGGAAGGGCCTCAGTAATTTATAAAATATACTAATATTTACTCTGTACTAGCCAAAATGTTAATTATCCATTGTATACTATTGTAAAAACAGCTTTTATAAGGTATTATACCTTCGGTAATGATCCCTTGAGGTTAAAGCGGTAAATAAAAAAAATAATTTAACCTACTTGGACACGAGTTGGTGTATTCATTTTCTATCTGGTTTCTGAACGAGCACGAGTTGCTCAGTGATTCCCGGGGCCAGGTAATAACGGGCACGAGTTGGGAAACGTAGAAGTATACTTATGTCTTATTATATATTATTAAAATTTCTTGGTAACTAACTCTTATATGGCAATCATAAAGGATAATTTCTTTTAAAAATAGTTTTCTCAAAATAATTTAAAGGTATATATAATACTAATTTAATATTTCCCCGAAAAATCTTACTCTGGGTTACAACGATTTACTTTTTATATGATTCTAATTTCAAAGTAACATAAAGCCAGAATTGCTGTACAGATTCCCCAGTTTTACTTATATTTATGATTTTTATTTCATAAAACTTTGTTCATAAGAAAATAACATCGATAAGCTTTTAAAGAACACTTTATTCGGTAACATCCTTACCTTCTATTAGGTTTGACGTTGTTGTCCTTCCTCCTTGTCCTTAGCATATTCATCGGTCGCGACATGTTTGTTTTTTCTTTCAAATTCTATTGGATATTATAAAAATACTGACTGGACTGACGATTTTTGATTATTTTGCTTGCTGGCACCCAATGGCAGTGACATATCGCCTGTTTATTCAAAAAACTTATTCTGATCTAAACAATTCTCGAATGTAAAATGTCTTCCACTGGAATGTTTATTTGCATTTGGATTAGTTTAGTTTTCACGAGAGTCCATCTGAAAATAGAAATAGAAATTTTTCAGCAAGCCTTTTATTAGGGCTTATAAAACTAATGGGTTCGAATCCGATATATTCGGAGTCATGTTTCATTTCGATTTTATGTACAGGGTTTTCCGGATTTTATTTTTCTATGCAAGATTTTCCTAGCCTGGACACTTAAATGGGAAAAAGTTTATGTAAAAAATTGTTTAATGATACTAAAAAAGGGCCATGCAAACCGGGAAAAATAGAATTGAAATTTTGATATTTTGCAGTTGTCAGATTACTGAACAATAGTATTCATGCGCAGAGCTCAATCCTATGGCTAGTTTTTGATATACAGGGAGTTGAAATTTGACAATTTTTAAAATACAGGGTGTTAAAGTGGAGAAACGTATTTCTTGAAACTACGTACCCAGCAAACATTTTCTATAACATTAGATATAACTCGACTTTGTTAAAGACGAATTTACTTATTGAGGTAATTATTACGTAAAATTGACTAGAAAAATATACCTCTAATGTAAATTTACCAAACGGTTTTAATTTATGTTTAAATTTACGTAAATTATACCAAGAAATCTACCTTTTACACAAATCTGCTTAAAAGTAACTTTAACCATATCAGCAAGGGAAAAACTACTAAAAAAAATAACCAATAATTACTTCAAAGTTAAATTTCCTTTGTAGTAAAATTAGGTGCCATATTTAGGTAATATCTACCTGTTTGGCAACTAAAAATCGTCTTTATAGTAGAATATCCAACTAGGTAGATTTGGTTAAAAATTCTACGTAATTTTATGCCTCCATAGTAACCTATTTGGCCGCTTTTATTTACTCTTCTTTAAAGTAATATTAGGTCGAGATCGTAGCAAAATTCTACCTGTTTATCTACCTAATTTCAACCAAATAGTCGAATACTCATTTAGTTGACCTATAAGTCATCTTAAAGAAATATTTATTAACTTTGTTGTGGCAATTAACTGAAAAATCTACCACAAAGTAAATTCGACTAAAAACCAATTTAAAAAGAGCCTATTTGTAAAATTTATATTATTTAGGTTATTTTAACAATTAGGTTGTTCAGTTACTGTCTTCGTCATTGTTCTTAAGAATTTCGGCCATTTTATAAAAAACCATTACAGTCGTAATCTTAATTTACGTGTGGTGTAGATAGAGCTTTAAATGAGTGCAAAAAATAATAAATAAAATGAGTTCGAAAAATAATAAATCATATCGTTATACTTCCGATTTTTATCGTAAAGTGAAACGTCTAAAATCTCAAGTGCAGAACAACGTGACCTAAATATGTCATATTTACCTATAGGTAAATTTTTTATAAAACCTATAAGTTATTATTTCTTTAAATAGGTAAAGTTAACTAATATGTCGTGAAATTGAAGTTAATTCAACTTAGTAAAAAGGTATTTGTAAAATACGTAGATTTCCTTAGTCATAATAACTTTTAGGTCGAATTCGCACAATACGCCATATTTTCTTAACGTAATTAAAGTACGATTCCAAATTTTAAATTTTTAAAATGACCATAACTAAAACATACGAATGAAAATACCGAAAAACGAAACATTATTGATTTTCTAAAGTGATACACAACAAAAATAACATAGTTTTAGCTCATAATATTATTATTATTTTTTTACACGATCATATTTTTTTCTTATATTTTTTTAATTAAGAGAGTATTTTGGAAGGGAATTGTTATTTTTCTAAGTAGAACTGTTAACATGCACGACAAAACTTTCTTCGCATTAATTTCAACAAGCGTGAACTGTATATTCACCACAATTACATTACATATATTTTTGTCACAGACATTTATTTATTTTCAATCTTTCATGTGAATTAGATATATGTTTTAGTTGTTTTGGTGATTTCTTACAATATTTCTACTTATATATAGATAAAAATACCAAATAAGTATAAAATTTCTTTTCGTACACTTGGAGGCATACGTCATCTGTAAATATGTTGGTAGTTTCTACCTAAACTTAGTTAAATCAACGTCGAATTAACGTTATACTGACGTCAAATTTCCCTAGAGAGGTATTACTAACCAAACGTACTGGGCTACTACAATGTGGATTTAGATGTAATTCTACCTATTTTGGTAAATAAAACCAAATTTCGACGTCGTCTTATTCTCCACTTATGTCGAATCCACGTCGAGCCAACGTAAATTTTACTTAATTATGGTTAAATCTAATTTTGCGACCAAATTTATTATATATAATTTAGGTAGTATCGACGTCAAATTACACCAAAATGTTTGCTGGGTAACTTAATTAAAAAGAAAAAATAAGCATTTTTAGATGATTGTAGCATTACTATTTCCTAGTCTAACGCAAACGTACACATAAATTGTTCAAAATGTAAACATATACAGGGTGGTACTCAGTTACATCAGAGAGAATTTTTGAAATTTTGAGAGATTCTGATATGGAATGAAAACATGGTCAAAAATAAAAACTTACTCAATGTTTGCTGTTCTGACATTATATAAACCCATTTTACACTATATGTATACAGGGTGATTGCTAATTCATACACAGACAGGCGTTTCTTAAAAAAAATTACACTCTGTATATTAGGGAATTTGTTATTAATATTGATTATGCATTTAATATCTAGAAAACAATACTTTTTATGGAATACAGGGTGATAGACACATTTAATTCGTTTTTGATGCAGCAATTATTAAAGAAATATTCCCTTTTCAGATTCACCCTATATTTTTCAATTCGATCCGTCAAAATATACGAACTATTTATTTTTGTTATTAGCTTTAAGCAATTAGTAACTTCATATAATTTCATAATTTTAATATTTAATGATTCACTATACATATTGGAATCTCAAAAACGGATCATACTAAAATTATGAAATTATACGAAGGTATTAATTGCTTACAGCTAATTACAAAAATAAATAGATCGTACATTTTGACGGATCGAATTGAAAAATATAGGGTGATTCTAAAAAATGAATATTTCTTTAATCGTTGCTGCATCAAAAACGAATTAGACGTGTGTATCACCCTGTATTTCATCAAAAGTATTGTTATCTAGGTATATATTTATTACCCCATAATTAATATTATTAACAAATTCCTTAATATGGGTGTAGCTAAATAACACCGAAAAAATTAAAGGGGTGATTCTGTGATGAAAATTAATGTGAGTGTTTGGTATAAAATTTTTTGAAAAAACCCTCCCTGGAAAAGTTACACCCCTTCGAAAATTAAAAAAAATAATGGTTTTTCTTTTTTATTTTCCCTGTATATCAAGCTAAAGACACGAAACTTTGTAAACATTATCTGTCAATAAAAGTACACTTTTTGAAATTTTTTCAACCCTGAAGTATGCTTAGAAGGGGTTGAAATAATCAACCCCTAAGATATTTTTTCTTACAACTTTTTTTTAGATGAAAATTTTTTCTTTAAAAAAGTATGAGTGAAAAGCCCAATTCATTGACTAACTTTTTTAACTCTACAAGTTTTTTCTAAAACTTGATCATTTTCGAGAAAAAAAATCTAATGCAATGCATTTTCAAAAAGATGAGCTAACGCGAGTGTATTTTGCGTCAAGTCTAGTGGCCTGTGCTTTGCATAAAAACATTAATACTGATACCAGGATTGTGTAGTGTCATTTTCTGTTACCCATCTTATTGTTTCACAAGTTTTATGATTGTGTATTGTAGGAAATATTAGTTGATTGAAAATATGAATGCATATTCGAATTTGGAAATGGCAGATATGCATTTTACATACGGTCGTGCTAACGGTAATTCATTGGAAGCGCAAAGACTTTATGCTGAACAGTACCCACAGCGTAGACTACCCCCATCATACTACGTTCACAACTATTCACCGACGCTTACGGGAACGTGGTAATTTTGAAAAAAGAAGTTATGATTCTGGTCGTACTGGAGAAGTTAGAACTGCAGTTGTAGAAGAAGCCGTACTTAATTCAATTGAAGAATTCCCAGAAACTAGTACCAGGAGAATAGCTCGTGTCCTACATGTAAGCCATTCCGTTGTTTTTAGAATTTTAAAAGAACAAATGTTGTATCCCTATCATCTTCAACGGGTGCAGGCGTTAATGATTCGAGATTTTTTACCGCGTGTGTTTTTTTGTCAGTGGCTTATTAATATGATTGGCCAAGCACCACAGTTCTTAGGTAATATTTTATTTACTGACGAGGCGAGTTTCTCAAGAGACTGTATTAGAAATTTTCACAACAATCACCTTTGGGCTGACGAAAATCCTCATGACTTTTTTGAAGGAAATCATCAGTATCAATTTTCATTAAACGTTTGGCTCGGAATTATTGATAATCATTTAATTGGTCCCCATTTTCTTCCGCTACGATTAAATGGTGAAGCATATTGTCATCTCCTTGAAGAGGTTCTTCTTGAAGAGGTTCCCATTGCTTAAGTTTTCGAAAAAAACTTGTAGAGATAAAAAAGTTAGTCAATGAATTGGGCTTTTCAGTCATACTTTTTTAAAGAAAAAATTTTCATCTAAAAAAAAGTTGTATGAAAAAATATCTTAGGGGTTGATTATTTCAACCCCTTATAAGCATACTTCAGGGTTGTAAAAATTTCAAAAAGTGTACTTTTATTGACAGATAATGTTTACCAAGTTTCGTGTCTTTAGCTTGATATACAGGGAAAATAAAAAAGAAAAACCATTATTTTTTTTAATTTTCGAAGGGGTGTAACTTTTCCGGGGAGAGTTTTTTCAAAAAATTTTATACCAAACACTCACATTAATTTTCATTACAGAATCACCCCTTTAATTTTTTCGGTGTTATTTAGATACACCCTGTATAGGGTGTAATTTTTTTGAGAAACGCTCTCTGTGGATGAATTAGCAATCACCCTGTATACATATAATGTAAAATGGGTTTATATAATGTCAGAACAGAAAACATTGGGTAAGTTTTTATTTTTGACCATGTTTTCATTCCATATCAGAATCTCTCAGAATTTCAAAAATTCCCCCTGATGTAACTGAGTACCACCCTGTATATGTTTACATTTTAAACTATTTATGTGTACGTTTGCGTTAGACTAGGACATATTAATGCTACAATCGACTAAAAATGCTTATTTTTTCTTTTTAATTAAGTTTCAAGAAATACGATTTCTCGACTTTAACACCCTGTATTTTAAAAACTAGTCATAGGATTGAATTGGTCCCATGAACACTTTTGGTCAACAAGTCGAGTACAACATCATATTCAAAATTTATTACATTTGACGGAACGCCACTTTGCCATTAGAAAAGGGCGGGGTCCTTTTTTGTACCTAGGATAACATCTAGACATAATATTACACTTCTAAGTAAACGAGCTCAAACTAATTTGTTATCAAAAGCGCCAATTACCTTAATGTGCAGTAATGAAAACAAACTATCAGATATTTGTGATATTTTCTGTTGCAGTATATGTGAATTAGAACACAAATCAAGAGCTTATCTTTGAATTCATATTAATTCTTTACTATTTTCTACTTTTTACTTTTATTGTAATTTATTTACTTATCTTATGTATTTTCTTAGTTTAGTTTTATATTGTTAAATTTGCCTTGTAAATGGGAGACTGTTGGGCAATACATGCTTTTATTATAAAGGGTGGTCCACCGGTAACGCCTCGGTCTGTATATCCAAAACTAAACTTTTTTTAAAAAATCGGTTTTTACGGTGAGATGTATATCAGAAAAGGCAACAATTTAAAAATAATTTCAATAATACAGGGTGCTCCAGGAAATTGGAATATTTCAAAGTTAGGTTTTTCTAATCGGGACACCCTATATTTTATTGCATTTTTGAAATCTACAAAGAAAATTAGTGTAACTTTGTTAAGGGGTTGTTATACCTAGAGTCTATCATTTTTGATATATTCGAGGATTTTCAAAATTTTGGGGTGTTTAAAAACTGCATATATATCCTACATTTCTTAATATTTCAAAGTGATTTTTTTAAGGACATTAAGCGTCTTCTCGGCTGAAACCTCAAATACTTACTGATCAAAAATATCGTATAGGGTGTTTACGAAATAGATATTTATTTTACGTAGATTTAAACACCAAAAACTTCGTTATTTTAAATAGAACACTCAGTATATTTTAACATTATTAGAAATATCTTTCGAAACCCTTTCAAATAATATACATAGGTATTCCCTATACCTATATGTATGTTGTTGTTTTAGAGAATAGTCTAGTTCTTATAATTTATGTAAATAATTCATTAAATTTAGTTAATCAAGGTGTCTGGGCATTGATTGTCAATTTATGTCATTTTAATTTAAATTGTTTCCAATAGATATTATTTTTTGTTTTGTGCAATGTTATTATTAAAATGAAGCAATATTCTATGCAAGAAATGGTGGATATGATTCTCACCTTTGGTGAGTGTTATGAAAACTGTTTTTTAGCAACACGGGTTTATGCCCAAAAGTATCCAGACAGAAATCAACCGGATAAGAGAACTATTGAAAGAGTTTTAAAACGTTTTCGTACAACAGGCAGTGTTGCATATTCAAAACAAACTGTGAGTAAACCCGTAGTTGATAATGAAGACAACGAATTTCTAGTATTAGGTTCAGTAACGGAGAATCCTCACATTAGCACCAGGGAAATTTCGAGGCAAATGGACATACCTAGAACCAGTGTAATGAGAATTCTCAAGAAACACCGATTCCACCCTTACCATATCCAATTTCATCAACATTTATATGGTACTGATTTTCAACGACGCATAGATTTTAGTTTATGGGCGCTAGAACAGGTAGGAGAAAATTAGCCCAATCGGATTAGGTGAAGAACAGGCTTGAGATTCTGAAAAATTCGAAGCAGCAATTTTCCTTCGGAATTCGTTGGAGGGGGTCTGTGGTAGTCTAAATTCAAAAAGTTGGGATTCCAAAGTTGTCGTTACCTCCGCCAGCTTGATTTAAAGGGTTATTTTTTGTATCTTGATTAACTCATTTATTTTCAATTTTACACGGAAAATAGTTTTTACAAAAGTTATTTAAAATTAAATTTCCTACAATTCTCCTTTTTTTTGTACGATCGATTTTTTTCGATTTATACCCGAAAAGAGGGGGTGAATTTTTGGTTATAGAATAACTCGTTTATTCTCAATTTTACGAGAAAAATTGTTATAAACAAAGTTGTTTAAAATTAAATTTCCTACAATTCTGCTTTTTTTTTACGATCGATTTTTTTCGATTTATACCCGAAAAGAGGGGGTGAATTTTTGGTTATAGAATAACTCGTTTATTTTCAATTTTACGAAAAAAATTGTTATAAACAAGGTTGTTTAAAATTAAATTTCCTACAATTCTGTTTTTTTTTGTACGCTCGATTTTTTTGTATTTATCCCTGAGAAGAGTGGGGGTAAACTCTTAGAAAAAATCGGAATCATAATTGTACCAAATAACATTTTTGAAAATCAGCAAAAAAAACAAACAGAAAAAATAATGGTTCATCAATTATAAACGTGACAATACAATACTTAGGTTCACCCCCACTCTTCTCAGGGATAAATACAAAAAAATCGATCGTACAAAAAAAAAATTGTAGAAAATTTAATTTTAAACAATTCTGTTTATAACAATTTTTCTCGTAAAATTGAAAATAAACGAGTTATTCTATAACCAAAAATTCACCCCCTCTTTTCGGGTATAAATCGAAAAAAAATCGATCGTACAAAAAAAAGGAGAATTGTAGGAAATTTAATTTTAAACAACATTGTTTATAACAATTTTTCTCGTAAAATTGAAAATAAACGAGTTATTCTATAACCAAAAATTCACCCCCTCTTTTCGGGTATAAATCCAAAAAAAATCGATCGTACAAAAAAAGCAGAATTGTAGGAAATTTAATTTTAAACAACTTTGTTTATAACAATTTTTCTCGTAAAATTGAAAATAAACGAGTTATTCTATAACCAAAAATTCACCCCCTCTTTTCGGGTATAAATCGAAAAAAATCGATCGTACAAAAAAAAGGAGAATTGTAGGAAATTTAATTTTAAACAACATTATTTATAACAATTTTTCTCGTAAAATTGAAAATAAACGAGTTATTCTATAACCAAAAATTCACCCCCTCTTTTCGGGTATAAATCGAAAAAAATCGATCGTACAAGAAAAAAGCAGAATTGTAGGAAATTTAATTTTAAACAACTTTGTTTATAACAATTTTTCTCGTAAAATTGAAAATAAACGAGTATTCTATAACCAAAAATTCACCCCCTCTTTTCGGGTATAAATCGAAAAAAATCGATCGTACAAAAAAAAGCAGAATTGTAGGAAATTTAATTTTAAATAACTTTTGTAAAAACTATTTTCCGTGTAAAATTGAAAATAAATGAGTTATTCAAGATACAAAAAATAACCCTTTAAATCAAGATGGCGGAGGTAACGACCACTTTGGAATCCCAACTTTTTGAATTTAGACTACCAGAGACCCCCTCCAACGAATTCCGAAGGAAAATTGCTGCTTCGAATTTTTCAGAATCCAAAATACTAATCCGATTGGGCTAAATAGAGACTTTTTCGATTTTGTCTTATTTACAGACGAATCCACTTTCCATAACAATGGCTTAGTAAATCGCAATAATTTCCATTACTATGGCTTAGTAAATCGCAATAATTTCCATTACTATGATACAGAAAATCGGCACATATTTAGAACTATTGACCGACAAAACAGATGGAGCATAAATATTTATGGGGGGATTATTGGAGAGAAAGTTATAGGCCCATATTTTTTAATAGTCATCTAAATGGAAATAATTTTTTGATGTTCCTTCGTTCAGATTTTTGGTTGCTTCTCTAAGATATACCATTGAACGTATGGCAACAAATGTGGCTACAATTAGATGGAGCTCCTTCTCATTTTGCGCGGGACGTGAGAAATTACTTATACCGGAAATTTCCTAATAAATGGATAGGAAGAGGAGGCCCATGCCATTGGCCACCTAGATCACCCTGTTTAACACCCCCAGACTTTTTTTTATGGAGTTACATAAAAAGTCTTGTATACAATACCCCATCAACCACGCCAGAAGATATGAAGGAACGAATTAAGAATGCATTTGCAACTATTACGATATGCTAAAAAGAATAAGAAATTCGTTTGAACGAAGGATCACAATGTGTATTCAAGAAGATGGTCATCATTTTGAACATCTATTAAATTAATTTATTATCTTGTATTATTTTGTAATTCGTGTTTCAAAAAAAAATGTAACAATGTTAGTAAAACTATCACAGATAGGTATAGGGAATACCTACATCGTTTGAAAGGGTTTCGAAAGATACTTCAAATAACGTTAAAATATATATGGTGTTCTATTTAAAATATCGAAGTTTTTAGTTTTTAAATCTACGTATAATAAATATGTATTTCGTAAACACCCTATATAATATTTTTGATCAGTAAGTATTTGAGGTTATAGCCCAGAAGACGCTTAATGTACCTTAAAAAAATCAATTTGAAATATTAAGAAATGTAGGATATATTTGCATTTTTTAAACACCCGAAAATTTTGAAAATCCTCGAATATATCAAAAATTATAGACTCTAGGTATAACAACCCCTTAACAAAGTTACACTAATTTTCTTTATATATTTCAAAAATTCAATAAAATATAGGGTGTCCCGATTAAAAAACCTAACTTTGATATTGATATGAATTTCCGCCCCGGCGCAGCTCTGAGCACCAGGAACAATACTCCTGAGGGTGTGCTTCTCTCTCTGAAATTTTATAAACAAGTTAAAACTGATAACAATAATAAAAAAAAATATGTTCTCAATCTTCTTCCGGATTTCTGTAATTGCTCTGCTCCCAGCTGGTATTCTCTGTTGATTTGAATGCTTTTAAAACTTGTAGATTGTAAAGTATGTCATTATCAATGACAACTTTGAAAATTACTTCACTGTCAAATAACTTATCAATTCAAAAGTACTTATCTTTTGGATTTATTTTCCTTTGATACGTTCAATTAGTGCGATACTATTTACTTCTTTCAAAATATGTATCCAATAATAATCAGATTTTCAAAATATCCATTTATTAGAACATTATACAGGGTGTTATTGAAATACACGTACATATTAAAACTGGGTATTGCGCAGATCCCCACTGAATGTAGAAAAATATTATTTTTTAAAAATACCCCTTATTAAGGGAGTTATTAATTTTTGAAAATTAATTCTAAAACAAACGTACTTCACTGATATGTTGAAGATGACCTATATAAATTAGGTTTATTTACCTTTTAAACATCAACAGTAATTAATATTATGCAAGTTTTTGTCAGATGATAAGAAAACTAGTCTTGTAAGAAATAACCATGTTGCCAAGATTTTCGAATTAATTTCTATTTCCAAAGACTGGTTTTTACTACCCTCGTTATCAAAAAACTAGAATATTTGATAAATGATTGTTTTTAAACTATACATTTTTGAAACTATAGATTATTAAAATTTTAGTTGATTTACGAATCTGGCTAACACGAGCGCGTCATTTCCAAGTTGGTAAAAAGTGTTGTTACGATTACTTTTAAATATTTTTTTACGATGCCACTATTTACGAATATTGAACTAACGGATATAGTGCTGGTTTATGGGGCAGCTGGAGAAAATTCTCGGCAAGCACAAATCCTGTATCGCGAACGGTTTCCAAATCGGAGAATTCCGGACTGTCGTACGTTTATTTCAACTGTTCAGCATCTAAGAGACCATGGAAAATTTGAGAGTGTGAATGCAGATCGAGGGAGAACAAGAACACAAAGAACATTGGCGGCCGAAGAAGAAATATTGGAAGCTGTTGAAAACCGGCCTCAATTAAGTTGTAGAAGACTAGGTCTTGAAATTGGAGTGTCCTCATTTGTTGTGTGGCGGACACTTAAAGAACAAGGTTTACATCCTTATCACATCCAAAAAGTCCAGGCCTTATATCCAGGTGATGAAGAAAAGAGAGTGGAGTTTTGTGAATGGATGATTCAAAAATGTGTTGATATTCCTGATTTTCTAAAAATATTATTGTATACTGACGAGGCTTCATTCACTCGTGATGGCGTGTTCAATATGCACAATACGCATATTTGGAGTGATGAAAATCCTCACGCCATTAGGGAAACTGGGCATCAAAGAAAATTTTCAATAAATGTTTGGGCTGGCATAATAGATCAGTATTTAATCGGGCCTTATGTTCTCCCGAACAGATTAAATGGGCCAGGATATCTCCACTTTTTAGAAGATATTTTGCCAGTACTCCTAGAAGAGAAACCGTTACAATTAAGGCAACGGATGTGGTACCTACTAGATGGCGCTCCTCCTCACTTTGATTTAAACGTAAGGCAGTTTTGGAACATTAGATTTCCTCAAAAGTGGATAGGCAGAAATGGACCTACTAAGTGGCCTCCGAGATCTCCGGACTTAAATCCATGCGATTTCTTTTTGTGGGGTCACATGAAACAACTGGTTTATAATGAACCTATTAATAGTGTTGAACAATTAACCAATAAAGTTAATGCGGTAGCCGAGGAACTACGACAAAATCCAAGACTAATTTCTAATGTTCAAAGTTCTTTCGAAAGACGATTGCAAGTGTGTGTAAATAATAATGGACGGCATTTTGAACAATTACTGTAATAAACTTTATTTTGAATTAATTGGTTTTGCTACGGCAACAGTGCAATTTCTATGGGTAAGTTCAATTTCGATTTATTTTACTTCTTTAAATATGGAAACTAGAAGGTCGGAAAAGGGGACTCTTCCCCAATATTTAAATTTTAGAATTTGAAGTTAAAATTGGTGCCAATCGTTTTTGGTCATTACATACTATTCCCCATTTTAATATGTACGTGTATTTCAATAACACCCTGTATATAATGATTATTCTTCACTGTGATTTTCTGAATATCATAATTTGTTTCTTGGTTCCAAGAAAATAATTTTAATACTAAAATTGTTTAATTTTGAGGATTGTTGAAACTTTTGATCCTCCTCTCAATTTGGATGGTACCCAACTAACTTTATTAAACATCCATCCAAAAAATCACAATTACTATAACAACCAATTCAATTTTTTTTTACAAATTTATAACTTAAACACATTTCACATAGTGGCTGATATTCTTCCTGATGCTCAAAGCACACCAATCAGGAATCCATATCAATATATTCCAATTTCCTGGAGCACCCTGTATTATTGAAATTATTTTTAAATTGTTGCCTTTTCTAATATACATCTCACCGTAAAAACCGATTTTTTAAAAAAAGTTTAGTTTGGGATATACAGACCGAGGCGTTACCGGTGGACCACCAAATTACTATGACTCGTCAGGCACTATATTTTTGCATTTTATTCGAATGTAAATCCTGCAAATCCTTATACATCCTCGAAAATTATCCTGTGTGTACACCTACATCCTCAGTGGTTTACCCCTCGTGTTTAAGCTTACTAATTAAGAATCCTTTAAAAATTTCAAAAACGAAAGTGGTATAAAAACATTACAGAAACTTTACTTATTTTGTTCGTGGTAATCAAAAGGCACCATAAAAAAATAGAATTTTCAATTTAAAAACAAACTACTTTGATATGAATTCTTATTTTTAGATTACCCTATATGATATTTTTAATTTGTAGTGTATATCCCTGTGAAGAAAAATAATTTAATGTTAAGCCGTTTTCTTTACAGAAATCTACGCGTATAGGAAGCACCACCCTGTATTATTAAAATTAAATATGTACCATTTGTTCAAAATGCTCAAAACACCTGTCAGTTTTCATAACTAACGAAACATTAATGATCAAAAAATCACTTTTCATATCTTCATCACTCGTTAACACTTTTACAAGTTTTAACATCCAGACGTTTTAAAACTGTACACGCGCACAACTTTTTTTAACCTTAATTTTTTATTTCACTTTAACAATCATCGCGCGTTCTTATCGTTCACACTATTTTTTGTACGTTTTCGCAAAATAAGTCGACTGAAAACTGAAAAACTGAATTACTCACTCTTGAATGTTTATATCTTTGAAATCTCGATTCTAAATATATCGACAATTTATTTTGGGCCGGCGCTGAACAGGTTTCTAGTGATATTGGGTCTTGGGTTGGGGGGAATAGAGAGCTTTTTGGAAAATTGCAAAATTTACTATACGGTTTTACTATGTAGGCCAGTTTTCCGGTGTTTGAATTTTCGAAATCGGTCTTTTTTTTTCAGGTTAGCTGACACGGTAGACATTTTTTATCAACTTATGCAATTATAATTATTTATTTTATTTATGCAGTATTTTTTTTTCTTTGATATTAATTTAAGTTTTTTCTTTGATATTAATTCAAGTTACACTTTTTGAGCGAGGTGCCCGATAAGAAAACAAACTTTTTTTCTTTTATTGAATAAATATGAAGTTAATATTGTTGTACTTATTGAAAAAAAAGTATATTTCCTATTTGTTTATCTTTTTGAATTTAAATAAACGAAGTCTCCACTGGTAGCTTGTATTTTTAAAATTAGCTGAACTTGAATGAACCTCGTTATGCGCCACTATGCATTGAATAAGTATATACTTTTTAAAAACTAAACATTTTAAATTACCAAGACTGTGAAATAATCTTAGATAAAAGAGACCAGAGATATAACATACACCGGTGTTTAACCTGCGCAAATGTTGCCAATTTCTAAAGAAAGGTTAACGGAGTGGGGGAACTGGGCAGAAACCCGAAATCTGTAACAAGGACCGGACTTTGTTTATTAGCATCATAATGAACTATTAGAATTATTTAAAATATATGTTTAATGGAATTTTGTATTATGAAATAAAATTAACGTGATTTTTTAATCTCAAACAGATGCACAACATTTTATGTAAAAAGAAGACCTTTTATAGAATATTTCGTTAGCGTTTATTTACTACGGACTTTTCAGCAAGATACTACAGTAAAATGTTGAAATAGAATATTGTTAATAGAGCAAGAAATGGTACTCATTGTCTACGAGTATTATAAAAAAAGCATGTGCGCAGGCGAATACTGCAAATCAAACCTTTTGAGTTAAACATTATATTATTTCTACGGCTATTACATAATATTAAAAATTAGTCAAAATGAGAAAATGCTGTTTTGTATTGTAACCTCAGCTCCTTTCTTTAGGAATATTAATTAATATAGAGGATGAGTGATTGTCGAAATAAATAATCGATCATTGAAAATAATCGATTATTTTCGATCAATCCATTGTTTTCAATCTATTTGTTTTTCGTATTTCCTTTAAAATAAACTACTTGATTATCTTTGAAAAATCAAAAATAATCGATTAATTAAAAAGCCAATTAACCGATAAATAAGTGTTTACAAAAAATTATCATTTATTTTAAATAATAGATTATTTTCAAATAATCCATTTTTTTTTTCGTCCATTGAAACAGATTATTTGATAATCTTTAAAAAATCGAAAATAATCGATTAATTAAAAAGTCGATTAACTGATAAATCGATTTAAAAAAAACGAATTGTCGATTATTTTAAATAATCGATTATTTTCGATCAATCGATTATTATCAATAATTTATTTTTATTGTATTTCATTTAAAATCGATAATTCGATTATCATTGAAATACCGAAAATAATCGATTAATTAAGAAGCCGATTCTACGATAAATCTATTTTCCAAAAAAATAACCGAATTATCGATTATTTTCTAATAATCCTTTTCATATTTCCTTTAAAATTGATTATTCTATTATCTTTGAAAAATCTAAAATAATCGATAAAAATCAATAAATCAAAAATAATTAATAAATATTAAAAAACTGATTAACCGATAAATCGATATTTCTAAAAAATAACCGAAATATTGGTTTTATAAAATAACGAATTATATTCGATCAATCAATTATTTTCATATAATACCTTTGAAAATTTGAAAATAATCGATTAATCGAAAATAATCGATTAATCGAAAATAATCGATTAATCGAAAATAATGAATTAATCGAAAATAATCGATTAATCGAAAATAATAGATTAATCGAAAATAATCGATTAATTAAAACACCGATTAAACGATAAATCGATTTTTCCAAAAAAATCGATTATTTTCAATTAATCGATTATTTTGAATATATAGATTTTATTACAAATATTTACGAATTATTACTTTTTAATTAAACAAAAATAAATTGGAAACAAAATTTTATCATGTCAAATGATACTTACATTGTAATTTAATGGAATCACATAAATATATGATTTAAAAACTATAAAAGTTACATTATTACTTAAATTCTAGTTCTTGTATTGCATAAACGTTCCAGTCCGCATATGTATATTTAACTCCGCTTCATACTAATACGAATAGGGATTCGGATAAAACCTTCCACGGCATTCAACGCTGCACCGCTGTGTTAGTCAACTGCCAATATGCGCCAAATTACACTATCACTCATACCGTCCTAAACATGATTAATGTAAAATTGTATAATACCACTAGGCTTGTGTCAAATAGTATAATTTATTTTATGTACAATATTTTGAGCTAAATTACTTTTGTTCATAAGTGTAAGTTTCTAATGGTATGAAAATAAGTATTTCAGGATGCTATCTCAATTTGGTAATGAAGAACATGCAGACATTATTTTTGTGTTCGGTTTTTGTAATGGAAACGGTAGAGTAGCAGTAAAGGAGGATCGCAGACGCTTTCCTAATCACCGTTTACCAAATTCTAAAACATTTTTACAGTTTCCAACTACAGTTAAACATGAAAATGCTCCGAGAAATAATCTTCGACAAGAAGAGGAGATACTACAGATAGTTCGAAATAATCCTTCTATCAGTATAAGAAGAAGTAGTAATGAATTAGCAGACCGATAACAAGAATATGGAAAACTTTAATAAAAAAAGAAAATTTGCATCCATTTCATGTACAAAAAGTACAGCGACTTGAACACGAAATCGACGTAATCCGCTTATCTTTTTGTAGATGAACTTTGGCCCACAGAAGGACAATATCGAGAATTGTATTTACTGATGAATCCTAATTTACACGTGATGTGATCAATAATACTAGGAATGGTCATATTTGGGCAACTGAAAATCCTCCCACTGTATGACAAAAACATTCCCAATATAGATTTTCTATAAATGTATGGTTTGGTATTTATAAAAATATATGTTTTTGAATACAGATTAATAGCTGAAGTTTATTTAAATTTCCTTAGAGACATCCTGCCAAATTTGTTAGAAGGGATTAATACCAGAGGAATGTGGTTTCAACACGATAGTGCTGCACCTCATTTTCAAATACTGGTCGGAGACCATTTAAATCATCGTTTCCCAAATAAATGGATTAGGTCGAGGCGGTCCCGTCAATTGGCCACCAAGATCTCCAGATCTAACACATCTGGATTATTTTTTATGTGGCTACCTTAAATCAGAGGTTTACAACGAAGAAACGAATTCCTGAGCACAGTTATTGGAAAAAATTAATAATGTATGCAACAACATTAGAAATAAACCGGAAATAATTGACAAAAACACCGTAACGAAAAAAAAAAATCTTAAGACCCCCCACTCCGACCGGCACAGCGGTGCAGCGTTAAACAATATTAACTTCTCATTTATTCAATAAAAGAAAATCGAAAAACCGAAAAATCGAAAAATCGAAAAATCGAAAAATCGAAAAATCGAAAAATCGAAAAATCGAAAAATCGAAAAATCGAAAAATCGAAAAATCAAAAAATCGAAAATTCGAAAAATCGAAAATTCGAAAAATCGAAAATTCGAATAATCGAAAAACCGAAATCGAGAAATCAAAAAACCGAAAAATTGAAAAATCAAAAAAATCAAAAAACTGAAAAAACGAAAAATCGAAAAATCGAAAAACCAAAAAATCGAAAAATAAAAAAACTGAAAAATCAAAAAACTGAAAAATCAAAAAATCGAAAAATCGAAAAACCAAAAAAACGAAAAATCGAAAAACTGAAAAAACGAAAAATCTTAAAACCGAAAAATTGAAAAATCGAAAATTCGAAAAATCGAAAAACCGAAAAATCAAAAAATCAAAACACCGAAAAATTGAAAAATCGAAAAACTGAAAAATCGAAAAATCGAATAATCGAAAAACCGAAACCGAAAAATCGAGAAATAAAAAACCGAAAAATTGAAAAATCGAAAAATCAAAAAACTGAAAAAACTAAAAATCGAAAAACCAAAAAATCGAAAAATCAAAAAACTGAAAAATCAAAAATTCGAAAAATCGAAAAACCAAAAAATCAAAAAAACGAAAAATCGAAAAACTGAAAAAACGAAAAATCTTAAAACCGAAAAATTGAAAAATCGAAAAATCGAAAAATCAAAAAATCAAAATACCGAAAAATTGAAAAATCGAAAAACTGAAAAACGAAAAATCAAAAAACCGAAAAATTGAAAAATCGAAATACCCCTTCATACTAGTACGAATAGGGTCGGGTAAAACCTTCCATGGCTATAACGCCGTACCGCTGTGCCGGTCGGAGTGGGGGCTGTTAGGTTTTTTTCGTTACGATGTTACGAAATTTCTTGATTCGGTCGCCACTCAAAGCATGCGATAAAAACTATGCAATAGCCTAATAATAAAAATGTTCCAAAACAATCTGGTAATACTTAAATTCTAAAAATTCTTTCTATACTCTACCGCGAATATTTGGTAATAATTTCAAAGCTTCTCTTTAGTTTATGAATTCGAACTGGAAATAGGAATTTTATTAAATCCGTAAATTAATGAAATTTCGTAAAATAAAAAACGATAAAATCGCCACCGGCCGGCAGCGGTAATCAATATATTTAGAATCGCCATGAAAAAATATGTATATATCAAATATTACGACTATTTTAATGAATGTTTAATTAATGTTGAATCCAAACTGTGAAAACAGACGGTAGTAAAAAAATACGTATTTGTTTTTGTTATTTTAATTAACTTTTCAACACCAATAATAGTACGCACGTGAGCAGATACGAGGATTTCCCAGAAATATTCTGCTAAATGATGTAATAAAACAAAATAATCCATTTAAAAAATTTGACACTTATTCAATTTTTAACCTAACTGAACCATGGTCTTCATCAAAATATGTGGCTTGTTTAGAACTTCTACCACCTCTTTTAACCAATTCGTGACACTTCCGGTGCCTTTGTTGGCACAAATTTTTAAATATAACCTTTTCCTGTGCATTGCATTATTTATGTCCAATAATTTGTTTAAACATTTTAAAACATTTAAAAAAATAATTTATTAATAAAAAGTAGATTTATATGTATAAAGTCTAACATTTTCGTTTTTTTGTTTCAGCTCTGACGTTGTCAGAAGAATATGAAGAGGATGATGAAGATTATGAAGATTTTTCGAATATAAATACCACATCAAATGGTACGTTACTTGTTTTAAATACTGCTATTACTCAAAAGTCTTTTATACGAGGAGCATTGTTAAAGTCCGAGGAAAATATTAAACAAAACACAAATTACTTTATGTAAATCACTTTATTGCTTCTCAAAATATTTCCTTTTAAAATTTATACACTTTTGCATCCGGTTTGTATCAATTAAATATACAAATACAACACATACAATTAATTTTAAATGTTTACAATATAAACTCCAATGCACGTCATTGACGATGATGAATTTGAAGTTTTCCAAAATACTGAATTTAGAGGTTTAAAATGGCCAAAGAAAGACTAGATTAACGATGACAAACAAAATTTTATTTGGGCTTGATGTAAATTTGTTTATAAACATCTATTTTTAAGAGAAGTAATGATAATTAGAACAGTTAGATAATGAAATTAACAACACATGCTAGTTTAAAACTCAAATAAAGGCTAAAAAGTTCTTCTTACATCAGTCAGAGTTAGACAATTAGAACTGAAGTCAGAATCATCTATATTTGGTGTTATAATAATGGGAGCAATTTCCAGTTTGTCTGTTATATTATAACGTTTGTTTGATTTAAAAATAGTTTATATATATATATATATAGTGGAAGGGTAGTCTTTGCTGAATAGTAATGTAAAATTCAAACTAATTTATTGGGGGCAGCAGCAATATATAATAAAGAAAACTCTTTAAAGATGATCCAAGCTTTCGGAAATTTAATAACTTATTTCCATCTTCAGGGAATCTACAAAAGGTGTGGTGTGTCTTCATAGGAACATAATATTATTAAGAGAGTGAGTTACTTACATCTTTGTGAGGATGAATTATTAATGATGTTAAATGTTATGATTTTGATGCACATATAGAATTAAAATTACACAGTTTTACAATATAACTTAAAATTATTGTCGTTAAAATTCAGTTTGAAATTTAACTGTTATGTCAATTTTTGTGTCATTCGTTGTTTATGTATACAAGTGTGTTAGATTAAATATAGAAATTACTAATAAGGAACCTAGTTAGGAAGATTACTTTGTACCTAAATTATTATTTAATAAAGTTTTATCTGAGAATGCAGTTTGATTAATTATTTCATCATCAACAAAACTGTCACTAATTGTTGTGATGAATGAAAGGATGTTGTAAATTATTTCATCAAAAACAATACTGTCACCATTGTTATGATGAAAGGTTGAATATTAAAAGTTTTTTAATCAGACTTGTATCATAAAAGGTGGTCATTTAAAAAATTAGATTTCATCTGCAATAATACTGTCACTATTATTGTGATGAAGGGTTGTATTGGTGTTGAGTAAGTATGAGTAAATATATATATATATATATATATATATATATATATATATTTACATATTTAAATATATATATATATATATATATATATTTACATCAAGTACAAATTAATTTTTTTATCTTAAGCACTATTATATTTTACATTTATAATCTAATTTATTTAACAATTTATCTTTACTAGCCAACATTTAGTTTAAAACTTCTATTTATAAACTTCAACTGTCTTTACTAAACAAAGTCGCGTTATTTATATGAAGCCAGCCGGCCCTTCTCGAGATGATTCTCGATGGTAGTCTAGAAGCTCTCGAAATCCTTACTCGACGGGTCTGACTGCGTATGGAGAAAACATTCCTGTCTAGTCTCGATCACCAGCGTCAGACGTAACGGCAGCGATTAAGGTCAAAAGAGTTGGATTTGTTGGACGACATTGTTCCTTCCTTAAGAGATAGTTCCTCCTGGAACTAAAACTAAATAGCTGTATCTGTAACTAGATCCTCTTTCATAATTTCCATTTGCATGAAAGTAACAAACAACGGTTTTCGTTGTAACATGGACACTAGGTGAATGGCTACAGTCCAGTATTTGAACCTCGGTCTCACGGACGATTACTTCCACCAATTCAACTGGCAGCTATCTTTGGCATAGATAGTTTCTGTGCATTTGAACTGCAATACATGCTCCGTCAGACCAAGTAATGTTTCCCATACATCATGATGAGTGGATAGATCTCGGAAGGTGTTCTATGTTGCCAAATAGAAAAGGTAGCCCGAAGTTTCAAGACTTTTCCAGAAGTTCTGGCAATCGACCAAACTTCTATCAGAACACAGATGCCAGATCTCGAGCGTCGTTGATGCTGGCGTAAGTTATATGGACCAGCAAGTAGTCTATATGAACCGTGAAGAGATCGTGTTTCTCGGTTGTAACACCATATTTTGTTTTTCCGATACTTCCATATGCACCCATAAATTCTTAAAAGATAAGGTCAGGTGTTTCTTGGAGATGGTTTACTTCTTCTTCCTTGTTATGATCAACCTCAAATGGCGCTAGCCGGTTTTGGTGCACTACCTTCGGTTTACCGTTCAAGATATTGCTTTTACGATACATTACATCATTCATTTGTTTCTTAATGAGGTACGGACCTTCTCAAAACTTCTGGAGCTTTGGCGAATAACCCTTCTGTCTTTTGGATTATGGAATCTGACTTTGAAACCTTTCTTAAAACATCCTTCTTTGGCTTGGGTATCGTACCGTTTTTTCATTCTTTCGCTGGCGATTTGAAGATGCGAGCGAACCAACTCATGCATGTCGTCCATTTCTCACCAGCTATGTCTTCTTTAGATCGGCATCCAAATTCGAGGTGGCTCGGTAGTTTAATTTCACGCCCAAACAGGACCTTTGTTGGTGTTTGGCCTCTTGATTCATTAACAGTGGATCTATATACCATTACCAATCTCGCTACTTTTGACAGGTATGGTCTTATTTATTCGCTCTACCATTCCATCCCACTGTCTCACAGATTTCTCGGAAAAGCTGGCTTTTAAAATTTTACTATGGATCTCTAAGGGTACTTCAAATCGACTGATAAATTCAATTATTAACATGTTTGCAATGGTTGCGGCCAACATCCTGTATTTATTACCATTCTCGGTCATGATGAACGATCCAGCAATATCTAAGGCAATCCTTTCAAATGGGCTACCGATCTTATATTGCTTCATGAGAGTCTTCTTTTACCATTAAGGTCCAATACTCATAGCACAGATAGTACATTTCTTACACCAGTCCTTTATATCATTGGACTGTTCATCTAATAAAACCTTTCACGAATTCTCTGAAGGGTGTTCTTAACACCGAGATGTCCTCCTGCTGGAATGTCGTGTAATTGGCGAAGTGCTTTGACTATTATAGTTTTTGGAATGACCAACTGTTTTCTGATTTTAGAACTACCATAATTTTTCGAGTACTCGCTTTAATAAGCTTTCTTACAAGAGACAAAATGTCTCTCTGAGCCCAATATGACTGCTGAAGAAAGTTTTTATACTTCTTGCCAAGTAGGTCGACGATTTTCCTCTTTCCATCTTCTTTAAAACGTTGTTCTTTCCTAATTTTGATAGGGGCTTACTTGTCGTTGACAACCGTTGTTCTTCGTACTGCACTTCTTTAGTGGCCAACCCTTTTCCAATCAGAGTTCCTCGACCAACACCCTCATTGCGCTTCGAAGGTTCCACAATGATAAGCCTTCCTTTCTCTACAGTTCCTTGCAACCGAATTAGTCCTTTGGTTTCAAATCTATCAGGTATAACCTTTCCTTCTTGTACAGCTACCGGCACGATATACATTTCCCATTTCACCACAATTCCAGCACCTGATAGTCTTCGGCTGCTTCTCAATAAGGATTTTTATGGTAAACAATTGGTCGAATTTATTATCCTATTTTTCCTCTTCAGTGTATGCACCAGAGGCCAGCGTAGCCGCTTAATATTCAAGAGCAGCGGACAAGACATCGACCAATGTTTTGTGACAAGCTAAATGGGGTGTTCTTTGTATTCTTTAACTGTAATCGGTACACCTACTCCAAGTGTTCGTAGCCATATCCCATGTTTAGTCTCTTTTTAAGTTCTTTAAAATCATCTGTCTCTTCTACGGGTATAGTCTGAAGGACATCTCGAAGGGCGATGGACAGATTTATTGCCTTTTTTCGGTCAGATCATTCGTGTATTCTGGCAGCTGTTTCGAACTGTTTAAGGTAATTGGTCTATGACATCTTCCCGTCGAAAGTTGGGGCTTTAACACGAGCAGAGTTTACAGGTCCTTCCAATTTTAACTTTGACTCCACTTCATGGCACTTTATTTCACCGTCCTTGGCCTGTTCTGTATGTTCCAGTTTAATTCTATCTTCTTTTCCATCTCTTTTATCAATGTTTTTATTAAACCAATTATCCTTCCACTCTGCACATCTGATAATCCTTCATAAGACTTTTTTTTAATTTTTTTTTTAATTACAATTAACAAAATTTTGCGATGTTACTTCTAAAATAATAGAATTCATAGAATTAGCGCCGCGACAAATAATAATGATATTATCTTTTTACGAACTAAACAATTTTAACCATTAAAAACAATTATTTTATTTGCAAGTGAATTTTTTTTAATAAAAAAATGTTTCTGTATAATACTGGGTGAACCCATGTAAGTTTGATTGTGTATATAACATTGGAGTATTGGACCCCTATACGGTGCCTTTTTTTCAAAATTGGCATCTAAACGTAGTTTTTTTTGCCACAGACTTTTGTAAACCTAATAATTATTTATCTATATTTTAATATTTTCTTTAAAAATTCAATAATTAAGTTATAAATTTTCTCATCAAATGAACTTAATAAAATAGAAATACTGATGAAAAAGGGATATTTAGGGAAGAAAGTTTTTTAAGAAAATCTGAACGATGAGAATTATGGTGGCTACAAGAAAAATTGAGGTGGTTGATATCAGCAAAAGAATTGTCGCATTGACGGAAAGGTGATATATTAATACCAATTCTGGAAAGGTGGGACGGAACACCCACATGATTTAGTTTCATCCTTGTTAGAGTCGTACAATAATTCCTAGACATTTTAAAATTTGTTATGTGAGAATAGATTTTGGAAGAACAGGGTGAATAAATGTATATGGGTTATTTGAATGAGAAACAAAATGTTCCCATAGTTTCTCCTAGCTTGGTCTAACATTTCGTTTCATTGCATGAATAATATCCTGCGGAGAATGAATATTATTAATAGTTGGCAGAAAAATGGATTATTTAGCAGCTAAATCGACTTTTTCATTTCCAACTATCCCTTTATGACTTTTAACCCAGATGAAAACGATCTTGATTTTAGAATTATGAAGAGATTGGAGAAACTGAATAATTTCTCTTATAATAGGATTTTTGTTAATATTGCAGGAATAGTTAGAAATTAAAAGAAAAACAGATTTCGAGTCTGAAAGAATAACCGATTAGCTTTCTCCATAGCTTTTTATCCAAATGCCTTGTGATATTCCACAATTTTACCGTTAGATTTGAACGTGTCGCTTTGTCTATTTAAACACATTGCTGTCTAATCTGACAAGATTTAAGTAAGGTAAAAACATTTCACGTATCTCTACATTTCACAGTACATTTCATGTACTGTCAACTGAATTATAAGTTCAAAAACGTCAAACGTCACGACAATTGCAGTGTTCCTCATACCTTTTTGCAATGAATTGCAAAATGTAATACTTGAGGGGTAAACCACTAAGGCCAAAACGTACCCGTATTTCGAAAATCTCCAAAAATTTTCAAAAATTCGTATGATTTCGCGAAATCATCCATGATTCTATCTTAATTTTATACGATTTCGGTGATTGCTGCGAAGTTCCCCTTAATCTTATACGATTTCGGAGAAATCATTATGTATAATTTCCTATGAATTATCGATAAAATTCTTCTTGGATATTCAAATGACCTTTTTGTTTGTTCGACCTTTTTTTTGGAGGGCTCTTTCTCTGTTTTTTTTTGTCCATTATACCTGCTGCATTCATATTTCGGAACGAACAATTGATTTCCAAATGATTTCGGAGATCATTTCTGCTATGATTTTCGATGATGATTCCGGGATTTAAGTGATTATTTTGGAAATTTTGAGAGAATTTGTAGTGATTTTCTCGAAATTTTCGAAATCATTCATCGAAAATCATTTCGAAAATAATTCGTTGCTCAAAATAGCAGCAGCTTGTGGATCAAAACAAAAGGGACGAGTCCAAAAAAAAGTCATTGTATAAAATCAATTTTAGGTGATTTTCAAAAAATGGGTAAGTTTTTACCTTAGTGGTTTACCCCTCGGTAATTAATACCATACTGCAATAAAATTGGTCTTAAAAATTGTAGATATTTTTTTTTTATCTTGAAATCACTTTTATGAATAATTGTTCTTTATAGGTTCACTTAGTTTCATCACAGAATTGTCAAACATCACGCGGGATGGCGGAAAGCAGGCGAAATTTTTATGCGAAGTAAAATCACTGGAAACGAATCACTCCAAAGTGGCTTTTAATTGGAGACATAACGAAGTACATATCGATGACAAGGAACGATTCAAAATTAAAACTAAGGTATCCATTAAGATTTACGTCGCATAAATTATTACAAAAAAAAACTATATAAAATCGAAAAGATATAAAGTACTAGACAATTTCTTGGGCGCCGCCTGTTGGAAAAAAAATGGGAACAGTTGCATTTTTAGAATTTGTGGGTCTAGGTTATTTCCTAGGGTAGTTTTTCTGCACTATTAACTATGTAATTTAAAAGTATTCTAGATGGATACTGAATATTTTTACGATGGAGGACCACCAAAAAAATGTACCAAAAACTCTACCTCTGAGAGGGTGATGAGACCAAATTATCTATTAGGAATGTCTGCTCTTAAGGTTGGGTTCAAATAATTGTATTTTTACCCCTTCTAGAAAAAATTCTGGCGGCGCCCATGCTTTATTAATACAATGTGTTAATACAATTTATTAATACAATTTATTAATACAATTTATTAATACAATTTATTAATACAATTTATTAATACAATTTATTAATACAATTTATTAATACAATTTATTAATACAATTTTATTAATACAATTTTATTAATACAATTTATTGTTACAGTATATTAATACAATTTATTAATACAATTTATTATTAAAATTTATTAATACAATTTTATTATTACAATTTGTTATTATAGTTTATTAATGCAATTTATTAATACAATTATTTATTAATACAATTTTTTGATGCAGTTTATTGTTAAGAGTCAAAATATATGGTACGGTTTTATGTTTTAGGTCAAAGACAACGTTTATTCGTCAATTTTACGAGTAAATAAATTAGAATATTTTGATAGAGGATTTGTCGAATGTATAGCGAGTAATGGTGTAGAAAAAATAAGGTCTATAGCGTTTTTGGAAATAAATCCGGAAGCACATAAATATGGTAAGTCAAAAGATAGGGTGGATCCATCATATTCACTTGAAAAGCTTCGATTTACCTAATTTTAACTTTTTTCAGGAAATGCCGTACTTAACCCACAGAAAACTGATCATCCAGATTTAGACAGGTAAATATATTTTTTTCGATTGTTATACAAAGTTTCATTTTCTTAACTTACATGAAATTATTAATTTCTGGTCCTTTGAAAAATAGCATATCTAACGGCTTTCCTCAAAATACCTACCTAGAACACTTTACCTTTTACTTTGACTGTTATCCAACTCGTTGATAAACAAAGTAAAAAAGTATAGGGTTCAAAATGGAGCCCTGTGGAACATCACTTGTTCCGATGAATGATTTTCGACAACTACATATCGTATTCAATTAACCATAAAATCTTGAATTCAGTTATTGACAATTCCCTCTATTCCATGTATATAAAATTTATTTCGTATAAGCTCTTTGATTGGCGCAGTCGAATGCCCAGCTGAGATCACAAAATATTATTAGATCTTGTGGTTCGGTACTCGACCCTGATGCCCTTTTTGTTTCCATTTCTACTTTATTTTTTATATTACGATTTAATTTTAAATTTTCTTAATATCGTTTAAAAATATTATATATAAAAAAATAGTGTTTTGTCTTAAAATGCACATTTAACAAATAATAAACAGTCATAGAAAAATAAAGTGTGCAACATGTACTCGAGTTGTGACACTGGCCTAACAGCTGGTGCTACAATTTCTCCGCGCTCGTGAGGAAAGTGTCGTTTTTCTCACTTGCTGCACAAACTATTTATAAATGGTTACTAAAAATAATAAAATTAAAAATTGTTTATGGCAGTTTTGGAGAAATGACCACATTCTTGCCGAAAGACATCTCAAAATCCAACGAGGGCGTCTTTCTAACGACAATGGGCGCCAAGTCGAAAACCTTTTCCACGCCGATACAATTCGATTTGGATTCTAACGGAAAACTGACGGAGAACGTCCCGAAAACGTACAACAGTTCGGAACCGCTGTGCCAGATGTACACCGGTCAACGTTGCAGACGGCACTTGGCTGGAAAATATGTTTTCGTACAGCCCCCGTATTCGCAGAAGGAAGTCGAAGACAAACTGGACGCCGCGTTTTTGGTTATTTCGCAATCAAAGTAAGATTTATTTTACTTATTTATTTATAATCAAACTTAGGCAGTTTCTTTCACTTCTAACAGCCGTGGCTATACAGGGTGTTTCATATTTAAACGGTCACAGCTTAATTCACTTAGCAGAATTCAAAACACTCCCATACTTAGCTTTTAATCTCACTCGTTTCTGAGATATAGGATGTTTTATAATTTTTTGCCAAAACTAAAGTCGGCCATTTTGTTTGAACGGCTAGAGATATTTTGATAAAAGGTTGTACAAAAGTTACACTCTCTTAGTTAATCAAAGTTATAATTTAATTTTAAAAATTTCAGGACCGGTCTCTCTTTTTTTTTATATTTCTCTTCTTAGCTAGAATATCACCCCGTATATCGGATTTTAATAAATGTTACTGCACATTTAAATAGTACGTAGATCAATAAATAAAATAATTTAATAATATTTAATGGCACCATCTTGATTTTCTTACAGTAAATTTTTATAATAGCGACTACAATATTATAAATTAGTATTTACAAAATTGAAATAAAATATTTTCCTTCAGATTTTTAAAACTCTACACAAATTAGGTACCTTCTACATTTATTTTTAACTACTGCATTTTCCAATAAGAAATTGAACATCTACACAGGACCGGGCTTACTTTATTTGATAAAGTAACATAACAATCAGAAACAAATAATTAATTAAAACTAAAGTAGATTTTCAAAATGAACACCGTGAACGTTTTAACAGGTTTTTCACTGATTTGCCAATTATTTCCGGTTTATTTCTAGTGTTGTTAGATACATTATTAATTTTTTCCAATAACTGTGCTCACTTCTTCGTTGTACACCTCTGATTTAAGGTAGCCCCATAAAAAATAATCCAGATGTGTTAGATTTGGAGATCTTGGTAGCCAATTAACGGAACCGCTTCGACTTGTCCATCTATTTGGGAAACGATGAGTTAAATGATCTCTGATCAGTATTTGCAAATTAGGTCCAGCACCATCGTGTTGAAACCACATTCCTCTGGTATTAATCCCTTCTAACAAAATTGTCAGGAAATTTAAATAAACTTCAGCTGTTAATCTGCCTTCGAAAACATGAGGGCCTATTAAATGATTTTTATAAATACCACACCATACATTTATAGAAAATCTATATTGGGAATGTTTTTGTGATACAGTGTGAGGATTTTCAGTTGCCTAAATATGACCATTCCTAGTATTATTGATCCCATCACGTGTAAATTGAGATTGTACATGATATAAATGCAAATATTCTTTTTTTAAAGTTTTCCATACTCTTGTTATCGGTACTGCTAATTCATTACTAATTCTTCTTAAACTGTTAGAAGAATTAATCTCCTCTTCTTGTCGAAGATTATTTCTCGACATGTTGCTTACTGAATTCGAAAACCTGTAAAAATATTTTAGAGTTTGGTAAACGGCGATTAGGAAAGCGTCTGCGATACTCTCTTACTGCTGCTCTACCGTTTCCGTTACAAAAACCGAACACAAATAATGTCTGCATATTCTTCATTACTAAATTGAAACGGCATCCTGAAATACTTATTTTCATACTATTAGAAACTTACACTTACACAAGCCTACTGGTATTATACAATTTTACATTAATCATGTTTAGAACGGAATGAGTGATGGTGCAATATGGCGCATATTGACAGTTGACTAAATTGAGTTTTCAGCAATTAATATAACAACAAAAAAAGGAGACAGAAATAAAATACAATAAGACTCAACATTCTCCCCCCGTGACGAAATTATCTGTTTCGCTCACGTTGAAGATTCAACATCTATTCGGCATAATTTTGATACAGGCCTTTTCTATGTTCCGGACTTTACCATCTGGAGCTCTAAAAACTTTTTCAACCCTTCTCAATTTCCAGTTCTGTCGTGGTGAATTTTCATCAACTAGTTTTACAATATCATCTTTATTGAGGGGTCTTCCATCTTGAGTCCATTTGGTCGTTTCGTTAGACTTGGCAAGTATTCATGTGTCCATCGTTTCCACAATTGATTTTTGTATGCTTGGACCTTCGTAGGTTTTCGTCTGTTAAATGACTAAAAGGTGTTACGTTGCTCAGTGTGCCTGTGAGGAAATGGTTGGGAGTGAGAGATTCTAGGTCATTTGGGTCTGTTGACACCTTAGTGATAGGTCTGCTGTTAATCATATTTTCATATTCTGTGAATAGTATCAGAAGTTCATCCTTTAGAACATGTTTATTTAAAATGACTCTAAATGTTGTTTTTACAGATCGCACTAGCCTTTCCCAGACTCCAGCCATGTGTGCCGTTATTGGTGGTAAAAATTTCCATTTTGTGCCTTTTTCCAGTAACTCGTTCCTAATATTATTATTGTTCAAGTCGTTTAAGGCCCTTTTCAGTTTCTCTGAAGCTCCAATAAAGTTAGTACCATTATCTGAATACATTTTTAATGGTTGTCCTCTTCTGGAAGCCATTCTTCTTATTGCCAAAATGCAAGAATCTGACGTTAACGAGTGAGCTACTTCAAGATGGATAGCACGTACACTTAAACATGCTTAAACTGCTTTGTTTCCAATCCGAATCAAAAGGTTTTTGGCAAATCGTATCACCCACGCTGTTGACCAGAGTAACCTTAGCCAATTCGAAAATCTATCGATTTTTGGCTTACTTGCATCAGAATCATTGTCTATTATGACTGTTAGGATTTCCATAGGACTTTCTGGTGGTTTTGAATACTCAAACTTTTTGTCAATTGGCCAATCACTTTCGTGTCTAAAATATAAGAATTCAGGATCTCTGTACCAACCGTGAAAGTTGAGTATGTTAAGATCACTATTTTCCCTTGCGTATGTTCTGCTAGCCTGATCAGCAGAATTGAGTTTGGAGGGTATCCAATATGGCAGTCACACGCTTCGGTAGACTCTTAGATCTCCCCAATTCTAAGTTCCTCGAATTGTCCCAATTTACTTCCATCTCCCTTACATAAACTTTGTCGATTTTAATGTCAAGTGTATTGAGTATTGTCTTCATCAACCTACTTCCTAGCAGACTTGCTTGGAGCTCCATTCTTGGAATAGAGATTAGCTTAATTGGCCCAACTCGAGCTTTTGGCAAAACTAGTGATACTTCAATAGTGTCCAAGCTAATAACTAAGATATACTACACTAGCAAATGCCTTTTTACTGGCGTCACAGAAAATGTGAAGTTCCACTCTGTCAGCGTCAGATATATTTTTACCAGCGCACCTGGGAACTCTTACATTTCCAACCTTGTTCAAATCCCTGATCCATAATGTCCAATATTGGTAAAGTTCTTCATCAAGAGCATCATCCCATCCAATTTTGCATCTCCAGATATCCTGGCCTCAAATCTTGGCTTTGATTGTCAGGTTTGAAATCAGTCCAAGCGGGTTAAAAAACTTTAAAACTTATCGTTTGGTTGATCTATGATGCTGACTATTACTCTCTGTTAGTCCTTCCAAATGCAATTTAAAACACAAGATATCTGATTTCGCATCCATCCCATGAGATTCCTAATACTCGTTGGATTGCAAATTCGTTGGAATCTAGATTAATATTTTTGCAGGTGAAGTCAGCTGACAAGGTATTCATAATTTGTTTGGAGCTTGATATCCAATTGACTACATCAAACCCACTTAGTTTTTGAATACGTCTAGCTTCCTCAATTCTTTCAATGGCCTCTTCATCTGAATTTGCGAAGTTTAAATCTGAAATACCCTGTATAACATTAGTGGTGATAAAAATTAGTAACTAATGTTTATTTACCTCTTATAGAACATATTATAGCATTTTAATGAAAAAACTAATAAAAGTGCGTACATTTTAAAACTGTCGTGGACAAAAGAAATTTTCACGATTGCATACAACCCTAATCTTTCACATATTCATTTCGTTTTTTCAGTGACATATCGACGATCTGTAGCAAATTCGCGGAACCGAGCGTCTGCTTTTCCGCTTTTCCTCTGTGTCTGGACCGCGATCAAATTGACGAGTACCAAATCAACCATCTACGCGAATTGAGCAGCATCGATAACAAACAAAAATCCAAAAACATTAGAACCAAATTGACCAATTCGTTGCGGAGGATATGCAGGGACGAGTGTTTGCTACTAGAGAACGAGTTGTGCAGCAAGGAGTACAGCATCGCGAAAAGACATTTAGTTATAAGTAAGGCATGGTGACTGTATTTCGATATTTTTTATTGTAATGGTTTTTTATAGGTCAAATTATGGAACTTGAGGTGTGCGAACAATTGCCGTCGGAAAATGATATCAGTTCTAAGCACTGTCTGACATTGGGTGTTGGAGAACTAAATGTTAACAGAGGCAAGTAAATGTTTTGTTATTTATTATATCTGTCATTTAACATTGAACGCCCTTCACCTCATTCCAATCAATTCAATATTAACGAAATTAAACGTTAGAGTCCTTTTAGACGTTGAGTATCATATCACCTGCCACGTCATATGTCACTGATAAAAGGGTCCAACGAAAGATTGGTTCTATTAATAGGCATTCTAACGACCTGTCAAAATGCTGCTCGTGGGAAATGACAGGTTAGGATATGGCAACCCTGTAGACCTACATTGGGATTCTCATCTTTCAATACTATCTTCGTTCCACAGAATGTGATTCGTATGTAATGTCTCTTTCTATTCAATTCGTTACGTGTTGGGTACGCACATAAGAATCCCTGTCCAGGTGTCTTTGACAGTATCAGGGATGCATATATACAGGGTGTACCAATAAAAACTCCCAGGCCGGATATTTTGATAAGTAATAGAGATATTTTAATTCTGTAAATGCCAGTTCATAGACCGCTAAGAGAGCTTCAGTTTTAGACATAAATTAATTTTAAATAGGTCAATATGTAGATGGCGCTGCGCTCAATATATTTTTTTCGATGGGAGGATCTTTCTTATATAACGCATCTTGTAAAAAATGCATTTTAAAGCAGATTTTGTTCTATAAATTAATTCGATAAATCTAGCCATTTTTAATATAGATGGTGGGTCACTCAAAAGTTTTATCCTGTTCTTCAGAATTAATCATTGAATTTTAAGAAAATGCTAAAACAGGTCGATTTTTATTTTAAATTAAAAACATTTTTACAATACAGACATTTGTCATGTGTCAACCCCCTCCCTTGCACTTCTCCAACACCTTAATTTTAAATAGGTAATGTACCATGTATGGCACATCATTGAAAAGGTAATTTAATAGAGAATTCAGAAATATTTTGTATATTGCGTTACTTAAATTTTATCGCCCTCTAGCGGGATAAAAAACTACTACGTATTATAAAGTGTGACACTACAATTTGTAGTAGATCATTAAAAAGGTAATTTTATAGGGAATTTAGAAATGTGACTGTTCATTGCGATACTTTTAATTGTACCGCCCTCTATCGGGATAAAAAAACTGTACGTATTATAAAGTGTGACACCTTATTTGAAAGCAAATTTATTTACTAATTCAATGCACCACAAAACATTAATATAAATATCCTCCATATTGCACTTGCAATAGTTTGAAAATTATTCATGCATTATTTTAAACATTATTGCTAACTTTATTTTTTTGTAAGTTCAATATGAAAATATTTATATTAATGTTATGTGGTGCATTGAATTAGTAATTAAATTAGCTTTCAAATGAAGTGTAACAATTTATAATACATTACAGGTGTTTTATCCCGATAGAGGGCGCTAAAATTAAAAATATCGCAATAAACTGTCATATTTCTGATTTGCCCATAAAATTACCTTTTCAATGATGTGCCGTACATGATACATTCCTTATTTAAAATTAAGGGGTTGGAGGAGTAGAAGGGAGGGGGTTGACAGATGTCTGTATTGTAAAAATGTGTTCAATTGGGAATAAAAATCGACTTGTTTTAGCATTTTCTAAAAATCCAATGATTAATACCGAAAAACAGGATGAAACTATTTTGAGTGACCCACTCTGTATATCAAAAATGGCTAGATTTATAGAATTAGTTTATAGAACAAAATCTGCTTAAAAATGCATTTTTTACAAGATGCTTTAAATAAGAAAGATCCTCCCATCGAAAAAAATATATTAAGCGCAGCGCCATCTACCTATTGACCTATTTAAAATTAAGTAATATCTTAAACTGAAGCTCTCTTGGCGCTCTATGAACTGGCTTTTATAGAATTAAAATATCTCTATTACTTACCAAAATATCGGGCCTGGGAGTTTTTATTGGTACACCCTGTATAGACTGAGACTGCTTAAAGCAGGTCGATTTGCGAGCGACCATATTGCCTCACAAGTGCTCATAAATCAGAATCAGTTTAGCAAAAATGTGTTTTAAAACCATTTTTTAGCCTTTGAATATAGTTAAAAAAATAATTACTTACATTTTTACTTCAAGGCATAAGCTTATGTTAATTTTAACAAATATGGATGCTCAATCTATAACTATCTATATCATTGACCCTTTCAAATTACCAGGCGCACAGGTTTGCCATATCATAACTTGTCATTACCCACTTGCAACCATTTTGTTTGGAATGCTTAATTATCTTGTTTAGTACCGATACTACTGCGCATGTTTTGTTACCTATCATCTGTCATGCTACGTCATCTATGAACTCAAATAGTAGTACTAATTATTACCCCATGTCATAATGCCCTCAATAGACCAGGACAGGGATTTTTATGTGCGTACGAATTGAATAGAGAGAGACATTACATACGAATTGCATTCTGTGGAACGAAGATAGTCGTCTCAACACGTGTCGAATTGAAAGATGAGAATACCAATGCATATCGTCATCTGTGTCAAATACGTCATATGTCAACTAAAACAGCTCCCCTTCACCTAACTACAATTCCTTTTTTGTTATCGTAGATGGTCACGTCACCTATCATGTCATCTATCATGCCACATGCCAGTTGAAGTTTTAGAATGTCCCTCGTATACATATACCTACGTGAACAAACGCATATCGTTTAAAATTTATATACAAATTTTTCGCCAGATGCACCATAGCTACACTATTATAGCTATTTTTTAATTTGTTTTTTTGGAAAACTCCTTTATACTTTATAGTAAAATAACTAAAAAAAAATCACTATATCGTAGGAAAATTTCAAATTTTCCGACACCATGCAACAGAGAAATTTTTAAAACGTATTTTTTATAATTTTTTTCTGTGAAAAAAGCGATACATCATTCGATGCGTTTGTTTGAACTGGATAATTCTTCTTCAGATTTTTTTGCTCTATTTTTTTTAAGAGATTGCTCCATTGACAATAGCAAGAAATTTGTATTAATAATAGGCATCCTGTTTTAATCCTAGAAGACACAATTTTAAAGATATTACAATATTTTTTTATGTACAAAGAGAATAAGTGACACTAGCCCTGGGTTAGCATATTTTTTTTAAAAAAATTGCCCTGTTCGTCAAAAATAAATAAAGTTTATTAAATTTTCTAAAAAAGGCAACTTTTAATAGAAAATTAACACTATCAAACATGCATTATTCTTTTAACGATATAAAATGAACAAAATAACATTTAATTTAATTAGTTCCCAGCACAGATTCGATCCCGGGCTTTTCGCGTGAAAGGTAGACGTTCTTTCCTCATCTCCACCACTACTTTTATGATTTTAGTTTTAATACTCGTAATTAAATTAGTTTCCTAATTTTAAATCAAATTTAAGATTTTTCAAAAATGTGGACTAAAAAATATTAATGACACTATTTATTGATTCTACACAAAAATAACTCATTTTAAAGTATATTTAATCTCAATAACTAAAAACTGACAATTTGTTTGACAGAATTGTTACTTATTTAAAATTTTAAAAATGCAATGTTCTCACTACCTAGAATGGATATGAAATATATTAGTTCAGTTAAACGAAATAGCATACTTTTTCATTTTTTAGTCTGTGTATATATTAGCTTATATCCATGTGGGTGTACAAAAAAGAATATTATACATACTAAAATGTGTCAAACGTTCATAGTCAAGTCTGTTTTAAAATAAATGTGAATGACATATAATATATAAACTGTTATAACATGTTTCTTACCTAAAGTATTATCTAAATTTGACCTCGCAAATACTTTTTATCGAGTTTCATTGTAAATTCTGGAATTTTTTATTTTTGGAAAAATAAATGTCTTCCCAGATAACAATTATACATTCTTAGCATATTCTTAGTATATACTTTTTAAGAATACGCATATGCTGAGAATATACTGTATTTGCATTTGGTACATTCTCAGAATATGCTACGTGACGTTGTTAATACGTGCTATGCAGATACTGAGAATGTACTTCAAGTATGTGTACAGTATGCAACAGGTATCTACTTTAATTTAATATTACGTTCTAAGTATATGCTAAGTATTTAAATATAGCATATGCTAGGCATATACTAGACACCTTAATGTTTAATGTTTAATTAATATTGAACATTAAAGAATAAGTCTATAGGTATAATGAGTCTTTATTTCAAAGAATTCATACTTATTTTTATTACAAATACTATCTTTGGCCTTAACCAATCAATATTTTATTGTATCAATGGCTTGAGTTTCATTTGCTTGATTCCATTGGATCTTCATTGAACCTAAAAAATAAAAAAAATTAACAAACTTGGTACATATACAAATTAAGTATACATAGCTAATGGGATATTTTAAATATTTTTGTACAACATAAAACATTAAAAATTGTACATGGCATCCCACTAACAAAAACAAGAGTTACATAAATGATTGATGTTTACTGAAAGTTTAAATATATTTTTGTTAATTACTTACCACCATTTTGTAGTTTTCGTCCTCCTTTAGCTAACTTTTCTAGTTCTTCCAGGTCAATATCTGCCTTACAGGATTTTTTTATAGAAAGTGTGTATGTAATTCTGGTAACACTGTATTTTAGTTTCAATCCACCATTAGTAATAATTAACTATATTAATAAATTCACACTGGCAATTAATATTTGGAATATTCTGTATTCTAACGTCACTTATAGGTCCTAAAAACTATAAATATAGTAAAATTTGTTTATTTTCATATAGTACATACGATGCAATTAATTTTTAATAATTGACTTACCTCTTACAACAAACGATAACAAAAAAATTTGTAGGAATAATTGTAGGTTATGTCATTCTTCTTCTTTTCTTCTATTTTAGTTTGAGAATGTTTTTTGGTATAAACATTCAACATTAGTGCGTTTGGTAGCGAATTATTAGATCGGCATCTGGGAAAAATTCATATAGATATGCATATAAACTTGTTTTTATATGTATTTGGTGTTTTTACCTGCAAGCATTTAGAACATTCTCAGAATATGAGGTACATGCTGGGTATATGACTTTTAGTATCTTCTAGGATTGTCCTGTTATAGCACGTGCTTAGTATATACTTTTTGGAATATACTTTTAAGGCACGTACTCAGTATATACTTTCTAGAATATACTTTCAAAGTATATTCTAGGTATGTTCTAAGAACATTCTAAAAGGATATACTAAAAAGAACTTAAACAGAACGTTCTTGGTATATTCATAGAACATTGATGTTATGTGGGAATTTCTTTTATCCCATTCTCCTAACAGATATATTACTATCCTACTATATCAAATTCAATTAAAACTTTTTGAGCTCAAAATTGTACTAAATAAATTCAAATCTTTCACACATATAACTAAATAAATCTGCTACGGCATTTCCTACGTTAGGGGAAATGCTGCTTAAAAACTGGTTCCTGAAAATTTGAAGATAGGGGTATAATAGAGCGACTATACCGATAAATTAGTTACCATGAATGAAACAAAAACTTTTAAGCAGTTTTTCCGGAAATGTTTTCGACCCAAAAACTGAAAAATTTGGGAAACAAAAAATTGCATGTACGTTTGAGAGGTTGATAGAAAATTAAGCGATTAATATTGTAAAATAAAATACTCTTATTCTCTAGATGAAACCTGCTATTGGGACACTGGAAAACAGTACCGCGGTACTCAAGATAAATCTTCCTCCGGCATGCCCTGTATTAGATGGGCGCATCAATTTCACGTTCCTACTTCCGATAATCCTGAACTTGCCGGCCACAATTATTGCAGGTAACCTTCGTTTTTTTTATTATTATTACTATATATACCGGGTATTTCATAAATATCTTTTCTAAAATGATGGCGTAGATTTTTAAAAAAAATAATAATTTTTTCCCGCTTTACAAAGCAACCACATTAGTTGAATATTTGATTTTAGAAATCCCAAAGAAACTGAAAGAGAACCATTTTGTTACGTCGAACAAAATCAGAGAGAAGTTTGTGGCGTAAATAAATGCGGTAGGTTTATTAAACAAAACGAATATTATTATTATTATTATTATTATTTAATATGTATTTTTTTTTTCAGTGTACGTTTACGGACTATATATCGGCGGTTTGATAGTAACTCTTATCGCAGTTGTAATTCTTTTCGCATACTGTTACTGTAATAGAAGAAATAAACTTACAAGAAATTTACAAAATGTAAGTAATCCAATATAAATAATATTTTAATATTATATAATGCGGAATCCTCTGATGTTCCTATAAGTCGACCCAAAATTTCTTTATTGTTGAGGAATTAAGTATATTCTCTTTAACAAAGATAAATAAAATAATATAAGAAAGTTAAAAATTAAAATTTTCATAAATTTAAATTGGACAGCAGTCCTGTTTCTCTCAAATTTAAGTCTTATTATTCTTACACTTTGGATTTACCTTAAAGTGAATTAAACAAGGTATAATAGAAATATGCACGTAACACAAAGATACGTTGATGCACTACGACCGACAGCGGCCTCTGTCCGTTATATGCATATTTAGAGAGTGATTCTGCTTTTTTTACCATTAAAGTTCACATGAATAGATTTCAGTTCGTTGAACATAATTCTTCATTAAATGATTCAACTAGGTAGATAATTGGTAGTAATTTATAATTTCCAAACCTGTATAATAAAATAACAAATTTATTATATTTTATTGTCTTTTCTGTATTATAATCCTTATGTATTTTTTTTCTGGTTAGAAGGATTTGCCGCAAGTAAGCAAAAATATATACGGAAGTCCAGGACCGAGTGCGCCTATGGAAATGAATTCGTTGTTGCCTCCGCATCTTCCACCACATCGGAACCATCACAATTCTAACAAGCACAGCATCCAGTCTGTACCTCAATACACATTTAAGGAAGTTAGATTCGTTGACGAATTGGGAGAAGGTGCTTTTGGTAAGTAATTAGTTATAAAAAAAAAATAACGGTAAATCTATTTCATATCAAAATAATCAAATTACACTGGTACATTTAAGTAGTTTACATAGAGAATTCAAAAATAGTACACGTACAAACCTTTCATCTAACTATAATATTCTTTTAAGCGTTCTAAATTAATTGAAAAATAATACATCATTTGGACACGACAGGCTATTTAATTTATGAAATAAAAACGTGTTAGTGGATTATGATGATCGTTATTTGTTAAATACCTGTTTTCATATAACAATGGTCTATTCCTAGTTCTTGATCCAGCATTAAAGTGAAATAATGTAAGCAGTTCCAAACAATCTATTACACTATTTAACAAGTTATATAAGAATAGTAAATCCGCATCATGTCTTCGGTTCGACTTAAATTTTCGTTGGGTATAGAGCAAAATTATAAAGAACAACAGAAAGAAGAGTATTAATATGAAGCGAGAATAAAAGGGAGAAAGCAAAAATAGGGCGTTGGCAATTTCACTATTCTTCGCGACGCCGACCGATCTCACCCATTGAATCCGAATGCGAACCAAAAAAATCAGTCTAGTCTACACCTTCTTCAATTGCATTTCAAAAAGCGTCAGGTTAATATCGAAAAGTATCAGTTGCATTTCAAATTAGTCAATTTGATTTAAGAAAAGTATCTAATGTATTTTGAAATTATCAATTCAAATTTAAAATGCCTCAATTGTTTTTCAAATTAGTCAATTTTATTTAAAACAGTTTTAAATATATTTCGAATTTATCAATTTAATTTCAAAATGTGTCATATATATTTTAAATTTGTCATATATTTTCCAAAAAATTCCATTTGATTCACACTACACCACAGAGCTAAGTGTACTGTGAATAGGTACGTTTTCTCAGAGTATATCTGTGGTGGAACCTTAGATAAAAGAGACCAGAGATATAACATACACCGGTGTTTAACCTGCGCAAATGTTGCCAATTTCTAAAGAAAGGTTAACGGAGTGGGGGAACTGGGCGACGACACGCGGCGACCCGAACTCTGTGGCAGGGACCGGACTTTGTTTATTAGCATCATAATGAACTATTAGATTTATTTAAAATATATGTTTAATGGAATTTTGTATCATGAAATAAAATTAACGTGATTTTTTAATATCAAACAGATGCACAGCATTTTATGTAAAAAGAAGACTTTTTATAGAATATTTCGTTAGCGTTTATTTACTACGGACTTTTCAGCAAGATACTACAGTAAAATTTTGAAATAGAATATTGTTAATAGAGCAAGAAATGGTACTCGTCTACGAGTATTATAAAAAAGCATGTGCGCAGGCGAATACTGCAAATCAAACCTTTTGAGTCAAACATTATATTTTTTCTACGGCTATTACATAATATTAAAAATTAGTCAAAATGAGAAAATGCTGTTTTGTATTGTAACCTCAGCTTCTTTCTTTAGGAATATTAATTAATATAGAGGATGAGTGATTGTCGAAATAATTAATCGATCATTGAAAATAATCGATTATTTTCGATCAATCCATTGTTTTCAATCTATATGTTTTTCGTATTTCCTTTAAAATAGACTACTTGATTATCTTTGAAAAATCAAAAATAATCGATTAATTAAAAAGTCGATTAACTGATAAATCGATTTTCAAAAAAAAAACCGAATTGTCGATTATTTTAAATAATCGATTATTTTATTGTATTTCATTTAAAATCGATAATTCGATTATCATTGAAATACCGAAAATAATCGATTAATTAAGAAGCCGATTCTACGATAAATCTATTTTCCAAAAAATAACCGAATTATCGATTATTTTCTAATAATCCTTTTCATATTTCCTTTAAAATTGATTATTCTATTATCTTTGAAAAATCTAAAATAATCGATAAAAATCAATAAATCAAAAATAATTAATAAATATTAAAAAACTGATTAACCGATAAATCGATATTTTTAAAAAATAACCGAAATATTGGTTATATAAAATAACGAATTATATACGATCAATCAATTATTTTCATATAATACCTTTGAAAATAATCGATTAATCGAAAATAATCGATTAATCGAAAATAATCGATTAATCGAAAATAATCGATTAATCGAAAATAATCGATTAAACGATAAATCGATTTTTCCATAAAAATCGATTATTTTCAATTAATCGATTATTTTGAATAAAACTACTTTATTTTTGTATTTCCTTTAAAATCGATTATTACATTATCTTGAAATGTTAAGTTATTCATCCTGTATTTTATCTAATATTCTTATAAAAATACTACTAATCAAATATGCTTCTTTACTTGTTATTTATCTACCAAAAAGAGCTAAAAACCACCTTTAGTAAATATTCTTATAAAACTACTTTTTAAAAACAAAATTTCGTTAGCAACAATGTCTATTTACTTCTTATTTAAATTAAATATTTTAAATTTTTCGCTTTTGTAAATTTATGTAAGTAATACGAAATCTGTTTTCTGAAATGTATTTGATGAATATTTATTGAAATCCCTTAATGCGGATCTGCTGTATTCAGCTCAAAGGATTATGGCGCTTTATGTCAAAACGTTTATAAATATTTACCGCTGAAAACGAATATATTTTTTATATTTCATAACACTGGTACTTGTATTATAAGTATATACAATTTCTTAAGATACATCGTGGCATTTTGAGTTTAAAATTGAATAACTAGAACACTTTAAATTGCTAAAACACCATCAAATAAATCAAAAACAGCTGTCAATGGTGATTGAAACTCAGGCGGAGGTGAGCGTTGAATGGGAAATCGGAGCAATTCGGGTGGCGTCGTGCAAACAATGATTTTCAATTGGTGGGTTACTTGGAGTTAAAACAGACAACATGCGCAGTGTGCAATGTTACATCTTCGGTCTCTTTTATCTAAGGGTGGAACTAAATGGGTCATATGATTGAACGTTTACGTTATGCGTAACGTACATGTTAGGCCGAATTTTAACAGTTATGAGGAGGCAACGTAAGATGGAAAACTTTTTCCAACACATTACTGTTATTTTCCGCCTGTTATGTTCTAATTTAACAGGTTTCCATCATACGAACTTGCTTCGTTACTTTTAAAATTCGGTCTAACATGTACGTTACGGATAACGTAAACGTTCAATCATAGGACCCTTTAGCCCTATGTTTCTTTTCTATATTGTTCCTCTCTTCTGTACCTGTACGTTATCACTGTAGATGTATTAACATTATGTCAAACTGACAGAAGCCGAAAGAGTCCAACAGGTTGATTAAAAAATATATTATCATTAACTTATTATTCTTATCAGAGTAGGATACAAACCTTTGTGTGCAATTTATTTGAAATTCAAATGATTCTTTATGAAATACATTTGATATATTTTGAAATACAAATTACTATTATGGAAATTGAAATGTTAATTTTTGAAATTAATTTGATTCATTCAAAATACATTTGATCCTTTTGGAAATAAAATTACAAATTTGAAATATAATTGATATCTTTTGAAATTAACTTTACGCTTTTTGAAGTACAAATAGTACTCTATGAAATTCAAGTAGTAATTTGGAAATTCAAATGATGCTTTTCGATATTAAAATGACTATTTGGAAATGCAATTGGTACACTTTGAACTACAATTGCAAAAGTTGTAGACTAAATTGAATACATACCGCGTGAAGATAAAACAATAGATTCTGGTTTTCGTTTTAAAATAACTAGAGCTCCTATATTCTCGACTTCACACAAATTTCGATGGAATAGACGTGTGAAGCGAATAACCGCTTCACACGCCATTCACACGCCATTCACACGCAATTCACACAACACATAAATATAGGATTCTCAGGGAAAATAAATTTACGTTTATTCAGACAATTGAGATAGAATAAAGAGATGCTAAAGTGTCTGCACCTTTACATTGCACTTTTACGTCATATGTCAAAATCGAGAAAGTGAAGCTAGTCAGTTTTGGTCACATACTTTGATTACTATACGAGGCAAGAGAGAGGTCCGATATGCTCAACATAGGGCGCGGCCATTTTGAACCCTGTGACACAGTTTACAGCTAAAGAATCAAATCGCTCACTCTGCGTCGGCACTTTTGATCTCAATGTTTCAGTTTATACACTGTGCAACTCGAATAATACAATATATGACAACCGCCTGTAATAAAACAGCAGTCTTCTGCGTATCCTGAATTTGTACCCCTGGAGTGGATGTTATTTTGGAACTTTCAACTGGTCCGAGTGAGCTAACTGATTCTTTAGCAATAAACTGTGACTTCAAAAATAATAGAGAGTTATTGCAAGTTCACTTAAGGTCAGTCACTATTAGTGCCGCTCTTATTTTGACATCTGAGCATGCGTAGATCACTAACTTTAACAAAGATTGTGCCTGTCCTCAAAAGAGAGTTATTGCAAGTTCACTTAGGGTCAGTCACTATTAGTGCCGCTCTTATTTTGACATCTAAGCATGCGCAGATGTTTATTTTCTAAAACTGACTATTACGGATTGTGCCTGTCCTTAATTGTGGATGTTTAAGGGCAGCAGGTAGTGGCGACTTTATAGCTTTCGGATGCGCTCGTCATTTAAACCTTCTACAATTATAATTTATAATGCCTCTTTAATATTAGGTACTATTATATTATTTATTTGACTCTAATTACGATGTCACTATTAGTGGCTGGCTTTATAGAAATTTGCAATATCTCTCTATTAAGGATAGGCACAATCTTTATTAAAGTTAGTGATCTGCGCATGTTCAGATGTCAAAATAAGAGCGGCACTAATAGTGACTGACCTTAAGTGAACTTGCAATAACTCTCTATTATTCACTGACACTGACAGCAGCAAGCAAAATATCAGGTGCGTTTTAATCATCCGCTTCTGCTTCCGGAATTGTCGGTTTAGTCGTTTTAACCTGTCAGATTAAAACAAGAAAACCGACAATTCCGAAGCAGAAGCGGATGATTAAAACGCATCTATTAAAAATATTGCGCCAAGATGTAGGCAACACGTAATAAGGGTTCAAAATGGCGGAGTTTTCTATCTCCTTTTAAAAGGCACTCAGAAAGCTGCGCAGTGCGACCATTCTCCGTATAGTAAAAGAAAATCTCAAAGTATGTGGTTTTGGTCAAAATAAATGGAATTTTGGTTAAATAGCTTCATTTAATGACAGTTCATCAGATTATCCGTGGCTCTGTAGGAACGGACTATTTTCAATGCACATGCGTCTGACGTCCTTCTCATCATCAGATTCGCAATGCGCTAGTTCAGTGTGATGTCATTTTGGTTCCACTGACATTTAATTCCACCCAAACTTTTAACAAAAACATCAATAAATTTGACATATACGTTTTTACTGGTTTTATTTTATTTTAAAATATCGTTTAGAGGTCATAAAAAATAGTTTAAAGGTATGTAATTGGTAACTAAACAATTGTATATTTGATACATGCTATCTACTTACTTTAGGGATATATTTATAAAAGTGAAAAAAACGATATAATTTAGGTAAACAAAACGAACAAAACGCACTCAAAAAATCTACTGTCACTTTAATTGTCAGTGGAACCATAATTACATCATCACTGAACTAGCGCATTGGAAAAAACCTAATATTGACTGTTACGCAGAAAAATTAAAGATTGACAAACGTAGATATTCAGAAACAAACTGTAAACTGTCGGCCCTAAGTTCAGTGATCCACGTAATCTGAATCCCAGTAATCTGAATTTGTATTCTATAGTAGCTTTCCTAAAACGCTTGTTATTGACAATGAACTGGAGTGGGGTAGAATGCTTGTCAATAGGCTTGAGATGCGACTCTATGGGCGAAGACAGGTTATTTTTCACCTCACTCGGGAGTATTTATAACGACCATTTTCTATTTCACTTTGTTATTCTCTGATCCACCAGCCTGTGGATTGAACAATAACAATGTGAAACAGAAAATGGTTATTATAAATACTCCCGAGTGAGATGAAAAATAAAAATGGCTGCGCCCATAGAGTCGCATCTTGTTCAATTGATAAAATATGCACATTAGCTTTCTACCCCACTCCAGTTCATTGGTTATTGATGATGATTCAACATGTATTCTAAGTTGTGAAGTTTATAACCGTGGCAACTATTTTCTTTAAAAAAAAATCATACCGTACTATTAGTCGAATTAAATTACGGGTTTTGAGCTTACATTAAATTGTAATTAGATGAAACAAAATGCATTCTATGTATTTTGAGGTGATCTTTTCGAAAAAAGGCAAAACAAAATGTAGCAGTTTTTCGAAAGTGCCGAAATTTTGGATTTTGTCAATTTTTCAATTTTGCGCAGGCGCATGTCGGAAATAAATCAATATTTTTAAAACGCAGTTTACGACATTTGAAAGCTTAGAAAAAATGCTAATTTTTATGTCTCTTGAGAAATTTTGATCCGATGTACCGTTCTCGCGGTATGGACGATTGAAATTTGTTTAGTATTTTGAGGCGACGAAGGTCGAAAAATTGAATTTGTTAAATGTTCAAACACTAAATTCTTTATAACATTGGTAAAAATTAAGATATTTGAAAAAACAAAAATGCGTTTTGAGCTTAAGGGATGTGACTAGTGATTGCCAGAAGGGGACAAGAGAAATCCCAAAATTGGGCATATGGCGGAAGGGCAAAATGCACCGCGGTCCTAATTTCATTGTTTGCCTATAACGGCCAAACTATTTGAATTTTTTTAATGCCACTTACAAAGCTTACTCTTAAATGTGAAATCTTATGTGTGTGTGAATTTCACCGACATCGGACCATAATTGGCTAAGATATCAAACAATTAAATAATTTTTTTTTTCAAAAATTTTTTTATTTTTTTTCGAAAGTTTGAAGTGGCACAAAAATGCCAAAAATGCACCCAATGGCTCAAAACTTTTTTTTTTTTTTGAGTACTCTATTGTGTCTAGAATACGATTACATTACGGAAAATTCTGCAAATTTATTTTATCTATTTTTTTGACCACTGTTCATTAAGTGACGACCAAAAAACACGGTTTTTGAGAAAAGTTGCCTAAAATTGACAATTTTTAGTTTTTTTGTCTGAAAATTAAACAAACCCAAATTTCATGTCTTCTAAATGTGTATACAAAGTTTAAAGTGTGTATGTTTCTTCTAAGTTGTAGAATTCTCCCGACAAAAGTCCCATTACACGCGCTCCACGGGATCCAAAACTCGTGTATACACTACATTACTGTAATTTGATTTTTTTGCGATTTCCACTTTTAAATTTCTTGCATATCTAAATTTATTAGGCTTAAAATTTATTAAATTGTATTTTACTGACTTGTTATAAGACGTTTCTTGAGTTTTGTGCAAAATATAGAATTACCAGATATTAGCGAACAAAAAGCAAGCTTATCACTAAGTTGGAACTTACACTCAAGCTTAGGATTAATTTCCTAACATCTTTAAAGTATACCTTTTTGTGTATTTTTTTGTGCTCTTTTCGATGGCGAAGTTAGTTTTTTCAAATATATTTATTTTGTTAGATGTTTTCGGAAAACCCGGAAAAAATCACATGGGAAAAAATAAAAAAAAAACTACGCCTCTGGTTTCCTGCGAATTCCCGAAAAATTATGTCAGATTTCGCCGCGGGACTTATTTTATTTGAGAGCCAACAAAAAAATACGCAACTTCTCTCATGGGCACATATGTCTAACATTTATAATTTCGCCACAAATTCATCGCAAAATTTCATGTCCATGGTTCTGATCAAAAAAACGAAAAAACGACTTTTTGGTAAAAGCACTTCTGGCGGCGAGAAATTCGCCATTAAAACTACCTGTGCAATGAATTTTCCGAACTATTTTTGCCTCCTCTTTCGAATGGTGCATTTATTTTTTTTTTCGGAAAGATCACATCAAAATACACAAGGTCCTTTTTGTTTCATCCAATTACAAATTAATGTAAGCTCGAAGGGGCTTTTTTTCGTTATTTAATTGGACTATATAGGTATTTTAAATTCAACTCACGACAAGCTTGCCGAATGGAGTTCCTTAGATGGTTTTCAAAATACTGCAAAACAGTGACAATGGTATTGTCAGAATTGACCCTTTTAGCATTTTTTTCATAAGAAATCGAGTTTCTCTTATCCTCTACGTATTAAAATTGGTTAATATTTTTATTTTCGTCGAATGCACAAAAACATTTAATAAAAATACCTGTTATTAGAGAGTTGAAATGATGCTATGAACGTAAACGTATACGTAAAAATTAACATCTACGCATGTGTATTCACGTCTACGTAAATACGTAATCTTACGAGCTCTGGCGTATACACGTAACGCAAATAAAATAATCTATTTTTAAATGGAAAAAATAAATCCTAATATTGTCATTATCTGTCATGTCACGATGCTTTTAACAACTTCAACTCATATTTTGGACTTCAACGTAAATATTTTTGTACGTCGACGTTAACGATAACGTACTGGAAACACTCTAATCTTATTAAAATGGACGTACACTAGGGCCATATTGAGGTAGATTTGTAAGAAATCATTTATTTAATTTAAATAGGTCATTGTGTCGAGTTTAGATTAATATCTAGTGGATGTTAATGACAATGTTGCTAATGCACTTTGATATTTATAGCAGCATTTCGAACAATTAATATTGTCAAAATTTTCATTTTGGATTATTGTTTTTATTTTCATTAGAGAAAGACCTGTTTAGACATCTATATTTATTTAAACATATAATAAGTATGCTTCACTTTTTTTTTCAGGTAAAGTGTACAAAGGAGAGTTGAAGATGAAGACCGGTAAAATATTTGTAGCCGTTAAGTCTCTAAAGGAGAACGCAAGCGCGAAAACGCAAGCCGACTTCCAAAGGGAAATCGAACTCATATCAGAATTGAAGCACCCTAATATCATATGTCTGTTGGGTGTTGTGATGAAGCAGGAACCCATGTGTATGCTGTTTGAGTACATGTCAGAAGTAAGTACACGTTTTTTTTTAAAGAATATTTGCTGCGTAAAATAAATTAAGGATGGCTTTAAATTTTTAAATACCGTTGGTGCACAAGAATTTTTATTTTCGAGATTATTGTGAAAATATATAACTCATATTTTTATGTGGAAGAAAGACATATTGCAACTTTCAAATGATGAAGAATGACACAAATCTAGTTCTGCTCAGACAGTCAATGAAATCAAAATATGCCAGTTTTATTGAAAAGTGCATTATTTTCAACAGTTACATAAGTCAAACTATAACCAGAATAATTATTCATGAGTTGAAACAACTGTATAGTACTGCAGCAACTAAAAAACCTGGTATCCTGCATTTGTTAGAAAAAAATAAATCTCTAAATTCCAGGCATTTTTCTATGAAAATTTATGAAATAATATAATAATATTTCTTTATAATTAATGATTTTCAAGTTATTTGTACGTTGTTTGATGTTTTTTTTTATTATCCAAGTTAACATTGACTTGTATATCAACTGTTTTTCATGATTAATTTAGATATAGGCAACACAGTATACACTACTTACGACAAATTTTCAGTTTTTATATCTATTTCTTAAAATAATGTGATCGTAGAAAAAAGCTTGTGTGTATTTTGAGCGAAAAGTTCGTTGTCGCTTTCGAGAGATTGCCGCGCTCCGCTACGCGTCGCGCGGCCAACTTTCTGTCTCAAGTGGCAAAGTATCACTTAATACACACATAGCTAACTCAAAAGAGGGATGAAAATATACTCAAGGACAAAAAAATTGCATATTTTATTATGCAAATTGCATATTTTTTTTGTCCTTGAATGTATACCCAACAAACAATAAATTGCCGGAGTATTGCTGGCCTTTTGCTGTAATTGAAGGGAAAATGAATGCGACGAATAAAAGATAAAATCAAACTTTTGGCCTTTAGATAGTGGCCCAGCATTATGTTGCTGGAGGATGGCCTTATGAAGGGTAAGTAACTGTATTGCATGGTAAAAGTTAAAAGGCTTTTAACTGTCGCAGACCCAATTCCAACAGTTCAGTGGGGCTCCGTGCCGCGTTCATAGATGGAAACACCGATGATCGCTTGTTACATACTCAACGAGTGGACATGTGCTATGAGGCCAGTCTTGCATTGCTGGTATTCACTATTCAGTATTCATTGTAATTTTTTACTTTCACATGTTATTAGAAATGGTAAACAAATTTGAATAAATAGTAGATTTATAATCTGACAAATATTTTATTATTTGACAATACTCGTACAATTAATAAAAACAAAAACATCATAACATATACAGGATGTATTTTATTTTCATTGTTCTTCAACACCCCCTTTCAATGAAATAAAAAAATAATCCAATCATCGTAGTCCTATATTATGTCTCTGTCTTTCGAATAAGGTTTTTCCAAGCGCTTTAGTAAACATGTCTGCTTCTTGATCTTGTGTAGGTACATACTGTATGTCAACTAGACCTTCGGAGACTTTGTCTCGAACGAAATGAAATTTAATGTCGACGTGCTTCAATCTTTTGTGATTTTCAGGATTCTTTGCTACTTTTATCGCTGACTGATTATCTTCGTATATTGTAATGGGATCATTGATTTTAACTCCTAGATCTTCTAAAATATTTCTAATCCAGCACGCCTCACTAACACATAAACCAAGGGACATGTACTCTGCTTCAGTTGATGAAAGTGCCACCGTTTGCTGTTTTCGTGAAGCCCAAGAAATTGTTGAACCATAAAGCTTGAATATATACCCTGAAGTTGATTTTCGGTCTTTCCTATCTCCAGCCCAGTCAGCATCTGCAAAGCCAATCAGGATAGGCTGCTCTTTTGTTAATTTTTTATAAACCAACTTCAAATTTATCGTACTTTTAACATATCTTAGGACTCTCTTAAGTGCTTTCCATAAGTCTGTGTTAGCTTTACTCTGAAATCTGCTCAAGTAACATACCGATGAACACAAATCTGGCCTGGTTCCCAAAGCTGCATACATTAATGACCCAATCAATTGTCTACATTCTTTTTCTAAGCATATATCGTTGGAACTTTCATCAGAGATTTGCGTATTTGGATCTATTGGAATTTGAACTGGTTTACAATCTATCATGCCGAAATTTTTTAGAATATTTTCCAAATAACTTATTTGACTAATTTCAATTATGTTTTCTTGTTGATCTATGTGTATTCCTAAATAGTTTGAAGCTCGTCCTAAATCTTTCATTTTAAAATTTCTTTTCAGGTTCATTTTTAAATCTTCAACTGCTTTCTCATCGTTTCCCAGAATTATGATATCATCTACATATACTAATAAGTAAATAAAATCATTTTTAGAATATTTGAAATATAAGCAATAGTCCGATTTTGATCTGTTAAAATTCATTTTCTCTACGAAACTATTAAATTTTTCATTCCAATAACGTGGAGATTTTTTCAAGCCATATAAAGATTTATTTAGTTTTAACACGACATTATTTGGTAGATTCATTCCTTCAGGCCTTTTCAAATAAACATCTTCTTTAATATCTCCATATAAAAAGGCGCTTTTAACATCTAGCTGGTATATAGTGAGGTTTTTTTGTGCTGCTATGGCCAAAAGAATTCTCAAAGTAGTTATTTTAGCAACAGGTGCATATATTTCGGAGTAATCAAATTCTTCTTGTTGTTGAAAACCTCTAACTACTAACCTGGCCTTATATTCTATAACGTCACCTTTATCGTTTTTCTTCTTCTTAAACACCCATTTGGTTTCTATGGCCTTTTTATCCTTTGGTAATTCTACCTCTGACCATGTGTTGTTTTCTTCAAGTGCAGAAAATTCTTTTGTAATTGCTTCCTGCCAAAAATCTCTTTCTTTGCCATTTATTGCTTCTTGATATCCTAGCATATCTTCACAACCGTAAACATTCAGAAAACAGGCTTCGTCAGCTTCATAACCCAATCTTTCAGGTTTTTTAATTTTATTTCTATCTCTTAATTGATAACTATCTATATTTTCAATAATTGTATCTCTATCATCATTTTCTTCTCGGTTTTGAAGTGGCGCGTCTTCAATATTTTCTCCTTCGGAGTTACTTTCTTCGTAATTTTCTATTTCATTAAAATTTTCAGGATTTATTTCGAAATTATCAGGTATATCATTATTGTGCCCAGAATATGGGGAAAAATCAACATCTTTTGATAAAGGGAAGAATAATACGTCGCGAGATACAACAATTTTCCTTTCTTCCTGTAATAAAATTCTAAAAGCTTTAATATTTTCTTCGTAGCCAACAAATATACCCTTTTTACTCTTTGAATCCCACTTTTTACGTTTTATTTTCGGAATATGAATGTATGCTTCATTACCAAATATTTGGAATTGACGGATATCAGGTTGTTTTCCAAACCACAACTCATATGGAGTTTGGTTTTTTACAGAACTCGTTCCCGTTCGGTTTAACACATAGACTGCTGTATTCACAGCCTCTGCCCAGCAATTTTTGTTTAAGTTACTTGCTCGTAGCATTGTTCTTGCCGCTTCTACAATGGTTCGCATTTCTCTTTCTATTTTCCCATTCTGTTCCGGGCAATACGGTGCAGACTTTTGATGGCGAATTCCAAAATGTTCTAGACATGTTTTTACTTCATTGTTATCTATTTCTGTTCCGTTATCACTTCTTATTGTATTTATTTTACAACCAGTATCATTTTCAGCACTTTTAATAAATGTTTTTAATTTATATGGGACCTCTGACTTATGTTTAATAAAGTACACAGTTCTATAATGTGAATAGTCATCCTTTATTAATAAGAAGTATCTGGAACCACCTAAACTTGTACATTCCATAGGCCCACATACGTCTAAGTGTATAAGCGAACAAAGTTGAGTGGTTTTAGATGAACTACTTCCAAAAGAAAATCTGTGCATTTTACCTTCAAGGCACATTTCACAGAAACTGTCATTCGAATCGACGTATTCTACACAATATTTTTTTAGTATGTTTCTAACGTGGTTAAAATTTTGATGAGCAAATCTTTCATGCCAAACATTTAAAGAATATGTTGAGCTGGATCCTTGCAAATTCGATTTTGACATAATTCTTTGGTTTGACACTGATTTTATTGAATTTCTTAAAGGCTGTTCCGCAATACAATCTAAATTTGACTCTGATAAACTGGCTAAAGAATGATTTGTATAATCGATTTTCATCTTCATAATAAAAACTTTGCCCTGTCTTTCTGCTATTCCGAGAATCATGCCATTTCGTTCAAAATGACATTCTTTTGAATTTCCACTTAGCTTATAGCCTTTATCTAAAGCGCTTGAAACAGAGAAAAGATTTAATTGAAGTTTTGGTACCAGTAAAACATTATTTAAAACAGTCGGAATAGTTTTTGAGTTAATTTCCATTAATACATTTATACTTCCAATTCCCACGGCTTTCAATAAAGTTCCATCACCAATTTTAACTGATTTGTTTATAGAATTAATTTCTTCAAACCAATCTTCCTGCCAAGTCATGTGTTCACTAGCACCACTATCTAAGTACCAACATTCTTTATCAAGAGAATTATTATTGTATAATGCCACACTAATGAATGCATTTTTATAGCTGTTTCTTTCAGGACCTTTGTTTTCTTTTGAAATTCTTATTCTGCAATTCCTAATAAAATGACCCGGTTTTTTACAATAATGACAAGTAATGTTATTGTAATTGGGTTCATTTGATTTATTCTTAAAACACTGACTTGTAAAGTGGCCAAATTTTCCGCAACCTTTACATGATTTGGCTGCTAATGCACAATTATCTTCATGTAACTCGTGCTCTTCTTGCTGCATTCTTTCCTCTTCAATTAAGAGTCTCGAGGTTAAATTATTTAACTGTTGATCTGTAACAGGAACCGATTCCCAAGCAGAAATAAAATGTTTATATGAAGGAGGTAAAGACATTAAGATCTTTGTCATAAGCATTTGATTCGAAATATTTTCTCCAGCTTGTTTTAACTGATTAACAATTGTCTCAAGCTTTGATATATGTGAAGATATACCTTCACCTTCATATTTACAATTGAAGAACTTGTGTTGTAAAACATGGATACTAACGTCTGATTTTTGTTCATAAACAGCTAACAACTTGTTCCACATTTCATTAGCTGATTCACACGTGAGTAAGTAGTTCATAGGACCTTCTTCAATCCTAGTAACTATGACTTCCTTAGCTTGGTTATTTTTCTTCTGCCATTCCTTGAATGCTTTATCATAATTATTTCCTTCAACTTCTTTATTTGGTACGAAATCCTTCTCTACGACATTAATTAATTCTTTTGAACTGAGAATAATCTTAATCTGGAACTTCCATACGTTCCAGTTATCTTTTCCTTTCAATTTGACGAAACTTCCTTGACTAGACTGATCCATTTTTTAATAAAATATATTAATAACTATATATATCGACTGGTAGCAATTATTCGACCTATTTATTCTTCTGGGCTCATAACCTATTAGAAATGGTAAACAAATTTGAATAAATAGTAGATTTATAATCTGACAAATATTTTATTATTTGACAATACTCGTACAATTAATAAAAACAAAAACATCATAACATATACAGGATGTATTTTATTTTCATTGTTCTTCAACACATGTTAATTTGGAATATTTTATAAATAATTTTTTTGAAGAAGAATTTTTTTCTGTATTATAGCTGAATTAAATAAAATGTCTATAATATTGAAATGCCTCCTGTTTTTGTATATAATGTATAGTTCAAACGGTACTACTGGTCAAAGAGGCACTATCGAATATCTTGTCTGGTCATGTGCCTGACACATGGCCTTTATTCAGCAGTCAGTATTAATATGGCAAAAGGCCAGCAATTTCCCGTTAGCTTCCCATCAATAGGCCATTAATTGCCAATATATTTATTTCTAGACATTAAAGGGAAAGTGGGGGCCTATTAACTGGATTTAATGGCTAAGTGACTTCGGCCCGACTGTCGGCCGTAGTGACATATATATGCCGGCATTTTAATTATAAAAGTTAAATGGCCATCATTACAATTGAAGGGTAACAGTTATTGGGCCTTTTATTATCCTGCACAAAATGTTTGCTGGGTAATATGTTTGGGTTTATTCTTAATATTATTCTTACTGTTTGAATACAAGGTGAATAGTAATGAAATGAAAGATTATAGGAGACACTTTAAAATGGATGTCCTCGAAAGATCTATATTTTTGAGTTGTGACACTTTTCTTGTATTCCAATAATTTGATTTAGAATCGAAATTGGTAAAAACCAAAAAGGCTTCTTATATTAAAACACATGTTTTACTGGTAAATTACTATTTTTATCTCAGTTGGTTTTTATATTTTTGGGCATAAAAAAAGAAGCGTTATGCTTTTAGAGTTCATGGTATGTATGAGATAGTATTATAGATTTGAGTTAAGTAGAATAATCTAATATTTAAATAAGTAATCTAATTAAAAATATCTTTATATACCACATTTCTGGTACACAGCTCTCATCTGCTAAAATCACCAAAATGCTTTCATAACTGACTCTCTAACATACCACATAAAATTGTCTGTCCTTCCTTAGGCTGTCAAGGTGTAGAAACATCAACATATGTCGTTTTTATCAATTCACTCGCAATATTTTTAATGACAGGGAGTTAGAAATTTCACTTTTTTTTTTAATTATTTTTATTTGTTTTTATTTAATTATATTTAATTTTATTTAATTTTATTTACTTTTATTTTGTTTAATTTTATTTAATTTTATTTAATTTTATTTAATTTTATTTAATTTTATTTAATTTTATTTAATTTTATTTAATTTTATTTAATTTTATTTAATTTTATTTAATTTTATTTAATTTTATTTAATTTTATTTAATTTTATTTAATTTTATTTAATTTTATTTAATTTTATTTAATTTTATTTAATTTTATTTAATTTTATTTAATTTTATTTAATTTTATTTAATTTTATTTAATTTTATTTAATTTTATTTAATTTTATTTATTTTATTTAATTTTATTTAATTTTATTTAATTTTATTTAATTTTATTTAATTTTATTTAATTTTATTTAATTTTATTTAATTTTATTTAATTTTATTTAATTTTATTTAATTTTATTTAATTTTATTTAATTTTATTTAATTTTATTTAATTTTATTTAATTTTATTTAATTTTATTTAATTTTATTTAATTTTATTTAATTTTATTTAATTTTATTTAATTTTATTTAATTTTATTTAATTTTATTTAATTTTATTTAATTTTATTTAATTTTATTTAATTTTATTTAATTTTATTTAATTTTATTTAATTTTATTTAATTTTATTTAATTTTATTTAATTTTATTTAATTTTATTTAATTTTATTTAATTTTATTTAATTTTATTTAATTTTATTTAATTTTATTTAATTTTATTTAATTTTATTTAATTTTATTTAATTTTATTTAATTTTATTTAATTTTATTTAATTTTATTTAATTTTATTTAATTTTATTTAATTTTATTTAATTTTATTTAATTTTATTTAATTTTATTTAATTTTATTTAATTTTATTTAATTTTATTTAATTTTATTTTATTTAATTTTATTTAATTTTATTTAATTTTATTTAATTTTATTTAATTTTATTTAATTTTATTTAATTTTATTTAATTTTATTTGTTTTTATTATATTATTATTATTTTATTTTTATCAATTTTTACGATACTCTCATATAAACTTCACCTCCCTTTCCCCCCTTAAAATGGGAAATCTAAAATTCCTGAAACGCTTCATTATTTATTTATGATAAGTAGCTACAATTCCAATTTTCAACTTCCTACTTTCAAAACAAATCGATAATATTTAATTTTCGAAAATTCTAAAATTTCGTTTATTATAGGACTAAGAATGTATTTTTATTTGAAATAAAATACTATCATGATTCTTCTATAGTTAATTTTTTCTTAGTAATCCCTAATGTATTTTGATTAATATATTTAAATAAAAAAATATATTTTCTACGATTTAATCTTCGTTTTTAATTACAGGGTGATTTACATGAATTCCTAATTTCAAATTCACCAGAAGAAGGAAAATGTTTGACACATAATCAATTTTTAGATACAGCAATACAAATTGCTCAAGGTAAATACTTTTTTTTGTAATTTCCAAATTCTATTTTTTATCGTCTTTATTAATTTATACATTTACATTAGAGAACTTTTTTTGACTTAAAACTAATACCAAATCTTTTTTTGCAGGTATGGAATACCTTTCGTCTAATCATTATGTTCATAGAGATTTAGCTGCTAGAAACTGCCTTGTATCCAAAGATTTAGTGGTTAAGATAAGTGATTTTGGTTTGAGCAGGGATATGTACAGCTGTGATTACTACAGGTTTGTCATTTTAATTTAATTTCTGATTCGAAATAAATGTTTGTTCAAATTGTCTTTACCCGCTTCTAATTTATAAATTTAGTCAAATAACAGGCAATGTTTTTTTTGGAAATTCCAACTATTATCTTTGTAAAAGATTTTAACTTGGAAATATTGTATAAAATAAGCAAAATAGCGGCTGTCCTACGATTCTCTAAATAATTTCCAGGTTTTTTTCGTGGCCACTTTCTTCATTAACATTTTTCACTAAAGTAATATAAACGATTGTTGAGATTTGAGATACGGCTGAGAGTTATTCTTATTTGGCCACCTGGTACATTTTTAATTATGTTTTAGAGTGCAATCGAAATCTTTGTTACCGGTTAGATGGATGCCTCCCGATTCTATTTTGTATGGGAAATTTACAACCGAAAGTGACGTATGGTCATATGGAGTCGTGTTGTGGGAAATATACAGTTATGGTTTACAGGTATTTTATGTCATTGAATATTATAATATAGCAATAATTCGTACGGTGTGACATTGTTTTCATTCATTACATGCTTAATACCGATTATAAGAACTATAGCAATCGTCAATTAAAAAACATTATAGTTATCATACTTTAAAAATGTATATTAGATGATTTCATTGTTGTTTGTAGCTTTCATCTCATGATTGTTTCTTTATTTTTAACAATTCTGTTTTTTATCTGCTATAAATTTATACAATTATAAGGTATTCTATTCAACTGTAAACTGTAAATATTGGACAAAATGTATTCTAAGATGTTGAATCACTTTTTAGCCATATTACGGTTACAATAACCAAGAAGTTATCAACATGATAAGGTCTAGAAAATTGCTGCCTTGTCCTGACGCTTGCCCCAGTTATTGCTACGCCCTAATGATAGAATGTTGGGCCGAACAAGCAAATCGAAGGCCTAATTTTAGCGAAATTGTACATAGACTAAAAGTTTGGAGACAAAGCGGTTCTACAAATGGTATTTATTTAATTTCTAATTAGTTATTCGTACATTTTTATAATATACTAATTGAACATTTTTAGGGGCCTATTTTAAAAGCGTTCCCACTCCGCAAAAATACAACCACAGTTCGAAATCCAGTCACACATCGGATTCTCATTCGAATTACACCAACAACGAAAACCACATGTCATTCACTTGGGAACGAGAGCATCACAGGCCTACTTCTAGCAGACTGAACGATAGTCAAAGTAGTTTAACGTCTCGGTGAGAAATTTTACCACCTACTGTAGTAATACTTTCAATTTAAGGTCAGTTTTTTCAACTCTGAGTAAAGTTAAAAGTAACTACTTGCTGATTAAGCTAATTCGCTAATCTGCCAAGTCAGTCTAAGTGTAACTTTACTCCGAGATGAAAAATTCGAGTTTATTTTACCCTGTATTTTACCAGATATAAATATACGAGGCGTGGCTATATAGTCACACATTGTACATTTAAAGACATTTCTTTATAAACACTACAATCACAGCATCGACTGTGGTTACTGTGGTGGCATCACACATAATGTAGCAAATAAATATCAACAGCTTACCACAGTAGTTAGGAGTTACATATGACGTAGATCATGAAAGTAACCAAACTGTAGTTATAAAGAAATGCTCTGGTAACAAGTATATTCTAGTAGGCTATGGTTAACTTGTAAAGAAATTCAATTTTTTGAAGTGTGAAGATATAATCCCTTTCGACATTAAGAAATAAAGAAAAGAAAAAATGAGTGACTCGGCCATGGATCAAACCTTGAACCTCCGAGTTGAGCCATCAGCGCCTCTGCCAATTGGACCATCCAGACACATAGCTACGATAGTCGAATATGCAGATTTGAAATCAATTCTCCTTAAACCTACCCTTCTGACATAGTATAGAAGGACTCCAATCTCATCTTGTACTGGAATATATTCTAAGATTCTTCATTCGTTTGCAGATGTTGTTTTCTTGTATGTCATGACATTGTCTGTGGTCCAATTGGTAGAGGCCCCGAAGACTCAACTCAGAAGTTTTTTAGTTTTTGGTATATCAACCGATTTTCTCACCTTTCTTTGTTATAAAAAAATGCTTTAAAATTAATCAAATTATTTATCCTTGCAAGCAGGTGTTCAAGCTTGGGCAACACGACCCAAAGCACTGTCATAAGCAACGAAAATAGAAAAGAAAAACGTCCAAAGAAGAGCGTCGACTCTCTAGACAGGGTGAATCCCAAAAACACGGTGGTGAGCAGTAGCGGTTATGGTGACGGAATTGAAACCAAGGTCACGTTGTAAATTGTACTGACATGTGACAAGGTTGTTGCTTAAAATGTCGGACGGTTCACAGGTTTGTTGTTAAAGAGAAATAAGTATTTAAAAACAAAATGCAGGTACATTTTTGATTTAGAATCTGTAAATTCGATGTTTTTTAAATGTCATAATCTTTAGAAAAAAATATATCTAATTTCCCTTGCTAGGTACTACTTTTTTATAAAAACGTTTCTCTTTAAAAATAAATCGTGAAATTAAACTCAATTTTTGAACATGAGAAAGAGACTTTTTCATTATCATAAGTAAAATGAAAAAAAAACGCCCCTCATTAAGATAGAATATCAGAAAGCTCTGAACCAGATTTTGTCTGAGGAAAATTGTTTTTAGTATTATATAATGTTGTTGGTTGTTTTAAAATGTCGGTTGTTTGAGTCAATAGGTGTTCGGCATATTTTTAATAATTTTAAAAACATATTCAAAAATATATCCGAATGTTTGAATGTACCTAAGTCTTTATAAACAAATTATTGACAAAGATGGCAATATTTTCACCGGTTTATTAAAGAAAGAATCTGATATATTTAGAAACTATCTGTTTTTTCTTTTAGTTTTTAATTTTAGTCGTTTTACCAGGGTTTTGTGTATGAGTTTTTTATAATTTGTTTTTATTGTTGCATTCTCCAATGTGTTTCAATGCATTATTTCTAAATAATAGTAGATATCTATATGCAAATAAGAACTAAGATTAATTAAAATGAAATAAAACATCCACATACAGTTTTGTTTTTTCTCTTTACATGCATATTTGAATTTATGGCCCAATATCTCTGAAATCATTAAAGATATGTTCGTTCCTTAAGCTTTAAATACAAATCATTTTTGACTTTTCATAGATATTTGACCAGGGCTTTTTTTAACATGGCTCCCATGAACTGGTAATACATTGAATCACTTGAGACGCGACAACCTATATATTATGTTTATATATTTGTTACTTAAGAGTAAAATATATCAGTGACTAAGTGATATTTTTTTAAATTATATTATTTTAAACATCTCGTAAAAGCTTTAAATTTCAAAGACTTGCTCGAAAATGTGTATATTGTTACTTATTGATTTTTCTTTTTAAAGAACTCTCAAAAAAAAGAGACCTATTTAATTTCAAATATTATAATTCTGTCATTTTTAACACTTATAGATACTGAACACATTATATGATGAAATCAATAAGTAACATTAAAAAACAGTTCAATCCATTATAACTAGGACATATTTTGGCAGCTCCTATTGCAGCAACTTTTGATATATTTAAATTTTTATACAATATTTTTTACTTTTTGTATATAGTTTTATAACTGAAGTCACATTATGCCAAATTTTTATAACAATAATTATTATGAAACAATTTTTATTTTATATTTATTATATATTTTTTGATTGATATTACCAAGCTGGTATTTGAAAAGTTTTTTTCTTTAGAGTTTTGGTAAAAATACCAATTATACACTGAAATAAGATTGACTAAAGCTAAATGCCAGTTTATACAATATCACTTTGTACAATGTAAAACATTTAACAGAATGGTTAAATACTGTGTGTTTGTGCGAGTTTATATTATAAATAAATGTAAAATTATTACCAACACTGACTCTGATTTCATAAAAATAAATATATACCTATTCCTATCTTTCAAAGACTTGAAACCTCAATTGAATCGGTCATTTAAAAAACGACCTAAGTCAAAAAACATTTTACAGGAGAAGCAGAAAACTGATAGGTTGTTTTTTGCAGTGAACATATAAAATCTACTTGGTAAATATATAAGGAAGCATCAGAGTTGTGTGGTTTTAGGACAGAATGTGCATCTATGGTCACAGAGTGGTTTGGTGGTGAAATATCAAAAGCCAAGTTAACTAAAGTCATTTTTGAAATTAATGATTCAATTAATATTTTATTTACGGTTTTAGCAAGTTTTCTTTTTGTTATGAACTCAAAAAATCTTTTTTTTTGGTTCTTTTCGAAAATTCGGACATTTTGGATAATCCGGACAGGGCCCAGTCACAATTAATCCGGATTGACGCTCTCTACTATATGTAAATCGGAAATGTTTGATGTAAACTTCTCATTGTCATTTGGATGCAGGTTCTATGTATAAAAAAAGCAGAATATAGTTTCTCTCTATAATTAAAAATATTTTTAACATCTAACAAACATATACATAACAATAATCCGACTTTTTAAGCTTGTGCTGGTAACAGTTCCATTCCCGCACATTCTTGGGCAATTCTTATTCCTAAGGCAAAGAGCCCGATAGACTTGACTAAAGCCCTAAAATTACATAACTATTTTATAAAAAGTAGGTAATTAAACTATAAAGGGTTTAAAATATCGATTGAATTTATAACCTTAAATTTGATATATTTTATATTGCTCACCACTTAAATTCGTCGTTATAGATTCCTCTAACGAAAGATGTTATTCCTCCTCGTTTGGCCATTTGGTTTAATGTGAATAATAAATTTCTATTCAAATATAAAATAAAGCAGAAAGAACAATTTTCTTTCAAAATCAAAATGGTATGTCAAATGTCAACATAAAATGGAACAAGGAACGTTTTCGGAACTCGAGCTCGGCACTCTTGACTCCGAACTGCTCCGAACCACAAAGAGCGCTGGTTTATTCAATGATATATAATATAGATTGCTCATCCATTTGTAAATACGAATGTATATACCAGGGCTGGTATATCTAAGGGGGTCGCGACATAGACCCAGTAAATGGATGAGGGGGTGACTGAGGCTAAGGGGGAAATAGTAGTCAGCTTAAGTTGGCAACACTTTTCTGACGTTCGTTTGAACGAGCATCGTGCATAATAATGTCAATATGGTACAAGTGGAATGAACCACCCATAGATAAATTAATAAACAAGATAAATCGTTTAAATGCACGGCACTGGTAACAAGTATTTTAGGTGTTTAGTTCCTCAGCATACTACTTGGAGCCACCATCGCAATAAGATGAAAGCGATGTTGCCAGTTTCCATAAACTTTCATGAGATTAGAATTATTTCAAACATATTATGTTGTTTTTTTGTCAAGCTCGATACCATCCATACAATGGCATACTATTGCATACTATTGATGGGATATTTTAAAAAGAAGTTTGACAACCTTGTAAAAATGAAAAACGGAATGGCAGCGGAAGGCGAAATGATGGCCAAATTACAACAATATAAGTAAATAAAAGTTATTTTATGAAAGTTATTTTTAGGTGAAGAAGATTTATAAGTGATGATTTGATGTAATTAGTAAGTATTAACAATTTAATTCAATATTAGGTGTTAGATTTGTTTAAGGACTTTGTTTATCATTGTTTTCTTAGCCAATATAGTTAATTTCATTTTGAATCTATTTTCAATTCTTTTTTTAATATATGTATTTGTAACTTGCAACAATATCAAAACATGTCCGACCCGGGCAAAGCATCGAAAGGTGAAACTAAGTATTCTTGTTCAGCTTCTAATTGTTTAAATAGGTATTCTAATATTCAACAAGCTGGTTATTCAAATAAAACCTTTTTTTTCATTTTCCTTCTGATGTTAAAATTCGAGAGAACTGGTTTAAGTATTTAAATTTAACTTTTGATAATAAAACTCGCTATCTTTGTGAAGATCATTTTTTGCCAGAGTCTTTTAGCAAAATTGCCATAAAACGTAAACGACTAATTGTAAATGCTTTTTACAGAAAAAATGAAATAAAAAAGCATCCTCCATGTGTTAGTCCACTACTTTACCTTCTCGTGGTGGGATGGGGGCAACAGTAAACAAAAAGCAAATTCTCGAAAGAAGATTTTTTCAAACCTCGGAGTTGCTGCTCTTCATTTACTGGCTAAAGTTGGTAAGTACTAACAAATTCTTAATTTTTTATTTATAATAATTTTGTTTGTTAAAGAGATTAATCAATTAAGCTACATTTTCCAAATTGCAGTAAACCTATACTAAATAATTTGATTGTTAAATTATCTAGTATTTTTATAAATTTCAATATAATTAATAGTCAATAAGTTTCACTTTTTCCTCCTCTTAGATTGAAACCTTGCCTTGGTGAGAGGGCTTGCGAACTTAATGATTATTACATAATTTAAAGGATATCCTTTTGTTGTCTGTCAAAAATGAAAAGAAATTTTAAACTCTAATTTGTTATAAATTTCAACTAGAACAGATTTGTTTTACAGTTAAAATAAAATTCAAATTACCTATTGAACTATGAGAAATAATTTTTGTTTATAAACTAATTAAAATTAACTTGTACTTATAAGAATTGGCAATATTTTGATCACTTTTTTTTTGTTTTTATAGAAAACGCCCTGAGAAAACACCTAACACCTGCATCGAAAATAGGTCCATTTTCCAAGAATGAGAGGAAATTACTATTAATTTCTCTTATAATTATTGTTATGTAATATCGAGTATATGTTATGTATGTAATAAACGTTTAAATGCACCTTTTACTTGTATTAAATGATTAAACTATACCTGTGTTTCAAGTATTTTAGTATAAATATTTCTTTATTTATATTTTTTGGAGTTTTAGTACTTTAAAAAACTAATATTTATGTTAAATACAATATTTTAATTTAAATATTAGTTTTTTTTTGAGTAATGAATTCCGAAAAAATGTAAATAAATAATAAAGTACATTTGAATGAACCGCGGGAAAACTAGACACTCTTCTTTTTATTTTCTTCTTCTGTGCTGCCTTTAACTGTCAAGCCTATTGTGTAATGTGCGATGGTGGCTCCAAATAGTATGCTGAGGAACTAAACGTGTTACCAGTGCCGTGCATGTAAACGATTTATCTTACATATTAATTTATCTATGGAACCACCAGGAACCACTGTTTTCCTCGTAGTCCAATGTCTAATTCAAACTAAAAACATTTTGTACTTTTTTATATACCAAATTATGCAATTTTTTTCCACTTTATTTTAATGTTACATGAATAGGTACATGCGTTTGTGCTGTGGTAAATAAGTGTTCATGTGAAAATTATCTCTTAAACTACATTGTGATTGCACTCATCTCAAAACTGAATGCTGTATATCCAGGATTTAAATCTTTCATAGTATTGCTTGGGATAAATTGTAAAAAAGGTGTTGGACAAAACGTTTACAACCTAAAATTGCATGAAAAACATGATAGAAGAAGGAATTTTACCTTTATGACATTCTCTTTCAACATTTTTAAGTGACTTTGTGGTTTGGTGAATGGACTGTTACCACAGTCAAAAGATTCAAAGTAAAAAAAAAGTGACCAAGTTCTAATAAGAATACATAAGTTGAATATGAAAATGTAATTACTTGATTTAAATGTGATTTAATTAAGAGTTAAATAGAGGTTTCATATAAACAAAGTGCTGTAAAATGTTAATAAATGCAAAACCATTATTAAAGAGAAATTAGTTATCATCAATAAGATATTTTGTAGTAGCTGGTTTCTATAAATAATAAACTTGAAAGACTGAATTAGTAGTCACTTTTACACTAGAAGTAAAAACAAAACAAAATGTGTGGTTGAGACTAATTTATGTATTTAATAAAAACATATTTAACATAAAAGCAGGTGTTATTTGAAATGTTTTATTTTAGTTTAATAATCTTTATAAATTGTGGGTACATTTGATCCGAATCTTGCAAATACTATAAAATGCATATGCTTCTATATGGTTAGTATTGGAGTAGAAGCACAAAAGTTTTGAATAAAAATATAGATACCGGAATAATTTGCTTGATTACTATTCTTTGGATGTTTTTGTTGTAGTCTGCTGTTAACACTATTGTCCTGAAATATTAAAAAAGCTCTAGACAAAGGTTTGTCCAACTCTTTTGTCAGCTTTTGTTAATCTATGCTACTGTTATTCTGCATGCAGACATTTTTTACTGGAGATTTTCTCTAAGAACTGTATTCAGTTTCAAATTTCGGCCAGTTTTAGGAAAGTACCTCTGTTGTAAAGGTATTTCAAATCCATCCTTTGTAAGATGTAGACAACAAATACATGCTACAAGTATTACGAATTCATATGGGACCACCCATGAGGTACCCCCTTACTAACAAAAAAAAATCGTATAAATCGGACAAGGTGGTAAAGCATTATCTCTAAACATACATAAAAAATGAAGAGTTTGAGGATTTTCTCATTATTCCAATTATTAGATTTTGACCAAATTTATATGGGACCACCACTAAAGTAGCCCCTTTCTAACAAAAAAAGAATTATTGAAATCGGACACCGTATTAAAAAAATATCGCTGAACATACATAAAAAATGAAGAGTTTGAGGATTTTCTCATGGACCCAATTATTAGATTTTGACTAAATTTATATGGGACCACCCCTGAAATACCCCCTTTCTAACAAAAAAAGAATCATTGAAATCGGACACCGTGTTAAAGAATAATCACTGAACATACATAAAAAAAAAAAAAAAATATCGCGACGAATTGATAACCTCCTCCTTTTTTGAAGTCGGTTAAAAATGTATAGAAAACAAATCGCAAGATATTACACAAAATTATTTAAATTAACTAAAAACATACAAAAGTGAATAATACCTACCAACGATTTAAAAATACCTAAAATAAATAGACTTAAGGGATTGGAGCTCTAAAAAAGGGAGCAATAATTTGTTATGCATCATCTATAAGAAAATTGTCATCTCTTCAATTACCTTTTAAAACAAACAAAACTAAAACAGCACAAAATTGAAAGTGATCTACTTTTCCCGACGTATTCTATGTACATCTGAGATTAATAATTTATTAAATTGAAATATTTTATCCTAAAAAATATGGGCATTTTATAATGGAAATGTCATTTAAAAAATGACATTGATTTTTTTTCTTATATTGGTAAACCTGGCGACTACAAGTTGCCACGTTGCCAGATCAATGGCGACTACTATGTGACTACTATTTCGAAAAAAATGGCGTCCAAAATGGACTCCTATGTCGCGACCCCCTTAGATATACCAGCCCTGGTGATCAAAGATTTTTTACATCTCAGACAGGTATCGGTAACTGGTATAGCCCGAGCTGAAACTATATTTTTGTTTCAAGGAACAGATTCTAGATGGCGCTGTACACAACAATTTACAGAAATCTACAATTGATGGTGGAAAGAGTGGGAGCGTCATTTGTCATTGTCAATTGTCAGGCATCCATTATCGATTACCTCGCGGTGAATGACATTTGCCATTTTACCTGTATTTTTTGTGATTATCAATATCATATTGTCAATAATTATTATTTGTTTGTATTTGGGTGTGCTCTGGATCCTGGATGAATAAATAGTAAGTATTTTGTAAATAATTGTTTATTGTATTGTCAACTTGGTCTTGTTCAATTGTGTTTTAAATGTTCAATTTGTTTACTTGATCTTGCTGACGATTGAGCTTATTTTAAATTTTTGTGGTCATTTTTAGTTATAAAAGCTGTAATATATCGTATTGTTGTATGCCAAATTGTTTTGTAAACACTCTGAAATCCTAATAACGATTTATTTCAAATTTGAGTATTGGGTGTTCGCAGTCCATTTTTCAAGAATAAAACAACAAATTTGTAAAAACTATTTAGTATGTGATAAACATTTTGAAGATATGTTTGAAGTTCTTGGTGCACGCAGCGATCTAACTGTATTTTTATTTGTTCTAGTACAAACTTTTTCAAGCCGTTTGGAGTGGCAGTAGTATTGCATTGTTGAAGACAAAAACAGCCTAGTCAGGGAAGTAATAGTCACTGTACTTTTTGTATTCATGCCTCACATTTGATTTTTATATTGATTTAGTTCAGATTGTTTCTTTTACTGTTTTTGTATTTGTTCTAGTACAAACTTTCTTAAATCCGTTTGGAATGGCAATATTGGATTGTGGAAGACAAAATAGCATAGTCCGGGAAGTAATGGTCAGTATACCTTTTTTATTTATGCCTCACTTTCTGTGCTCCCCAACAGATTTGAAGGGTTCAGGAAAAAAAGGGGCCTAGTCACAATTACCAAAATGTTCAGAAAACCAAATTTAATTTAGACTGACTAAATACAAACTTTTGATACTTTAAGATAATTGATTACAAAAAGATGTTACTTTGTTTAAATGTTGCCTGATTATATTGTAGTTTACCACTTAATTTACCAGACAGTTGTAATTTTTTATTCTAAATACTAAAAATGACAAACAAACAGTAGGAAAGTCCTTGGACATAATTTTAAATGCACTGTTTTGCATTTGCTAATACTGGTATTTTACAAAATAGGGCGGGCCAGTTCAATTTTGATAAAAATGTGGCTTAGCTCCTTTTTTCTTCCTGTACCCTTCTTGATTTATAAGTTGATTAATATTTATTTTTTGTTTTAGATAAAACTCTTCGACCTCTGTGGACAATGACTTAACTTTCCAGCTAATTAATACGCTACATTTAATTATTCTATTTTGTATGTTTTTTTTGTTTTAATAAATTAATTTTGTTGATCATGCTTTTTAATTTTTTGTAAAAATATTTCAACTTGTAGTCAAGTTAGGATTGGTTCATACTACTCATTTTTTGCTTTATTGTAACAAATATAATTTTATTGCTACAATAAACGTAAAAAAGGAGTTGGTATGAACAAATCTTAATTTGACTACCACTTTTAAACTAAATATTGAAGGACCATTTTGAATGTTCCCGCGTTTTGTGTTAACTAAAGTGACCGCGAGATGGCGCCACTTCCGCCAAATAGTTCAAAGAACGCACACCGGGTGTTACAAAACTGTCTCAAATTTTAACATTGCAGTTTCCATTCTAAAAGTAATTGTTCTGTGATCTCAGATGCATCCGATGTGGATTCTCAAACGCAGCAATTATTACATTAGAAATAAATGGAGTATATTCTGTAACAATTCCTTATATGGCCGACTGTATATCTGTCATTGACCCTGTCAAATACAACAGGCCTACAGGGTTGCCGTATCATAACAGATCATAACCAGCATTGGGATTCTCATCTTTCAATTCGGCACGTGTTGAGACAACTATCTTCGTTCCGCAGAATGTGATTCGTATGTAATGTCTCGCTCTATTCAATTCGTACGTGTTGAGTACGCACAAGAATCCCTGTCCTGTTCTTATTTACGGACAGTGTTGCCAATTAGTCGCAAAAAGCGCAACTGTTGCGATTTTATTGCAACTTCCACTTTTTTGCGATTTATATCTGCAAAGGCGAATGGTAATTATATTTTATATTTTTTCTTTTTACTGTTATAAATAACGAATGTTGATACTCAAAACAAACCAATACAATTTTAAGAAAATGTATATGTCAAAAATGTATTGAATATAGAGTGATTACTTGTGAATTGCCATAAACTATTTTGTGATTTTTAAAACATATTTGAGGCAATATTTTGGTAATAAAGTTGCGCTTCTGCGTTAATCTTTTTTCTATAGTTGGCAACACTTCTTACAGGCAGCATTTTGACAGGTACGTTTTGTTGTGGAAAATAAAGTTAAAAGGGTCAAGGTCAAAGTTAAGTTAAACAATGAAAATAAAATAATGGCATTTTAATAATACTTGTTTTAATTTCTACCATTTCAGGTGAAGCAGGTCTTCCAGCATGACCCCCTCGTTGTTCTTTCATGTATCCTGTCTCAAGAAGTCGAATAACTAAATTTACAAACATCCGTGGAGCCGGATGATTTCTTAATGGAAACCAGACCTTTTATATATTGGAAACCTTTCCGCGTAAAGGCGACATGCCGCGGCTGCATTTTGTTGGCACTCTCCGTATGTTAGTATTATGTTCACTAGTTCATTGTTTCCATAAACGTGGGCCATTTGAACTAAACGTTTGATACCAATCAGGTATCGGTAACTGGTATAGCCCGAGCTGAAACTATATTTTTGTTTCAAGGAACAGATTCTAGATGGCGCTGTACACAACAATTTACAGAAATCTACAATTGATGGTGGAAAGAGTGGGAGTGTCATTTGTCATTGTCAATTGTCAGGCATCCATTATCGATTACCTCGCGTTGAATGACATTTGCCATTTTACCTGTATTTTTTGTGATTATCAATATCATATTGTCAATAATTATAATTTGTTTGTATTTGGGTGTGCTCTGGATCCTGGATGAATAAATAGTAAGTATTTTGTAAATAATTGTTTATTGTATTGTCAACTTGGTCTTGTTCAATTGTGTTTTAAATGTTCAATTTGTTTACTTGATCTTGCTGACGATTGAGCTTATTTTAAATTTTTGTGGTCATTTTTAGTTATAAAAGCTGTAATATATCGTATTGTTGTATGCCAAATTGTTTTGTAAACACTCTGAAATCCTAATAACGATTTATTTCAAATTTGAGTATTGGGTGTTCACAGTCCATTTTTCAAGAATAAAACAACAAATTTGTAAAAACTATTTAGTATGTGATAAACATTTTGAAGATATGTTTAAAGTTCTTGGTGCACGCAGCGATCGATCTAACTGTATTTTTATTTGTTCTAGTACAAACTTTTTCAAGCCGTTTGGAGTGGCAGTAGTATTGCATTGTTGAAGACAAAAACAGCCTAGTCAGGGAAGTAATAGTCACTGTACTTTTTGTATTCATGCCTCACATTTGATTTTTATATTGATTTAGTTCAGATTGTTTCTTTTACTGTTTTTGTATTTGTTCTAGTACAAACTTTTTTCAATCCGTTTGGAATGGCAATATTGGATTGTGGAAGACAAAATAGCATAGTCCGGGAAGTAATGGTCAGTATACCTTTTTTTATTTATGCCTCACTTTCTGTGCTCCCCAACAGATTTGAAGGGTTCAGGAAAAAAAGGGGCCTAGTCACAATTACCAAAATGTTCAGAAAACCAAATTTAATTTAGACTGACTAAATACAAACTTTTGATACTTTAAGGTAATTGATTACAAAAAGATGTTACTTTGTTTAAATGTTGCCTGATTATATTGTAGTTTACCACTTAATTTACCAGACAGTTGTAATTTTTTATTCTAAATACTAAAAATGACAAACAAACAGTAGGAAAGTCCTTGGACATAATTTTAAATGCACTGTTTTGCATTTGCTAATACTGGTATTTTACAAAATAGGGCGGGCCAGTTCAATTTTGATAAAAATGTGGCTTAGCTCCTTTTTTCTTCCTGTACCCTTCTTGATTTATAAGTTGATTAATATTTATTTTTTGTTTTAGATAAAACTCTTCGACCTCTGTGGACAATGACTTAACTTTCCAGCTAATTAATACGCTACATTTAATTATTCTATTTTGTATGTTTTTTTTGTTTTAATAAATTAATTTTGTTGATCATGCTTTTTAATTTTTTGTAAAAATATTTCAACTTGTAGTCAAGTTAGGATTGGTTCATATTACTCATTTTTTGCTTTATTGTAACAAATATAATTTTATTGCTACAATAAACGTAAAAAAGGAGTTGGTATGAACAAATCTTAATTTGACTACCACTTTTAAACTAAATATTGAAGGACCATTTTGAATGTTCCCGCGTTTTGTGTTAACTAAAGTGACCGCGAGATGGCGCCACTTCCGCCAAATAGTTCAAAGAACGCACACCGGGTGTTACAAAACTGTCTCAAATTTTAACATTGCAGTTTCCATTCTAAAAGTAATTGTTCTGTGATACCAATAAGGGCCGCCGAGAGTAAAGCCGGGCCCCCGGATAATTCTCTCTAGATCGGGCCCCGTGAAAAAATCTTCTACGTAAATACAATTTTTCTAAAAAAAAAAAAAAAAAAAAAAAAAAAAAAAAAAAAAAAAAAAGGGGCCTCATTCGAAACTTCTCTATGCTAAAACTTTTCCTCTGTTTATATTTCATTTTATTTTTATTAAATTTAACTTTGCTCTCTCATCTTGTGTCGAATTTCCCTTGCAGAACGAAAAAACCTGTTGTCGGGCCCCCCTATCCCAGACAACACACCGAATCCCAGAGATATCCAAAGAATATCTTTTGTGGATATCCAATATATCCACAGGATATCAAAAATATTCCGTGGATCTAATATGGATATCCAAATGTCCGTCTATATCCAGAATATAGAAGATATTCTATGGCTATTCAGCAAAATATCTAATGAGTATCTTCCAGACAATACAAGAAATCCCAGAGATATCCAATATAATATGGATATCCAACCAAATGTCCGTCTATATCCCAGGATATAGAATTCAGATATTCAGCAAAATATTTTATAGGTGTCTTTAGTAGAGGTTCATAAGAAACCAAGGATTATTGAATAACGTCGAAAGAAAATAGAGATAAAAAATATTTCCAACAATCTGCCTTTGATTTTGCCCACTAAGGGGCAAGGGCACTAAGCAGAAAGTCATCCTTATTAGGACTCTTCAGCAATAAATGGAAATTCTCGACTCCAGTCTCTAATAGAGTGAATGTAAAAAAATTTCGATCGAACTCAATACGAAAGTGGTATCGCCATCTATACTTAGGAAGCAAAATCAAAAATTACATCTAGTGGATATCCACGATGGTTTGCGTCCGCGCTTAGACTTTAATATATTTAGTGGATGTCCATGGGATATTGAATACACCTTAAAAAAATAAATTTTAAATATCTGAACGGTACTATTATCCACAATGGCGTAATTTTTTAATAATTACTATTATTTATGGACATTTGCATGTCTATAAATTACATTTCATGGATATAAAATAGATATCCACCATGGACTGGACATTCAGTGGATATTGGGATGTTCAGTAGATATCCAAAGGATTTGGTGTGCTGTCTGGGAACAGCGGTGCCGGGCCCCCATTTCAGCCCGGGCCCCGGGAATTAGTCCCGGCTACCCCCCTCTAGTCGGCTCTGCCAATAACTAACCGAAAATCGTTCTCAAAACCGTAAAACAAAAAAAATAGCTATATCTATGTACATGGGCGTCGTTACACAATTCAATAGGGGGGGGGGGGCAAAATTTTGAAAAAATTTAAAATGTTTATTAGTTGAAAAACAGAGAAAATGAAAAATAGAAGAGCAAAACAAATTAACAAAAGTTTTTAATAAATAAAATAACCCAACAAAAAAGACAAAAAATAAAAAAGACAAGAAACTTCAAACACATATTTTTAAAAAACAAATAGAAGGTTTGAGATAAAAGAAAAATATGAACAAGGAGACAGAGCCATACATAATATATAAAAAAAAATATTTATAGAAACGCAAAAACAAAAAAACTCACTCAAACACGTCGACGAACACTAGGAAAACGTAAATTTTTAATTTCTTCTTCCTCTACCTAAAATAATCGATAACACAAAACATGATTTCTTTTTAGTTTTTTGCCTATTTTCATTCATTATTCGCTCTGTGCGTGACAGCAGCGCCAACTAATTTATGAACTAACGGACGATATTTGCGTATACTGACAATACAATTTTTAATGGAATTAAAAAATATATATTTTGATTTTAATAAAAGTATATAGATTTGTAATACAAGTGAAAAAAATTAATTATTATATATTTTTATTAGGTACTTCAGCTAAAATAAAAGTAATATTATCAATAATAAAACATAGGCAGGCTACGGTGATGTAAGTGTTACAGCGCGGCATTCATTTGTCAGCCAATTTTCTGGCAAAACGAGACACGGTTTCAGATCCTACGGAAGACCATGTAAATTTATTTGCATGGTTCTCTATAGGATTTGATGGATCCAGTATTAGTAGAAATTTAATTTTTGTTGATATGACATCCAAATTATTAAAATAAAATCACCATGCATTACCATTTACGATGATGGTGGGTGGGGTTTTCCGGGTTTTCTTTACCTATAAGTCAAATGTCACCATTCATCATCTTTAAGTCGCCCCGGAGCGCCCCGTCAAACAATAATAATAGCCGTCCCTTTCTCCGCACAAGCTCAGCTTTTGAGGTTAAAATTCACTCGTAAGGGGGTGAATTATGGAGAGTATTATTATTATATATTTACGAGAAAATGTATATGTTGCCTAAACCTAATAAGTTAACATTGAAGAAAAGGTTAAATAATGTGAAAACAAAAACATTACCATTATATAATAACGTAGTCTCAAAACGTATTAACAAAAATAATTGGTAAATTTGCGATTGTAATTCATATTTTCTTTATTTTTAGTTCGAAAGAACCCATAGAAATTAATGAATAAAATTGGTTTCCTATCAATAAGTCACAAGATTGCATTTCAGCCACATACAATAATCAAAGGCAGAAATCTAATCCTTGCTCAACATTTAAGAGTTAAGGGACGTTGAACAACATTGTAAAATAATAATTTATTGTTTATTTAAAACCTTTCTGATGTCTACTATTTCCATTATTACTGTTATTATTACAAAAACAAAGGTTTTTCTTCTTATATTGTACAGCTATCCATTCATTTATTTGATTTAATTTCCATTTTGCCACTAAAAATTTATATAATTTACACTGTTTTTTCTGCTAGTATTTACAACACAGCAACTATTATTGCTTTATCGCCTTGGGCAAATTTCGTTTGATTTTGTATGTTTTATTGTGTTTTTTCGTGGTTTTTAGTAGCATTGCTGCATTTAGTGTCAAGTCAATTAGTGTCAAAGTCACAATAAATACTTCTTTTAATTTACTTCTCTCATTTACAAAGAATATTTTATTTCTGTGCTAATTTCACGTAATAATACGTCAATGCGCGTGTGCCTATACTTAATTTAGTACTAAAAATTGGTATCGTTGCAGGAAAAAAATATTTTTAGTTCTAAATTTAGTACTAAATTTAACTTGATTTAGGGCTAACTTTTAGTACTTAATTTAGTATTGTGACATACAGCCATTACGCGTTGTATAGTCGTAAAAGCCAAGGGGGGCAACTGCCCCCCCTTGCCCCCCAAACGACGCCCATGTCTAGGTATATAAGTAAAAGTGTAGTAGTAAACAAACAACAATAAGTTTTTACTTGGCAGTGGTCAGGAATATTAAAATATGCGGATAAATAGTTTGTATTTGTTTTAATTTTAAAATTCCTTTCTATTTCTTTTAATATGCAACTTTTATTTAGGTGATTTTTGGTATATCGACTTCTTTTGACGAGTTCTACAAGCTGTTAAAATAAATGACTCAACTTTGAAAACACCTTGTATAAACAAAAATTGCAAATAAAATATTTTTTTTTATTGGTACCCTATTTTACTTATTTAAAGCGCCTCAGCGTGTTTAAAACCAACCTTTAAAAATCCACGTTTTAAAGTTGCCATGGCAACATCAACAACCCGAGAAACGTGATGTCTAAGGGCCCTATTCAGTAATTTATCGTTTATGAACGACATCGTTAAGCTAACGACAGTTCAACCAACGACTTTTATAACGATAATTTTTGAAACAATAGAGTGTTTTAGCAAATGTACGTAAGATTTCCGCTAACGTTACGTTAAACTTAGATTGTGACCTTTTTCATAAACATTGAACAGAGTAGATTACAGTCTATCCCTAAGGTAACGTTAGCGGATGGTTAGCGGCTGTTTGCTAAAACTCCCTTCTATTCAATAACAAAGTCGTTACGTTGTTTCTAGTTACCAAATCTGAACGATGATTTCTAGTAAGTTGGTATTATAATTTAGTGTTTTGTGATAAAAGAACGTATGTTGATGATTATACCGGGTGTTTAAATTAAAGTTTTACAGTTAAATATCGACAAAAATATGAATTTTATAAAAAAAAAGTATCAGACAAAAGTTTTATAGTTTTTTAGTTTTTTAGGGGAAACATTTTGGCCAAATTATTTTTTTTATAGCTGACCATAATATGGCCATATCGAGGTGGATTTTTTTTTCATATTGGAACCCTCTATTTTTTTACATAGGTATTCTTAGAGTTCATAAAAAAATAAGAAACTTCTAAATAAAACATTTTTTTATTGGATTTCTACTTATTGAGTAACACCCAAAATAAAACTATAAAACTTTGTTTTTTTTTTTATAAAAGGCGGTATTTAACTGTAACCCTTTAATTTGAACACCCGGTATAGTTGACATTTTTTTAGGAACGTAAAATAAAAATTCAACCAGTAGATATATTCATTTGTTTTTCAGAATATATTAATTATTGTTCTTAACCTACAACACGATCAGGGGGTCGATTCTCGATTCGTAGGAATTCTGTTTCTCGCGGGCCATTTTTGCTGGTCGTATTGTATGTAGGGCTTATTAAAATGAGTATGGATATATTAAAAAAAACTGAGAACTATTCCAAAAGAATACAAAAAACAACTCGAGAACAGTACAAGATGTATTTTTTATTGGATTTGAAAGACAAACCAAATTTCTGTAGGTTACGGAGAAGTATAGGTACTTCCATAGGTTTTGTTACTGTTTCGCAGTGCTACTTTAGGAACAGCACTGTTAATAAGAATCCAATAGTAAATGGTTGAATGGGCAATCCTAACTTTGAATCCGATTTATTTTTAAAATAATTAAATAAATTAGAAAAAAATTCCTTACAAATTTTACTTGCTGTATTAGGTATATGGCAATTTAGTTGTAAAATTTGTAAAAAAGTGTTTTTATTATTTAGAACATATCCTGATTCATAATAAAAAATGAGAGGGAATGCAAAAATCACTATAACGACACTTCATATTATTAACGACAGCTCTTTGGCTATCGTTGATGAACGACAATTTTACAACCATATTTGTCTATTTTCAACGACAATCGTTGTCTACTGAATAAGAAAAGTCGTCTGTGAACGATTATCGTCTATTAACGACGTCGTTCAGAGTTACTGAATAGGCCCCTAAATGCCAACTTTTTAAATATTGATCTGACAGGAGTGCCTTGTAATGTCAAATAAAATATTTCTGAGAAATTTTTCCAAAAATTTATTCAAATATTTTTTCACATTCTTAATTGTTTAAATAAATGTGGAAAGTACAGTTAGTATTGTTTGAAATATTAAAACTTCGGTTTTTTAAATCAGAGGAAATACTGTTCAAATTAAGATTGCTAACATTCTTGGAAGTCAATGAAGTTGTACTTCCATTAATAGTACTTCCAACACATACTTTACGTGTGTCTTTTTATCCAACTGTTGCAGCAACGTTGGCATCGGTGCGGTATGTCAACTGTTATTTATTTCAACGGTCAACCAGAATCCAACACAAAACGTTCAAGGCCGCATCGGTGAAACAACGGTTGCAACAAACCGATGGAAAAAAAGACACACGTTTTGATTACTATACGAGGCAAGAGAGAGGTCCGACACGCCCAACATAGGTCGCGGCCATTTTGAACCCTGCGACACAGTTTACAGCTAAATAATCAGATCGCTCACTCTGCGTCGGCACTTTGGATCTCAATGTTTCAGTTTATACACTGTGCAACTCGGATAATACAATATATGACAACCGCCTATAATAAAACAGCAGTCTTCTGCGTATCCTGAATTTGTATCCCAGGGGGTCGATTCTCGACTTTTTTCCTATAGGAATTTGGTTGATTTTCCTATAGGAAAGTAGGTAACGTATTCTGGAGTCAAGTTGTAGGAATATTTTCCTAAGCAGTTATAGGAAATGATTTCCCATGCTCATGAGACAGGGAATTTAATTTTCCTACAAGATTTTGTAATCGCGCTTGCGCAATAGTAGCTTGTTTAATGTGGTTTATTGATTTATGTTTACTTTTTAGGCGATTCCAAACTCATTTAAAAAAGAAACATACTACATAATATATTATTAAAAGTTAATTTTAATTTGACGAGTAAAATTATTCTATTTAAAATGTCTTTAAGTCAATAAATAAAGTAAAGCAAAATCCATAAATTTTTTATGAAAATTTACCAAAGAAACTATTTACTTTTGAGTATTTTTTTGCGAAATTCACACATCAGGATTCCTCGACGGAGCCCAAACCAAGTTATAATGATGTATGATGTGAATTTTACTATAATTTGCTAAATATTGAAAGTATTCCTATATTTTTGTATTTCAAATCAGAAATTAGAGGATACAAGCATTAACCTTTTGGTGTAGGAAAAACATTTGTACTAGTTACTTTCTTTAGTTTCTACTTATAAATATAAATAACGGCAGGGCCGCCGAGAGCCAAGCCGGGCCCCAGGACAATTCTCTAGATCGGGCCCCGTGATAAAAAAACAGCTCTTCAAACAAAAACTTTTCCTCCTCTACTTGGATTCAATTTCCTCTCGTCTTGTGACGAATTTCTTTTCTCATACAGAACAAAAATTCCAGTTGCCGGGCCCCCATTTGAGTCCGGGCCCCGGGAATTAGTCCCGGCTACCCCCCCCCCCCTCTAGTCGGCCCTGAATAACGGTAATCACAATGGTAGTCCTTCTGAAACTTTTTCGTTTTCTCTTTTTGCTGCTAATAAAAAATATTAAAAATAAATAACCTACATCCAGAAAATCAAATATTTTTGACAAATTGTCAAATTGCCTTGTTGCCAACTGTTAAACAACTATATTTAACTGAAATAAATACATTCCATTCGCTCGTTTTTGCGTTATCTTGAAATTATCAACGACATACTGAAATTGGAACTCCTACAGGAAATTGGATTCCTATTGTACTCGAGAATACCGACAACTAAAACTGTAGGAATATTATCATAGGAATTCATTTTCCTCGGAATCGAATTCCTACAACTCGAGAATCGACCCCCTGGAGTGGATGTTATTTTGGAACTTTCAACTGGTCCGAGTGAGCTAACTGATTCTTTAGCAATAAACTGTGACTTCAAAAATAATATTCACTGACACTGACAGCAGCAAGCAAAATATCAGGTGCGTTTTAATCATCCGCTTCTGCTTCCGGAATTGTCGGTTTAGTCGTTTTAACCTGTCAGATTAAAAGAAGAAAACCGACAATTCCGAAGCAGAAGCGGATGATTAAAACGCACCTATTAAAAATATTGCGCCCAGATGTAGGCAACACGTAATAAGGGTTCAAAATGGCGGAGTTTTCTATCTCCTTTTAAAAGGCACTCAGAAAGCTGCGCAGTGCGACCATTCTCCGTATAGTAAAAGAAAATCAAAGTATGTGGCGACCATTCTCCGTATAGTAAAAGAAAATCAAAGTATGTGACTTCCAATAATATTTGAAACATTCTTCTTATTGCTAATGCTCTCTTCAACGTAACCAGTCGCCACAGCTGCCGATTTCCATCCTACTTGTCGTTGGATTTGATCTATTGTCATGCCATTATTCGCCATAATGGTAGCGGACGTACGTACTGTTCCGACATTTTCTGGAGATAAGCGACACAGAACACTTACTCTTAGAACGGTAACTCCCATGTTAAAAAAGGATGATAGAGTTTTTAGCGGCACCTGGTGGACGTGGTTGATTTTTTTCAATTAAGTCCTTGTCTGGTAAGAGGCCATATGAAAGAAGAGAAAATAATAAAAAGAAGAAGAGAAGAAAAGCGCGGGGCTATTCAAATTTGACAGTAAAAATTATCCGCATTAAAAACTGTTAGCCAAATTAAGATTTGTTCACACAAATTGCATTTTTGCTTTATTATAGCGAATATCGCTATAATAAAGCAAAAATGCAATTTGTGTGAACAAATCTTAATTTGGCTAAGAGTTTTTAGATAAAAAAAAAACAAGAATATTCAAAAAATAAATTTATTAAAGAATATATATAATACAAATCCAATATTTAAAAAATGTAATGTATATGAAAATTGTATTATGTATGAAGTAGCTGGATGGCTGCTACATATTCCAGGATACAACACTGTCCATCATTTTGTGAAGAACTTTAGCTGTGAAAAAAGAAAGACAGTATAAATACAATCTCATTAAAATAAATGTATTAATAAGTCCGAGGAATACTTTATTTTTTAATAAGTCCAACATCTACGATACAGCTTTGCAACCCCAAACGTCATGAAACACAAATTTCACAGTATATGCGTTTAAGAATCCACATCGGATGCAACTGAGATGTAGTAAATCTTTGATCACGTGATTCAATTTACGTAAATGTAATGGGACAGATGTGTCCGATTTAAAATAAACTATTTGAGGCGCTGTTCTCCACATCTCGGCAAATGGACTAAAATAATAATTTATAATACTCTTAATATTACCTTATTTTAATTATTGTGCCACTATACTGTATTTGCTCAACCAGAATGAGTTGCAATGATTGCAAAAGTTGCAGAATAGAGGTCTGAGGATAATACTGAGCTGTTCTAGATTGGAACCAATCAATTCCATGTTGAATGTGCTTCAGTGGTTGACTGTTAAAAAATATTTGCTATTCTATTCCCTGCTTTTTATATTTAAAATTAAATCAGGAATCTCCAGAGTATATTTACAAAATATTTTAAGTTATAATCAGGATGTTCATGAACCTAAACAGGTAACAAGAAAAATGTACACAAAATTCAGTGTTTTTTAAAGGTGTACAGGCTTTTAATAATTTGCCTGAGGATATTAAATGTTCTTCAAATGTGGCAATATTTAAAATAAAACTTCATGAATACCTGTTCACCTATTGACGTTTTTTCTCTTTCTTGTTCTTTTATTGTTTTGTATAGTTGACATGTAAGTGTACTGTATCTTATGTATTTTTTATTGCATTTTAAATGTATGTTGATTCTATATTTATGTATTTTTTATATTTTAAACGTGAAGATGTATTGACATGTAAAAAATAGTTTTTTTGACTAAATAAACGTTTTATATATAGGTATGTGGATAAAAAAACGCTCGAGATGTAAAAAATGCATCTGATGTGGATTCTCAAACACAGCAATAAGTATAAAATAAATAAGTACTAACTTTCCTTCTCGAAAAGAAGTCCAACATATATTATTAGTCTGCTTCTTCTTCTACGATACAGCTTTGCAACTCCAAATGTCATGAAACAGAAAATACACAGTATAAGTATAAAATAAATGAGTAGATTACTAACTTTCCTTCTCGAAAAGAAGTCCAACATATATTCTTCTTCGAACCTTTACTTGAAGTAGAAGGTGTTTGATCAACATATTCAATTTCTACGTTATTTGAGGAAAGTCCATCCGCTACTCTTCCAGGAACTGCTGGTAGGAATAGCGTTGGAAATGCTTCAGGTGTTAGACCTCGACGAGAGCCAACTACTTTATACTTCTCTTCAAAATGTTTATGACATACTACAAAGGTGGAATAAATTTGTAGTCATGTTTTATTATTAAATCTTGGACAACGAACAGCAAGTGCACAAATATCAAATAAATCGGGTGAATTCGTAGGGTGAGGCAGGCGATGCATCTTGTTGTCCACAACAAGGCAATTCGGTACACATTTTCTATAATTACGCATCTTTATGAAAAACCACAAAATAACAGCGGAAAAAGCACAAATTTATAATGGAAAAACAAGCTTATTAACAGTGGTCAACTAAATCAATTAAGCAAATTGGAAATGAAAACAACTGAATACAACAGTCACCAATATAAATAGAGTTTACGTTTGGTTTAAGCCAAAACGCCATGACACCCCCACACCCACAAAAATCAATATTCACCTGTCATTTACACTCCCACCACCTACCCCACCACCCGACTGCAGCGCCACGCGGACGTGGTTGATTGATCCCAGGCCTGCGCATACCAGTTTCCCACCCCATAAGCGAGAACATCTATTAGGCATTCCAACGACCTGTCCAAATGGCTACCAGTGGGTAATGACAGTTAAGATATGGCAACCCTGTTGTCATGTTGTCATTGGCTGCGTTCATCCGCGCCACATGCTACCTGATCGATCTGGTAGCGCTCTCGAGTGGCACGTATGAACGGTGTATTTTGACATTTCGCTCAAGGAGCGGCCGCCATTAAAAGTAGCGCATTTTATTTACGTCTGATCGGTGATCACTGATCTGTCTTACGCACTTACGTCCACGGTTTGCTTGGTGACTAGTAGGGTTATATTAGCATATTAGCAATTGAAAAATAAACAAACAAATCTTCAACCAGAGACATATTCAACTCAAAAGTAAAATGAATAAACCAAAATCAAATGTCACTTTTAAACATGGTTCATCCGTGCATAAAGATCGATCAGGTAGCGTAAGTGATCGCTACTTTTGTAGCGCTCCTTGAAATGGCGCGGATGAACGCAGCCATAAACAGGGCCAATGATACATATATAGTTATATAGATTGCTCAAAGCTGGTCGTTTACGAGCGGCCATATTGCCTGGCAAATATTTATTAATTTGAATCGGTTTAGCAAAAATGTGTTATAAAACCAATTTTTAGCCTTTAGATATTTAAAAAAAAATAATTGCCTACATTTTTACTTCAAGGCATAAGCTTATGTTTATTTTGAAAAATATGGATGATCAATCTATGTAACTATCTATTTCATTGACCTTGTCAAATCACCAGGCCTACAGGGTTGCCATAATTTTGCCATATCATAACCCGTCAGAACCCACTGGTAGCCATTCAGTTTGGAATGCCTAATTGCTGCGTTTGAGAATCCACATCGGATGCATTTTTTACCTCCGAGCAATTACTACTAGAGGGAGTCTTCCCCATAGATATGGGAGGAGGGGAGATAGGAACTGTCATTTCAGAAAACGTTTACACAAGGAGAACCTGCCGGGGAGGCGGAGAGTCTGCGCAGTTGAGTGTTCCCAGGATTGTACTCAGTTTTTTTATTAATTCAATAAAAATATACATATAATTAAATGTAAATTACGAATACTTTTTTAATAAGAGGAATACATAATTAAACAAGATTGTGTATTAGTTGAGATAATTTAAGTATAGCTAGTGCGGCGAGGGACGTCTAATTATTTGCGTTGGCGTTAAGGGGCAACTATACATAAATTTATATTATATATTCTCTTTAGATTATCTTTCGATGACATGAGACAGGTTACAAAATTAGTTTTATATTAATAACTAACTAAATTTCATAACGTTAGCTGAATACAACATAGGCATTCAAAAAAACATTCATCACATCATAGATAAACGAAATACAATGCTCACATATAGGTACGTAAAAAATGGTTGAAATATTAAAAATTATTTATAAATTCATCTAACGAGTAGTCTTCAATTAAAAGACCCTTCAGGTCAGGTACTATTTAAATTTTTGTATTATTTTTTTTCTTTATGAGTGTTTATGTAACAAGTGATATACATACAGGGTGACACCGAAAACTTCCCAAATTAAATATCTTTCTTCCATTAAATAATGTGAAAAATCGCAAAAACCCGTCAATTTTATTTTCAAGGAGGACACCTACAATAAATACTTTTAACACTCGTGGCTCAACCTCCTAGGAGGGGTAGTTGTTATCCTTAAATCTTAAATGGGAAAAGGGGTCAAGAGGCACATCATTTTAAAGGGCGTTTAATTCTCTTCCCAATGGTACCCTAATTTATTAGTTATTTATTAAACAAAAATTATTCTATCGAGTTATTTTTTTGGTAAGGTGACTTTTACAAAATAAATAACTTTTAATTTGCACAAGAAATTTTAAAAATAGAACACATAAGATCTACTTGTACACTATTTTAAACACTTTTCAAAATGTTGTCCATTGTACTGTAAACAGTAAAAAGTCTGTTTCCCAACTCCTCTCTAACATTTCGGAAAACTTTTACCGGAAATTGACCGGCATGCTTGTGTAATTCTCCTTTTAAGATCATCAATGTCAGCAGGTTGTGTTTCATAAACAACGAATTTAAGGTGTCCCCAAAGAAAAAATTCTAAAGGAGTTAAATCAGGTGATCTTGGGGGCCATTCAATTGCTCCCCTTCTGCTAATCCAAGGGCCTGTAAATCTCTGTCAGACGAGAAGAAAAAATGAGGTGTAGCAGCGTCCTGCTGGAAATGTAACACTTCTCCTGTAAAACTAAATTACCTTCTGCATCAGTTTGTTTCTAGCTCCTGAGTTTATAAGATAGGATCAATAATTTCTGCAAGCATATTAAGGGACAGATCGCCTGGCAAGTTTCCTTCATTAAATAAAGAACCAATAATTGCGTATGCCCTTCTTGAATAATATACCTGGTGTTCATCGCTCCAGTACCAACATTTGTGTTTATTAACATTGTCATTTAGAAAAAAATATAAAATAAAATGTCACCACTGATACAGATATTCAGCAGAAGATTGGGGTTGGCGTTGACTTGATCAGACATGGTTTTACAAAACTCTATTCTTTTATCAAAATCATCTTCGTAGAGCTCTTGAAGTAACTGCATTTTATAGAAATGAAATTTATACATTTTCAGTGCTCTTCTTACAGTCTCGCGTGATATTCCCATCTGTTCTGCTACTATTCGTATGGAGCTAGTTGACACGGGTTCCCAAAACCTCAATTAGAGCTTCTTCATTTAGTACTCGTCGGTTCTTTTCCTATTTTTCACCGAACCAGTTTCCAAAAATTTTGCTACCAAATCGAGAGTATACATATGACTTACATTACAATTAGGATGGATGCCTTTCATTTAAATGCTGCCGTTCGTGCGCATTTTCCAACCTCTTCATAAAGGATAATTATTTCGATTCTTTCCTGTAGAGAGTAAACCATTTTTGCTATAGAATTACAACCACTGTTATCCCCTGATCACAAATGAATACCAGATGCTTACCGACTCCACTATCGAGTCGAATATTGTAGACAACGAGTGAAATATTTATTAAATTATACCTATCAAAACTTAATCTTGGAAATAAAGGCAAATTTAAGTTTAGGCTGGGGACCAATGAAGAAAACAAAACTAGGTACTTATTTGAACTATTTCTTTTATTTGAAAATCTTGCAAGATGCTACAGAATACAAAAATATTTAACAAACATTGCAAGTATTTTAATAATAGTTTAGTATCAGGTGTAAAAGTTATTAAAAAATAAATGAGACACTTAATTCAAAGAAAATTACCTAACATTTGAAAATCCTTGAAAAAAAACATATATTGCAAGCAGTTATTTTAATAATAGTATTAGGGGTTCAAATTATAAGAATTGAATAACATTTTGTTCAAATACAATCTTCAGGACATTAACAAATACAAAGAATATATAACATTTAATTCAAAGAAAACTACTTATTATTAAAATATCTTTAGGATACTAGACAGGTACTGACTTTTTAACACAGAAGGTATATCTTACAATGAGTTTAACAAAGTTTAATAGGAACATGCAGATAACAAAGGGAGACCACTGTCAGAAAGCATCGATATGGTTCCAACTTATGCTCTTTTCACTACATACATCGACACAAATTTAGATGCTACGAGTGACAGGAGTCTCTGCCTGATATTCGCAGGTTCCTAATTCAAATTGCTTTATTGTTGAAAAATACATCTTATTGACAAAGACGGAAAACAAATATACACATATTTAAAATTTAAAAAAATGTGTGCATACTAATATAAATGTATATCGTACCCAGATACAAACAACCGATTGCAACAATATTCAATAAAATTTATAGGTACGATAAACTTTGACAGAGTTTGAGAATGTGATTTGTCTTAATGATATGAGCATCAAACTACGTTCAGTCTAATAAAATTATACGATCATTAGATATTGAAAGATTTATATAAGTGTTCTTCCAACTGGGTGTTAGTCAATTACAATATAGAATTACAAAATATATACAAATATAAATATTTGTATGAATTGTATTTAATTTAAAACTGGCTGAATGGCTAAGGATCTATATATATTTTTTATTATAATTTATAGATACTGTAAAATATAAGGTTAGATTTTTTATTTAAAATTTTACAATATTTATTGTATTATCTAAATTGGGCTTTTTTCTTTATTTTGGACATATCGAGAGCCACAATGCAGGACCTCGTAACTAACATTGCCACTGAAAATTATATTTTATGATAATCTCGTTTAAAAGATTTCACTCCATCTACTGTATAAATGAAGTATGTATTAAAATTTTTGAACAAAATATGGTTAAATATTAGTCCCATTATAGAGTAAAATGGATTGTTCTATGCACTTGTGAATCTTTTTTTTTGATCTCCTGAAAAATTTTGATTTTGCGACTTACGAGGTCTAGCCTTGTTGCCTTCGATATGTTGTTTACAGTCGTCAAAAGTAAATGTAAAATATATAAAAACATTTAGGTATAAATAAGTAAAATACATACAACTTAATTATATTATTTTTGAAAGAACTCTCGATCATTGCCTGATTAGAAATACGTCTTGTATTAGGAAAGTATTACATTTTTTTAACTATTATGCTTTATGAATTTTTTTATTGAGCTAGAATATACCTTGGTCTACTTATTATAAGGTATACTTTCCCTTTTAAAAATTCTATAGCAGTATATGAAATACAAAACATACACAACATATTACAAGTAGATATTTTGATAAGAGTATCAGGTGTACAAATTATAATAACTACATGCCATTCATTGACATTTAATTCTAAGAAAACTACCTATTTGAAAACATTAACGACACAGTAAAAATGTTCCAGCATTGATACTTATCATATTTCTCTTCTTTAACACAGGTAGAACTTGCTAAGGGAACGAGTGTAACATTGCATCATTTATACGTCTGCTGTCGTTTTTGATATCTGTATCACATTTAGTTTGTTTAGATATCTGCATTTCTGTCTTCTTTACTGTATTTCTGCAATTAAAAAAAAATCACTATTTAACAGATATTTACATGGAAAGATTTAAGATTATTAAATTTGCATGCTTATAGCTGTGCTTGTTTATCATCATATAGGATGCATCTGATGAGATGTGAATTTTTATCACGTAACAGAAGATTAGGGTTAAATGTAGATGTAATAAAGAAACATTCTAGACCTACTGGCCATGTGGTAAAAATGACAATGACAAGTTTTATATTTTGAGTCATTATAATATGAATACAAAAGTAGTTGTCGTTGTAATTTTTCTTATGATTATTTACTTTAAAACTATTTTTTGAATTAAAATACCTACTCTCTAGTTACTGATGGTTAGCGATACCTATATTATAGAAAAAATCTAAATTTGAAAACTTAACAAAAATCAAACAAATGATCACTTTTATATTCATGAGCATATATGGCTAGCATAAACAAAGGATAAATCGATAAACCTGTAACTGAACCTGGCATGGAACGAGTCCAACAACAAAAAATGTCATGTTTGACAATCCTCAAAATATCATTTTAAATAAAGAAAATATAAACAAACGCAGATGTAGTAGATGTGAATAAACAAATAATAATGCTCCAGAGGTAAAAAATGCATCAAATGTGCATATTCAAATGCAAGCGTATGAAACGAATAGTACATGACATTCAATCAAGTCACTTAAACATAAGAATGAATTCTTTTGATTCGTTTTCAATAATTTCTATTGGGAGATCATCTCCACTATCTAAATTGCTTAAAATTCTGTAAAACAGTGGTATAATATAGACTGCATATGCATTATGTTTAAATGAAGTAGAAATAAACCTACCTAGCCTCCTTTGCATGAACTTCTGTAGCATGTTCTCTTTTTGATTACTTGGCAAAAATTAAGTAGCAGTAGCATTCCTTCTAATCACAGTTTTATCACTGACTAAAATTCAAAATGCTTCGAACATATTTTAACATTTTCTTTGTGTGATCTTCCAATACTTTTTATCTAACCTAAAACAGATAAAAATGAATAAATATAATTTATAACTACATGCTGGTTATGAAACACATTTAATCTGGTAACTTACACATTAATGAATGATTTTGGTTAGTTTTCAATAATTTCTTTTGGTAGATCTTATTCTAAAGTCAGCACTATTAGAACTGCTTAAAATTCTATTAAAAAATGGTTTGAAAAGTTTACTAAAAAAAAGAAGGCTTCATTATAAATAGTGTTAGCACGCATATAGGGTATTACCTATATTTAAATGAAATAGAAATAAAACTTACCTAGCATCCTTTGGTGAAATTTTCTGTTCATGAGCTTCTGGAACATGTTCTTTTTTTATTACTTGGCCAAAATAAAGTAGGAGTGGCATTCTTTTTAATCACAGTTTTATCACTGACTAAAATTCAAAACAAGAAATGCTTGAACGATTTTAAAATATTTCCTTGACATACATTTTCTTTATAGGAGCTTCCATTACATTAAGCCTTTTTTTTTAACCTAAAAGACAAATAAAAACGAATAATTATATATAACTAGATAAAAGGTTTTTATTAGAACCCCAGTATGGATACTGGGCTAGAACAATAATTAAATACCTAATTGATTCATCCAAAAATAATTGTTAAATACGGGTCTGTATTGGTGTTAAAAACTTACTTATGACAAGTTCTTCGGAATTATTTCATCGGTTTGGACAGAATAAAACTAAACATGTTTTAACCATTGTTTATAGAAGTCTTTAGGACGTCTTTAGGGATCAAAATAACTTTCCAAAACTCACAAAAACTTTAAAAATCGTACAAAAATTGCTAAAAATAACAATCACAAGACAACTAAATGTCAAATGTCACAATATTCTAACTAATGCGCAGACTCAAATCCTCCCCCGCATTTACGCTATCGTATAGAGAAAGTAAAAGTTGAAAAGTCTTTTGGTAGGTAGAGAGGGGGTAAACGTCAAACCACGTCGGGCGGCTCCGAGAATTTCACAGTAATGTTTACCTGCCAGTGTCGTTTCATAGAATAAGTAATTTTAAATTGTTATCGGCGGAACCGGACAATCGCATGTATTTATGGATTATAAATAATTATTAAACATGTATTATAATATTCAAATTATAATTTTACAAAATTTCAACAGCTATTCACAATTTATTAAACTATTTACTCGAAATTGTTATTAACATCTATAAAATAATTTTGTACGCCAATGTATCGCGTCCACTTCGGTGAGATCCGCTGACAACCTGTCAATTTATGTGTATAAAGTGGGAGAACTGGCAAAAGCATTTCCAACTTTTACTTCTGTTCTAAACGTTTTTGCTTGCCACCCGGGCAGCCATTTTCCTATCTCCCCTCTTCATATCTATGGTCTTCCCCCCTTCGCCGCGCTAAATTTTGTTAGCAACATCTACTCCTCCCGAGGGGGAAAATACCTCTTCTGTAATTGGCTTATTTAATCAGCGTTGCCAAGTTTGACAGCCCCAGAAGTGTTCTGTGAGCGCCAGTTCTGACACTTTCTGACACATGTCAATTTCTTATTTGTATTTTACGGAAAATATTATTATTTATAACGTTGTAAGGGTTGTAAATGTATATTTAAGATTTATCTTTAATAATATGGTGAAAACATGCTTTATGTGTAAAAGGCCTGTTGAAAATGCTTCTTCAAGATAATATCATAAGTAAGTACAGACACAACCTAATTATCAGAGGCGGTGCATTAGGCAATCACCTTTAATTTGCAATTAAACTTTCTCATTTTCTTATCGAAAAATTAAAATTAAGAGCAAGTAAACTCCACCTAAGTTCGTCTTCATCCGTCTCATAATGATTATAGTAAAGGTTAATTACTTATTATTTTAATATCACATCTTTGTAAAGTTTATTGTTATTTTTTTTTAGGTTTCCTTTTCTTGATATGAGAAAGAAATACATGGTTCCAAAATATAGTAATTCAACAAGTGACCACCTGAATAACTTTTTATGCTAATGAACATTTTTATTACAGACCTCAGGGAAGGAAAATATTAAAGAAAAATGCAATTTCGATGAAAGAAGCATAATAACCAATCCTGTCACTACTTCTACACTATATTCATCTGCTACTAAAATACCAAAACAGCAAGTAAGTAGAGAAACTTAAGTTTCTTTCAAAAAGAATGTTTAAGGAAAAAGGCATAGCCATTTTTTTGTTGACACTTTTTTTTAACTAATCTAAAAGACTAATTTTATGTATTGTTTAAATGTTCATTTTTTGTACTTAATTTGTTTTAGGTTTAAACAAAATGAACTTCTAAGATATGCATGGAATATCCCAAAAGAGCTAAGGAAGATTTTAAAATTCTTAAGAAAACTATTCAGAGCCAAAAACATAAAATAGTCTTCCTGTCCAAAATATAAATAGGTATATAAATATTTAGATATTATGAGTAATTTTTTATTCTATAAATAGAACATAATTTCCTTCTAAATCACTACCTAATGAACTATATTATATAGTACAAAATTAAACAAGAATATCACATTATTCATGTTTTTTTTAATTTCCTTAAAAAACGTCTCAAAAAAATGTGAATATTTATTATTGGAGTTAACATCGTTATGCTAAAACAATACTAGAACAACTTAAATAATGTGGATTTTGACTATTTTGAGTTATGCAGATCATTATGATTTAAAAAAATGTTTGTCTGGTGCTATATTCAGGTATAAAAACATTCATTTATTTAAATACAGTTGCAATATACATTTTATTTAGTTTTTAAGTTAAAACCTATTAGGACATCCTAAAATTACTTTTTTCGTTTGATGTGAGATTAATTATTCTACATTTTGTTGGTGAAATAGGATATATTAAGATGTCTTACTGTTTACTCTGATTATCTAAAAAGTTAGAACAATATACAAAGACTGTTATAACAAAAAAGAAATATACCTTTACTTAAACACACAATTAGTCAGTTCAATTGTACGATAATTTAAAGCAGAAATCCAGAAAACTTTAAAAATGTGTTTAAATATGTGTTTACTATAACAAGGACATAATTATTAAAAAAACGTGGCACATTAACATTGACGATAGTTTTTTATAATATATATTATACAAATCACAACGAACTACACAAAATGACATTATTAATAATTTAGCAATAAAAAAGTTAAGTACAATGATGACATTAAAAGTTGAGTTTCTCGAAATACTTTTTTTAAATTGTCTCAGTAACTTCCTAGTATTTTTCTAGCACAATGACATTATATGAATGTGCATTGTGTGATATCTTATATTTTAGGAATAAAATTATATTTTTTGCAGGTTTCTGTTAACAACGATTCCAAGAACTTTTGGAAATATTATTAAAACGGCCTTTGCAAATATAATTCTCAATTAAGAGCTTTTGATCTAACATTAAATTTTTATTCACCATAAGGTTATAGCTTCCTAAGAAGAAAGTTTAACAAGACTTACCAGAATCAAAATATCAAAATTACCAATTGATGGTTCTACTGGTTTCAATAGGAAAATTCTGCTCGAAACTACTAAAAGAAAAGTGGCAGAGGCAACCGAAGAAGGCAAAAAAGTATTTTGCAAAACAAAAACTAGAAATTTGTTTAAGAATCTAATTATTGTTTAAAGTTTTACCATTAATAATTTTTGATAACGATTTAAGATTATGAAGTTCTATTAAGAATTTTACTCTTTGATAACCTATGTTTAAATTTTTATTAGGACCAAAATAAATTATAATTTTCATTTCAACTACAGAAACCCTCATAATATTAAAAACGTTAGATTAGTTATGTTCAGGAATAAACTCTTTAAACATTTATCTACTTAAAATGTATTACTTTTAGAAGGTATGTTATTAACTTTCTATTTGTACTTGTATTAATTTATTTCATTTTATTATCTGTTGTATTTTCAAATTGATTTTGATATTAATCTTATCTATTTATATATTTTTTATACTCACATATAGTTTTTTTCATTGACACAAACGTTTATTAGCTTATTAAATATAATGAATTCATGTTGTTTTATTATATGCTTGTGTGAATGATTACTTTTATTTTCTTTTAAAAATGAATTTCGGTGAGTGAGAATAAAAAATTAGACGAAAGTGACGATATTTACTGGAGCTTTCATCTACACGCTCCGTTTTATAGCCGTCTACACCTGAGCCAGCAAGATTCGTCTTCCCTCCATCCTTACATTCTCCAGATTTACAGAGAAAACGCCGTTCTCTTTAACATATCCAGACCTTCTTTGACGGGGACTATACCACTACATTATCAGCTCTATTTGTTACCCCGAGCAATTTAAATGAATTCGTAATTGCTCATTCTCACCTCTTCTCTTGTAGATTCCGTACTCAGTTTTCTTATTTTTAGTTACGTTTGCACTGCTCTTTTATTTTCACAGCTTTAATGCTGTAACGCTACAAAATGGATCCATTTTTATGGTTTATACTATTTAATGTAAGTGACCAACCTATTATAATAATTAAAGATTATTGTATTACAGGCCTGAAGATGTTCCTGTAAGGCCGAAACTAGTTGCTCCTGTATTTATAATAAAATTGATTTTAAGGTTTTATTCTTCAATTGAAAAAATTAGACCTTTACAGTGATTTTGTTTCTTTTCCTGCATTTTAAAAATAGTAAAATTAGCAAATTTTTTAGTATTTTTTTTTACAATTAAAACGTTTGGACAATGTGTGTTTTTATAGATAAATGATACGCCACTGAACAAGAAGGATGTTTACCTTCCCCCTTGTGCCCGCTTCCTCTACAGATGTTGCTAACACAACAATCGCCTACAAACTCGTTTTCACGCTCCCTCTATTAGTAATTGCTCGGAGTTTTTTACATCTCGAGCGTTTTTTTATCCACATCTACTACATCTACATCTGCGTTTTTTTATCCCAAATGTACCTGTTCAGATTACATTTTTTACATCTCGATTTGAAATGAGATGTTTGTTCCATGCTAGAAAGTAAGTGTTCTGTGAAGCCTTGTTTGTCAATTTTTCCTTTGTTTATGCTAGCATGAATATAAAAGTGATTAGTTTGCTTAATTTTTGTTTATATTTCAAATTTAGGTTGATTTGTAGTCTCAAAAGTCAAATTTAATAAGTATAAACTTCTAACTTGTCATTGACATTTGTCACGTGACCAAATAAAGTCTAGAGCGTTTGTTTATTACATCTACATTCAGATCTAATTCTCTATCACGTGATAAAAAATTCACATCATATGCCGCGTTTGAGAATCCACATCGGATGCATTTTTTACATCTCGATCGTTTTTTTATCCACATCTGACACATCTGTCCCATTACATTTACGTACACTAAATCACGTGATCAAAGATTTACTACATCTCAGATGCATCCGATGTGGATTCTCAAACGCAGCATCAGATGCATCCGATGTGGATTCTCAAACGCGGCATATCGCTACCTTAGAACGACAGGGTTCTAAGTGTCAATTTTGCCAAAATCGAGATTTTGGTGTGATATGGTTCTATGTAATGAGTTTTACCTAAAAAAGTGCATTTAAAGGCCATCTATTGACCAGTAGTCTAAATACTCAAGGGACAAAGTTGTATCTGCATGGCAATAATGGTATAATTTATAACACAAGGTTCTAACTGTTGCAGATAGAACTTTGTCGCTAATAACTGACATAAACATTTCAGTTACAACTTTGTTCCAAAAAGTTTTGTGTAGATAGAACTGTGTACAAATAAGTTAGTAGACGACAAAAAGATTTTAACCTTAAAAATAGTAGTGCCTAGTTTATTTTCAGTTTTGTGGCTTTAGAAAACACACCACTTTTTATTTATTACTATAATAATTCTAGGAGGAAGTGTGGAATAAGAGCTGGTAAGTAATGTTAGAATTATTAAACATTTTAATTATTAATTGTATTTATAAAAAAAAATGCTGGGACTGCTACCTCATGCAGGATTCTATTTTAGATGCGCGGGCACCCTTATCTCATTATGATTATTAATATTGTTGTTATTATTATTATATTAACAATGTGATATGTTTTACCTGATAATTTAAATTAATTGCGAATTTCGATATGGTAAAATATTAAATATATTAAAAAAAAATTAAGATCTGTATAAATAAATCCGCTATAGTGGGGCTGGCCACAAAGTACATGGTATTTTAGTAGTAAAGAATTAAAAATTTTGTTCTTGTACAGTGTGCCCTTGTGTGTGTGCTCTTTTTTTTACTTTCGGTCATATTTAATATACTTACGAGTTTTAATTGTGATCTATTTTTTTTTTGAAATTATATTAATATGATTGGAATAAATATAAGGCGTTGAGATTAAAAAATTGGTCGGATTTTTAATTACTTTTACAACACTTCTTTATTTTTTTATAAAGTAAGTGAATTTTATTTTTTTTTACAGTTCAGCTTTAAATATGGCCCAAAAACCTGATACACTAAGTGATCAAGATATTAAAGATATCTTTAAGGGTGATGATTTTTGGAAAGAAGAAACGCCAACCAATATTACTAACAGATTAAGTGTCATTGATGACCTAAGCAAAAAAAACCTCCAAGTAGGTGATATAATTCCTCTCGCTAATAATAATGTTCAAATTATGGAAATTAATGACGTTGACATTCAATATTTAGATGAAAATGTACACATATTTGAAAAATTAAATAATATTGTTACTTCTGAAGAAGACGTGCCTATCGAAGTGTTAGCTGAGAATTCACATAGCCAATCAGATCATGATAATTTAGAAGAATCGGAAATTGAAGAAAGAAATGATAGCGCGATCACTGCGGAAAATAAAAATACACTGTCGGACAATTTAAACAACTTTCAAATTATTCTAAATACTGCTCAAGTGGACTTGGATTCTCAGGAGGCTCGAGAAAACGAAGCGGTTAACAATATTAAGAAGACTAGAAAAAAAAAACAATCTGGTTATAAATGGAAACAAAATATTGCAAAGGCAAGGTATCAAGCCGGTGAGGAATACATTAGCAAAAGAAAAAAAAATGTACCAAAAAAGGAAGTAAAAACAATTAAAGACTGTAAAACTACTTGTAAGTTTAAATGTGCCAGATATATTTCTGAAAAGGAAAGACATGAAACTTTTAAAAGTTTTTATGGTCTAGATCAAAACGGTAAATACGATTTTATTGCCAGAACAACAAAAAGATTATTAAAGAATCGCAGTACAACCAAAGATAATAGCTCACGCCGAACTTACACTTTTAAATATATGTTTTTTATAAATAATCAACAGATCGAAGTATGCAAAACTTTTTATCTCACTTCTTTAAATATATCTCAAAAACCTATCTACAATGTACACCTAAAAAAGGATAAAGTTACTGGTGTACCACAGAGAGACAAGAGAGGGAAAGGGGGTAATCACAATCGTATCTCAGAAGAACAAATAAATACAGTAAAAGATCACATTAACAGCTTTCCCTCTATTGAGTCTCATTACTGTAGATACAGAACTGCTAAAAGGTACATAGATGCAAACCTAAATATAACCAAAATGTATGATCTTTATGTGATTAAGTGTGAAGAAGAGTCAAGGGATCCAGTGAAAGCGTCATTTTACCGCTATGTTTTCTGTACAAATTTTAATATTGATTTTCACATACCGAAAAGTGACAGATGTGGATACTGCGAAATATATAAAAATATAAAGAAAGAAGAACCGGATAAAGAAATTACAGAAGAATACAAGAAACATCTTAATGAAAAGAAGAATATGAGGGAACAAAAAAAGGCTGACAAAGACTCAGGCACTCCAGTTCTTATTTTTGACATGGAAAACGTGATCACGTGCCCCAGAACTGAAATTGGACCTTTGTTTTACAAATGCAAGTTAAATATATACAATCTTACAGCATATTTGACGACAACCAAAACCACGTATTGTGCAATATGGACCGAAAAAACCGCTGGCCGTACAGGAAATGATATAGCTTCCGCACTAATACGAATATTAGAAAGGGTTTTTGAAGAAAATGACATCACCAACCTTATTACATGGAGCGACTCCTGCGTCCCACAAAATAGAAATTCAGTTATGTCCTTTGCCATATCAGATTTTATGCAACGACACCCCCATATTGAATCCATAACTATGAAGTTTTCTATAGCTGGTCACTCAGCATGTCAAGAAGTGGATAACGCACATAGCGCCATCGAAAGACATTTAAAGATAAATGAATTTTTTTCACCAATTGCTTTGATTAGATTACTCAAAAGTGTTAATCGAAAAAAACCATTTATTATAATGCAAATGAGACAAGCAGATTATAAGAACTATCACGACCTCAGCAAAAAATTGGAATATAAAAACATCCCTTTTTCCAAAGTTCAAATTCTACGTTTTACTCAGTCAAGGTTTCATGTAGAATTTAGCCTTGGTTTTAGCACTGAATTCAAAGAAGTATCAATAGCACCAGCCGAAAAAAAATTATCTAGAAGACCAGAAGTCCCAAGTAATGATCTCAATAAATTAAGCCAGAATGATTTAGTTTGCCGTACAATTCAACCTCGGAAAGGGGAAACTGGTATAAAAGCAGAGAAGAAGGATCATTTGATATCAATGTTTATTTATATGTCCCAACAGGATATTGAGTACTACAAAGTATGTCTGGACATAAGTAAGTTACAATTTTGATCAAACTTAAAGAACAATGTATTACGTGTCCCGTTTTTAAGCTTACACTACAAGAGTTTTCGTTATAATTAAAGTTGGAGGGTCGGTTAAAAGAATACTGTTTTAGGGAAAAGTTAGTTTAGCTAGTTCTGTAGTGTAAACATAGTATGCCTAAAATAACTACATACGTAATTAGTTTGCTAGTTTTTTGCACGTAATCAATGTAACAGTTGCTTAGTTACCTGGAATATTTTTTTAGATGAAGAAGAATTTCGTAATATCATGGAAGCAATTTCAAAACAAAAAGAAAGTACTAGCTCAGGAAAAGAAACCTCTATTGCAGAGACAACAAAAAAGGCAAAAAATGAAAAGAAAAAAAAGTTAATAACTCTAAAGACTGGAAAGGGTAACAGCCAAAAGCAGAAAGGCAAAAATTTACCGAATAAAAAAACAAAACAATAATAAAAGGGTTATTAAAAATTTTCGTCAAACAAATATTTTTTTTTAATGTTGTTTTTTCAGAATATTCTTTGTTTACCTTTAAGTAAATATTAAAGCTTATGTTTTGTGTTCATGTTAAGATATTTTTTTTTAATTCCCAAATATTTGGTTTAAATTTTACAGTCAAAATTCGCATAACGTTTGGATTCGAATACCACTGTACCAAAACCTTTTTCCATATTTTATAGATAAAAAAGATTAATATGCTTATTATGACTTCAATTTACAAAAACACTTTATTACTTATTTCATTTCTTCTACCATCAATTATGACAACGACAACAATAATAATAAGTCAATTTTATTATTATTTTTGCGCATGTAAGCCATTTTTTTCAAATCTAAAACAATAATTAAAGTGATAATTTGCTAACAAGGTTCTAACTGCTCAGATAGAACCTTGTTCTCTTTATTATTACCCTAGATAATTTGTATAAAGTTCTATGTGTAACAATTAAATTGTAATTTTAGAAGAATCATCCTAATACAGGGTCTTGGTAAATAAATACAAGAATTTATAGGTTATATATATTTTTTATTTGAAAACTGTACTTTTAGGAGGTTGTTGTACCATAATGTGTAGAAGGTTTAAACTTTCAACAGCTGTTGATCGAAATTAACCTTGTGCCACATAGAACCCTGTCGTTCTAGGGTAGCGATATGTGTAACCATTTGCTCTTCCATCCACGTGTTGAATTTATCGTATTCTTTTTTATAAACCACTTCGGATTTTTGTGGTATTAAGCGCGATTCTGCTTTATTATTTAAATACTCAATATTTGATCTCATTTTAAACAATAACAACTGTTGCGACAATTAATCTTACGTGACAGATTGAACATAAAGGACCCCGCAATAATCTTATGGAAATTGGGTTTCTGTCAAATTGTCTGAATTTTTGATATGTTGTAGATTTTGTCATCCTGAACAAAAGTCTCCATGGGCACAAAGTGCCAAAATGAATATTTTGGCAGCTACGGAGCTGCCAAAGTTCCCCTGACCCGTTGCAAAACTATTCATTTTCAATTAGGCATTCCAACGACCTGTCAAACAATAGGTTCCAGTGGGAAATTCTTGTATATTTAAGGGGGTAGCGACATAGTCTTGCAACTTGGACGCTATTTTTATTCGAAGTAGTACTCGCCAAGCCTGCCAATTTATGAAGAAATGTATAGGTGGGTTTTTAAATATTATTTTTATTGTGTTTGACATAAAATATTTAAATGTAATCCATTATTCATTATTTTACGTAAAGTAGATAGAATACACCATATGTCGCCACCCTTAGATATACCAAACCTGCCCACTGGTAATTCATTTGTTTGGAATGCCTAATACTATTTACAGATGTCAAAAACATATTTTAATTATTCTAATATATAGGGTAATGTCTTTGAGGTCACTGGATTTAACCCTCATGTCAGATTGGACAAATTGACCATTGACAGCTGTCAATTCACTGTCAACGAGGAATATAAAAGTAAATATCCTCTTTTTACATTGAGAGTTTGGGTTTTTGAGGTCGCTGAATTCAATTCTCATGTCAGATTGGACAAATTGACAGCTGTCAATGAGGAATATAAAAGTAAATATCCTCTTTTCACATTGAGAGTTTGGGTTTTTGAGGTCTCTCAATTCAATTCTCATGTCAGATTGGACAAATTAACCGTTGACAGCTGTCAATTCACGGTGAACGAGGAATATAAAAGTAAATACTCTTTTTACATTGACAGTTTGAGTTTTTGAGGTCGCTGAATTCAATTAGGCATTCCAACGACCTGTCAAACAATAGGTGCCAGTGGGAAATTCTTGTATATTTAAGGGGGGTAGCGACATAGTCTTGCAACTTGGACGCTATTTTTATTCGAAGTAGTACTCGCCAAGCCTGCCAATTTATGAAGAAATGTATAGGTGGGTTTTTTAAATATCATTTTTATTGTTTGACATAAAATATTTAAATGTAATCCATTATTCATGATTTTACGTAAAGTAGATAGAATACACCATATGTCGCTACCCTTAGATTTACCAAACCTGCCCACTGGTAATTCATTTGTTTGGAATGCCTAATTCTCATGTCAGATTGGACAAATTGACAGTTGACAGCTGTCAACCTCAAAAACCCAAACTCTCAATGTGAAAAGAGGATATTTATTTATATTCCTCGTTGACCGTGAATTGACAGCTGTCAACGGTCAAATTGTCCAATCTGATATAGGGACCGTGCGTGAAATATAGAGGCAGCACTACTGCCGAACTTAGCCCTCTCTAGTGTTTAATTTTAGAATTAAATGGGGTAAACATTGCAAGTAAATAATGAAGGGTATTTTTTTAAATATTAAATATAGTTAAAAATAGATACCGGCCCGTACCAAACAATCGTGTACATGGTCAAAATGACGTAAAATGTGAAACATTATTAAAATCTGGACATGCATATACATTTTAAGCAAAAAGATTTAAATGGCTAAGTGACAATAAATTGTAAAGTTGTACCTTAAACAAGTGTATCCAATGTTAAAATATAGGTATTTAGTAACACTGAATTTAAAAGTATTACAATAACATTTAAAAAATGTAAATTAATAAAAAAGATTGATAATAATAATTATAAATCTTTTTAGCTTTATGTTAATCGAAATGTCATTCATCCACTGGCGTTTATGAGATGTTCAATGATACATATATTATAGATTGCTCACCCAACTATAAAAAAATTATGAAAAACTGGTTGCAATGTGCCTTTCCTAGTGCTCACTAAATAGAGCCGTTCTAGCCCAAATGTGTTAAAATAAAATTTCAGCATTTTAATCTTTAGAAAAAGATAATAATTAAAGTTTTACTTCAAGTCATGTCATTATGTATTTGGAAAGTTGAGTTTTCATGTAGTTAAATAATATTAAGAGATCTAAACAATTTTTATAACAGATGGATATAAATAATTTTAGACTACTATTTCAAAAACAATTCTACATAAAATACATAATTGCAATATGTAATACAATTTTGAAAAGGTAATGTAAACAATTTTGATATGAGCAGGTATGAACAACTTTGGTAAGAGTTGTAATTGGACACTTATCTATTATTCTGAATAATGTTTAATGGTAATGTCACTAAAAAAATTTACAAAAAATCACTGGATTTTTAATATTTTAAAGTTTGTTACAATCTCTTTTGACAGTAATTGCAATGTATTATTTATGATTTGTTTATTTTAATAATAAATGAGAAATAGTTAATAAATTGTAAAGAGGGCCGTGATATTTTTGTCAAATTGGATATTTTTATTTCATAACATTCTACATTAGTTTTAATCAACAGAATAAACCATTATCTGTAAAATTATATTTATATAAAATGGTCATTTAAATATGTAAAAATCTTAATGACAAGAAAACACTAAAGATTCTAATTTTTCTGTAAATGATTTCTTTACAACTAAGTGCTCAAAATTGATACAAGCTAGATAAAAAGAAAACTTTGAAATACACTTTTCGTCGTCTGATTTACATATGGATAAGCAATCTTTGTAATTATGTATATCATTGGGTGTGAGGCATAATTGTGCTCTGTGGAAATTTATAAAATTTCTTTACTATCGAATGAAATCCAGGTTTCTAAAGTGATGTGTTTGTACATCCACGGATGCAACAAGTTTTTTCGATATTGATATTACGAAAATAATTCGACTTCATTTTATTAATAATTATTAAACCATAAATGCCGTATAAAACATTAATAAATACCCCCCAAAAAGTTCACATTTTTGTCACCAGTTAGCGTTAAAGTCATGACGCACGGTCCCTATGAGGGTTGAATCCATTGACCTCAAAAACATTACCCTATATATTAGAATAATCAAAATATGCTTTTGACATCTGTAAATAGTATTGAAAATGAATAGTTTTGCAACGGATCAGGGGAGCTTTGGCAGCTCCGTAGCTGCCAAAATATTCATTTTGGCACTTTGTCCCATGGAGACTTTTGTTCAGGATGACAAAATCTACAACATATCAAAAATTCAGACAATTTGACAGAAACCCAATTTCCATAAGATTATTGCAGTCCTTTTTGTTTGTCTCAGTTTCATGACGAGGTATACTGATGTTACATCACAAATTCAACCATTTTCAGTTATTAGTTCTTATTTCCATTTTTTTGTAGAAATAATAGCAATATTTAGGATTTCAAAGTATATCAATAAAAAAAAAAAAAAAAAAATAGCGTAAAGTATTCGTGGATAACTTATACTTTAATATACTATTAATTAATTCAAAACCGAATAAGCCCAGAAGACCAACAGTATCTCAAACCAAATAACTACCAGAACGTCAGAGGACAGAATAGCAAGACAGTTATTTCTTGGCTATTATTTGCAAAGGCTCGTATCTGTCTTTGCTAGTCATAATCTACTTTAAAAACATTTTTTATAGAACACTATTTCTAGTATAATTTAAAAGAAATTGAATATCCCAAACGATAAATTTGTAATTCGAGGTTGTTATGAAGAAAATGAGACGACATTGTTCTGTTTAAATTATTTTATTAGGTACATTACAATATAACATATATGTTGCTATAGTATTCATATACACCATGTACGCATGTAAATCATTAACAATAAAAAAATGACAATTCTAAACTACATTTTGAAAAAACTGCACAATCACCTATCATGTAGATAATTCCAGTTTTAGATGTATATCCATATAATGCAGATAAATAAAAAATATACGCCATATTTATAAGTATTTAGAATAAAATTTGTGCCTTAAGGCGATTGCTGCTGTTTCATTGGATGAAAAAAGAGCAGCAATGGCTTTACAGAAGTCTTAGACAGCTTGAGGTAAATAAAAAAACGCTACATCAATGCTTAAAATTGTGCCCTGAAAAATTTTTAAATAATAGGAGGCAATGATTTAACAGATTTTTCAATTATTACATTATTCTTCTTGTGGTATTTCCCTATTAATATAAAAACATTTAAACCTGACTCGGGGGCCGGTTCAAACTCTGGAATTTCGTTAATAAAAATAAGGAAATTCCGAGTTATGGGATCAATGATATAGAAAGAAAAGCCATAAATCACAAACCACTCTGCTGTGCGCTTTCTGAATTTGCTTAAGAAATATATAAAAGGGGGGAGGGTTTGGGGAAAGCGCGGCAACACAGTGCATCGTATACAGTCGTAAACAATCTTGAGCCCTTATTGGACGGTTGTACTTCCAATTTTAATCGATTTTGATTAAATTGTTCACGGCGGGATAAGGTGTTTGTGATTTCTCAGCCCAACTTAATAAAACCCTCTGGCCCCGAGTCCCTCAAACGCGCCACTATTTTTTTTGTTCACATGCTCGCTTGCCCATTCATACTCGAATAAATAATTTAAAATTATACACTTAAGTTTAATGGCAATATGCCCCGCGATACAGTATGAAATTTTATAAAAAGACGTTGAAAATATCACGGGAAATATACCGCATTATGCTCGTGCAATCAAAACGAAAGAAAACCAAGTGATTTTTGTTGGTTAAAAAAATGTTCATACCACTTACATTCAAGCAGAAGCTATATAGTCATGTGGGGGATGATAAAACCTTAAAGAGTTCTAAAAAACAAGACGAAAACATCATCAGAGGAACATATATGTACAGAACTGCGATGTTGTTTATAGAAAAAACACTGAGGTAAATAAAAAAAGTGTCGATAAAAAAAGTATTAGCAAAATGGAACACTGTTCTTTCCAAAAAATTTATAGGCAGTATCTCAAAAACAATTTGATTCATAATCTGCCTGTTGTTCAATTCAATTCAACGCCACAATCCGCTCTATCATGTTTTTTTTTGGTCTTTTTGTGTTGTGACGCTATGTTGAGATTATGGCACACTTTCAACGTTTTGGTTAAAATTTGTAAGACTAGTTTTATCGAATCCGCCGTTTTTTGTTCAAGAAGCAGATTTTGTTCTTCACCAAAAAGGGGAGTTTTTAGACAGTCGGTGGCCCTTTTTTTAAGAGAGTGATTTGAGAGAACTGGGCCCGACTGGATAAAAACAGTTTCAGGATAATGTACGGTACTTTTACTAGCTTGGTCATATGTTTTGTACTTGGAACTAACCAAAATGAAAACTGTACGCTAGTTGGCGCACGCGCTGAACCAACATCGTCGTTTCTCACCTACATCACCGATAATGACGAGAAAAAAAAATACTGATTTATTAACTTATTAAATCATATTAAATACTATACACAACATACATGGGCTGGCGCTTTAAAAACTCGTGGAATTTTTCACAAAAAAATAACGACTTACAAACTAAAGAAATACATCACAAAGCTAGACACGTATATGCTAGAGAAATAGAAATATGATCATAAAAAAAGCAAGAAATATTGAAAAAATAGAACTATCTATATAATATGATACACTTAATAAAATAAAAAAGTTCCGGCTTTGAATAAATGCAACGTATAACAGAACGTGATGCAGGTGAGAAATTTTAACATTTTTTGTTTTTTGTTTTGGCATCACTGTCTTAATTCCAAATGCGTAGGAAACTGTCCCAAGACCCTGTCCCCACTGCCATTCCATTATCTGTTACTCCTAAACAACTAACGCGGTTATCGTGGCCTGCTAGAATACCTGTAACAAATTAAAAGTATTTTAAAATTAATTTTAATCAAATTCACACTAACTACAGTAACAACAATGCGCTAGTTCAGTGATGATGTAATTATGGTTCCACTGACAATTAAAGTGACAGTAGATTTTTTGAGTGCGTTTTGTTTACCTAAACTATATCGTTTTTTTCACTTTTATAAATATATTCCTAAAGTAAGTAGATACCATATATCAAATATACAATGGTTTAGTTACCAATTACATACCTTTAAACTATTTTTTATGACTTGTAAACAATATTTAGAAATAAACTGAAAACAGTAGAAACGTATATGTCAAATTTATTGATGTTTTTGTTAAAAGTTTGGTTAGAATTAAATGTCAGTGGAACCAAAATGACATCACACTGAACTAGCGCATACCACTTTTGTCTTTTATCGTAAAAATAACTATCTGTTATTTCTGTAAATTTTGTATATGAATGTGGAAACCGACTGGTGGCCCATCCCACAAACAGTCCAACATAAATTTTGATGTAATCACCATTCAGTAGATAATTGACATTAATTACACTACTAATATCATTTATGAACATATTAAATAAGAAAGGACCCAGATTCGAACTTTGATAGGCAACGGATGCGACAAGCTACTTAACAGACTTGAATCCATTGAGCTGAATGTATTGTGAATGGTTACACAAGTAATGGGCCATGTTCACATGTGAGATATGCTGTTTTATAAACTATATTGTAATAGTTAGTCGCTATACAAGTTATTCTAAATAATCAGTTCGTTAAAAATGCTAAAAGTTTTTAAATTAAGCCCAATTGAAATTTAAAATTTGAAATTATACGTCATCGGGAATAGACCAATCAGCTTGTGTCGAAGTTTTTTTTGTTATACAAAACCAAGCCAACGAACAAACCGACACACAGAATGTCGAAGTGAACGCACATCTAAGTGACATTAAAAATTGACACCACCTAACAACTAAAACTAACCTTAGTTTTTTGTTTTGGTTTAATTTTATTATTAATCTGAATTTATCTGGGTAAATTATCCTGTGGGATATAGCCCAATAAAGGAAGAAGAATATGAATTTATCAGCTGTATTTATAAAAGTTGAATCAAGTATTTTTCCCATTGTAAACGAAAATATGATTACGGAGATGATTACTGCATTTTTTAACAATACTCAGTTTACAAAAGATAGAAAGGTAAAACTTTATTTATAAATTGTTTTAATGGTAGGTAGTTACAGTTTATATGAAGCAATACACCTTATAGTAAAACATATTTATCTCAGGTTTTATTTTTAGATCTGCCAAGCAAGAATATGGAGATATTTACTTTTTCCATAAGAGAGAAGGAGACAAATTACACCTAAACATAAAGTACAGCAAAAACCTTAAGATGTGGTTGTTGTATTTAACAAAAATGAAATTTTTAGTGCACAATGCTTAGGATATGCTGAATCTCAAGGTTTGTAATATTTATTATACTTTTTTGTTTTTATATCACATATAATAAACAGTGTATAAGGCCCTTTATTCCTATAAATATTTTTTTTCTAATTTTGACATATAGACATTTTTTTGTAATCGCAGCAAGTGTTAAAATAATCTAGAAATAGATTTTGTTAGTGAACCTAGTAATAATTATGATACCAAAGAATGCTGCAGAGCACCTATGAAATTTTGAGTTAAAACATATGCTATATTTTTAGGCTATTTTTATACCCTTTTCAAAAATTTTATGCTCCTCGTTTTGTGCAAAACTTAAAATGCTCTGATAGCTTCGAACGAAGTCAGCAAAGCACCTCTGTTTTATAAAGTTTTTTCTGTAAAAACAGCAACACCATATATTTATGCACTTGAAATATTATATTTTTAAAAAATACATGGTGCTTGCTAACCTTCGAAAGAAGCCAGCAGAGCAATTCGGTTTTTTAAAGCTTTTTTCTAAAAACCACACCCCATTTTTAGAATATTTTTAGACTCTTGAAATATTGTAAAACTTTACTAAACAAATTGCTATTTTATATAATACAGGGTGCTTTGTTGGAACAAAGTCAGCAGGACACTTCAGTTTTTTAATATATAAAAACAACTACTTATGACACATGTTTAGGCTGTTTTAAAATCCTAAAAATGTGGTAAGTATATTTGTTTTCAGAAAAAAAAAAAAAAATGAAGTCAGCAAGGAATTGCGAATTTTTTTAAAAATGCCAAATTTCGAATATTTTATAATATTGTAGGAGCCAAAAAACGTGGTGTGGTTTAAAAAAAAACTGGGGTGCTCTGCTGGATTCGTTTGAAGCTAACAAAGCATCCCGTAATTTTTTATTTTATAATACTCAATAGCCTAAAATGAGACATAGCTGTTTAAACAAAAAATTGTACTTTTAAAAATAGCAGTTTTTTTCGAAAAGCTCTATAATATTTCAAAAATGTGAAAATGTGGTGAGATTGTTTTTTTTAAGTTTTGAAAATCCGAGGTTCTTTACTGGATTCGTTCAGAGCTAGTAAAGCTCTGCTCGTCTTGTTACATAAAATAAGGCATTTTGTAGCTGGTTATATAGTTATTTTGTAACTGCATATCTAACCCTTTTATTTTTTTCAGGAGGTTGTAAACATGTGGCTTCATAGAAGAAGTGAGGAACCATCTGTAACATCTACTCAGTGTTATTGGAAAGGCTCTAATTTATCAAAATGCGTAAATATTGATGTACACTTGGCTAGATTGTTAAAGAAACCTCTTCATCCACTACAGGAAAATAAATCAGTACTTTTATATTCTTAGGATTTGTATATATATATTTTTTATTTGTAAATAAATTGTTTTTTACTTCATTTTTCATTAATAGGTTAATAAATAAAATTTTCACAGATTTTTACATTTTTGTTTGTAAACAATAATTGAAGAGTTTTTATTAAAAATCACCAATGTTAATAATAATAACTTAAGTCAATATTATTCTTTCTCCTTTTTTAAAGCTACTATCAATAAAGGTATTACTTTAGCTTCACCTATGATCAATTTTTAATTTTGTGCTATATTTGGTTTGACAGAGAAAAAATTATAACCCTTTGACATTGGTTGTTTTTACTTAGATTTATGTTTTACTCTCATAATAAGGAATAGCAACATTAAATATTTTTTTTCACATTTATCAATGTTGTCATTTTCGTCTAGGATTGATAAGAAGTCACACTTGCTGGTTTTTTGAAAAAGGTGGCAAGAGATGTGATATTTTTAAATTTATCACCAGTGATACCACATGTAGTTACCAGACTTATTGGAATATATAGACTTTGCTACCACATTCAACTGAATTTGGTTGTTTTTGTTAAAATGTTTCATTTTAAACTGCTGTAAATAGGTGCCAAATAGGTCCCAAATCTATGCATATACAGGTACTCATTCTGCTTTGATTTGCTCGAAAAGTTAAAATTTTATAAAAAATTACATTGGCTGTTTAAAAACTCTTCATTATAATCCCTGAAATGTGATTAGGTAAATTAAATTAAAAAACAAATAAAAAAAGTTTATTAAATTAATATTTACTCTTACAAAATAGGTTCTTGTAAGTTAACAATACCACAAGCAATTATGCAGATACTAAGTAAATGTACTTGCTTAAAATTCATACAGAAATGTGGTTTTTAACATGTGAAATTCCCTAACCCTTCTTATAACTCTTTCCACATGTATTCTTATAGATGCTATTCTTTTACTTAATTGTACATCTTCTGGAGCACTTTTTTCATTCTGTGATACACTAGGTGGCCTTACTAAAGTGCATCCCATGTTTTTAAGTATTGACTGAATATTCTTAAACCCCTATCTGCCATTATATGGGATCCAGGAACCAGTTTGTTTAAATACCCACTTTAGGTTATACACCTAAGAATTTATAGTAGCCTCCTATGGTAGCCTCATTTTGAATATCCTGAAGGAGACAATTAGCAGAAATTGCTGTTACATCTTGAATATCCCGTGTATTTTTATTAAAAAGTTGACGAGAAACATCGCTAGTAGCAGGTTGATTTTCTTCTTTCCAAATTTCTAGGAACACTAATAAATATTTTTGAAGATGAATGTGAATCATTATCACATTCTTTAACAAAATACTTTTTCGTAGTTATATTTATTTATAAAAAGTACAAAATAAACACTCAAATTCCAAACAAATTTTTGATGGAGACACTATGACAGATGACATACAGTGCTGCCGTTTTGCCATTTTCTGAATTATTAAGTGACTTTTAAAACAATGAAACTTTAAATATGGTAAAAGTTTAAACAGAAACAATACTTTCAAAAAACATTTGATATTATATATTTAAAAGATATTTGTTTAACGATGTTTTAGAAGTCTAAAAGTAAGAAGGAGTACACAAACGAACGTACATCACTTCTCGTAAACCTTTTAGCCGGCAACGTTGTGCGCTAGCTCCTATTGGTCTATTCCCGGTGACGTCATAAATTTTAAAAAAATTCATAACTCCGGCAAATGAATAGATAAAAAAAATGTAGTTTTATTTTCAACTCTATTATTCATAAAAAAAATTTCAAAATTTTTGAACATGCCCCATTATTTATTTCTTTTTTGCTCAAAAAGTCCGATAGGCATAATTAAAGGATAAGTTTATTAATACACCCTGTTTCATGGAAAAAGAAGCCTGCTGAAGTTACAACACAATGACATTTGCAGAAACCAAATTATGTCTTTTTACCTAATAACGACAGGGTCACGCCACTAGTAGAACGAACATTGTTATGCCGATAGCCATTTATTTATTTATTTATTTATTAATTAATTAGCGTTTGACATTTGATGTTGTTTTTGGAATCGTTTATTTGTTATATTTTTGATTTTTGACTATTTTAAGACGTTTATAAGTGAGAGTTGTGTTTTATTTAATGTAAAACACAATGCCTTCTAAAAAACTTGTTGGTTTAAAAGGAAAAATTATCCATAGTCAAGGTCGGCAGATTAAAAATGTGGCCATTTTTATTCAAGCATAAACTGGGGATGGAATTCAAATTTCTTTACAAAATCATCAGTAAGTAGAATAGAAAAGTATAACATGTATGATAATGTAATTTTTTACTCCTTAACAGATCAGTCAGAATTTACATGTATTCTTTGGCGAATTTATATACTTACTAAATAGAATTGGAAAAAAAGATCAGTTGTTTCATTATGTTATTGTAAATTATAAAACATGCCCTTACTGCAAATACCGGCTTATTACATATTTTTCCATAAGCAGACATAGTTTGTCTGTAAAATTTTATCTATAAAATAGTATATTTTTTTATCAACGAGCAATTGCCCAATTAAAATACAAGTTTAATAAAAGGGAAAATTTAAAACCTAACCTACACTTAGAGAATGTTGAAACAAAGAAACACACATTACCATAAAATTAACATAAACATAAACAAGAAAAAATTAAATATTAAAAAAAATAAGATAACAATTGTAAATAAGTTAAATTAAAATATCTAGACATCAAAATATCACATGCATGATTTAGGCTGGGATTTAAAGACTTTTATTATCAAAGCAGTCCAATCTATCAGAATATTGATTAGCAAATCTACCCGATCTTGATAGAAAAGAATTATGTCCATAGTTAGTCTGATGTTGTCTAATATTAAATGGATGAATATAAGCCTTGTTTGTCTAGAAGGAAAATGAATATTGATTTTTCCCAATAGCTCTGGACTAAAGCTCTACGAGTGCGGTATATTGTAGAATGTGGTAAAATCCTTGTGCATGCGTCTGATCTGAAGAGAGGTAATATTAAGGGAACTCTCAATATTTGAGTAATTAATATCCTCGACTCCACGGGGTCCTTAAATGAAATAAATCTTAAAAATTTATGCTGAACTATTCCAATGGCTTGAATATGAACATTGTAGTAGGGGGACCAGACACACGAACAGTAATCTAAATGGGGCCTCACAAGTGAACAAAACAATATTTTAATGGATAATACCTCTAAAAAATCCGTAGCGCAACGTTTAATAAAGCCTAACATTTGAAGTAATTTATCACTTTTGGGTTCTAATTAACAGTGCTGTTCCTGAAGTGGCGCTGGGAAACAGTAACAAAGCCTACACAGAACACGAGGCTAATGACCTTAGCAGTCGATGCCGATGACACGAAATTAAAAAAAAGAGACTGCCATTGATATATGGGGTACGTAAGATAAGTTGGAATCAAGGGCTACACCCAAATCTTTAACTTGAGTTCCCGATTCCAAAGGGTAACCATTAATATTGTAGATCATTTGTTCTGTGGGACTTCTGTTACGACTGAAGACCATTTGATGGCACTTTTTCAACATTAAGTTCCATTCCATTGGTTTTGCTCCAGTTGTTAAATTTTTTCAGTAGTTTGTAGCCTTGAGATTGTTATAAAGTCTTTAGAAAAGTAGTATTCTAATTTAAAAATAAATGAATTCTGCTAAAAAGTGTTATTATTTACTTTTGCCTGTGAAGAAAATATATTTATTTTATGCAAAGAAAAACTGTGTCTTGGTATATTTGCAAGACAGGCTTAAGTGTTACATTTCTTTAATTTGTAAAATATATATCCTAATTTTTTAAATATATGAAACAACCTCAATAATCCTTGAGGATAAAACTAGAATAAATTTTGACAAAATACAGATATTTATTACTACCTATTCATCATTTTATTGAAATGTGATCTAATTTATTTTTAGCCATAATTTAATTTCAGTCGGGACGTTGTATCAGTTAACAGCTTTTACTAGTACATTAAGGCTTCGAATGTTATAACTGAGAGTCTGAGGAAGTCATATTAAAAAAATTGTTGGTTAGTTGGAATATGCAGTAAGGGAGCATTTAATACTTATACAGTACAAGCTCGGTAATATGAACACAAAAAATCCTGACGCGTTCATATTACGGAAACTGTTCATACTAATGAAGGTTTCAAAAATATTAAAAAACATAGTCAAACTGCATATAGTTTTTATTATTTTAAGAATACATTTATTTCAAATCCCTTGCAGAAAAATATGAAGTTATTTTGGATTGTTTTCGCTTAACAGACATATTGGCTAAGACACCTTTTTCATGAATTTTTTTTAGAGTTATGATTTCACTTATATTTGACGCGTTCTGTTGAGCCCATTTTATTGCAACATCTAGAGCCTTAACTGCTTCACAATGTGCTACTCTAGTCCCTGAGTCTGGGAGGATCTCACAATCACTTCCTTCAGATTCATTGTCATCGTTACACTCATCTACTTGATCACTGTCTTCAGTTGAAACTGTATATTTGTTCCATTCCTCTACGTCTTGAGGAGTGTATTTGACCTGTAATTTTAAAAATAAACAGAACACTTACATACATTCGAAAAAACACTGTACATAAGTTAATCTAGGCATTTGAATTTAAACCTTACAGGCTATATTGCTTGAAGCAGGGCGATTGTGTCCTCAAGAGCAATATCAACAACCTTACTTTAATTTAGTCTTTGTTGTAAAACAGAGAGTGGTAAGTCGTCTTCATCCAGTTGTCCTTGATCAGTTTCTGCACTGACGTTTACCATAATATAATGCCAACATTTAGAGATAACATCAGGACTTAATTTATCCCATGCAGCTGCTAAATGTATAATTGCGTCCCTTAATGTAATTTTCTTAAGGGCGATTCCGACTGGATCATCCCCAGCCCCAATGAAACTAAGTAAACTGTTTCTATAATAAAATTTGGTGAGTCTGAGTACATTTTGGTCCATGGGTTGGATCAGAGGCGTTACATTTGGCGGCATGAACATCACAAAAATATTTCCATCATTACTTCTCAATTCTTCAGCCGGTGGATGAGACGGTGCGTTGTCCAGAAGTAACATCGCTTTTTCTGGAAGTTTTTGAATTTTCAAAAAATTCTTAACCTGAAATCAACAGCTAGTCAGATTGTGCAACTATGTGAATGGTAGTTTAATCTTACCTCAGGAACAAACGCTGGAAAAACCAGTTTTTAAACAATTCGCCTGTCATCCATGCATTTTTACTGTTTTTATAAACGAGGGGATGGTTGAAGTTCTTGAAGCATCTGGGATTTTTGGCTTTTCCTATGACTAATGGTTTGATTTTGTGTAAGCCTGAAGCATTTGTACAACCCAAAAACGTGATTCGTTGTTTAGCAAGCTTCATTCCAGGGGATGTTTTTTTTTTTCAGCTAAAGCAACATAGATTTTATCCAGTAGCAACTGCCAGTATAATACAGTTTCGTCAGCGCTGTACAGTTGGTGCTCATTTAAATTGTGTTCTTGAATCACTTTCCTTAATCTTGCTTTAAATGGGTCGAAAGTTCGGGCTGGCTCGAAAGTTTTTCTCCACTTATCTTCAATAATCTTACTCCGTGACGTTGTTTGAAACGCTGCAGCCAACCATGACTTGCTTTAAAACCACTAACTTTTCAACTCACAGTCAAACTTAAGGCTTTTTGCCTGATCAAGTCACCTGAAACTGGCATATTCCTCTCACGTTGAGCAAGAAACCATCTATAAAGTCGTATATCCAATTCCGGCAATTCAGCCTTTTTTAATGTGCATTTTTGGGTTGGTTTTAAGGGTTTCAAGAATTTGATCTATTTTGTTTTTAATAAGACAAACTGTGGACTTAGCAATGCCATATTTCTTCGCCAGTACCGTCCAGGGACCCGGACCGAACCGTTATTAACCGAAACCCGGACCGGAACCGAAATGTTTTAGATGGACCGGAACCGAACCGATAATATATTAAAAATATTTTTTATGGACCGGACCGTACTGAAATAAAAATGAATTTTTTCGTTTTTTTCGGTTCTTGTGTCTTTTTCATATGCTTTTTTGTTGGCTGGAATATCTGATTCACGTGACCAGTAAGACTCACTGAATCACTGAACACTGAACCCCATAGTTTTTATGACTGAAAGTAGCTGAATAATAAAACCACACACCACACATCGGAAAAAAGACAAATAAAGTGAAAGTAGGTAACGTCAATATTAATTCAGCTACTACAAACTACAATTAATAGACTTAGGCTAGTAGGACATTGTACCACCCCGGAACACCTTCACCGGATAGGAGTGTATATTTATTTATTTATTTATTCGGAAACTCCATTTTTACAATTTTAGTAGAATAACAAAATATATCAAAATTTCATAAGTGATACTAACACAACAATATCACATTTATACCAAAACAATCTAATTTAATTTAGTTACATAATTTTGGAAATATGTTTTTTAAACTGATAAGATCTGAACTTAAAAGGATCGATATTATGTTCATTGTATAATCTACACATACGGGTGAGAGGGTTGTGCATGGCGTAGTTTGTGCTATTGGTGGGAATGTAAAAAAGATCATTATTTCTAGTTCGACGCGTGGTCGAAAAGTTAATTAAATTTAGCAAACAATCACAGTTAATACTTCCCATCAATAATTTGTATAAAAAGCATATGGAAGACTGCGCTCTCCTGGACTCCAATGTAGAAATCGCAAGGCGATTTAGTACAGGCTCATAATCAATATAATATGGATTTTGTGCATCGGTATGGACATTAATATTAAAACGCCAGGCAACAACATGCAAGAATTTATTTTGAACTCCCTCCAGAGCAGATACATGCACCTGATGATAGGGTGACCATACCACAGATGCATATACTCCAATAGAGATCTGACAAGGGAGCAATACAGCAATTGAAAGGCGTTTATAGACAGGTCAACGCTGTTTCGTGTTACAAGGCCAAGCATTCGTGCAGCACTGTTAACTACCATGCCAAAGTGTTCTCGAAAGTTAAGATTGGAGTCTAGAATCTAGAGGTGTGTCGTTCGCGAACGATTCGTTCAAAAAGAACGAATCAGTGCACTGACTCGAATGAATTGATTCCCTGTTTTTAAAAGATTCGAATCTTTTTTGAGTCAATTGCTCGATGGCTCTGCGATCGATCAAACACGCCGAGTTCCGAGTTTGGTTGCTTCGTTCATTCGATTCGGATTCGGTATTTGGTATTTTACATCGGCATCGGCAAATTGGTCGCTTTTGTTCTACGTTCTACGGCATAATACGAGAACTCTAACTGACAGGCGGTGGCGATATGTGTCTTTTAATGTTTTTCTCACTTTACAGGAGGTGTGTATTAAGCTTAGGTAAACAATTTATGCGTGTTGTCTGATAAATAAATTTAAATCAAAGTAAAATTAAAACAAAAAATGACGAATCGTGAATATATAATTTTGCGTTAATTTTGGCTATATATTTGGCATTTAAAAAAAATTGTGTAATTGTTGTTTATCTTAACGGACAAGGATGTATTTATTATTCAGCTGCCTTTTTTTTATGAAATATGAAACATTAATTCGCTTTACTTTAAAATAAATCTGGTTATAATTATTTTACTCAACGACCTAGTAGGTAGGTAGGTAGGTTAGGTAGTACTCAAATTCGTAAAAGTTCGGTTCGATTTCCTTCGCCGGATCGGCGGAATAACATCGTTCGTGGTTCGCTAAAGTGATTCACTTGAGAACGAATCTTGAAGAACGAATCTTTTTAGGTGAATGAATCAAATGAATTAATTCAGTAAAAAGATTCGAACTTCCCACCTCTACTAGAATCATATAACTCCCCTTGTTCCAAAAAAAAAATTTTAAATGGGATACCCTGTATATTTTTACATTTTTATAATCCTCTCGATGAGTTGATTTCAACGATGTATCATACTTGATGTCTAATCTGGATAATAAAGGATCTACCGCCACATGAAAAATCACATTTTTGGAAATTGGAAATCTCATCTGACTTTTGAGTAAAAAAAAATTGATTTTTCAGGTGGCTGTAGATGTTTATTATCCAGATTAGACATCAAGTGTGATCCATCGTTGAAATCAGCTCGTTGAGAGGATTATAAAAATGTAAAAATATACAAGGTATCCCCGAAAATCTGCACGCTACTGTATATATGATAGAATTTTAACAAAAAACAGTTATAACCACACAACTTTTATTTGAAACTTTTTTTTCAATATGCAATAACGATAATAAGGGGTGGGTAATTTATAATGAATAACCCTGTACATACCTACTATAAAAAAATCAATCGAACCGAAATAACTGAACCGAACCGAAAAAAATTTGGTAGAACCGGACCGAACCGAATTTTTTTTTTTTGAGAACCGGAACCGTACCGGATTTTTTAAAATGTGATAAGAACCGGAACCGAACCGTCAATTTCATTTCGGTCCGGGTCCCTGCGGTAACGTTCAAACCTTTATTAGCGTCTTCTACAATTTGTGCTTTTTTCGAAAGAGACAAACAATTCGATTTTCCCTTCACTTTAACCATTTCAAGTTCTATGTTTCTTAACTTCACGCAAACTAAAGTTCACTTTAAACCGTGCTTTAACCTGCTACTGTCGGTGGAAAACTGTGGAATGACTAAAATGAAATATCTACTACGTAATATGCAATCCAGACAGGCTCAAACGAGTTTATTTGTTCCGTTCATATAACCGAGATTATAATTGTTCATATTACAGAGTAGCCTTAATAAAAAATATTATGTTCATATTACTGAGCTGTTCATAACAGCGCGTGTTCATAATACCGCGCTTGTACTGTATTTTTAAATTGCAAAGAGCGAACTCTAAAAGGAACTGGTGCGAGCAGAAGTACTTACACCAGAATTAAAAAGGAGGCCTTAGCTATTGAAAGAAGAGTATCTATCTACTTCCTTTGGATCTCCTCTAAAAAAGAGAGAGGAAAAAATTAGTACTGGAAGCACTAAAACTTCGGGAGATCGTTTATAATTTTTACATCGTGGAGAAAAGAGCTCCTAGTTTAAAATATAAACTTGATAAAAATAAAATAGTTATTTTTGTATGAAATCAGTTTTTTTATAATGTACCATTGACAGACACTAAAATTATTCATAAGAAACGTCCGTCAGTTCAGTTTTAACCAGAAAACATTTAAGCTCGAATGATTTTTAATAATTTTTATAGAAAAATATTGTTTTATTAAGGAATATTATATTTTACTATGAATTCTTCACAAATTACAAACTGTTCTACCTGAATTTACTGGCTACTAAAAAGTATGGGTTCAATAATAATGATAATAATAATAATATAGGACTAGAATAGACATTGTGACATTAAAAATATTAATAAGTAACATGCATAAATATATAATTAAAAATAATGCCTCTATTCAACTTTTATGTTGCTGATCACAGAACTCGTCCCAGGACAACTATTTTCCACTAAAACCAACAACACTATAAATCAAATATGCCAGTTATACAACACATACATCACATATCTCTGTCCTGGATTATTTGGAATAACACTGTCCTTGTTTAAAAAGTATATCACATCCAATGTACGTATTACCTAATTATACAAAATATATCTGTCTTTGTACTAGCCTCCTATTTTAAACTAGATCTTAACACATATATTATTATTATTGTATTAGTATTATATTGCAGAAAATTGCTGTCATTATAAAATAATTTTTGTTTCAGGAACATGTAATTAGGGCCGGCAACCTGTATGTTTCTGATAAATAAATAAATAAATATTGTAGATGACAGCGCACACAAGATAACAGAAAGATGATTATGGAATCCTATATTTGTCTTAAAATAATTACGTTCTTAGAAAATTTTATTAAATATAGAACTGAAGGCTAGAATATTATATATACTGACGAAACATACATCCACAACTCACATGTGCAATCTAATGGATGGTATGATATATCAGGTAAAGGTTTGAAGAAGCCAATCTCAAAAGGAAGGAGACTTGTGATTGTACATGCAGGTGGAGAAAAATTATTTATTCCTAATGTCTTTTGTTCAGGTACGCCTCTATATTGAAAAGTGTTACTTTGTAAGTAGCAAGTGTCCTAAATATTTATTGTTTTGGATTAATGAGAATGGACTATATGAAGTTTTATAAGTTTTATTTTAAACAATAATTGTCACTTGAAAATTTGTTACATGATAGCACTTTTTAACGTATTACTTCTTATGCTTTCTTATCTACCACGAAAGCTTGCCTGGTTTTGTTCCCAAGTCCATTGCATTTTAAAAATTTTAAAACAATTTTCGATCAGGTGACATCAGAATAATGATTATATTGTCTCACATGCACTGTCTTTGGCGTCGTCACAATCAGGTCGACAGAGTTAATAAAATACACTACACCATTAGTATAGGAAATCAAGAATAAATTATAGTCAGAAACATTTATAAACACTGTTATATCAGGTATAACATGTTTTAACTTAGTTTAGGGGAAAACACTGTTTAATGGTATTGACTATAGTCCTAAAATGGTTTAATTGGAATGTGTGGAAAAACGGACAATAACTTCACTCATTAGCGTCCATAACAATGTTTGTTGAGCTAGAACGAAAAACATGTACAACCTGATTTTTAGATAAATTTTTGAAAATTATACTATTGTTATTTATGGTTTTTTTATTGGTCTTAAAACAATATATATTTAAAGATATTTCTAACAGTCAAATTAGGAAATACAATTTAAATGTAAATATTACATATTTCACTCCTACTTTTTATTATTTCTTTTTGTATGAAATTACATTCAAATAAAACGCAATCCTTCACTTCATATGTGTACTGAATGTCTAGTTATTATGTAATTTATTAACAAAATAGCAAATTTTCGTATGGGTCTAGATTAAATTTATTCAATTTTTTTTAGGTTCTAAAAGTGGATACTGCCATGATGACATGAATCATTCAAAATTTATGAAGTGGGTTTAGGAACAACTATTGCTCAATATGCCTGAGAAATCAATTATGGTTGTAGATAATGCTTCTTACCACAACGTGAAAAGTGAAAAAGTATTCAGCATGTAAGGAAGAAGAAATGTTAGAATGACTTAGGACCCACAAAGTTGACCATGATGTCAATAAGACAAAACCAGCTTTGTATCAATTAATAAAAATATTTTGGTTAGGTATTCCTGTTTCCTCAATTGGACTGTTTACTAAAAGAACATGGGCATAAAGTCTTACAGTTGCTACCTTATCATCCAGAATTCAACCAAATAGAAAAAACTGGGTACTGGTCAAGAACGGGGTGGCAGAGCACAATACCATATTTAAACTGGTTGGTGCGAAGAAATTAGCCAAGAAGAAATTTTCTGAAATGTCTGTTCAAGAATGGTGTTCTATTGGTGAACATGTAAAGAAATGTGAATCTGAATGGATTAAAAATGAACACATTCTTGATAATGCTGTAGATTATCTTCTGTTTATTGTAAATACAGGATCGGCTGACGAATCTGCTTCGGAGGATGATTGCAACAGTGACAGCAGTAGGAAGTATTATAGAATTGCTTAGCGATTCTGAAAGCGATTAATAACACAGGCCTCCAAGAAAAAATTACCTCCAATTTTTCCGCACACTTATCTAGATTCTAGGCAAACATATATCAAATAGTGTGATATGGCTTAAATTGATGATTTTAAAAACGATATATCACTAAAGTCAATAAACAAAAAATCTTAAATTTTTACATAATTTATACATGGTGTCCCGAAATTAGACAGTCATGTTTTAACAGCGTAATCTACATCCTAAAATAGGAGTAAAAGTTCATATAAACCTAGGTCCGAAAACGTTTCTTTTTCGAGATACAGGGTGTTAAAAGTGAAGTTCTGATGACACACTTTTGTAAATATTTTCTAAACGCTAAAGATAATTAAGTGAAATTTGGTACAAATGCTTACTCTTTTATGCTCTATTTAATGGACCAAACCCCAGTTTTTTATCATCTTCATAGGTGGGTAAATTAGGGGGGGGGGGGGGGGGCTTAGGGTAAAATTGCCCTAAGTTTTTTTTTGTTTTTAATATTTTTGACTATAAAATTTGGAAAACGAATGTTTTCTTTATAATAAAGCTACTTTTGTTGCTACTCGTTTGGACACACTAGTTTCAAAAAAAAAAAAAAAAAAAAAAAAAAAAACATTTGAAAATTTCATGATAAGTTAACGTTATTTTATTCGAAAGTGTAAACAATAATTAGTAGGCCTGTGGAATCAGATTTTTTTTTAACTTTGAAAAATCGGTGACTAAAGAAATTTTAGAAAATATTTACAAAAATGTGCCATTAGGACTTCAGTTGTAACACCCTGTACCTCGAAAACGAAACGTTTTTGGACCTATTTTTACATAACCTTTTACTTCTATTTTAGGATATAGATTATGTTGTTAAAATATGACCGTCTAAGTTCGGGACACCCTGTATACTTTTCCAATAACTAGTAACTAACATTTAAAATTTCATCAATTTGTTTAATTACAAATGGGATTAAACAAGTTTTAATTTTTGAAGTAAGAGTAACAAGTATAAAATTTTATAAAATATTTCACAATGTGCAACTAGCAGTTAATTGAATAAGACATACAACAAATGTTTATTATCACTAAGCGATTTTGTATTCATTGTTCTTATACTTATCATTTAATTAACTACTAATGTATGCTGCAGATTTCGTTTAGTTTTTAGATGTGAAATGTTTTAAAAATGTATATTTTTCAAAATTTAAAACTTTTAATACTTAAGTGACATAGGGGTCTATTCTGTAACAATTCCTTTATATTTAACGGCCTTTAAAATATTTTCCTATTCGTTAATTTACTTCTGTCATTACTTAAACAGATTTCTTTAAGATAGTTCTTTAATTTATTTTAAAGATCCGTTTAAATAATGACAGAAGTAAAGAAGAAAATATTTTTAAAGGCCGTTAAATATAAAGGAATTGTTACAGAATAGACCCCATAATATATTATGGCATTTGAGTTCCTACTTTCAATGATTTTTGCTAGTAATTTGAATAAACCATTTAATCAATATGTTATCAATATTTTTCAAGCATTCCTAAATTAAAATAAACGTTTTTATAAGTTCGTATTTTGTGTTTTTCTTTTACCTTTTTTATTACCCAAACGATATACTTAGGGTTTCAACTAATATGATATTCATTATGTCCTAAGAAGAGAACAATATCTTAGCTGGTCCATTTTTATCCAAAAAACATTTATAACCCACCATTTTAAAGGACATTTAATCTATTTTTTTGTATGAAGCCATGCCTACACCTATCTCTACTCAGAAAGTAATTATAAGCAAAAAAGTAAAAACAATTTTTTTGCTTTGATTTTTTTTATATTTTTTACATAAAAAAAAATTTAATAAATATTTGATGTGAAAATATTTACAAAAAATTTCATATTAACTGCATGAATTTTGCTTGGCTCAGAAAACAATTATATGCTTTTTCATTCTTTTTTTATAAATTTTACATGAAAAAAATTTTTAAATAAATAATTGGATGTGAAATCGCAGTTTACAAAAAATTTCGTATAACTCTACCTGAATTTTGCTTCGTTTTCGAGATATTAAAAAACTATAAGGGCTGCATTTTCACCCCTATCTCCAATTTCCACCCACTAATTCAATAGCATTTTTATTGACCATTTGAATGATTTATGGGATAAAAAACCCATGAAAGTGACCATTCCTTTCTATATGATATTCAATAGAGACTATAAGGGATTTGTAAGTTTGCAAATTGATCAACATTATTTTATATTTATTTAAGCATTAAATTTGAAGTCAAACATCAAATTTATAATATGGCGCTGGTTATGACGACACGTTCGCGCATACAACTGCATCTTCAAGTGGCTTCTTCTCTCGTGAAACGGATTCTAGCAGTAAGTTTACTAATTACACAAAATGGGAAAAAAATTATATCAGTAAATTTTTTAGAAGTAGAATACAATCACGGACTGTTTCAATTTCTTTATAAACTTTCAAATAATCAGCAGCAAACGTTAGACATTTTGAGTATTTTACCATGGTTTATAGAATAAACAAAATGAAGAATAAGGGCTCCCAAATTTAACCCTAGCGGCACACCGCAATATGATTTCCGGTAATATTTCTAACATTTTACAAAAATTGCAAATAATAGAAATAGGTAGGTAGTTCTTAATGTCAGTTCAATTGAGATTTTCAAAAATCGGACATACTTTGGAATCATAGAAAGAATAGAACTCATACGACTGCAGTAATATGGTTGGGCCACATGGTATGTATACTCATGCTTTATAGATTTTAATGTATTAAGTACCTTTATTATGCGCACTGCATAATTATACAACTTGCTATAAAAATATATTTGTTGGAGTTAATAGTAACGTAAGTATCAATAAAATTCTTACCAGCTCTTTCTGTTTTCATCGAGTCCCACACATTACAATTGAAATCATCATATCCAGCTAGAAGTAATCTACCGGATTTGCTAAATGCGACGCTAGTGATACCGCATATGATGTTATCGTGGCTATACATGGCCAATTCTTGGTCCGCCCTGATGTCGAACAGTCTGCAGGTCGCGTCATCGCTACCGGTCGCGAAGGCGAAGCCGTTGGGGAAGAACGTCACGGCGTTGATGTCGGACTCGTGGCCCGGGAACGTCTGTTTGCACAGACCCTCTCGAATATCCCAAAGTTTCGCCGAGGCGTCGCATGCTCCTGAAAATTTCAACAAAAACATTGCATAAATAACTTTGAAATAACTGCTTACAATCCTATGATTTATCAAAATAAAGTATAAAATATAACCATACACTAAATTAGTTCACGACAGTTGCTCAGCAACCCTTTACAATACTTATAATATTCTCACCTCGGTTTTACCTATTAAGAAAATTTAAAATGATAGTGCCTGCTTTAAAACTAATTTCGTTTAAGGGTGTTAAAGTACTAGTTATGAATCAAGCAAAAATGAAACAACTCTAGAGCAATGGAAATTTATACGTGACATCGAAAACTATTTCTATAGAGAGAAAGCAAATGGTGGACCATTATTCCCATTTACATTGGTACAGGCCACTGATCTTGATGAAATTTCAAAAAAAAAAAAAAATCTACACATTGTGCATAAAATTAAGGAAGGTGATATTCCCAAACTAATCGAAAGAAAACGGGTCCATTTAAAAAGTATAAACAAAGAAAAAGTATACAATAATATGCGAATGTTCCCCTAGTGTTTTTCATCAAATATTAAAACTAAAGAAATTATGCTTGGGATGGGAAATGAAGATTTGAGCGTACCAAAATGTTACAAATGTCAGGAATATTATAATAAAAAAGAGGACTGTGGTAATAGAATTAGATGTCCTATCTGCTCCAATGAACATATGGAAAAAGACTGTCCTAAACAAAATACATATTGTAAAAACTGTGAATTGTCTAATGGGAAATACAATACTAACCACGCCACTGACCATGAAACCAGAAATCCAGCTTGCCCAACCTTAAAATTTCACCTAGATATGCTGAGAAACAAGATAAGCTACACTGAATGAAATAAACTGCTGACAAATTGTCTATATCTTTTTAAGCATATTTTCTTTGTCTTTAAAATTTTTATACTTCGGTACTAATTTAAATTTAACTTAATGTACATTGCCAAATTAGATATTTTAAATAAAATAGAACTTGAAGAAACTCAAGCTTTAAGTATTGTAAACCAAAGATATGACTTAGGTCAGGAATATTGTACTGAAGCAGTTTTCGAAAAATCTGAGTTAAAAATTTTTCATGTTAATATACGTAGTGCCAAAAAAAATTTGACTCCTTAACATTTCTTGAAACATTTCAAATAAAAGACCTGGACATAATTATCTTTGGGGAAACAAGAAACATAAATGAAAATTATTATACAAGGTTTTCAAACACTCTTCAATGGTAGTAGTAACAATCAAAACGATGGAACCCTTATTTTTATTAGAGATAACATTAACTTTGACATACAAAATATTATTTTACCTTTAAGTAATGTTACAGTTACAATAATTAATTTTAAATGGCATAACATAGGCATTTCCTTACTAACTTGTTATAGAGCCCCATCCATTAATGAAAACTTGTTTTGGGAGATTTAGAATCTTTTTTAAATAACTTTAAGGGCAATAATATAGATATTATAATTGGTGATATAAACATTAACAAACTTAATCCCACAAGTGCAGTATTAAACAACTATATATCTTTGTTAGCTTATCTAGGTTTTAAGTCTTAAATAAATTCATATACTAGAGAAACTCGAGAATCCAGCTCCTGTATAGACCATATTTTTATGAGAACAAATTTAGAAATAAATAATCTAGCACAAGATGCTTTTGTAATAGATACAGATATCAAGGATACTTTTCTTATATTCTTAAATATCCATCTGAAAAATGGTAACAATACTGTAAACAATAATATAGACAAAAAAACTGTTCAGATATTTGATGATGACAAATTCAGAGACAAGATAAGTTTAGTAAAATGGGGAAATGTTTTTGCTGAAAATGACCCAGAATTTGCTCATCAAACTTTTATTGATACCTTTAAGACCATATACGATGGTTGCCTTCACACTAAAATAATAAATTCAGTTAACTGCAAGAAACTTAAACCTTGGATCACTAGAGGTACAATAAAATCTATTAAATAAAGAGATAAATTAAAGACTTGTAATTGTCACCAGCTCTCGGCAACATCGCATGTAGTGTTTACATTTTCTTATCAAATCGCGGGTGTAAAACTCGAAAATTATGATTTAAAAAATATCAAAAACCATCTTAAATGACAATTTAAACATTTAAATCCCTGTGAAAGTGAAAGCAGAACGTGAAACAGTGAAATATCACAAAAACCAGTAATGAAACATGTGGTTTCTACTTTCTAGCCTAAATGTCCAATTTATGGTTAACAACGTTGCCACGTCTGTAAAATTTTCCGTCAAGTGAAATAGTTATTTTGTTAAAATCATGTCAAAGTGTTGGATATGCAAAGCAACGGAGAGTGACATACAAATTTGGAATTGTGACCGATGCAATGAAAAAATTTGTCAAACTTGTTCCCAATTAACTGCATCTGAAATCCGGTGTATGGAACTGAAGAAAAACAGAAAACTCAATTTTCTATGTTGCAATTGTGAAAAGAAGAACTCTGATAAACCTGATATCAATTTACAATCTTTATTGAATGCCTTCAAAGATGATATAATAAAAGAAGTGACAAACAACATAATTAAAGAATATGAGAAAACTATGGAACAACAAGTTCAAAAAATAGAAGAATTAACAAAAGAAATAAAAAACATTAAATTAACAACAAATCACAACAGTCAAATACAAGAATCAGTTATTGGAAATATGAATAATAAAAACAAAGTTGAAAACACAACTGAAAATAGACAAATCAACAGCTACGCATCCGTTTCTGGAAGGGAATCAAATCAACAAAATGAGTACAAACAAATACCAAATATCTCAGTTACAAAAACAAATGCAAGTAACTCACTTAAGTCAAAACAACGTACTCAGGGACATTTACAAAACAAATATCTACAAAGTCCAAATTCCATAGGAAACAGTAATGGTAATATAACTCCCTCTAGAAATACAACAAACAATCTCATGGCGGACCAAGCTGAACAAATTACCAATATTATAAATATAAATAATGATGAGGGTGACAATTTCAAATTGGTAACTAAAAGAAATAGAAAACGTAAAATGGGAAGTGGTATGGGAGAAGGTGCTTTCCAAGGAAAAAATTAATCTTTAAGAAAGATATGGCTTTTTTTAACAAGAGTTCCTGAGACTGTTAAAGAAAGTGACATAAAAGCGTTTATACATAAAAAAAACTAAAGAGGTACACCAAACTAGCATTGAAGATATAGAAGTGACAAAATTACATACAATCACAACAAAAAACAATAATCAGTCCTTTATGATTGGTGTAAATCCATGTCTGCAAGAAGATGTATATCAGTCAAATTTCTGGCCAAGAAAAATTGCATATGAAAGATTTGGTTTTAGAAGAGGACAAAGATTTCTAAACTCCCAAAAGTCAGACCTAGAAGCTAGCCAACCAGGTTCGTTTTTAGATGGATATTGACAGAAAACAACACCAACAACAGTTTTGAGAAGACAAAGGTGGAAACTAACATTAGCATACCAGAAATTCAGGGAAAACAAGTCATAAAAATAAAACCAGTAGCTTTAAATCTAAATTGTATGCATATTAACATACAAGGTGGTTTTGCTAAAAAATGCTTTGATATGAACCTAATATTACAGAAAGAAAATATAAGTATCCTATGTGTAACTGAACACTGGCTTAATTCCAATTACTTGCAGGTGAGTTGTATTGAAAACTTTACATTAGTGTCACATTTCTCACGAACTAGAAAAGAGAGAGGGGGAGTTTGTACATTTATTAGTTCCGACTTATTAGCTACCATACACTATGAACCTATAAATTTAAAAAAATGGTCTATTGAAGGTGATTTTGAGGTATGTGGTGTAAAAGTAAAATTAAATTTAAAACAATTTCTATATATTATTACCGTTTACAGACCTCCGGATTATGCTAATTTTGGGGGATTTATTGATCAAATAGAACTATTATTGCACAATGTTTATAGTAATAATAACTTATATGTTATCTGTGGAGACATTAATGTGGATTTTTTAAATCATAGTAACCAAAAAATCAATTTAATTAATACTTTGCTTGGATTCAACATTAGACACCACATTAATGTTCCTACCAGAATAACGAGCACAACAACAACATGCATAGATAATTTTTTCACAAACTTTGATATAGATAATATGAAAGTATGCGAAACCTTTCTGTCTGACCACACATATCAGGTATGCTCTGTAAATTTACCATCCTCTTTTAATAATAACAAAGTCCAGTATATCCACAAACGAAACTTAGATGATCCTAATATATGCACCTTTAAAAATATTTTATCAAAAGAAAACTGGAATGAGATAAACACAACTACTGATTTTCATGAAAAGTTTTCTATTTTTTATACAAGTTTTACATATTATGATATAACATTCACAAAAGTTAAGAAAAAAATCAAACCACAGAAACATAAGAATCTGTTCTCACCTCAAATAAAAGAATTACATAACCATCTGTGCGAGATGAATAGGTTGAGAAAGGAAATAGATAACCCATATTATACTGAACGCTATAAAAAATTTAAGAAAGAATACCAAATTATAACAGAAAAATATTTAAAAGAGAAAAACAGCAATCGAATGCAAAATAGCAGCAACCGTATGAAAGAGAGCTGGAATATAATAAACGAAAATCAGGGTAAAATTAAAAATAAATCACTAAATGCAATTGAAACTGAAAAAAATGTAGAAAAAGCTAATTTTATTAATAATTATTTTATAAATGTAAATCAAACTAACACTATTCCTGACTATAATATGAAAATATACAACTTCCATATAAGTTTCTTCCTCTTTCCAACAACACCGGAAGAGGTAATCTCTATTATCCATAAAACCACCTTGAAATCGGCTGAGGGAATTGATGAAATAAACGGCAAAATCATAAGATCAGTAGCCACTCACATTGCTGAACCTTTATCTCATTTGATTAATGAATCTTTTAAATTCGGAGTTTTTCCGGAATTAAAACAGTCTAAAGGAATTCCTATCTATAAAAATAAAGGTTCACCAAGTGATATAAACAATTATCGTTTAATCTGTATTCCAAGTCAAATTACAAAAATTTTTGAATCTGCGTATTCTATAAGGCTTATAAACTATCTTGAACATTTTAAATTACTACCAGCAATTCAAAATGGATTCCGTAGTAAAAAATCTACTGCCAGAGCTATGGCAGCTTGTTTGGATTTTATTTATAGTGCATTAAATGATAAGAAAAATGCTTTGGCACTTTTCTATGACCTGAGCCGTGCATTTGACACGGTGGATCATAATCTCTTGTTACTTAAAATAGAAGGTATGGGAATATGGGGAAAACCTTACGATTGGGCTAAATCTTACTTATCAAACAGAACACAAGTAGTTATAACTGATAACAAGAAATCAACTCCTCTCAAATATACAATGGGAGTACCGCAGGGATCAATACTAGGGCCAGTATTTTTTATAATATTTGTTAGTGATATCAATAAATTTTGTACCAGTCCTCATCAGATTATCCAATATGCTGATGATACAAACATTCTTATGGCGGATCATCAATTTGAACACCTTGTGCAAAGCAGCAATAATGCATCTTTTGAATTTAACAAATATTCTAGAGAAAATGGTCTGGCATTGAATGTATCAAAAACTAACTTCATGCGTTTTCTACCCAAGAATACCACCCCAAATCTTGAACCGTACTTACATATTAATCGTAAATCTATACAAAATAGTGAAAATGTTAAATTTTTGGGAATTACATTAGACCCTAAGCTAACGTGGGAAGCTCACATAGATAATGTAACTAAAAAAATATGCTCCCATTGCTATGTTATTAGAAACTTAAGAGAAACTGTGACTTTTGATGTATTAAAGCTTCTTTATTATGGACTTGTGCAGTCTACTCTTCAATATGGTTTAATATTTTGCATCATCTCACGTCAACAAAGCATTCGTGGCACAGAAAAAAGTAATGAGAGCTTTATATAATGTATCACCCACAACATCATGCAAATCACTTTTTGAAAAATCTGACATTCTAACACTACCATGTCTTTTCATCTACCAATTAATATTGTACGTTCAAGAAAATGAACATACTCTTAACAAAAACGAAAACATACATTCATATAACACTAGACAAAAAACTAACATACATCAACCTTTCTCACGCCTAGAAATTGCTCAACACTCACCCAAGTATATTGGAATTAAATGCTATAATAAATTCAGTAGCATAATAGATAAAAATAATAGTCCCGAAATAGACAAAATAAAACAGTTTAAGAATAAACTTAAAGTATTTTTAGCAAAAAATGTATTTTACAGTGTGGAGGAATTCCTTAATTTTAATCCTTAATTGTTATCTCTAATATATTATTGTGTTAGTTTAAGTGTATGTATTGCAATTAATCTGTATTATATTGTTTTAATTTTAAATTGACTAGTCTGTTAGTACTTATACATTAAAAAATTGTGTTTTGTTTTCTATGTATAATACTTATGACAAATAAAATTCTATTCTATTGAAAATAAAAATAATGCTAATTTATTAAAAGAATATAAAAATTATAGAAATAATCTTAACAAATTAATCCAAATTACGAAAAACACGTACTACAAGAATCAAATTAAAGAAAATATCAATAATATGACAAGTATTAGAAATTAAAAATTAAAAAAAAAACCGACTTCAAAAACGTGTAGATGCCATCACCACATCTTAACCAAATTTATAAGGAACCACCCCTGAGGAACCCTCTTACTAATAAAAAAAAAGAATCATATTAATCAGACAAGGTGGTAAAGCACTATCGCTAAACATACATAAAAAATGAAGAACTTGAGGATTTTCTCAAGGACCCAATTATTGGATTTTGACCAAATTTATATGGGACCACCCCTGAAGTACCCTCTTTCTAACAAAAAAAGAATCATTGAAATCGGAGACTGTGTTAAAGAATTATCGCTGAACATACATACATAAAAAAAAATTGCGACAAATTGATAACCTCCTCCTTTTTTTGAAGTCGGTTAAAAAAAAATTATGAAATAATTGCTCATGCCACAAATGAGAAAATAAATAAAACCAACAATAATATAAGTATATCAAATAGTAATAACGAACCAGTTTCCAATGAAGAAATAATTTTGCATATTAACAGTTTAAAAAATAACAGCGCACCAGGCTATGATGGCGTTACATCAAAGCTAATAAAAAAATATCACAAACTTCTCTTAGATCCCCTAGTCCATATAATAAACAGAATTTTTGTAACCGGTATAGTACCTTCACATTTTAAAATATCAACAATCACTCCAATTTTCAAAAAAAAAGTAACAAAGCCAATATTACAAATTATCGACCCATATATGTTATATCCAATTTTGCTAAAATTTTTAAAAAAATAGGTTATTCAATTATCTTATTTCTGTTAACATATTAAATAAAAATCAATTTGGATTTATACCTGGAATTAATACTAATGATGCCATGTACGAACTCATAAATAACATTAAAAATGGACTAGACAGTAATGAGAAGACAATTGCAATTTTTCTTGATCTTGCAAAAGCTTTCGACACGGTACCTCATAGACAAGCTTATCGAGGTTCTTGAACAATATGGTGTTAGGGGTATTGTGTTATTTAAAAGAGCGTAAACAGAAAGTAAAAATTAAAAATATGTATAGTGATTCTTTAGATGTTAAAATTGAAATACCACAAGGCACTGTACTTGGTCCTCTTCTGTTCATTACCTACATTAACTCATTACTAAATTTAAATATAAATGGATATTTCATTTCTTATGTAGATGACACAGTGCTACTTTTTAAAGGAAAAACCTGGGAAATTGTTAAAGATAAAGTAATTGCAGGTTTTGAAACAGTTAAATGCTAGGCTTGATTTTAGTAAATTAACCTTGAATGCCAACAAAACATTTTACATAGCCTTCTCTATGAACGATGCAAATAGACCTAGTTTTAACTGTATAAAAATGAACAAATTTTAAATTACCATTAAAGAAACTAATAGAATAAAGTACTTAGGTATTAGAGTCGATAAAAATCTGAAATGGAATGATCTTATTCAAGATCTGACAAACAATATTAGGCGCTTAATACCAAAATTTTATTGTGTTCGCAAAATCTTATCTAAAAATCTACTTATACTAATTTATAAATCATTAGTAGAATCACTCGTAAGATATGGTATCATTGCCTGGGGAGGGCTCTATGACAAAGTATTAAATCAATTGAATGTCGTCCAAAACTATATTTTACTTGTAATATTTTTTAAAGACAAACTTTTTACAACTATCCTAATTATATAATCATGATATTCTAAATATTCGATGTCTTTACTACCTTAGCAACTGTATATATGTCTTTAAATCTAAAAACTAAAAATATATAAATCATCACTACCAAACAAGACAATCTTAATAACATGATCTTGGTACCATTTAGATATATGATGCCAACCAGAGATTTACTGCAATCATGGCACCAAAAATTTTCAACATACTACCATTGAAGATTCGAACCACAATTGGGTATAAAAGGTTTGTTGAGCGATGTAAAATTTTTATTTTTGAGAAAAGAGAATAAATTGCTCAACTTTTGTAGTTTGTAAGTATACATATACGAGCATTGCATATAACAAAAAAAAAATAAAAATAATGACATAAAACGTCAAACATGAAAGAGCAACAAAAATGTCATAAAATGTTGGAAGTTCTTTGTGTGCTCGCCAAACGAGACGCGAGCACCACAAATACTCCCCCTCTCTAAATTCAAGAAATTATTTTCATTTGTTAATTGTTATTTTATGTTCCTCTTTTTCATATTTTTTGCCATTACCATATTATATAGTTCAGAGTAACTTTAAATCAATTTTAAGTCCATGTATTATTTTTATAAGTAGTTACCATGAAAAATTAATCCCCCAAACGATTTTTCAAAATTTCGATTTTAACAATAATTTTTTTAACAATGAAAATCTTGAGTACTTTTAATTAAAAAATTGATTTTTTTAATCAACCGTTAAAGATAAATTAATGAAATTTTCAAGATTTATTGTCAAATATCTATAGTTTAATAAATTATTAATAACTTAAAATTATTTGTTTATTATCATATTTTTAATTAACTTTTAAATAAACAAATGAAAATTTACTTGATATCTCGGTAAAAAAATGAAGTTTTATTTAATCGGTTACATGCATTATTTATTTAAGTTTAATATTCCGAAAGAAAATTTCACTGCTCGCTATTAGTTTAAACAATATGAATTTATTTATCATAGTACTCCGGGCGCCTGGTGCTGTCAGATCACCGCGCGGCCGAGCTTCTCAGGCTAAATTGCAGCTTCGGTCATTTATAATTAAAAATAACAATTCAAAATATTAATAATACATTTTATTCTTTCAAACAATATTATAAACAGTGCAATAAAATAATTTTTTATTATTATACTAAACAAAGAAAATAAGGAAATACTTTTAATTATAAATTTTACAAAACCGTGTTATTCTATATTTATTTTTACTTGGTAAATCAGTAAGCTATCATTTTTTAAATTTACTAGTAAGTACTTCATTTTGACTTAAAAAAAACTGCTTGATTACGATTTTCATTTGTTACTTACGTATCCACGTAAATAACAAAATGAGTTTAGTAGGCATTCCAGTTTATTCGTTAAATAAGTTAATACGCATTTCTTTATTTATCTTTTCACCTCTGAGTAAAGTTAAATGTCTGTTTACTAGACAGATTTACAAACAATAGCCCTATAGTTTAATCAGCAAGTAGTTACTTTCAACTTTAAAGACTGGCCCTTAGTCTTTTCTCTTACCTGTCGGTACTTGTCCATTGGCTAAAAAATATTTGTTTTACCTCATAACTATCAATTAATAATTTTAACTTTTCAATAACGAAATCAACTCCTGGACACTTTTTACACATAGAAAAAAAAAACAGGATGATGTTGGTCATTTGAACTTTCAAAGAAATCATTTCCTTTCTTTTTGGGTTCATTTTTCAGTCCATGTAATTGTAAAAAATACATTTTGGTGAATTTTGCATACACACACATTATGTGTTCTTTTTCCAGCAGAAATAATTCCCGTGGTCTTAAAGTTTGAAAGAGACCAATTTTCTCACAAGTAAATGCTTGTTTAAATTTTTTATATAAATCATTTATGTTAACTAATAAGAATCTTTGTTTCTGGATTTTTACCATTTTTTTAAAACCGTAACATAATCTTTAATTCCAGGCATCACACAACTAACATCATCTGATAAATAAAAAAAATTACGCGATCGAGTGTTGAATCGTCCAAGCTTTTACCTTTTTTAGTATCAGGCTCTGGCGCAAATCCTGATTTTTTCTAATATTTTTCGCATCTTGTAAAATTCTCTGCCAAATTTTAAATTCCCGTCGTATCATTTTTATTGGCCAAACCAAAGGATTGACTAGTTGTTTGATTAAAAGCAGATTTAAAATTATAAGAACTTCATTTGGATTGTTATTATTATTATCACTACCACTCAATTTCTTTACAGAGACACTTGACACTCGTCTCAATTTTATTGGTGGTTCACCGACCTTCGACGTTTAACGTTATCAATTTTTACTTGATTATCCACAGCATCGCATTTGAAGGTCGGATCTTTCTTGTTATCATCTTTGATCTGATCAACTTCTCGATCAGTTGCATCAACACTTGAATTGTTATTTACAGGTTTTTCACAAGGATTTTTGGTATCTCAGGTTTAAGGCCCAGATAAATTGCCTTCTCACAAGAATTGCACATGTAATATCCAATAAAAATGTTAAAATCGCGAGCTCGACTAGTTGTAATTAAAACTAAGTTTTTAATAACGTATTTATGATTCTTTTATGTAATGGATTGCAACATTTATTCACTCGGCCCAATTTAAATCACAAGAAATATTGTTAAAATAAATTAAAATTATAATATTAATGGATTAGTAAACAGAACACAAATTCACAAAACCTCAGCTTTTGTTTTTGTTAATTATTTAACTTATATGCGCATGAATTTATTTAACGAATAAAGTGGAACTCCTACTAAAATTATTTTGTTATTTACGTGGATACGTAAGTAACAAATGAAAATCGTAACCAAGCAGTTTTTTTTAAGTCAAAATGAAGTACTTACTAGTAAATTTAAAAATGATAGCTCACTGATTTACCAAGTAAAAATAAATATAGAATAACACGGTTTTGTAAAATTTATAATTAAGTATTTCCTTATTTTCTTTGTTTAGAATAATAATACAAAATTATTTTATTGCACTGTTTATAATATTGTTCGAACGAATAAAATTTATTATTAATATTTTGAATTGTTATTTTTGATTATAAATGACCAAAGCTGCAATTTAGCCTGAGACGCTCGGCCGCGCGGTGATCTGACAGCGCCAGGCGCCCGGAGTACTATGATTAATAAATTCATATTGTTTAAACTAATAGCGAGCAGTGAGATTTTCTTTCGGAATATTAAACTTAAATAAATAATGCATGTAACCGATTAAATAAAACTTCATTTTTTTACCGAGATAACAATTAAATTTTCATTTGTTTATTTAAAACTTAATTAACAATATGATAATAAACAAATAATTTTAAGTTATTAATATTTTATTAAACTGTAGATATTTGACAATAAATTCTGAAAATTTCATTAATTTATCTTTAACGGTTGATTAAAAAATCAATTTTTTAATTAAAAGTACTCAAAATTTTCATTGTTAAAAAATTATTGTTAAAATCGAAATTTTGAAAAATTGTTTGGGGGATTAATTTTTCATTGTAACTACTTATAAAAATAATACATGGACTTAATTTTTATGATCAAGTGGAAAATAGGGGGTTCACTTGACGTGATCTTGCTCATATACAAGTGTTAAGTCACTTAGGTGCATTTATTAGTACAAGCCTAAGTATTTGTTTAATATTATGTTGTCATATCATGTATATTGTATATAATTGAATTGAATTCATATGGTTCTTAAATGTCAAATTATTGTCTTAAATTTCAAATTATATGTATACGAGAAAAAAAAGCTCTTGTAATTCAGATTGCAATATTAAATAAGTTGTATGAAAATGACATCTGTCGTATTGAAAAAACCGGTTGGTCAAGTCACTTTAACATTTAGGTTTGAAGCATTTAATAATAGAAAAATATTGTGTTAAAAGTCCCATAATATTAGAAAGCGATGAAGATTTTAAAAAGGATACTTTAAAAATATGGAAACAGGAAAACCAAGATCATTGGATGCAGGTTTCATCTTGGCCAAGCTTGGTACAGGAAAATAAAGACTTTAAGATTGGCTAAAAAATATCAAATTGAAAAAAGTGGAACTAGAAAATGGATGGTGTATATTTTGGATTTTTTTTTAACGTGAAGAGATTTAGTTGAATTTCAGCCCAATCATATGTCTAAAGTTACGGTAGACTTAGCTGATTATTTAGTAAAAAATTATATTGAGGACAATTCTTTATTTTCACCAGCACTTTTGGCTTATTTAATTTAAATTTTTATTCAATGCGTACAGTTTGTATTTATTCGAAAATGTTTCGAACATATACTTATATTCACATTCAAAGTGTCAAAGAGCCAGTTAAATGCAATAACAAAATTGTCAGACGTAGACTAAATAAGTTATAGCATATAACAATGGCTTTTTAAAACGAATTGATTTTGTAAAATTTGCATCATATTTCCATAAAGTGTAGATATTAAATGTATATATGTGGAAGTATTATTTTCTCAAAAAAAAAAATAAAAATATTATTAACCTTTTCTGTTATCTTTTAACAAAAATTTATCTGTTTATAACATTACTAAACAACTTCTATAACTAATAATTTTATTAATTTACCAGGAATTTAATTTCATAATAAATATAAGTATCATGAATATTAAATTTGAGGTGACCTCTGTAATTGATGCGATTTATTAAACCTTCAATGGTACATAAACAAAACAAAAGATATCTAATTGGTTTTGTAAAACATATTTTGGTGTCAGTCTTACCTGAAACAAATGTGCGCATATCGGGAGATAAAGAAAGAGACATAACATCTCCCGTATGTCCTAAGAATGAAGTAACTTGTTGACCAGTCTCGATATCCCACAGGGCACAAGACATATCCCCTGAGCTGGTGACGATCTGGTTGTCATCCAAGAAGCGGCAGCAAGATAGGTAGCCGGTATGGCCAGGCAGTTCTCTGCTGACCCTCACGTTACCTTCTCTAGTTTTTAGGCTATAGATAGAGCATATATTATCTAGACCACCACAGGCTACAAAGTTGCCGGAGGGTGCGTAAGCGCAGGTCATCACCCATGATGATCTGAGAGGGATTGCATGAACCTGAAATTTACAAATATAGTCTGTTAGTACCCTGTATATAATTTGATGGTGAATTAATACTTTAGTAGCAGGAGGGATCGGCCACAGACATTTTATTGAAATTTATTCTCCATCAATACAAAATAAAATAAACATTGAGAATATGAAACCTAAAAAAACATTTGTTGCATATTTTTCTGAATATTCTAAATACTGTAAATAATAATTCTAGATCGTACAAATCACTAGAAATAAATTAAGTTTTATTTTCAATGTACAAAATATCTTTTTCCACTGTCTCGTTAATTTCTACTTCTTCAGAGTCATCATTGGGAATTTAATGCAAGAAACTCAAATACTAAATTCTATAATATTTGTAATTATAATCATTATTAATTAAGGATCTATAACGTACTATATATCTAGTAATGAAATGTTTATTTTTTAGAAATTAAACTTCTGTTGTCATTAATGAATCAAAGAATACGTTTTATAGTCCCTAATATTTAAAATATATTTTTTAAACACATAAGCTGGCATGAAAATTATTACAAGTTATTTACTTTTTATGCTCCTGCATCCAAAAATATACATTTAAAATTAAGGGGATTCAAATATCCAAAGTTATTTACATTTTAATCTTAAAATAAATCCTACAAATGAATGGTTCAGTGTATCAAGGTTAAAGATCATTTCTTTTTTAGTTAGTTTTCTAAGTAAATCATCATTCACAGTATATATTTGTCTAATAAGTAAGTAAATGTTTCCTGAAATTACTGAGTGTTTCAGTTTCTAAGAGATAATGGTAATGAATTAACAAATTTAATGCTGTTATATATTACTAATTCTTTGACCAAGGTAGTTTTCGTTATAACCAAAGCCAAATCTCCAGAAAATCTAGCAGATCTATTATTATTTGCATAAGAATTTATTTTTATAAATTAAGAGGATTGTTTTTTAGAAAAGAAATTTATTAAATAGGTAATCCTATTATGCATTATACAATATTAATTACTTATAGATGTAATATAAAATAATGAGATAAAATAAAAATGTACACAGAAATATAAAAATTTAAAAGAAGATTGATCAGAGGTGTGTTCATGACATATTTTGTTAGATATGGTTTAGTAACATTTTTCTAAACCAAATGCTGTTTACAGTGTTTATCTCATATGGAAGGGCGTTCTAACAAACTATTATCGTCTGGACAAGTAAAATTGCATCTACTTCATAGAAGTACCTTTAATATCATAATATTGAAGCTTATACAGGAGCAGTATGTGGCTCATGCAATCAAATGCTTTTTTGTTAAGTCACAGCAGCTTCACCTATATTAATGCTGTTGTGTTATATTTTGTAGGACATGCTATATATTGTGCTATGTAATAAACATTATATATAGATTGTTGTCACTTTGACATATTTTAGTTAATAAAAGTTGTCTTAATTCTGGAGATACTTTATTACAATGGCGCAGTCAGAAAACGAATTTAAGCCAATAAACTACAACAAAAATGTAGATGAGGGAGCTGGTAATCATATTGGTTTATCAAATCATGGAGCACGTCGAAATAACAACAACATAGGTATCGACAAGGAATACCTAAACAACATGATCTGTCAATGGCTAAGACTAGCTTTGACTTCCAAAAATAATGTAACCATTCCATTATTTACCGGTATCAATACAGACCCAAATTCATGGATCAAATCTTATGAATTCATGACAGAATCGAATAACCAGAATACTGGGAAAGATAAGATATTCAATCGTAGGTTTAGTATGGATGGAATTGCACTAAAATGGTATGAAAAGATGTGTCAGAACAGTGTCAATGAAAATATCAAATGGTCGGATTGGAAAATGAGCTTCATAGAGGATTTTGATGAAGATATAGTATCCAAATGGGAAAAGGCAATTAATTTCAAGTTTTTCAAAGGTTGTCTACTGGAATATTTCTATGAGAAATTCAGATTGCTGAACTGGACTGACAATGCATTATCTGAAGAATACATTATAGCTCATATCATATTAGGTCTACAATTTTATATTCAATAACAAAGTTGTAACAATACTCTTAAAAATATGAAGGACCTCTTTCAAGCTTTAAAATTTGTTAATATTAGAACAAACGAGAGACAAAATTTCGGAAACCAGATATAAAAATGAGATACCAGAGCAAGGTGGAAGAAAAGAATATAGAAGAGGAGCTGAAGAAAAATACCAGGTAGATGTGAAAACAAAATTTTGAAATACAATAATTGTAACGAAATTGGAAATGATGAAATAAATGAATTAGAACTTTATTCAAATTTTCCAAGCTTCTTAGAAAGAAACGAAAATGTAATATAAATTTTACTTAATTATGACATAATTATACATCCTTTAATAGATACAGGCTCAGATTTAGATATAATAAATAATGTTATTATAAAAAATATATTAGAGATTTGAACATCACTTAACCCATTAGGACCACGGATACCATACGGTATCGCAAAACATATGTAGAAAGATCCCTACTCTGTGGAGAGTAGAAGAGTAGGAGAGTCGTGTAACCTTCGCAGTTCAAGTGTAAGACACCAGTTTTCGATTTTCAGTCACTATCTGAGTGGTTATATACTTGTTTTAGTGTCATTGTAAATTTGGTTTGACCGCATATTTTCTTTCGGGCGAAATAATGGATATTCGATGGGCGTAAGTATATTTTTGTTATCTTAGCAACTTTTTATGTAAACCATTGTTATGTTATTTGATTTGTAAGGACCCATTACACATTTCTATATCAATGTGGTGAATATTTATTTTCGATAGCCCACACTATAATGTCCAAAAGTTAAGTGATACCATATGGTATCCGTGGTCCTTTGTGTATAAAAATACCTTATATAGTAAATCTATAAATACTTGTTTCAGGCGAGGGTTTTCGCTTTCTCAAGCATTAGATATGTTAGAGGATGATAATGAAATGCAAGAACATGTGGACGAAATTTTTATAACTCCGCCAGAAGTCAACGCCGCTTCGGATGAGGATTCTGCAGATGATGATGATGGGGGGATGATTTACAATCTTACAGGTATATTACATTTTATTTCATTTTACCCTAGATAACAGTTTATTTCTTATATAGGACGCCAGTTACGAGCTGAAGCTGAAATTAAACTAACAAATAATGACAGAATTACTGGAGTGTTGGACAACACTGATGTAAGTTTTAAAATACATGTAAGTAGTACTGATTTTTAACTGTAGGTGCATTGTAGGTATTACCAGGTACCTCAGATATTCCACCACATCCAACTGCAGATGATCCAATCTCAGAACAAGTAACCAGTTCTGTTTCACGGCACAGGGAATGGATAAAAAATCGTATTGGACTTAAAACCAAAAAAATCAACCCAGTTTGGATAAAAGGTGATTTAGAACCTTCAAAACGGGATTTTCTAGTAGGTGATTATTCACAGTACAAAAATATGTCCCCCACTGATCTTTTTGAGTTATTTTTGGACGACGATATCTTCCAGCACTTAACTGAGCAGACCCAGCTATATTCCTAGTACAAAAATGAAGCTAACCCAGGTATCATCAATTCAGAAATACGTTGTTTTGTTGCTATTCTCATTTTAAGTGGGTATAATAATTTGCCTCAAAAAAAATTATACTGGGACATGAAGGAAGATGTTCATAACAATATGGTAGCGAATGCCATGAGGAGAAATAGATTTATTCAAATTCAAAAACTGATTCATATGGCAGACAATACTAAAATCAATGAATCTGACAAAGCTTGGAAATTACGACCACTTATGAACAAAATAAAAGAAAACTGGCTAAAGCACTTTCAGCCAGTTCAAAATTTGTCATATGATAAGTCAATGGTGAAATATTACGGCCGCCACCGATGTAAGCAGTTTATCCGTGGCAAGCCAATTCGTTTTGGCTACAAAATGTGGAGTCTAAACACACATAACGGTTATCTCATAAATTTTGATCTGTACCAAGGAAAAGATCCGCGTGGTGATGCCGACTTCGATGAATTGTTTGGAAAATGTGCGTCGCCCTTGGTACTTATGCTTCATGAGTTATATCAGCAATATTTACCATATATTATTCATATGGATAATTTATTCACTGGTCTAAATTTACTTGCCTATCTAAAGAATCTGGGCTTTGGTGCAGTTGGTACTATAAGGGAAAATAGAATACCGACGTCATGTCCACTAACAAATAAAAAACACTTTCAAAAGGAACCTCGTGGTAATGTTGAATACTTCATAGAAAAAAATGATGGTATTCTACTAGTTAGGTGGATGGACAATGCAGTTGTCACAATTGCGTCTACAAGTGGAGGCGTTCATCCATTATCATCTGTAAAGAGGTACAGCCAAAGAGAAAAGAAACATATAATGGTTTCTCGTCCTAATTGTATTTTATCTTACAATAACAACATGGGAGGGACTGACCTTATGGACCAAGGAGTAGCGAAATATAGAATTGGAATACGCGGAAAGAAATGGTACTGGCCACTATTTACCTGGCTAATTGATGTTGCTGTACAAAATGCATGGTTTCTATGCAAACAAAATCAAAACATATCTAATCTGGACTTCAGACGAGAAATAACTCAAGTCTATTTAGCTAGGTATGGAGTTAAACCAAAAATGCCTGGACGTATAAGCATTGCCAAAAACATTGTACCAGATATAAGGTTTGATCGAATGGACCATTTCGTTGTTACATGTCAAAGGCGGCGTTGTGCTGGGCAAGCATGTAAGTCATTTGGTAGGACCATGTGTCAAAAATGCAACGTTGGACTTTGCGTCAGTTGTTTTGCTTCGTATCATACAAAATAACATGATTTATTGTTAATTTCATAATATAAAGTTTTTTTTAGAAATTAACAATAAAAGTAGCCTTTAAAGACCACGGATACCATATGGTATCAGCGTTTTTTTTTTAACCCGTATACTGAATTTGAAAAAAAAACTTATTTTGGGTCATTTTACTATCCAGTTAATCAATGAATATGAAAAAACAATAATAAAAATAAAATAATTAAATTCGGTCCTTAATGGGTTAATAATAAAAAGTTTGGCTGGCAATACTAAAGTTTATTATACAGCAGATGTAAAGATTACACTCATCAGAATAGTATTAAAATAAAGCCTGCTATTGTAGAAAACTTAAGTTTTGATTTGACAATTGGCAGAACTAAATATTTTCGATTATTCACTAAAAACTAATTTTAATTTTACTGATGATACCATTCGTCGAAGATTTCCAAACATATTAAATTATGAAGACCCAAAACATTCAACTTTTGAAATAAAATTTGGTTTAAAAGAAGTAAAATAATATAGACAAAACCTTACAAATTTTCTTCATATAAGCAAACTTGGATTAGATAAAAACTAAAGAAATGTTATGCTTCGCCATGAGTGCTGAAAACTAAACCAGATGGATCATTTAGATTTAGCATCAATTTCAGAAAAATAAACGAAGAGGCTGAGTTAGATCCTTTCCCGTTTCCTATGATTAATGTCATAGAAAAGTTTGGTGGATGCAAATTTTTTTCAAATCTTGATTTAAAGGACGGATTCTGGAATATATTACAAGAGAAACAAGAAATTTACTGCATTTGTGACTAAAGATAAACATTTTGCATTTACTAGATTACCATTTGGCTGGAAAAATTCCAGTGCCGCATTTCAAAGAACAATGCAGATAGTTCTAGGCGAATTATTGGAAGATAAAGTAACTGCATATATTGAAGATATAACCTGCAGGGGATATTATGAGAAATGCCAATAACTAACTTTAAGAGTTTTAAAGAAACCTAATAAAAATAATCTATAAAAATCAATTTTAAGAAGTGCACATTCTGTGTACCGGAAATAATTTTCCTTGGTCGCAGCAAGATTCAAGGGCGGATTTACGGGGGGTTACTGGAAGTAATTACCCTCCCCATGATTATAATTTATAAAAAAACTTATAAAAAGGTCTGCCCTTCCAAGTCAAAAAAACAGTATCTAAAAAAAAAAAAAAAAAAACATTTTTTCATTTTTTAACGCATCAGATAGCTTGAAAAACAAAACAAAGACAAATTCATGTATCTCAACTTCACTTGTATTTACTAAAAGGGTTAGGTGTATGACATTAATATTAAGCCAAATCACTGCATATCCATGAACGATACAAGAAATTCAAAAACAAAAAATAATTTAAATTAATCCAGCAGTACCTAACTTATTTTTTCGACTTAAGTGAACGCAAAAACCACTTTTAGAAAATATGCTTTTTCTCGAAACTCGCTTCAACTGAAATACTCTTTTTGGCTTAGGAGGATAGGGTAGGTTATATTAAATATATTTCATTTAAAATTTTATTGGTTTCTTGTTCCTCTTTTACATCGATAATAAGGAAGTTGTAAAGCATTTTAAATTTTAATTTTTATTACATTTATTACAGGGTAAAAAATTAAGTTTAAAAGGGTTTCATATAATAGAAATGAGAAATACACGTTTATTTTGCAGCACCTTAAATTATTTTTTTATTAAAGACAAGTGTATACAGCTTCCTTATTTAACTAGACTTTTAATACCTGTAGTCTATTTTTATGTATGAGAGAGTAATAAAACAGTATTTCTAATGCAAAACTTACGGTCATTTTAAATATTTTTACAGAATAATCTAAATATTTCCTAAAATTGTAATAAATGTACCTGAGCTATTACAAGTTTTGGGTCTTTTATTGGTCCTTTATAAACATAAGCTGTACAGAACAATAGAAAAAGGTTTGGACGGGCCAAAAGCCCTGTGTATTAAAGATTACATAGCCGTATCTTAAGATTATTTTCAATAAGTACCTATTTGCCAATTTTGTTTTATTTTAATTCCAAGAAGTTCTTACAGTAATCGAATTATAAGTAGATAAATACCTTCCCAACAAATTTCACCGAAAATGCGATTATAGGTTTTCCATTTAGTGAGGAGGTCCAAGTTGTGTATTCTTGACAGTTTACTAAATGTCGTTTAGTTGCAACTTGCAAGGTACAGTGTGAATTCTAGTGTGACCATGGAAAATTTGGAAGGGCCGCGTAAACGACAAAAAATCGGTCCTTTAACAGTTAATGAAAAAACATTAATAATTAATTGTTTTAAATCATTTACAGACAAACATTTATGTAAAAGTGTTGATGACACAGTGGAATTAGTAGTACGTTTGGTGTTGGGAAATCTACGATTTACAGAGTTGTTAAAGAAGAGAAATGTGGCGAGTTTCAAACAGCACGTAAAGCTCCAGGAAAACCAAAATTTCAATTAGAAAATCTTTTGAAAGAAAGACTTCTTTAGAAAATAATTTCCGACTGTAGACAAAGTTCTTGCCACGGTTCGAGATGATAAGGATTACCCTGAAATGAGTCGAAGCACACTATGGAAACTTTTAAAAGAAATAGGTTTTCTATGGAAAAAGCATTCCAGAAAGTATATTTTAATAGAAAGAAGCGATATTGTAGTATGGAGAAAAAATTACCTAAGGACTATAAAAGAAATGAGAAACCAAAGAAGAAATATATTTTTTTTAGATGAAACATGGATCAACGAGGGACATAAACCAAATAAATTTTGGCAATATGAAACTGTTAGAAGACAGGCTTTTTAAAATAATTTATCTACTGGTTTAAATCCACCATCAGGAACGGGGCGCAGACTAATAATAGTACACATCAGTAGTTCAAACGGTTTTGTTAAAGGTGGTTTATTGACTTTTGAATCTACTCGTACCGGTGACTACCATGAGGACATGAATGCTGATGTCTTTAAAGAGTAGTTTGAAGAAATTATAGTTCTTCCTCAGAACTGTATAATAGTAATGGATAATGCAAGCTATCACTCGAGACTTATAGAAAAAATGTCCACAACCAAGTGGTTAAAAAAAGATTTACATAATTGGCTAAATTCAAAGAATATTAAGTTCCATCCCGGTTCTGTGAGAAAAGAACTGTATCATTTGTGTTCCCTTCATAAAGAGAAATTCAAAAAATATGAAATTGATGAAATTGCAAAAATCGTGGGATGACGGTGGTTAGATCACCACCATATCATTGCGAAGTAAACCCGATTGAATTGATATGGGCACAGATAATGGGAGAAGTTTCAAGAAAAAATAATTCTTTTAAAATGAGTGATGTTAAACAGTTGTTTTTGGAGGCTGTAAATAATGTGAAGCCTGAAAACTGGGAAAAGGCAGTAAATCATACGATTAAAGAAGAAGAGAAAATGACAATATTACTGATGAAATGATCGAGCCACTCATTGTAAATATTGGTTGCGACAGTTCATCTTCTGATTTCGATTCTGATTTGGATTTGTAGGTAAGAAGTAGTTTTTATATTAAAATTATTATTTATGAACGTAACGTTGTTTAAAAGTCAAAGTTTAAACCCTTATACCTACATAACCCGTTTGACGCAATGTTCTTAACATACCTTGTGGAAAAATAAAACATTTTAGAAAAAATTGCACTTTTTTACCTCCAGCTGTTTAGAAGTTATAAGCAGGTTAATTAGGTGAAAATATAAGTGTATACTCGAGGAATAACTTTAAAAAATATTTTAACTGTCTACTAAAAGAAGTGCTACGCCTATGGATTACGAACGAACGCTTTATTATTTTAATACTCTCTCATACATAAAAATAGACTATAGTAACAGTTTAAAAGTGTTTTTTGTTTTAACTATTTTTAGTTCTAGGTACTGTCCTAGTATCTTTGTGATTATTAAAACGTAATATTAATAAAACTTTATTTTAAATAAGTAATCTTGGTAAATTTTACCCCCCACCCATAAAAAAAAGCTAAATCCGCCCTTAACAAGATTGATGGAGAAATAAAGAGAATGAAAGATGAAACAGTAGAAAAAGTAAGAAATAAGAAACGACCTGTAGAAATAAAATCGCTGCAATGTTTTACTGGTTTGACAAATCATTTTCGTTCATTCTTAAACAAATTGCTAAACCGTTGGAAGAATTGAAGTGCAAAAATAAAAACTTAATTTGGACCGACGACTGTGAAAATGCGCCCAAGACTTTAATACATTTAATAACTTCACAACCCATTTTGAAACTGCCAGATCCAAGGCTCAAACATGAACTGTCAACTGAATCTTCTTATTATGGCTGTGGAGCCATTCTCTACCAACGAAATACAGATGTAGATAAAAAAACATCAGCTGCAAGTAATTATTATTCGTATTCTTATTCAAAAGCTGAACAGAATTATTCTATCATTGAAAAAGAATGTCTCGCAGTTGTAAAAGGAGTGAAGCATTTTAGGACATATATCGATGGAAAAAAGTTTTTAGCACATAAAGATCATAGAGCGTTAACACAATTATTAAGTACAGGAAGTTCGAGAGTTCGTCTTGGAAGGTGGCAATCATAAAAGAGGACGGAAGATATAAGATGTGGACGCAATTAGAAGATTGTGTATATATATTCCAGGAAATAGAATCTTTATGGTGCAATTTAAACATTCAAAATCTAACTAGAATGGAGAATGGAAAATATCTAGTGAAGACAAAGAATATGATAAAAAATATTCTTCAACTGTATCACGATGATCCATATTCAAGGGGACATAATGGATATTACAAATATTATTACAAAATTAAACAGCACTTTTATTTGAAATCTATTAGTAACGATATAAAAGAATATATTAAAACCTGCTCTGTCTGTCAACATGTAAAATTTAAATATTTGCCCAAACCAAATTATGTCCATTTAACTTCAAGCTCTCAAAACTCTTTTGAGACAATACATATCGATTTTGCAGAAATGTGTAAAAAGGCAGAAGAGAACAGAACCATGAAATCTTTTATTGTGGTAATTGATGAGGCAACTAGATATGTTACTGCCAAAGCAATAAAATAATCCAGTATTGCTATGAAAAAATACCTTGACAAGCATCATTTTATTGATCGAACAAAGAACATAGCGATTGTGGAAGTGCTTTCATTTCAAAAGTTATCAAAGAATGGGCTACAAAAAAGGCATTAACTTAATAATGACTACGTCATACCATCCAGCAGGAAATGACATAGCAGAAAGGGTTATACGAAATTTGAAGAACTTCATGAGTTGTTATAATAACTTTCCAGGAGAATGGAAAGTCACATTGGAATGTGCCGTACAGCAATGCAACTATTCCCACAATGATTACTTGGGATGTTCACCATATTTTAAGTTTCATGGGAAAAGTAAAATTTTACCTGCAGATTAAGAACTAGGTACAGAAATCGACATAGAAGAAAAACCTAGAGGAGCAAATGAAATACGAACAAAACATTCAAGAACAAGCTAATAAATATAGAAGAAGAAAGCCATCAACTTAGAGAAGGAGATTGGATTTTAGTTCGAAACCAGAAAATTGGTAAAGAATACATAATCAGAGGCCCTTTACAGGTTTGCAAAGTAAAATACATGCATGTGTGCAATTTAAAAACGTAGATAAACAAGAAGGTGTTCATATCAGTAATATTTGCCAATTTTATCACAGGAGTGGTAACTTCTTAGAAAGGGAGACTGTGTAGGACATGCCATATATTACGCTATGTAATAAACATTTGATATAGATTGTTGATTGTCACTTGGACCTATTTTAGTTAATAAAAGTTGTTTTAATTCTGGAGATACTTTATTACATATTTCAGTGTTTAAACGAGAATTAACAAGTGTTTCAATTAAGATCAAATCACTAGGTTAGAAATCGCCGAAAATTGATTTTATATGATTCTGCTGAAAATCAATCTTAACTTTTTTTGGACTCTTTCGACACTTTGAGTGAAGATATTAGATTTTTTCGTACTATTACATTACCCTGTACAACATTTATCGTCTTTGGGTGTTAAACATAACACAAATTATATAGGTTTCCAGAAAATATCAGTGACAATTTAACAAAATTATCTTTATCAAACTTTATTGGTAGAGTGTTATTCTCCTTGCTAATAAAACCCCAATTTATGAAAAGTGAATTTCACAGTACGTATTTAAAAATATATTTTTCAACTAATTTCATTTTAGATAAACATTTAATAGTATTCACATTCACCATTGTTTTTGTTAAATGAAATTCAGGTCAAACACATAAACAACTTCTTTTTATTACATTTGTAATCAAATTACTAATAACATCGATGAAAATATTTACAACATGGGAAAGTGAATCATGTGTATGGGTTTACCTATGTATAACTACTTACAACATGATATTCTGGAGTTTCTAGACATTAGTAACTAAACAGACATACTGTATTTTCGTCGAAAATCAATTTATCTAAAATATGCAAATAACACTTTATTAATAAACCTAGTTTTCAAGGATATGTTAAAACTTAGAGTAACAAGACCGTTTACTTTTGTTATAAAATAATTTATTCTATTAATTTGTCTAAAAATAAAATATACCTAATATTCGAAGTACTAAAATTTTTAATTTTATAATAATAATACTATATTATTTATCAGGAGACAGTAATAAAACCTTGGCATTAAGCTATAGGTGCTCCAACTAATCAATAAAAAGTAGGCACTATTGAATAAATAATTTAAAAAAGAATTAAATAACTATTATGCATACGTTAGCGTTATATTTTTTTTATATTTAGTACTATAAATAAGGCAGGTGTAAGTGAAGTATTATTTAATATTCAGAAATAATGTTCTGAACAAATCAAAACACATTAATAAGCATTTTAGACATTTGAATCCTTGCATAAGTGCTATTTTTAAAATGTCAATAAGAAGGATAACTGTGTTAAGGATTAAGATTTCAGAAAAACTTCTAAATTATTATAAGAAGAAAGTTTCTTAATTAAATACACGAATTAATCTTAGAACTTTTAATAGGTAGTGTTATATCAGAGCAATAAATAACATCGAAAGTAATGATATTTTTTAGTATAAATGAGAAAAACCAAACTTGGTAATTTTCAAACACTAATTGAAAATTCTTCCTAACAAGTGTTTCGAAGTACAATTTCTCCTTCAAATGTGACTAATTTAAATTTCGGTCTCTACTATACAGTGTGTCCCGCTTCATAAATACACCACAATATCTCCGTTATTATTAATGCAATAGTCTTCAAATTTTGGTGGCGATTGTAAGTTAGGAAAATTAAGTATTTGGCACAGTAAACATTTTTATTTATTATTGGCGTGCGGTGTTGGGGGGTAAAAAAGCTTGATTTTTTTGGGAAAATGATATTAAGGCTCATTTAAATAATTTTTTCTATCAGATTTAGAATTAGCAACACCAAAAACTCCTTAATTCATATTTTCAAAATCCCAAGAGCTGATTTTAGCAGAAAACAAATTATTTTGTCACTTTTTTACTTTCCTATCTGTATACAGATATAAGGAAAGTATAGGAATCATGATTTTTTTCGACCTCGAGTGTTCGACGGATTTTTACGTTTTGAGGTCCCCTGAATCCGTTTTGACTATTTTCGCGATGATGTCTGTCTGTGTGTGTGTGTGTGTGTCTGTCTGTGTCTGCGTAGGTCGCATAACTCATGAACCGATACACAGAAAAACACCAAATTTTAAACTTAAGCATTATTCCAGCGTCTAATGAAATGATTAGATTTTGGGCAGAGTCGGAACATCTGGGGGGGTACTTTATAGATGGTCATTTTTATATTTTATGAAATATATGTTATTTACGTTTGGAGAAGAAAATTTTTCAAATAAAAGTTACTTCTAATACAATTATCTATAATTTTTGTTCTATACAAAATTTTCCTAAAATGGTCTGTATTCGAGAAATTTGACAAAATGTAAAAAAAATATTTTATTATAAAAATTGTTCAAATAAAAGTTGTTTGTAATATAATTCTCTATAATTTTTATTCTATACATAATTTCTCTTAAATGGACCGTATTCGAGATATTTGAGAAAATGTGTAAATTTCGAATTTTGAAGAAAACTCAAAAACGGATAAAGAAAATAACATTAAATTTTAAACTTAAGGTTTATTTTGGCCTGACGTGAAATGATTAGATTTTGGACAAAGTCGGAACATCTAGGGGGGTACTTTATGGGAGGCCGTTTTTATATTTTATGGAATATATCCGTTATTTATGTTTGGAGAAGAAAATTGTTCAAATAAAAGTTACTTCTAATATTATTATCTATATTTTTTGTACTATACAAAATTTTCCTAAAATGATCCGTATTCGAGAAATTTGACAAAATGTAAAAAAAATATTTTTTTATAAAAATTGTTTAAATAAAAGTTGTTTGTAATATAATTCTCTAAATTTTTATTCTATACATAATTTCTCTAAAATGGACCGTATTCGAGATATTTGAGAAAATGTGTAAATTTAGAATTTTGAAGAAAACTCAAAAACGGATAAAGAAAAAAACATTAAATTTTAAACTTAAGGTTTATTTCGGCCTGAAGTGAAATGATTAGATTTTGGACAAAGTCGGAACATCTAGGGGGGTACTTTATGGGAGGCCGTTTTTATATTTTATGGAATATATCTGTTATTTATGTTTGGAGAAGAAAATTGTTCAAATAAAAGTTACTTCTAATAATATTATCTATAATTTTTGTTTTATGTTAAAATTTCCTGAAATGGTCCGTATCCGAGAAATTTGACAAAATGTGCAAAATTCTGATTTTTATGAAAATTGTTGAACTAAAAGTTGTTTGCGATATCGATCTCTATAATTTTTGTTTATACATGATTTTTCTAAAATGAACCGTAATGGAAAAGTGCTAAATTTAAATTTTTCAGTATTTTCGTTTTCAATGAATATCTATAGAAAAATGTTTCGAGGTAGATGTATGTGAACAATGTATATATTTAGTTTATCCTCTAAACATTTATAGAGATGCTGCAATAGGTTGCACAAAATAACCGGAAAAGCCTATAAAAACTAGATAGGAAAGTCATGTGTTGGACACATCAGATTTTTAAATAAGTTTATTTGTAACTGTGGTAAACTTTATTATTTAACAAAATTACAAAGATAAAACTATCCTATTAGACCAGTTGTATCGTTTGTTATGGCAGTAAAACTGTCACATTAATTAAACTACAAGAAAATTGCAAATTCCATTCAAAGTACAGCATAAAAAAATTCTTATGAATTGACAGAAAAATTAAAAAAATGTTAAATTACCTAGTATACAAAATTAGTGTCATTTGATGAACCAAACTTATTTCTTAGTATACCTCCTAAAGAAACAGTTAACCTAGTAGAAAACTTATTAGATCGCAATCAAATCAATATTATAATCAAAGAAATCCTAAATTTGTTAAACATTTGCTTAAAATAATTTTCAATTTCAAAATAACAGCTACTCAGCAGATGAAGGTCTTATTATGGGGAACCCCATAAGTCCTTTGCTCGCAGAAATAATTATGGATAATATAGAACGTAAAATTCACAGCAAAATTTAAGTAAATATTGCCTTTATTGAATATTAAATTTACTATGGAAATAAAGAAGGATAATTCAATACCTTTTTTAGACTTCAATTTCATTAAAATTAATAAAGCCCATAGTTTTGAGATATGTCATAAGCCATTACATACTGATATTACAATGCATAATAGTTGATTTCATCCATATAAAGAAAAGTTAGCAGCATACAACAGTATGATCCACAGATTGGTTAATAACTGGCTTACTAAAGAAGTATATCATTAAACAAATTGCAGTAAACAATAATCCCCAGAGAAAAGGTATAATCATACTTAAAAAACCAAAATATTAACGTATCTTTCAAAACCAATAATACACTTGGGAAATATAATAGGGCCATTAATACAATTTCAAATTTAGCGCGTAAATCTCAATGAAATCCTCATTGCTTGTTAACATGTTCACCATCAATGGGCGACACTTTGTTTACACGTTCTATGTTAAACCATTGACTTAAAAGTGAGTGCATGGTATATTTGCCTTCAAAAGTAAGTATTTTGACGTGATTTTAACATTTTTTATTCAGTTATACAGTACAAAAGTTCAATTTTTTCATACCTTTTGCTAAAGTTAGGTATTCAAGCTAATTATTTTAATAATGCTTAATTTTTATCATGTTTTTTTATAGGTTAGAAAAACAATTCTTTCCTAAACTACCTTGGGCCGGCCCAAGGTAATACAATCTATGTTTTAATGTTCTTGTTCGGATATTTGTTTCAGATGTACAGGAGTAAACAAAGTGTTAAGAGAAGTTGCCCCAACCTTCCCGCACTACAAGCCGCAGCAAATGCTGTACGAAATGAACATATTTCGGTGCGTACCGCAGCTAAAGACTTTAAGGTGTTTCGACCTACATTAAAAATATATTTAATCAAACTTGAGCAAAATATACCTGGCAAATCTTACGTAAATTGTGCCGTTCAAAGTGTTTTTGGAAGCTGAGGAAAAAATGTTATGCCAGTATCTCGTCACAGCGTCTCATATGCATTATGGCCTTACCAGTCGAGATCTTCATGTCCTCGCCTATGAATTTGCAAAACAAACAATACAAATATTCCTGCTTCTTGGGAAAACAAATGTCGGGCCGGAAAACAATGGTATTTGGATTTTGTGAAGCGCAAAAACACAATTAAGCTTAAAGAAACCACAAGCGACAAGTTTGTCCCGGTCCGCCAGCTTCAACAAGCACAATGCTTCCGGATTTTTCAATAAGCTTAAGGGAGTTATAGAAAATTATCAGTTACCGCTGATAAAATATACAAATTTGATGAAAGCAAAAACACAAATGTTCATGTATCAGGTAAGCTTTTAATATTATTCTTAAATTCTTATCTTTGACATCGTTAGGAAAATTTCAGCCTGTTGTAAGTCTTGTTTTAGGTTTCAGATGAGATTCTGGCGTGTAGAGGTAAAGCAGGTTGGAAGCGCAACTTCAGGTAAAAGAGGTGTCAATGTTACTATTATTGCATTTGTTAATGCCACAGGAAACAGTGTAACATCCTTATATATATTTCCGAGGATAAATTACAAAGATTTTATGATTAAAGGTGCTCCTCCTGGTTCCATTGGATCTGCTCACCCTATTTTTGTACAGTATCTTCACTACTTTATAAGACATGTAAACTGTTCCTTAAATAATAAGATGCTACTAATCCTAGATAACCATGAAAGCCATGTGAACATCGAAGCAAGTTTGGCAAAAGAAAATGGAATAGTTATGCTTACCCTACCACCTCACACAAGTCACAAGCTTCAGCTGCTAGACCGAAGCGTATTTGCACCTTACAAAATATACTATAACACAGCATGCGCTGACTGGACACATTGCCACCCTGGAAAACCTATTTTAATTTATGATGTAGCTGAAATATCAGAAATAGCCTACCCTTTAGCTTTCACACCTTCAAACATTCAGTCTGGTTTTAGAATATCAGGCATCTGACCGTTTAATGAAAACATCTTTCAAGAGCATGAATTCATGGGATCATCAGTAACTGATCGACCATATGACGAACTATCCACATCACAAGGAGCCCCATCCACATCAACATCAAACATTGCTGCCACTTCTTCCAACATTCATCCATTCACACAAAATGCAGCATCGTCCAGATCAAACACGACTCCCTCCACACAAATTGTTGCTCCATTAATCTTATCCGAAATGATCTGACCATTTCCACAAGCTGCTCCAGGAACTGCGTCCGCAAAAGGAAAAAAAAAAAAAAAAGAAATGCCGAATATTGATACGCCTGAAAAACTGGAAATTGAAGGTAACACAAAAAGCGTTACAAAATGCCCAAAGGCAAAGCCTCTGATGATATTGTTGTCTACGATGACGATTCAGACTTAAATGCTGAGGATGATTTTGACATGGATACCGAGCTAAACCCACAGGAATAAAAATTTCAGATTTAGCAGTGGATAATTTTTGCCTTACAAAATTAACAGGGAAAAAAATATACTTTTATGTTGCCGAAATAACAGCCCTAAGTCCTTGTTTAATGACCTAAGAAGACTTCTTACCAGCAACGAATTTTCTGGCCCAAGTGGACAACAATTTCAAATTGATATTAATGACGTTTTGCTCAAACTGGCACCAACGCGTCAGGCAGGATTGTCAGAAAGACAAAAAGAAATACAGATTTTCGATTTAGCTTTGGAAAAGTACAATGTTGAATAGTAATAAATATTTAACATTTATTTTTAAACTTTTATATGAGCCTCAAGGTACAAGAGTACTTGGTTCAAGGTACACAACAGGTTTGTACCTTGGACCAAATTCGTAATAATAAATAATATTCAAAAAAATATATTGTTTTATTGAATTAATGCTTTTATATAACGTTCAACTGTATAAAAGCCCAAAAATTTTACTTAAATATGTGAAAAAAATCAACTCCCGAAAAAATCCGGTTCAGGCTGCAAGCTTCTCCCTTAAGGGCAAAATTAATTCCAATACTAAATCAGGAGTATATTTAAACCAAATTGTGATAGTTGTCCAAAATTGTATATTGGTCAAATCGACCGTACTTTCAAAAAACGCTATTCAGAACATTATAATAGTTATATTAAAAACAAAAATAATTCCCAATCCAAATTTCCTACTCAAGAGTCCCGTTTCTTCCATTTGCGTAAATTTTAATGTGCAATTATTGAAAAAATCAAGTTCTAAAGCTATAGATTAATATTAGTCATAATTTTGATACGGTCTCTTTTTGTTACATAAAACTTTGTCAACTTTCCAAAGGACCCATCAATAATCTTATGGAAATTGGGTTTCTGTCAAATTGTCTGAATTTTTGATATGTTGTAGATTTTGTCATCCTTAACAAAAGTCTCCAAGGACACAAAGTGCCAAAATGAATATTTTGGCAGCTACGGAGCTGCCAAAGCTCCCCCGACCCGTTGCAAAACTATTCATTTTCAATACTATTTACAGATGTCAAAAGCATATTTTAATTATTCTAATATATAGGGTAATGTTTTTGAGGTCACTGGATTCAACCATTATGTCAGATTGGACAATTGACCGTTGACAGCTGTCAATTCACTGTCAACGAGGAATATAAAAGTAAATATCCTCTTTTCACATTGAGAGTTTGGGTTTTTGAGATCGCTGAATTTAATTCTCATGTCTGATTGGACAAATTGACAGTTGACAGCTATTGACTGTCAACGAGGAATATAAAAGTAAATATCCTCTTTTTACATTGAGAGTTTGGGTTTTTGAGGTCGCTGAATGCAATTCTCATGTCAGATTGGACAAATTGACGGTTGACAGCTGTCAATTCACGGTCAACGAGGAATATAAAAGTAAATATCCTCTTTTCACATTAAGAGATTGGGTTTTTAAAGTCGCTGAATTCAATTCTCATGTCAGATTGGACAAATTGACAGTTGACAGCTGTCAATTCACTGTCAACGAAAAATAGAGAAGTAAATATTCTCTGTTGACATTGAGAGTTTGGGTTCTTGAGGTCGCTGAATTCAATTCTCATGCCATATTGGAAAAATTGAAGGTTGACAGCTGTCAATTCACTGTCAAAGTAGAATAAAGAAGAAAATATCCTCTTTTCACATTGAGAGTTTGGGTTTTTGAGGTCGCTGAATTTAATTCTCATATCTGATTGGACAAATTGACAGTTGACAGCTATTGACTGTCAACGAGGAATATAAAAGTAAATATCCTCTTTTCACATTGAGAGTTTGGATTTTTGAGGTCGCTGAATGCAATTCTCATGTCAGATTGGACAAATTGACGGTTGACAGCTGTCAATTCACGGTCAACGAGGAATATAAAAGTAAATATCCTCTTTTCACATAAAGAGATTGGGTTTTTAAAGTCGCTGAATTCAATTATCATGTCAGATTGGACAAATTGACAGTTGACAGCTGTCAATTCACTGTCAACGAAAAATAGAGAAGTAAATATTCTCTGTTGACATTGAGAGTTTGGGTTCTTGAGGTCGCTGAAATCAATTCTCATGCCAGATTGGAAAAATTGACAGTTGACAGCTGTCAATTCACTGTCAAAGTAGAATAAAGAAGAAAATATCCTCTTTTCACATTGAGAGTTTGGGTTTTTGAGGTCGCTGAATTCAATTCTCATGTCAGATTGGACACATTGACAGCTGCTAACTGTCAATTTTTCCAATTGTTATTAGAATTGAATTCAACTCCCTCAAAAGCTGAAACTCTCAATGTCAACAAAGAATATTTACTTTTCTATTCTTCGTTGACAGTGTATTGACAGTTGTCAACGGTCAATTTGTCCAATCTGACATAAGGGTTGAATTCAGTGACCTCAAAAACATTACCCTATATATTAGAATAATTAAAATATGCTTTTGACATCTGTAAATAGTATTGAAAATGAATAGTTTTGCAACGTTTCAGGGGAGCTTTGGCAGCTCCGTAGCTGCCAAAATATTCATTTTGGCATTTTGTGCCCATGGAGACTTTTGTTTAGGATGACAAAATCTACAACATATCAAAAATTCAGACAATTTGACAGACACTCAATTTGCATAAGATTATTGCGGGGTCCTTTGAAGCACTTTGAAATTTGAAAAATTGTAACTTCAGGGCCGTGTAGCGCCCAAACTGAGCAAGTGTTTAAGAAACTATTCTGTAAACGCCCTTGCCCATTTTGTCTTCTTAGAGATATGCCTTCCACCCGAGATCGAGGGCTAGCTAGAAGTCAAGTCAAAACCTATCCTTTTTCTTTGTTATTTCTTATGCATTCAAGGCACTCGGACCTTGGATTTCAAGCCAGTTATATCGGCTGTATTTTATTGTGTAACTGTGTGTTAACATAAAAATCTTTTTGTTTTCGAATCAGTTATTTTATTGAAAACTCATAGATTCTTCTACAATGTTACTTAAATCGGCTTATTTCTGTCTGTGAAATATGTAGTCTTTTTGTAAGACCTTTTACAGATACCCTGTATATTTTTATAATTTATATGAACAGCTAAACCTTTTATCGAACACTTATTCTTATTGTTATTTTTTTATTTCCCATTAGATCCAAATTTAAATTTTTTAAAATTTATAGAATTCATTATATCTATGGTATTACTCCGGTCAAATTAGACCAAAAAATGCAAGTGAGGTTACATAAATTCGCACCTGGCTGAAAGTTGATAGGATTGTTCAAAACACCATTATAAATGAAACCTAAAAAGTCCTCATCAATCCGGCACCTGGAAAAAAATTTACTCGGGGTCAAAAGTCACAAAAATGGGGTTTTCGCGATTTTCAGTAAAACGGTAAGTTTTATCACAAAATTAGTTCAGATCAAAATTGTAGAGCAGATAATTATCTATAAAAAATGTCTAAGAGCCACCGTTTCCTAGATATAACAATTCAAAAAGTTCGAAGAGTTGGAATCGTCGTAATATGTATAAGTACACTACGTATATACATCACTGAAGCTGTAATACAAGTCAAAATATTATTCTATCGGTCAGTGTAACTTATACAAAAATAAAATATTATAAATATGAGAATATCAGGTAAAAAGAAACCCAGTCCCTCATTTTATACGCCAGTGTAACCTTGAGTAACATCTGTCTCCTATTCAATTGTCTGCGTGGCAAACGTCGTATAACTGCTTTATGTTAGAATACCCAATACATGCATGACTATTAGCAGAGACAACAGAGACGTGTAACTTAATAGGAAAATATGTTCGGTGGTCCATTTAAATTACATATATGACTCTCTTTTTCTTTTACATTGATCTTTACATATGTCTATCTCTCTCCAATAAAACTAACACCATTTTCAGAGGGCGCTGGTGTTGCTGGTTTTTTGACGTCGAAATATCGATTAAAAGTATTAAAACTGACAACTGACAATGTTATGAATGTTGTTATGAACATGTGCATTTTATTAAAATTAATTTAATTTGGGCCCCGTATATTTCTTTTAGTCTGATTTTGTTGTTTAATTATTTTTCTTTGGGGGGAATGTTTATTTTTTGCATGAAGCAATTTCTGGAACCAAACTCGCGTTTTTGTATACATTTCTTTCTAGAGGTAAGTAATTTCCAATTTATTATGTATATGTGTATAATGTGTGTGTTTAATAATATATTACACAATGACTATAATTATTTTAGGTGAATTGGAACAGAGATCCATTGTTACAGCTACTTGTGTTCATTAAGTAGGTAGATGAATGTCTGGACAGCTTTAATGGCAGCACAAAGTTCCTATCTACTAGAAAAGTTAAATGTATGCTGAGTAAAAAATCTGCACATGTAGTATTGGCAAAGTACTTTTGAAATGATTAGAGATTACCTATTTCTTACATACACCTACCTCTAACAGCCACTCTAAAGGAAGAAAAAAAAAAAATTGAATCACAAAAGGGCAGAATTTTAAATCAGGATGCATTGGAAAATAAATTTGGGGACATCAGGTCGGTTTTGGATTTTATAGAGAGATCAATCCCAAGAAAAGTTAATTTATCCTGCAGAACAACCAGTAGTTTAAGTAGGATTTGCTATAACTTTATTAGAAATTTTCTTTGATAATAAATTGTAATATAGGTACCAATTATTGTTTCAAATGAAATTGAAAAAGAGTTAAATATGAAATTAGATTTTTCATGAGTAAAATGTTATATTCATTTGAACATTGTAAGGTAATCTATAATTAAGGGAATATGGAAAATAGGTATACCCTGGTGGTGTAAGAGAAAGGTAAGGGGCAATGACAAAAAAATTACCAAAATGTATTTATCTTTAAATAGTGTTTATTATTAATAATATTATTTGCTATGTTTGAAAAGTACCTCCTGCTGCAGAACAGATAGAATAGATTAGACTACTAGTTGGAGAAGGTCCACCTAGTAACCAAATTAGGAGACAAGGAAAACTTTTACATGACTGGGGACACAATAGGAATGCACACACACAAGATACACAAACAAACAAAATAACAGGGGTAAGCCTTCAGCAACGTCCTGTTTAAATGATAGTATGTCATCCTTCATTCCATTTTAGAAGGCATGACATATAAATCTATTGATCTTGATTACCCTAAGAAGAGTTAGCAGGGGGTGTACGGAATGGGTCTAGCAGGTTTCGATCCAGTTTACAGGATGGGAACTCCACTCAGGCCTTATACATTTGTGTTGAGTGTATGTGTGTTTGTTTCATTTCCATGGTTTCTATTAAAATAAACAGTCATAACATATCGATACCTTTTTGCCAGACTAACATAAGCGACATTTGTTCAAATGGCACTTATGATTGTCTGGCAAAAAGGTATCGATATACTCTATGCTTTATAAAATATTTGTTACATTAGTTTTTAAATATATTATGAATATATAACAACTGTTACTTTCTTTGTAATTTGTCACAAAATGATAGGAGGTACTTTCTAAACATAGCAATTGTAGTTTGTTTTTCTGTACCTTAAAAAAATATAATTTATAGAAAAAGAGTTTGGTGTATTATTTTTCCAAGTTTAAATATTTAATAATCATTAGAATTTTCAAGTTTTTTTAGCGAAATTTACAAGAGTAATAAAAACTATGTTCACTGCTTATATTAAACTGATTAAAACTTCCTTTATTAAAATGATTATTTATATGATAAAAAATTTGATGATATTGGAAGCTTTTATATTTTTTAATAAACAGTGAAACAGTTTTTGTTTCTCTTGTAAATTTGTTGTATACAAAAACGATTTCTGAATCCATGTTTGAATTTCCCGCCCTAAAGCATTTTTAATTTTCCCGCTATTTACTAGTGGCGCCATCATAGACTGGTTGTGGTTACAATCGCCCAAATAAGTTTTACCGAACAAAAAAAATACATTGAGTTACACGTCTCGCTGGATTGTCTCTGCTATTAGTCTTGAGCGCTGCTCCGGAGTGTAAACACGTGTTTATTCTAACCTATATTTTTTAACTTATTTTGTGCTGTTTTAAATTTGATAACAAAAATGCCAGAGTATTGTTTTATTTGTTCTAAACTTTTAAGTGAAAGTGAATTTGTTACTGTAGAACGTGGTATGAAGACATTAATCAATGCAAGTACTGAAAGAGCTGATGAATATACAGAATATCTTAAAGAGCAAAAATCTGTGACCATACATGTGGAGTGTCGTAAAAATTATACTCGAAAGTGTTCTATTGCATCTATGAAAAGGTAACATGAAGAACAAGAAGCAAGTACATCTATTGTAGGTCCTCCTCGTACTAGAGCACGTGTGAGTGAATCAGCTTTTTATTTTAAAAAACAATGCTTATTTTGCAGTCAGGAATTGAATGAAGAGCATGAGAAAAGAAAATCCTTGGATTCTCGCCGTAAAATTCAACAAGTAAGTACACTTACATTTAAAGATTCGATTCTGAAAACAGCTCGGAATCGTTCTGATGTTATGGCAAAAGCTGTTTTTGCTCGACTCGAATTCGAAAATGATTTAGTTGCTGCTGAGGCTAAGTATCATCATGACTGCTTTAATTCCTTCTTGAAACCGCCCACTGGGGTTAAAGTCGGTCGTCCTCACGATGAAACTACGAATCTAGCAATGGAGGAAATATTCACTTATATCGAAAAGAGTGATGATTGTCAGTTTACTTTGAACGAATTAAAAAATGTTTGTAAAACTACAATTATAGATAACCGGACGCTAAAGCTGCGATTGAAGCTAAAGTATGGTAATAAAATTATTATCACTGAAAAATCAGGAACTTCAACATTCATATGCTTAGTAGACAATCATCATGATATTTTGAATCAAGCTTGGTATGAAAAGAAGAAATTGAATAAAAAAGAAGAACGACTCAGAATCTTAGAAGCTGCTGCAGCAATCATCCGCGAAGATATTCAATCCACTGTGTTAGATAATTCTAATTACCCTCCACCAGGTCGCATGTTTGAAGATTTAAACAACGAAATCCCAGAGTCGCCGACCCATTTTTTGGATCAAGTGATTTTAAAAAATAAAAGATCAAATTTAGATCATTTAAAATTGATATGCACAAATATTAGCCATAGTATAATGGCTGCTGTTCGGCCGAGGTCGGAAGAGGAAGCAGAAATATTTGAGAATTATGATTCCGACGAATAAATTTGCCTACTTTTTTTATTTACACAGCTTTTATCATTTTCAACTCTTGCCAATATCTTTTATTATTTAATAGTTTCAATTTAGTCACAACAGATCCTTGGAATAGGCCTACCGGGGAAACCACGTTAAAAAAACGCGCTAAGTACACTACCTCAAAGGTGGTGTGGAAACGTGTGCATATTACGACAATTCCAACTCTTCGAACTTTTTGAATTGTTATATCTAGGAAACGGTGGCTCTTAAAAAAAAAATCATTTTTTATAGATAATTATCTGCTCTACAATTTTGATCTGAACTAATTTTGTGATAAAACTTACCGTTTTGCTGAAAATCGCGAAAAATCCATTTTTGTGACCTTTGACCACGAGTAATTTTTTTTTCCAGGTGTCGGATTGATGAGGACTTTTTAGGTTTCATTTATAATGGTGTTTTGAACAATCCTACCAACTTTCAGCCAGGTGCGAATTTATGTATCCTTGAATGTCTAGATTGACCGGATTATATATGAAAGTACGATCCTGTTATTGTTTACTTTGGGTTTATTTTGTTTCAAATAGAACCGTCCATTCCAGTTCTCAGATACAGTGGACGAATTAATTTTTCAAGGGTTATAACAGCCTCTTAGCTGATCGAGTGTAATTCAGTGATTCTGAAGTAGTTTCCGAAAGAACCAAAACAAGCCTTTTATTTACAATGAGGAATTTAGAACTTTTACTGATCATCCTAGTTTGAACGGCTATGTACGCCGCTGACCGGAAAAATCACAAGTGAATATCATGGTTTTCTGGAATAATGCTGAGTCGATGAAAAGACGACCTTATTATTTCAGGATATCTTAGTCTGTAACATTTGAAAAAGGAACACGCATACCTGACTTCGTTGAGACAGTTTGTGTTTATATGATTGATTCGCTTTTGGTCTGTGGCCGTTTTATCATAAAATCTTACTTAAAATTGGATATCGGTGTTTTATTTTCTTGATTTAAAAACTAAACACCGAGAAATAGTTTACACTAGCAATGTAGATAGAAATGGTGTTAAAATATTTATAAGTCTAGGCACCATATTTATATTTTATAGAATTCTTACCTTATTTGTTGTGTGACTGTCCCATACGATAAGTTTACCATCCTGTGATGCTGAGACGAGATTTCGCGAGTCTGATCCCCAGTGCATGGCATAGATCTTGGCCAAGTGTCCTCGGAGAGTGCGTCTAGTCCGCATCTGCACTCGCCCGATGGGTTCGAGGCTGGCAGTCGCTTGCACCAAAGATGTGTCACAAGCCGCTTTTCGGGCATCCTGAAATAAAACACAAAATATACCAATTCCTAACATAAGTACTTTTTATATTTTTGTATTTAAATTGTTGTTCTTTGTAATTATATATACAGTACTGGCCAAAAGTTCCCTATGTATATTTTGAAGGGTTATACTTAAACTAATAATATTTTGAATGTGAAAATGAATGGACATAAACCACTTTTGTAGTGGTAACTGGTGACGTTATCGCCATAGATGTCGTCACAGTATTAATGCGGCAAATACTTTTAAATGGGGTCCTATGAGAAGTGACCCCTCGTTTGAAGGGTATTTAAAACACCTAGTTAAACCTATTTAAAAAAAAAACTTTATTGTCCAAACAGGTTAAACCCCAATTAGAGGACACATACAATAAAAAATATATGTATACATATAATATTATACCTAATTTAAAGAAAATAACTTAAAATACTTAAATTAATAGCTTTGTGCTTCACATATTTATTAATATTAATAAAAATTGAAAATAATAATGGAGCCAGATTACTTCTTTGAGGCGCTCCACTGGTAGCAACAAAAAGTTTGATTTGTGACCGCTATATTCAACATTTAAGGTTGTTTTGACGTATTAAATACTAAAATTTCAATTTAGCACATAATTAATACAGATTCCAAAGTTCGACCCGAGAATTTCTCGGGTTCGACACTGTATAATTGTCAAAAAGGTGACGTTTCTTTAACCTGCTTTACTTTTTGCTTTATTACGTTGTTTCAATCCTCGAGTTTTTAGTTGAAATATGTTTAAACGAGATATCTAAATAAGCGCAATGGTACATATCGTCGGGTTAATATGAAAATTGCATAAGTCCAAAATAAACAATTTTACAGGAGACAAAAAACGAATTTTCGGCTAATTTAAAATTTATAGTTAAATAAATATTACATTGTTATGAAAATTGCACAACTCCATTCAAAATTTAAACATGGTTTACAGATCAATATTTGTTGAAGTATAATCGATTTAATATAACTTTGAGTCACTTGTACTTATTTTTACGTTATTGTTACAAGCTTTATATAGTGTTTTTAGTAAAATCTAGTGACAATTTTCGTAAACTAAGAATATATTTCTGTAGCTTTAGCAGCGGTGAACCAGATTCAGCCAAAATCGCAAAATCAAAAAATTTGGACTTATGCACTTTTCATATTAAGCCGACGATATGATAGAAGACAAGAGTTTCTTCAAAGGTCTGAAGCAACGAAGAGTGTTAAAGATGCAGTATGATCTGGCCAACCACAAATTGACACAATTGTAGAAACTTTACCTTTTAAACAACCTTAGTCGCATCTACTTTAAATTTGGTGAAAGGACAGTGCACAGGGTGTTGAGAAAGCAAATCCTCATGTGTTTTGTGAAAAAAAAAATACATTTCCGGAAAAATTAAATGTCTGACATTCTATATTTTTGAACATCAATTTAACAAGTAAAGTTTACCTGGAGATGCTAAACACAATTTAGATGAATTTGGTAATAACGTTCCAATAAGTCAGAGCTCCTGCACGCTATTATGCTGCAGTCAGACGTTATTTGGATGCAGAATGGCGGAATGACCGGCTCGGTCAACGGGTCTTACACCTTTAGATTTTTTTACTTGTCCTTATTATAAAATTGGAAATAGCAAAATTGGCTAGATTATTTTGGGAACACAACCTGCCAGATAGGTCCCACGCACCCATACTTGGGAAAACTCCTAGGTATGTTACTTATAGTGCAATCAGGGTAAATTAACCAGAAAAGGTAGATAATTCCTAGAGCAGGGATTTAGAAAATATGCCCCAGTAAATGTAATTAAAAACTTTAAAATAAATATTGAACTAGAAAGAAAAAATATAAAGAATAATTATATTCCCTAAATCCCTAACTATTTTATGAACATACCGTATATAATTGATGGAAACTAAAAAAATATTTACGTACATTGGTATATTATAATTTATTATAATTTCGACGTGGACGTAGCTTTAGACTTTAGATCAATGGATACAGAATAAAAACAAAGAGTATTTATTATTTATAGAAATGTTCGAAATTAAATCATGTAGAAAATAAATTGCATTTTAAACACGTGGAGTTCACAAGTATTCCATTTGATTGGTTAAGTAAATAAACGATGCAATTAACGAATTAATGTATATACGATAATAAAATAAAACAATGACATTTATCTAAAAATAACTGTATTAACTGTCTATTGTTTAGTTTTTATTACGTTTTTAAAATCGATAAAAAAACCAAAACGTCGAACATAAAATTTAGTCTACGACTAATCTAAATATTTAATTAACTGTTCTACAGGATTAACCCAATTACAGAACAGGAAAAACACGTCCAAAAATAAATTAACTAGATATAAAAATAAAAACTAAATGGACGCTGCTATGGTTCGTTTTTAAACTAAGAGGGGCGAGTCGATAAGTCGCATTTACAAGGGAAAAGTTACAAGATATCATTTTAGCGGTAAATTTGAATTTTGTATCATTTAAAGCAAAACATTTTATATAACCAACAAATAAAGATTGTGCTCATTAACTTTTTTTTATTAATTATAGATTAATTAGCAGTTCGAGCCAGTAAAACACCGACTAAATGTCAACCAACAAAATGTTATCTTTGTTTACATTTAGGGTTTAACATAGATTTTATTATGGTTTTTGATCGATAATTTTTATATTTTCATTGTTTTATTAGAAACCATGTTAGTCAGTAATCATTATCTATTAGAATAACATAAAAAAAAGTAAATATGGTAGGTATTTAAATTTGATAAAACTATTAGAATAGTTGAATCTTTTTGGTTTTAGAAATGAAATTAAGCATAATATAATCCTACATGACATAAATGAGACGAAACAAGTAAATACGGCCACAAAAGCCCAAATAGTATGCAGGAACATTGCGGGTAAAAGATGAACTATAATAATTAGGGATTGCACTACCGGCTTACCGATTTACCGCCTTAAAAGTTTTTTAAATTACCGACGAAGAAATCGACATCTTTTACCGGTAATTTTGGTAAAAAATGCCAAGCTGACAACAGCGCGGATCCGTTGTTTCTATGATGCACGGCAGCGCTTAAATACAGGGAAGTAATAAAAACATGTTTCTTCTTTTCCTTGCAGTTGTTGCCAATAGCAAACAATGGATACAACTTCGGTTTGGCACCATTATAACAAAACTAAGGATGGGTGTGTGTGTGTTTAAACTTTGTTCCAGACAAATTAAAGCTGCTGGAGGAAGCACTAGTGGTTTACGCAGTCATTTAAAGAGTCAACATGAAATAAACTTGTTGAAAAGAGGAAAATCTATACCTTTATCTGACATTTCTGGAAAACGCAACAACCAGCCTTACAGAGAAATATCTACAATTATGTCCTATTTTAAACCGACTATAGACGATTCATTTCAAGCACTAATTACACGTTTCGGCTGCACTGGACGGTTTGCCATTTAATAAGTTTTGCACTTCAGAAGATTTAAGAAAATTATTAAAAGTAAAAGGTTATAGAGATATACCGAAATCACCAAATACCATAAGAAAAATATTGTTTTGGAATATTCTAATAAAATGCTTTAAGAAGTAATAAATGAGTTGAAAGAGAATAAACTTCGGGAAGAAGTGTTTATTTCGATAAAAAAACCATCGCTTCATGAACATAAATGTCCATACAAAGGATGCCTTTTGGAACTTACGATTAGCTCTGGTCCATGGTGTTTCAATAATGAAAAAAGTGAGAAAATGGATAGATCCACACCACCAATTATGTATAGAGCATGGCATACAATTAGCCGTAATTAAAGTATTATACAATAAAACTGATTTACACGATGCTGATAAATTACGTGACGAAAATATCGATGAAGATAGTGAGCCCGACAAAGGTAATGAATCTGGTTCCGAATATTCCGAGGAAAATGAAAATTTAAATGACAATTTGGCAATTGAATACGAAGCTGGTGGAACCATCGATCAAGCTCTACCAGTGCCAACTTTCTTATCAAATATTGAATTAAATGGTTTAATTACAAAAATTCGGAAAGTCGTTAAAATTTTTAGCAAATCCCCGACTAAAAATGATAAGATTCTACAAAAACATGTAAAAGAAGAATTTAATAAGGAATATTCTTTAATACTTGACTGCAAAACCCGAGGCAAAACCAGATGGAACAGTTCGTTAGCAATGCTGGAAAGATTTGAAATGTTAAGAAATTGCATCAGAAAGAGCTTAATAGACATTAAATCAGCAATAAACTTCACAGAAGATGAACTTGAGTTACTATCTAGTACAATTTTAGCATTGCAGTAGAGCAATTATGTTGCGAAGATGCAAATCTTTTTATAGCTGATATTACCTTAAAATTCATGATTAATGAGCTTACAAGTCAAAACACAGTTATAAGTATTGAACTGAAAGAAGCATTGTTAGATCGTATAAAAGAGAGACGGACCATTTATTCTGATGTTCTTCAGTACCTGCATAATCTGTTTACTGAGGAATCTAGTGGTGAAGATTATGGAGTATTTAATAAAACCAGCGAATCTACAATAAGAAATGCAATAGTGGAAGTAATTGGGTGGGTTTCAAAACAAAACCTAGAAGAGTCATCAGAAAATATAAATAACATTGACCTCGATGATTCCTCTGATGAGGATAAAATCCCCCTTAGTCGGGTTTTGGGTCCATCAACATCAAAATGCTGCATTGTCTATTAAAGAAAAACTTCAACTAGCGATAAGAAAGAAAATTGATGTAAACAGTACTCTTCCAATTAGAAGACAGCAGGTTAGGCCTAACAGTGTTCATCAATGTGTGAAAACAGAAATGCAATATTTTCAGAAGGAGGGAAATACTTAAAAATGTCTTTCGCAGCACTCATGACAACTCGGCCTACTAGTGTGGAGTCCGAAAGAGCCTTTCTGCGGCAGGAACAATTTGTACTAAGATTAGGTCGCGGCTAAGTGATAAAGAGTCGTTGGAAAAGTAAGAAACGATAGATATTTTTTTATTTAAATTACTATTTTGAATGTTTTAGGGCTTGTTACTAGACTTTAAGTTAGGTATATTAGTTTTTTTTTTAAGTTTACCTAGAGTTTTACTTTTCTGTTATTATTTAATAAGAATTAAAGTTTTTTTATTTATTTCTTTGTTATTTTTTGTATTTGTAAATACCTAAAAACGTATTGAGATCTTGCTATGTAATGATTTATCGTGTTTTTGAATGATACTAATATACTGAATTATTTGTCCTAAAAATTATAACTGAATTTTCGTGCTAAATATTGGTTTTTGTCATTTTGATAAAGGTTTATCCGCGAAACCGCGCTTTTTAAAACACCTATAAAACGTATTTATAGGTTTTGCTATGTAATGATTTTTTATTTTTTGAACTATAATAATGTATTGAATCATTCATACTAAAAATTATCTGGATTTTCGTGCTAAATATTGTTTTTTTTTTTATTGTGAAAGAGTAATGTTCATCAGCGGAACCGCGCATTTTTGAATGATACTAATGTACTGAATTATTTGACCTAAAAATTATACCTGGAAGAAGAAGATGAAAAAATGAAGAGCAACAATAGTCACTAGGTAGTAGAGGTGTGTCGTTCGCGAACGATTCGTTCAAAAAGAACGAATCAGTGGACTGACTCGAATGAATTGATTCCCTGTTTTTAAAAGATTCGAATCTTTTTTGGGTCAATTGCTCGATGGCTCTGCGATCGATCAAACATGCCGAGTTCCGAGTTTGGTTGCTTCGTTCATTCGAATCGGATTCGAAGATTTGGTATTTTACATCGGCATCGGAAAATTGGTCGCTTTTGTTCTACGTTCTACGACATAATACGAGAACTCTTAACTGACAGGAGGTGGCGGCAAGTGTCTTTAATGTTTTTCTCACTTTACGGGAGGTGTATTAAGCTTAGGTAAACAATTTATGCGTGTTGTCTGATAAATAAATTTAAATCAAAGTAAAATTAAAACAATAAATGACGAATCGTGAATATATAATTTTGCGTTAATTTTGGCTATATATTTAGCATTTAAAAAAAAGTGTTATTGTTGTTTATCTTAACGGACAAGGATGTATCTACTATTCAGCTGCCTTTTTTTTATGAAATATGAAACATTAATTCGCTTTACTTTAAAATAAATCTGGTTATAATTATTTTACTCGAGGACCTAGTAGGACTTATTAGGATAGGTAGGTAGGTTAGGTAGTACCCAAATTCGTAAAAGGTCGATTCGATTTCCTTCGCCGGATCGACGGAATAACATCGTTCGTGGTTCGCTAAAGTGAATCACTTGAGAACGAATCTTGAACAACGAATCTTTTTAGGTGAATGAATCAAATGAATTAATTCAGTAGAAAGATTCGAACTTCCCACCTCTACTAGGTAGGGTGTATCATTTTTGAGTAACTTTTTTTTTTTTTTTTATTAACTAAAAAACAGGTTAAAAACTTTCAGGAAGGTGAAAGAAGCCTCTAAAAATTTGAGTTCCTAATATTAACATTAAGTGGTAAAGTTCTAATTTATTTTTTCAATGTGTGAGCCGTTCCGAAAATATTCAAACTTCAAGTTGCAAATGTATGAAATTATGACTTTTATTTTATTAAGGAGGTTCTTTCGCCACACCTCTCGCCTCAAATGTTAAAAAAAAAGTTATTAGATTATGACTTAAATTTATTTTTTTCTAATAGTTGATGTCCTTATTTATCTAATACTGAACTTTTAACTATACCTTACCTTGCAAATTTTTGAGATTTTTTTTTTTTAATGTGAGTATTTGTACAGTGCCTCACGAGAAAGTAAGTCCTCAACAACAATTCTCGAATTATACTATTATTTATTGATTAGATGGAGTAGAAAAAAACTAAAAATAAGGTTTTTGAAATATTTAGATTTTGTTTTATACAATAAAATATATATAGTAAACCGTGGAACTTATTGAGAAATTAATATTAAAAAATCACAAAAAATTTTCAAGTAACCTAGTTGAAAATGTTTTGTGATTTTGTAATAATAATTTCTCAATAAATTCCACGGTAACCCATATATTTTATTGTAAAAAACAAAACCTAAATATTTCAAAAACCTTATTTTTAGTTTTTTTCTACTCCATCTAATCAATAAATAATAGTAAAATTAATTATAATTCAAAAATTGTTGTTGAAGTCTTACTTTCTCATAAGACACTGTACAAACACACACATTTTAAAAAAAAAATTCTCAAAAATTTGCACGGTAAGGTATAGTTAAAAGTTCACTATTAGATAAATAAGGACATCTACTATTAGAAAAAAATAAATTTTAGCCATATCTAATATTTTTTATTTAACATTGGTGGCGAAAGGACCTCCTTAAACTAATACTGATGACTTTTTGTCTTAAAAAATATTTTCAAGAAAAATTTATTATTATTATTTTCGTATAGAAAGAAAATAATAGGTACATTTCAATTTTTTTTTTCATTTTATTTTATTTACTATCAAAAAAAGTTATTTGTTCAATTATAGATTAAATAAAACGATCAATTTGTTATTGTGTTGAATTTTTAATCTTTCTTTATTTTACATAATTTTACTTGAATTATATTATTTTTCATTTTTGCAATGCTCAAATGTCAAGCTACGAAAATAATAAAAAAGAAAAATTTGTTTCCATGTTATTTAAATGGAAAGTTAGGAATAGACACCACTAAATGTTAATATTATGAGCTCAAATTTTTTCACCTTCCTGAAAGATTTTAGCCTATTTTTTAGTTGAAAAAAAAAAAAGTTGCTCAAAAATGACACGCCCTAGTAGTCATAGTTCACAAGATGTGAATTGGCCACCACAACCAGAAATAGAAGAACAGGAAGAATGACATGAGGAGATACACCGACGAGATTTTTGGTTAACTAAAAAAATTGGTTCGCTACTATGTTGTGGAAGTTATGGAAGTTGCAGGAGACGTTTTTATAATAAGATATCTAAAAAAAATAGAAGGAGAAACACATAAGTTTTTATACGAATCGGAAAAAATATATGAAATACCAGAATAAGATTTTATTATGAAATTACCTGCACCTATGAGTGTAGGTGGTTCTGAGCATAGATATATAACCAAGACAGATAGGACTATTTAGAAAATTTTTGAAGAATGAACGGTGGTGTCCGCGGTAGAAACCCAATAATCGGATTGAACATTGATGCCAAGTTTACGTGCTTTTAACTATAGATATACAGTATGGTTCAAATGAAATGAATAAATTCATTATAATGGAAGTAGTTGGTTTTTCGAAAAAATGCTCGGACAGGTCAATTTTGTTTACTCAAAGCCCAATTTTTTAAATAGAATTCAATTTTCCCCCACTTTCCATTTTTGGGCAGTGACGTCATTGACAAATTTTTCAAATGTTAACCCCATCTTTTTTGCTTGATTTTGATAGATCTTGCAATTTCCTACTCGGAAACATAATATTTGAAATATTTTACATAACAATTTTTTTTGAATAAAAGTCATTTAAAGATCAGACACATAAATTTTATTTTATTTTGAGAACACAATAAATGAATAAAAGATAATTATTTGTAATTAAGTGCTTAATCTAACAAAATAATATTAATAATAATAATAAAAAAAAAAGAATTTGTGAAATTGTCATTAAATTCTTTTTATTATTATTATTATTATTTTAGATGAAGCACTTAATTACAAAAAATCTTTTATTCATTTATTATGTTTAAAAATAAAATAAAATTTATGTATCTGATCTTTAAATGACTTTTATTCAAAAAAAAAAATGTGTCAGATATTTCAAATATTATGTTTCCGAGTAGGAAATTGCAAGATCTTTCAAAATCAAGAAAAACAAATTGAAGTTACTATTTAAAAAAATTGTCAATGACGTCACTGCTCAAAAACGGGAAGTGGGGGAAAATTGAATTCTATTTAAAAAATTGCGCTTTGAGTAAACAAAATTGACCTGTCCGAGCATTTTTTCGAAAAACCAACTACTTCCATTATAATGAATTTATTCCTTTCATTTGAACCATACTGTATATAACCAATACAGATTACACAATTTCTGAAGTCAACGCGGATGATCCTCGATAGAAATGCAATATTTGGATAAAATTAAAATATTGATGCCAAGTTTGCGATGTTTTTAACTGTAGTAATGTTATTGCGTTTGCTTGAATTACTGTTAGGTCTTTAAATTGTCCAAAAAAAAAATAACGTCTGACAACAGCGGAAGTAGAGTAGACCGCAATTGTGGAGGGTCGTATATTGTTTCATTCATAAAAATTCCTTCGATACAGTACTAGTCCAGGAGCCAGTGAATTTTTTTCGTACTTGTTTTCCCGGTCCGTATATATTTAAATAATCTATTCCCGGTGAACTGTATATTTAAAATGGAACGCCAATCTATTAACAAAAGTAAGCCATATTGAATTCGCGCATTACGTCACATCGATACAAGTGAGATTGTTTACAAAGTGCCTTTGCTGGCCTATTTTGCCCATTTCATGTATTTGTTTTTAAATCATGTTAAATTACTATTTTTGAAACTCAACAAGGAGAAAATCCAATTAACTCTTCCGTTCTGTATATATATAAGATAAATTAACTGAAGTTTTATTAGTAAAGTATTAACACTAAAAGTTTAATGTAATTTACAGAAAATAGCTAGGTATGTATTTGTTTTTAAATAATTTGATAATTTATGAAAAAAGGGAGTAAAAGTGGAATGACCAGTGGCCAGTAGGTCAGTCAATACAAAGTATCATATATTTCTATTATAACATAACTAAAATACCTACATCTTTTAATCATAAGGACATAAGTTAAAAACCATTTTAATATATGCATTAGAATGAAGTAATAATAACTTAAAGAGACGAGGTCTTAAAGTAATAGCTGGTACAGCATGTTTTTTAAACGTTTCCTCATTGCTGCTAGAATGAAATCACTATGAAATGTGCTCTAAAAACGGCATTTATAGCAGTCAGTGTTCAGTCTTAGGATCTCTTCCTAAAGCCCTCATCCAAGCTGCATACATATTAAAAAATAATTTAAAAAAAAACATATTATATACCTATATAGTTTTCGGTTCTGGGTGCCCTAAAAGAGGACACTTAGCCGACAATTTGGCTCAGATAGCTAAAACCCAAAAGTCAAACCCCGAACCAGGACGTATTGCTATCCTTTTAAGTAAAAAATAACTACAAATAACTTAAAAAAAACCATACACTTTTTCCCATTGTTGCAAGCACCCGATTACGATTAGGTAGATATCAATTAGAAGCATGTACTTAATGGTTATAAAGCTTATTTTAACACAAAAAGAATAAAGCACTAGTCGAAAAGCAGCAATCAAATATAAATAGACCACAATATTAAAATTAAAAACTATATAAAAGACAAATACTCTAAAAGCGCAAAAGATCAGAACCAAATAAAATGAATAACCATAATAACCTAAAAATCACACTAAAATTGCAAAAACTATTACTGTAAAATCATGAGATTACATCAATAATGCATATGCGTCGGAGTATCGCAAATGTCAAAAGTACAGTGTTTCCAAGAAAATTTAGCTATGTTTTTAGCAGTATTATAGGACCATTTCTACCACGCGCATCCAACGATATTGGCGTTCCACAGTTCACTGTATTTTCCTCACACCTCTAGTATAAATGATTTGACATAACGAAACTAACAATAATTATAAGTAATGTAGTAATAAGTGATTCGTGAATTCTAAATAAAACAATTATTATATAAAAGTGTAAAAGGAAATGTAATTTATTTCCCTATTTTCTTCTGTAATATCTTCAATTATTATGTTTAATTTCTATAAATAAACCAACTGGTTAGGTGAAACATTGTGATATAAGATTTTATTTATGTGTCCTATGCGTACATTTTAATATACAAAACACCTGGAACATTCTTTAAATAATTGTGGTCGTAGAAATAATTGTGTACATAACTCGTTTGAAAGTGTATTTTATGCACTTGCCAAATATATTATCCATACAGATTAATCAGACTATTTTTTTACTTAACTTCAGTACATCTCTTACTACTAAAACTATTTTTATCAATGGAAAAAAAGGGCCGTGTTCTCGTATGTTTTGACGCATTTTCGGCCTCAGCCCATCGGATCCCTCCTCTAAATATATATGAATTTTGCTTAGAATTGCTAATCCTACAATTCTCTATTCGTGCTTGCTGACTGGGAAAATACATACCGAAAATCGTCACTGTCTCCTGGACTATACAATAGATGATGAGAACTTCACAACAAATACACTTTTATGAATGGCTAGTTGGGGATGTGGTTCTGAGCGTTAAGTCATACAGTTAACATTTTCTGTAGATTTAGCATTATACAAAGTTTACTAGGTTTTTTGCAGTTTTGAGGGCTTTATTTTAAATGATTCATCTTTTTAATAAAATTTAAGTTGCCACTATTTTAATACCTTGCTAATTAAATAATCATTATATTGCTTAACAGGTATATTTTTTTGTTGACTTTAGATTTTTTTTCTAATACATTTCTTCTTCATATAATTTTATTTTGGCCAAGGTACAAAATGTCAAGGGGCAAGCAAGGTACAAGATGGTCATGTACCTTGCGCTAATTATTTTATTTTTTATGTGCATATTAAAAATAGTAACTTTGTTTTTCTATTAGTTGTATAAATTTAAAATTAATTATTACTATTAAAAACAAAAAACAACTTTAAAATTTCAAAACTATAAATTTCTAGAGAATTCTAAAGATTAGACAACACTGCAAGGTCATACATGATCTATGACATGCATCGTTATTTGTATTAAAAATACTATTAGTAAACTTCTTTCAAATAAATAATATCGAGTGTACAATTCTTTTTTTTTTAGGGGCAGTTTCGATTTAATTCAGAGCTGTGCGTAATAATCACGGATATGACTCGGTATTTGTATCTCTGTTGGTCATGGTCTACTTTAGAAACATTTTTTGTGGATCACTTTTTACAAAAGTCGATCAATCTTGATAGTAATACAAATTTCTAGTTAATGAATTATAACAGCGATTAATTGGAATATCTTTAGATAATGTCACCAAATCAGGAAAAGATGATTAATAACCTGTGAAGTGTTTATATCTCGGTTTCTAATATCTTATATTGATACAGGGTGATCAAGCATATTTGAAACCATGTTAGAAGTTGTTATAAAGTAAAATTTTTATCAAACGTATGATGTTTTCTATGTTAATTTTACCATCATTGTTAACTTTTAAACATGGACAAATATGGGCGATTCTATTAAATGCTAATTCAATATTAGGACAATAATGTATTGCTAACAAAATTCCAGAGATAATTTGAATTATTAAACATAACCTGAGTAAAATTTAACCACAAATTAACCATCAATAATTTAAATCAGGCATCTTATAAAAAATAAAAAAAGAAAAGGGTCCTTTTTTAATAAAAATAAGTTTATTATGCCTTTGGAAATGGCTGTATATCCAAAATCGATCGCTGTTATTATTAAAATATATTATGTGGCATACATCTAGAGAGGACATAGGTGAATTTCTAAACATCGGTCAAACGGGCTCGCTTCTAAGGTAGTTAGGATGTGGGAGAACGAGCGTGCTACTAATCTTTTAATGTTGAAATACATGGTCATACATACTTGATGAAACAAAATTAGATTTTTCTCGAAAACGGTCGACTTTAGAGCGTATGACTAAGAGTACCTTTTTTGTGTAGAAAACATTGGCGGTTCAAAACCGTACTTTTTCCAGTGGCGTAGAAATTTTTTTTTCAATTTCAACACCCTGTATCTCGAAAATGGTGCATTTTAGAGGGTAAGTTAATAGAAACGTTTTTTCATATTTTTGGACGAGCTATCACGTCCTGAAGTCCTGCGCATATATTATGAAACACCATGTATATACTGATGAAACATACATCCACAGCTCACATGTGCAATCTAAAGAATGGTAAGATATATCAGGAAAAGATTTGAAGAAGACAATCTCAAAAGGAAGGAGACTGATTTTACATGCAGGTGGAGAAAAAGGATTTATTCCTAATGCCTTATTAATATTTCGTTCAGGTATGTCTCTACATATATTGAAAAGTGTTATTTTTTAAGTATCGATTGTCCCAAATATGTGGAAAAACGAATAACTTGGCTCATTAGCGTTCATAAAAATGTTGGGCTAGAACGAAAAACATGTACTGATTTTTAGATAAATTTTTTAAAATTATACTATTGTTATTTATGGTTTTTTTCATTGATTTTAAAACAATGTATAATAAAAGATCATTCTAACAGTCAAATTAGGCAACACAATTTACAATGGCTTAATATAACATGTTGCACTGCTATTATTTTGTATTAAATTACATTCAAATATAATATTCAATCCTTCAGTTCATATGTGTACTGAATGTTTCATTATTATGTAATTTGTTTACAAAATAGAAAATTTTTGTGTGGGTCTAGATTAAATTTTTTCTAATTTTTTTAGGTTCTAAAAGTGAAGACTACCATGATGACATGAATTATTCAAACTTTATAAAGTTGGTTCAGGAACAATTATTGCCCAATATGCCTGAGAAATCAGTTCTGGTTGTAGATAATACTTTTTACCACAAGTGAAAACTGAAAAAAGTATTATTTCAGCATCTAGGAAAGCAGAAATGTTAGAATGGCGTAGGGCCCACAAAGTTGAACATGATGCCAATAAGACAAAACCCGCTTTATGAATTAATAAAAAAAATCAGTTAGGTATTCCTGTTTCCTATAAATTGGACTGTTTACTGAAAGAACATCGAAATAAAGTCTTATCGATACCACCTTATCATCCAGAATTCAACCCAATAGAAAAATCTGGGCCCTGGTTAAGAACTGGGTGGCAGTGCACAATACCACATTTAAACTGGATGATGTGGAGAAATTAGCCAGGAAGAAATGTTCTGCAGTTTCTGATCAAGAATAGTGTTCTATTTGCGAAAATGTAAAGAAATGCGAATCTGAATGGATTAAAAAGGAACGCATTCTGGATAATGCTGTAGATTCTCTTGTGTTTACTGTAAATACAGGATCGTCTGTTGAATCTACTTCAGAGGATGATTGCAGCAGTGACAGACATCAGTAGGAGTATTATAGAATTGCTTAGTGACTCTGAAAGCGATTAATAATACAGGCCTACAAGAAATATTTTTTGCAACATAAGTCACTAAATTTTGCTCTCAATTAATTTTAAAAATGTATATTTCAATTAATTCCCGCCTGAGAACATGTAGAAGTTCCCCCGTATTTATGTTTCCCAGGAATTACCGTTTTTCAACAATTGCGAGTACCCTCGTAGATTAAAATATTCCTATATTTGCCGAAATCCGAATGGGCATTTTGTAGAGTCGATTTCGTACCGACTATCTACCTTTATTTGTCAAGGTACTAGAAGGACATTTTTTTTTATTTTTAAATTGTAAACAGTCGGCTGTAGTAGTGGTATCCCCACTCGGCTTTACCGAAAAGCATAAATTCAATGACATCTGGGAATTACGCCCTCTTGCTTGCCGGCCGCCATAAGCCCTTCGACGCTCTTGATTGCCGACAGCCGAAAACTATTCGCCCTTCGATAGTGCCTAGCAAATACTCCGTGAGTGACCGTAATATCGAAAGAATATTGAACAACCCCGTTTATCTTTCTGAAGGTAGGAAACCGCTTATTATTTTTTTATTTACAATTAGTTTGGGACACCCGTCCGACAAGCGAAATAATTTTTTATTGAATGAAGCCAGACGACTTCTGTAAAATTAAATTCACACACGCTCTCTCAAAATAATTTTTACGTTAACCATCGCATTTTTGTCCCAAACACCGCGCTGAAAATTATCATTCTCGTTCAATTGCCAGAGCGTCGATCCGTCTGGTCTAAGATAGAGGGACGTTCCGAAAACTTTGATTTCATTTATTTGCTTGCATTTGATAACCGTCATATTTAAATTGTCTTCGAGTGTATTAATTTATTTTTAATAAATTTTCCGTATATAGGGAGTTTTATAATTCCCGGACCGCTTGGCCTCCTGTGCTAGCGAACCGTAAATATTTTCCCGTACTAGTAAAAGGTAATACGAACTTTGAATTTCCTTAGTACCTAACAAGGTAATAAAGTAAATCGGATTTAAATCCGGGGGCACTCGCACCCTTCATTCATTTTCGCGTTAATCAGGGGGTGATAGCGGTATTCGCTTGCTTCCCCCCGTCGATAATCACAGCTGTTTCAGCCCCTAGTCTTCATAACAGCTCGTGGAAAGGGTTTCTCTCTTGTAGAAGCTATGGACTACCAGATGTCTACATGAGAGAGACTTTAAACTGTTAATATTTAATTAGTTTTCATTGGTAATAATTTATTTTTGATAAGTTTGCCGCATATAGGGAGCCGTTCATATTTAATTACCGTTGTATTATTTTTTTGTAAATATATATTTTATTACCTATTCCTGTGTTTCTCTTATTACTGGTTCTTAACCGTTCTCTTTCAGGGTACCGTAGGGTACGAGGTGTAAAGGAGATAAGTGTTTTATTTTTATTTGTTCTAGTATAGTGGCTACCTAGCAGTGACCGCCTGGAATTATTTACCTCCACTGAGTTCACCTTGAGTACACTCTGGTGTACCACAGGGTCGCAGAGCAAACTGCGATACCAAAACTGGCGCCTGAGCAACCCCTATTCGGGAATCACCTTCATAGCGCCACACAGACTCGCTGATTCACTGTAGGTGAACCACAAGCCTGTCACACTACCTAGATTCTAGGCAAACATATTTCAAATTTTGTGATATGACTCAAACTGATGATTTTAAAATCGATATATCACTAAAGTAAATAAAAAATGTTAAATGTCTTCATAATATACTATTCCAATAAGTAATAATAATAATACTCTCCCTAATTCACCCCCTTATGAGTGAATTTTAATCCCAAAAGCTGAGCTTGTCCGGGGAAAGGGACCACTATTATTATTTGCCGTGGCGCTCCGGGGCGACTTAAAGATGATTGATGGTGCCATTTAACTTACAGGTGAGGAAAACCCCACCCACCATAATCGAAAACGGTAACGCATGGTGATTTTTTTAACTAACATCAATTTCATCAATTTGTTTAACTATAAATGGGACTTAAACAAGTCTGAATTTTTGAAGTAAGGGTAAAAAGTATAAAATTTTGAAAAATATTTCACACTAGTGCAACTAGCAGTTAATTGAATAAGAAATATAACAAACATTTATTATCACTAAGCTATTTTGTATTCATTGTTCTTACACTTATCGTTTAACTACTATTGTATGCTGCAGATTTAGTTAAAGTTTTTAGATGTGAAATGTTTAAAAATTTATATATTTTTCCCAGTTTTTCAAAATTTAAAAGTTAATACTAAAGTTGCATATTATGGCATTTGAGTTCCAACTTTTCAATGATTTTGCCAGTAATTTGAGTAAACCATTTAATCAATATGCTACCAATATTTTTCAAGCATTCCTGAATTAAAATAAAAAATTTTATAAGTTCCTATTTTGTGTTTTTCTTTTTACATTTTTTTTACCTAAACGATATATTTAGGGCTTGAAGAATAGGCTATTATGTCCTAAGAGGTCAATATCTTAGCTAGTCCATTTTTATCCAAAAAACGTTTAAAATCCAAGATTTTAAAGGAAATTTAATTTATTTTTTGTTGTGTAAAGCAATGCCTGCACCTACCTCTTCTCAGAAAGAAATTATAAGTAAAAAAGTAAAAAAAAAATGAATTTTTTGCGTAATAAATTCTTTTTTTATATTTTTTACATAAAAAATTTAAATAAATAATTTGATGTGAAATAATCGTATTATTTACAAAAAAAATTATATTAACTGCATGAATTTTGCTTTGCTCAGAAAGCAATTATTCGCAAAAAAGTAAAAAAAAATTGATCTTTTGCTATTTAATTCTTTTTTCTTATAATTTTTCACTTAAAAAATTTCGTATTAACTATACCTGCATTTTGCTTGGTTTCCGAGATATAATTAAAAAACTCTAAGGGTTGCATTTGTACCCCTAACTTCAATTTCCACCCGCTAATTCAATAGCTTATTTATTGACCATTTGAATGATTTATGCCATAAAAACCCATAAAAGTGATCACTACTTTCTATATTACATATTTATATATAATGAATTTTTTATTTCCACATTTATTGCATTAAAACTGGTGAAAATGACAACACTATTTTCATATTTATATTTATTTAAGAATTAAATTTGAAATGGTTACGCTACTGATTTGAAGTCAAACATCAAATTTGTAATATGGCGACACGTTCTCGAGTACGACTGCAACTTCAGGTGGGTTCTTTCGTGAAACGATAAAATGAGTTAAAAATACTAAATAAAAAAAATTTGTTCACTTACTCTAATTGCATTTTTAAGGGTTTCAGCTTCTTGCCTGAGAGAATCCAGTTCGTTCATACTGTTTGACACAAAACAAGTTTATTCCTCCTGAAAAATAAAAATTAACTTTTGTTATTATTCTAATATAGATACATAACAAAATAAAAACTTAAAATTCAAAAATTGACGTCAACAAAACCACCGTTTTCTCACAAATCGTTATCTGCTGTTGAGATAACAGCACTTATGATACAGATTGTGGGCAATTTCTACACCTTTATTTGTAAATTGATAAAATTTTGCAATAATATACATATATACAGATTTCAGTTTAACAAAATTGAACATAAATTTATATTTTTAAAGCAAGACACATTTTTAAATAATAAATAGTCGATTTTAATAGGTTTTTGTGATTCATTATTTCTAATTTAGTGTTATAAACAGTAGATAATTAATGATAAGGGAGCCTTTCCTTGCTTACAAAATTTTAATTTAATCATTTCAGCATTATCACCAAACAATATGTTGTCAAAGGATCGAGTTTACAACACTTTTTAGTAGTAATTATTAAAGTTTCATCCATAATTACAGTGAAAATGTTGACATTGAGGTGGAAAGATAATAGAAAATAGAAGATAATAGTTTTTTTTTAACAAAATTAACCAACGTCTAGTGAATGCTAAAAGCTACTGTGCACAATTAACCTGTTCAGTCACCGTGTCCACATTTGTGGACATTTTCAATCAATCCTATTGGTATAAGATCCGAAGTAAGGTCGACCTTCACCCATTTGTTTAATGGATGAAAGTTTATTTTTAAATAAAATATGTTACTTTTCCTTAAATATCTCGAATTAGGTCAATTTTAGGGAAATCATGAATAGGGACAAAATAATAGAGAATGACATCATAAGCAACTTTTATCATGATTCCTATGCTTTCCTTATCTGTACTCAGAAAAAAGTAAAAAATGGCCGTGACCGTATTTTCTTAGGTATATTTAAAAACATATTTTATTTAATAAAAAAAAAAACACTTTTATTCATTAAACAGATGGGTGAAGGTCGACCTTACTTACGGATCCTGAACTATATACCTATCAAATATCTGTATTATGGTTTATATTTTACAATGGGCCCAAAATGGCATCATTCATAAAGATCATGTTTGATGTTTCGATATCTATTGCTCAAACAAAGAAGGTTTTGATGCCTTAAATACACACATCAGCAAAATTCTTGGACCCCCTTATGTTTGTCAAAATGAGACACTATTATTAAAAGTTAAGAAGTGTGTTACATAGTACTTTTAATTTGGTTATGTATCCAATACAAATTGGCTGAATTAAATTTTAACTGAAAAAGAAAAAATACAAAAAATACAAACGAAAAATAGGGCATAATAAAATAATTACTAGAATTTGGAATCCAGAAGAAAACCACTTTAGAGCGAAATCAAAAATTCATTAATATTCGGTAGTAAGGTATTAACTCGCATGTGCATGGAAACAATAACAGCCGTATGCATAGTCGATCACCAGCGACTCGCCAGCGATTCGCTGGCGATCCGCCGGCGAAAGCCTAAAAACCTGGCGACTCGCCGGAGATTGTCACCGGAATGTCATTTCACGCAAGTTTTCATGTTCTTTTATAGGGAAAAATTTGATATCCGTTCATTATTTTTTGAGTTTTAAGAAATGAATCATGAATAAAATGCGAGAGATACCGGTGATAATCCCTATAAAAGAAAATAAAAACTTGCGTGAAATGACATTTCGGTGACAATCTCCGGCGAGACGCCACCTTTTTGGGCTTTCGCCGGCGGATCGCCAGCGAATCGCTGGCGAAACGCCGGAATGAAACTCTGGCGAGTCGCTGGCGATCGACTATGCATACGGCTGTAAGAGTTTTAATGTAATCCATTGGGATGTTGTTCCATTCTTCTTGGGCCGTGACTGTGAGTTCTTGGAGGGTGATAGGAGGATTAATTCTATTTGAGATTGCTCTTCCAACGAAATTCCACATGTGCTCAATGGGATTCATATCTGGCGAATGTGCTGGCCACGGTAATCTTTGAATATTCTAAATTTCTAGTGCATTTTGTACCCTTCTCGTGCGATGGGGCCTAGCATTGCCATCCATGAAAATAAAATTGACTCCAATTGTCTCAGCTGTCATAGTGTCTGGAATGGGAATAAGCTGCATACGACGACCATGCATTATGCCTCCCCAAAACATTACTGTTCCTTCTTGGTATGGAACGACTTCTCTGGCAAAAGATAGTCTTTCTGGTCGCCCTGGCCCTCTCCAAACTCCGTGTCGCCGACTATCACTAATTAAACCATATCTGGTTTCGTCCGAAAAAAGAACATTTCGCAACTGAGCTAAAAGCCAGTCTCTGTGTTCCTGTGCCCACTGTAAACAAGAAGCTATATGTCTGGGAAGTAACCTGGGTACTCTTAATGGGCTCCTAGATGGTAAATTGGTTCCAGCAAGTCTCCGCCGTATTGTGGTACTGGAAATGAATCGACCATATGTTCTTCTAAAATGAGTTAGCACAGCTGAGACTGTTACGGTTCGATTCTGATGTACATAACCTGCTACATACCGATCTTCTCTTGGATTAGTTACCCTAGGACGCCCAGTCCCACGTCTTCAGTCAACGCTGTTAGTTTCCTGGTACAAACGCACTATTTGGATAACTGAAGCGCGGGAATCCCTAGTCTATCTGCGATTCGATGATTCGGCGACCCTCATCATGCAAAGCCACTATTCTTGCTCTATTGAACACTGCAATTCTATTGACAGGCATAGTTGCAAAGAAAAATTCAACAATCACTTAAACATGCAAAATCGATATGAACCACTTTTTAAACATTGGTACCTAAAATTGTGGGAAATTGTTTTTGTAAACATTTTTAGATGCGTATCAACGGTGAAATAAATAAAAATTAAATGCACAAAAAAGCAGCCATGATAAATATTTCGTTTTAACATTTACGAGGGGGTCCAAGAATTTTGGCAATGTGTATGAGGTAAGAGTTCCTATAGTGGGACACGTACCAGTAGTGGGACACGTACCAGTAGTGGGACACTAAAAAGAGAACCTAAAAAACAAAGCACCTCCTTCTCCTAACCTTGAAAATAAAAAAGAAGGGGCAGTTACTTAAAATCCTTAGTGACTACCTGAAATGTGCGCAACGGTCAGTAGCTTGTATACCATCAAACTGTGTTGTGTTTATTTTGCGTTTCACATTTTGTGGAAGTGTTGTTCACCAATTCTTATGAAATGGATAAGGAGTAAGTACAATTTTAATATTTTTTCTCCTATTTATTTTAAGTTATTTTTTCGTTATGTTGTATTCCAATCAGAGGTAGTAAGGCATGTGTTAGATATTTGTCTTGATATACAGGAAATATATACGATTTCATAGAGATAATGGGGTGTCCCGCTATTAGATTATTAAATAGCAGAATGCTCCAGAACTGAGACAGGTGTCCTACTTTAGAAAATGACTTAAATTTCCTGCCAAATCAACGGTCGTGTTTCTCTCATGAGGAGAAAGCGATTCATATATTTTGCAATGTATTGTACAGTACAGAGCAGACCATTTTCTGCAGTGCTCAAATGATTTGGCGACAGTATAACTTAGAAATAGTTTGCCAATTCATCGTTTAATACAGATTACATGTGTGTGTGTGTGTGTGTGTGTGTGTGTGTGTGTGTGTGTGTGTGTGTGTGTGTTATTAAAGAGGCTTTAAAAGCGATTGAGGGAGGGCTCAGTCTGAGAGCCGCAGCGAAGAAATATGGGATAGCAAGTCTAAGAACGGAGTCTTTGAGGACCCAAAAAGGACCTTCAACTGTCTTTGATGCTGAACATGAAGATATTTTGGTGAACTGGATAAAAACCATGGCGAGGTCTGGATTTCCTGTGAGCAAAGAGACTCTAATGTATAGCGTCACTAAACTAGCCAGAAATTTAAAGCTATCTTACAGAGGTGAAACGTTCACTCCAAAGAGAAAGTGGTAAGAGGGTTTTCTTCGACGTCACCCTGACATTGCCCTCCGCACCAGCCAGAACTTGACTTCTATCAAAGAGGCACTGACACAGGAAGATATAAATGATTGGTTTAACGATGTATGGACGTACCTCGTTGAAAATAATATACAAGGACTTCTGGATGACCCTCGGAGAGTCTTCAACGCGGATGAGACAGCTTTTTTTCTAAAACCAAAGCCTGGAAAAGTTCTGGCAGAGAAAGGTTCTAAGACAGTCTACACGGGGATTGGTGCCGATGAAAAATTGAACCTTACAGTTCTTTTAACGGCTAATGCAGCTGGTGACCTTGCTCCACCAATGATAGTATATCGATATGCCTCTATCTATTGCAAAAGCCACGCCAAGTTCTTGGGGTATTGACAAATCAGAAAATGGCTGGATGACTCAAGAAACATTTTACGAGTATATAGCCAACATATTCGAGCCGTGGCTGACGAAGAATCAAATTCCGAGACCAGTTGTTTTTTTCCTTGACGGCCATACATCCGACTCATCTTACACCCTCTCCGAATTCTGCAAGAAAAAATAAATCGAGCTGGTCGCCCTGTTCCCCAATGCAACACACCTCCTTCAGCCAATGGACGTTGCAGTCTTTCATACTCTGAAACAAACTTGGAGGCAAAAGGCAGCAGAGTGGAGAATGGCCAACGAAGGCAGACAAATCCAAAAGCAGGACTTCCCAGTAGTCCTACAAAAGGTACTCCACAATTTGACATGTGCAACAATTCAGAGTGGATTCCGAGCTTGTGGTCTTTTACAGTGACCCAACGAAGGTAAAAATAAAAAAAGGGGATTGAGCTCACACCGGAAAATATATCTGTGGAAGCTGGACAAACAAAATTAAAGGTGTTTTTGGAGGTTCTTTGACAAGAAATGAGTACTGAGGCTTATGAAGAATTTGAAAGCTGCAGTTTTGGAGAATGGAATGGTGACATTAAGAAGACAGAGCTTTTCAAAGTCTGGAAAAGTGTATCTGTCAAAGTGTCTGGATTAAGACCTATTTCACCTAGGCCATCAACTTCAGCTGCCTTTGCAAAAGTGTCTGAAGTAAGGCCTATTTCACCTAGACCATCAAGTTCCACAGCCTATGCCGAAGTGTCTGAAGTAAGGCCTATTTCACCTAGACCATCAACTTCAGCTGCCTCTGCCAAAGTGTCTGGAGTAAGACCCATTTCACCTAGTCCATTAATTTCAGTTTCAGATCCAACCGAAATTACAAATGGAACCCATGAACCTACTCCACTGAAAAAATTACCAAGTTGCGCAGTGGAACAACCAATATCTGCCCCTCCAAATATACCATCTCCGTTTAAAAGAAACCTCTTTTGGCCGAACCCGGAGGGAGTAACTCCCAAACGATTAAAAAGAGAAAGATTGCCTGCGGTTACATCACCACAAGTGATGGCCTATTTTAAGAGCAAAGAGGAAAAAAAGAAGGCACTGGAGTCCGAAAAAGCGAAAAAAAGAGAAAAAAAAAATAAAGGAAAGATGTTAAATAAAAAGGATCCTCCAATGATTCTTTCATCGACAGAGGAAGGAAGTGTGCACTACTGTGAAGAGTCAGATGACTGGAACGAGTCAGAGGGGACCGATGAAGAAACAGCTTCCATCAGTGACAACTTGGAGGTGAGCAAATTTGTACTCGCAGAAGTACTTGGAGGAAAAAGAAATACTTCGCCGTACGTTTACTTGTGCACAGTCTTCGAGGTGTTTGAGGATGAACTCAAGGTGCAAGGTTTTGTAAGTGTGGACAATATGAAAAAAAAAAAAAAAGTTTGTGGTGCGAGAAAATGATGAATTTATTGTTCCGCTATGCCAAATAAAGGGAGTTATTTTAAACTCCCCTGAAGTGAATTGGGTCGAAAGGAAACTGACATACATTTTCAAAAAAAAAAAAAAAAAAACTCCTGTTAATGAGAAAGCGTTAAGATTTTCATAACTAAGAATGTATTTTTTAAAAACTGATTATACTCAGTGTGTATTTCTATTTTGGTTTTTTGTATTGTGGTTTCTTAGTCAATTAAAGTGTTAAATGTCTTTGTGACTTTTTAATATCCTAATACTTTGCATGGATGAGGCGTCCCACTTCTGGGTCAAATAGGGTGTCTACTTCTGGAACAAAGCTAAAAAAGGCGTCTCACTTCAGGTACACAAAAGTGCTGCCACATTTCCCAGATAAAACCTAGGGTAGCAAGTTATGACCCAAACCTTTATATTTGTGTAAAATCAATGAGTATTTGACCTACAAAATGGGATTACAGTTTTTCGCATTAGTCCAGTATTAAATGTGTTAGGATAGTTTTAATCCTTAAGTGTTCCGGTACTGGGGCAGTTACCTTAGTAACCAAAACATTTGAATTTGAATAGCAAATTTTTGAGTGAATTATACCTATTATTTTGTAAAAAAGTGCTTGGTTTGTTAGGTAATAATATAATTAAATATGTGATTATATACTTCAAATAGATTTTGTATCTGGAAACGTAAATTTGGCGTGTAAATTTACGTGGACAAAGTCATCATGATTTTTATATTTCCTTATTTTATTTCCAGTTATAATCAATCAAATATGGAAGATAAATACATATCTCAATTTACTATGAGGTCTAACCAATTTTGGATATGTTACTGTAATAGATGATTTTTTTTGAGGAGGCAGGTGATAGAGCTGAATTCAGTAACAATATACAAGGTGACTCAGACAATTCATGGCAAAGAAATAGGTGAAGAAATAGAGCCAGAAGCTTATTAGAAGGAAAATGAAAGTAACACAACAAAAACATTATTTTGCAACAAGTACACCTAATCTCGGATAGATTACATCATAAACTATATAGTGTTTAAATACAAAATCTTGTCATAAAATCACATTGTCCACAAATGTGGACATTAAATCATTTGGGTGGAGATAGAAATTTAAAAATCTTTTTTTCACCAATCTTTTTTAAAAAGTAGGATATTTTGTTTGAGAAATATTGTAATTTTAAAATAAAAAAATGTAGATTGGTGACTGAAACTAAGGTAACTGACACCACTAGACAATGAAATGTATTAAATAATTAGTTTCACCATCAATAACTTTTTTAAGCTTATAATACTTGTTTTCCTTGTAATTTTTGAAGTTCATTGGTGAGGTAGTTTTAGTTCTGATATTATTTTTCCCTAAATAAGTACTGTAGAAAAATTCCTTTGTAAGACCAGTCATTGACACTATTTTTTTTTTTTCATGTACCAGTAATTGACACACTAATGAAGGTTTTTTTTTAATTTAGATACACTAACAGCCGGTTGCAAGAACGATTGTTAAAATCTCTCATTAGCTAATGAACCCAAAACTTTATTGACTCCTTAAATTATCTCCTAAATGACAAATTTTGCAATGGCGCTTTTCCAAATGACAGTATGAAATAAAGTATGACAATATTCGAGATACATCCATATCAAGAATTCTTTGTCTTTGTCGCCTAATTTAATAGAACACAGTGCAGGTGAACACAAATGATATGTTTTCACAATGAAGGCAAAATTTGCCTAAGGAACGTCTCTTTGCGTTATAATATCTGCAAAGAAAGTCAAGAACTGATGGGAGCCGAGACAACATGAACTGTTTACATGAGAATTTACAACAGGGGCGGTTTCTCTAGTGGTTCATTTGTGCACTAAACACCCAGTTACATTTCATTAAAACACATTATTTTAAAATAAATAAAAAAATTAATTCAATTTTAATAATTTTGTTTTCATGCGTCTTAATATCTATTTTTGGGTACGCCACTGCGCTCTGGACGTTTCCGTGGCGATCTTTTATAAGTGAGCCCGAGAGGAAGTCAGAAATGTTCTCGAAAGTCTTTAGCTAAAAAGAGATGTCATAAGTTAACAGATCCGTGAATCAAACATAAAATCACTTAAATCAGCTTAATTTGCGCAACGCACACAGTGACAGGGCAGGGCATACGAACTTCCAATCATTGATATAAAATAAAGAGGAGATGCTATGACGATACTAAAAACATACAAACATCGTTTGTTGGAAAGCTACGTGCCATATGTAATGGAAAGCCACACCGAAAGGATAAAAACACCGCTACGCTCACCATCTTAAATTTGTTTATTAATTTAGCACTGAATAGATTTACTTGTCCACGAGTGCTTATTTGTCATCAGAAACTTTTTACTAATTTAAAATTTTTGTAAATTTCGAAGTGGTTCTGTTTAATAATATAGTATATTACATTACGAGTGTGGAAAATCACTTTTCACACAAGTGATGTACAATATTTTTCCTACGACCACAAAATAATGTCATCAAAAAATGTAAAACCAGGTTATTATTACTATAATAATTAAAATGTATTTAAAAAAATAATCAACAATAATCGTATTTATTCAATTTTCATATTTTCTAAACAAACAAAAAAAAAAATTCTGACCCCGCCAGGATTTGAACGCGGTCACTCGCCAGGTCTCAAATGGCAAAGTTGATAAGTTCGACATTCTAACCATCTGAGCTAATAGCCCTTACATCAATTGAATGATCTAATCAGTTATGTATTTAACCAGAATAAAGAGTACATGATATAGGATAAGTCAGTATATAAATAAAACTACAACTAAAACAAATCAAGTATAAACAACATAGCATTATTAAAGTAGGCACTCATCTATACTGTACACACAATTATCTATTAAATAGTTTTTTAATTTTATTTTAAAAATATTATAGGGGATGGTTGTATTAATCGAGGATGGAAGATGATTAAAAAGAGTAAGTCCAGAGTAGTGTGGGCTGAGTTCAAATAAAGCTGATGAATGTTTTGGAATACGAATTGCTTCATTGTTTCGAGTGGGGTAATTATGATTATCTTGATTTTTAGAAAACGATGAATGATTTTTTTTAACATACAGAATGGTTTTAAAAATGTATATGGCTGGGAATGTGAGTATATTATATTTTTTAAAATGATCCCTACATGTAGTTCTTGTTTCTAAATTGAAAATTAGTTTAATAATTCTTTTTTGATTAATAAAAACTCTTAAAGCATTTGTACAGTTTCCCCACAGGATAACGTTATAAGAGAGATAAGAATAAACAAGAGCATAGTATACCTGAAGAAGTTGATTAGTATTGAAAATATTTTTTAGCTGTAGGATTGCATAATAAGTGCTGTTTAACTTTTTACAGATAAAATTGACATTTGAATCCCAATTCATATTGCTGTCAATCATAACTCCTAGGAACTTAGTTATATGAGAGAAAGAAATGTCCTCTGATAAAACTTTTACACTTATATTATCAGTTATCCAATTTTTAGAAAAAAATTGCATAACAACAGTTTTGCTAGAATTTAATATTAAGGAATTTATTTTGCACCATACAGTAAATTGATATACTAAATTATTAAGTTTTAAGAGAAGCTCCGCAGGAGATTTAGCATCAGCTGCCAATGTGGTATCATCAGCAAACATAACAGTAGGTTGTACAAAAGAACCGAAAAAAACTTGTAATAACTAGACAGGAAAGACATGTGTTGGACACATCAGATTTTTATGTAAAATACTGAAAATAATTTTTTTTGCAAAAATGGTACACATAAACTATAGGGATAAAAAACACCATGATTCATCCCTTTAGCTTTAGAATATTAGTTGACAGATGCAATGTTAGTATGAGTTTATTTAATTTAGGTAGATATCTTTAAATAAAGAGTTTATAAAGATTGATCCACAATAGTAGTTTGTGCAACAAGAGTAGATATGATGGCCATATGTAATATGTACAATTCACTCAAGTTATACAGTATATTTTTTTATGATCCACTAACAAAAATTTCAAAAAATTACTTAAGAGATAATTAAGATAAAATGACTATTTTAATAATAGTTAATGACTCTCATTAATTTATTAAATAAAATAAACTTTAAAAAATATACAATATATTTGTAAATATACTCGAATATCTTGTGAAATGCATTTATTTATCCTTTCTTCACAAGAATCATTCATTTTTAATTACATTTAATCTCAATAACTAAAAAATATACTGTTAATTAGTTTGACAGAATTGTGACTTATTTAAAATATTAAAAAATAAAGTTAATTTAATAAAACAGTTTTCACGTTTTTTTTTCACATATTATACAAACTTTAGTTTTTCTTTTTCTTGTATGACCCATATGTTTCATACAAAATTAAGTTCTCCTGATAAAACACCCAGTTAATGTTTTTTTTTTTACTTAAAACCAACTGGAAAGCCATACATTGTCATAGAAATCTTTCAGAAATGCCTACAACTTTGAAAAAATACTGGCAATCCATACGGAAATCGCCACAGTCGCGAGATATCTATTGAAAATCAATGCCCAGTAACTAGAAATTTGTAGAAGTCACATGGAAATCACCACAGTCATCTAGAAATCGCCATATGATTGCGGAAATCAGGTGAAATCGGCAATACATGTACATTGTTACAGAGAGTGGTTTGCCCCTCCTGTAAATTATAATGAACACTTTAGTATAATGACCCTATTTTCACAAATAGTATTTGAAAAATAACCTTATATATGTCAGCTAATCCAAACAAGAACTACAATAAACAAATCCTAAATAATAGGCATCTTCTATACCGGGTGTTCAAATTAAAGTGTTACAGTTAAATACCGCCGAAAATATGCATTTTAGAAAAAAAAGTTTCAGACAAAAGTTTTATAGTTTTTTGGGGGAAACATTTTGGCTAAATTCATTTTTTTTATAGCTGACCATAATATGGCCATATCGAGGTGAACTTTGTTTTTTTAAATGGGAATCCCATTTTTTTCTTACATATTCTTAAAGTACATAAAAAAATAAGAAACTTTTGAGGGAAATATTTTTGTTATTGGACTTTTACTTTTTGAGTAACAGCTACTACTTGAAAATGTTGTTGCGCGAAAAAAAAGTTGGCCATATTATGGTTAGCTATAAAAAACGATATTAGCCAAAAGTTTTTCCCTACAAAACTATAAAACTTTCGTCTGAAACGTTTTTTTTTTTTTTTTATAAAAAGCTGTATATAGCTGTAACGCTTTAGTTTAGAACACCCGGTATAATGCACTTCCATCCTACATCCATAATCTACTAGCAAAAAAGTAACAGAATTAAAAATATATTACTGGACATCTGTGTCTATATAACATTAACGATTATTTTGTAATAGTGAAACATGTCACCTAATATTTTTAATAGGTATTTGTGTATTTTTTTTTTAAGTTTTTTATTACTATTACCAAGCCATAGGTATGATTTTTTAAAATCCTATTTTATTTTAACACTATCACTGCCAGTGTAACATTGATGTACACCAACAACTTTTTGTTGTAAGCTGCAGTGTATCATTGTTGTTATACCTATCATTGACTTTATATGGGGAATTGATTTTAATGGTGTAGGGCTACATCTTGATATATAGAACTTTGGCCTCTGACGATTCTTTTATCAACCGCTAAATATTCACAAACAGTAACTTATAAATTATGATAAATATTTATAAATGTCTGAAAAATACTAAACTAAATATTTCACAAAATTGTAACAAACATAATATATGGGGAAAATAAAAAAATATGAACTCTGTTAAGAACACACAATGAATGTTTCTCATTAAAACAGGATTTGCAGTAATGTGGATTGCCTTCACATTGTTTTCTATTGGTGTATAAAAATGTTACACTTGGTGCAGGATAGTAATTTCCCTCCTAGGCCAGTGTAATATTTTTGTACGCCCTACGAAAACAAACTAAAAAATATAAAAAAACGCCAAATATAACTTTTTATTAGCAAAACCTAACATATCAAAAAATTGAAAAATAAATTCTGGTCTAGATCATCCAAGGGCTGGTGTATTTTAATGTTACACCTGGTGGTGAGAGTGTTAAAGTTTCATGTATGCAAAATGTAGTGTATTTTACCAATATTATAATGGATGTATTTATATATTATGTAGTCATTGCCTCGAGTATTACTAAGAATAAATAATTTTTATATGTCATTATGTAGGCTACACACCAGCTAAGTATTTTAATAATACCGATGTTTCAGATAAATTTCTCATATTGGGTCTAATGTTCTTATTTTTAGAGAACAATTGAACAGGTGTCAATTACTGGAAAACTGTCAATTATTGGTAACTACACTTACTTTAGCCAAGAAATAATATAATAATAATAATAACAAACGTCTTTATTTGCAATATAGATTACAAAATAAGGTGCACATTAGAGCGAGATTTAGACTATGGCTTAAATGAAGATGATGTGATGACAATATCCTCGACAATATCATAATTAGGATAACTTACTAAGGAGCATTATTTGTGTACTTTCTCAGTTGTCATAGCAACAGAGAGCACATAAAGTATACAATTAATTACACATTAATGTAAAGACAACACAAGATAAAATTCATTGCATTTTAACTGTCAATAAAAACAGTTAATAGCCGATTGTAAAATTAATGAACCTGATTAACTTTGACAGATGTTTAGACTGCAAATAATTTGACATTCAGACCTAATATCACATTCTCATATTCTCAAGCTCTGTCATTATTAGGTTCATAAATTTTAGTGAACGTTCCTGCAACAAGCTGTTATTATTGATATTCACACAATTCAATCATTTTAATCATTTTGATTAATTTTGTTCATTTATGACAAATAATTATCAATTTTTACTATTTAATATTAGTATTAGGTACTACAAACATTTTACTTAATGATTAATAAATATTAAACTTATTCTTATTTTTGCTCTTTTGAAAAATCCATAAATTACCAGGCACTATTAACCCAGAGAAAAACCATTTTGAAAGTTGATCCATCTTGCAAAATTGGATCAAAGATCAACTAACTTTATAATGTTTGTTGTTAGCTAACAGCTGCTATCAATTTGCCAGGAAAAAAGTGTTAATTGGTCGATTAGAGAATTATATTCTAAAAATTAATTTTGAACTTCCCGCCACTGATTTAGGAAGAAATGCTGGACACACCTACAATTCAATCCAAAATTATAAACATCGGATAATTCAATTAGCATATTTTATATAATTATGTAATTGAGTGGGGTGTTTTTAGCAACCTGTAACATCAAAACTAGGCCTACTGGTAAAGTAAAACAGGGCTTTAAATAATAATTTGACAGCCGCCATGACAGTCCCTGCACCTGCTATTCGACATCAATTATAGCTATTTGCATGCCTGCTATTCAAAATTGCATGCTAATATCGACACCTCAAGGATCAGGAGGTCATAGGACAGTAATTATACTTACTTTCCAAAGCTATGCAGCCGTCCTAAACCAATCACCTATAAAACTATCCAATGGTGCTCGGAAAATCACAACCACATCGGTTTACATACATAGAAAATAGATTGTCCACTCCTAATATTCATGTAGAATTTGTTTATAAAAGTCTCATAGATAAAAAACCATTACTCGCACACTGTACACACCAAATTTTCCAATTTTCACTGGGTTTTTCACCACTTTCGTTCCTTGGGCGCGGTGAATACGACCGGTACCGTCCCTTCTCGTCTATCGTAACGATTATGGACCCGATTTGTGACGTCAGAACTTCCATTTTGAATATGGCTCGCTATCTAGCGATAATTTTCGAAATTACATTCAAATAGTGTAAAGAAAATTACCAACATACATTTCGAGGTTTCCAAGGTTATGTATACAAGATGTAGATGTCGCTATTCGATAGATTATTTAAAGGCAAGCTTGATTTTACAGTGCGTCTCCCATAAAGTAGTAATTTTATTATTAGCTATACGGGGGATCCCTACTATTTCATAGGGACAGTATTGCTATTTCTTAATTTATTTATATCTACAGGAAGATTCAAAATATCGGACAAAATATGAAAATTGTCATATCTTTAAATTCATTCATTCATTCATTCTTTAAATTTACGATGATACTTGCCTGGCAGAGCGAAATTTAATCGTGAATGCCTTTGTATCAGCTGATCAGCTGTCGGGTGCATCGCTGAGATGGTATCACAGATACCGACGTTGCACAGTGGAACGAGCTTATGGCAGCTGATGGACATTGGAGATTTTAAGTTTAGATTATTAATTAAAAATCTTTTGCACTTTTTTTCTAGTTCATCATGACACTAACTAGTTAAGAAACATTGTTATGCGAGCCATTTCATTATTCAGTCATGCCCTAATACTCCAAGTCCCTCTCTGTCTTATTTGGCCTTTGAGGCTCAACTTGTCCGATTATCATACATATTTAAACCCCTTAAGATCAAACATATGTGACGGCTATGGCGAAGGCGCTTTCAAGTACATTCCAGATTGAACGTGATAATGTTACAAGTGTTTGTGAGAATTGGTCAGAACATTGTAGAATCTTCGCCAAAATTTTAAATGTGTATATAAATATTGGTAGAGGAACACGGAGCAGTCAGTCGTATACAAATAAAATAATAGTCAACAATTTAGACATTCGAAATATATAAATTAGAATAGTATTGATTGTAAATAAATAAATGTGTTCAAATAAATTATTAACAAATAAACTGTTGGTTAAAATAAACAAACGCCCAGATAGCACAAAGTCGTCTTAAAGACGTCTAGCATAAGACATTCGAGACGTCTTTAAGACGTCTGGTATTTCCTGAAAGACGTCTTAGAAGACGTCTGATGTTACAAAAAGCGACGTCTTTAAGACGTCTTATTAATGGCTTATATTGGTCTGTAGAGCTTAAAATAAGCCATAAATAAGACGTCTTTAAGACGACTTATTAATAGCTTGTAATGGTCTTTGAAGCCTTAAATAAGACATCAATAAGACGTCTTTAAGACGGCTCATTAATAGCTTATAATGATCTTATGAAGCCTTAAATAAGCCATAAATAAGACGTCTTTAAGACGTCTCATAAATGGCTTATAATGGTCTTGTGAAGCTTTAAATAAGCCATAAATAAGACGTCTTTAAGACGACTTATTTATGGCTTATAATGGTCTTGTGAAGCCATAATTTATCGTGCATCTTGGTTATTAAAATTAGTAGAATAACCTTGCAGGTTATAAAGAATGCAAAAAATAGAATTAAAAATATTTATTAATAAAATATCTATTAATCACAGGTCACTAAGAGTTATTTTCTTCGTAGCAGATTCGATCACTCTTCTTTAGCCATAACTGGATTGATTTTTTTTTTTGGAATTTGAAGTTGCCTTTGTATAGTCGCTTCTAAAAAGAAATGTAGGTAAGAGCATTATAGTCACAGGAAGTTATACTTTATAAAAGTTAATAAAAACCGAAAGAACAATTATGAAACAGAACAAAAAATTAATTTCCTACAATTTTAAATCAATTTTTATAACAAATCATTTAAGACGAGATGAGCTATTATACTTAATCGCCTATTTTGACAATTTTACTTTAACTTCACTCAAAATGGCTATCTTGAGCCTTGGTTTCTTTGAACACTTCGTCGCGGTGAGCGGACAGTCCGTCAATCGTCGCGTTTTGACGATTTTATCCAACCAGAGTATTTAAATGGGAATGGTTTTCTTGAATCCACTTAGCTGAGCAGGACGGCGTCATGCCGCTGATTTTTCGCGAAGGGTCGGTTGATATCTGTTGAGTTTGATATCAGCGGAATCGTCGGCGTGTGCGGAGACTATATTGTTATTAATTTTAAAACAATGAGTGACAAATTCACACATACAGATGACATCATGACTTTATTTTTAGGTTTCTTGGAAAGTATGTCCTTTATAAAACTCAACACGAATTCTAAAAGATCTGTAGAAAGTCCCTAAATTTGGTTTCATTTCCAAAAAGCCTCCGCTGCACAGTGATATTAAAGGCACCTTCTGTATCGCGACACAAAAACAACTCATCCACTGGCTTATTGGAAACTTTGACGGTTGCAATTGCCAGTTCCTCTTGTTTTTCCTCTTCCAACAATAATAACAATGCAAACAATTTATTTGCATCCATTTTAGTACCTTTCGTTTACATTCATAATACATAAACAGCACGTACAGACATAGAGAAAGTATCATTTTCTATATTTTTTAACAAACCACCTCGGGCGAAAATTGCTGTCCTCAGCGGTCGACGGACTGTCCGCTTACCGCGACGGAGTGTTCAAAGAAACCAAGGCTTAACATGTGGCCTTTGATATCAATAGTTCTCATCGAAATCTCCATAAAATTTAAAAAATGGAAATTGACGAATAACTGAATTAAATCTTATATTAAGATGTTTACTCTTTAATTCATTTAATTATTCTTATTTAGAAGAAACAGAATATTAATGATTATGTATATAAACAAATATTCATTTATTACCTGTAGAAAGTATTCCAGGAACGTGATACATCGGTAACAGAAACTCCACTATTCTTCCTTCTCTGGTTTTAGCATAGAAATAGTATAGAAAGCCGATTCCATATATCAAAAATGAAACCATAAGGAGAAAATAGTGTGTCGGAGCTCATGCGTATAACGGTGCTGGCTCGAACAGGACCGGTGCAAGTTTTTTATTGATCGAACAAATAGTTAAGTCAGTCATACATTTTTAGAGGTAATTCTATATAGAAAACGATAAAAAAAATTCAAGTTAAGGTAAATATGGTTCTGAAAGTCCTTATTAAAGAAAGATATGACATAAAATATGAATTAGTTAATTTTCGGCAATCATTAGTACTGTAGTCACGAGATTTTGCTTGCTATTTGACATCTTATTTGGTTTAGTATCATTTGCTATAACAATGTTGTTTTGAACTAGTCAAAACATTTTCACTCGAACGGCGTGCGTGATTCTATTTAAAAATACTTTCCAGAATAAAACCACGTGTTCCGGTTTTGACTTCGTTTAATATTAAACAGCGAAGTTATATACAAAAACGTTAATCCACAATCTAAATTAGATAATCACTGTTACAAATCATTACTTAACCAAAAACTAAAATACTTTTTAGGTATGTAACCTGAAAGGTGCTGAAACATTTTATCCTAATATTGATTTTCTTTTTGGGTAAAACTTAAAGCAATAACAAATTGCCTATCTACTAGCAGGGTCGGTAACTAAACGTATGTACAGAATGGGCGGATTTTGTTCATACTTAACATTATACTCGCGCACTGACGCTTAACCTGGATTAAATATAACTATACATATAAATATTTACAAAGATAATTTTCCAAACAGGCAAACATTAGTACTGTAGTCACGAGATTTTGCTTGTGATTTTACATTTTTTTTGATAGTATCATTTGTTACAACTAAATTTAATCTGGGGAGTGCAATGTTACCATTTTAAATATAAATTAAAAAATTAAATACTACTACATTTACTTGGTACGAGTACATAATTTATTTTAATTTTGAACCCTTTTAAAAGAGTCTTTCGGTTCCATAATAAAAATTAGTCGCTGCTTACTAGAAACTTTCTATATAGTCTAAACTAATTTATGGATTGTTTTCGATCAATTTAATACAAAGATTTAAAGTTTTTAGTCAATGATAACATTCCACATCAGCACATTGCAAACCTATTTTATAAATAATAAGAATAAACTTGTAAATCATTAATTTGGTAGTTATCTCACTTATATGATTCTTTTGATTTCTAAATATATTTTGGCCTTACAATACAAAGCGTTTTGTATCTACCACTTTTTTAATGAACGATGAATGTTGACAGGCGTGTACCTATTTCGGAACAAGAGGCGCTTTAACGACGGAAATGATTTTCGAACTATCCAGTTAGTTTTCGGAAAACTAGAAAACGTTTGAAGAAAGTCGTCAATAACAACGGGTCGTTCATGTGTTTCATTTTGATCAGCTTTCATTCTAAATTGCATAAAATATTCTTCCGATTCAAAATCGAGATTCTCTATATTTCCACAGTTTATTTATAATTTATAATATCTTCTAAACTCTTTATCTATCATTTTATATACTTTATAATATATGTTCACAACCTACTTTGCACTTTATTAACATTTTTTTTTAACACTTCAAAATGGGAGGATATTCTCAATATCGTTGAAATATTTTTTTATGTATGTTGAGCGATAATTCTTTACCACGTTGCCCGATTTCTATGATTCTCTTTTTGTTAGAAAAGGAATAGTTTTATATACATTTAGTCAAGATCTGAAGATGGGATCCATGAGAAAATCATTAACATCTTTATTTTTAAAGTAGGTGTTTTAATATTTCTTTAAACCTTACTGGCTCGCACGCGGTAAAAAATGAAGAAATGAAAATAATTGTTGTGCCAGCCAAAAAGCAAAGAGGAAGTACCGATTAAAATATCGAGTGACAGAAGAGTTTCTAAGTTCGTTGAGATCGGGTTTTGTTTTAAAATGCCTTAAAACCCGCATTTAAAAGTATACCATGCCAACTCGGCCAGTGATGCCATAAATGTTAGGTAAAGGTACAATTTAATAGGGTTCATTTTAAAATTCTTTATTTTAAATTATACCCGACTGAAACACGGTCTCAGACGTCATGAGCGTTGTGTAAAGGTAATATTCCAAATAAGCAACATTTCATGTTCCATCGCTATCAGAAATAATAAAAGTGGCATCTCATTTAAAATAAAACGGAAATAACAGAACTGTTAGAATATTTTGGATGGAAAGATCATAGCCTGCTTACTATTTTAACAATTTTTAACAAAAAATCATTCATTGTTTTGTCAGATATCGATAATGTCTCCCCGTCGCTGGGAAGCCTGTATATAAATATACAGCTCTCTATACATAATTATAATTCTTAGGTAGGTTTAGATTTCCAGACATAAATCTTGTAATAAATATAACAGCTTCTTAATACATTGATTACATTTTTATTCGCCAATGTAAAAATGTCTTTTATTGTACCTAGGATTTAAATAAAGACTACACAAAACTAAAAATAAAATGCCACTTTCATCGTGTAATTAAATAATAAACTACAAACGGTCCTGTAAGAGCAGCGTCATATAGCCTTGAAACACCGGATTTTAGTGCTATTGCCAGCTCAATATTGAATTTGTAGGTGAATCGCTTGTTGAACATTAATACCGTATTTGTATATATTTTTGGGAATGTAATTACACATAAATATTATTAGTTGATTATTTAAATGTTTTTAAGTTATTTTGTGGCGATATTTCGTAGATATAAACTGTTTAAATCATATAATTTAAAAATAAATTAATTTAAAATTATTTTCTGTTAGGTATGTTTAATATACTTGGCAACACTACAGGGACAAGTCATGCATAGTGCGCATGCCGCTAGACACACTATTTTGCGATGTCAGGCGCAGAGACGCGTTTTTATGCACAGTAGGTTTCAATTTCTGCTTAAATGTTATATTTATATCGGTCTTCTATATTATTTCTATGGGTTTTAGTCCCATATTATTTAAGTAAAAAGAGACCAAACACAAATGCACAAAGTAGCCCAAACACACTTTTGGCGGCTATAATCGCGTACGCAATAGAATAATCAATAATTCACAATAAGCTTGGGCTTGAATGTAGTGTTAAGTCAAACGTCAAACCTCACTTCATTTAATTCTTCTTTTAAATTTGAATTATGTAAACCGTGCAAGTTTTCGTCCGACTGAAAGACGTTTGTAAGACGTCTTAAAGACGTCTTTGAGCTTTCACATTAATATATAGATTTGGAAAGACGTCTTAAAAACGTCTTTGAGCTCTCACATAAATACGTCTGAATTATGGCTTTTGACAGAGGTCTTATAAGACGTCTTAATAACGTCCTAGGACATTGAGACCAAACCAAGACACAAAAAAGACGTATTTCAGACGTCGTGTGCTATCTGGGCGTAACAATATGAAAAGCAAAACTAGTCTATTTTTTCTATTACGTAATTTCAAAATCCAGAATTTTTGCTGAAAAAAATTTGGTGTTTGAAACTCGACCTACCACTACTAACACCATTTCGAAAATAACCCTAATTTATTTTAAAATTAAACTCGTGATGAAATTACGCAATTTGTAAATTCTTATTTATAAATAGATACAATATGATACAGGGTGTTTTTAAACAATGATATAGGTACCTAATTAATCTACTTACCGAAATACGTATGCGAGCCTTTTAATAAATTAAAAAAACTTTTAAACATATAAAAAATATAGAAAACACTAAACGGCATAATTTAAAATTATTTTGAGTATACGAGATGGCTCCCCAGACAGCACTTCAAATCCTTTGGATATCTACTGGACATCCCAATATCCACTGAATGTCCAGTCCATGGTGGATATCTATTTTACATCCATGAAATGTAATTTATAGACATGCGAATGTCCATAAATAATAGTAATTATATAACAAATTAAAAAATTACGCCATTGTGGCAAATAGTACCGTTTAGATATTTAATATTAAATTTCTTTAAGGTGTATTCAATATCCCATGGTCCACTAAATATATCAAAGTCTAGGCGCGAACGCATACCATGGTGGATATCCACTAGATGTAATTTATGGATATAATATGTACCTAAATGTCGGAAAATATGTGAATTGATTTAATAGTTATTAAATTACTTAAATATTACGCCATGTGATAACTAAGAAAGTATGTAGGTATGGTTTATAGAAATTTAAAATTAGTTGTATACAATATCCTACAGATATCTGCTAGGTAAATAATATTGACAATGAACGCGAGCGCAGGCGCGGATATTTTCTGCCCTCACAGGTACCATCATCCATTTTATAGTTTGTTTTCGTTTTGTTTGTGTCGTGTGCATGAGTTTCATTTAATAATTTTGGATTAAAAGGAGGTAAGTAAGCTTTAAAACCTAAATTTATTAGTGTAAAAAGTTAATAGACTTTAGTTAAATAAGATAATTCACGTTATAGATTGTTAAGTAAGTTGTATGGAATGTACGTTAAAATCCGTGTCATTTTTAGGTAATTCACAACTAGAAATTCATGTCGTTTTTACGATACCCTATTTTATTATAATTAAGATGGATTTTACTTTACCTACCTTATACCTACTTATTTCGTGTGATTATTATTGTTTCGGTTTGGTTTTTATTGTTTAATGGTTGTTATAATAAATTAGAAAGAGGTATTCTTATTACATCTGCCTTGTATTCAATAGCATGCATGAATAATTTAACAAGTAAAGTTAGGTTATGTTTAGCTGGACCAACAGTTTAGATAAATAAGTATAATATATACACAGATCCAGCCCTTTTAAATTATTATAAGTGATATATATTGTATAAGTGACACTTTGCACAGAAAGCTTTTTTCAGACTTCATTTTTGTTTTGGGTATAGCTTGATTTAAAATATATTTTCACTGTTTGAGGAATTCTACAACAGAGAAGAAAATTCCAGTTGAAATTGCGGCGCCAATTAATACATAATGTGTGTTGTATATGTGTGATTAGGTTTAGGTTTTCCTTGGCTGCGAGTATTATGTTCATTTGTCAGCTTACATGTAATATGTTATTTAATATAATAGTATCTTTATATTATAGTTTACTTTTTTTAAATATATTTAGCCTGCTCATAATATTTGTCTTTGTTTTACCTAACTATACTTTATTTGTAAGATGCTTATATGTTAGATAAGTCTTGCGTTGTATTCAATTTAAAACTTCACATATTCAATGATATTTTGTTGGTTTTTTAGGTATAATGTACAATATTTAATTGTAAAAATAAAATGATTATAGGGACCGTGCGTGAAATATAGAGGCAGCACTACTGCCGAACTTAGCCCTCTCTAGTGTTTAATTTTAGAATTAAATGGGGTAAACATTGCAAGTAAATAATAAAGGGTATTTTTTAAAATATTAAATATAGTTAAAAATAGATACCGGCCCGTACCAAACAATCGTGTACATGGTCAAAATGACGTAAAATGTGAAACATTATTAAAATCTGGACATGCATATACATTATAAGCAAAAAGATTTAAATGGCTAAGTGACAATAAATTGTAAAGTTGTACCTTAAACAAGTGTATCCAATGTTAAAATATCGGTATTTAGTAACACTGAATTTAAAAGTATTACAATAACATTTAAAAAATGTAAATTAATAAAAAAGATTGATAATAATAATTATAAATCTTTTTAGCTTTATGTTAATCGAAATGTCATTCATCCACTGACGTTTATGAGATGTTCAATGATACATATTATAGATTGCTCACCCATCTATAAAAAAATTATGAAAAGCGGGTTGCAATGTGCCTTTCCTAGTGCTCACTAAATAGAGCCGTTCTAGCCCAAATGTGTTTTAAAATAAAATTTCAGCATTTTAATCTTTAGAAAAAGAAAATAATTAAAGTTTTACTTCAAGACATGTTATTATGTAATTCGAAAGTTGAGTTTCCATGTAGTTAAATAATATTAAGAGATCTAAACAATTTTTATAACAGATAGATATAAATAATTTTAGACTACTATTTCAGAAACAATTCTACATAAAATACATAATTGCAATATGTAATATAATTTTGAAAAGGTAATGTAAACAATTTTGATATGAGGTATAAACAACTTTGGTAAGAGATGTAATTGGACACTTATCTATTATTCTGAATAATGTTTAATGATAATGTCACCAAAAAAATTTACAAAAAATCACTGGATTTTTAATATTTTAAAGTTTGTTGCAATCTCTTTTGACAGTAATTGCAATGTATTATTTATGATTTGTTTATTTTAATAATAAATGAGAAGTAGTTAATAAATTGTAAAAAGGGCCGTGATATTTTTGTCAAATTGGACATTCTTATTTCATAATAACATTCTACATTAGTTTTAATCAACAGAATATACCATTAATTATCTGTAAAATTATATTTATATAAAATGTTCATTTAAATATGTAAAAATCTTAATGACAAGAAAACACTAAAGATTCTAATTTCTAAACCGGTTCTGTAAATGATTTCTTTACAACTAAGTGCTCAAAATTGATACAAGCTAAATAAAAAGAAAACTTTGCCCAGTGAAATACGCTTTTCGTCGTCTGATTTACATATGGATAAGCAATCTTTGTAATTATGTATATCATTGGGTGTGAGGCATAATTGTGCTCTGTGGAAATTTATAAAATTTCTTTACTATCGAATGAAATTCAGGTTTCCAAAGTGATGTGTTTGTACATCCACGGATGCAACAAGTTTTTTCGTTATTGATATTACGAAAATAATTCGACTTCATTTTATTAATAATTATTAAACAATAAATGCCGTATAAAACATTAATAAATACCCCCCATAAAGTTCACATTTTTGTCACCAGTTAGCGTTAAAGTCATGACGCACGGTCCCTATACTCTTTCTACTCTACATGCTATATACCTATGCTGTGAACAAAGAGGTTAGAAAGGGTAGAGGTAACATAGGAAGCATTTGTCGCTGCGCGAATTTTGCCAAATCCGAAAAACTGGGTGGAAGGAGTAGGGAAATGTTCTGGGCCGGACTTAAATATTTGTATTGTAGTACCTAATTTTGGTGGGTAACTAAAAGATAAAAAATTATGAGACGTTTTTTTGACTTTATTTGTTAGCACAATTCATGTATGATGAGGGCAATAACACTTTATCAATATATAACTAGCTAAGGGCCGATTCCACCGTTGTGCCAAACGAAGTTTAAATTATTAAACGAAGATTAAAATGACATTGTTAATGTAAAAATGTCATTTTAAACTCCGTTTAGTAATTTAAACTTTGTTTTTGTAATATAAAAATGTCATTTTAATCTTCGTTTAGTATTTTAAACTTCGTTTAACAAAACGGTGAAATCGACCCTAAGTAAAAGTTTATAAAATTATTGCAACAAAATAGCTGTTGAGACAAAAAGTTATCGAAACAGCCAAAGTACTTTTTGCTCGAATTACACACAAGAGTTTTTCTACGATTACACCAAAATAAAATAAATAATTAAATTTTATTAGAAATGGGTTACCTTTTCGTTCGTTATAATATTTTAAGTTTATTTGACATAGGCCTACTCTTCGAAGAGAAAAAAATGTTTTGGTACTTATATGCCTGTAATTATTTATGATTTAAATATTTTGGGAAATACCGTTCAATGAATTAAAATATTAGGAAGTCAATTAATAGTTATTTATGTAACCAGTTACAAAATGCCTTATTTTGTGTAACGAGTAAATATTTGCGGAACGAGCGGAGCGAGGTCCCGCAAAATGAACGAGTTACACAAAACGGCATTTCGTAACGTGTTTACATACAATATTTTTTCTAATTTTGACTTGATTATTTATAAAATTGTGTTGAAAAATGATTCACCATCATTCTTTTGTAGGTACTTCAAATGAAATATTTTAGAAAATTGTTGTATTTGATTGCCCTACGACGTTTTTTTTTTCAATATTAATAATAAAAATAAGGGACATGTGCAGTGTTGCCGATCTAATTTTTGACATTACCCGCGAGAAATTTGAAAAAAACAAACATTTTTACCCATTATCCTTAAAGGAGTACGTCAAAATTTTACCCCCAACATTTATCGGTGTTATTTTAAAAATAAAACGCAATTTACAACTTTTCTATTTTTGATTTCTTTTTTGTTGTTAAACGTAATGTCATATTTTCAAATGTAAAATGTCACTATTCATTGCCTATTTTTCGATATTTGGTTTTTTTCGATTTTTCGTATTTTTGGATTTTTTATTTTTTGATTTTTCGATTTTTAGATTTTTCGATTACTCGATTTTTCGATTTCTCGATTTCACGATTTTTCGATTTTTCAACTTAAAAACCAAAAACGAGGCAGTTTTATTTATTTTCATTTCGTAACTGGTGACAATCAACTTTTCGTAATCAGTTGCATAATGTTCTACTTTATGCAACTGGCGTTTTGACACTTGCTGCGATTACAAAATATATCTATATGTTAAAATTAGAGAAAATAACAGAATGTAAATTAAATGGATAGATCCCATATTAATATAGAGCAGTGTTTCTCAAACTTTTTTTGCGACGGAACCTTTTTGAAAAGCGAAATATTTGACGGAGCCCTAAACACATAAAACACATAATTTAAAAAATGTATTTCAAATTTTTCTTTATTTTGACTCTCATTTTGACTTTCAAGAGGTAAACATGATAAAAACTCGGCTTTATATTATGCTCCGATTTCACATATTCAATTTTATGATAGTAATTTGATAATATTACTGCCCATCTACGTAGTCTGTTGGCTAAAAATTGGGGTATACATTTAGCTGGGTTAAAAATAGTTACCAGAGGTAAGTGATCTGTAACTAGGATAAAGAAATGTCCATATAAATATTCTTTAAATTTATTTAAGCGAAAAATTATTGCAAGGACCTCTCTTTCAATTTAGGAATATTTTTGTTCGGACTTTGATAAGGTACGCGAAGAGAAGCTATAGATTTCTCAATATTTTTTTCAAAAACATGACATATCATGGCCCTTATTCCCACATTTGATGCATCTACGAATAATTTAATGGGCAACTCAGGCTGAAAATGCACAAGAATATCATTTGTTGTTAATTTATTTTTGATTTATTCCAAAGATTCCTTGCAAGAATTATCACAAATCCATTTTACCCATAAAAAATAAAATAAAAAAAAGTCCTAAAGCAAAATCATATCCTCCTTCCTCTTAGTGACCTAAAAAAATTACTTCTCAAATAACGGTCCTCAAGCCAGGTCTCTCCATTTTGTGGCGATAGTACTCTTTTTTTTATTGTGATTATTTTCTTCGCGAAGCCCTCACAAAGGCTTTACGGAGCCCCAGGGCCCCGCGGAGCACACTTTCAGTAACACTGTTATAGAAACTTACTAAATAAATAGTTTTGAGAAAACTATTGAAACCAGTTGTGAAGTTTGAAACGAATAAATTGGCAATGAAATTGATATTTTTGTATTTGAATGTATGTTTCTCTTTTCACTTCCTAAAAATAGATTCCCCATGAAACAAGAAATAGTAAACAGTTTATAATAATAACCTTTATTTGCTACTTATAACATGTACCAATGACCAAGTCCGATTCTGTTTATTTTCAAATCAACAAATATGGACGTCGACAGAATCCTTAAAAATTAAATATCTCACCGAAATAAATGTAAGTTTCTTTTATCTGCGTCACATTTCACAGGTTTATTATAAATAAAGCTTTTTACAACACATTTTGGCATTTTCAATGTTAATTTCCAAAATTTAAGTCACTAAAATACCAAATTGATTCTCGTTGACACATTAAATTTGGATGGACAACGCTTTGACATGTGATGTTCTCAACTGTGATTGGTGGGTGTGAATCATTTCGAAATGGGATTATGCGCAGTGTCTTATGTTCCATCTAAGGTTTGTATAATCTAAGGCTGTGAAGCATAAAAAATATTTAACACTAAAAATTTCTGATGTGTCCAACACATGACTTTCCTGTCTAGTTATTATAGGCTTTTTCCGGTTATTTTGTACAACCTATTGCAGCACCTCTATAAATATTTACGAGGATAAATTAAATATATACATTTTCCACATACATCTACCTCGAAACATTTTTCTATATTCATTGAAAACGAAAATACTGAAAAATTTAAATTTAAGCACTTTTCCTACAATTTTTCCATTACGGTCAATTTTAGAAAAATCATGTATAAACAAAAATTATAGAGATCGATATCGCAAACAACTTTTAGTTCAACAATTTTCATAAAAATCAGAATTTTGCACATTTTGTCAAATTTCTCGAATACGGACCATTTCAGGAAATTTTGACATAAAACAAAAATTATAGATAATATTAGAAGTAAAAATTTTCTTCTCCAAACATAAATAACAGACATATTCCATAAAATATAAAAACGGCCTCCCATAAAGTACCCCCCCCCAGATGTTCCGACTTTGTCCAAAATCTAATCATTTCACGTCAGGCCGAAATAAAACTTAAATTTAATATGTAATGTTTTTTTCTTTATCTGTTTTTGAATTTTCTTCAAATATCTCGAATACGGTCCATTTTAGAGAAATTATGTATAGAATAAAAATTATAGAGAATTATATTATATTCCATAAAATATAAAAATGACCCCTTATAAAGTACCCCCCCAGATGTTCCGACTCTGCCCCAAAACTAATCTGTTCATTGGACGATGGAATAAAGCTTAAGTTTAAAATTTGGTGTTTTTCTGTGTATCGGTTCATGAGTTATGCGACACACAGAGACACACAGACACACAGACACACAGACACACAGACACACAGACACACAGACACACAGACACACAGACACACAGACACACAGACACAGACACACAGACACACAGACACACAGACACCACAGACACACAGACACACAGACACACAGACACACAGACACACAGACACACAGACACACAGGACACACAGACACACAGACACACAGACACACAGACACACAGACACACAGACACACAGACACACAGACACACAGACACACAGACACACAGACACACAGACACACAGGAC